>JARKIP010000038.1:5682000-7102500 GCA_029990175.1 Petunia secreta
CACATTGAGTAGCTTTATCTTTCCACCTTGGCAACATAAAGAGAACTTTGGCTGCTTAGTTTTTTTATGCTTTTCAGTTCTTTCTTAGTACCAAAAATATGCTCCACAATGTTCACACACATAAGTAGCATCTCCAATATCCCAATATCCTAATAAATTAAAATAAGTTTTAAAATATATAAAACATAATATATAACTATATATCTATAAATATTTGAAAGGTACATCAAACATACCTTCAGTACAAATGTCTGTACATTCGACGTCATCCTCTACAGAAAAATAGATGATAAATTCTTAGTGGTATGTTCAATATTGCTATCATTGTGGTTTAATTTTGCATTAATAATAGTTTATGTAATCTTTAATTGATATACCTTCACACTCATTCTCATTTTGATATACATCTTCATCGTCATTGTTTACCATTGGTTGCTTTCCATTATCCGTTAGGCAATATTCAAAATTTTTTTTTACTTTCTTGTGTCTATAAGGCGATTCATAACATGTAAAATGATTCAAAGGCACCAGTAACTTAAGATACTAACCAGGAACAGAATAAGTACAGTTTAGATCAGGCAAATTATGATGTCTTTGTATATCCGGGTTGATACTTTGAATTCCTGCAATAAGTTAAGGCAACACATGAAAATAAGACTTAATATGTGGTGTTTGGATAATTTGTTTGTAACAGGTCCAATAAGACTATTTTGTAGGAGTGTAATTGTTTGTAAATTGTGTGATTACCTTGATTGTTTGGATTATCATTTAAATAAATGAAGTTATCTTCATCCCAAGTAGACGAATCTTCATTTAAGTCAGGAATTCTATGTCCATTTCCACTTTTTTGCTGTGTATTTTCAAAGTCTGGTATCAACATTAACGTTAGATGATCCAATTGATTAAACATTATATACATTATAAATAGATAACAGAAATTAAGTTATGTAGATAAGAAAACTAACCATTTGTTATATGATGCGACGAATAAATTGTTTGTTCTGTACAGATCTTAATTCCTCTTGAATGCACTTCATCATGATTCACTGTAGAATGAATCAATTTCATTTTACAATCAATAGCTCAAAATAAATTGTCGAAATAGTAAATTAAAACTACTTTATCAAAGGATGGAGAATCAAGAAAATTCATCGATATTGAATTGTTGATTATTTCAATTTCAATAAGATAAATGTAATATAGTATAGCTTAATAACAAACAGGGAGAAGAAAATTATATAATAAATAGTAAAATGTATCATTACCTTGGTTGTCCGGATCTTCATTTAAATCAGGAAGTGTAATTTCCTTTTCCCTTGTCTGATATGTATCTGCAAGTTTTGGTACTAAAATAATCGCTTTGGTTAAAAATTAATATTTTTTATAAATATATATAGAAATATAGTAATTTAAAGATGAAAACTAACCATTTGTTATATCATGGAAAGGATGAATTTTCTGTTTTGTGTAGACTGTCTGCATAATCTTTTTCACATTTGCTTGATCGCCACTCTCTTTAGAAACACTTACATTATCTTTAGATAAAATATTTAAAAACATCAGTATTGGAAGAAAGATTTAATATAACATTTACTTCAAGTTGTTTAACCAACGCAGTTTGGTGAAATTCAAGTTTTGATTTATCCAGTAAGATACATGTAACGCGTTCATAAATTAAGTCGATTTTAGATATTGTATATCCGGATACAGTCATCTGCATTATTTTAGAAGGTAGTGATGAAGTTCTTACCTTTTGGAATATTTGTAGAAGATCTTGGTTTTTTCTTATTTCCCAAGTGCATCTGGTCAATTCTTCCATGTTTTCTTCTTTGATTTTCCATTGAACAAAGATTATATGATTTAAGATTTTTGTTAGAAAGTTTTTTGCTCAGTTGGTAAGTAGTTTTCTCAATAATTTGCTCCTTCTTCAACTGCCAGTTCACCCATTTTCTTTTGATGCAGTTGTTTTTTTTTCCTTTTTAGGTGTTGGTTCTTTTTCTTCCTAAACTACCTTTTTGAATTTGTTCTTTTTTGGTTTTTTCTTGTTTTTTATAAAATGCCTTTCTTGTGGTTATTTCTTCCATTAATTTTAATATTCTTAATATTTCTTACTGACTGTGTTCTATTGGACTTATTTGATAAGTTCAATGTCATTTGAGTTGTCGTTTGTGCTTATAGTTTAGTCGAGTCGCTTTTCTCATATAATTTTTCTGTTTTCTGTCCTTAGGAAGGTTACACCCTTTTTCTTTTGAGTATTTAGATTTCATATTTGCTAGTATGTTTATTTACAGTTTAATTTTTTTATTTGATTGAAAGGTCAGGACCTGTAATATGCATGTTTTCTTTAATTTATGGTTTGAAGGCTCCAGGTATGTTATAAAGGATCAATTTATGTTATTGATAGTTGAGTTTTAGTGCAGAGAATGTATTTAGTATCCATTTGGCCTGCAGATGTTAGTATTTTTTGCTTTGAATGTGTTTATGGTTTCATGTCATATTGGATGTGGGAATAGAAGAGGAGTAGGTTGGTTTTTTTTTTGTTTGTTTTGTGGTTGCAGTGTCAAATATTTGTGAGTGTAGCAAGCTGTATACTGCCTTCCTAAGGTGAATGGTCTACAGCTCCTTCTGCAGGTATTTTAGTAGTTTAGATGCAGCTGTCGCTTCTGTTGAGGCTGCGGACATTGTCATATTCAGTTGGAGTTTTAGTAGAAGTGTGATGATGCAAGTTTAAAAGGAATGCTTGCTAGTAGTTGAAAGTACCAAAAGGTTTAAACATCATCAGATACGATGTTGGTGACTTTGTATGTAGCGGCAGCATTTGCATCTTATGGAGGGCTAATGAAAATCATGAATATATCATATTTAACGCAGATGTTGCGTTTAACTTTAGGTGTGATGAGGTATCTTTATCGCAGAGACAACTGAATGGTGAAGTTGTGGTATCAGTGCAGGAGTACGGTTCGGTCCCTGGCAATGTATGGCTGCAAGCAGTGAAATGGTCAGTACTTAGAACAGTCATAAAACATCTTGCGATGTAAAATTACAGTAAAATTTTTTAGCATTCAGAGGATAGGATTTGCATCTATAATTTTTTGTAAGTTGTTACAAAAGTTTGAATTTACATGTAACAGTCCGATATTTTGTAAGGTTATTCCTAATCAGGTTAAAGTAGTAAAGGTTTAAAAATCTACACCAACCTTTGCTTCCAGTTCCCAAATCAACAAATCAATCTGCTTTGCCTATGTGTCAGATTTGACTGCACACTCCTTGGAGAATGCTTCATGTGTAGCTGTTTTTCAAAGCTCAAAGCAGTTTTCGCTTTGTGGCTACAATCATTAAGAGCATATTCAAGGCAGATGTTGCATTTAACTTAGATGAAAGAAGTTATCTTTATCACAGAGACAGGTGAATTGTGTAGTTGCGCTATCAGTTTAGGAGTACGGTTTGGTCCCTGGCAACGTATGACTGCAGGCACTCAAATGGTGAGTATTTAGAACAGTGTTAAGTCTACATTCTTTCAAACGCACACAATAATTTATCTTGTATGGAAAATTGCAGCAAAATTGCTGAACATTCTGAGGATAGGATTTGCATCTGTAATTTTTTGAAGTTGTTAGAGCGGACTGATTTTACTTGTAACAGTCCGACAGTTGCTGAGGTTATTCCTAATCGTGTAAAAGTAGTTAAAGTTTAAAAATCTACACAAGGCATTTGGATATACAGTTTGGGTATCTTCTACAAAACTGGGATATCAACAAAAGAATACGAACGGGAATATCAGAATGTAAATAGTTGAGTAATTCACATCAAATCACGGAACAACATCAAGGAGAGGAGATTTTGTGTGCACCTCAGTATAGCATTACTTCGGATGCAGAACTCACGAGTTTTAATATCGAGAAAGATTCAGTCGAATAGCAGAATAGTACAGCATTCTTTTAGATACCAAACATTTCTCCGATGCAACAACTGGATTTAATAAAGGATGAAAATTAACAGCATGTAGTAACTAATGAACAAAGGTTATGCATACTGAGGTTCCGTTGTGTGTAGTACTGAAGACTGGCAGAGCATCATAAGTTTCAGTTCAAGTAATGATTATACTGAAAGAACATTACAGGCGAAAGTAAATCATAGATGGCATACACCCAAAGTTATCACCGGGAAAGTGGAAGCTAAGAAGGTTGCATACAGGAAGTTACTGGAGAGAAAAAGTGCGGAGGAAAAGCAGATGAATAGGGAGAGTTATAACTGTATCGCACAAGATAAAATCCCTATATTACGCGTTGATGTCTTATCTTATCGTCAATAGTTTGGATGCAAAGATATTTTTTATTACTCGATTAACAAATCAATCGACTTTGCATGTGTGCCCGATTTGACTGCAGACTCTTTGGAAAGTGCTTCAGGCATCGCTGTTGTTCATAGCTAAAAGCTGCTTAAGCTTTCTGGGAATTACTATGAATCAATGAATTCAACATACCCCATCATTGTTAAACTATCTGATGAAATGCAAACAACAGCAAAATCATCAGGGAATATAGGATAATAGCTACATGCTGACATCTGCTGATTTTTTATTTGCAGACCATGAGTAGCATGATCGCCCATATCTAACAGATGTTGCATTTAACTTAGATGAAAGAAGTTATCTTTATCACAGAGACAGGTGAATTGTGTAGTTGCGCTATCAGTTTGGGAGTACGGTTTGGTCCCTGGCAACGTATGACTGCAGGCACTCAAATAGTGAGTATTTAGAACAGTGTTAAGTCTACATTCTTTGAAATGCACAAAATAATTAATCTTGTTATGGAAAATTGCAGCAAAATTGCTGAACATTTTGAGGATAGGATTTGCATCTGTAATTTTTTGAAGTTGTTAGAGCGGACTGATTTTACTTGTAACAGTCCGACAGTTGCTGAGGTTATTCCTAATCGTGTAAAAGTAGTTAAAGTTTAAAAATCTACACAAGGCATTTGGATATACAGTTTGGGTATCTTCTACAAAACTGGGATATCAACAAAAGAATATGAACGGGAATATCAGAATGTAGATAGTTGAGTAATTCACATCAAATCACGGAACAACATCAACTAGATGAGATTTTGTGTGCACCTCAGTATAGCATTACTTCTGATGCAGAACTCACGAGTTTTAATATCGAGAAAGATTCAGTCGAATAGCAGAATAGTACAGCATTCTTTTAGATACCAAACATTTCTCCGATGCAACAACTGGATTTAATAAAGGATGAAAATTAACAGCATGTAGTAACTAATGAACAAAGGTTATGCATACTGAGGTTCCGTTGTGTGTAGTACTGAAGACTGGCAGAGCATCATAAGTTTCAGTTCAAGTAATGATTATACTGAAAGAACATTACAGGCGAAAGTAAATCATAGATGGCATACACCCAAAGTTATCCAAGGGAAAGTGGAAGCTAAGAAGGTTTCATACAGGAAGTTACTGGAGAGCAAAAGCGCGGAGGAAAAGCAGATGAAAAGGGAGAGTTATAACTGTATCGCACAAGATAAAATCCCTATATTACGCGTTGATGTCTTATCTTATCGTCAATAGTTTGGATGCAAAGAGATTTTTTATTACTCGATTAACAAATCAATCGACTTTGCATGTGTGCCCGATTTGACTGCAGACTCTTTGGAGAGTGCTTCAGGTATCGCTGCTGTTCATAGCTAAAAGCAGCTTAAGCTTTCTGGGAATTACTATGAATCAATGAATTCAACATACCCCATCATTGTTAAAATATCTGATGAAATGCAAACAACAGCAAAATCATCAGGGAATATAGGATAATAGCTACATGCTGACATCTGCTGATTTTTTATTTGCAGACCATGAGTAGCATTATCGCCCATATCTAACAGATGGGGTACAACGCTTGTAAAACATAGGCCGATGTGGTAAGAAATAACTCTGAGACGAAATTGTTCACTCAGTAGAGGACTTTCTGATTCTGTTCCTCAAAGACCCCGAGCGACTCAAACATGTAATTGGTACTGTTTTATCTTTAATTTTTTAGTCTGCAGCTGTTCTGTCCCACTGAAATCAAATGTATTTTTCAGCTGAATTAAGTAAATTATTTAAGTGTTAACCTGTGCAAATTACTAACTCAATAGATCAGCAAGCATGATTTTGTACAGACTCATAAGTTTGTTAATACGCTTGTTGCCTTTATAATATATCTTAAGGTCCAGTAACTACATAGACTAATCATTTCAAAATTATTATCAGACATCCAACAAATCTTGTACTCAAATTTACTGTGGGATGGTGTAGGTATATTGTCAAATTTCGCATCGTAATGTTAACTGTTGAAAACCACATATTCATTGTATAGTACAATGTTTAACTTTCTTTCCAACCTAAAGTGAGTGACATTTACTTATTATGTAGCTACAGGTACTTAATGTAAAGCCAACAATGTGTAGCGAGACAAAGAGTAATGCGCAAAGATGCATAATCAAAATCAACTTTTGCTGCTATATTGATTCTCAACAAAATGCAGGGGTGGTATTTAACATTGTAGGAAAGGTGCCTGGACTAATTGAGGAAAGGGAATATATGCCTATGCATATACTATGTGTAAACAATAAGGCATGATACTTCTGAATGTGAATTTATGTCTATTCCTATCTACTTGTAGCGCTGTGAAGTTTCTGTTCAATAGTTAAAGCAGCCAAAGCTTTATGGCTTTAGTATGCATCAATATACACAGTCTACCCCATCCCTGTAAAACTAAGTGATGAAATGCAAAGACCGGCAATTATTTCCAGCTATTTTGATAACAGTTCAAATATTAAAACTTCTCAGATTCAGATATTAGTTTTTATATCCAGATTTAAATCATGTATGTGGCGCCGCAGGGATGAAGGAATTGGCATATAAAGATTCCAACTCCATTCAAGTTCCTAATTTTCTGATTATGCTAAAAGCTCTTCACCACGAAAAACTCCTTAAACCATGAAATTTTTTTTAAATGTTCTACTGCGGAACTTTGCACAGGTCTGAATTAATTCAAGGTTTGGAACTATATGAATGTAATTTGATATGGCAGAATCATGGCACAGCAATCTATTTCTTTCATCACAGGAATTTACATTGCCTAGGATAATCTGTACGGAAGAGGTCGTTCCTATGTAGCAGTAGCTGTTTATTTCATTTGTTTTGAACATACTATATCCTATGGAAACATAGATTGTTAAATGATCTGAAACAAACAGACTTTAAGTTCATGGTAAAAGTTGATTTATAATTTGTTGGAAGAGATACTATTTTCCATAGCTAGCAACATACTTTTATAAAACATAAAAGGAAAGTGCAAAGTACATTAAAGAGTTCTATCTCTTAAAAAACAGGAAATTAGAAACAGAAGGAACTTAATAGAAAGATAGCTGAAACATACAGGAAATTCTACTGCATTTTCATTTTTTCTCCTACTTAATTACTCGTCTGACCCTGTTGCTTGAGAGTTGCGCATTGTTCTCATCAGCCACATCTATTGCGGAGGATCTATTGTCCAGTTTAGTTCTCTTAGCGGGTGTTTTTGTGGGAGATAACTCATCAGTATCAGCCATAGAGTCCTACAAATGATAAGATGTAATTCTTGAATCAGTATTCAGAATATATACGATTAAATTATCGATTTTCCACAGCTAAACGAATCATAATATTGACAATCTCAATTTGTCTAAATCACATGAGCGCAACAGACAGACTTTATTGTTAATTGTGCAGAATGTAAAATATGAAATTTTGGTTCTTATAAGCATAGTGTATCGGTGCACTTACAGTGAAGTCCTTATCTCAAACCGCTGCTCCATCATTGTTGATATCAGAGTCCTATTAAATAAAGAAATTTATAAATATTGTACTGTAGTAACCTCGACAAAATATCTAGTATAAAATGTTCCTACTTTGTTTAAACAGTTTATGTATCATAAGAATTGTCCAAGAAATTTACTGTATACAACCTTTGTAGAGCATTGTTAAAACTTAAATATAACTTATGCAGGTTTTAAATATTCTGAAATTATAAATTAATGGTTGGAACAATTTGAACTTACAGTTAATTTTTCTTCAGAGGATGGCAGATTGAATTCCTTTATCAGGTCTGGATCATCGCAAATCTTCATAACATTGTAGATTTCTTTCTGTTTGGCGATGTTCTCGTTTTTAACTAAAACCTTGAACAGCAGCTTCCGTTCAAGAATGTAATCCAGCTCCAATGGGTAGGATAAATCAGCAGCAGCAGAAGAAGTCTGCGTTAAATTAGTATAAGTTGTGTAATGAATATGACTTAATCAGTAAGTATCTAACATACCTCAATTAAACCTTCAGCTAATTCATTAGCCGACCTTCCTATTAGTTTTTTTGCTTCTCTATCCCACAGCAATAGGCCAATAAAGCCAGATTCATCGAAAACTCTAACAGGGATTCTAAACCTGAAATGAATGTATGATATAAAGATGAAAAGTGGGATATCTAACATATATTAAGTTTTACGAAAGCATAGTAAATCAAACCTGTGATCAACAGAAGGATCAGTTTGGGCACACTTAGGACAATATAATTTAGACTCCAGTTTGTCAACTTTCTTAGTGCATTTCTTGCATCCCAAATAAGACCAGCCCTTTTCAATATCTAATAGTATTATGGTTGCGTAAATCCAAAAACTGCCTTCCTAAAGAACGAAAATATTGAATAAGCGGTTAAGTTTCGAACAATTTTAAAATAATTAGGGATGTTTAAACAGCAAAATTAGTATACTTACTTGCTGACAGTCAACTAATTCTGCAATGCTGATGACTTTTAAATTTCCAAAAGACAGTTCATCATCAGCCGCTGAATTATGTTGTGAAGACATCTGACTAATTCCAATACAGGCATGTCCTCGCATTTCAATCAATCTGTAATTTTCAGATTTTCAACTATCTATATTTAATATGTACTTGATAAACACTATTTCACATACCGAGATCTAAACATATTCACTTGAGGAAGATCTGTGTTGATCCATAATTTCGAGGCATTCCAAGTATTTTCTACAGAATATTTATCTGCAAGCATTACAGATTGTTGGTATTAATAATCATGAACAGAAATCAAACTCCATAAATATATTTATGGTTGAGGTAATTGATGGCATACCCTGAAATTTGTGAGCCTTTATTAATTGCATCACCACGATCAGTGGTTTCTCGCTACTTGCATCTAAATAAGGCAATATCTGATCGACAAAGTCCCCCCAAAAAGTAGCCTTAATTTTGGTGTTCCTTTGAGGCAAAAAGTTGCTAGTTAATATAAAATGAGTGAAAATATTAAAAGAAATTTGGCAGACTTACTCATGATCCTGCAGCTCAATATCAATCAAGCGGCTTCCACCTTGCTTAACAGTCTTTACTTGACCATAACTTGTTACTTCCCCAATAACATCTGCAAGATTTAAATGCGACGATGGTAAGAATTAGGAATCCAACTAAATATTAGCTACTGTTAAGCCTAAAATTTCCTATATATTTATACTTACCAAAAAGTTCGTTCATGTCGACATCTTCTCCATTAATCAACTGATTGTAAGATCGAAATTGGAAAATACTCAGGTCAAACTGCGGATCATTACATTCTTCAACAGTAGTCCTTTGAGTAAATCCCAACTTGAAATTGTGTTTATTGGTCTTAAGCCTCACATTATTGTTAGCGACCAAAAAGTTCTTCATGACATATAGACCAAGCTCAATTACTTTGGATTTAAACATACGCATAACCTGCCTTCCTATTGAAGCTTGGATTCGATCTCCCTTTGAACCCAAAATTATTTCGTTAGATTGTAGGATCAACATGTAAAAAACCAATTAGTAAAAAATAAGCAGATCATGCTGGCATGATTTAAGTAGGTTGTAACTTGAGAAGAGGAAGATACATGAATGTAAATTTGGTTTTAACATCTTATATCAGAATGCGTCGCACATAGATAAAGGTAAAACTATGTAGCCTAAAATAAAATAAAATAAAATAAGCAGCGTGTAAGTGAAGTAGCTTGAGCAATGCAGCCTGTAAGCTAAGATGACGATCACGAATAATTCTTAGACCAAAAAAATAAGCAGAACATAATGGCATGATTTAAGTAGGTTGTAACTTGAGAAGAGGAAGATACATGAATGTAAGTTTGGTTTTAACATCTTATTTTAGAATGCGTCGCACATAGATAAAGGTAACACTATGTAGCCTAATTTTAAGATAAAATCAAATCCTTTTGAATATGGATTTATGCAATTTCTAAGTGAAGTAGATTGAGCAATGCAGCCAGTAAGCTAACATGACGATTGCGCAAACTGTTCGGACAATGATGTGCATTCATATATTCATCAAATTTTTTCTTTACTTCAACCTATAAACTCCATTAAAAGTAAACTTCAAATTTCAGACTAAGATGTGAATTCATATATTTGTTATCTTCAATAGTGCGGGCAGTATCATAAATTATTAGTCCTTCTAATACGCTCATCTACTATGTTTCCTCTGGATTTATGCAGGATGTAAGTGAAGTAGCTTGAGCAATGCAGCCTGTAAGTAATTGTAAACTTTACTAAACAAACTGTTCGGACAATGATGTGCATTCATATATTCATCAAATTTTTTCTTCAGTTCAACATATAAACTCCATTAAAAGTAAACTTGAAACGCGCAAACTGTTCGGACAATGATGTGCATATCTATATTATACAAATGTTTTTTACAAAACACATCAACCTGTAAACTATTGAAGACCAAAAATATACAACGCATAAATATGTCAACATATAAACTCCATTAAAAGTAAACTTGAAATGCGCAAACTGTTCGGACAATGATGTGCATATCTATATTATACAAATGTTTTTTACAAAACACATCAACCTGTAAACTATTGAAGACCAAAAATATACAACGCATAAATATGTCTTAAGTTACAAAAGATCGACTATACATACCTTCGCGTCCTGAAGAATCATGTCGATTGAAAATGGATTGTCCGGGTTTGAGCGGTCACGAACGTGCCACAGTCTTGTAACACGGACCTTAAGAGTCCATTGCATTGATTTGTTGTTTATTTCTTTGATGAAATTGAGAGTTGAAGACATATTTCGAAAGCAGAGGTTTCGGTTTGATTTTCTGATTATGTTCCATTTGCAGAACATTATGCTTGTTTATAGTACTGTGGTTTATTATCACGTTCCCCAGATGTGAGTTTTTTAAGGAAGAAACTGTTAAAGTTATTTGAGAATGCATTTTGATTATGACAAAAAGAATGTGATACCTAAAACTGTCTATGTGCTTCTCGCAGGTTTCGGACTCTGTAGATCATAAATTGATTCTCCTTCGAAGTCAGCTATGGAAAGATTGATTGACAGCGCCCCTTTCGCAAAGATGGTTTTGCCCTTACCTTATTCTCTGGAGATATTTATATCTCTAAGAGAATCAAATCTCTTGGGTCAAATCTCTCTATCATCGGATCCCGTCAATCTCTCCTATCGCATCTCATTCGATTTCTGCCCTGATCTCCCGCAACGGTCTCCTTGCCTTGTTACTATTTAGTCGAGAGTTTCTGAAGAATCTCCTTACGCTTCTATTCTACTGTCTACTTTTCTCCACACTTTTACTTTGCAAAAATACTGTAACAGCTAGTGATCAGTGTTAGAAAAGAAAAGAAGGAGAGGTTCTTGTAGAGGTAATAGTTGTGTCGAACAGAAGTTGGTTTGGTGAGCTATAAACCAAACAGTACGTTGGTGGTTATCGAGTGGTGAAAACCATCTGTGTGAAGACGTTCGTGGTTAACGATAAACCATACTTGTATTTCTGTTTACTAAAGAGCTTAAAGAGAGATCACTCCCTTGTGACCCAAGGGGACTGGATTAGGAACCAATTGGTTCTGAACCAGTATAAATACTCTGTGTCGTTCCCTGCTTACAGCTTTGCTTTCTGCATTACTTATTGTTTATACCTTACAGTCAACTCACGAATTGATTAGTCGACTAAAATAAATAGTTTTTACAATTCACCCCCCCCTCTTGTATTCATCAATTGGTATCAGAGCTTGGACTCACACTTTGTTTGTTTTGCCTTACAGCAAGTGAGTAAAGATCATGTCTACACACATTGTCAACGGTGCTCTATTACAAGAGGGAACTTCCTCCACCCGGCCTCCCTACTTCAACGGGAAACATTACAGCCACTGGAAAATCCGCATGGAAACCTATGTCAAGTCAGTTGACTTGAAGGTCTGGCGGGTAATCAAGAAAGGTCCTTATAACATTCCAACTGGTGTCACTACCAAGAAGGAAGATGACACTGATAAAACTTCCGATTCCCTTGATTTGGATGACTATACTGATGAGCAAAGGGAAGTAATTCAATTGAATTACAAAGCAGTGAATATTCTCTACAATGCTATAAGCGGTGAAGAATGGGAAAAGATCTCCAGCTGTGATACTGCAAAAGAAATTTGGGACAAGTTGGAAGTAACATATGAAGGTACCAGTAAAGTGAAAGAAACCAGAATCAATCTTCTAGTATATGAGTATGAACTATTTCAAATGAAAGATGGAGAATCAGCTGAAGACATGTTCGCTAGATTCAGCAAAATCATTGGGGAACTCAAAGCACTTGGAAAAATCTATTCCAGTGGTGAGCAGATAAGGAAGATTCTGAGAAGTCTGCCTACTACCTGGCAACCCAAAGTAATTAACATCGAAAGCGGAGATCTCAACAAAATATCTTATGACGAACTCAGAGGAGATCTGATTTCGTTCGAGAAAACACACTTGAAACGAAATGTGATGGAAGAGAAAAAGAAAACTGTTGCATTCAACACTACTGTGGAAGAAGTCGACTATGATCAGGATGTTGAAGAAGACGACATCCAAGAACAACTTGCTATGATGTCCAGGAATCTGAATGGTCTAATAAATCGCAGACGTCAGTTCAGGAAAGGAAAGGTTCCTTTCAAGAAAGATCAAACCAACTACAGGAATGAAGGTCGATGCTTTGAATGCGGCAAACAAGGACACATTGCAACAAACTGTCCTGATGCCAAAAGAAAGGGAAAGAATAGATCTTATGCTGCATGGAGTGATGAAGATACAGCCGATGCTGAGCAAGATGAAGCAGCCAACCTTTGCTTTATGGCCTCAGACAACTCTACCAGCAGTGGGATCAAGTCAAACGACTCGAGTGAGGTACGTTGTGAATTCTGTATTGAAAATTCCAGAAACCTTGATGAAGTTCTAGATGAGCTAGAAAATGCACTTAGAAAAATAAAGAAACTAAGTAAAGAAAAGGAAGAATGGGAGATGAAACTAGAAATAGTCGAAACAGAAAACGAATTTCTGAAAGAAGAAATGAATCAGCTCAAACTTAAGCTTAACAGTTATAGGAAATCCGCCAGTCAAAGCTCGGTAGGATCAAACAGTTTCTATAGGTCTGCTAGATCCTCTATGTCTTCAAAAGAAATTAAAACTATGCCCACATGCTATCACTGTGGTGAAGTTGGTCATGTATTTAGAAGGTGTCAGAAAAGAAATCCTGGAAAGTGGATTTGGAGACCAAAAGTCAAAACTGAAGCTAGCACCTCCAAGACTAACCCCCAAGGACCCAAGCAAGCTTGGGTACCTAAGCATACTTAAAAACTTTGTTTTGCAGGGACACCACAACAGACCAACAATGATGAGAAAATGGTTTCTTGATAGTGGTTGCTCCCGACACATGACTGGAGACAAACAATTGTTCAAATCCATAACCAAGATCGATGGAGGTTCTGTTAAGTTTGGAGGGGATGCCAAAGGAAAGATTATTGGCATTGGGATTATCTCTTTAAGTCCAACCTGTGACATCAAGGAAGCTTTTCTTGTTGATGGACTTAAACACAATCTCCTTAGTATCAGCCAACTTTGTGATGGAGGGTACAAGGTAAAGTTTGAATCCAGTAGATGCATTATTCATGACACCAAAGGTAAGGTAGTTCTCTCTGGATCCAGAGAAAACAACATCTATGTTCTCAACAATGGTAAGCCTTCTACAAGTAAACACTTATGTCTTGCTTCCATCACCAACGACCCCTGGACATGGCATAGGAAATTAGGTCATGCCAGTATGTCCTTAATTGAAAAACTGTCTAAACAAGAATTAGTAATTGGGCTACCAAAGCTTAACTTTTCAAAAGATCATATTTGTGATGCATGTCAACTTGGTAAGCAAACTAGAACCTCTTTTAAAGGAAAAGATATTGTCTCTACCTCTAATCCTTTAGAACTATTGCATATGGACCTGTTTGGCCCAACTAGAACTGCCAGTATCGGAGGTAAAAGATATGCTCTTGTAATTGTTGATGATTACTCTCGTTTTACTTGGGTTATGTTCTTATCTAATAAAGATGATGCATTTAAAAGTTTTGAAGTTTACTGCAAGAAAGTACAAAGAGAGAAAGGCTACTACATTTCCACTATCAGAAGTGATCATGGAGGGGAATTCGAAAGCAAAGTCTTTGAAGAATTCTGCAATTCTCATGGATTTACTCACAACTTCTCCTCTCCTCGAACTCCTCAACAGAATGGCATAGTAGAAAGAAAGAATCGCACTCTTCAAGACATGGCCAGAACTATGTTAGTTGAACACTCTCTTCCAAATCATTTTTGGGCTGAAGCTGTAAGTACTGCATGTCATATTTTGAATAGATGTCTCATTCGTCCTATCCTCCATAAAACTCCCTATGAACTTTGGAAAGGCAAGAGACCAAATATTAGTTACTTTCATCCTTTTGGTTGTAAATGTTTTATTCATAATAATGGTAAAGATAATCTCGGTAAGTTTGATCCACGTAGTGATGAAGGAATCTTCTTAGGGTACTCTAACACTAGCAGATCATACAGAGTATTTAATAAGAGAACCCTAACAGTTGAAGAATCCATGCATGTTGTTTTTGATGACTCCTTGATCCATGTCGAGAAAGGTAATAACGCAGATGATGATGAAGTTGAACCAGCTCCTTTCAGTCCATCAGAAACTAATGTATCAAACCTTGAGTTTCATAATCTTCAAGTCCAGGAGGCTAAGGACTCAGACTCTGCTCCTGAACAGACTATGTCAACCTCACAGCTCAAAGAACTGGAAGTAGTCGTGCCAAATGAATGGAGAAGTGATCCTGATTATCCACAGAAGTATATCATTGGGGATCCACGAGAAGGTATGAAAACGAGAAACTCACTTAAATCTAACCTGGCTTTCATCTCACAGATAGAACCAAAAAAGATAGATGAAGCTCTTCAAGATGACTCTTGGGTTCTTGCCATGAGAGAAGAGCTCGATCAATTTGAGAAAAACCAGGTATGGGAGCTCGTTCCGAGACCCAAAGGCAAGTCTGTTATCGTTACAAAATGGGTGTTCAGAAACAAACTCAATGAAGAAGGTAAGGTGGTAAGAAACAAGGCTCGTCTAGTGGCTCAAGGCTACTCTCAGACAGAGGGAGTCGACTATGACGAGACATTCGCTCCTGTTGCTAGACTTGAATCTATTCGCATGCTTCTAGCTTTTGCCTCTTTCAAACAATTTAAACTCTTTCAAATGGATGTGAAAAGTGCTTTCCTAAATGGGTTTATTAAAGAAGAAGTTTTTGTTAAACAACCTCCAGGTTTTGAGAATCCTAAATTTCCTCATCATGTGTTCAAACTTTCCAAAGCCCTTTATGGTCTTAAACAAGCACCTCGTGCTTGGTATGAAAGACTTAGCTCATTTCTACTAGCACACGGATTTCTCAGAGGAAAAAGTGATAAAACCCTTTTTATACAAAAGACTTCCTCTGACATTCTTATTATTCAAATTTACGTTGATGATATCATTTTTGGAAGCACTAATCCCAAATTATGCAAGGAATTTGAAGTACTTATGCAGGGGGAGTTTGAAATGAGTTTGATGGGAGAACTCACGTTCTTCCTTGGACTCCAGATCAAGCAATATGAAACCGGCATCTTTATTTGTCAATCTAAATATACCAAAGAACTTATTGTTAAGTTCGGAATGAATGATGCAAATCCTGCTAAAACTCCCATGAGCCCAGCTACACATCTGGTAAATGACTCAAAAGGTACTAGTATCAATGCTTCACTTTATCGAGGTATGATCGGATCACTACTCTATTTAACTGCCAGTCGACCAGATATAATGCTTTCTGTATGTAAATGTGCTCGCTTTCAGTCAGCTCCTAAAGTATCTCATCTTACTGCAGTTAAAAGAATCCTTCGTTATCTTGTTGGCACAGTTAACTATGGTTTATGGTATCCTCGAACACAATTCTTTGATCTTATTGGCTTCTCAGATGCTGACTATGCAGGTGACAGGGTTGACAGAAAAAGCACCAGTGGTGCAAGCTTTTTCCTTGGAAAGTCTCTTGTTTCTTGGCACAGCAAGAAACAGGACTGTACTGCTCTTTCTACAGCTGAATCTGAATATGTTGCTCTAGGACATTGTTGCACTCAACTACTTTGGATGGGGAAACAGCTCTCTGATTATAACCTATTTTTTAAACCTATTCCCATGCTATGTGATAATACTAGTGCAATTGAACTTTCCTACAATCCAGTTGATCATCCTAGAACTAAGCATATTGATGTTCGTTATCATTTTATTAGAGATCATGTTCAGGATGGTGACGTTGATATTGCCTTTGTTAGCACTGATTTTCAATTAGCTGATATTTTCACAAAACCTCTTTTAGAGGAACGATTTTGTGCTCTACGTGACCTACTTGGAATATTGCCTGATCCCTCTTAATGTCCCTCAGTTTATTACCTTAAGTTTTTTTTTTACTCTTCTTACCAGACCTTCTTAATTATTAATGCTTATTTTACTATGTAATTATTACCTTTTGCTCTTTTACTTGTCATTATTACTGTCTTCAGTTGAAAAGCTGTCAGGCGGCGTGGAAAGCAGTTCCCAAGGGTCTGCACCTTGTCCCTTCATCTCCATCAGTCATCCGTCTCCTCAGTCCATCTACCACTCACACGACACTTCTTTTCCCTTTCCCATTCCTTTTAACCCTTCTTCTCCCACAAATTCACTCCATCTCTTTTCCTCTCCCCAAAGTACCTCCATTAAAATGGTTCGCAAAACATCATTCTCTGCACGCCGAAGCCAGCGCACTAAATCAAAACCACCCACCACCTCTACCACTCCTGTTCCGATAGAATCAGACCACTCTGAAAACACCATATCTACCTATCAAAGCCCAAACCGAAACCCTATGTCTTCTAAAAAGGCCGGTAAAAGACCCATGCAAAGTCCTGATGATGAATGTGTTAAAAGGCCCAAGAAGGAATTCTCCCTTGCCGACCTGGATGAAACCCTAGATTTCTGGGATGCCTCTGCCTGTGAAAAGCTTATCACCCTTAAGGACAAACCCTTGGCTCATGGTAGACTTGTGGACCTGGAGACCATGAACTCTCTCAATTGCTCTCTGACTCCATGGTTTGCTGCTCAGGACTGGTCCAGTTTCTTCTCTACCGAACCTGTTGAAATTCCTGAGGATCTGGTAAGGCTCTTTTATGCCAATCTCCGTCCCTGCTCTTCTGGTGGGTTTGAAACAATGGTGTTGAACACTCGCATCGTCATCACTAAAGCTATTCTTTGTCGCATTCTGGGCTGTAAGTCTTCTGGTTACTCTGACTTTTTTAAAATCTCCTGGCCTGCTGATTTTGAGGTCTCGTTTGACCAAGCCAAAACCTTTCTCTCTGATAAGACTGATGTTCCTGAAGGGCAACTTGGCCCCCTTGACTTATCTTTTGAAATGCGTGTTCTTGCTCATATTGTTGGTACTACTTTGCTTCCTCGAACTGGGTCTCTTAGCTCTCTGTCTCAGCGTGACACCCTGATTGTCTACTGTCTGGTCACTAAAAAGAAATTTGATTTAGCTACCTGGATCATTGAATACATGCTTGAAAGTACTGCTGAATGTGCATCCCTTCCATATGGCATCCTTATAACTCGTATCCTGCATTTTTATAAAGTAAATGTCTCTGAGTGGAAAACCTTCTCTTTAACTGCCTGTTACAATTCCCGTACGTTTGCCTCTATGGGATATGTTCATCTTAATGACTCCTGGGTTCGTAAAGAACCAAAATCCCCCAAGCCTGTTGATGATTTTGCTGGTCCCTCTAAGATCTCTGCTCAAGTTGAAACTGAGCCTGCAGGTAAGTTCAAAACTGCTCTGGCTGATGTCAATGACCTGGTGCTAAGCTTGCACTACAAATGTGACAAGGCCTTTGAGGATATTGCTGAGCTTAAGTTGGATGTCGGCAGATTCTCTCTTAAGCTTGATACTGCTGTTACAGATTCTGCTGCTGCCCTAAGGCGGGTTCATGAACGTATTGATGCTGTCTCCACAGACGTTCAAGCCAGAATCACTGCCATGTCCACTGATGTTCAAACTAAGCTGGATCGTATGACTGACAATGTTGTGAACACTCTTACTTATTTTCTTGCTCCTCGCTAAATTTGACTACTTGGGTCTGTAATATTCAGGATAACCTAGCAACTGATGTGCTTATTTTTTGCTTGCTCCTTTTTGGTTGATGCCAAGGGGGAGAACAGACTAGCTTAATTATGCTTACTTATGTGAATATTGAATTATCTGTGTTATGCCTTATGTCTTCTGTCTTAAGGGTAACTCACTCAGGGGGAGTCAACTAACCTCCCTACCCGTTTTAAAGATAACTCACTCAGGGGGAGCTATCACCCTCAGGGGGAGTCAACTATCAGCTTCAAACAGTCGACTTCAGAAACAAAGGGAAGTATACTAGCACATTCTATCTCTCACTTTTTGTCATCACCAAAAAGGGGGAGATTGTTAAAGTTATTTGAGAATGCATTTTGATTATGACAAAAAGAATGTGATACCTAAAACTGTCTATGTGCTTCTCGCAGGTTTCGAACTCTGTAGATCATAAATTGATTCTCCTTCGAAGTCAGCTATGGAAAGATTGATTGACAGCGCCCCTTTCGCAAAGATGGTTTTGCCCTTACCTTATTCTCTGGAGATATTTATATCTCTAAGAGAATCAAATCTCTTGGGTCAAATCTCTCTATCATCGGATCCCGTCAATCTCTCCTATCGCATCTCATTCGATTTCTGCCCTGATCTCCCGCAACGGTCTCCTTGCCTTGTTACTATTTAGTCGAGAGTTTCTGAAGAATCTCCTTACGCTTCTATTCTACTGTCTACTTTTCTCCACACTTTTACTTTGCAAAAATACTGTAACAGCTAGTGATCAGTGTTAGAAAAGAAAAGAAGGAGAGGTTCTTGTAGAGGTAATAGTTGTGTCGAACAGAAGTTGGTTTGGTGAGCTATAAACCAAACAGTACGTTGGTGGTTATCGAGTGGTGAAAACCATCTGTGTAAAGACGTTCGTGGTTAACGATAAACCATACTTGTATTTCTGTTTACTAAAGAGCTTAAAGAGAGATCACTCCCTTGTGACCCAAGGGGACTGGATTAGGAACTAATTGGTTCTGAACCAGTATAAATACTCTGTGTCGTTCCCTGCTTACAGCTTTGCTTTCTGCATTACTTATTGTTTATACCTTACAGTCAACTCACGAATTGATTAGTCGACTAAAATAAATAGTTTTTACAATTCACCCCCCCTCTTGTATTCATCAGAAACTGCTGCACTTGTGATAGTGGTCGACGGTTGAATTTCTTAAGGATCACAGAGAGAATATGAAAAGCCATAAACAAAACTGTTTTTAGGAAGAAACTGCTTTTAATTTGATAGTGGTTTGCGGTTGTTTTGTTAAAGATCAGAGAGAGAATATGAACAGGCATAAACTAAACTGATGAACGTGGTTTTTTCTAAACCCAACTACCAGCTTTTCCTTTTTTATTGGGAATCAGATAATTAGTATTTCAAACGTTGAAAGTTGGGTTTCAGTTGGGTTGATTCAGTTTTTTACCAAAATTAGTTTGTCATTGTCCTAAAGGAAAATAGGTGTACCAATCAATTTTTGACAATTGGCTAAATAGGATTGGCTAGGACTCTCCTTTTAATATATATATAGATGGGGGAATCACCATATACCAAAAGGTAGAGAACGTATACTATAATATGGTTCTCTACGAAAGAACCACAATAATCTATACGCATTGAAACCTCATACATATACCAAAAAGAAACTAGAGCAAGAGCTATTTTGCAATATAACAAAGACGCTATCAACTCCTTCAAATGCTCTCTTCTCATGAACCACATAATGGCTAATGAAGCAACATTCTGTGCCCTGTATCCTTTTCCTCCCCAACTATGCAAAGCTTCCTTCGCGGTGCCTGGTATTACTCATTGCATTACAAACTAATTTAGAACTACCGACCACAACCGCACACCCACCTGGCAATGTACAAGGATTGTCTACAGCTTCTCTGGCTTTTGCCACTTAAATGCCAGCCTATACCTCCTCCACTTAAATGCTTATGATCTCGCTTGCGGCAGGGATTGAACCGATTACCGACACCTAATATATCAAGTATGTATTAGGACAACAAAGACAAGTAATGCTATGCCTCAACCCAAACTACTTGGGATTGCCAATACATTGTATGAATCCTCTGAAGCATTGTGCTCCATTTAGAACCATTTGATACTCAACACATTTCTACTACTTAATGGCATTTAGCAATAAATTCTGTAATCACCAAAATTCAAAACATCTATTTCAAAAGATATATTAATTACTTGTACGATGTCAAATTAAAAGTTGTTCAATTTACGACAGAGGAAGTAATTGATTACTTCTAAACCCCTTCAGAGAAGAAACATGCTTTTTATATTCTATCCACAAAATTCTCTAAGTGCTGGTGTTCAGACCGAGGCTTAGGCAGATAGGAAGAAATCATAAGTTTCTTGCCCTTCTAGTTAATGTTTTTATTTATAGTTTAAAGTTACCCCTCCCCCCTAAGACACTTCTTTGTAATATATTTGATGTGGTTTTGTAGTTGGATGAAATCAAATAAACACGACACAGATAAACTACATAGTTTAATCATAATCTAAAGTTGTTCTTTTATTAAGTCAGTTATAATTGAGAAATCCCTGAACGCCATAGCGTGCTGTTCAAAACTCGATAGATAATGGGTATGTCTCTCTACCATTCTCCACTTATATCAAGCTTTTATATGAGGTAAGGTTCAAACCTATTATGTGCGCCTATCCCACACATCACAAGAGGCACTCTTGCCATTAAACCCATATTAAGACGGTACTTTATCATATATTTGACTTGTTTTATATTGGGACGACATGAAATCACGAACAAATCAAACAGACAAGGACAAACCATGTGTTGGCAATCAAAACTTCCTAAAAAAGGTTACGTCAGTCGGTGCAAACATTTTGTGAGACCAAGATTTGCATCCCTGAGAATTCTTTACTAGTTCGACGAGATTAAGATCTAGCTCCACATCAAAGAAAATGTCACTTATAATCTAATTCGACTCGGGATGAATACACTAGGGAAATGGTATTTCAACACCAACTGTATCAACAAGAAGCTTTGCTTAGTGAAAACAATAGAGAAGGACTAGTGTGTTTTCCTTTATGACTACAGAATAACCACCAAGGTTAAATCTTGCTTCCAAGTAATTCAGTCAACCCACTCTTACCCTACTTCTTTACAGAAAGAACATAAGTTTTCTGTAATTACTATGGCCTTACTTTTGCATACTGATCACTATGGCTTACTTCTGAAGTAACTATATGGCAATCAAGCTCATGTTTTCTTGGTATAGTAGGTCAAATCTTCATAAGCATGACAACTGCTACATCACCAAATAAGAGATACTAAATTCCTCAGATTAATTCTAATTGCCAATCTATTCCCAAGAATGAATTAAAAGACTTCAACAACTTATCTCCCCCTTATGGCGCACACTTGCCCAACAAAAAAAACACCATCTACCTAGATGTAGTCAATTGTACATCATAATTTACAAACAAAATTCTCCATGCCCTCACCAGCAGAAACCCATAAACCCAAATCAACAGAGACTCAGAAATAAGCAAGCAAACATCACCAATAATAATACGTAGTGATGGAACTATGAGATCCATTTTTTGCTCTGAACAGGGAAATACTGTCGAAACAAATACTAAAAGATTCAGAATCGGTATGAGAAAGAGATAGAACTCACTGTTTGTAGTTTCTCCTGCGGAGTTAAAGGGCGATTTTGACGCTTCGTCCCAATCCAGAAGCTCTGGAATTGAACTAGGATTTCCCAATTCTTTTGCAACCTCCTCCTACAGCAACCAGTAGCTTGGTCAAAACACAGCGAGGATCCAAAAAATGGACATCCTTAGTAACTCATTTGACTGTCTTCATGGAGAAAGCCAAAGAGGCCATCCTTAAGAAACTGACTGCTTCCTTATTCAATTGTTTTAATTAAGAAAAGGTTATTAACAAATAAATCCACGAGTCTTCTTCAGCATCCTGGGTATTAAGTGGTGTGTGCCATTTGATACACTTCCTTCCATACGGCTTATCCCTTTCACACACAAGTTCAAGAACCTGCTACCTCGAACTGTACCCATAAAAGAGCAGGATCCTTTTTTGTATGGAAAGAAAAAAGTGGCATGCTACCCATCTCTCTCTCATCTCTCATCTAAGAGCCTCATCACGTGCAACGTACACACGTGAGTAGATCAACACTACAGTCTACTGAGAGAGAAACTTATTATCATACATTTATGCTTTTGAAGATGAACCTTGATAATTGTATAAAGGTGGACCTGTGGTTTGACTCTTTTGATGAAGTAATAATTGAATTGAAAAGCATCCAGAGGATGCAAAATTACAAAAGAGATGTGTTAGCTCCAATACATCATAATCTAAACTAAGAATAGGGAGCTAAGAAAGTCAAAAAGCTGCTCATTACTATTTACAGGAGTCAAGTTGCTCCAACTAAACAAATTTAGTAAACAACTGACTTTAAGATAATGGCTAGGAGTTGAGACCCCAGCAAAGCATCTGTGGTTTCTCTCTGCCCAAATACTCCTGAAAATACAAGCAGGGATCAACTTCCAGAACTTTTTGATGGACTTGTCAACTCTCCATAAACACCAGCATTCATATGCATCTCTGACTGCGGCATGGTCCAACTGAGTCCAAAAAGTGAGAAACATGTTCCATAAATCTGCAGCCACTGGACAATACAAAAAAAAAAAAAAAAAAAGGGTGGCTGATACATTCTAAATTTTCCACACACATGTAGCACCTGTTGACAACATGAATACATCTTCTGTTGAGCTTATCCTGAGTTAAGCATGCATCATTTAGGGCTGTACAACTGAAGCAAATGACTTTTGTTTGTAGCTTGGATCTCCAGATGAGTTTCCAGGGTCACGGATCTAGCACTTCGTTTTGTGAACATAGATGCTTGTATCACTCCTTAACAGAAAAAATTCTTGCTTTTGAGTCTTCCCAACCCATTCTATCTCTAGTCTGCTCATAGAAGCTGCAACTATCTAATTAGCAAGCAAATTCAGTTAGTCATCAACTTGCCAGTCTTGGATATGTCTTCTAAAGTGAAGGTTCCAGGAGTTACCATGCCTATTCTGAGCTATTGTGGATTCTGAGTTTTGAACGAGCTGGAATAGGGATGGATCATCATCCATCAGGGAAGAGTTGCCAAGCCACTTATCCCTCCAAAACTTGATGTGTCTCCCATTACCCACAGTGAAGGTAACTTTGTCAAAAAATTCATTGTTTAGCTCGCTCATGTGTTTCCAGAGACCAACCCCATGGGAGAGTCTGGAATTTTTAGCACACCAGTGACCAATCTTTGCAATTATCACTTCCTTCCACAGTCCAGGTTCTTCTGCTCCATATCTCCATAGCCATTTCATCAACAAGCTCTTGTTGGGAAGTCCTAAATTCTTGAATCCTAGCCCACCTTGAAGTTTTGGATGACTTACACTCTGAACCATTTCACTAAGTGAAACTTGTGACTTTCACTGTTGCCTTCCCATAGAAAATTCCTTCTGATTTTGTCGAGATGCAACTGAACTATCCTAGGGAGGGGGAATAGAGACATGAAGTAGATGGGAATGCTATCAAGAACAATGTTAATTATAGTCAATCTACCCCCCATGCAGAGATATTGTGTCTGCCAGGAAGCCAACCTCTTCTCAAAATTTTCAATAACACCATCCCAGATTTGAACTGGACAATTCCTCTATGTTTGGAACCTCATTAAAGGGATAGATTGTACTTTCGAGCATGTTAATACGATGGCCAGATAAAGCTTCAAAAATGAGGAGAGTGAGGTTCAGATAATGGACTCGTGATGTTTCTGCTCCGCAAAAAGTTAATGTGTCATCAGCATAGAGCAATTGTGAAACTGTAACTGTGCTCCCAGGATTGGCGCCAACTTTGAACCCTTGAATCATTGCAGTTGTTGTGGTTTGTACTCTTATCTTCCTTCTCTTCTTGTTCTTTCTTCAGCCTTATCTGGAATGGAACAAAGAAGATTTATAACAGCCGAACTGTGTAACAGGTGCAAAACATCTATCTCTAGCCTGCAAATTTTTTTAAAACATACCCTTAGGTGTTCAGCAATGTCCTTCTCACCCACATCACAAATTATTTTGTCCTTGTCACTCTCAAGTACATAAACAAGCATGTAAGAATTTTGTAAACTTAAAAGGAGTGTTATTGAAGCCCGGATTCGTCTGTGGCAATTGTTAAAGCAAAAGTAAGTCAAAATCAAAGCATGATGCAGCAAGACACATCTTAGCTATGCTATTAGATATAAACACCTCCTCCTCTCCACCATATTGTTCCTCTAGAGGAGTCTTCTTTTGTCACCCGTTCATCATCAAACTTATACCTAACAGAGAACCAAGATTATTCACCTTGTAAAAGAAGAACCTAACAGAGAAGCAAATAATCAAAATTCAAGCAGAGCTCAAATCACAACTTTAATCTGTATGGCATATGAAGGGGAAAAAAAAAGGAACATGGAAAGGATCGCAGAGGTGAGTAGAAGGAAGTGAAAGAGAATTCCAAAAATTAAAGCTATGAGAATCCAAGTAAAGCTATGATTCTTTCCGAGTCTCAACATGATTTATACATCATAGGTAACGTGCATGAGTGAAAAGGAACTGTACGTCAGATGAGCATACTACTGACTAAAAGAAAGAGATGGAAAGGAAAAGAATATTTCGTAAAGAAAGTGCATGCCATTGATCTGATGTTTTGAAGATTCAAGCAACTCAATCCAGAAATGCTTTTATTCTATTTCGCAGAAGATGTAAAGAAATGCTTTGTGATTAGTATCTACTACTTATGCATGTAATCATAGTAACACGCTGCTAAGAAGGAGACATACTATTTAGTAAGTATAAAGATTAAACAGCCAGATAAGCCGATAAGCAATGAAAGGCCGATCTTGTGATAGTCGATGACAATTCATTGGCATCCATCAAGATGTTTATGTATAAAGCAGAGTTGAGTTATACATATCAAGGAAAACATATGCGCATATGTTTACCAGATACGTCAAACTGCTTCTACATATAACATTTGTAACCAACGCGCCATTAAGGCTTATGTTTGGTAGCACTAGGAAGGACAAGAGTCAGGATTATTACGTCATGTGTCCACTTTTTGTCTAGAAAATTCACATGGTGTCCCCAAAATTGACTGGTTTTGACAGTTTGCCCCCAAAGCTAGATTACACACGCATCATTATAAGTTCTGTATAGGTATTTACTTCCGTAATTTAATCATTAAACCAAGCAGATGACATTTTGCTAAACCACTGTCATCTGGTCTGAGGGAGCTCTGCATATTGGCATAAACAATGCGCAAATTAATTATGTGTCCATTGTCTTTCAACCACCGTGACTTATATTTTGAATTTTACAAAAAATAAAATAGAAATAAAAAATTGTGTTGTGCTTGGCAATACAAATTCCGCAAAATTTCAATTTCTCACAAATACAAGTCGGGTATTGTTGAATTTCATTTTATTCTGTTGAGGTAGCGCATCTTAGTTCCATCATGTTACATAATATAGGGCAGATTTCTGTGTCGAAATAGAAAAAGAAGACAAAAAGGCTTGATGCATTTTTTAAATCCTTGTACTTTCTACTCTTCATAAATAAGGTAGTTAACCAACTCATCTAAAAGCTAAGCTATATGAGGAAACGCATTTTTACTTATTTTATTGTTTCCTTCAACATCCATTAGTTAACCATTGGAATCTGAATCATTTTATTGACTATAACAGGTAGATTTTAAGCCTTAAGAGACGAAAGTTGAACTCTGAAAGAATAGCGCAAGAAGAATGAACTCCCATCCAATCCACACCCACTCTCACCATTTCATATTCGCACGACCAGGTTTCCTCTACTTAATTCTCTTATAAGCTTCTTACAATATCACCGTCACAAAATCCTTAACCAGAAAAGCAAAAAGGCATAGACATGAAGCAAAGATACATATATCAATACTATGAAGACGTTTTACAAATCCATCCCTCTCGTATGACATTATACATACAACAAAAAGCGGAATGGGAAAATCGGACAATTCATAGCAACAGATAACACAAGTCCGAAATGCACCCACAACTATATCAACTATACATTCATTACCTTCAACCAAAATCTTATATGCAGAACAAATTATGCAAAAGCCAATGTCAAAAAAAGACCTCAACCCTCAGCAGAGTAACGGCTGAAGGCGAAGGCAGAAACTGCAACGCACATACTAACTAGACTAAAGAGCAAGAGAGAAACCCCCCCACCCCACCTTTCCAAATCACCAGGAGGAAACAAAGGTGGCAAATCTTTCTTTAAGAAATAATAGTATTCATGCTAATCTTCTCTCTACCTTCTACTTATCATCAATCATGCCATAGCTCATCCTTTACACATCGCGGAGTGGTGTACACTACAACTGTGCATCACAAACTTCTTTCAGTTGTATATCTTGACTGGCTTTTCAAAGGTATGGCGGTTCTGCATATTCAGAGAAACCTTTCAGAACATATATCCAGAGTAAAACATTATAAGCATAATATATGTGCATTGAACATACAATGACCACAATATCAGGCAATGAGCAGCTAAAGGTAATGTCCATAACAAATGATATTAAGTTCTGCTGCAACTATTAACCAGTTCCTTTTCCTGTACTATAAATGTAAAATATACTGAATTAATGTCATTGGGTAAAATGACAACACTAATCATGTCTAATATCCTATTCAGGCCCTGAAAAGAGGTACAGTACAACAGATGTTAAACCAAGTGCATACTATAAATTTAGTTTTTGTCAAGTAATCTAATTATTGAATGTCTTCCTACTTAGAAGTTACAACGACCTCATTCCCCCCAACAGTTCTTCAAACTATAAAAACATGCAGTGATGAAACCAGCAACTTTGAATGGTCTATTTTCGCAGAGACAGTTTTGTGACATTTGTCAAACAATAGGTGCCTGTTCCATTAGTCCCAGCAAAATATTTGTATGAGAAGGGAAGTCCTTGAATATGTTCCCTCCCGATCAAAATATTAGAAGATTTACATCCTTTCATAGGACCCAATTTAGATATTAATTGAATTGCTTACATGTCCAAACTGCTAGCCAAAAGGTAACATCCAGTAATTTGAGGCCATGCAGAAGCCATAGATACTAGAAAGTTTACCTGACTAACATATGCCCTCTTAGATGTATTATCTGCATGCTCCAATCCAAGGTACTGCTCCCAAGCACCATAAACATCTCTCCTCTGCAAAAAGGATTATAAACATCTTCAGCTTGGGCAAAATTCAGGGACGACGACACTGCAACTAAACTGACCCCACAAACTTATATGTAATTCAGGATGATCTCAAGAGGAGAGAAAATACAAGACATCAATACACTACCTGAAAACGGCTCGAAACAATGTCAGAGTCCTGAAGGTATTCAGGCCGCCCCAATGATAAAAATGCAAATTTCCACTAGCCATCAAAAGAGTAGAGAGTCAGCACCCAAAATAAATCACAGGGTTTCCAAAAAAAAAGAAATGATTGAAGCATGCAACACCGAGTCTCAAGCTTATCCCATCTGCAGCAAAATCATTGGGATTGAGCACTGTACCTTAGAGAACTCCTCATCTGGAACCTGCAATTTCTTTTGAATGCGCACTTTAATCTCCGCTAAAGTTTCACCTTCATGGATGACCAGAAAAAAAGGTTCTCCAAAATTCTGCACTTGCTGTGAAAACCAATCCAAATACCAACATCAATGTAAAATGCACCACTATATCAGTAATAATCAATCAAGCCAATATGTAATACCATTTGATTTTGTGGAGTCTCTTTTGTGAAATGATAAACATGAATTAGCCGATCATGGGGACCAAGGTTTTTCTCCTCCTCTGGTATCTACACAAACAATACACAGAGTAATAAGCAAGCAGACAAGCTAAGATATGCCACAGAATATCATCTTTAATTGCCCAGATGGAACCGGCTAAAGCTGAGAGGTTAGTGGAACAGAAGCCCCCTTTAACATATAAAATCTTACACAGTAAAGCATAGCAATCAAATTAAAACAAACCAAAGTTCTCTATTTTGAAAGAAGGTGTTCCTTTATTTGGGGGGTGGGGGGATTGGGAAGGAGTATTCAAATCTTTGCTTAGAGCCTGTTTGGGTGGACTTATAAGCAGGTTATTTTAAGTGGCTTATAAGTCAAAAAGTGACTTAAAAGCCACTTTTTAAAAAGTTAGGATTTCCTAACTTCTCAAAAGGTGGCTTTTAAGCTACTTATGGCTTATAAGTTCAAAATTTTTTAAGCTACCAAACATATATTAATGGGCTTATAAGCTTATAAGGCACTTTTAAGCTCACTTAAACGGGCTCTTAAAGCTTAACCCCAACAAGCTAAAAAGGGAGAACTAGATAAAGAAGACAAGACCAAAAGGAGTGAGGAAGAGAGACAAGAGAAGAAGCCAGCCATACAACCCCTAGAGAACTTACCTCCTCTGCCCGCAATGTCCAATACTGGTCATTTATATTTTCAATCTTTTCATTTAGTGGAAATATCTGCAGATTACCAATAGCAAGGAAAGCATGACTTAGATATAGAGAGCCAACAAGAACACATAAGCTAGAAATACAGGTGCCGAAAGATAATTTACGCCGTTAAACTACAATGTCAGCAAATAAATGAAGGACAAAAGAATTGAAGACGTGTTAGGACTCCTCACCTTGTAAATCTTGTGATAGAAGACTTCAAGTAATCTAAGTTCTGCATTTGGATGCGACAATTCTACCTGTTGCACCATACCATATACCAGCAGTTATATTCTCATAACAAATTTGGAAACCACTATTAAACAGAGAACATTAGACATAAAACAGCAGTTGCACAATATACATGCTTGATGTGAATCTCATACTGCAAGTCAAATGCATGTGATCCTTTCGTTTTTCCTTTGTAGATACACAGCAGCGTACTGACGAAGGGGAGGAAGATGTCCTCTAAAAGAAGCACGTAAAATCATTTTCTTCATATTAGATTCACCGAAAAGAAACCATTCCACGTCAAGGTGCACATTCATCCTCCTTTATAATGATTCTAAATAAGATAATCAGGTGTGGATCCCCTGGCGGCCCAAAAAACAAAGGCAAAAAAAAAACCTTCCCAATATCGAAAAGAATGATTTCTATATTCAGATTGATTGAAATGCAAAATGTGCAACTTGTACTTCAGATGGCGCTTCTAAATCTCTAAGTTCTATTTTCATCACAAACTTTGATCATTGCCAATCACGCACCAAAGATGGCCAACTTGACACTTAAAAGGCAAAATTTTGGCGATCAGATTGAGGGAAAAGGTATTAGCACATAGGCCACACACTAGTGCGGTGAAAGAAATGAATGCAAATACTAATTCTTCAAAAATTAAGGTACAAAATACGAGTGCCGAGTTAGATAAGTGAACTTTGTGTCAATATGTTTTCTATTTCTACATAACCTGAACCCATCACAACGACATTTACAGTAATGCAAACCTAAAACACATACAATCATCTACCATCAGAATCTACAAATGGAAGAAATTGCTTCTTTCTGGTGGCAAGGACATTATCCTCTCCCTTTCGGAGACCCAATCCCGCAATTCAAGTTGCTAAACAGTTATCCGTACCTTTGATTTGATTTCATTAAGAACATCCCCCACCGTACTCTGCTTGGGCAATCTTACATTCAGAATTTCAACCTGAAAAACCATGAAAATTTTGTAAGGAGAAGTAATTTTTGAAAGGCAGAAAAATCATTCTAGCATTTTAGACACACCTCATCCTTCGTAGAATGATGAAAAGCAACTTTGAGCGTCTTCAGACATTGTAATTCTGGCAAAGGTATGTCCAGAACTTCATAATAAAGAATATCAGAGATCTATTCCCAAAAAAAAAAAAAAAAAAAGACATGGTTAGTCCATTGACAATCACATCCTACCAAAATACTGTCGCTGTTGTGAACTTATGATGAGTCAACAACAACACAACATACCCAGTATTATCCCATAAGTGGACTATAATGATGAGTAAAAGTGTTAAAAGTCACCTATGTACTTCCAAGCTATAAAGTCAATTCATTTAACAAACCTGATTGTAATGGATAAGCATGTCTACCAAATGATCCACGGATCGATACTTGATGGGGTTGGGCTTGGGTTGCTGCGAATAGCAGTTGTGAGGAGTAAGCCTAATTTTGGAGGGATCATCCACACCAAGCCGCTGTGCCACTCTCTCCACTACTTCATCATATGTATCACTTTTTGCTCTGTAATTTTACAAGGAACGGTTATAAAAATCAGAAGCAAATGGTTTGCACTAAAGTGAAGGAAAGAGGTACCAAATAAACTCACAACTCCAGAAAAAAATCATCCTCCTTCGGTTTCTCCAGAGCTCGAAAATGGACAATCTGTAAACAATGAAATCAGATATGAGGAATCAAAAATGGAGAAATTAAACAAATAAAGAACCAGTTGTACGGTGTGCCACAGGCATAACATGTAAAATAAAAGAAAGGGAGTGTGAGAGAGATGCTGCAGACTAGTAACAGCAATGATGTAACTAGTCAAGGCAAAGAAATAAAATCAACAAAAAAAGCATAGGCTAGAAAGACTGGAGTGATATTGGGATTCACCTGGCGATTCTTTACATATTCCAGAAATGAAGGAACATCGGGAAACCGGACTTTTTCTTCAACTTCAGGAGAACTTTTCTTTTGAAAGCATATAATATCCCCATCTTCAATCTATAAGAAATAAGGAAGTCAGGAAAGAAAATCTAATTTGAGAAAATAAATACTTCCAGCAATCAGACTTGATGTGTGTGTGTGTGTGTGTGTGTGTGGGGGGGGGGGGGGGGGGGGGGGGGTTTACCGAATGAACGAACCTGGCTAAATCGAAATGAAGCCTTTTTGTCTAGCCGTTCACACATGACAGAAGGTTCAAACTTTATTTCCTGTATAGGTAAAAGGCAATTTTCATATCTCAATCAATATAATCAACATGAAAGGATAACCCCATCAATAACAGAGAGGAGGTGACAATAACACACCTCAAAAAGTTCAATTTCTTGGTCAGGAGCAAATCCAGCCAATTCGTTCAGTTTTGGAAGTATTTCCATGGGCTTACTAGTACTCCTCACGAAAAGCCTACCAACATACCTGGAAAAGCAAAAAGGGGAAGCAATCTTGCTGTTAGGCCTGGCCGCAAAATATATGTAACATGTGGCTCGTTCAAGCGTAAATGACTTACTGAAGCTCTTCTTTCTCAGGATTATAGAGCTTAAAGAAAAGGAGTATATCATCTTTACTTTTGTCAGGTGGAGGACTGGGACTGAGATCCTGAAATATTCCACAGGTTACGTAAAACATAGCAGAATCTAAGGCAGAAAATACCCGTCAATATAGGAACAACCTAAGGAAAATTATAATCTTTAAGATAGTTCAGAAGGTACCAGGCCATGCTCCACTTCCAAGAATAATTTTAACTCGGCATTGTTGGTCTTGTTAGAAACTTCCCTTAACTGACCAACCTGCAATTGCAGATGGTTATATTAGACAACTGTAAATGTTGCTTAAGAAAAGCTAAAAAGGACGAATTATGCAAGTCATTATAAAGAATTATAGGAGTAAAAAGGCGTAAGTGTTTCCGTCGTAAAGGAGGAAGAGAAAATATGAGCTGTAAATCACAACAATACAACTGCAGAAATCACCAATTTGAAACATTCAAGACACACAACATAATAGTAGATCTTAGTCACATACTCAATAGTGACCAGGAATATGGTTGAGGTATCACTTTGATCGTCAATACAGTGAAGATATATTCATGATCCTATGCAGTCGCATATTAGAAAAGTTCACCGAGTAGACTATTTCCAATACTTACCACATACGTCATATTTCTTATAAGAAGTTTTTATAACCGAGAAATCCCCGAGTGGCACAGGGCTCGAAACTCAATGGATGTGGGTCCAGAACTCTACCCTCCTCTACTTTCTTTATAAAGTAAATTTTATATGATGGGGGGAATCCCCATATACGTTTTAGAGAGAGAGAGTCGTCCTCTCTAGAAGCAGAAAATTACAACAGTCATTCCGACAAGGAGGTATTATCTTTTCCAGCTCTTAAGTTGGATGGAGACTGTAGGAAGGTGGATTTAGGTCCTGAACCAAGTTCAGATTAAGCAAAGAGTATATCTAGAGGGGAGAGTTCTTAAACTCATGATTGATCAGCTCCTTTGAGAAGTGGGTAAGTTCGTTGGAGGTGGGGCCAGATTGGGCTGCTGAAGTTTGGGGTGTTACGTCTGGAGACTCTGGACTGAAGGTATCTTGCATGGGCATTTCTAAATTTCTCTTCAGGTTTGGCAGTGAGGGGGAAGCTTGTCGAGTGTTGGGTGAGGGGTATAGGTGGATGGGGATAACTTTCTTTTGCTAGATAGGTGGTCTGAAGTTTCTGAGCTTGTTAAGAAGTAGCATAAGGTAAAACAGTGGTGAATGTTGTTGGACTTCCGGCGAACCTTTGGTATGTGGAGTTGCTTAGAAAAAAAAGTGGGGGATATGTGTGGTGGCTTTGTGGATGTAGAGTGCAACTTGGCATATATTTCTAAGGTTCGCCTAGTTGTTACGAAGGGCGGAAAAGTGCCGGTTTCCATGGTGGTGGAGGGGTTTGACTTCTGAGGAACTTCAGGGTGTGGATGTCGCCGGAATTTTCACAGGAGGTGGTGGGTGACGAAGGCAGCAGGGAGGAGGAAGTTGGGAGGGGAATGAGGGGGTCAGAATTTTGGTGTTATTGAGGAGACGGCAAGTGTTCAAACAAGGAGTTTGAGCTTTAAGCCGGAAACGTCTAGGAGGAGTAATTCTTACGGTGATTTCAAATTGGGTGGCAAAGGAGGAAGAAGAAAGACGAATATGCCCCTGGATTAGTGAACCAGTTTGGAGGAACAATGTCGACCGGCTCACTAAAACAAGAAGCCCAGATTAGCATAAAACCCATAATCGAATCAAGTCAAATACTCCGACCCAGAGAAGGCCATCATTTGAAGCCCAGAATCCTTTCGCTCCCTTGTCGGTGCCGGGGGATGGTCGGAAGCCACTCTTTTCTACTGAGTAGGCGTCAGAATTCCGTCGTAAAGCATTTTCTGGACGGAACCATACTGTTCCAGTGCCGGAATCTGGTCAGGAAAAGATTTTTTCACAGGCACAGTCGTCAGATCCCTCTCCTGAGCCTCAACTATACAATGCCTCCTTCACTGTGCCTGGTATCACACACTGCATTCCAAACTAATTTAGGAGGACTACTGACCAGAACAGCACAGCCGCCTGGCAATGTACGAGAGGCTGTCTAACATCTTCTCCGGCTTTTACCACTTAATGCCAGCCTATACCCTCCTCCACTTAAATGCTTCCGATCCTGCTTGCAGCAGGGATTGAACCAATGACGCACGCCTATATACAACAAAGACAAGTAATGCTACGCCTCAATCCAAACTTCTTGGGATTGCCAATCTTCTGAAGCCATTGTGCTCCATTTAGAACCTTTTAATACGCAACGCATTTCTACTAATTACTGGTATTTACCAATAAATTTTGTAATCCCCAATATCCATAACATCTATTTTCAAAAGATATACTAACTACTTGTGCGATGTCAAATTAAACATTGTTCAACTTGGGACAGAGGAAGTAATTGATTACTTCTAAACCCTTTCTTAGAATAAACATGCTCTTTGTATTTTATTTATTTTATTTTATTTTTGATAAGGTAAATAATTTTATTTATAGTAAAAGGGCAAAAACCCCGTATACAAGTAGTATACTATAAAATAGAGAACCTACACCAAAACATAGTTCTCTACAAAAGATACCCAGTCATCAATACGCATCAGGACCTCATGGGTACACCAAAAAGAAACTAGAAAGCAAAAACTATTCTTCAGATTAACAAAATCACTATCTACTCCTTCAAAAGCTATCTTATTTCTCTCTTTCCATAAAATCCACATAATGGCTAATGAGCTCTCTTATTTCTCTCTTTCCATAGAGAAACATGATGTTTGTATTCTATGCACAAATTCTCATAGTGGTGGTGTTCAGAGCGAGGCTTAGGCTGATAGGAAGAAAGGAAGAAATCATAAGTTTCTTGCCTCTTCTAGGCAGATAAGAAACAAGTGTTAAGACATATTTTCCTACAATGTAACATAGCATATGATATTTGGAGCATGTTTGTTTCTATTTCTGGACTAGCCTGGGTCATGCCTAATAGCATAAAGGAAGCATATGAAAGCTGGTGTCAGGGAAAGTTGGTAAATCCATGAAAAAAAAAGTTGGGTAATGGTACCTGCTGCTAGTTTTTGGTGCATCTGGAATGAACGGAATCATAGATGTATCGATGGGATCACAACTCTTACTCATGCACTAAAAGCAAATTCTAACTGAACTTGTTTATTTGGCTAAATCAGACTCCTAAAACTAAATTGTGTCTGGTCCATAGTGCTCCACTAGTTTTTTGTGTATATGAGCAGACAGTATCTCTCTTTCTATTTCTTGAATCTTTTGCATGCATCCACTGATGTTTTTTAATGAATTATCCTTACTTCATCAAAAAATAATTTAAAGTTGCCCATCCCCCCCCCCCCCCTTCTAAGCTGCTTCTTTCTCATAGTTTTTTGAGAATGGCTTCTCTCTCATATATTTGATGTGGTTTTGTAGGGACGAAAAATAAACACGACAAGGATAATCTACATTCAATAGTTTTAATTATAATCTAAAGTTGTTCTTCTGTTAAGTCAAGTTTATATCTGAGAAATCCCTGAGCGCCATAGCATGCTATTCCAAAATTGATAAATGGGTATGTCCCTCTACCCTTCTCCACTTATACAAGGCTTTTTTCTGCGCAAGGTTCAAACCTGTGATATGCGCCTATTCCACACATCACAAGATGCACTCATATCAAGAGGGTACTTTATCATATATTTGACCTATTTTGTATTGGGGCAACACGAAATCACAAGAAAAAAGAATCAACAAGACAAGGACAAACCATGTGTTGGCAATCAAAACTTTGTAAAAAAAGAAAAACAAGTTACATGAGTCGGTGCATACATATTATGACAATTGACACCAATATTTGATCACTAAGAAAGAAGAAACTCAAGTCTTCTGTAATAATTATGGCCTTTACTTTTTCATAATGATCACTATGGCTTACTTCTAAAGTAACTATGGCAATCAAGCTCATGTTTTCTCGGTATAGTAGGTCAAATCTTTCTCTTTTCGAGGAATATGTGCTATTACTTTAAGGTAAATCAAATTTCAAGTAAGTTTGAACTTCAAAAGCATGACAACCGCTACATCACCATATAAGAGAGACTAAGTTCCTCAAATTAATTCTAATAATTGCCAATCTATTACCATGAATGAATTAAGACTGCAACAACTTATCTAGCCCTTATGGCGCACACTTACCCTACAAAAAGAAGAAAAAAAACACTGCCTAGCTAGATGTAGAGCCCGTTTGGGTAAGCTTAAAAGTGGCTTAAAAGCGCATATATGCTTATAAGTCCATTAATGAGTGTTTGGTATCTCAAAAAGTAATGGGCGTATAAGCACTTTTGTGCTTAAAATAAGCCAAAAGCAAGAAGTTAGAAAATCCTAACTTCTCAAAAGTGACTTATAAGCTACTTATAATAAGCTCACCCAAACGGGCTCGTAGTCAATTGTACATCATTACAAACTAATTTCTCCACGCCCTCACCAGCAGAAACCATAAACCCAAATCAACAGAGACTTAGAAATTAAGCAAACATCACCAATGAAAATATGTAATGACAGAACTACGACATCCATTATTGCTCTGAACAGGGAATGAGGGAAATACTGTCAAAACAAATACTACAAAGATTCAGAATCGGAATGAGAAAGAGATAGGACTCACTGTTTGTAGTTCCTCCTGCGGAGTTAACGGGCGATTGGGCCGATAAGTGTGATTTTGTCGCTTTGCCCAAATCCAGAAGCGCTGGAATTGAACTGGGATTCCCAACTCTTTTGCAACCTCCTCCTGCAGCAACCAGCTCGGTCAAAATACAGTGAGGGTCCAAGAATCGACAGCCATATCAACATACCAAGATATGTACATACACAACAAACAGAAATTAGAAACTCATTTGACTGTCTTCATGGAGAAAGCCAAAGAGGTCATCCTTAAGAAAACTGACTGCTTCTGATTCAATTCCATATCAAACTTCCATCCTCGCTCTATTAAATAAATGTTATTAACAAAAACTATTTTGGCAAGTCTTCTTTAATATTAATTGGTGTGTGACAATTGATACGCTTCCTTTCATGAGCCTTACCCCTTTCACACACAAGTTCAAGTACCTGCTACCTCGAAAAAGAGCAGGAACCTTTTTTATATGGAAAAAAAGGGACTTGCTACCCATCTCGCTCTCGTCTCTCTTCTAACCTCCTCTTCCAAAATTTATAAGTCCCTTAAGGATGATGATATGCTATAAAAGGTCATTACATCCAATTTTTTTAAGTGGGAAGATCATTTAAGTTCTTATTTTTTTAACAAGCAGAGAACCTTTCATTATATTTAAAGCAAAGATCATTTACTTTATCTACACGTTTAAGTCAGAAATGATACAAGTTTTTGATTCAACCAAATCACTGGATGTGCTGCTTGAGTCCGAACTAAGCAACGATCATTACAGAAAGTAAACAATACCTTGAAAAGGTTAAAAGGCATTTGCTTCTGAATCCGAAAGCTACGAACTTTGTCATGATCAACAAGATCAAAATATATATCCTTTCCAATCTGTTCTCTAAGATCCTCATCACGTGCAACTTTGATAATTGTATAAAGGTGGGCCTGTGCTTTGTATCTTCTCTTATCCTCCTTCTCTTCTTGTTCTTTCTTCAGCCTTATCTGGAATGGAACAAAGAAGATTTATAACAGCCGAACTGTGTAACAGGTGCAAAACATCTATCTCTAGCCTGCAAATTTTTTTAAAACGTACCCTTAGGTGTTCAGCAATGTCCTTCTCACCCACATCACAAATTATTTTATCCTTGTCACTCTCACGTACATAAACAAGCATGTAAGCGTTGGAGTATTTTGTAAACTTAAAAGGAGTGTTATTGAAGCCAGGATTCGTCTGTGGCAACTGTTACAGCAAAAGTAAGTCAAAATCAAAGCATGACGCAGCAAGACCCATCTTACATATGCTATTTGATATAAATACCTCCTCCTCTCCCCCATATTGTTCCTCTAGAGCCCTCTTCATATCTTCTTTGGTTACCCGTTCGTCATCAAACTTATACCTAACAGAAAACCAAATAATCAAAATTCAAATAGAGCTCAAATAACAACTCTATCTGTATGGCATATGATAGGAAGCACTATTTTTTCTTTACAGCTCTGTGATCCTGCAGGAAATTACATATGTAGAGGTACTCCCTCCCCCCCACTCTCTCCCCAAAAAAAAAAAGAACATAGAAAAGAGAGCAGTCAACACTACAACTGAAAGAGAATTCCAAAAATTAAAGCTATGAGAATCCAAGTAATGCTTTGATTCTTTCTGAGTCTCAACATGTTTGTACATGATTTATACATCATAGGTAACGTGCATGACTGAACATGAACTGTAGGAGTACCTCAGAGCATTGTGCGGTTATGTGCCGATGAGCATATTGACTAAAAGAAAGAGATGGAAAAGAGAAAGAGCATACCATTGATCTGACAGGGTTGGCCTGATGAAAGCATAATAATGTCCACCATGCACACCACCACTATGAACCAACACACTGCCAATAAGGGAAGGAGACATACTCTTAGTATAAATATAAAAGTAATGCTAAACATCTAGGTAAGCTGATACACACAGCATAGTGGCTTGAAAAGCACATCCCCAATTGACAAAAGGATAACCATATCTCCCCAACATATTGTAACATGAAAGATGCCCTTTTTTTTTTTTTTGATAAGGTAAATAATTTTATTTAGCATGAAAGATGCCCTTAAAGATCAATCTTATGATGGATTGTCATTCATTGCCTCAACCTTTCCAATATAATTAAAATCAGCACTGGTGTATCTTTTTTTTTTCTTTTGAGAAAGAAAATCAGCGCTGGTATATCTTACACAAGCTAACCAACAGCACATAGAGCAGTAACATACAGATACAAGATAGAGAAGAGCACATAAGATTTAAAAATAAAAGAAAAAAAAACAAAAATTTACTTACTTTTTTCTTTTTGAAAAGGTAAATAATTTTATTCATGAACAAAAACTTACTCTTAGCAATTAGAGACAGGTTTTGGTAGTACATATGATTTATAAAAAGCAAAAAAGCACATGGTACATGTTTGTGTATAAAGCATAGTTGAGTTAAGCTGAACACTTTGCACCACAATCCTATCCAACTAGATTGTGGGAACACCAGAGAAAAGGCATAGTTGGGATTTGGTGACTAGGAATTCACGGTAGTAAGTCAGCTTTGCTCCATGTTACATGGGTATAAGTTTTGAGAATAAGCAGTGGTAAGTCAGTTTCAAATTTTTGATATTTGATTTTCCAAAAAAAAAAAAAATGTTTTGGTTAAGGATGAAGAGTACGGTGAAAAAGCAGCAGCTTCTCAGAAAAGTATACTACACCTTGCCTATGTCAAGCAATGGAAGTGAGGTAGACATTAAATGCTTCAAGCAGGGACATTGGAAAAAGTTGGTGAATGACTTATGCATTGTGAGGTAGCAATAGAGGTGTGGAATATGTTTTCAGCTCTATATGGAATAGAGTGGTTAATGCAAATATCAGTCGTGGATGTCTATCCCCATGATCTTGTAAAGTAGGAAACGTACAGCTCCTATGCATCAACTGGCATATATGAACAGAAAGAACAGGAGATGTTCTGACAGAGGTAAGAGCAGTGAATAGCTTAAAACGCAGATATTTGACAAACCTGTCCTGTTTTTGTGAAATTAAAATGAAGCACAGAAAAAGTTCATAAGGTAACGTGACTGAAAGCTATAATGTTTTTTATGGTGCTTTAAAATGTAATTGATTTCTTTCATAGCACCAATTTGTACTTTTCATTCAATGAGAAGAAAATACCTATACGAAAAGCATTAGTTCATCCACAAAATAAGTAGACAAAGAAATCCAAAAGCAGAAACAGTCTTTGGGATTGTGTGCTAGTGTTGTTATCCATAGAGTTAAACTCACCTATGAAGTGTGTAGAGATTCCGGACACTCCTATCTGCATCAGGAGACAAATATTTGCCATTCTCCCTATCAAGGTCAAGTTCTAGAGGAAATTCGTAGCGATCATTTATCTGCAACACAGGAACAAAGATATTTACACTGAGAACCTGGACACTAAAGTATGGGATTATGTAGTACCAATAATACATTTGACGAACATTTTTAAACTACATTTCGAGGAAAAGGTACTTCGTGGTGGAGTAAGTTTAAAATTTAGAAATATAGCCAATCATTTTCTGATGTTCCAATTTTAAATAGACAAACATTGGGAGCATCTGATAGTAGCAGGGCATGGGTCATGATGGTTGTTGAGTAGTAACAAAATTAATAGTGATTACACAGTTTCTTAGGAGACAATTTAAGGTTTTATCAAATAGTGGGAGAGGAGTTGCAGTAAAGACTAAATTGTGCCCCTTTTCCTTTCTTTGATGAAAAAGTTCTTTTAAAGAAAAAGTGGCTGCCTACGATTTGACAGACAGATTACAAAATTTGGAAAACGAGGTTAAAAAGTATCCTGAACAACCAAATAGAGCCTTTTAAAGGAAATACTGCACTTCAGAAAATCATGAGCCCAACTTTACACCTTGCTTTTTCATCAATAATTCTGTTTTTTATTATTTTAAAGAAAAGTAACAGACAATTTATTCTTTTAACAGGTTCTCTTTCCAATGTCTTTCTACTGCCTCATTATTCTGGATTAGGTAGTAGAATATTGAAGTAATAGTAATATCCTTCTTTTGCCAAAGATAAATGCTCGAACCCAAAACAGGAAACCAACACTCACAGTAGGACGGGAACGTAAATGCTACATGAACCAGCAACGGGCCGCACCCCCACCACCCCGTGCACCTTAACTATAGTTTGCAGTGACAACATCAATGCGTAGGATACAAAAGGTGGAAGTAGTAAACTCTATTTATTTTCCAAAGGTATTGCTAGAACCAAATATAGGACAAATAATTAGGAAAGAAAACACTATGAAACAACCCAAAATTTAATACTACAGATCAATTATGGCCAGCTGACAAAGAAGATGCTGACACTAACCTTGACCATTGTATCTCTCATGAAATCGTATTCAAATCTTTTTAACTGAAGCTGGAGAACTGGAGGGAAGTCAATAAAAAGTACACCCTTTTTTGCATCCTGATCAACATAGCAATCCATATTAACAACAAACCAGACATCATCAATCCATATGAACAACAATACCAGCCAATAAACAAGAGGCAGTTGAGTTCAAGTAGCAAATTTCTTAAATTCAACTTGCTGCTGGCGCGTTTTTCAATCAGTCTGTCAGCGCATTTCATGTGTTTTCTAGCTACTTGCAGAACAACATTCTTAGTATCACCCTAGCCCCAACACGCTCAAAACACAGTTTCAAATAAAGATATTGGACATTCCTGTTAAGAATACTTCATTATTTCATAAAAAAGAAGATGTCTTATCCCTCATCCATTTGCAATTTGTGATTTACACCAGGGAAATACCAAAACTCTGCCCTCCCCCCAAACAGATGGGAACCAAAAAATAGAAAGGATGAATTAGGCTCCAAATTATATGCCTACTCAGTCAAGCAGGTAAACATTTTTGTTGTCTTTTCACAGGAATGTGGATGGTTTAACATGCTAGAGAGCTGGTAAAGAATCACAAGCTCAGATAATGGTCTATTAGGATTTGTATTATCCAATTTCAAGCTTCTAGTTTCCATTGTTGTGCTGTGAGGCATACCAAATAACCATGATAAGTAGATCTTTTTCGACTTCTACAAGGATAATTGAAACCTATTGATTCTTTAGAGCTATAAATGAGGACATGCAACCACAATAAAGGACATAAATTTTTTTTGTTTATTAATAGGGTACTGAACCTGCAAACCATGCTCTTCAGCATGGTATTTATTATCGCCTTCTAGACGTTCAACTTCAACATATTTGTCAAAAGAGGCATAAACATCACGGCAGCCTTTGACATCAAGCTGTAGATCTGCGGAAGTTCATACAAACAATTAGTCCAAGAGCAGGCGTTAAGGATTTAAGCGGCAAAACCTGAGGGTAAGTAGATACCATAAAATGACTCTTTTCTCGTTGACTTGAAGTCCACATTAATACATTCTATGTAATTCATGTGGTGACCCTCAAATAACTTCTGAATTGTCCCTTCCACAACCGTACCCTGGACCAAAGCAATCATTAGAAGATCCAATAAAATTTTCAGAATTTGCAATTAATCATTTTATAATCATACCTTCATCTTATCTTCAAGCTTTTCACACAACACTCTGTTCAGCTCTTGCACATCATGCTGCAGGAATGAATCGTAAGTGTCCCATCCAAAAGATTTTGTCAGTTCTTTAGTTGCCACACTGGTATCACTATATTGGAGCTTATAAAATAAACTCTGCAGAGCCAATGGAATGCTCCCAGATGGCATGTCATTCTCTGTAGTTGGCATATGATACACAGCCTGGTGGACGGAAACCCAAAATGAGGACATCACAATCTAGAACCAATACAAAAGACATACTTCCTAAAAAACTTAGAACATATGCTAACCTTTCTAAAGTAGGGAATATGGTACAGGGTTTGAAGGAGCGAGTTCATGTAACAAGTAGCACCCTGATTCTTAAGCCCAACATAACCAGTCTCCTTCTTCGAGTCATATGTCCAGTAATCAATGACCTTACGTACAGCAACATCAGCTTCAATTATTACTCTATCATTTACGAGATATCCCTTATTGGGGTCATAAAGATCACTTAGAAGCATGAAAGATGTGAAGCCCCAATCACTCTCTCTTTGGTTAAACTGGTGCTGCGTCTCTGCAACAAAAAGAAAGTTAAAATCCATACCAGGATGAAATACACATAAGTTTCAACATTAACTGGCATAATAGGCTCCCTGAGAGCCATTCAGTTCTCATATCTACAATCGAGTCAATCTTTGAACAAAACCTGTATATTACAAATCCACTGCGAGTTTCACAGGACAAAGCAATTAATTAGATATAGTCAAAAGCACATAACCTTTCCTTTTCATTTTCCAGTTTAGGAAGTCTCATTCTTCCTTTCATTGTTTTTTTAATAAGTTTCCAAGACTATTTAACAGCACAAAAATAATTTAGGAAGCCTCATTCAGAAAACAGCCTGGAGCAGTGAAGTTACCACTTTGTCGAATTCAATAAGTGCAGTTAAATTACCACAAGTTTATTGCAATAACAGGAAAAGATTCATCATATGTTTGTCCAATGTTGGGCATTAAACATTCAATAAATGTCTCTCTTCCATCTATTCCAATGTGCGGTTCTCGTGTTAGGCTGCTTGATCCTTTTAATTTTTTGGCTAAACCAAACTTCATATATTATTATTACACAATTATCGTGCCAAAAGATATATAAACAGAATCCTTTTTAATCGTAGCTGCGCAAAAACTTAACAAATGAAGACGATGTGTCATCAACACGACACTGAAACATATGGTCATGCTCCTTTTTTTTTATTACAGTAAATAACTTTATTCATGAAGGGCCACAAAACCCGTCTACAAGAGGTATACAAAAAGAAGAAAACCTACTCATATGGTCATACTCCTATCCTTGTGTGACAGGAATGGTTCAAATAGAACTCAATTCTTCTGGCATCAATTCCTAGTTTCCTACTATGAGATTTTTGGCATCTTAATTTATTGCAGCTAGGGCACTCACCCACTGTGTACCAAAAGGGCAATTTAAGCAAAAGATAAAAACTAAATTTTCAAGAAATGCAGGACTTGATATTGTGGTCACAATTTGCTACTCTGTGAACTGCTTTTGACAAGAGAATAAAAGCAAACTCCAAAAGAGGAGATGCTCTGATTAGGATTTATTGATTGGTTAAGCCAATTCTGAAAAAGTTCCTCTCATAACTCTGTTAAGTCAAAAACCAATGAAACTACATTCAATTCCAAGTTTGTCAGGATCAGCTATAAATCGTCTATATTTATTCTGCTCTAACATTGAGCCCAGATGCAACCACAATATATGCAGTCTTAAAATAACACTTCCAGAACAAATGTTTATCTAGTATTCACTTGAAAATTGTTACTCTAGTATGGTAGAGTAAAGTATAAAATAATGTTCCCTAAGAAGAATATAAGAGCACAAAATAAATATCTACATGATAAATTGGTACGATATTCTTGACTAACGGAAAACACAGTGAAGCTTTATGATGCACCATGACAAAAGTTTAAGATGAAGAGCATTGCTTTTTGAGACAGTAAGAAATGTAAGGTAGTGCAAATGAAAATTTAAATAAAGCAGATATATTGCAAACATAAAAACAACATCTGAGAGTGGGTCGAGTTCCGAAAAGGTAATACAGTGTCTTTACCTAAAGAAATTTCCTAAAGAAAGATGCAATAAGTATATTTCAACCGAGGGAAAATTGGAAATATTCCTAAACACGTGAAATGGAAATAAAGGAAAAACATAACTGACATTAAAATAATGGTATGGATGAAATTGGATTCAAGCTTTAGTTGCACCAAAACAGTTGGAGAAGAGGGTACCTTTTTTCACTGAATATTTGGGATTTATTTGATTTACTACAGTTAAGCTGAACTGGGCATATCTGCTCCACCCATACGGCAATGTAGCTGAATCCGCAACATCTAAATACATTGACAAACACTCCACGTTGTTTCCTTTTGGAAATATAAGGACGCGCCTGACAAACCAATGCCAGCCATAGGCCAATTATAACACGATCTAGAACACAGAATTATTAAATTATCCACCAATGTAAGTCATAACTGCCACTTACCATTTATAACCACCAACAACAAAAACCTCAGAGTATTGCTTCTTCAACGATACCCGAGAGAAATTATCAAGTGTCCATGTAAACCGGGACGCCTGTGGCTCATCCACGGCTTGGTTCTCTGCCGTACTAGCATTCTCAGCAGGTGCCACTATTAATTAAATTCAGTATGATCACATCAAATGCTAAACAAAATGAAAGCTAGCCTAAACTTCTCAAAAAAAAAAGCTGGAATAGTAACAGTGTAAAGAGGAAAAACCTTCCATGGGTTGAGGCCCTTCAACTAAGGGCTGAGGACCTTCAACTAAGTCAGAATGTGGCACAAGCATCTCCTCTTCTTCCTGCTGCTGAATTATTCCAAAATAATGAAATTTCAGAGATTGCTAAAATAAAACACACATGCACCAATCTGATCCCATCTGCCCCAACCTTAACGAACAGGTTTACCTGACACATGTAATAGTAGACTCTAGCAGGTCGCTAGTGGATATTCAAAATGCACATTGCCCCAATACCACCATTATCAAATACTACAATAAAAGACCTATCCACCAATATGAAATCATCTGCCCCGACCTAAGTGGGCAGGTTTACCCCGACTCGTAGGCTCTAGCAGGTTGCTTGTTTTATTCAAGATGTACAAAAACTTGTTGCAGTACCGCCATATTCAAATAAATATAAAAGACACGTACACCAATGCAAGCTCATCGCACCAACCCCAACACACGTACTTGCAGGCTCTTATAGCAGGTTGCTAGTGGATATTCAAGATGCAAAAAAACTTGCCCCTATACCACCATTATCAAAAAAAAGACACATGAACGAAAGTTAGCTCATATTCTCCGGCCTAAGTGATAAGCAGGTTTCCCAGACACCTACAGTAATTAATTGAGGTGCGCGCAAGCTATACTAAACACCAAAACAAATGATCCATGCAACAGTTCCAGCCTATCTACCCCACTCCCCCGTTATTTCAGGTACCCAGCGAATTAAACAACAACAACATACTTAGTGCTATCCCACTATCCCACAAGTGGGATGTGAGGAGGGTGAGATGTACGCAGACCATATGAAGAGGCTATTTCCAATAGACAGTGAATTACTCGAGGTGTTCGAACAAAACCAAAATAAACTATACATGCACAATAAATGCAAATAATATACATACTCATAATTATGATCTATCGTAAAACCCTAACCCTCTCTACTAAACTAAAAAACAAACCCTAATTTTACACAAAATGTAAACATAATTAACACTAATCCAAAATGCTATTATCAATTAACAACAAATTTACAATACAATACCTAAAATTACACATAGTAAAAGTGAAATTGAGTAGAATAATCTTGAAAAAAACCTTACATCTAACGGTTGAGGATTTAGCATAGTCATGATTGAGAATTAATAGTAACCGTCCGATCAAAAAAAGCCCTAGTGAGAGAAATGAAGAAAGTTTTAGAGAGAGAGAGTGTGAGATGGGTTTGTTGATTCAGTATATGGGTTGGGTTTTCGATTGGGGAAAAAAGGATATATTTGGAATAATGGAAAAGATAAGGGTAAATTAAGGGAAGGGGAAATATTAATGGAAATAACTTTTTTTTTTTTTTTTTTGTATTGAAAAAATGGATTTTTATGGTAACTTAAGAAAAGCTGACACGTTGTAAGGTGACACGTGGCGGTGGAGTGAAGATGACCGACAATTGAGTATGATTTCGTGGAAAATAAGGTGGTGTTTGTTTATTTAAAAATGGGAAAAGTTAAAAAGTGTGTGAATGGATAATTTAAAAAGAACCACCAAGAGTTGTGGTGGAGCAGTAGGAACTCTTCCAGCCTTAACTAAAAGTATCGATTTCGAGCCCTGAAAATTGAGTCGTCTTTGGTAGGGTATGTCTAGGATAATTCAATAAGTGTGTCAAAGGGTGTGTCTAGGATTATTATAAAATAAAAGATAAGAAAAGCTTCTAAAATAATGGTATTTGAAAAGACACACAATTTGTTCTTATATCTGTTTTTTATGAGCATTTGAAATTGATTTGATTGTATTTATTGTAAGAAAATTTGTTTCTATTGTGACTTTCATGAGATAAATTTTAAGTAATTAATAATAAGTACTCAAATTTGAACAATTCATAATCCTTTATTTTTGTTATAAAAGACTTCTTATACAAGTTAGGAATGAAAAATATTTTGATTATACTTTTTAGTATTATGGGAAAAAATCAAAACAAAACAAAAATTCATACAGATATGAGCCAAAGAAGGTAAGATTATATGTATCTCATTTAAAATGATTATATGACCTCTCCATTTTTCCAATACAATTAACTGACCAACGACTTGGCAAAATCCTTTTATGACTCAACTAAATTTGGATAGCATTAGGCAACAAGCAATTTAATACTAAACAAAGGAGTATTTTAGAATTACGTTATAGCTTTCTGCTGATTTTCTAATCAACTTTTTGATTGGTCTATAAACGGTCAAAGTCTGAGGAGAAGGAGATCAGGGGCTCGGGTGATGCAATCCAAATTGCCTCAAGACCATTCACTCGGAGCCAAGCTAAAGAGATTCAAGATGCTCATCTACACTTGGTTTGGAAGAGCTTGGAAGATGGAAAGCTTCTGAGGTGATTTGAAGATCATGCGCTTGAGCACATGCGAGGGCGAGCAAGGTAGAGCATCTCAACACTCCACAACTACTCCAGAACAATCTTCAGGAGAGGGCGGACCGCCTCCCCCAAAACTTCTTCTAAATTCGGCTAAGTGTAGGAAATCAATCCCTCTGAACTTTACCTAGGCAGACCGCCCCTGAGCTAGGTGGACCGCCTCTGTAAGACTGCCATCTCTAGACTTTCCTGAGACGGGGCGCCTCAATCCTGAGGTGGGGTGTCTCCTCCCTGTTTTGGACTTGACGGGATTCTAGCTAATTTTGTGACTATTTTCTATTTTGACCCTACGTGGTCTTTAATATTTTGACCCAACTTATGGGTTTTTATAACCTTCATAATGTGTAAGAAGGAACTATAAAAGCCTTCCTTAGGGCATTTATTTCATTACACAACTTTGAATATATTAAACACATGAGAATGCTCTCAATGAAACCCTTGGTTTGGCTTGATTTCACTTGGTGATTCCATTTGAACATCATCCTTCTTGATCAAACTTGTTTGCAAGAGTCGCGTACCTCTTGAGGATAGTTTGCGTAGTATAGGTGTTCATTGACGACGTGGAAGGTGTATCAAGACATTGTTCCTCGGTGCTACTTTGGTATTTGTTCAAGATACGTCTTGCTTTTGTCTTTATTTAGCTTCCGCACTTTTATATTCTATCCGTTGGTATCAGAGCACAACTAGGTTTTGTTTTTACAAACTCTCGTCCAGTTCATCGTGCCTATTATCTTTAGTTATTATTTGTTCTTGTTTGTTGTTGTTACTGACAAAAGAAAAAGAAGAAAAAAATTGAAAAAGTTGAAAACCCACAAAAAGAATTCATAGAACAAGTTGGATTTGAATAGCCAATCAACAAAAGTTATTATGGATTTTTTATATCATTTTTCCGTTCTTTTGGTACCATTATATCTTGATTTGGTATTGTGATTCAAAACTTGAAGAATCAAAACCCCCATTTTTGAAACCCTTTGAAAATTTGCTTCAAATAAAAAGTCAAAGCTTGTTGTTTGTTTGGGGTTGAAAACCATTGGGGATTGTTAGGAATCATTGAAGACACCTTTGGGTACCCTTGGATTTGAGAAACAACTTGAAATCGTTGGAAAATTTTGGTGAAAAACGGGGCAAAACCCGTTGTTGAAAAGCTGCAGGAACCAGTGTTGGGCGGAGCGCCTAAGCCCCTTGGGCGGAGCGCCTCTGTAAAACCACCCTCTCTAGATTTTGTCCAAGCGGACCGCCTCCCCCTATTTTGGGGTCGGGGTAGTTTATTTCGTAGGATATCAATTATTCTTTGTTTGCATTACTTCCAACTAGTACTCCTTAAGTAATCTTTCTTTGTTTTCATTTCTTCCAACTAGTACTCCTTGAGTAATCTTCCTACTTTATTAGTACTAGTTCATTGAGCCTTTAGGATACTCATGCGTGATTGTAGTTAGGATTCAAAGAAGACTCGTAGAAGTTCTTTTGCTTCAAGTGTTCACTCAAACAGTCGTTGGTCCATAGAGTCACATTAACTCCACTCTTCCCGAAGAGTACTTGGTTCCTGTGGATGTAGTAGGTTATTAAGGAGGTTGTTCAACACGAGGAGCCTTTTGGAATCAAGCTTGAGTGATCCTACCTACTAAATTGAGTGTAACAGAGTGAAATTCAAAAGTGAAGGAGCGTGTGAGGACTTATTACTCTAATCTCTTTTTTGGTTTTGCTACTTGTAGGTACATGGCGGAAGAAGGAGAAAAGTCCTTAGCGGTACCGGAATCCACTTTGGCTTACCTCTTGGCCGAGGTGAAATCAATTAGCTTAAGGCTTGAGAACATTGAAAGGAAAAGAACCCCTAGTGTTCATAAAGATGCGGAAAAGGCACAAGTGATGGTTCAACTGTGAAACTGGATCGATTTGCCGAGATAGCTCAACAACAAAGGTTGAAAGATGAAGCTACTCGTCGTGAAAGAGTATTAGGAATTCCCCAACAAGTGGGCATTCCACACAACTTGGGCATCCCCCATGGTAATGTTCCACCACTAGTGAGGCCCCGAAGAGATGTTGTACCCGATGAGCAAGATGTCGATGCTCAATAAAGGGAGATACCCGAGCTTGGTGATGATTATGAGGAGTATGAGCCACCCTATCCGAATAGGAGGCCAATGCAAGGCGGTCGTGGTATGAATAAAGTTCGTGGCCAAGGTCGTGGACCTCAAGTGGGGTATGTAGGAATGAACTTTAGGCCTGAATATGATGGTTATGATGACTACTGTGGAGGTCAACCGGATCCAAAACATGGGGGTCGTGATAACAATTTGAATATTGTGAAGATCACTATCCCCTCCTTCAAAGGGACTAGTGATCCGAAGAAGTTCCTAGAATGGAAGGTCCAATTGAAGAGAGTCTTTGATACAAATGATATGTCAGATGAGAAGAAGGCTACCTATGTTATTGCTTCATTTGAGGCCTATACTTCCACTTAGTGGGAGTCGGTTTAGAGGTCGAGACGAGCTATTGGGATGCCTATTCGCATTACTTCGGAAGAATTGAAGATTGTGATGAGTGACAAGTATGTGACACCCAAGTACCGGTAAGAGCAACTCAAGAGGCTCTATGAATTGAAACAAGGTCCCAAGTTGGTTGATGGATACTTCAATGACTTTGAAAAGAACCGAATGGCCCTTGACATGGAAACGGAAGATGAGGAGCAAGCTATCATTAGGTTCAAGAATGGCTTAAACCGAAAAATTGCTTCTCAATTGAGGTTGCATATTTTCCATTCACTCCAAGAAGCATATAATACATCCTTGGAAGCCGAAAAGTGGAGTAAGGAAGACAAAGCCACTCGCTATAGAAGTACTACTTCTACTCCCGTGAGCCGAACCAAGGATTGGAAGAGCCTAAATACCGGTGGTGCTAGTGGAAGCCAAGATGTGAAGAAGCCCTATGATAAAGCTACACCAAGGAGTGACTCTAAGGAGTTGGGAGGTAATTCTAAAACTCAATTAAATACTCCTAGGGGTCATTTATTCTTATTAAGATTAAGAGGCCTGAATCTGAATATTAATATATTGTCTATAGACCTGAATACTAAATCATTAATACTGTTTATTTTTAACATCCGAATGAGTGTAATTTATCTATTTTTAAATATAACAATATATGAAAATATTACTTATAATAATTATTTATTAGGAAAAAACTCATTAAATAAACTTAATAAATAATAATAATAATTATTTAATGCTAAAACTAGATATGTTATATGTGATAAAAATGTTTAACTATTTAAAATAGAAATAAAATTATGTATCAACAAACATAATCATTGTCACAAAATTAAATAATTTAAAATACAACTTTAGTAAATCTTTTAATAAAATATTATTTAACTAAACATAAATTCATAACTTGTTTAAAACAATTGTGTAGCCTTTGCTAATCTGAGACAGAAGGGGGTTTGAAGCTTTGTCAAGAAAGATAAAGATGGAGATATTAGATAAGCATGAAGCTTTGTGAATATAAGGAGAGGGAGAGGAGATGCCTGAAGGTTTTTCGAAACAGAAAAGTTAATGCGGAAATTAGTTCCCCAAAAAGTGTCGTCACTTTTAAAAAAAACTGAACGCTGGACAGAAGTTGTAGCAAATCTGATTTGGAAAGATTTATTAAGAGGTATTAAGAGATAAATATTAAAAAAAATTAATGCGCTTAATGGGCTCAAATCTGTCACATTCAGATTAAGACCCTCATTAAGTGCAAACAAATAGGCCCCTAATGCTTCTTCTTTTCAATGCCACAAGCGCAAGGGCTATGGGCACTTGGCTATGGAATGTCCCACCCATAAAACAATGATAATCATGGATGATGGGTTGGTGTTTGAGAAAGATAGTGAACCCGAAGATGAGGTAGTTGAGGGAGATGAGAGAGTTGAGGGAGAAGAGGAAGCGGCGGAGGGTGATGATCCTAATATGTTTCTTGTTGTACGTCAGAGTCTGAGTGCCATGAGTAATGAGGAGGGGGAGGATGTGAAAAGGGAGAACTTGTTACATGCTAGATGTATAGTGAGGGGGCAAGTGTGCTCAATGATTATTGATTCGGGTAGTTGTGCTAATGTAGTGAACCAATCGTTGGTGTCACAATTGAAATTTCCTACTCTTAAACATCCACATCTATACCGATTGCACTGGTTGAGTGAGTGTGGGGAGTTGAAGGTTGTGAAGCAAGTCTTGATAAAGTTCAAGATTGGGAACTATCAAGATGAGCTCATTTTTTATGTTGTGCCAATGCAAGCTTGTCATCTCTTGTTTGTTAGCCCTTGGCAATATGATAGATGTGTGGTTCATGATGGCCGATCCAATACTTACACGGCTAAACATGAGGGCAATAAGTACATCCTTAAGCCCTTGACGCCTAAGCAAGTGAGTGATGACTATAGGCGCATGAAAGAATTGAAGAGGCGGCTAAAGCTAAGTCCCCCGTGGTGACTAAGCCTTTGGCCTAGAGTCAAGTGACTCCACCATCTCTCACTGGTAACATTTGTGCCATGATGCAACCGGGTGAGTTCTTGAAAGGCAATGATGGCACAAAATTACTTATTTGTCTAATGCACAAGGGTATGGTTTTGACTTCCGATAGAGATTATGCTACTAACCTAACCCTTTGCCTAGTGTTGTTGAGTATGTTTACAGGACTTTGAGGACAACGTTTCATGAGGAGATGCCTAGTGGTCTACCTCCCTTGAGGGGGATTGAGCACCAAATTGATTTTGTCTCGGGGTCCCAAATCCTAAACAAGTTGGCCTATAAGAGCAATCCCGAAGATATAAAAGAGTTGCAAAAGCAAGTGGATGAGTTGCTCAACAAAGGCTTGGTTCGAGAGAGTTTGAGTTAGCGTGTTGTACCGGTGATTCTTGTACCAAAGAAGGACGGAACATGGAGGATGTGTGTTGATTGCCGTGTGGTCAACAAGATAACGATAAAGTATCGTCATCCCATTCCTAGACTTGATGACATGCTTGATGAATTTAGTGGTTCTAATGTCTTTTCTAAGATATATCTTAGGTCTGGCTACCACCAAATCCGAATAAAACTGGGTGATGAGTGAAAAACCACATTCAAGACCAAGTTTGGTCTCTATAAATGGTTGGTGATGTCATGTGGCCTCTCCAATGCACCTAGCACTTCTATGAGGTTAATGAATCATGTCTTGAACCGTTTATCAACAAGTTTGTGGTTGTCTATTTTGATGATCTCTTAATATATAGCAAGTCAATAGATGATCATATTGTCCACTTGAGGCAAGTGCTTGAGGTGCTACGAGCCGAGAAGCTCTATGCAAACTTCAAGAAGTGTGCCTTTTGTGTTGAAATATTGTCTTTCTTGGCTTTGTTGTTAGTGTCAATGGTGTGGAGGTTGATGAGTCCAAAGTTAAAAGCCATTAGAGATTGGCCTACTCCTACCACAGTGTCTCATGTGAGGAGTTTCCATGGCCTTGCTACTTTCTATAGGCAATTTGTGAAGGACTTTAGCACCATTTCCGTACCACTTACTGAGTTGGTGAAGAAAGACAAACCATTTGTGCGGGGAGAGCCTCAAAATAAGGCTTTCCAAAAATTGAAAAATAGGTTGACTACCGCCCCTTTGTTGTAATTGCCCGACTTTGGAAAGGCATTTGAGGTTGAATGTGATGCCTCGGGGGTTGGTATTGGAGGTGTTCTCATGCAAGATGGGAAACCCATTGCCTACTTTAGTGAGAAGTTGAAGGACGCAACCTTGAATTATTCTAGGTATGACAAGGAGTTGTATGCCCTAGTGAGAGCTCTAGCTCTAGCTCATTGGCAACATTATCTTTGGCCTAGGGAATTTGTGATTAAGAGTGATCATTAGTCACTCAAACATCTTAGGGGCTAAGAGAAGTTGAATAAGAGGCATGGCAAGTGCGTAGAGTTCATTGAGAGTTTCCCTTATATAATTCATTACAAGAAATGAATGGAGAATGTTGTAGCCGATGCACTTTCTAGAAAGTTTTATCTAGCTATCACTCTTGCTTCTAGGCTTATGAGTTTTGAGACCATTAAATTGATGTATGAACATGACCCAAAGCTAAAGAGCATTCATGATGCTCTAGTGAGAGGGGAAAGGGTGGAGAAGTACCAATAGCTAGATGGCTACATCTTCAAGAATGGGAAAGTGTGTGTACCCGAGTCCTCATGGAGAGAATTGGTAGTACGTGAAGCACATTGTGGGGGCTTGATGGGTCACTTTGGGGTGGACAAGACTTTAGCCATACTCAAAGAGAAATTTTATTGGCCTAAAATGAGGCCTTTTATTGAACTCTTTTGCAATGCTTGCTTAGATTGCAAGAAGGCTAAGTCTAGGTCAAACACCTATGGCTTATACACTACCTTGCCCGTACCTACTAATCCATGGGTTGATATTTCTATGGATTTTGTTATAGGATTGCCACAGACTAGATGAGGACATGATAGCATTTATGTTGTCGTTGATAGGTTCTCCAAAATGGAACACTTCATTCCATGCAAAAAGAGTAATGATGCACAACATGTAGCTTCTTTGTTCATTGATAATGTGTTAAAGTTGTATGGGGTGCCTCGTACCATTATGAGTGATAGGGACTCTAAGTTCCTTAGCCATTTTTGGAGGTGCTTATGGGGTGCTCATGACACCAAATTATTGTTCTCTACGTCCCACCACCCTCAAACTGATGGGCGAACCGAGGTGGTAAACCGAACCTTGGGAGCTCTACTTCGAGCTATGACCAAAGGTAAGGCGAGGACATGAATTGATAGGTTGCCACTCATGGAGTTTGCATATAACCGTACTTTCATAGAATGATTGGCATGACTCTATTTGAGTGTGTTTATGGCTTTAATCCTTTGATTCCACTTGATCTTAACCTTTTGGCTAGGGATGCAGTTGTTAATTTTAAAGGTAAGAGTCGGGATAAGTCTTTGCTTGAGCTTCATGCTAAGGTGAAGAAAAACTTGGAGGAAGCCTATGAAAGGGTGGCATCCAAGAAGAACAAAGGAAGAAAGAACAAAGGAAGAAAGAAGGGTGATTGGGTTTGGGTGCACTTTTGCAAGGAGAGATTTCCAAGCCATAGGAAGGGGAAGTTGGTGCCACGAAGAGATAAACCATTCCAAGTTCTATCAATGATCAACAACAATGCATATGTGATCGACTTGCTAGGTGAGTATAATGTTTCTGGCACTTTCAATATTTCTTACTTGACTCTTTGTGATGACGGTGATGATACCTTGGAGGATGATTCCTTGATTTCGAGGACGAAATCTTCTCAAGAAGAGGAGGATGATGCAATCCAAATTGCCTCAAGGCCATTCACTCGGAATCAAGCTAAAGAGATTCAAGGTGCTCATCTACACTTGGTTTGGAAGAGCTTGGGAGATGGAAGCTTCGAGAGTGATTTGAAGATCATGCGCTTGAGCACATGTGAGGGCGGGCAAGGTGGAGCGTCTCAACCCTCCACAACTGCTCTGGAACAAGCTTTAAGAGAGGGCAGACCACCTCAGAAAGTGGGCGGACCGCCTCCCCCCATACTTACTCCAAATTCGGCTAAGTGTGGAAAATCAACCCCTCTAGACTATACTTAAACAGACCGCCCCTGAGCTAGCCAGACTGCCTCTACAAGAATGCCCTCTCTAGACTTTCCTGAGGTGGGGCGCCTCCCCCTGATTTGGACTTGACGGGATTCTAGTTAATTTTGTGACTAGTTCCTATTTTGACCCTACGTGGTCTTTAATGTTTTAACCCAACTTGTGGGGCTTTTATGACCTTTCATAATATGTAAGGAGGAACTATAAAAGCCTCCCTTAGGGCATTTATTTCATTACACAACTTTGAATATATTAAATACATGAGAATGCTCTCAATAAAACCCTTGGTATTTGGCTTGATTTCACTTGGTGATTCCATTTGAACATCATCCTTCTTGATCAAACTTGTTTTCAAGAGTCACGTACCTCTTGAGGATAGTTTGCATAGTATAGGTGTTCCTTGACGACATCGAAAGTGCATCGAGACATCTTTCCTCGGTGCTACTTTGGTATTTGTTCAAGATACGTCTTGTTTTTTATCTTTATTTAGCTTCCGCACTTTTATATTGCATCATCTGGGTCGAGGGTTGAGAGTTGGGGATTGCTAGAGGAGGATTCAGAACCCCATTTACGAGTTCGGCAGAACCCGGTAACTTTAACGCAAATTCCTTATTCGTATTAAAATATTAACTTAATTTATGTAAATGGCCTTATCAACACTCAGAACAAGAAGGGTAATTGTTCTGAATACATAAACGTATACGTCTCTGGATTAGGGTGATGGTACATGGGTGTTTGTGAGTTTTGGGGTTGGGGTTGGCAGTTGGTGTTGGGTGAGAGGGTGGGGTAGGGTTTTTGGAGATGAGGAGGAGACAAATATCTATTATGGAACTTGTTTTCCGTATTCCTACATAGAGAAGTTAATTTCCTAACTTTTTTTAAAAATAATAAAATATTTTCCTAGAAAAAAAAATCAAAACTTTTGACTTACCAACAAAGGAAAATAAAAAAAAGGATTTTCACAGAAAATGATATCATTTTGTACTAAAAGCACCCTAACTTTTATTAGCTTAGTATATGTATTTTAGTACCATTTAACATAACTTGATAAATGACAAGATCTCAATTTTAGCAACGGAGACACTCATAATAATTGAAAATCTCAATTTAAGCAACGGGTACACCCATGAAAATGGAGGATTTCAACACAACGAGCACACCCATGAGAAGGGAAGTTCTCAATCTCAACAATGGGTGCACCCATGACAATGTAGCGGGCCTCACGTACCAACAAGTAGAAATCTCTGACAGCAGAACATGTCAATCCTAAAGAAAAAGTCGACAATTAAGCTTAAATGCTCCTAGATAATTCGATTTACTTTCACACTGTAATTTTTTTCTCTTGTAAAAGTCATATTGATCGTGCTCAAAACTCATCCTAAAAAGGATAAGTGGCCACTGCAAATATAATCCAATTTTTAAGTCCTGTGTCGAATCCACATGGAGGAAACGCTAGCTTTAACTGCTTTTGTATCACTAAATCAATAACTTCAATTTCCAATGGTAACAATAGGAATTTAAGATTATACTATGAACTATATAATACAATTAAACAAAAGGTGCAAATAAAATAACTATATAAAAATTCAATAGAAGAAAGAGTCTAGGATATAGATTTCCCCAAAGTATCAGAACGAACTACGGACAAACTTCCTACAATCTCACTAATTCCTTCTTATTGATCATGAGTTTTTTAACTACCGTAAACATCTTCCGATCAAGAACGGTAATATTCTAAATTATTCTCCCGAACTAACTTAGGTGATTATTTAGCCCGCTCACTAAGATCACGATAAAGCTTCGTTATTCCTAACCCCACTTTTAAATTCTTGCAATTTTCTTCCGACCTCTTACTTAGAAGTACCGTTATTCAACAACTACCTCACCTTATTTTCTGTTCCAAGCAACACAAGGCATAAAGACACGATTAATTTATGAGTCATTCAACTAATCACATGAAATATGTTGTTGAACAAATAGGAAGAACAATGGTCCAATTATAGAAAAGTACTGTCAATAAATCACCCAATAAATGGTTAAATCACAATCCTAGATTCTTAGTTACCCATGGTCAAACATAAAGATATAATTAAAACAAGAATAATAAAGATTAGAGAGAATGAAAACTCTTGAAATCCTTCGTCTTCCGACCTCCGGACTCGTTATTGCTCTCTCTTGCCTTTAGAACTTATTCAATAATGGTGCTCTTACCTTCCCAAGATGGGGGCTGAAAATAGGTTTAAAGCCATTTTATACCTCGTGTGAAACTCATGGACAATTTATCCCTTGCTACTTTTCTCCAAAAATTTTGCCTTCATGGTTGGATCATGGCCTTATGGCTGGGTCGGGACTTCTTGTCTTTATATTTCTTTCATGGCTAATCCACGGCCTTGGCAACTAACTCCGCTGCTCCTTCTTAGTTGATTTCTCTATAAATTCACTTTATTTTACTCAAAATCGTCAACCTTTAATAATTTTTCATGCCACTTAAGTCCTACACATTTAAACACCCAATATAAGCACAAAATACTAATATTCATGCTAAAACCTTCTACGAAAGCACCAAAATGTGAGGTATTTTATACTAACATATATATTTTATGGTCAAATATCACATATAAAAATAAGTAGCAACTAGTGACCGCATCCACATCCTCATTTTTATAGCCGCAATCACAACTAGTTGTGTGAGGCTTCTTTTTGTCTCACGAGTAAGTGTTCTCTATTTCTTTCACTCTTAAATCCACCTATTGGTGTTGTAAAAAGAAGCCTCATACAACTAATGCAGTTGTGTGAGGCATAAGATAAAAGTATTCCTCCAACAACAACCAGTTGTTTTCTATATCTTGCACACATTGTCAGTCCATTAAGTGGTTGAACCTGTGTCTTTTTTTTTTATGTCTTTGATGGCAATGTCATTATTCAGGAATGACTCAATGAAATCATATGCCTTAAACCAAAACTTAGTAAGATGCCATAATTTTTTTAATAACATTCATATATATTTTAATTTAAAGTTAACTTTTCTAATTTTAAGATACTATAAATTAATATTTCAAAAATATAATTTATATGATATGTTTTAATGTATAAATAGATGTAGTTAATTCAGACAACTAAGTTGAATTGCGTGGTCAAAACACTAGTAATGTGTTTAACCTTTTTTCAAGGTTTTAACTCTTTTTTCTTCTTTGTAATTTTTAGGTTTTTCATAACAACTTTATCCAATATATTAGATATTTGTATTAAACTCATATGTGTGAATGAGATTTTTGACAACTAGAACTAATGTGATTTATTGAAATGAATATTTATTTAAAATAATCATTATCAATATAATTAAATATAACTAATAGCAAAATTTGACTGCTTTTAACTCTTGGAAGCCTAAAGTAGAGGCTTTAGTGGCTTTATCATTAGATCAATCATGTCACCATCAAGATTCTGTTAAAAAAATTCTGTTATATTTTTTTCAGCTTGTTTATATCGCTTTTTTCTTTACTCCTGGTCCAAAGGAGTACTTTTTGAAGGTTTTTTTTTGGTGTGTGTGTGTAGAAATTGTGTCATTTTTTACATATACATATCTTATTGTAGTGTTATTTAGATGAAAGGTAAACCTGCAATGTTGATCTTCTAAATATTGATCAATTTTCACTCCATACTTCTGAACCCTTCCGAACCCTGATCGCCTCACTCTTCTCCTTTCAAAACCATAACTCGAACCCTACCATCTCAATTTTCAACAATGGTCGGTGGGTTTTGGAGATCTGAAGTACTTAGGATAAAACAGAAGATAACCCGTGTAAAGTTGTTATCATACGTTATGGATACGATAGGGTTTCCTACTAGATTTCATGGGATATCAAGTATCAAAAAAACTAATTCTCAAAAGGAGGAGGACGATGTAAAAATGAAGTTCGAAAATGTAGCGAAACCATTGGAGAGATTCAAGCCAATGTTAAGAGGTTGGAGACAAAGGGCTTGTTAGTGCTCACCCCCAAGGATGATTGCGTTGAGATTAAGTCTCTAGAATCAAAGGAGCCCAAAATCCTTGAAGAGATGGAAGTAGAGTTTGGGGAAGTAGTAGGTCCTATTTGTCAATAATATCTAACCTGGATATCTAAATTTTTGTGTAACAATGATTACTTAAGTACTAAAAAAATACATTTACAACATCAATATGTTATTACTTGGGTTACTCCAGACAAAACTGGCAGGCTATCTGCAATTATATATAATGATGGAAGAATTAAAACCTAAATATTGATAAATTTTGATTTTGGCCCTCATAATATTGTGTTAATCAACATTTAACCTTTAATTTATTGGAACGTGTATTTCTATCCCTATGCTTGTGAATCTTTACAAGTTTAGCGGGTTATATACCTTTAGATCAAAGGACTAACCGTGTAACATATTTTCTATCAATTAAAAATGAGAACAATAATAATATACCCATTATTATCCTATAAGTGGGGTTTGGAGAGGGTAAGATGTACGCAGACTTTACCCTTAATTTGAAAATGATAGAGAGGTTGTTTCCGATAGACCTTCAGCTCAAGAAAAGTATCCTAGAAAATAAGTTTGAAAAAAATAAAATAAGTGTAGAAAGTACCGATTTAAGAAACTAAAGATAACCAGAGTAAATAAAACAATAGTAAAAATAAAGACGGGCAATAAGCTGAACATAGAATAAAAAATAATATTACTACTGCTAATAAGACTGACATCTCTCGAATACTCTCTATCCGTCTACCCTGATCCTCGACCTCCACACTGTTCTATCTAGGGTCATGTCCAAGATAATATGAAAATATGTCATGTTCTGTCTAATCACCTCGCCCCAATTTTTCTTCGGTATATCTCTACCTCTCCGTAAGCCCAGCACTACCAACCCCCTGCATCTCGTCATTGGGCATTTGTGCTATTTCTCTTCATATGTTTGAACCATTATGTTGGTCTTAATCGAGATAGGTTAACAAATCGAATTTGTTTTGGAGTTGATTGATAATTTGCTTGTATCAAATTTATGTTCGAGCTAAGATTGAATTCAAACGAGACAAGTGCGTAAAAGAGTAAACTAGGTAAGAAATAAACAAATTGATAAAGTGAGACAAAGCTTTTGAAATATAAATCAAGTATTATATTTCTGGATGCCTTTCCTGGTTACAGATGAGTCCTATTTTTAGTTGACCAGTGAAGTGGTGTTACAATCGTAATAACTACGTTTTATGGACATTACTCCATACTTGATTGTGACCAGCTCGTGATCTTTTCCTTAAATGCCTGGGAACCGGTCGACGATTATAATTAGGGGCGGTCGTTCGCCAAGGTGATTCAATCCCTCGAAGGGTCGCCATATCGATCATTCTCAAATTCCTCTGAGTCCTAATCTTGTACTTGGCTAGATTCTTCCCGAGGCGGAAATGAAAACCATTCCCTCGGGAAGCTGTCCTCGGTGAAACTTGATTATCTCGTGGTTTGAGTCTTTACACCGAGGCGACAGGGTTTTTACCAAATACAGATAGTCCCCCCCACCCCTTAGACAATTATCAGAATTTTCCAAATGGTGGAATTAAATTTGGTAGGAGAGTGACGTGGCGTCTTATCGGCCAGGAGATTTGAAAACGTGAGTGTCGCTTCAATGTCATATCCCCTAAACGTGGCCTTGTTTTGAACGCCTGCGACTTTTCATTTTTCCTTTCCTATGTAAATGTCATTATGGCGTTTTAATCCACTTACATGTTACTATAAATTGGCCACTTTTTGTCATCATACTTATCATTTCTTAATTCCTCTTGAGTTGTTTCTTGTTTTTTCCAGCCTATCTTTTGCTTTTAAAAATCTGGCCATGTCTTCTTCCCATCGTGAAAACGTCGTTGATGCTTTTGGCATCGACTGACCATTTGATAAATTCTCCTCCATCGGCAACTTCTTCTCATTCGAATGATAGTCATTGTGTTTCCAGTCAAGAGCTCTGTATTGGTGACGATGAGGTGGCGACTGAAGAGACTGTCGTTGATAAGGTTGATACCGAGGTAGTCGAGACCTCTCCTTTAAAGAAGAAAAAAAGTTCGTATTGGGAAACTTAAACCTCAACGGGTTATCCCAAGGAATTTTGATTCTAGTAAAGACTTTAGAATGAGGGGGCAAACAGCCTCAGATATTAAGAGTAAAAGGAACCTCCCCGTTCAACTTTCCCCGAGCCTTGCCTAGGAAAGACATATAGCTTTGATCCGAGAGGAGTGTAATTGGGGCCCCGAGATCCCAATTTCAATTCCTTCCCTCGAGCATCGTACGTGCGACTGTATTCCGGGGCAATCTTTTGTTTATACTTATCCATTTTTTATAGGTTTTACCCTTCCTCTTCACCCCGTAGTGGACACCTTTTGTAGGTCACACAACGTTTGCTTGGCTCAGCTAGGTCCCAGTTTCTGGAGGATTATTTATTGCCTTGACTACATTAGTCGTAAAGTCGGGGTCGTGTTTGAGTACGACTATCTGATTTCTTTATTTTCTCATTCTCTGCACAAAGATGGCATTGTGCAGTTAAACAAACAAGGGCAGTTCTCTATCATCACCAAGAGCGACGACGACCATAGCTGGTGTGATTGGTTTGTTCTTCTTCCCACTTTTCTCTCTCTGCCGGGCCTAGGTTCCCAGAGGTGTGGAACAAAACACGTAAGTTTTCTTCTGGTTTTATTCTTTATTTGGCTTTAATAAGTGCGAGGAGACTAAATCTTCGTTGTACCTTTTAGCTATGAAGCTTCCAATCAATCCTCCCAAGGATTTAGATGCTTGGGTGCAAGCCATTATTAGTGCCGAGGAGAGACCGTAGAGGGATTGGATGGTCTTGTCCACTCGTGTGGAGAACAGATGGTCGGGCAAAAGACTTGTTTAGCATGCTTCCAAATTCGATACTCCTTTTACTTAATACGTCCTTTCTTGGTCTTACTCCTCTTTTCTTTTTTAAATTTCAACGAGTTGTTTACCGAGGCAGAGGACAAGAAGGAGAAGAAGAAAACGAAGAAGAAGAAGCAGGGACGAAGAGCGGATATCGTCAAGGTCCCTGACGTCGAAGCCAGTTTACAGTCCATAGAGGAGTCTGTTCAGACTCTCACTCAGGCCTCTAGAGATATCCTTGTTTTATTCTTCGTATATCTTTCTTTTCTTTTTCTTTGAATGGCGTGTTTTCTCTATTCAGGTTCGAAAAGGAAAGGGGATACGCCGAAGAAGCTAACCAAGGCTAAAATCCCTCAGGTTGATTTGCCTAAAGTCCCTCGACGAAGGCTAATTGACAAGCCAGACGATGTCTGTGTTCGAGGCAATGTCGAGGCGGTGACCGTTAAGGAACTGAGCAAAATTGTTGATAAGGTTCGCAAGGAGCTCGAGTCTGGCAGGGCCAAGCCTGCCGAGGCAGTCTTATCTACGAAAGAGGTGAGCGCCGATTCAACTCAAGTTAAGACAACCTTTCCTCAAGGGATTAGGCAAATCTCAGTTCCAATCGATATTTGCTTACTGAATGACAACATGAGGGTCTCCATCAGCTGCAAGGGGTTGCTTGGGCCCTTGGAAAATGATCGGCTCAAAAACATTCCCTCGAACGATTTGATGGCTTATTCAGCTCAACATGCGATTCATGTAAAGTTTTTTATTTGTTTTACTGTTTTTTTTATCTTAGCTATTTTTTCCACTTTTGATTCCCTCCCTCTGGTTGTAGGGCTACGTCTATACCATGAAGGCGGCTGAGATCGAAGCCCAACGAGTAGCGTAACTTAGGCGGGTCGGGGATGAGTTGGATCATAGGAGGAACATACTCGAAGCTGGTGTTTCTAAGCTTGAAAGGCAACTGTTTTACTCGGAAGCCAAATTGGGCCGAGCACAGAAAGAAGTCGAGTATTCAAGCATCGAACTCTCTCAGGCTCATGGAGAAATTGCCAATCTTTTGGCTGAGAAGAGGTCTCAAGAGGAGAGTCATCGAGCCGAGCTTCGAGAGCAGACTGATGCAGCAGATGCAGCGCTTAGAAGGCTGGCCGAGCAATTCGAGGAGAAATCTTTGCTGCTTACCTCTAGGATGAAGGAGTTTGAAACCAAGAACGAAGCTGAAATGAAGACCCTTCGAGGTAAAAAACCGGTCTTCTCCTCTGAACTCAAATCCAAGTTCAAGGTCAAGCTGGACTTGAGAGCTACTCGAGCAAAAGTTGATAGAAATTGGGCAATCATCCAGACCAAGTTGAGGACCCTTGAATAATGTAAAAAGAGGGTTAGTTTGGATGACGAGATTGCCAAAGAGGGAAAGGTAGATGTCGCTACGGATCGAAAGTTTTTAGATCAGCTTCCTTCGAGCATCGATAGCTAATTTTGAAGAGAGGCTTCGGGTAGCGATAGCGGGCCTGAGTGGATGACTGCTCGTTCGTTTTTGTTTTTGGGCCTTTGGGCCATTTTCTTGTAATTATTCTGGTCTTCGAGCCTTGTGAATATATGAATATTGAATGTCAATTGTTTCAATATCTTTTCGATTTTATGTTTTCTTGCAAGACTGTAAGTATATTATAGAGCTAGCTTAGGACGACATCTCGTCCTCGAGCCGAGGCTTAAACAATGCCTAATGGATAAAAAGATGATAAATCTATTTTTATTCTATTGATAGAAATTGAGCCAGCTTACATAGAGCCTAGTCGTGCTTAGGTCAATTTTATTCACAAAAGCCATTTGAGGCAACGAATGTAAGTAATCGGCCACATTTTAACTGGGCCCCGGGCGGTTTCCATATTTTGAAGTTTTCGAGTTGAGTCTCCGAGTGAGTCCTCGAGTCTGGGTTATTTTTTGAAGAACTTGAGCTACGAGTCTATGAGTCGATTGCAGACTGATCTCATTCCCTTGCACCCCCAGTGGTTGAGTATGAAGGATGAGGACTCTAGCGTTGTTGACTTCGGGGCCATTTCTCGTTGATGTTAGAAGTAATACCTCTTCAAATTGGATATGTTCCAATTTAAGTGCTCTTGTTTCCCTTTGAGGTTTGCCAGTTGATAGGACCATTTCTCTATGATTTCTTTCACTCGGTAGGGGCCTCCCAATTGGCGGCCAATGTTCCTGCATTTTTCTCTTTGGTCATTTGATTTGTGGCCCTCAAAACATAGTTGCCAACCTTGAATTCTCTTAACTTGGCCTTTTTGTTCAAGTAAGCCTCGATTTTCCCTTTTTGAGCTGTTAATCGCACCATGGCCATCTCTCGTCGTCTTTCAAGCAAGTCCAATTCCACTCGCATAGCTGTTTGGTTTGACTCCTCGGTTGAATGAGCATAACTAAGGCTTGGTTCACCAACCTCGAAAGAAATTAGCGAATCTACCCCGTAAACAAGAGAAAATGGGGTTTCGCCAGTGCTATTCTTCTCCGTTGTCCTCATTGCCCATAACACTTCTAGTAACTCATCGGGCCATGAGCATTTTGCTTTGTCCATTCTCTTTTTGAGATGTCTATGATTATTCTATTTGATGACTCAGCTTGTCCATTGGCACTGGGGTGGTAGGGTGTCGAAGTCACCCTTTTGATCCCCTATTTTTAAAGAAAGTTGTGATCTCCGAGCCAATGAATTGTGTGTCATTATCACAGGTAATCTTCCTTGGGACTCCAATCGACATATGATGTTTTTCCATATGAAGTCGATGACCTCATTTTGCCTGGCTCTAGCGAAAGTTCCTGCTTCGATCCATTTGGAAAAATAACCAGTGAGTGTTGCTCCCAAACGCACACGCAAGTATACGTGGTCGACAAGTAATAAAGTGATAAATCGAGTATCGTTCCCACGAGGACTATGCAGACTGAGTTCTAGCAAACAATTTATTTAAACTATTCAGGGATCTTTTCCAATAGTGATGAGTTTATTAACTAAAGAACAGTAATTAAATGGTAAAAGTGAATTCAAAGCAATGGAGCAAAACTTGGTTGTTATCAGTAATAAGGAGACGGTCCAGGGTCAGAGTTACGAACAATCCAGTTGAGTTTTCCAGTTGATTCTACTTCTTGATTTCCTAGATTGCTAACTAACAGGTTAATTGTACCCGTGAAAACCTTTCGATTCTTCACGGTCTATGCAGGCTACTCCAATCCCTATATGTCTATGGGTTGAATCACGTGCACGCATTAACGATCCTGTAATGAGTTAAACTAGGCAAGCAAGTATATGTCTATCCTACCCGCGAATTGGTTCCCCGATGCCCGGGTTCACAAACTAGTCCTATTCTTTCTTATTGCGTAATTAAATTCCCTCTTTCGAGTTCAATCTAAAAACCATAGATAGTGTTCAATTATCAGGCCTCAATAATCAAACAATTATAATCAAGAAAGAATAAACAATCCGTAGTGGTAAATCAATATATAGAAATCAACTTTCAAACATCAACCTTCATGTATTTACTCTAACCCGAGAACAAACAAACTATAGAATTAAAGAGAAGAATAAGAGAAAGAGAGAAAGAACTTGTGTAGAAGACATCTAGGGCTCCTCCCCTCTTCTCCAAAACTTGCTCCAAAGTCTGAACTCTCATGAAAAACTAAGTAAAAGAGTATTTATAGAGTTTACAAACACCTAGTAATAAGTTAGACCCAATCCTAGACGAAATAGGACGTAAAAACGCGCACAAGGGGCGCTATAACGGGCGCCCCGCGCCCACGATCGCGCTGACACAACCAGTGACCGTCGAAACTCACACGCCTTGGCTCCGCGGCGCATGGGAAACCGCGCCAGCCAGGGCGCGCGGTAAGGGGCGCGGCGCGGAGCCCACGGCGCCCAGCCATTTTTCTGTTTTCTTGCTCCTTCGCTCGCTCGTGTCGTGCCTTCGTGTGCTCGATCCAATCCTCAATCAAAATCCAATCTTTTCTTGCTCAATCATGCTCTTAAAAGCTCCAATTACACTGCGTAACAACCTACACACGCACGACATAAAATCAGTGTAAAACTACATTCATAAACTATAAAACGAGCGAATAAGGTACTAAAACGTGAGGAAATATTAAGGAAATATAGGCATAAAATGCCAAACATCACCACCCCACACTTGGACCTTTGCTCGTCCTCGAGCAATCACAAATAACTTCCCACCTAGGTAAAATAGGTCTGCCTATGACTATGGTTGATACCGACCATTGAACCAATGCACACATGACTACTATGGATCCACAAACATGCCAACAATTTACCAAAACCAAAAATATGAGAACAACCACCCCAAAATAGCTCAAATGCACCAACTCAACTTAATGCAACCATGCTCCCACAAAATCACACCTATCTACTCAACCAAGAACCATCAACTTCACCTAATTCATGCAAACCACGCGCCCTCACCAATATGAAGCAAGAGAGTGCCCCCCAAAAATCACACACAAAACCAATATCATGACTAGAACGGGGGCAATACAAATCAATTCACTCACTCTCATGAAAATCTCACATGTCACACACAATGTACCATAGGCTTGCCCGTAGTGTAGGACTCCACTAATGTAAGCTCACTCCAATCGGGATTAACTAGGACTTTAGAAAGGTCGTAATGTAGGCTAAGGGGCGGGTAGGATACATATGGTAATAGTGACTACCTCCCTATGCACTTTAATACATCACATTCAAATTAATCATCAATCTCATCAAGCCACCCAAATCAACAACTTCTACACATACACCTTCACACAAGTAGCAATTTTTTTCTTTTAAGCACACACTAGCAAGGAATGGATATCTTTTTCTCTTTATTTCTTTTTCCACAATTTTTTCTTTCTTTCAACTTTGCTATATTTTTTTCAATCTTCAATTTCATCCAACCTTGCCAATGCTTTTCACTACTTCACAATTTTACCATTATTCCCCTTCATTAGTTCCACTCAAAAACCTCCCAATATCCAACCACAACTCCAATCATCTACACAATATCAATAAAGTGCTTAAGGAGTAAAGGGCCAAAAGAGTCAATTAAGAACAAATGGGTAGGCTCGGGGTGTGGGTACCAATAGAAAGGATCAAAGAAATCACAACAACAATTTTTTTCAAGGTATATATGTAAGGGTAGGCTAACAAAAAGAAGGCCTTGTATCATTTCCCGACTAGAGCCAACCTAGGATTTCGCTTTGCACACACACGGGGCAAGTTCTAGACATTGATATGCAAACATGGAGCAATTAAGAACATGCCTCACAACACACATTGCACATGGTCCACACAAAAAGGTTCCATCAACAACTCTCAATCAAGCATCTAGAGTGCAACTTGTGGAAATTTAAGCACTAATGCACAAAGGATAGCAATCAAGTCAAGCAAGCGGACTCAAGCATCTCAAGGGGGTCGTTCCACTTTTTCTCTAGGCATACATCAAAATTAAAACTCAAGGACACCACAAATAGCACATGCAATCAAGTCCAAGTCCACCGGTATCAAACAAATCAAAGGCACCTAGCATTCTACCTATTCCTTTCGTCTAGGGTCACCTATACTAACTATCCTAATCCTAAAAAATAAAAATACTACCCGGTTCAAAGGCCTCCCCGTGGAAAAGAACCGAGGCCATAAGAAAAACCATGGGGTGGATGACATGTACCACTAATAAAACTAAAAGGAAAATCTTTTTGGAATTTTTCATTGGTTTTCTAATTTTTTTTAAATTTTTTCTCATATATTAAAGCAAGAAACAAATCAAAATAAAGTCAAGTGACAAAGGAAAATCCTACGGTACATGCATCCATAACCTCAAAAATAGATAAAGGGTAGTTCCCCACCCCACACTTAAACTCAGCACTGTCCTCAGTGCTAAAAATAAGAGAGTGCAAGGTAAAGAAAACTTCCCTGAAGATTCTAGTCCTTGGTGCTAGCATCCTCCAAGCTTCCATATCGTATGAGGTACTCAGACTTCCCTCATCAGGTCATCAATATTAGGCAAGGGTGAGGACACCCCACACTTAGACTCGCCATTACATGAACCTGCAATCCAAAGAATCACCCAAAGTAATATACAACCATAAAAATAATAGTAAAATAAATAAAAGTAAAGCAAACAAATTGGGTTGCCTCCCAAGAAGCGCTTGATTTAACGTCGCGGCACGACGAGGACAACTTCATCACTTTTTCCTCCACCTTGAACTAATGAATTGAATCCCCAACTTTGCCTCAAGTTTACAACTATGGTATTGGGGTGGTGGTAAAAATATAAAAGGACCAAGTAACCATTGTCGCATTTTGCACTTCTTGGCCTTTAAATGAGGGATGTCATTTTGTCTCCTCGGCATCACAAACTCTAAAATATAGGCACCTTGTTCCTCCTCCCTTGGTTTCTTCATAGGCTCGGGTGGCTCAATTTTCATGTCACCATCCAAACACAATGTTGAAAAATGATTGGAATGAGGTCCAATGCGCTTCAATTCTAAAGTTGCATTACTTTTGACACCCTCGCTTGCACAAACACTAGAGTCCTCAAATATGATGTTTTCTATTTCTTCACTTGACTCTAATGTAATTTTCTCAACCTTGGCATCATCAACTGCTATTGGGTCGAATGGTAGGAATTCCACTTTTTGCTCCTCAAATTGGCTTCTAAGCTCTTCTATCTCAAATCTACTAAGCACGACAACTGATAATTGAGCTTCAGACACCTCAACCATATCACTCAAATTCTCCTCCAAGTCGTGAATAGTCAAGCCAAATTCGTCGATCTCTTGCCCGAGCACAACCCTTTCTTCCATAAATTGCCTCGTCATATTTGTAAGTTCACTCCTGAAATCCCCATAAGCTTCTAAGAGTTTGGCTTGCTCCATTAGCCAAGTTTCGCTAACAACCTGCACTTTATCGCTCCTGTCAAACTCACAAACATCATTAGAATCATCACAAAAATTATTGGGGGAAGGAGCATGACACTTAGGACAATCATTCCACCGACCACCACACAATTTACAATAATTCCAATCAAAGGTGGTAGAAAATTCACATAACCAGTCTCGCAGGGTTGAAAGACTCGGACAATTTTCCCATAAGTGATGTCCTCCACAAAGTAGACAAGAATCAATAAAATTTGAGCAACCATCATTCAACCCACTTTCATTAAAATATGCCATGTAAACTAGTAATACAATAATAAACTAAAAATAAAAAAAAAAAAAAAATTAAACCTGAATAGAAAATAATAAATTGTTCAAAAAGAAAACAGTCAGTTTAGTCCCCGGCAACGGCGCCAAAAACTTGTTGCTCCCAAACGCACACGCAAGTATACGTGGTCGACAAGTAATAAAGTGATAAATCGAGTATCGTTCCCACGAGGACTATGCAGACTGAGTTCTAGCAAACAATTTATTTAAACTATTCAGGGATCTTTTCCAATAGTGATGAGTTTATTAACTAAAGAACAGTAATTAAATGGTAAAAGTGAATTCAAAGCAATGGAGCAAAACTTGGTTGTTATCAGTAATAAGGAGACGGTCCAGGGTCAGAGTTACGAACAATCCAGTTGAGTTTTCCAGTTGATTCTACTTCTTGATTTCCTAGATTGCTAACTAACAGGTTAATTGTACCCGTGAAAACCTTTCGATTCTTCACGGTCTATGCAGGCTACTCCAATCCCTATATGTCTATGGGTTGAATCACGTGCACGCATTAACGATCCTGTAATGAGTTAAACTAGGCAAGCAAGTATATGTCTATCCTACCCGCGAATTGGTTCCCCGATGCCCGGGTTCACAAACTAGTCCTATTCTTTCTTATTGCGTAATTAAATTCCCTCTTTCGAGTTCAATCTAAAAACCATAGATAGTGTTCAATTATCAGGCCTCAATAATCAAACAATTATAATCAAGAAAGAATAAACAATCCGTAGTGGTAAATCAATATATAGAAATCAACTTTCAAACATCAACCTTCATGTATTTACTCTAACCCGAGAACAAACAAACTATAGAATTAAAGAGAAGAATAAGAGAAAGAGAGAAAGAACTTGTGTAGAAGACATCTAGGGCTCCTCCCCTCTTCTCCAAAACTTGCTCCAAAGTCTGAACTCTCATGAAAAACTAAGTAAAAGAGTATTTATAGAGTTTACAAACACCTAGTAATAAGTTAGACCCAATCCTAGACGAAATAGGACGTAAAAACGCGCACAAGGGGCGCTATAACGGGCGCCCCGCGCCCACGATCGCGCTGACACAACCAGTGACCGTCGAAACTCACACGCCTTGGCTCCGCGGCGCATGGGAAACCGCGCCAGCCAGGGCGCGCGGTAAGGGGCGCGGCGCGGAGCCCACGGCGCCCAGCCATTTTTCTGTTTTCTTGCTCCTTCGCTCGCTCGTGTCGTGCCTTCATGTGCTCGATCCAATCCTCAATCAAAATCCAATCTTTTCTTGCTCAATCATGCTCTTAAAAGCTCCAATTACACTGCGTAACAACCTACACACGCACGACATAAAATCAGTGTAAAACTACATTCATAAACTATAAAACGAGCGAATAAGGTACTAAAACGTGAGGAAATATTAAGGAAATATAGGCATAAAATGCCAAACATCAGTGAGCACGAGGATGTATTTAACACTGCCCTTCGCTTTGGAAAATGGTCCCAACACATCCATCCCCCATTTTATGAAGGGCCATGGTGAAACCACTGAGTGCAAGGGCTCGCCCTGTTGATGAATCATGGAGGCATGCCTTTGACTCTTGTCGCAATTCCTGACGAACACTCTAGCATGCTTGCTCATTTCGGGTCAATAGTAGCCAGCTCGGAGGAGTTTTCGCACGAGGGCTTTAGCTCTAGAGTGATTACCACACGTTCCTTCGTGCACTTCTTTCATCACGTATTCATACTCTCTTGGGCCTAAACATTTGGCCATCGGGCCGCAATAAAGCTTTTTGTGCAATTATCCGTATATTATTGTGTATGGAACTAATTGCTTCCTAAATTTTGCCGCTTCGTTTTTGTCTAGTGGTAGAGTCTCCGACTCCAGATAAGATATGAACTTTGTTCGCCAATCCCAATGTCGATTCTCCACATTTACTTCCAGCTTCATCTTTCCTATGGCCGATGTAAAATCCTAACTGTGGCGGCAGTCCCCGAGTCGTCTGTTTCAACTGTCGAGGACAAGTTTGTCAGAGCATCGGCCTCGACGTTTTCTTCTCATGGTATTTGTATGACCCTTCATTCTTGAAAAGCGCTGAGCACTAGTTGCATTCTTACCACAAATTGTTTCATATTGGGCTCTCGACCCGAGTATCCGCCGAGGACCTGATTCACCACTAGCTGCGAGTCACATCTTAGCTCTATATTCTCAGCTCCCATTTCTTTGGCAAGCTTTAATCCTGCTATTGCGGCCTCGTACTCAGGTTCGTTGTTGGTTAGCCTCTCGGATTTCACCGAGTGCGTTAGCTTTTCCCCCGCGGGAGCTACGAGCACTATTTTGAGCCCCGAGCCATTGGAATTGGCTGTCCCATCTGTGTAAAGCTTCCATACCCCATGAGTGGGACCCTTTGAAACTAGATTCTCTTTTTCTACCCGGGGTAGTTTAGCACTAAAATCAGCGACAAAATCAGCCAACACTTGGGATTTAATGGTTGTGCGTGGTTGGTATACGATGTCGTACTTACTCAGTTCGACAGCCCACCTAGATAACCTCCCCGACAATTCTGGCTTGTGTAATATACTTCTCAAGGGTAGGGGTGTCAATGGTTAGTGGATAACCTATTGAACTAACCGAATCATACCGAGCCGAACCGAGCCGAACAGATTTTTAGGTTATTTTTTATAAAATCGTAGGTTACAAAATATTTTTTATAACCGTATCGATAATTAGGGTCGGTTCTTTTTTTGTTAAAAAAACCAAAAATATAACCGAACCAAACCGAATAAATTTATTTATAAAAGTATGTTTATACTTTAAATTTAAAGATAATAAAATAAAAGTTTTAGCATTGGGCTTTGATGAGATGCTAAAGACAAAAGGCTACACCATACACGTAATAAATAACACTTAATCCCTACTTCTAAACCTATTATGCCACACCTAATAATCTAATCGGTTACTCCTATTATTGAACACACAAGCATATTGCCTACTACAAGTAAGTAATTCATTCTTTGCCGCTATTATATTGTTCATGGATCATTACATTAATTAGCCAAAGATTTTATTATCCAACATCTAATAAACTCCTACTACTCCAGCATCCAAAATTGAAGCAATTTATTATTTTAGTCACTTATAGTTTGAACCAATACCTTTTTCTTGTTGTGTAATTCTCATTAATCAGGATTATGCATCAATTGTTGTATGTTTTTGCAATTTGAATTATTACGGGTTTTAACTGAGCATATAGTCAATCTTAGTAGTCATAGACTCATAGTCTTGTTGAAGTGGATAAGATTATAACTATATGTTCTATGGATCTATTTTGCTCTTATATGTAATATAAAGTTATATTGTTTTCTTTCTTATAGTTATGCCTAATATTTTTTGTGTTTTTACAAGGTTGTACAATGAAGCTATCCAATACGATAGATAAGAACCAGAGTTTTCAAAATAATGCATCAGATCATGGTAAAAAAGATGATACTGCAACACATATTAATCCAGGTATAACTCCTCGACCACCTCAAAAACGAAAAAAAACAACCAAAAAGTCTCTCAAAAGAAAAAAAGCAATAAAGAATCACAAGTTTGGCATCATTTTACTGAAGTTGCAGAAAGTGAACCTGCTAAGGTTACATGTAATTATTGTAAAAGAGAACTTGCCGCTTCATAGACTAATGGGACTTCAGGCATGTGGAACCATCTAGATCGGTGTAAATTATATCCTTACGGAAGACAAAAAAATCAGAAAACAATTACTGATTTTACTGTCAATGAAGAGAAAGGTGATGGAAAAAAAGTTGGGAATCTAAGACCACTTAATGTGGAGGAAGTTAGAAATGTATTAGCTACCATGATTATTATAGATGAATTACCATTTAAGATTGTAGAAGGGGAAGGTTTTCAGAAATATAGTAGATCACTTGAACCATGATTCATAGTCCCTTCGAGAAATACAGTTGTAAGAGATTGCTTAAAGTTGTATGTCAAAGAGAAATCCCTGTTGAAAAACATTAGTATTAAAAAGTATCGTGTGTGTCTTACTACTGATACTTGGACATCAATTCAATATCTTAATTACATGTGTCTCAATTGGATTGATGATGATTGGTTGTGCCAAAAGAAAATTTTAAACTTTCAACTAGTTGATAGCCATGCGGGGAGGATTATTGCCAGCTCCATTGATGAATGTTTAATTGATTGGGGCATATAAAGTGTTTTTTATCATGACAGTAGACATTGCAAGTTCTAATGATACTTGTCTTGATTACATAATGAAACGTGTGAAGTGGAAAGATTTTATTCTAGACAGTAAATACATGCACGTTAGATGTGATGCACATTTTGTTAATTTAATTGTAAAAGAAGGTTGAGCAGAACAAGATAAGACCATAATCATACTTCGAAATGCAATTAGATATGTGCGATCTTCCCCCGCCAAGTATAGTTTGTTCAAGAAATATGTAGAGAAAGAGAAGACAACATGTAATTATCTTGTTTGTCTTGATGTTGAAACTAGATGGAATTCCACATATAGAATGTTAGAACATGTTGAGAAATTTTAGGAAGCTTTTTAAGGATGGAATTAGATGATCCAAATTACAAAAATACTTCGATCGTGGTTATAATGGAATGTGTGATGAAAGGAAAGATGCAAAAAATAATAAAGAAAAAGGTCAAAAAATGATTGGATTTTTTAAGATAAATGATGTTGGTAATTCTTGTAAAGAATTAACAGATGGGAGGAAGAAGACTGTGACTAAGAAAAAAAGTGATAAGAAAATGATTGGCCCTCCCAAGCATGAGGATTTTCAAGTTGCAAAATGCTTTGCAAAGTTTTAAAGTTATTTTACATTGTGACATTGAAGTTTTCTGGCTCACTATATGCTACTTCTAACACATTTTTTCGTGAATTGGTTGCTATTCATTCTGCAATTGGATCTCTTTCTGTTCATCAGGATGATTAAATGAGAAGCATGGCACTAAAATGATGGGTAAATTTGATAAACATAGGTCTTTTAATAGCAAGACCAATTACTTGTTGTTTGTTGCTATTGTGTTGGATCCCCGTTTCAAGTTAGACTATGTGGCGTTTTGCTTTGGTGAAATGTATGGTCGTGATACTATCTTAGCAAAAACAAGGATTTCTAGTGTTACCGAATCTCTAGATGAGTTGTATAATAAGTATAAGAAGTTATACACAGTTGGACAAGACAAACTAGAAGATATAATATCTAGGGAAGCTTCTCATGACATGGATATTGATGAATATGATAGAAGTCTAGACTTCGTTGATTCTCAATTTGCAAAGCGTATGGAATCACTAAAGAATACAGAGAATACATCTGAGGTAACAAAATACTTGAATGACGGGTTGGTAGAAAATAAAACTGAATTTGATATATTGGCTTGGTGGAAAAGAAATACACTTAAATTTCCTATTCTCTCAAAGTTAACTAAGGATATTCTAGCCATTCCAGTGTCTACTGTATCAAGTGAACAAGCATTTAGTACTGGTGGTCGTGTGATTGATTCATTTAGGAGTTCTCTAAGTCCCAAAACTGTTGAAGCTCTTATTTGTGCACAAAGTTGGTTGCGGTCTACTCCTATTGATTTACGTGAATCACTTGATAGTATCAAAAAGCTCGAGGAGATTGAAAAAGGTAATAGAAATTTATATCGTAGTTTATTATTTTCATTATCAGATGTGAAATGTTACAATATTTATTAAGTCTATTTGTCTTATTCATTACAGATTTTCTAAATTCTGCACCAACCATCTTTGCTAGTGTTGATGAATAATCCAAGACTTTCACTTGTAACCAATTGCTTAGTTATTCATCAAATAGACTTTTATAATGAAATAATGACAACTTAAATTTTCTGTCTTTACAGATTGAAGGTGTTGATTTGACAATTCCACGTGAAGATGATGATATGGTTCCTGATTTGCTACTTGATAGATTACTCATTAGTTTCTTTAATTTATAAGTATCATTATTCTAACTTTTTGTTTTACTCCTAAAGATTATTTTTTTCGTAAAAACATATGAAGCTATAGATATAACTGAAGTATTTTTTTTAATCTCATTCAATATTTTTCTCGTATTTGCTGGTATTTGTTCAAGTATTATGATGTATATGATGAAAAGCTTTTGAATAAAATTTCAAGACAAAGATAAGAAGAGGGCATAGATGTGGTGATGAGCAGCTTTTCTTATCCTGCTATTGAGATTTCAGGAGTTGCAAGCCTGCAACATTTTTGAAATGCAATTTTCTTGTATTCACATGGATGTACTTATCTGCTTTCCATGATCTGTATGTAAGACTTACAAAGGTTCTTTACGTTACCACTAGGAAGTCTCTTTGTGGAGAAGATATTATTGTTGGTATCAACTCTATGTGTAACGACCCTCAAATAGTCGTTACGGGATTCGGGACCTCGATTTGTGTGTCGACAGTCTCAAAAGCTCCGTTAGGTCATTTATGACCCGTCTGTGAAATCTGAGTCGAAACGGAGTCCGTTTGATAGGTTTTCGAGAAAAGGATCCGTTTATGAAATTCCGGAAAGGAATTTGGGGTTTCGATAGGTCGTTTTGAGTAAACGAACTTCGATGGAAAATCCGTGCGCACCGTTAGTTCCGTCTCGTCATTTATGATATGTAGCAACCTTCAAAATTGAAAACGGACCTCGTTTGATAGGACTTTTGATAAAGTCTCAGTTTCGGAAGTTTAAAAGAGTTAAAAGAGGTTTCCGAGCTCGATTTGAGAAAATGAGCTCCGATGAGAGATCCGAAAGTTCCGTTAGGTTCGTATAGTCATTTGTGACTTGTAGCAACTTTCGGAATTGAATTCCGAGGTCGTTTGGTTAAATTTCGCTATTTTGGCGAAAGTCGAAAATTGAACCTTTGCCGTGGGACCCACTTTTTGAGTTCTGGAGGTCCGAATTGAGTTCCGTCTTAACGAGCATGTCGCCCAAGTATTTTATGGCTTGTGTGCAAAATTTGGGATCATTCTGAGCTTCGTAGGGTCCCGTTTTGCCCCTAAAACAGTAGAAAAACTGGTGCGACTTTTCTGTTCTGTTTTGGCGCAAACAGCCGGATAAAAGCTGATTTTTCGGCAAATCCGTAAGGAATTAGGAAAAACTCAAAACATGAAAGTTGTAGCCCTTTGAGTTGTGGTTCTAATGGCATCAGTTTCAGGTCATTTGGACATTCCTATCAAAAGTTATGATTTTTTCAAAGAAGCTGTCACAGAGGCAAAAACTGCTATAAAAAGGCCATTTCGGGCCATTTCGGTTCATAACTTATAAAAATCATTTGGTGAGCTCTTGAGGTGATTTTTGGGTATTTCTTGAAGACCCAATCATACTTACACTTAAGGTAAGCCCTTTCAATCCATCTTTATGTTGATTAACACAAGAATCAAAGGGTTGATTCTTGGAAATGGGTTAGAACCCTAGATTCTTAAGAATTGGGGAAAGACATCGAGCAAGGCTCGCATGTGGAATCTAAGTATACTTTTGGACTCACGGGAGCGTGGGGAGTCCGGAAAAGTACATTTTGTAAATTTAGGGCTCGGCCATACCTGGGGGCATTTTGGTAATTTTTACCCTAGGATGCCTGTAGCTTAAATAGCTATAACTGAGCACTCATATGTGCTATATCTTGTCTTAATAGACCTAGTGGAGAGTCCTTCGCGGACAAGGCGAGCGGAAAAGGAGATTCTTCCCGGCATTTGAGCCCGAATTTCGAGGTAAGTGAGACTTGACCTCTATTGTGCTTGTGGACTCTTCCTTCATGCTAGTATGCTTCATGTACGCATATATATATACTTAACAATGGTTAGGATTAATGATGTGAATTACTTGCTATTATTGTTTGTTATAAATAGCGAGATTGTGACTCGACCGAGGTATGTGCCGGTCTAAACGCTACGTCGAGGTAGCTTAAATTTATATCGTAGTAACGCTTGCTACGCCATGCTTAGATAGCAAGAACTTGGGACATGGCCGAGGATGTTGCCGGCATGTCATGATAAATGTCTTGCCGAGGATTTTGCCGGCTTTTGTATGATATTGGTACTTGATTTGTTCACGTGCCGGGTTGGGTAGTGCTGTCTATACGTAACCTTGGGTTGGACGACATGGGAGTAGGGATTGTACCCCCAAACTGTGGTGGGGTTAACCTTCGCCTTACGTTCAGCTAGCATAACCAACCTGGGTTACGGTGACTGTGAAATATTATCGTTATTAATATTTCTGTTATTATTTCTGTTATTGTTATTAATGTCGTGGATATTAATACTGTTAGAGGGACACTTGACAGGGGGTGTGGTGTCGCCTATACTATGAGATGTGTCACACTTGACAGGGGGTGTGGTGTGGACACTTGATCTTTGAGATGTGACACACTTGACAGGGGGTGTGGTGTGGTCACTTGATTTATTGAGATACGACGCACTTCCAGGGGGTGTGGTGCGATCGTAGACAGATTTGAGATGAGCCAACGACTACGGGTCGTTGATCTACTTATTCATGATTGTGATAGTGACTTCGGATCACGGTATATGGTTGATACTTAGTAGTGGTGTTGCTAGTCCATCGTAGGTCTAGGTTAGTCGGCACGGGAGTAGAGATTGGACCTCCAAACCGCCGCTGAGTTGACCTATGCCTTACGTTGGATGGGCATAATCCTTGAGACTTCTGGTTACTACTTGTGTGTATGGAATGTGTTACATCTATTTGTGATTTCACTACTTTATTGTATGATTACTATAGTATGTTGTTGCTTATGATACATGTAGCGACTTGTCCCGCAAGGGTACCTTAGCGGGCCTGTCGGTGATCTTACTGGGCTTCGGCTCATAACTTACTCTGCTACGTGCGCAGGTCCTTCATCCAGTCAGCAGCCCGGACGTTAGCGGTTCCCGAGGCTTCTGAGACTTTTGATTGAGGTGAGCCGACCACACAGACCGTGGTGGCATACAGCTGGAGTCACTTAGAGATAGGACTCAGATTTCTTTGATGTATATTCATACTTTATTGAGTCACTCTTAGAATGCTCCAATTCTTTTGTGGATATATTCTTTTGGACTTCACCCTTTTATATTTATATATCCATTTATGATCTTTTCACATTATTGTTCTTTTCCGCATCTTGTTTCATTGGTTCGCCTAGGCAAATGTTGTTTAGGTGCCATCACGAGCCCTTGGAAATTGGGTCGTGACAGTTTGGTATCAGAGCCCTAGGTTCTAATTCGAGTTCTAGGAGTCTTGGAGCAGTGTCTGAGTAGAGTCTTGCTTATGGGTATGTTGTCGACCATACTTATTAGCGAGAGGCTACAAGGGCATGTTAGGAAATGTTTTCCCTTCGTTTCATCTCTATTCGTGCTGAGTAGCTTATATAGGTGCTGACCCTTTTTCGTGTATTGTATCAGATGGCGAGGACGCGAGCATCCTCTGCCAGGAGGGCTGCATCTTCTACACCCGCATCTGCGGGAGAGCCATCAGCACCTACGCAGCTGCCAGCTGCTAAGAAGACTCGGGCAGGTCGCCCGTCAGCCACTAGGCAGGACACAGCTATCCCTGCGGTGTCCGCAGCGACTCTGTCAGCATCTATTCCCCCTGTGCCTGCTGTTGTGCCAGGCACCGTTGTGATTTCTTCAGAGGAGTATATGAGACTGATGGCCTTGTCTAGCCATCAGGTCCCTGTCAGAGATGATGTTGCAGCTCCTGTTTCGGCTCCTCAGCCGACCACACCTGTTATGAGCACGCCTACTTCTGAGGCTGCTCCTGATCATATTGCCCAGCCTTCTGCTTCTGCTCCTCAGGCAGGTCCTGTTATTTCTACTCCTCCTATGGGCACTGAGGAGGTTGCCAAGAGGATAGAGTCATTCATGAAGCTTCAGCCTCCAGAGTTCGACAGTACCTCAGCTACATGTACTGCCCAGAGGTACATTCAGAAGTGTGAGAAGATTTTGACAGTTCTTGGTACTAGAGACACCTTAGGGGTGCAGTGTGCTTCTTTCAGATTATCGGGAGATGCGGAGACATGGTGGGTCTCCATGATGCGGCAGAGGTCTAGTGATCTCCCTCCTTTGTCTTGGGCTGAGTTCGTGTCTATGTTCATGAGCAGGTTCGTGCCCCAGAGTCAGCACGATGCTCAGAGGCGCGAGTTTGAGGTGGTAGAGGCGGTAGAGGAGGTAGAGGTGATGGATGTTTTGAGTGTGGGTCTCCAGAGCACTATGTCAGGAGTTGCCGTTATGTTTCATCAGGTCGCCAGGGATCCGCAGCTATGGTACCATCTGGTCCTCAGGCCGCCAGGCCCGTTTCTCAGATTCCTCCTAGACAGCAGTCTCAGAGAGCTCCGGGTTCAGGAGGCTCGGCGCAGGTCTATGCTATGACTCGTCAGGATGCTGGGGCATCCAATGATGTCATCACAGGTATTATTTCTGTCTGTGGCCGCGATGCTTATGCTCTTATTGATCCGGGGTCTACCTATTCGTATGTGTCGCCGGGATTTGCCCCTTGCTTGGGCAGGGATCTGGTCTTCTTAGATGATCCCTTTATGGTTGCCACCCCTGTCGGGTCTTCTATATGTGTAGATAGGGGTTATCGGCAGTGTATGATCTCCATCTGTGGTGTAGAGTCCTTAGTGGACCTGATGCTGCTCGATATGTCTGATTTCGATGTCATTATGGGCATGGATTGGCTGGCTTCCTGTCATGCGATTTTGGATTGCCATGCCAAGTCCGTGACGATCGGGGCAGAGGGTGAGTCTCGGGTTGTATGGAGAGGTTCCAGGCCTTCTCCGAAGAGTAGGATCATTTCTTTCTTGGAGGCGCAGAGGACGATATCTAGTGGGTGCGAGGGATATATTGCTTCAGTTCGGGATGTCCGGGCAGAGGAGTTATCCCTTGATAGAGTTCCGGTTGTTTGTGAGTATCCGGATGTGTTTCCTGATGATTTGCCGGGTTTGCCGCCTATGCGGGAGATAGAGTTTTGCATTGATCTATTGCCAGGCACTCAGCCTAAATCTATTCCCCCGTATCGTATGGCTCCTGTTGAGTTGAGGGAGCTGAAGGAGCAGATTCAGGATTTGCTCGATAAGGGCTTCATTAGGCCCAGTGTGTCTCCATGGGGTGCCCCGGTATTATTTGTGAAGAAGAAGGATGGCTTTATGCGGATATGTATTGATTACCGGCAGCTGAATAAGGTTACTATCAAGAATAGGTATCCTTTGCCGCGTATTGATGATTTGTTTGATCAGCTTCAGGGTGCTACCTTCTTCTCGAAGATTGATTTGAGGTCGGGGTATCATCAGTTGAGGATTCGGTCCGAGGACGTTTCCAAGACTGCTTTTCGTACCCGATACGGCCACTATGAGTTTCTGGTGATGTCTTTCGGGCTTACGAATGCCCCAGCTGCTTTCATGGATCTGATGAACCGAGTGTTCAAGGCCTACCTTGACTCCTTCGTCATTGTGTTTATCGATGATATCTTGGTTTATTCGAGGAGCAGGGAGGAGCATGAGCAGCATTTGAGAGTTGTTCTTCGGACTCTGAGGGATCAGCAGTTGTATGCCAAATTCTCCAAGTGTGAATTTTGGCTCAGTTCTGTATCTTTCCTAGGTCACGTGGTGACCAAGGATGGGGTGTGTGTTGATCCGAAGAAGATAGAGGCCATTCAGAGTTGGCCTAGGCCTACTTCTCCTACAGAGATTCGGAGTTTCTTAGGCTTGGCAGGTTATTGTCGGCGGTTCGTCGAGGGGTTTTCTTCTATTTCAGCACCTCTGACGAAGTTGACCTAGAAGAATGTTCCTTTCCTGTGGTCCGATGCCTGTGAGTCTAGCTTTCAGAAGCTTAAGACTCTGTTGACTTCAGCGCCAGTGTTGGCCTTGCCTAGTGGATCCGGGGGATTCACCGTATATTGTGATGCTTCGGGTGTTGGCCTCGGTAGCGTTCTGATGCAGGAGGGTAAGGTGATAGCTTATGCCTCGAGACAGCTGAAGGTCCATGAGAGGAATTATCCTGTCCATGATTTGGAGCTGTTAGCTGTCGTGTTTGCACTGAAGTTGTGGAGGCACTATCTTTATGGCGAGCCATGTGAGATATTCACCGATCATAAGAGTCTCCAGTACTTGTTCACTCAGAAGGACTTGAACGGGAGACAGCGCCGCTGGTTAGAGCTGCTGAAGGATTATGATCTTTCTATCCGGTATCATCCCGGAAAGGCTAATGTTGTAGCCGATGCCTTGAGTAGGAAGTCCATGGGTAGCCTCGCCTATCTTGATGCTGATATGAGGCCGTTGGCCCGTGAGTTGCAGGCTTTGTCCATTAGTGGGGTTCGGTTTGATGATTCTGTTCCAGGCCGGGTGCTTGCATATGTGGGGTCTCAGTCGTCTTTAGCTTCCCAGATTCGGGAAAGGCAGTTCGAAGATCCTTATCTGAGAGATCTCCGGGATAGGGTCCTGAGTGGGGGAGTGTCCTCGTTCGTGATTGGTGATGATGGTGCTTTGCGGCTTAACGGCCGGGTATGTGTTCCAGCCATTGTGGAGCTGAGGTAGATGATTTTGGCAGAGGCTCACAGTTCGAGATATTCCATTCATCCGGGTACTGCGAAGATGTATCATGATCTTCGAGAGCTGTATTGGTGGAAAGGGATGAAGAGGGTGTTGTTGATTATGTATCTCGGTGTTTGAATTGCCAGCAGGTGAAGTATGAGCACCGGAGGCCAGCCGGGGTGACCCAGTCTATGCCCATTCCCGAGTGGAAGTGGGAGCAGATCACTATGGATTTCGTAGTTGGTTTGCCGCTGACCGTGGGTAAGCATGATTCGGTGTGGGTAGTAGTTGATCGACTGACGAAGTCGGCTCACTTCATTCCAGTGAGGACTAATTATACCTCGGAGCGTCTGGCTCGTATCTTCATTGAGCAGATTGTGAGATTGCATGGTGCTCCTGTTTCTATCATTTCTGACCGAGGTGCTCAGTTCACAGCTCAGTTTTGGAGATCTTTTCAGAGAGAGCTGGGTACTCGGGTCGATCTCAGACTGATGGCCAGTCTGAGCGGACCATTCAGATCCTCGAGGATATGTTGAGGGCGTGTGCTATTGATTTTGGAGGCCATTGGGATAGCCATTTGCCGCTAGCAGAGTTTGCGTATAATAATAGCTATCAGGCTTCTATCCAGATGGCTCCGTTTGAGGCATTGTATGGTCGGAGATGTCGCTCGCCTATCGGTTGGTTCGAGTCTGGTGAGGTCCAGGTGTTGGGGCCCGATTTGGTGCAGCAGACCTTAGATAAGGTCCGGGTTATTCAGGATCGACTCCGCACGGCTCAGAGCCGGCAGATATCGTATGCAGATCGGAGGCGGAGAGATCTTGAGTTCATGGTTGGGGACCGGGTATTCCTCAGAGTGTCGCCCATGAAGGGTGTTATGAGATTTGGGAAGAAAGGCAAGCTCAGTCCTAGGTTCATTGGGCCTTTTGAGATATTGGAGCGCGTTGGCGCCGTTGCTTATAGACTGGCTTTGCCTCCCTCTCTGTCTGTTCATCCGGTGTTCCATGTGTCCATGCTCCGGAAGTATGTTCACGATCTGTCTCATGTGATCGATATGGCTTGTGTGCAAAATTTGGGATCATTCTGAGCTTCGTAGGGTCCCGTTTTGCCCCTAAAACAGTAGAAAAACTGGTGCGACTTTTCTGTTCTGTTTTGGCGCAAGCAGCCGGATAAAAGCTGATTTTCCGGCAAATCCGTAAGGAATTAGGAAAACTCAAAACATGAAAGTTGTAGCCCTTTGAGTTGTGGTTCTAATGGCATCAGTTTCAGGTCATTTGGACATTCCTATCAAAAGTTATGATTTTTTCAAAGAAGCTGTCACAGAGGCAAAAACTGCTATAAAAAGGCCATTTCGGGCCATTTCGGTTCATAACTTATAAAAATCATTTGGTGAGCTCTTGAGGCGATTTTTGGGTATTTCTTGAAGACCCAATCATACTTACACTTAAGGTAAGCCCTTTCAATCCATCTTTATGTTGATTAACAGAAGAATCAAAGGGTTGATTCTTGGAAATGGGTTAGAACCCTAGATTCTTAAGAATTGGGGAAAGACATCGAGCAAGGCTCGCATGTGGAATCTAAGTATACTTTTGGACTCACGGGAAGGTGGGGAGTCCGGAAAAGTATATTTAGTAAATTTAGGGCTCGGCCCTACCCGGGGGCATTTTGGTAATTTTTACCCTAGGATGCCTATAGGCTTAAATAGCTATAATTGAGCACTCATATGTGCTATATCTTGTCTTAATAGACCTAGTGGAGAGTCCTTCGCAGACAAGGCGAGCGGAAAAGGAGATTCTTCCCGGCATTTGAGCCCGAATTTCGAGGTAAGTGAGACTTGACCTCTATTGTGCTTGTGGACTCTTCCTTCATGCTAGTATGCTTCATGTACGCATATATATACCTAACAATGGTTAGGATTAATGATGTGAATTACTTGCTATTATTGTTTGTTATAAATAGCGAGATTGTGACTCGACCGAGGTATGTGCCGGTCTAAACGCTACGTCGAGGTAGCTTAAATTTATATCGTAGTAACGCTTGCTACGCCATGCTTAGATAGCAAGAACTTGGGACATGGCCGAGGATGTTGCCGGCATGTCATGATAAATGTCTTGCCGAGGATTTTACCGGCTTTTGTATGATATTGGTACTTGATTTGTTCACGTGCCGGGTTGGGTAGTGCTGTCTATACGTAACCTTGGGTTGGACGACATGGGAGTAGGGATTGTACCCCCAAACTGTGGTCGGGTTAACCTTCGCCTTACGTTCAGCTAGCATAACCAACCTGGGTTACGGTGACTGTGAAATATTATCGTTATTAATATTTCTGTTATTATTTCTTTTATTGTTATTAATGTCGTGGATATTAATACTGTTAGAGGGACACTTGACAGGGGGTGTGGTGTCGCCTATACTATGAGATGTGTCACACTTGACAGGGGGTGTGGTGTGGACACTTGATCTTTGAGATGTGACACACTTGACAGGGGGTGTGGTGTGGTCACTTGATTTATTGAGATACGACGCACTTGACAGGGGGTGTGGTGCGATCGTAGACAGATTTGAGATGAGCCAACGACTACGGGTCGTTGATCTACTTATTCATGATTGTGATAGTGACTTCGGATCACGGTATATGGTTGATACTTAGTAGTGGTGTTGCTAGTCCATCGTAGGTCTAGGTTAGTCGGCACGGGAGTAGAGATTGGACCTCCAAACCGCCGCTGAGTTGACCTATGCCTTACGTTGGATGGGCATAATCCTTGAGACTTCTGGTTACTACTTGTGTGTATGGAATGTGTTACATCTATTTGTGATTTCACTACTTTATTGTATGATTACTATAGTATGTTGTTGCTTATGATGCATGTAGCGACTTGTCCCGCAAGGGTACCTTAGCGGGCCTGTCGGTGATCTTACTGGGCTTCGGCTCATAACTTACTCTGCTACGTGCGCAGGTCCTTCATCCAGTCAGCAGCCCGGACGTTAGCGGTTCCCGAGGCTTCTGAGACTTTTGATTGAGGTGAGCCGACCACACAGACCGTGGTGGCATACCGCCGGAGTCACTTAGAGATAGGACTCAGATTTCTTTGATGTATATTCATACTTTATTGAGTCACTCTTAGAATGCTCCAATTCTTTTGTGGATATATTCTTTTGGACTTCACCCTTTTATATTTATATATCCATTTATGATCTTTTCACATTATTGTTCTTTTCCGCATCTTGTTTCATTGGTTCGCCTAGGCAAATGTTGTTTAGGTGCCATCACGAGCCCTTGGAAATTGGGTCGTGACACTATGACTTCACTTGATTATGATATGTCTAGGTTCAAATATATTTTCTGTGCCATGTACCAAAAAGTAACCAAATATTAACCAAATCGTACCGAAACCGAAGAGAAACCAATATGCTTGGGACGATTTTGAAAAGTCCAATTTAGGTTATCCACAATAGAGTAACCGAAAAATTGGGATGGTCTAAATTTCTCAAAATAATTGTCCGAACCGAACCACTGACACCCCTATCAAGGGGAAGGTCGTTACTACGGCTATTGATTGGCATTGAAAATAAGGGCATTCGAGCAGTAATGACTAATGCAAGTACTAATTTTTCTAAATGAGGGGTACCTTGTTTCAGCAATGAGAAGAACTTTGCTGATATAGTATATTGGTTGTTTCTTTCCTTCTTTCTCTTGAACCAGAACTGTGCTGACCGACACCTCGGAGACGGCCAAGTATACCAACAACGTCTCGCCATCTTTTGGTTTGGCCAACATTGGGCGTTGGCCAAATAATGTTTCAACTCCCTCAGAGCCTCCCTGAACTCGGGAGTCCATTCATCGGAAGTGTTCTTTTGCAAGATGGAAAAGAACCTGTGGCACCGCTCGGATGACCTTGAAATGAATCGACTCAAGGTTGCTAATTGGCTAGTTAAGCGCTGGACTTCTTTCGGGGTTGACAATTCCTCGAGGATTTCTTGTATAGCTTTGATCTTGTCAGAATTTGCCTCGATGCCTCTCTCTGAGACAATAAATTCTAGGAATTTGCCTAAGCTGACCCAAAAAACACACTCTTCAAGGTTAGCTTCATGCAATATTGTCTCAAAATTGCAAAAGCCTCCTTTAGTTGCTTCAAATGATCTTCCAATCGGACAGATTTCACCAACATATTATCGATATATGCTTCCATTGTTTTTCCGATGTAATAATCCTTAAACATTCAACATACCAACCTTTGATAAGTTGCTCCGGCATTTTTTAGACCGAAGGGCATCTTTTTGTTGCAATAAGTTCCTTCATCTGTGATGAAAAAAGTTTTTTCTTCATTACTGGGGTCCATCAGGATTTGATTGTACCCTGAATATGCATCCAAAAAGGTTAAGAGTTTGTGTCCAGCCGTGGAGTCCAATAACCTAGCTATTTGAAGTAAATGGTAGGAGTTTTTGGGGCAAGCTTTATTCAAGCCGGTGTAGTCGAAACACATCCTCCACTTGCCATTTTTTTTCTGGGTTCTTGACTTCTTTAATGAACCAGTTATCGAGCAACCTCATGGTCTCGTCTTGGATTGCCTTCTTCTTTACTCCAGCGTGAGGTTTTTTATTCTGTTTCACCGAGCGGTGGTTGGGATCTACATTCAGCTTGTGCGTCATGATCTCGGGGTCGATCCCCACCATGTCAGCATGAGACTAAACAAAGCAAACATCGTTGCCTTTTAATACTCTGATGAGATCTTTCTTAGACTCAGCATCCAGCTCCGAGTCTACGAATATTTTTCTTTCCGGGAACTCTTCTAACAAGGCGTGGGATTCCAACTCTTCCACTGTTGAGTCCTCGGCCTTTTATTTCCGAGGTTCTTGAATGAAAGTTGGGACCTCCTCTTCCTGTTTTTGATGAGCCACCTTTTGAGTCGAGCTCTCCTCTTTATGGGACTCCGAGCCGCTTGGTGATGATTTCAAGTGCCTGATCAGGGCGTTCCTATTATTTACAGCGACTGGATAGCATTTCCGAGCCATTAATTGGTCACTTCGAATTGCATGAATTCCCCACGGGGTAGCAAATTTAATTACTTGATGGAGGGTTGATGGAACGACCTCCATTTCATGAATCCAAGGCCTTCCAAGGATGACATTGCAGGCCATATCCTCGTTCATTATTTGAAAAATTGTCTTCTTGTCAACTCCATTGGCGGTGGTTACAAGGGTGATCTGCCCTAAGGTTCTTTCTACAGAGTTGTTGAATCATGCTAGAGTGAACGGTTTTGGGATGATGAGATCCTTTAACCCCATTTGTTCAACGACTCTATGATTATTGATATTCACAGAACTTCCAGGATCTATTAGGTCTCGTTTTACATCTGAGTCGTTGATCCTTAAGGTAATAACCATAGCATCGTGATGAGGGGTTATCATTTTGTAGGTATCTTTACTGTCACTTCCTTTATCTCAAGTCCTTATTTTCATACCAATTGAAAATTTCGCAGGTTTTCTCATCGACGAGAGACTGAAACCATTTACTTCTATGCCACCGGTTATAATGTTCACAGGTTTTCATGATATTCAGATAATCGACATCTTACTAAGATCTGGAAAATGTTCGACTTTGGAACAAATGTTATTACCAATTCCCAACAGACGGCGCCAGTTTGTGTTGGCCTAAATCGAGATAGGTCAACAAATCGAATTTGTTTTGGGGTTGATTGATAATTTGCTTGTATCAAAGTTATATTCAAGTTAAGATTGAATTCGAACGAGACAAGTGCTTAAAGAGTAAACGAGGCAAGAAATAAACAAATAGATAAAGTGAGACAAAGCTTTTGAAATATAAGTCAAGTATTGTATTGTATTTCTGGATGCCTTTCCTGGTTACAGATGAGTCCTATTTGTAGTTGACCAGTGAAGTGGCGTTACAATCGTAATAACTACGTTTTATGGCCATTACTCCGTACTTGATTGTGACCAGCTCGTGATCTTTTTTTTTGAACATCCCAAAGCTCTATTTTCTATAAAACGTACATAACCCAAAGTCAAAAATAGCTAACATCATGAGGAGGTGGGTGTTTTTGATGGTACTGTTGTTATTGCACAAGGGACAAGCTATTCAGATTCCTTTTATGTTCCGTTTCTATTCATGTTTCTTCATGTTTGTTCCATTTTATTAAATGCATGGGCAACAGTCATACAACGAACGATGGTTATAATTAGGGGCGGTCATTCGCCGAGGTGATTCAATCCCCCGAGGGGTCACCATATCGATCATTCTCAAGTTCCTCCGAGTCCTAATCTTGTACTTGGCTAGATTCTTCTCGAGGCGGAAATGAAAACCATTCCCTCGGAAAGCTGTCATCAGTGAAACTTGATTATCTCGTGGTTTGATTTTTTTCACTAAGGCGACAGGGTTTTTACCCAATACAACCATCTCAGCCTAACTTTTCGCATCTTGTCCACCACCGAGACCACTATCACCTTGTCTCATATTATCTTGTTCCTAATATTATCCATCCTAGTATGCCCACACATCCAAATATTCTCATTTCTGCTACTTTCATCTTATGAGTGTACGTTCTTGTTTGGCCAACATTCTGCATAATACAATATAGTTAGTCTAACAACCTCTCTATATTACTCTTAAGTTTTAGTGTCATATTCTTATCACACAGAACACTGGATGTGCGCCTCAATTTCATCTAACTTTGCCCTAATACGATATGTGACTTAATCGTCGATATTTATTAAAAATAAAATGTACATACTTTTAAAAGCAAAATACATACTTACCCCCTTAAAGTTTGACTGAATTTGCTGGGACACACTCAAACTTTGCGGGAGTCCTAGTACCTCTAAACTATTTTAAAGTAGAATAAATCCCACCCTATATGCTGATGTGACATAAATAACCAAACATATACGAGATGGTATTTTACACGGGCCTCAATGTCCTTTACATCTTTTTCCTTTATCATTTAAAACATTTATTCTCTTTTATCTCATTTTAATGACTGATATCAAACCGAAAATTCTTTTCTTCTTCTTCTTCTTCTACTTCTAATTCCTCTACTTCCCTCTTTTCTTCTTTCCATTCTTCTATCAGTCAGTAAAATTTTTTGTCTGATTCCTTTGAGTTTAAACCTAAATCTAATTACAAGAACTAATTTCATTCAACTTCTATGTTTTAAAGGAAGGAACATTGAGAGAAATTGTGAAGAGATTGCTTTAGCTTTTTCTTAAGTATTTCACAGAAGAAAGATTTTGACAGAAGGAAAAAATACATTGTAGATTTCTTTATAGGTTTTAGATGGGCTCGGTGGTTGTGGCCGGGCATGGTGGTGAGATATGATGCAGTGACATTACTAGAAAAACCGGCTTTTCCAACGGCCAAATCGGTCGGAGAACGGTCGACATTTCGACCTATTGCAGTGGTCGAATAAATTTAGGTTGAAAAAGGCCTTCGACCGAAAGTCGGTCGAAAGGTCGACCGACAGTCGGTCGAAGAACCTGGAAATTTTTTCTTAAGTGACGACTTCTTCGACCGACTTTCGGTCGAAAGGTTGGTAAAATGTTTTGACCAACTTTTCGACCGAAAATCGGTCAAAAATCTGTAAAAACCTGCAATATAAAATCTCCAATTAGCCCTACACCACCTGTAAATTCAGCAACACGCAGCAAAACCAGCCAAAACAGGTTCATAAACGATATTCAACAAGGCTAACAAGCCAAACAATAGAAACAAGTCTTTCAACATCAGTAATAGTGTTACAATTATCAAATAAACTTAACACATAGTTTATGGTTCAACTATCACTACTGGCTAGAACCCGAACTAGACTCGGCATCAGACTCAGACGACGAACTGTGTCGACGTCTGCTCTTTCGCTTTCCTTTGGATTTTTTTCTGCGCTTAAGGAGCTTTTGCATCATTTCATGCATTTCTCTTTGATGAGCCTCATTTGCTAAGCGCATAGCTTCATTTTGTCTCTTAAGCTCTGCGATCTCCTCTTTCACCCGAGCCCTTTCCCCAGGATCAAAAGAGCTTGAAGGAGCAGTAGCACACGAGCCCAAATAGTTTGACTTATGCTTGCCAGATGAATAGAGTGTTGCAAGGCCATATGCGGACCCCTTCTTCACCCCTCCATTAACCTCCAACCATAAATTGATTTCTTGCTCGAGCGTTAGGGGAGCTGGGGTACTGCTTCCGCATTCAGATTGTTGAGTCGAGGTCCACTCTTCAACGGCCTTTGTAGCTCTTTCCTGAAAAACAGAAATATATCAACGGTACAAATATGAAGTATAAACGTTGAAGGATTGGCACAAAAAAAGTTTGAATTTAATAACTTACCCAGGCCTCTTTTTCGCGGGGCTCGACCCAGACTTCTCCGCCCTTTTTATCACTCTTGATATGTCGGATCTTGTGCATTCAGGGATTGGAATTGTCCGATTTTCTTTCTTTTCCTACAAATTAAAGAAGAGAACAAGTTAGATAAAAAATAAACGATTATAGTAATTCGTATAAATTAAATTACTTTACCAATCGCATCTTCTGCGTCGCAGCGCTAACTGAGCCACCGGTATGGAGCGATCCACCCTTACTTGATGCTCGCGCTTTCTTCCCTTATTCGCTCTTCTTCAAGAATTCGGGAGTCTCCCAATATTGCTGCAGCTCTCTCCATTGATGATCATAGAGGAAGCCGGGCATTTTTCCTTTATTTACGCGCAACATACATTGCGTTCTTGAATAACTCACCGCATTTCTTTGGGAAGTTGGAACAGACTTTATAGTCCAAAGCCGGATGCCACTTACACTCAGCCTGGAATATTCGTCAAAATATTTTATTTAAACATAATCATTAGAAAAACCGCAATTAGTAATAAACCTGATGCATATTTATCACCTCAAAAGCCTGCATTATCCGCTGCTTTACATGAGGGGGCACCGCGCCCCAGGATGACCACGATTCTTTCCATTGAGATCTCATGCATCTCGTCAGTATCGGAGTAGCATCAGTGTTGGGGCAAAAGCTACATAAAAATCAGAAGCATTAATAGAAATACTAACAATTAAACGTTAACTAATTACTAAATAGATAAGAAGTTCAAAAATAAGATACTTACCTGTTATCCCCCTTGGGATAAATAATCAACCGCCCTCCTTCCTATATGCCAGGCTCACCGATGTAATAGGGCGATCTCGGATCATAGTACATGATCTCCTGCTGGACCGACGGGCCGGTAGAGCTAGATGGGTCTGAAGGCGGCTGAGTAGACCCAGACGGAGTAGTTCTAGCAGGGGACTGTGTGGGATCGCCATGTGTGGGAACGGCCTGGGTCTCAGTCATGTCATAACTACTGAAGTCATGCCGCCAACCAGGATGCAATTGAGACGGGCCAGGGGGCCGGAAAAAATCTGGATCATATCCTGCAGGGGCTCCTGTAGGAAGCGAATGCGGCACCTGAGAAGTAGGAGTGTCATCGGCCGGATCAGCTGATGTCTCGCCTACCTTTTTATTTCCCTTCTTTCTTCTAAAAAAATGCTGCATACCTGTTGAAATAAACACTCTACTTTAGGAAAGAAAAAGTAAATACGTAACATACTATCTTATCGTTGTCATTTGGAGTAATTAATTACTTAGTGTTTTTGTATTTTAATGATAGTAATGTTATATAATTTGAGCAATTTTACCACGATGAGGCATCAATTAAATAAACACATTCCTTGCACAAAATAAGAATACATATATCTTCTTATGTTGATACGTACATTAAACTAGCAAATTAAAAAAACTAAACATTAAAGTACAAATAAGGTCAATCATCATCATCATCATCCAATTCTTCTTCCTCATCCTCATCGTTAAATTCTTCCTCGGCTGGCTCGTCACCATCTGTATATTCATCATCCTCATTTGCCCTTGAAGTTCCTTCTCCAAAATTAGCCGGGTTTTTTCCTCGACTACCTACATATGCATCTAACTGCTCATATATGCCATCAATATGTTGCAACTGGTCGGCTAGTTCATTGTCCGCTAACAGTGGAACGATTGAGACCTCTTTCTGGTATGCAACATCTAACAGATCAGGTACTTCAACTAATCCCACCGGTTTTCCTTTTAGAACTGCCCACCAATGGGCTTTGGCCTTTGATTTTGCTGTGTTCTTTGTCCGAGGGTAAGGAACAAACCACACTTGCTTTACTTTCTGTGCAATGATGAAAGGATCATAGTATCCATATGACTTTCTGTGATTAACCTCAACTAACTTAGAAGACGGGTCTACCCTCGTACCTCTGTTTTTGGGATCAAACCACTTGCACCGGAAAAGAATCAATCTTTTATGAGGCCAACCGACGCTATATTGTACCTCTAACATCTCCTCAATCACACCGTAGTACTCAAAGTCGCCCCCTGGTCATCAGTTCCTACTTCCAGGGACACAGCGGAGTTGTATGTTTTCTTACCCTCCGACCGCTGCTTTGTATGAAACTTGTACCTATTTACGAAGTACGTATTTATCCTTTTGTATTTATAATATGGGCCATGGCATATATGTCGCAAAAAATCAAAGTTGATGCCATTCACCGGATTGTTCACCTATATAAAAATTCAACGAAGTTGTGTAAATTAATATTTTTATCTAAGTATAAGAAAAATTTAAGAGTTTGTTAAACACTTACAAATTCTGTAAACCAATTTGTAAAATTTTCGTAAACTGCCGCATCACCAAATTCAGCAACAAAGTGACTGCATTATGAGCCGAAGAAATTTCACATTAGATAGAATACTTATGAAAGGCGAATGTTAGGTGGTACCGTTAAAATAAAACATACTTGTAATAAGGCGTGACCTCGGGACAATTCAACAGCACGTGTTGTAGCTACCTTCCTGTCCCGTTTATTGAACTGGTATACTTCGGACGCTGTATTTCCCCTGCCTGGTTGATTAAATACAGAGAATGCTGGGTAATTGGGATCACTATTATCTCCCACATCATGCCGATCCGGCCTGGTGCGCAAACATGGAACATTCTTGTCGAAGTAGTATGAGCAAAAATGAGAAGTTTCTCTAGCCAGATATGCCTCGCATATTTACCCCTCGATTTGGTTCCTGTTTTTCACGTCCCGCTTACACTTACCAATAATTCTGCAATAATTATTGTGTTAGTGGAATTACGTTGGCTTTATTAAAAAAATAAAAGTTACTGACAAAGATATGGAAGCTTACCTCTCGAAAGGGTACATCCATCTGCAGTGCACCGGGCCTCCTAGCCGAGCCTCTTCGGCGAGGTGAATCGGAAGATGCTCCATCACATTAAAGAACCCGGGGGGAAAGATCTTTGTCAGCTTAGTGGTGACTACAGGAAAGTTCTGTTCCAACAAGTTAAGATTCTCTTCCTTCAATGTCTTACTGCAAAGCTCTTTAAAAAATAGGCTCGTCTCTGTTAGTGGTTTCAAAACTTTATCAGGCAAGCCATTGAATGCAATTGGGAGCAAGTTTTCCATGAATATGTGACAGTCGTGGCTTTTCATGTGATGCAGCTTTCCGCCAGTCATATCAACACACCTTTCTAGGTTTGACGCATATCCATCATGCATCCTCAAATTACTCACCCACTCACAAATCATTCTTCTCTCATCCTCATCGAATGTATAACAAGCCTTTGGCAGGAAAATGTTGTTGCCTTCATAGATTACCTGTAACTCAGGTCGCCTACATAATAGCTGTAGGTCCAACTGTGCCTTCAAGTTGTCCTTTGTCTTGTTCCGGACATCCATTACAGTATTAAGGATAGCCTCGAAAAAATTCTTCTCAATATCCATTGGATCCAGATTATGACGAAGAAGATTATCCTTCCAGTAAGGCAACTCCCAGAAAATGCTCTGTTTAGTCCAATTATGGTTAACCCCATAACTAGGTGCTTTAGATGGCAGTTCTTCAGTTACCTTAGGAAGCTCCTTAACCATATCCCATATCTCTATGCCTGATAACCTTCGAGGAGGCTCCTCAAAATCAACCTGATTCTTCATAAATGTACTAGTGTTATTCCTAAAAGGATGTTCCATTGGCAAGAATCGACGGCAATAGTCGAACTATGTGCATTTACCTCCATATTTCAAAGTGAAGGATTTTGTATCTTCCATACAGTAAGGGCAAGAGAGCTCACCTGCAGTGGACCACCCAGACAACATCCCATAAGCTGGAAAGTCATTTATAGTCCACATCAAAGAAGCACGCATTTGGAAGTTCTGTTTCGTTGATATATCATAGGTTTCAACTCCTTCATGTCAAAGTATCTGCAACTCATCAAGCAAAGTCTGCAAATATACATCAATAGAGGCTTTCGGGTTATGTGGCCCCGTTATTATACAATTCAAAAACAGATCAGGACTGGTCATGCACATTCCGGGAGGCAGGTTGTAAGGAGTGACAAATACGGGCCAACAAGAATAGGGCGTAGAGGAGACATCAAAAGGGGTGAACCCATCAGAACATAGACCCAACCTTACATTCCTTGGCTCACTAGAAAATGCCGGATACACTTGATCAAAGTGTTTCCATGCCTCACCATCAGACGGATGGGGTAGAATACATGGCTGCTTGGTACGATCATGATGTCATCTCATGTTAGGAGCAGAACTCATCGAAGCATACAACCTCTTTAACCTGGGTATAAGGGGCAAGTAATGCATCGACTTAACAGGCTTCGGCTTCTTTTTAGGATTTTGCTCAAGCTTGTATCGAGGTTCCTCACAAAATCTACATGTCACGAGGTCTGCATCATCCTTATAATACAACATGCAACCATTAACACAACAATGAATCTTCTCGGCAGAAAGGCCTAACGAGGAAACCAACTTCTTAGTGTAGTAATAATTAGTTGGTAAGGCCATTTTAGTCAGATTGAGTTCATTCATAAGGCCCCATGGCAGCTTGAGAAATACTAAAATCTGATTTGATACTTAGCAATCTAACAGCAACCGACAACTGGGAATGCACCGAGCCCTCATACAATGGACGACTTGCTTCCTCCAACCGTTTATAGAATTGATTTGCCTCAGCATTGGGAATGTGCTCAATGTTTGGCTGTGATGTATCTGGCTGCAGGGGATCATTGTCCGGGTACATCCCAAAAGCATCATGCACCATATCCTCCATTTTATAATTATTAAGATCTGGTCCCACAACCGGAGAACTCCTACCGCCATGAATATTTTCTAGATTTTGAAGGTGCTCCTACAAATCCCACGGCTCTCCATGATTATACCAAACATAGTAATTTGGCATAAACCCCTTCTTATAAAGATGTATCTCTACATTCATCAAATCTTGTGTCTTTACGCATTTGCATTTTTCACATGGACACTTAATTTTGCCATGCCTTAAATAATCGTCTGTAGTGCGGACATTATCAAGAAATTCCATAACACCCGCTACAAACGAAGGCCTTAACCCCCGCCGCTCGGGAAAATTTCTATTATCCATCCACAAACGACGTCGATTAATGTCCATATCTACACAAATATTGCAAGATTGAGAAACAATATGTATGATTTTTTTTAAATATAAGATTATCAATTTTTAATTACTAAATTATAAAGTTTTATGTCATGCTTTGCCTAACGCAATAAATTTTTTATCTTAGCTTGCCACTTTTTTGTAATCACTATAGCAATAAATTTTTTATCTTAGCTCGCAACTTGTTCGATGAAATGCCCCAAACAAACAATTTTCCTTCTAATACCCTATTAATTACCATTATCAAAGCAATTCAAACCAACAAAAACTTATTCGTTTTAGGCATAACATGTTCATCTTTTCAACAATAGCAAAGCAACAACACATTCCAAACACCACTACCAAACAATTCCAACAATTCCCAACAAGTACAACAATTCTAAACAACACAAACCTAACTTTATAAGAGCTAACAACACCAAACAAGTTCTTTGACATCAACAATAACTACAATAAACAAATTTACTAATAATTAATTACCTATGCAACATTATAGGCCGAAATTAAAAATAATTAAAAAAAATTAAATTCGGATTATAAAAAAAAAACTTACCTCAAGGTTGATTTGTGCTCCAATAGCACTTAATTATGATTCCCCACTAGTTATATGCTTAAGAACTACAAAAAAATTGAGTTAAAAAGTTAGGGTTTAAGTTTTGGAAAATAATTAAAATAACACTAAAACTAAGAATTTACCTTGAATTTGTTGTTATATGTAGTGTTTAGGAGGGTAGAATGTGATTTACCTTCTTAATGGAAGATATTTTCACTACTAAGGAGCATATGTTTTTTTTTAAGGAAGATACTTATATTATAAACTAAACAGTAGTCATATAGGGAGGGGATTGCGCAGTGGGTAATCTAGTAGTAGCAGTTACAGACGATACAACAGTAGATAATAAAGAGTTGTCCATAGATGGACTAGTAGAAAAAGAAGTAGAAGCAACAGCAGAGTTTACAACTGATGAAGCTAAACTAATCTAGTACAAATTCCTCCTTCCTTGACTTGTTGGAATAGTGGTAGTACAAAAAGTGGAGGATCATCCAAAAAGGTGACATAACTGTTCCTTGGCAGTGTAAGAGCATATTTTGTTTTGCTCCCTGTATGAGTGGACGAGCTAGGGATCATGGAGCTGGTGGAGCAAGTACCTGCAATTTGTGATCAAATGTGAGTCATAATCTGAAGAAGAGTATAAGGATTGCACTACTTCAGCATTGTCAATGTTGATGATTACCTGCAGGAAATCATGTTGCTGAGCATACTTTAGGCCTTGAAGTAAAGCATAGAGCTCAAGTTCGGTATTGGTGAAGGAGTAGGTGGTGTTACCCACAAATCCCACTACCCATTGACCTTGGGAATCCCTAAAACACCTCTAAAAGCACAAATATTTGATGTAGGGTGACTGGCCCCGTTCGTATTAAGTTTAAGAAACCTATTCAGGGAGGGATCCAGCGTAGATGAATTGGAACTCTAGTGCATCTATGGGGATGCTTGAAAGCAAGGTGATAGAATTCAAGGCTGTGATGGATAATTGTAGAGCAATTAACAGTGAGGATTTTATGGTCATAAGTGTTTTGATCTCGAGTAAGCCAAATGTGGCATAGAGCAAAAGGGAAAAGAATTTTTCTGGCAAAGCATGAGGCAAATGAGTGATGTTGTAGTCGAGTAGATATTAGAGAGCTTGAGTGGGAAACATAGAATTTTGGTACATATGTTCGGATTATGGAGATCAGACCCAGCTGAGTCCAACACCGTATAGCATTTGAGCAAGCGAAGAAACTGTGTGCAAGTGTTTCAGAGTCCTGGTGGCAGTAGCCACATTGGGAATCATGAGTGATGGATATGTGGTCTAGATACGCCAAGGTGGGTAGTCTATAATTAACCATAAAAAAGTCTTCAATTTTTGGGACATTTGCAGGCACCAAATATTTATAAAAATAGGGGAATGGTTGGTAGTTGTGTTAGTGTGGTTGTACAGTAGATGATAACATGAGTTGACTAGACCGATTGTAGTGAGGCCTCAAACTAGTCGATCGTCAATATAGGAATATTGAGGTAAGTAATAGTTGGAGATCTGAGAGCTAATTGAGTAATGAAAATGAAAATATAGTTTGGTGAAGTCCCAAACATTGTTGCAGAGGATGTCAGATACGTGAAAATTACGCTCATAGTGGTGAAAAAGTCTTTGGATTAGAGAATGTAGGGGTTTTTTTGGTGCTAACCAATTATCGTCCCAAAGGGAGATGCGATTGCCCAAGCGCAGTTTCCATGTAAGACCAGGTTGACAATATGTCCATATCTGGAGTAAATGCTTCCAGGTTCAAAAACACTGAGTGGTTGTGATTTAAAGAGATATTTTACAGTTAGAGTAGAAGTCTAGAATTAAGTGGGATTGTGAAGCATACGCCATACAGTGCTAGCTAATAGTGCATTATTTTTTGTACGCAGGGGTTGAATCCCAAGACCTCCTTCCTCTTTAGGCTGAAGGATGGTGGACTAGTTGAGTAGATTGAGTCGTTTCCTTACAGGTGTGGTACCCCATAAAAAAATTTTCTGATAATGTTCAAGAGTATTTATGATGTAAAAGGGAAGAGAAATGAATTGCATTAAATGATTTGGAATCGCATTGAGAGTGGCTTTAATTAGAGTAGTGTGACCCGCAAGAGTGAGGCAACTAGTTTTCCAGCCCGCTAAATAATTTTTAAAATTATCCAGTATAAATCGATAATGTGTTTTAGAGGCTTAGTGGTAAAACTGGAAAAGCACAAGTATTTTTCAAAAGTCATACCTTCCGAAATATTAAAGCAGCTATGAATAAAATGTTTATAGTTTGCAATAGCATTTTTAGAAAAGAAAGCTTTTGATTTGACAAAATTAAGTTTTTTTCCTGAAAGTGAGCAAAAAGTATCTAGAAGATCAATAATAGTATGACAACTTGTTTGATTAGTTTGAGACACTACTACAATATCATCAATAAAAAATAAGTGTGAAATATGTGGTGTTCGCGTAGTTAAAAATAAAGGCTTCCAGGTACGATAGTCCACAACCATATTAATTTTTCGTGATAGCATTTCCATGCATAAGATGAATAAGTATGGTGAAAGAGGAGCTCATTGGCGAATACCACAGGTTGGCTTGAAAGAAGGGGTAGGTTCGCCATTTATTAAGATTGAAATTGAGGATGAAGTGACACAAGACATAATAAGAGTAATTAACTGCGGAGGGAATTTAAAATATGTGACAGTTAATGATGCAATTCAAATTGCCTCAAGACCATACACGAAGTCAAGTAAAGGAGATTCAAGATATACATTTACACTTGGTATGGAAGGGCTTGGATAAAAGGAGCTTCATAGACGATTTGAATATTGTTCGTTGCAGCACCCTTGAGGGTAGACCGCATCAGAGCCAGGGTGGACCGCTCCAGCACTTCTCAGCAGATCCTCCAGCTTGGCAAGGCTAGGGCGGACAGCCTCCAGAGCCAGGTGGAGCGCCTACCCCGTTTTCCACCTGATTTTGGCTAAGTGTATAATCGATAGCTATTTGGACTTTTCAAGGTAGAGCGCCTCCCTGCATGGCGGAGCACCTCAGACGTCTAGGGTGGAGCGCCTCCTAGTGACTTCAGCAGTTATGAGATTTTATGACTTTTAAGACTTAATTACTAGTTTGGCTCTGCGTGATTTTTATTTAATTTAGCCAACTTGTGGGCTATTTTTATAACATTAGTACATGTGGGAAAACCTATAAATACCACATTAAGTCTTTAATTTCATTAGCCTACACTGACACGAGAATATTGAACCTTTGAGTTTTCTTTCAATACAAGAAACCCGTGGGATTTGATTTCTTTTGGTGATTCCAGTTGAACCTCAAATCCTCTTTGATCAAACCGTTTACAAGATTCATCGAATCTTGAGGATTGTTTGCTTAGTGTAGGTGCTTGTTGACTCCAACAATGGTGTAACGAGACTAGTTCTTGGTTGATTCCTTGTTCTTATTCAATTCGTGTCTTGCTTTCTATCTCTTTCTGCTTCCGTGTATTTTATATTGCATCAGCTAATTTAATAAAACACCATTCCAAATGATCGAAAGCCTTCTCAAGATATATTTTGAGACGCATATAAGATAATTTACCTTTGGTCCTGTTGAAATGATTTAGAATTTCTTAAACAAGAATGGCATTATCAGCTGCGCATCTATTCTGAAGAAAAGCTGATTGAGAAGGGTTTATGAATTTTTCTAGAAATGATTTTATACGATTTACGATAATTTTAGTAATGATTTTATAGATGATATTATAAAGGTTGATAGGTCGATATTGAGTGATAGAGGTCGGACTTTTAATTTTAGGAATAAGGCATAACTAGGTAGAATTAATTTGCTCAGGTATCTTACAAGTAAGAAAAACCTCCTTAGATAAAAGAGTAACCGAGGTTTGAACTTGAGGCCAAAATTTTTGATAGAAAAAAGTGTGGTAACCATCTGTCACGCCTTAAAAAAATTCTACGAAGAGTGTTTTATCTTAAAGGCTATGTTTTAAAGGTACAAAAATTATGAGATTCGGAGTCGCCAGTTGGAAAGTTCAATGGTGTGCCGAGTCACCAAAAGGTATATCTTTAGAATACCAATGACTCGTCAATGGTCTGCGTCAGAGAATCCGGATAAGGATCTCGATTGACTCGCGGGAAGGTATTAGGCACCCTCGAATCCTGTGGTAGACACAACTGCTTTATTGTCGTATTTTGATACCGTTTGAAAGATTGTGTCAAATCACCTGCTGGGTATATATTAACACAATTTTATACAAAAGTTACCCAAAATGTATTTTAAAAACAAGTTGATTTTCTCAAATTAATTTCGTCATTACTTAATAAGTAGATCAAGGATCATACTTATCGTTATCAATTTTACCTAATCGATAGTATATTCCATTATTAAATGAATTTAATATTTTTAACCTCACATCACTAACTAGATTTAATTCTAACTTCAAAGTAATTTTATTACATGACTCGATTAAAATATAAATAACTTGACACAATTTAATCAATTATGGATGGTTCTCACCAAAGTGTGGCCGTTTGTAAAAATGTGATTATTCCATGAAAAGGAGATTGTTTGCAAAAGTAGGGGTCATTGCAAAAAATGAGTTAGTTCATTTAGAAATGGGCTGCTTGTTCAATATGTGGACTGTTCTGTGGGCTATTTGTGCAAAAAGTTATTGGGCTGGTTTGTTTTTGCAAAAATTAGATACTTTAAACTTGTAAAAAAAAAGTAACATTATGTCTATGTCCAATTGAAAGCTGTTTTTTGCAACAAAAAAAAATGTGGCTAGCTTTTAAATAATGTCCTAAAAAAACGTCTATTCGTTCCAAGTGCAAATTTTCATTCAATTGCACTTATAATCCTACTTTTAGCCTCTTTTTTAAGATCTGTCTAGATTTCTTAATTCTTTTAAATAAATTACATCACCTGTATTGCTTTGCAAAAGACAGTCCAGATTTCAAATTTTGGTACAAATTACACTGCATGGACAACTTTGCAAAAGACTGTCCATATTCACAAGATTATACAATTTGCACTAAATAACCCGTTTTCTCAAAAAGTTGTCCAGATTAAGAACATACATTTATGCGAAAAGGGGGCCATGAATTTACAACTCTACAAACATTAGTTCACCACCTATTTTCATCTCTTATATATGTACATAGCTCAACAACAAAAAATATGAAACTCAGTAAAATAGTCACACTACTAACCACTTCATTCTTTCTAAACTTAAATAAAAATAGGAAAGTTAAAAGCTAGATAATGGCATACATAAGCAAACCTTTGAGCTTTTGATACATGATTTCATACTAGCAAAACAATAAATATGCGAGGGTAACTTTGTGTTTACCTAGTATTAATAAAGGCACAAGCTAGCAAGCAAATGAGGGACCAATTGCAAGTCCAAATAACAACAAGAAACAACCCTATGTAGCAACAGAAACAACCCTTAAACAGCAGCAGAAACAACCTTGAACTCCCTTAGTATTCTTACATTTTCTCTCTAATACTAACTCACATTCAATGCCCTTTTTCTCTCATTTTTTCAGCTCACATTCACCGCTTCTCTCTCTATTTAAAAACCAATTTTTTTGTGTTCTCTCCTCAATTTTTAGATCCGTTTCTCTCTTTCAGCCGGTTGTTCTTGTCCCTTTAGTGTAGTTAATGTCGCACCCACTTTAAGCAAGTGGTTTGCGACTTGGGATAACTTATTTGGAGTTTGAGGTTTTGGAGTCGTCACCTAATAAATTATTCTAGGCGTATTAGGTCACCTATTAGTTTCTAATTCCATTTAAAGAATTAACTCCGGATTGGTCTACTAGTCTGAGATTCGGGTAAGTATTCGAAATAACCTAGAAGGAAGGGGTTACGCACCTCCTAAGTTCCACAAATGTGGTTCCCAGCCGATTTCTATAATTGAGTTTAAATGTGTAATCTTAACTAGAAAGGGGCAAAAGCTAAATAAGATATGTAATAAAGATACATAAGCAAGTTGGAATAAACTAAAAGAGACAAACTTCTAATGGGCATTCTCAATTAAGGATCAATTCTGCAACTTCAGCCAAAAATTGGTCTATTGCCAAAGGTTTAAAATTCTTATTTCATCTCCAAGTTAAAACACTTCTGCAAAATTAATACTTAGGCCAATTAGGTAAACGGGCAGTTTAAAATAGATTTGCAGAAAAAGCCTTTATCTAATAGTGATGTTATACATATAGTTACAATTTATGAAAAACAAAATTAATCAATCAAACAAGTAACATTGTCATCTTTTCTCTTAGTTGATTAAAATTCTTTAAAGTGACAAAACCATGGAGGAAATTTGTAGCATAAAAATGTGCGCCATTAAAGGATGGTATTGTGACATTAATGATCACATACCGTTAACTTCGATGACAACTTTAATGGGAGGTCACGTTAAAAAATAATTTGGTTTAAAATACATATGGATACGTAAGTATATAAGATATAAGATATATATAGCTGAACACATAGCACATTTAGAAAAGAAAATTATCAATATATATAATATAGCAAGTAAACGATAAACTCATATATATAAATTAATTAAAGACTAACATGATAAACCATGAATAAGTAGTAACAATAAGCCAATAATTTAGCTTTATGCGATTAACTTTTAATCAAGAAAATAGTATAATTTTGAAGACTTGACCTCCAAAGTCAACATCCCTTACAACTTATTAATTAGGTTGGAGAGATGTTTAAAAAAATGCTCAGTTTACTTGACTTGCAAAAACAGGCCTTTAGCCCTTGAACTTATGCAAAATGATCCATTTTAGATTTTGAAAACTGCCTCTTCAACTTAATAAAATTTACGATTTTCTTTATTTTTGCGCAAACAGCATGATTTTCAGATTAACCTGCAGATTCAGCTCCTTGGAAAAAATAGTCTAGACCTAAGGACGTGTTACATTTTTAGCCTTTTAAAATTAATTGTAGACCTGCTACTAAACTGTTTCGTTTTTCAGATTTTAAACTTTGCAGAAATAAACCAGCTTTACAATTTTAGTCCTTTTACATACAAAAGCAAAAGAGAGGATTTAGAGTAACCTCCTAAATAACAGTACCCAACACTTGTCCTAAATAAAAATATGCATTTTATGATACTCATACAGGCACATAATCCTAACAAATACAATTTCAAGCATTTAGTTTTCTAGTTACATAACAAACTTTATATAAATAAAGAGAAGAGATAGAGCAGGGCCTTTGTCCCATTTCCTTGAAAGCATTCTTCGAACCAACACGGGTGCTCCCTTATGCAAAACCTTTGTGATGTTTAAGCAAATGGAACAGGTAGCTGCATTAATGCAGCTAATAAATTAGCACAAGACCACGAACAAGAACCAATTTTGCCTTGGTTTATAGACCACAAAGTAGCAATTACGAATACGAAATTGAGAGAGAAGAGCGCAGTGTTTCTAGTACTTTTCAGTAGTGAGCAATAGCAGAAGTAGTGTAAAAAAAAGTTGTCTTTCAATGTGTGTGAGAATGAGTATTTAGAGCATCTTTCAGTGTGTGAAAAGTAGAGAAGATAAGTTCTGAAGGTGTATGAGAGCCCCCCTTTAAGTTAAAAAATAAGTATTATTTATAGTGTAAAAATAATGTAGTAGACCAAACCATACAAGGAAAAGATTATTTTGTTTCAATATTAAAGGAAAGAAAAAATCTGTACTTTTAAATATAGGAAATATATATTGTACAGCTTGCTAAAAAGTATTGAAGGAAAAATAATTTATTACCATTTAAAAGTGTATTCAAAGAATAATAAAAGGAGCAAGAGTACATTTTTTATATCATACAAAAGGTGTGCAAAACCGTGTGAAAAGAGATTAATGAAAATAATTTACTCTACTCTTTTTATTAGAAAGATACTTCTAACAACTCAGGAAGAGAATATAAATGTTAAACATACCAACAGTCAAGATTTGGGATTTTGATAATCAATGCACATTATATCAAATTTACTATTTCATGTTCTTCGCCACTTTCACCAGCATGTATCATATTTCAAAGCAATCAATCGACATCTCTTAACCATTATTATTTTACTATTTTCTTTTAAAGTTTAGCAAAATAAAGTAAAAAAAAAATAATAGTCATGCAAACTCAAAGAACTAAAAACATAAAAAAAAGGGTAAAGGAAATTTATCACCCGTTTTTGCTTGATTTAAGTTCGAATCTTGAATCTCTGCTCGTAATTGATAGCCATCTTCTAGCCCAAATTTCATAGATTCGTAATGATTTGTGACCAATTTCTTGTTTCCTTCTCGGATTTACAAGATGAGGAGAGAGAAAGGGATTGACGCGGGAGAGGGGGGCGGCGTGACTGGCGGGATTTGGGTGGAGGTATGGTGGCGCTGTGGGGTGTATTTGGACTGGATTAGGGGAAAAGGGGAGAGGGAGTGAAGGGTGACGGCTGGGGTCGAGAAAGGGGAATTAGGGGAATGATTTTAGGGTTTCCAATGTGGAGGGAAGAGTATAAGTATAAAGAGGGGAAGCTAATCTAGGCCGTTGGATTGGATAGATGTAGGGCTAAGATTTGGCCACCTAAGACTCGTATATACACGTGTGTATTGATTTATGTAGTTGTATATGTGTATAGCTGATGTATAGGGGATAAATGATATTAAATGGTGCATTAGAGGGCGGTACCATGTGCTAGAATCTGTTGTACACACGCCTAATGTTTGTATATTTTTGCTAGAAGTGTATTTTAGCTTGGGTGGAGCTTATGTGATGTATATGTGGATAAAATATGATGATGAGGACTAGATGTAGTAGGACTTGAATTGTAAATTGATAATTTGGCTAGTATTTAATTAAAGTGCTTATAAATACATATAATTACTATCAAAAAAATTGTAAATAAACGTATTTAATCACAATAAATATAGATGAGCTTAATAATACTAATTAAATATAATTAGCCACATATGATTTTTAAATGATATCGAACTGCATTAAATTGCACAAATAACATATGTATTTTAGAAAATAGCCTAAATGAATGCAATTACGTAATATAATCACAATAAGTAAGGATAATAAAAATAGAGGATTAATAATGATACTACGCACATAAATGCAGGAAAGAATTACTATTATAAATTTTAATTAAATATAGCCAAATTGCATAAAATGGAGAGACAAAATTGAGGTGTCAACAGTTAAGAGTGCTATTTATAGAAAGAAAGAGGGGGTAGTTGGGGTGAGGTCATCCCCTTATCACACCCCCTCACCCTTACTCATAATTATATCCCAAGGCCTATTTTTAAGGTGTCTTGGGACTGTTCTAGCCCCCGTATGGTCTAAAAAAGCTGAAGAAACAAGTTGTCCAACTGACAGGACAACCCTGGGCTGGGCTAAGTGAGTTATAGGGCCTTGACTTTAGTAAAGTCCAGCCCAAAAACCCTTTACACTAACAACAAAAGATCTGGCCCTAATTATTTTACACTAATTCAAGCTCAAAAATATATCAGAATTGTTCATTGGGCCAATATCAGTTCCGAGGCTGGCTTGGCCCAATATTCATGGACATAAACCACACAAAAACATAACAGACCACTCAAAAGTCCTATGCATTCTACTGGTTCGCACACAACTTGTTCGTGAAGAGAAATCCAGTCAATTCTAAGCTAAAAAACATAGACAAAAGCTAATTCACATACAAACGGACACACACATGCTTACAAGATATTATAAAACTAATACATGCTTAATACTATCAGACCCTCACATACAAACGGACACACACACACACAAAAAAAAAAAAAAACAAATTACATGCTTACAAGTTTAGATCAAATAAGCTTAGAGTCAAACTCATGTCTGAAGAGAACTAAACAAAAGCACACTTACGACATAGGCAATTAACACCACAAACATGCAAGCAATGCTTTAGACAAGTTGGTGTTGGCACATACTTACACTGTGAACATAAGGAGAGCGTAGTCAAACCAAATTTAGAATCTTCAGAAGCATAAATCGACACATTTTACTCTTGAACTATGAACTAAATACGAAATGAACATACTCCTTCTAACAGCCACATGAACCTTTATGCTTATTCTAACATGAAACTGAACAAAATTTACATGCTCTTTTTGTTAAACTGCAACCCCAATGTACCTTTTAACAAGAAACATATTTTAACAAACAGGTAAACCATCACCCATTACCATTTACACGTAAAACTACAATCAAACCAACACAAACCTATGATTACACCTGAACAAATTAAATAAATCAACATTCAGGTTGATCCGTATGAACTTGCGCACAAAATTAATATACGCTACACTAGATAACATACGACAAACTTCAAGCTAATCAGCGCCAACCAACAATTTGCCAACCATTCACACTAAGCTAAAGTGCACTTCCATATTTGAATGCAAACTAGAACTACTGGATTTGGCAATATCACAGTTGAAATCGACACAACTCAATTCATATAATAATCTCATACACACGGATGAGCTCAAACAAAACATAAACATATTCACATATATGAGCATACACAAATCAAATACTAAACTTTATATCTTATATTGACACAACCCGAATTTTCGGCTAGGCTGTGCGGGCACCCGACATTTTCCCCTAGACCTGTCGGGCAAACCCTTAACGATTGAATTAGGATAATGAATATAAATCCAACTCATGAATAAGAACAAGTCTAAAAAAACACAGACATACTGATACCTCTTAGCTGTACAAAAGAAATTACAGCTGACTACCCATCATAATAGGTTTAGGGCTATCCAGACTAGACATCTAAGAGTACAAAAGAATACATACGCCTCCTGAAGGGAGACAAATACGACTGAAATAATAAACATACCACTGGTGGCCATCCTGAATAGTAGGTGGCTCACCCTGACAGCTGAGGTTGGCTTCACTCCTTAACAACGTGGTGAACTCAATCCTAGAGCGAACCTGCTGAAATGAAATAGATAGAGAAGAAACAAACAACAAACAAGGGTGAGTCAAAAAAGGACTCAATAAGTGGGGCAGACTAGCCACCTCAAAGAATAGAATAGCTAGCTAGGGAGAAGAAAAATAGGTAAACCAAATCCATCTTATTTAAACTATAAAAAGGCAGAGCCAGATAATAACTAGAAACACGTATGGGATCATAAAATTATAAACAATTATGGACATAAGATAGGCAGGACATATAGGTTTTTAAGTATCTCGAACATATCAACAATCAGAAATACATACTGTTGCGGCATGCAACCCTATCCATATATTTATACTATCGCAGCGTGCAACCCGATCCATATATTTATACTGTCGCGGCACGCAACCCGATCCATATATTTATACTGTCGCAGCGTGCAACCCAGGATACGAGCCAGAAATATATAGACAAACTGAAAATGTCCACAACATGGTATACATACCGCATACATAAAGCACGACACAATACACACAATAATCAGTATGCGGTGCAATGAAATGGGATGCATATGGTACGATGCAATGCAGTCACATATGCCTGATACCTATCTCTGGCTCGGGACTCTCATTGATTACCGGAAGGTATATGCAATGATGACCCTTCACCGGCTCGGGACTCTCATCGATTACAGGGAAGTATATGCAATGATGACCCTTCACCGGCTCGGGACTCTCATCGATTACAGGGAAGTATATGCAATGAGGACCCTTTACCGGCTCGGGACTCTCATCGATTACCGGGAAGTATATGTAATGACGACCCTTCACCGGCTCGGGACTCTCATCGATTAACGGGAAGTATATACAATGACGACCCTTCACCGGCTCGAGACTATCATCGATTATCGGGAAGTATATGCAATGATGACCCTTCACCAGTTCAGTACTCTCATCGATTACTGGGAAGAATATGCAATGATGACCCTTCACTGGCTCGGGACTCTCATCGATTACCCGGAAGTATATGCAATGCTCAAAACCAGAGTGCAATGCTCATATGCTCAATGCAATACCAACAACAGGGCATAACATATAATATACAATGTAAATTCAAAGCTAAGGCGCAATGAGTACGCCTATCGGCAGCTACACACGTAAGGAACACGTGGTAGATTATCCACAAGGCCAAGGGCCTCCAAAGAAATGGATACAAATATTTACCTTGTTCCAAGGCTAGCACTGCTATTCAACAATCGCATTATCTTTGGGTTCACTGCCAAACGATACCGCTATATTCAGTAAGCAGAAAAATATATCAAATTACGCTAAAGGCTTCATTCCTCGCATCTTAGGGCAATCCGGTTAGGAACCTGATACCCTATTCTCATACGCAATACGCATGCCAGGATTATGTATAGGGTTCAAAGTCACATAACCAAACCCTAAATAAATTACATTTATATGTTGCCCATAACTCACTGATTACGAATATATAATCAATTCCATTGTCGGGATCCAATTGACCCTTGAAACTATCAATTGAACTTACTAAAACGATGTCTAATATTTCAATTTTTTAGCATTAAATATATTCAAACACACGTAATAAATTGAAATAATAGATTAACACTATTACCTGGATGTTCCAGGGTAAAAATTCTATCTTTTTCCTGCTCTTTTCCCTTTCCTTTCTTTTTTTTCTAGCCTTTTCTTTTACTGCTTTTTGTTTCCCTGTTTTTGTTCTGTTTCCCGTTCTCTGTTCGTTTTACTCTTTTAAGGTGAGGGTCACCGCCCTTCCTTTGATTCTTTCTCTTTATCCTTTCTTTTCCTTTTTTTTTTCTTTTCTTTTCTTTAATATTTTTTTATATCGTGACGAAAATTAAAACGGTACCCTACGATACTCGAAATAATTCTAAATTTCTCAAGCAAGTTATACAAAATATATGTAACATACTCGCTAAGGCGGATCTCAAATCGGACTCTCGAAACTCAAGATACGAATTAAAACGGAAAAGATCTAATTCTTTAACTTTCGGCATTTTAGCGGAAACTATCCAAACGACCTCGAAATTCACTTCTGAAAATTCATACAGGTAAAAACAATCATATGAACCTAACGACACTTTTGGATTTCGAATCGGAGCTCATTCGCCAAAATCGAGCTTGATAATCTCTTTTTAATATTTATCGACAACGGAAACTGAAACATTCTTCCGATACCTACCAAACGAGGTCCGATTTAGCTCAAATTTTATAGATAAGTCCTAATAGACTGTACGAATATTTTAAAACTGTCGGCACGACAATCGGAGTCCTATCTCCCGAAACGACTGCCTAAGGCCGTTTCATATATCATATACAAAAATATATGTCTTTCCTACTCCTTAAGATTAGACAACTACGCATGGGGAAAGAAAGAGAAATTACTTCAAGCTAATCCATGGATGCCAAGTAAAAATATATTATCACAGCTGCACGAATACCATGTCGCGCTGCCTCGTCATCGTCGCCATAGCGTTGCATCATCATCGCTGCCCCGAAAGCCACATGAAGCTTCATCACCAAAAACTATCCCACAAAGTTGACTCGCGCCATTGCACTAATCTGCTGCATCAACACAGCCCCGCCATCATCATCGCCATCTCCTCATCGCTACAATAAACACCATGGGAAAAAATGCCTTATTTTTCTCATTTCGAGCAGTGTTTAAATGACTCTAGAAATAAGGAAAACGAGGGGTCTTGCCATTGGTGTCAAGAGAAAGAAAAAGAAGATGAAGTTTTGACATTTAATTTTTTTCAGCCTTTGAGCCCCGATCTATGACAAACGACAAGAATTTGGAGAAAATATCCATAAAAATGGAAAGAGGGGAACAAAATAAGTCGGGTCATGTATTTTTGTTATTTTTCAGCCACCGGAGGTCGGCGGTCCGGTGGCGGCCGGTAGGCGGGGTTTTTTCCGGTGGAGGGTCTTGACTCGGATAGAATTTTTCCCTTTTCTCTAAAATTTGTGTGAAGTGAGAGAATTGGGGGTCTCTAGATTTATATAGTAAGGTAACCGGGTCGGGTTGTGGGTGTGGGCTATCGGATCATGGAATATGAGAGTGAGCTGGTTATTTGGTTTCGGCTTCTTTGTGTAGCCCATTGGCTATAAAACCAAGACTTGCCCAAACTATCTAAAACATACATAATTAACACATGAACTAAACAATTAAAAATCAAAACCACACAAATTGCAATATTATCAAAGTCAAAAGGTAGAATCACAATTAAACACGGCACAAGTAATTTTTTTAAGTAATTTTCACCTTTTTTCTTCCTAGTTAATGACTAGTTTAGTCAAAAATAAAGGACCAAAATTCTTTTAAAAAATCGGCAAAAATCCTAGGATATTAGCACGGCTATTTGAGCAATTTTTTGAAATCTCATGCAAAAATTAGGTAATTACACCATCAGGTCCAGGTGATTTAAAAGGCTTGAAAGAATTGACTGCTTGTAATATTTCATTAGTTGTTAAAGGGGGGTGGTGAGAGTGAGACTATCGGCTATATTTAGGATGTTGTGAGTTGGGATAGTCTTAGTAGGAAATGAGTACTGGTGTAATGTGGTAAAAAGAGTGCTATAGTAGGATTGAATATGATGATTTACTTGTATCTAATCATATATCCAATTGTCTACAGTATCTTTCTGAGTATGAATATGATTTCGACGACGATGTTGAAGAGTGGATAAATGAAAAAATTTTGTATTTGCATCGCCGTCAGTCAACCAATTTATATGAGATTTAAGTTTCCAAAAATCCTCTTCTAGTTTTAAGATATGAATAAATTGACTTATAAGGTAATTTTCTAAGGTCTGGAGAAAACTATTAGTAGGATAACTTGGAGAATTTTGTAAATCTTTAAGTCGAGCCAGCCTTTTTTTTTTTTTAAAGAAAATATTTCCAAAGTAGACATAGTTCTATTCTTTAACAACTTCAGTGAAATTGGTCAGCGTATTTAAATAATGCGACTGAGGGGTCCAGCAGGAAGCTACAAATTCATTAAAATCAGGACTAGAAAGCCAAATGGATTCAAATCTAAAAGGCTTATTTTGGACAGTATAATGTTTATAAGGTGAGAGACACGTGCTTCAGGGTATATGGTAAGCCAATCATAATTTGCCAAAATACGGTCCAACCTTTCCAAAATAGTAGCACCTTTTTTTTCTATTATTAGTCCAGGTATACTTGCTACCCATATAGCCAAGGTCCACTAAATTACAATAATTTAAGCAGTCTATAAATATATCGGCATGTGAGTTATTCAAGTGGCAAGCACCATATTTTTTAGAGGCATTAAGGATTTCATAAAAATCGCCTCCAAGTACCCAAGAGCCTTTATAATTATTGGCAATACATTTTAAATTATTCCATAAAACATGTCGATTAGTGCTAACAGGATTTGCATAAATTCTAGAAATTAACCAATAATAAGGTTGGGAACATAGCCGATGCAGCGTACTTCATGGTTAGTTATAACAAGTTCAATGATAGTAACATGATTATTATCCCTTAGTATAGAAATACCACATGAATTTCCTTCTGCTTGGGCTTCAGCAAAGTTAGTAAAACCAAAAGCTTCACATAAAGGGACATGGTCAGTGAGATGGGTTTCTACCACCATAATAAGTGGGGGACGATAATAGTCTAACATGGACCTAAAGTTACGACGAAAGTCAATGGATTGAGCACCCTTGCAATTGCATATTATAACATTCATGGTGCGATTATTCCGTAAGGATGGATGCTGAGCATTGTCCCTCAAGGTCTCTATTAGTGTAGGGCTGATCACCACTACATATTTCCCAGCATCTAAAATTATCGTCGGGCGAAGCTTGATGAGGCATTTTGTCAGCTCTTATTGGGAAAGTTAGAATGTTTTTTTTTTGCTTACTGTTATTTGAGGCAAAAGAGCTGCATGCCCCTGATCAAGAGTGTTTTCATTCGTGTCTCCCGCATATAAGCCATTAGTGTTGGGACATCAGGCATTGGTTCGTCGTCCTCTTTTGGTTTGTTGACAATGGGAAGGTTGAGTGGAACGATTGGGCGAAGAGGAGAGGCTATCGGTGTTGGTGGTGGTGTGTTGTGGGAGCTGGAGGACGGGGTCAGTGGGTCGTATGGGCTGTATGGGGACAGAGATGGTGGGGGTGGAGGTGGTGGTTGTAGGTTGGCTATAGGAAGGATCCAAGGTGTGCTGGATATTAGTGACGGATAGAATGGAAAGTCCCCTGGTACGACTGGTTGTGCGTATTTGGGTGGTATCCATTGGGAGGTAGAAGCCTTGTATGGATTGATATTGAGGGGCTGACTCGTGGACATTTGGTAGCGTCCAATGACATCCATTCCTAGTCTCATGATGTTCATCCATATCTGGGCAATGTCTATTGGGTTTTGAATTAACACAACTGCGTCTTGGTTCATTATATTCATTGTGAATGTTAAGGCATAACCCTGAGCTCCCGTCTAGAGTAGTGACTATGGAAGTGTGTAGGGGGTCGTTTGAGAAGCATATATCAGCGGGTTGGGTGGTGGTGCTGCATACTGATATGGCATTGCATTCGTGTAAAGAGGATTGTTAGCTTGGAAAAGCTTGGAAGTTTTGACTGATAATTAAGGAACAAATCCAAGGATGTGTTCCTTTGGATCACTGTAGCTGAATAAATAATTATGCAAAATCAATAAAGCAGAAAAATTAATCGTTATCATAAAATTTAATGATTATCTTGATAATCATGCAGGGATGTACAAGATAATAAAAGATTGCATAAGATTGGAATAAGGCTTGAAGATAAGCAAGGAGTTCAATTAGGACTCAAATACTTGAAGGGATTTGGAGTTCTAATTGCTCAAGACTTCTCAAGATTTCAAGGCTATCAATTGAGAAGCATATCAGCTGTTGAAGGCATGCACAAATACAGAGAGCTTAGAGCAATAATATTGAAGTAATTCTGAATTGTATTTGAGGAGTCTTCTAATTACAGGGAACTAAGTGAAGAACCTGTCCCTTAGGATTGACTTCATATTGTTCGCATTCTTAGTTCATCTGTAGTAGGATCTATTGAGTTGTACTATTTACTTTCATAGAAGTTTTGTAAGAGTATACATTATTCAAATCCTGTACTTGGAGAAACTTCACTGATTGTGAAAGGGTCCCTATAGGATTAGAGTTAGTCCTAGGTTAGTAAGAAGGAAGTCTTGTGAAACGACCTCGGTCAGTCGTTTCGGAAGTTAGGACTCCGATTGGCGTGCTGATAATTTTAAAATATTAGTAATGTCCATTAGGATCTGTCTGTAAAATTTGAGCTAAATCAGACCTCGTTGGGTAGGCATCGGAAGAAGGTTTTGGTTTTATTATTGATAAATATTAAACAGAAATTTTCGAGCTCGGTTTTGGCGAATGAGCTCCGATTCGAAATCCGAAAGCTCCGTTAGGTTCGTATGATTATTAGTGACTTTTATGAACTTTTGAAAGTGAGTTTCGATGTTGTTCGGCTAGTTTCCGCTAAAATGCCGAAAGTTAAATAATATGATCTTTTTCTATTTAATTTGCATATTGAGTTTCAGGGGAGTCCGATTTAGATCCGCCTTCGCGAGTATGTTACATATGTTTTGTATAACTTGTATGCAAAAGTTGGAATTATTTCGAATATCGTAGGGTATCATTTTAATTTTTACCGTAGCAGCGATTTTTTTTTTAAAAAAAGAAAAGAATGAAATTAGAAAGTTAGATGGTGGGGGTCACGAGAAACAACATGAACAGAAACATGAACAAGGAACGAGAAACAGAGAAAATTATCAGAAAAAAATGCCAGAAAATGAAAAAAAAAAAGCCGGGAAAATAGTAGAATTTTTACCCCGAAACATTCAGGTAATGATCTTAATGCATTATTTGAGTTTATTACGTGTGTTTGAATATGTTTTAACGATAAAACTTGAAATATTAGACATCGTTTTAATAAGTTCAATTAATAGTTTAAAGGGTCAAATGGACCCCGATAATGGAATTGATTATATATTCGTACTTAGTGAGTTATGGGCAACATATAAATATAATTTATTTAGGGTTTGGTTATATGACTTTGAACCCTGCACATAGGCATGGCCTGCGTATTGCGTATGCGAATAGGGTATCAGTTTCCTAACCGGATTACCCTAAGACTAAAGGAATGAAGCCTTTAGCCTAATTTGATATAATTTTTCTGCTTATTGAATAGAGTGGGATCGTTTGGCAATGAATTCAAAGGGCAAAGCGGTTGTTAAGTAATTGTGCTAACTTTGCAACAAGGTAAGTGTTTATATCAATTTCTTTGGAGGCACCTAGCCTCGTGGATTTTCTACCACGTGTTCCTTACGTGTGTAGCTGCCGATAGGCGTACTCATTACACCTTAGCTTTGAATTTATATTATATATTATATGTTATGTCCTGTTGTTGATATCGCATTGAGGATTTGAGCATTGTACTCTGGCTGTGAGTTGGCATCTACTTCCCGGCTGTCGATGAGAGTCCCGCATCGGTGAAGGGTTATTATTGTATCACATTGCATTTATATGCATTATATGTCATTCATATGAATTCATTGCATATCATATTGGGAGCAGGAGTATTCCGCCCCATGAGAGTGCATGAGTATTCCGCCTATGGTTTACATTTTATCGGGTGCAGGAGTATTCCGCCCCAGAAGAGTGCAGGAGTATTCCACCTCTGGTTTATATCATATTGGGTGCAGGAGTATTCCGCCCCATGACCAGGAGTATTCTGCTCTTATGTCAGATACTGAGTGCAGGACTATTCCGCCTCAGCTTTACATTATATCGGGTGCAGGAGTATTCCGCCTCTGGTTTATATTATATCAGGAGCAGGAGTATTCCGCTCCAGTTGGTTATCAGATTGGATTCCCCTCGAATGCAGGAGTATTCCGCTTCGAGATGGGATTGCGGGCACATATGACCCTTTGCATCATTTCATTTCATCTCATTTCGTTTCATGTCATTTCATACCATTGTGTAGACTTGTGGTACATAACTACTGTTCTGCTTCTACGTGCATTGCTTATTTGTTGACATGTTTCTGGCTCGTATTCCTGGTTGAGTTTATGGTTTCATACGTGTTTCCGGTTATTATCTGGCTCTGCCTTTTTATAATTTAAATAAGAAGAATTTGGTTTAACTGTTTCTTCTCCCTGGCTAGCTATCCTATTCTTTGAGGTGGCTAGTCTACCCCACTTATTGAGTCCTTTTGACTCACCCTTGTTTGTTGTTTGTTTCATGTCTATCTATTTCGTTTCGGCAGGTTCGCTCCAGGATTGAGTTGGCCACGTTGTGAAGAAGCGAAGACGACTTCAGCTGTCATGGTGAGCCAGCTTTTATTCCGGATGGCCACCAGTTTTATGTTTATTATTTCAGTTGCATTTTGCTCCCTTCAGGAGGTATTTGTCTTCTTCTGTACTCTTAGATGTCTAGCCTAGATATCCTAAACCTAGTATGTTGGGTAGTCAGCTGTAATTTCTTTTGTACAGCTTAGAGGTATCAGTATGTCTGTGTTTTTTTTTTAAGTCTTATCCTTATTTATGAATTGCTATATTTATTTTCCTAATTTACTTGGTAAGGGTTCGCCCGACGGGTCTAGGGGAGGATGTCGGGTGCCCGCACGGCCTAACTGGATTCCGGGTCGTGTCATCTTGTAACCAAGTGAGTCTTTCAAATAGTGAAGTTGAAATCCTACTTGAGAGAGTAGGTCGTGGTTTTTTTTATCCCAAGTCAAAAAGGGTTTTCCACGCTAAAATTATGTGTTCCTTTACTTACTTTTACATATTCCGCACTTAATTAGAAAATGAACACACAGAAGGAACTGGTCCTTCAGTAGTTGTGTGTCTTGGAAGATAATAATTGGTATCAGAGCGGGTTATCCTTGAAGAGGCTAACACCTTAGGATTAGAATGAGTGCACCACAAGGAAACTCCGAGGGTCAGTCCACTGTTAGGCCACCAATGTTCAAAATGGTAAGTACTACTCTTGGTGTAAAGAAAGAATGAGGGATCACCTACAAGCTGAAGATTATGAACTGTGGGACATAATCACTGTGGGTCCCATCATTTCTATGAAGAAGGATGTTACAGGTAAAGATGTTCCTAAAACTATGAAGGAATGCAATAGTGAGGACTTGAAGCAATGGGAGAAGAATTCCAGGGCCAAGAAATGGCTTATCTGTGTACTTGGTCCGGATGAATACACTAGGATCCAAGGTTGCTCCATAGGTAAGAAAATTTGGGATGCATTGCAGGTTGCTCATGAAGGAACCAATAAGGTTAAAAGATCTAGAGGTAAACTTCTCTTTGCTGAATATGAAAATTTTAAAATGAGAGAAAGAGAAATAATTTCTGAAATGTACACTAGGTTTAATGCTATTGCAACTGAACTGATTTCTCTTGGAAGAATACTAACTGTAGAAGATAGGGTTGAAAAGATCTTGACTAAGGTACTTCCAGATTCTTGGAAAATTAAAGCATATGCAATCATTGAAAGCAAGGATTTTAGTACTCTCTCCTTAGATGAACTTATAGGTAATCTAAGAACATATGAACTAAGGAAGAAAGTCAAGAACATAGGAGAACCAGTTAAAACTGAACCTAATTTAGCTTTATCTACTGCTAACAATTTTATTGATGATGAGAAGGAACTGCTCCTTATAACTAGAAGTGTCCAAAGATTCCTGAATAAGAAAAAGGGATCTAGTGGACAAGGTAGATATTCTGACATGAAACAGGGAGGAGAATGGTTCAAATGTGGAAGCATCGGGCACTACATTAGCAAACTCCCAGTCATGGAAGAAGAATGGAGAAAGAAGTATGTTGAAAAAATAAGAAAGGCTAAGGAACAGTTTCGAAAGAAAAATGGATCTCCCAAAGCTATGGTTGCAGGCTGGGAAGACAGTGATGATGAACTGGTTGATGATGATGCAGAGGATGAAATTGCTCTAATGCCTCGTGGAGATTAAGAAAATGAATAAGATGTTGAGGTATTTATTTCTCAACTCAAAAATAATATAAAAGGTATGACTAGAGAGAGGATAGTCAAAGTGTTTCACATTGTGTTAGATGAACTTAAAACTCTAAGTAATGTGAAAGATCAACTGCATGATGGGATTGAATGTTTAGGAACTGAATACAAGAAAACTGTAGTAAAGAATGACTCCTTGAAAAGGAAAAACGGCATGCTAAGGAACAGGTCCTTACACTTGAATCAACTGTTCATGAATTGCAAAATGTAAATTTAGAAACTGGTACAGTTGATAAAGGTAAGGGCAGTGAAAATTCTCACCAGCTTATTGCTGAAGAGAAGTTGAAAGAGATAGTTGATGATCTATACAAGAAAAATGAAAAGATAAGAACTTTGGAAGAGCACTTGATCAAAACCAAAGATGAACTGAACAATACAATTAAATAGAACAAGTCCTCTGAAGTATTAGAATGGCTACAGGAAAATCAGAGTAATAATAGGAAAGGTATTGGGTTTATGAAATCACAATCATTGCCCAAATGGGATCCAAAGAGTAAGTACCTGACTCTTCCTGAAAACTTGCTCTGCACACACTGTGGGAACACTGGTCACCTGAAATAAAATTGTCAAGCTTTGGCAGAAGCTACACAAAGAAACAAGTCCTATAAACCTGTCCAAAAATATGTGGCTAAGAAAATCGTTCACACAAAGAAAGTATTACCAGTCTAGGCTAAGAAAAATATTCATCCTTTTTCTCAAAGAAAGGAACCCAAACTAGTTTGGATTCTTAAAATTAACCTCCAATTTTCTTTTGCAGGCTAGAGTGAAAGTGAGGAACCACAAATGGTACATGAACAGTGGTTGCTCAAGGCATATGACAGGACATAAGGAACTATTCCTTTCGCTCTCAGCTTTTCGAGGAAGTGTTTCCTTCGGTAATGGTAAGAAAGAAGAAATTATTGGCATTGGAAAGGTAGGTAGGTTTGATTCACATAGCATTGATAATATTTTTATGGTAGATGGATTGAAACATTGTTTACTAAGCATATCTCAATTGTGTGACAAAGGTAACAATGTGAACTTTTCTTCTACTGGTTGTTTTGTGACTAACCAAGCATCTGGAGAGATCATTTTGCAGGGGAATAGATATGAAAATATTATAAGGTGGATCTTCTATCACTAGTTGATGGGAGTATGAGTTGCTTAAGTGTAATGCAAAATGATCCCTTCCTATGGCACAAAAGACTTGGTCATACTAGTCTTTCACAATTGAACAAACTAGTTTCTAAGGACTTGGTGATAGGTCTTCCTAACATCAAGTTCAAGGAAGAAAGAGTTTGTAATGCTTGTGCTAGGGGAAGTAGGTAAAGTCATCTTTTAAACCAAAGAAACATGTCAGTGCTACCAAACGTTTGGAACTGGTCCATGTAGATCTTTGTGGACCAATAAGAACAATGAGTCGTAGGGGGTAAGAAATATGTTATGGTACTAGTTGATGATTATTCTAGATTTACTTGGACTATTTTCCTGCATCTAAGGAAGAAGCATTTAATACATTTTCAATATTTTCTAAGAAAATTCAAAGAACACTAAATAGTCAAATTGTTGCTATAAGGTCAGATCATGGTATTGAGTTTGTGAATCAAATGTTCTTTAACTTTTGCAATGAAAATAGTGTTGATCATAACTTCTCTTCACCTAGAACTCCACAACAAAATGGAGTAGTTGAAAGGAAGAATATAACCTTAGAAGAAATGGCTTAGACCATGTTATTATCTGGAAACCTTCCACAAAGCTTTTGGGCTAAAGCTATTAATACTGCTTGCTACATAATCAATAGATGCATGACAAGGGCCATTGTTAGAAAAGACCCCCTATGAGTTACTTAAAGGAAGAAAACCTAATATTGCACATCTTAGTTCTTTTGGTTGCAAATGTTTCATTCACAATAATGGAAAGGATGCCTTAGGAAAATTTGATCCTAAAAGTGATGAAGGAGTCTTGTTGTTTATTCATTATATAGCAAGTCATGTAGAGTATTTAATAAGAAAATCATGAAAATAGAAGAAAGCATACACGTTAAGTTTGATGAATCTAACAATCCATCTCAAGAACAGGTATAAGAGGATGAATAAATTGGAATGTTGAGGCATGGTGAACCTGTTCCTCAACAATTGCCAATCTATGTCAGGTGAATTAGTAGGAAGTGAATCACAAGGAACTATTCCTTTAACTGAAACCGGCAAGGACAACACAGAAACAAGGGGAACGAGTGTTACTCTTCAAGCTGGAACATCTACTATATCAGGAACTGTTCCTAAGCATGAACACTCACAGGATGGACTAGTTCTAAAACCTTACAGATATCAAAGTTCACATCCTGTAGATCATATAATTTCAGATAAAGCTGCTGGAATTCAAACAAGATCTGCAGTCAAGAATCATAATCTGCGTGTCTTTAGTGCCTTCTTATCTCTTATTGAACCCAAAAATATAAAAGAGGCACTGAAGGATGCAGATTGGATCAATGCTATGCAGGAAAAATTGAATCAATTTCAAAGAAGCCAAGTTTGGGATCTGAAACCTAAGCCAAGGAACATATCCATCATAGGAACAAAATAGATTTTCAGGAACAAACTTGATGAGGATGTCTTGGTAACATAAGGCCAGACTAGTTGTTCAGGGATATAGCCAAGAGGAGGGGATTGACTATGATGAGACTTTCGCTTCAGTTGCAAGTTTGAAAGCAATAAGACTTCTTATAGCCTTTGCTACTTACATGGATTTCACTCTACATCAAATGGATGTTAAGAGTGCTTTTCTAAATGGCTATTTGAAGGAAGAAGTGTATGTCAAACAACCACCAGGTTTTGAGAATGAACAGTTCCCTGAACATGTCTACAAATTAGACAAGGCTTTGTATGGACTCAAGCAAGCACCAAGGGCTTGGTATGAAAGGTTATCAAAGTTCCTACTTCAACATGGATACAAAATAGGTAAAATTGATAGCACACTGTTCTTAAAAGAAAAAGGTAAATATCTCTTAATTGTGCAAATTTATGTAGATGATATAATCTTTGGTGCTACATGTGAAAACTTAAGTAAGGAATTTGCAAGCTTGATGTGAAGTGAATTTGAGATGAGTATGATGGGTGAACTCAATTTATTTTTGGGTTTGCAAATCAAGCAAACTTCAAATGGAACTATGATCCAACAATAAAAATATGTTAAGGAATTACTAAAAGATTTGACATGGACAATGCTAAGGAAATTGATACACCAATTGCCACTGCCACTAAGCTAGAACTTGATGAACATGGTAATTCAGCTGACCAAAAATTGTATAGAGGCATGATTGGTTCTTTGCTTTATCTAACTGCTAGTAGACCTGATATTGTGTTTAGTGTTGGTTTGTGTTAGATTTCAATCAGATCCTAAAGAATCACACTTGAAAGTTGTTAAAAGAATTTTAAGGTATCTGAAAGGAACTGGTTCCTTGAGACTTTGGTATCCAAAAGGTGGAAATTTTTATCTTGTTGGATATACTGATGCTGACTATGCAGGATTCCTTGTGGATAGGAAAAGTACCTCAGATATGACACACTTTCATAGTGAATATTTGGTTTTATGGGGAACCAAGAAATAAAATTCAGTAGCACTCTCCACTGCAGAAGCTGAGTATGTGGCAGCTGCCTCATGTTATTCTCAATTGTTATGGATAAAACAACAATTATAAGATTTTGGTATTGATGTAGGAACTGTTTCTATCTATTGTGATAACACTAGTGCAATAAACATGACTAAGAATCCAGTGCATCACAAAAGAACTAAACACATTGACATAAGGCATCATTTCTTGACGCACAATTATGAGAAGGGGTTGACCATTATTGCCTTTTGTCCTATTGATAAACAAATTGCTGATATTTTCACAAAGGCATTAAGTAGAGATCATTATGAAAGGAACATGTTAGAATTAGGAATGATTAAATTCACCTAAATCTACTTAGCTTTACTTCAAAGATTGGCTAGAAAATTTGGTCCAAAATAGAATATATTTAAGTCAATTTGAAGTTTCAACTCAGTTTCATACTTAATTGTATACTCTATGCCATGATTTCTAGTTAAAAGCTTGCTAAATTTTAATGATGTTACCCTTATGTTCTTAGAATTTCAGATTATACAATTTGATTGAAATTAGGTATAGGAACTGTTCCTTGTCACATTCTCATGTATGTACTACTTTATTTTTTCAGAAATTATTATAGTTTGAAGATCATAGGTAATTAGAAGAGTTTAAATCTCACTCAAACTTTATCTCTCTGAAATCAGTCGCATCAAGGAACTGTTCCACACTCCTTATCCCACTTGAAGTCTTAATCATAATGACTATAATTTGTAACGTTGAAAAACCTAATCAGTCTGGAGTTCTATTTAAACAAGGAAGCTGAAAGGTAAATTGTTTCACACTCCATCTCTATCACTATTCTTACTTCTATATAAACTCTTAAGCTTTCATCTCATACTCTTGCTTAAGCTTCCAAAATTTCAGAAAGCATGATCAATTATCTTCTAATTCGAATTGTTGCAATGTCTCTCTCACCTGAAATCACTTCATACATTCCTACCACTAAACAACCACCAGTCACAAATCCTACTTCATCTATGCAAACAAATTTACCTCACCCAGAAAACCAAAACCCCTAAAACCCTGACTCTGAAATGAAGGGGGAAGGATCGGGTCCATCTATGGCTGAGACACTGGAACAAATGGAAGACTTGTCTAGGGCCATGATCCTGTATGAATTTAAGGTAAATTATGCTGAACCTTTAGATGTTGTTGATGATAAGGGAGAAGAAGTAGAAGGGTTAGGTTTGACTATACCAGAAAAAGAGGGTGAAAAGGAAACTGTGAAGGGTATAGAGGCTCCCATGCATGAGTCTCCTGGTTCTCCAGAGGCTGCTTCTAGAGCACCCATAGATGATGTAGAAATGGAGGATGTTGATGAGGCCATTAGTGATGGTGATAGGCCCATTAATTATTTAATCAATGCGAGAGGATTGAAGAGGAAGTTAACAAAGCAGGGGCCTATTGATACTACTGAACTTGCTGAAATCAATGCTAGGCTTAAAAAGTTAATTAATAGTTACAAATCAGGACTTAAGAAGAAAAGCCAAGGGGAAAGTTCTGCTAAGGGTAAAGGAATCATTCCTTCTACCTAGACTCCTGCAAGTAGAGTTAGGAGAACCAGAAGCTCTGTGAAAGCTGTTGATGCACAAATGTCGGAAGCTCTTGAGAAAAGCAGGAAGGGTAAGCAAAAATAGGTTTCTGAGCCTATACTGCCAATTGAGGATTCTGAGGAGGAAAAAGAAGAAACTGTTTCTTTGACCAGGAAAAGAAGAACATCTCAAAGGAAGTCTTCATAGACTGATGAGAGATCTTCTAGTGTTTGTCCTGTGTCATAGAGAACAAGGTCTTCTAAGAGAGCTTTGGTAGATGAAAGTACTGATTCTGAAGGTGATGTTGAGAATCAAGAAGAGGATGCTGAAATTGAGAGTGATGGGAAGGAAGCTGGAAAGAGTTTGCACACTGATTATGACAAAAGGAAATTATTGAAAAGCAGGGTGCTTGCTGATATGGAAGAAGAGGGGATAGGTTGGTTGCTGCAGAAGCTGGAGAAACAAGGCGGGAAGGACATGGTCCTTAAGATCAGAGGGAAGATAGCCAGAGATGAAATGGTTGAATTCTTTTCAACTGCTCCACTGATGAAGGCAGATTCAACAGTTCAGTGAATGGAAAAGATATTTCCTTTGATGCACAAGAACTGGGTGAACTGTTTGATATCCCTTATGTGGGCGATGATGAATATGTTAAGGGGTGAATAGCCTGACCTAACAGATTTGCCTACTGCCTTGGAGATTACAAGCAAGTTTGCTGAGAATCCTCAAGAGGAAAAACCAAGGGTAGTAAAGAAGTGTGAAATGCAACCACATCATCAACTTCTGTTTGATTTTGTTAATAAGATCATGTTTCCTAGGCAAGAAAACAGATCAAAAGCAAGTTTCTTGGACCTAAACCTTATGGAGTTGCTGGACTCTGACAAGCAGATTAATTAGCCTATGTTTATGGTGCATTTGATTACTAGGGTGGTGACTGGGAGGAAGAAACATGCTCTGCCATTTGGATTCATTCTTACTGATTTGTTTGACAAGTTAGGCATTCCATTGAAGAAAGTAAAAACTGCTAGCAAGAAGGAAAGGTTTGGGGCTACTACACTGATCGGTTGTGACATGACAGTAAATGCTGAGCCTACTGTTGTTGGTACTTCAAAGGGACCACTAAACAATAAGGTTAGGATTTTAAGGCAGAAGATTGATGTGCAAGCTGCTCAGGTTAAGAGGTTGGAGGAGGAAATGGACTTTTGGAAAGCTGAAGCTTAAGGCAAAAGAAACAAATAAAGGGATGCTTCAAAAGATGTTTGAGTTGCTGCAGAAAAAGTCTCAAGGACCTGGTCCTTCCACCACCTGATACCCAAAACCAATAGTCATATTTTGTCCAGTAGGATTTAGATTAGTTCTAGTTCCTAGTTTTCTTGTCTTTAGTTTTTGACTAGTTTACCAGTACTTGCTTAGTTTGTTTCCCCTGGTTGAAGATCTTTTTGCTTATGATGTCATATCTTCGATGGCTAATATCATTCAATGCAGTTGCTTTTGTTGGATTATGTTTGCATTTTGAGTTGCCTAAATGGCCATGAGTTGCTTGTTCTATTGCTTATTTCATTCTGACTTATGCAACCTTTTCAATGATGCCAAAAGGGGGAAGAGTAAGTATGATTTTGTTTGTGATATTTATAACCAGTTTAAAGAACCCGATCCTTAATGATAAAATAGATTTATGCTAATGTTGCTTTTAAGTTGCAATTGTGGTTCAGGACATTAAGGATATGAAGTAATGTCTATGAGTTTGTCATCATCAAAAAGGGGGAAAATGTTAGCTTGGAAAAGCTTGGATGTTTTGACTGATGACTAAGGAACAAATCCAAGGACGTGTTCCTTTGGATCACTGCAGTTGAATAAATAATTATGCAAAATCAATAAAGCGGAAAAATTAATTATCTTAAAAATCTAATGTTTATCTTGATGTACAAGATAAGAAAAGATTGCATTAGATTGGGATAAGGCTTGAAGATAAACAAGGAGTTCAATTAGGACTCAAACACTTGAAGGGCTTTGGAGTTCTAATTGTCAAGATTTCTCAAGGTTTCAAGGCTATAAATTAAAAAGTATATCAGCTGTTGAAGGCACGCACAAATACAGAGAGTTTAGAGCAATAATATTAAAGTAATTCTGAATTGTATTTGAGCAGCCGTCTAGCTACAGGGAACTAAGTGAAGAACTTGTTTCTTAGGATTGAGTTTATATTGTTCTCAGTCTTAGTTCATCTGTAGTAGGATCTATTGAGTTGTACTATTTATTTTCATAGAAGTTTTATAAGAGTACACATTATTCAAGTTCTGTACTTGGAGAAACTTCACTTATTGTGAAAGGGGTCACTATAGGATTAGAGTTAGTCCTAGGTTAGTAAGAAGGAAGTCTTGTAACCAAGTGAGTCTTTTAATTAGTAAAGTTGAAATCCTACTTGAGAGAGTAGGTCGTGATTTTTTTAATCCCAAGTCAAAGGGGTTTTTCCACGCCAAAATTATGTGTTCATTTACTTACTTTTACATATTCTGCACTTAATTAGTAAAGGAACACATAGAAGGAGCTGGTCCTTCAATAGTGGTATGTCTTGAAAAATAACAAGGATTCATCGCTGGAAGGTGGATCGGGGGAAGGACGGACGTTGGGGACGGGTTTGGCGATGGTTGTAGTATGGAGGAAGATGAGACATGGTGTGTAGTTGTGTGAGGAGTATTATTTAGTTGTGTTTGAGTGATATTGATAAAAGAGTGCTCGTTTATATTTGTAGAGTGTGGAGAGATGAGTGTGGTCGGTTGAAAAGACTTAGGTTCTAGTGACGTGTGTAAGGGGGAAAAGGCACGTGTAGCAGTACTTAATGGATTGTGTTGGGCTTCTAGCATATCGATTTGGAGCTGAGGAGTGGAATTGGGTGTAGCAGTTTGAGTGAGTGGGATTGGGCTATGGGTGAGAAGCAGTGAGATTGATAGGCTATACTTAGGGGAATAATGGCTTACTGGCTCATTATTGGAAGATGGGGGAGGTAGTATTGGCGTGGCATGAGGAGGTGGAGAGATGTTAATTAAAGAAGCTGAGTAGGCAGTACTAGTAGAAGAGGGGTCATGATGAGGTTGAATTTTCCGACTAAGAGATTGGGTTGTCAAGTTAGACGTTGTTGGGCCAGTATTATGGGAGTGAAGTAGGCTAGATAGGGTGGCTGAAGTAGTAGGTGGACTATTAGAAGAAAAAATATTAGTCCAAGTATTTGTAGCCAGTATATCGTTCATATTATTATCATGGTGATTAAGTGTGTCAAGTATGTTAGTAGAAAAATAACCGGTGGGGGTAGTAGTGTCTTTACCTTTTGATTTAATTATAATAATATTATTAGGTTTAGTAGTGTAGGAATTAGAAAACTTACCTGAGGGTCCATCAGTGGCAGCAGCAATATCTTTCCAAGTAGAAGATTGAGTATAGATACGAAACCTGTTTTTAGTAGTTTTAGATGGGAAAACTACTATTTTCCATTCGTTTTCTAAAGGATTTAAATTTGCGTAGGAGGAGAGAGAGAGGGGAGGTGGATGAAGGTGAAGTAGAACAGGTGTTTCTGTGGTAAATATACAATTACGGGATTGGTATCCGAGTCGTCCATAAAGACTACACAGCATGTTGAGACTTTCATAATAGATTTGTTGTTTATGTGTACCAATATAGACGTGAGTTTTGAGGGGTTGTTCTAGAGGAACTTCAAGCATAGCAACCTCGTGTGGTTTGTGAGGTGCAAGTGTCTACTTTTAACAATTTTCCAAGTTTTGCTCCCACCCTTTGAAGAATATCAATGTCATAGAATTTGGTAGGGAGTTCTGAGATCAGAGCCAAATTACAGAGTAAGTGAGTTGGGCGTTGGACGCAATGAATTTAGGCTCCCAACAGCATACTGAAAGAAAATGATTAAGGATAAACCAAGGTCCACCGTGAAGGGCACATTGCAAATTTTCTTCACAGAAGAATATTATTAAGAAAAATTCAGAACCAAGATCAATAAGAGGAAGATCCTCCGTAGGTTTTCATAGTTGCCAAAGTTTTTGTTTTTGTTATTGTTTTACGCCCAATTTTACGGCCAAAACTTTAACAATAACGGAACACTTCCAAGGATCGTACAATCTGGATTTATCAGATGCAGTGAGGTGTACAAAGATGTTCTTATCAATCTCAATTGTACTTTTATCAGTAAGATCAAGGTGCTCATGCGTGCTGTAGTAAGTGGAGGAGAAAATGGTGATTTGGTTGTTTGTAAGTAGTTTTTGTATATAAGGAATCTTTAGAAGGGAAATTTCCATAAATGGTGATTCGTCAATATTCATGTGACTAAAATTAGGTGGGTCCGGTGGGGTATGGGCTGAATCAGCCATGTAATGAATAAAGTAGCTAAAACATGCAATAATGGTGTGGTATGATGTGTTTTTAGAGAGAAGACAGAGAGTCTCTCACTAGAATTCCAGGAGCATATGTATCTTCCGGCACCAGAACACAACAATCAACTTTCAAGCTTTTTTTTCATATAAATTTCAATATAACAATTAGAGCATGGTTGGTCAAGTCGTCAAAAATTGCATATTTTGAATTATTTTTTTTTTTGAAAAATAAACAGCTTGTATTTAGCCAACTCATTTAAGAATATATATTAAGATTTTTAATAAATTGAAGTAAAGTTAAACCATAAGAGAGAAGACAATTTATTTGAAAGATATAATGGTTAAATGCTTAACATTTTTTTGATAAGGATACATTGGTCTTAAAAATTTAGTAAACTGCTTATGAGAAGAAATAGAAATTTATAGCTTCTCTCAAATAGTAGAAAATTATTTTTACTTCTTTCTAAAAATACTTTTTTATTTTGTCCAAACACTCCAAATTTCCTCAAAAATATTTACTTCAAAAATACTTTTAGCTTTCTAGAAACTTGGCCAAACAGGTTACTATTAGTCAGTCATTGGAACTTGGAAGATCCAGTCAAATTTATCATGGGATATTCTTCATTTTCTTTAACTAAGAAGTACTTCATCGAATAGGAGTATAGTGTAACACAAAAGATGGAATTGGATGAGAAGAGAAGAGAAGGACTTTAAAGAAATTAACATGGCCCCCTCTAACTAAAATAAGATTGCCGATCAACGGATTAAGACCTTCCAGTGAGGTATGGAAATACTCTTCAAGTAAGAAAGTAGTCAAAAAGGTAAAAAACTTATTCACACATGTATTTACAATCAAATTAATGAAGTTAACCATAACAGTTAAAAAATAAAGTGAAATTTATATGCTTAAATATGATTAAGTGGTAAATATTTTTTTAAATATAAAACACATGCAACTAGCATTGGTTAATTTTAGGGAGATTTATACAAATATACAACTCTAACACCATATTTACAAAAAATGACAATACTTTTCCACTTTACAAAATATAGCAATAATTTTTTTATATTTCATATACAAACCTCCATTAAACCATACAAATGCAAGATTTATACCTCCCCAAGCCAGCTGTCAGTGCTACCGCCGATGGCAGGTTCCCGAAAGTTTTTTTTAAAATTTTTTTCTTTAAATCTAGAAAAAAAACTTATAAACATACAAAAACACGCTCATACACATAAATACTTATATACAAAACTATACCAAAAAATACCATACACTTGAAATACAAAAAATACACAAACATACAACGAATATACAAATAAAAATATATAGATATTCAAAAAAACTTAAATGTATTTATACACCAAAACGTACACATACACACAAATACAGTCTTATACATTTTATATACAAATAAATACACATACAAAACTAAAAATCAAAAAGAAAAAAGGCAGATCTGAATATATGTATACAAACTACAGATATATACATAAACATACACATATATACACATACAAAAAAGAAAAAAAAAAGAAAAAAAGAAGGAGATTTGAAAATTATATATGCAAAATACAAATATATACATAAACATACGCAAATATACACATACAAAAAGGAAAAAAGAAAAAAAGATCAAATCGTGAAAACCCACCGGAAAACCATAAATCCGGGCGTTCCACTGCTGCAGCGCCGCTGCACTGCGGCGGTAGCAGCGCCGCGACAGTAGCGTGAGGGAGGGGGATGGTGGTTGGAAGAGGGAGGGGGTGGTGGTAGCAGTATTGGCGGCGAAGAGGGAGGGGGACGGTGGTGGGTGGGTGTTGGGTGGGTGGAGGAGGGGAGAGAAGGAGAGAGGGGGAAATTAGGGTTTCATGTTTGGGAATGGGGTAATGAAAAATGAGAAAGTATTGTTATGTATTGTAAATATGGTAAAATTATTGTTATTTTTTGTAATATAGTTATTAGGGTAGTCATGTGGTGTAAATTTTCCTTAATTTTATATATCACTTAATGGGGATAAGTTTTTAGCAATTAGCTTATAGCCTGTTTGACATTGCTTCTCCAGAGCCAAAAGTGTTTTTTTTCAATTTTTTTTTTTTTTTTTTTTTTTTTTTTTTTTTTTTTTTTTTTAGAATTTTGAGGTGTTTGGCCAAAAAAAGAAAAAAGAAAAGTACTTTTAGGTAGAAGCAGAAGCAGATTTTCTGCTGTTGGGAAGAAGCTACAAATATCTGCTTCTTCCAATAAGCAGAAGCAGTTTATTAATTTTTTCAAGACAAAAATATTCTTACTAAAAATTTATATTTACCAAATTATCCCTCATTAATTAACCATATCTCTCTGTAAATAAAAATATATTTCTCTTTTTCCCATTTTTTTCCTACTATATACCTTTATAAATCTTCTTCCTCTTAGGACTAGTTTTTATTTCTAGTTATTTCTACCAACCGTATATAGGATCTCCTATTCTTTAAATTATTTTCTAAAAGTAAGTAATTACTAGAAATTTTTAATTCAGTTATCACTTCGATTTGGCTATATTTTATGTTGTTCAATAGCTTAAATTTATATATTTTACTTTATGTTTTACATATTAACTAATAATTTTTTTAATTATAGTCTTTTATGATAAATATTTAAAATTATTTTTTTATTTTTATTTATCCAAATGTAAAATAAATTTGGATGTCCTTTTCGTAATTTAACACTCAAAAGTACTTTTCGTAAAGATTAGCCAAGTATAAATTATTTATCAAAAATACTTCTCCAATGAGTTGTCCAAACACAAACTGCTTATTATCTAAAAGTACTTCTTTAAAAAGTACTTATGCCAAAAAGACTTCTCCAATTATGAAGTTTTTTGCAGCAATCTCAAGCTCTTAATATCAAACTTACTTGGACTTTGGTTTTAATGGAAATATGCATTCAACAGTACTTTTAAGCTCATTATTATTACACTAAATTACTAATCATCTGGACCTGTCACCTCAAGGAAATTGTGATCAAGAAAAATATGATTTAAGGAAAATAATAAATATAGATTATAATGAAATGGGTAATTATTAAAGAGGAAATTCCACTTATTCTCTCAACCTTATAGGTTTGAGAAACAATATCCTCTTCACATTTTGAGTGGGACAATAGGCCCCCTTATCCTAAATCAACGACTGAAAATGAGTTGATTTTTGCATGTACTTTCTTAAGGTTAAAACTAGCCTCAAAATAATAAAAATAATTATTTTTTTAAAAGCAAAATATATTGAGTACCTAAAAATATTCTTATTATTGTATAAAAATGCATTAAATATTTTTTTTATCTTACTGCCGTAATATTTGAGGCAAGGAATCATATTACATCATTCATCTTCTGTATGAAACAAAAATTATATTTGAATTTAATATTTTAAGGTTGTTTTTAAATTACAATGAAATACCATGCCATCACCTTTAAATTATATGAATAGTCAAAAATTTCACCTTTTGTTTTTTATTATGATTATTAAAGAAATATTTTAAAATAATTAAACCACATAATGTATAATCCTTAATTATAAAAGTATTTTATGCAAAACTATTACTCTAGTTCCATTAATTTTCAACAGTTACAATAATTATAATTATAATTAAAATTTGAAGCCCTACAAAAAACATTCATATAAAATAAAATGAGTTTCTTAAATCAAAAGAAATATTTAAAAGAGTAAAACGAGATATAGAATTTTTAATATTTGTATAATACTTCTTAAATATTTAATCGTATAAAAAATATATGTTAAAATTTCATAATAATTGAAGGTTATTTTTGATTTTTTAAAAATAAATACAAATGATAAATTTATTTTTAACCGTTGATTTTAAAGTTAAAGAGGTTTATTGTCCCTTTAAAAAGATGAAGGGAGGTATTATTTTTCAAACCCAAAAAGTTAGAGAGATTAGATAGGAACGTGCAGGTAGGTATAAGAATGTGTTAATGCGTAACTCTTAAGTTCCCAACTCGTAATGTTTTTGCAATTTTGAATGCTTTAGCCTACAATTGTTAATTTCTTTTAAACGTATTTAACCATCTCCCAATGTTTACGTTGGACAAGGACAATCAGTTTACTTCACAAAAAATCTAGCATGGAGCATTTTCCTTTATGTAATATATACACGGTCAATATGATTAATTGGATCAGTGAATCATGAATACAAGAAGATTAAACAAAAATATTATTCAATAGTAGCAATTTTATTAAGAACAAAAAATCATCCATTTTTAGAAAAGCCAACTATTAAATGACGATATCAGCTATTAACGTCTAAGATGTTTAATCATTCATAACGATTTCATTACCCGTACAATTAGAGGTGAATTTAAGATTTCAAGATTTCAAGATGATGAGTTTACCACTATTAGGACTGGAGTTATGACGTCTCAAAAGTGATCGGCCAACAACCTTTATCAAAAAATTATATTTTGTATATAGGTTAAAATATCATTTCATATGATATAATATTAAGAAAAAATATATCAAAAGGCATCTAAATAGGATCGATCACTACTTCTACGGAGTTAATTTTACCGATGGTCACTCAACTATTGCTTTATTACCATAAAGTCACTTTTGTTTCTTTTGTTACTCAAAATTCACTCAACTATTGCTTCATTACCACAAAGTCACTTTTGTTTCTTTTGTTATCCAAAAGTCACTTAACTTTCCTCCGGTCTACGCCAAAGTTACTCTAGCTGGATTTTACTTAAAACTCACTGGAAATATGACGTGACATTATTAATTAAAAATATTTTTTTAATTATATTAACCCAATTCTTTAACCCATTACATTAATTTTACCCAACCCAAGATTCAAACTCATTTTACTACTTAACCATGCAGTTGATTATATCAAGTCATTAACCAATTTTTTTAGTTTACTGTACTGTTAAATAAAGGGAACTAAGAATTGCCGAAGAAAAAATTCTTCTATATGGTTCAACAAAAAGTCCACTCGAGTTCATTCACGTTCAGATTGCCAATGTGGAGTCCAAGTTTGACAATGCTATTATTGATTCTGGAGAGATTAGAGTAGAGGGTAGTGTTAGAGATGGAAATCCTCATTTAACAAAAGTTGAAACTTTTAAAGTAGACGTGAGCTTAGAATGCAGTATCATTCTCTGTAGACAGGTTGATTAGCCAGGAATGATTGGAAAGGTGAGAAGTATCTTGTCTGAGGAGAATGTGAATGTAAGCTTCATGAGTGTTGAATGATTGCTCCAAGAAAGCATGTTGTGATGGCTATTGGGGTGGATGAGCGACCAAGCAAGGAGATTGAAGAGAATTGGTGAAATTCCCGCAGGGTAAAATTAGTAGTGAAATCGATTTGGGTCTTGGGTTGGATAAAATTAGTGTAATGGGTTAAAGAATTGAGTTAATATAACTAAGAAAGATTATTTTTAATTAATGATGCCACGCCATTTTTTCGGTGAGTTTTAAATAAAATTCGGCTAGAGTGACTTTGGTATAGATCGAAGGAAAGTTGAGTGACTTTTGGTTACCAAAAGAAACAAAAGTGACCAAAAGAAACAAAAGTGACTTTGTGCTAATGAAGCAATAGTTAAGTGACTTTTGGAAAACAAAAGAAACAAAAGTGACTTTATGATAATGAAGCAATAGTTGAGTGACCACCAGTAAAATTAACTCTACTTCTACGCATAAGTGAACCACCGTTTGACCAAGTGAACCATTTAGACTTGCTTTTAGAGCATAGATTTCAGAACATCATGATTGACATATTTTGAAAAGTATATCATATTATGCATAATTTTGTAAGAAAACTATGAGTTCACGCGAATTGCAAATTCTACGGTAAATATGTCCCCGCATACAACTAACAAAAGAAGAAATAATCATAAAAAAATATCATTGAATTATCATGTTTGTATGTGTAGTATACATTTATCTTTTCAACAGTATATCAATTAAAATTATTCAACAAACACAATAACCACGGATAAAACACAATTTCTCTTAAAACTTAACTATGGCTATTGAGGTGGATGAGCGACCAAGCAAGGAGACATTGAAGAGAATTGGTGAAATACCCGCTGGGTAAAATTAGTAGTGAAATCGATTTGGGTCTTGGGTTGGATAAAATTTGTGTAATGGGTTAAAGAATTGAGTTAATATAATTAAGAAAGATTATTTTTAATTAATGATGCCACGCCATTTTTTCAGTGAGTTTTAAATAAAATTCGGCTAGAGTGACTTTGCTATAGACCGAAGGAAAGTTGAGTGACTTTTGGGTAACAAAAGAAACAAAAGTGACTTTATGGTAATGAAGCAATAGTTGAGTGACCAATAGTAAAATTAACTCTACTTCTACGCGTAAGTGAACCAGATTTCAGGACATCATGATCGACATATTTTGAAAAGTATATCATAATATGCATAATTTTGTAAGAAAACTATGAGTTCACGCGAATTGCAAATTCTACGGTAAATATGTCCCTGCATACAACTAACAAAAGAAGAAATAATCGTAAAAAAATATCATTGAATTATCATATTTGTATGTGTAGTATACATTTATCTTTTCAACGGCATATCAACTCAAACTATTCAACAAGCAATAACCACTGATAAAATACAATTTCTCTTAAAACTTTTTTTTTTTTGATACTAACAGTCTAATTTTATTTATTAGCCAATAACAAGCGGACAAGTTTGCGAATGGCTGGGTATAGCATCAGCTGTGCTACACCTGTCATCATCCAAATAATACAGGCATGATGAAATAGGAATATTATATTGCATAACATAGTTGTTGGTCTGGTTTGAGGCAATTCCACATGCAGCTAGATGGTCTGCAAGCCTATTCCCTTCTCGAAAAATGTGCGGCAACTCCACCTCTCCTACCTCCGTGATCAAGTGCCTGCAAGTATTGAACAATAATGAGTATAATTTATTTGGGTTGGCAATATTATTTAGCAATACCTGAGAGTCGGTTTCAATGATTAGAGGGGTGAGTCCCCTACTTTTAGCCAGTTTGAGCCCTTCTAGTAGAGCCATAAGCTCACTATAGATAGCACTTGGAGCGGGGAATTTTTTGTTAAATCCCAATATCCAGTCACCTGAGCAATTTCTGAATATTCCTCCTGCTCCTCCCATGTGAGTTGTAGGGTTATAAGCCCCATCAATATTAAGTTTGAAGAAGCCTTTTGCAGGAGGCAACCACTTAGTCCGTGCTCTAAGACTTTTGGTAGCTGAAGACGACCCAGGAGAATATCCTAACGTGACATATTCAATCGCTAGTTGATTGGCTGTCTTGCCTGTGATAAGAGACTGTTGTTGATCAAATAAGATAGCGTTCCTATTCTTCCAAGTTAACCAGGAGAGGAGAGAGAGTATAGTGTCTGAAGGTATGGTTAAAGAACCATGGGATATGGGGTATTGGTTGGCGACAATGGCTTGTTTTAGCCATTCAGTAAAATTTTCGGCCGGTCTAACAATGCTAGGAAAGAACTCCCATATTGAGTCTGACGCAGGACAATGAAGAAAAATATGATCAATGGATTCAATCATATCAGGGCATGACTTACAACTGCTACAGGGAATAATTTTCCTCTTATCCAGTTCTTCAGCTGTCGGAAGTTTTGATAGGACCAACAACCAAAGGAAGGCTTTAATTTTAGGTAGGGTTCTGGTTTTCCAAATCCAGGAGTGAGAGAAATTGTTATTAGAGGATAACCCTTTCCTATGAATAAATAGTTTGCTAATGGACGCGGTATTGAATTGCCCATTTGCAGAGTGTTCCCATTGAAAAGTATCTCTCATATCCAGGCTGTACGGTGTATTGTTGATCAAATCCACCACAAGCGGAGGGAGATCAAATTCCAATGAGTTGTAATTCCAAGTACCGTTGTTAATAATATCAGCAACCATGAGCGAGTCAGAATTCTTGTTTAGAGGCCCCTGGATTAGACTACGGAGACTATGATTGTGATTGACCCATCTATCCTCCCACAATCTGGTTGCATCCCCCGAGCCAATATTCCATACTAACCCATTTGTACAGGTGACATTCCCTTTTAGTAAGCTTTTCCAAATATAGGACTGGGTGGGCCTGGGGGTAACAAGACTAATGTTCTTGTTAGTGCGATTGTATTTTGATTGAAGAATTCTGCTCCACATAGCAGTGGGGTCTGTTCTATGGCGCCAAGCAAGACCTGCAAGCATTTTATTATTTTTATGCGCGGCTTTATATATACCTAAGCCCCCTGATTGCTTGGGTAGGGTGACTGTATCCCAATTTACAAGGTGGATTTTCTTATTCTCCGAAGTGGAACCCCAGAGAAAATTCCTGGTAGCTCTATCAATCCTGTCAGTGACAATAATAGGTAGAGAGTTGCTTTGCATTACATATGTGGGGATAGCTGATAAAGTGGCTTTGACTAAAATGGTGCGCCCTTCCAAGGAAAGAAGCGAGGTTTTCCATCCTTTTAGTCGATTGTGCATTTTATCTAGCAAGAATTGATAGTCTCTAATGCGAGGGGTAGCATTTGTGATCGGGAAACCGAGGTATGTCCCAAAAGAGTCGGCAGCTTTGATATTTAAAATATCTGAAACCGTTTCTTTCATGATATTATTTGTGTTTTGAGAGAAAATAATACGGCTTTTACTTGCATTAACTTTTTGGCCTGACAGTTCCCCAAAGTTAAATAGCACATTATTAATAGCGTTGGCTGTTTCAGTAGTTGCCTCGCCAAAAAGAACTAGATCATCTGCAAACAGTAGATGAGAAATAGGGGGGCTCGATCTTGCAATTTTAATAGGTTTCCATAGTGATTCCATCACTGTTGTATTAATCATTCTAGTTAGGTGTTCCATACAAATAATGAAAATGTATGGTGACAATGGGTCGCCTTGGCGAATTCCTCTAGAAGGCATAAAGAATGGGGTTGGACGCCCATTAATTAGAATGGCTATTCTGGATGATGAGATGCAAGACATAATAAGGGAAACAAGCGATGCGGGAAAATCTAAACTTTCAAGGGCGCTTTTAACAAAGGACCATTCCAACCTATCGAAAGCCTTTTCTAAATCTATCTTAATGGCCATTTTCCCTATTTTCCCTTTAGCCTTTTTGAAACTCAAGATTGCTTCTTGAACAATGATAGCATTATCAACCGTTCTACGACCAGGGAGGAAACTAGTTTGGTTTGGGCTAATAATGGTATTTAATGTAGGCCGAATACGATTGACAATTATTTTGGTTATAATTTTGTAAATAGTATTGCAGAGGCTTATAGGTCTATATTGGGTAATGTATTCTGGGCTTGTAACTTTGGGGAGTGATGAAGGTGTCATTTAATCCCGGAGGAAGAGTGTTCTCTTCAAAAGCTTTATTACAAATATCAGTGACGGAGTATTTAGTAGCTGCCCAATATTTTTAGAAAAAAATAGGGTGAAGCCCATCCGGGCTTGGGGCCTTGAGAGGTTGAAAAGAATGTACCGACTTAAGTATTTCGATATCTGTTAGTCTGCGCATTAAATTGACTCGCTCCTCAGTAGTTAGAATATTAGTAGCAATATTAGTAATCCTGTAAGGGCTACTATTGAGATTTGTATGATAAATATTATGGAAATACTCCAGGATTAGAGATTTTATGTCATTTGGATCATGGATCCATTCTCCTACAGTGCTACTAAGGCCAAGAATGCGGTTGCGACGATGGCGCTGAATAGTAGATAGATGGTAAAATTTTGTATTACAGTCACCATCCGCAAGCCATTGGACCCTAGATTTGAGCTTCTAAAATTCTTCCTCCGTTTTTAAAATTTGATTATATTGTATTGTCAAATCGTCCTCTAGTTCCAAATGGAAATCCTTTTTAAATAACGGGTTCATATTTTGAAGGCCTTCAATTCTAGCAATAAGCTTTTGTTTATTTTTAAAAATATTACCAAATTGAGCTTTACTCCAAGATGTGACTAGAGGAATAAATTCCTCCATGGAGCTGGTATAGTTATTAAGATTGTGCCAAGACGTGTTGACAATATGAAGGAATTGGGGGTTGGTCATCCACATAGTTTCAAATTTAAAAGAAGCAGCTGGTCCAGTGTAGGCACGATGCCAATTCAAAAGGAGTGGACAATGATCCGAGTGGGTACGAGGAAGATGTTTTACCGAGGCGTAAGGAAACATTCTAAGCCATTCGTTTGTACTAAGGAATCTATCCAATCTTTCATATATAACCGCGCGCTTTTTTTTCCTTTTGTTAGTCCAAGTGAACCTCGATCCAGAGAAACCAAGGTCCATTAAACCAATACTATCTATACAATCCAAAAAAGCCGATATACGGTTAAAATTCACTGGATTTCCACCAAATTTTTCACTAGCACTAGCCACTTCATTAAAATCACCACAGATTAACCAAGGCTGAGAGTTAGCTACTTGAATATTGTTAAGAATTTCCCATAAAGCTAATCTAGTGGAAAAACAAGTACTAGCATATATAACAGAAATGCGAAAAGGGGCAAAATGGCTGACCTCAGCAGTAACATGGATTTCTTGGGTAGAAACCCTTTCAGTTCTGACCACTCTTACTTCACCAAATTTCCACATAAGCACTATGCCACCAGAAAAACCAAGAGCTGGCACCTCAACCAAATCATCATACCCTAGTTCATACATCAAATCTCTATGGGACTGTTTCCTTGTCTCAGTCAGCGCCAAAATTGAAGGCTTTGTCCAGCTTAGCAATTGTTTTAGATTAATGATAAAATGACGGCTATTCGAGCCGCGACAATTCCAAAATAACATAGACATTATAGAAGTATTAAAATCAGTATCAATACCTTCTGAGTTCATTAAGGAAGTGAGACGCGTCTTCCATATGGTTGAAGCATATTGTCCTTCAGTTATCCATGACCTCATATAATAGGGTCGGGACAAGAAGGGCTACTTACCTGTGCTGAAAAGGGTAGTATTTGATACCCACAACCGTCTTCATCACGTCTCTTGGCCAGTACACCATCCGTCTTTGGACAAACATTTCTGGTAAATAAATTGTTTCCACCACTTTTAGAGTTATGTGGTCCATTAGGATTCCCTGGTATTTTTCTGACTCTGTCGATCGAAAAACTTTCAACGTGTGTTTGATCTCCAGTTCGTGTTCCCACTCTACCATGTACGGTATTGGATGGTCTATGTCCAGTACTAATTGGTCCTTTCCTTTGTAGTTTTGGATTGAGTAGCTCGATAAGGGTTTTAGTTGGGGTATAGTCAAGGGAGTTAGGGGTACCTGCAGTGGTGGTCCTTGATCCAATTGTACATGTAGTTCCAAATGTTGAAGTTCCTCTTCTGTTACCCCGTGGGCGTTTACCGAATCTTGAAGAGTGATGATGATTTTTTTGGTCAGGTAAGTTGCGAACTGAGTCAAGTTCATTTGTCCCTCCACTCTCTGGTCTTGTTGCGTTGAAGTAGATGGGGGTGGTGGTTAGGAGGGGTTGTTCCTGATATTGATTTGTGGGTGATTTGGTGGTAGGTTTGATTGTAGTAGGTGGTGGTGATTCTGTGGTGTAGGTTGTTGATGATGGTGACCGCTCGTCCGTGATAAACGGGTTATTGTTGTTTTGTGGAGAGGAAGGGGAAGAGTAAGCATTGCAACTTGTATATGCATTATGATTTGATATAGCAGGTGCTAGGTTTTGGGGTGGGATATTATTTGTAAGGTGATTTTTAGTTTCCTTCATGGGTGTAGTAGTTTGGGTACTAGAATTCTCTGCATTTTCTGAAATATCCATTAACGCACTGTCGGTATAAGACATGTGTGTACTGATAATTTTTTGTACATGGTTATTTGTTATATCTGTGTCAATAACTTTTTTGATAATGGTTTTTTCCTTTGTTTGGCCAAAAAAAGTGGGTGACACAAAGCACTTTTCATTTAATGTGGTATCTTTGTCAGTGTGATTTTTTGTGCCATGAGAGGAAGCAAATAACTTTTTTGTTTGGGGGTTGGTTATAGAGTGGGACGTGGCAGGTTGAGTGCCTTTAGAAGATAATGGTGCATGGGGATTGGTAGATATGTAGAGTGTCGGATTTGTTATTGGGGTGGTGACATCATCCGGTTGGCAAGTAATTGGAGGAGTTCCATTTTCATTGGTAGTTGGGTAAAGTGTATTCTTGCCATTTTGGATAGTCGTACTTTGTTTTAGTTTTTTTGGTATTAGATTGAGGTTTGATATTATTATTGGCCTCATGTATGTTTGTGGGTGAGGTATGAGTTCCTGATATTTCTATTGCATTATTAGTCAAGTGGTGGCATTTTATGGTGCTTTCGATGTTAGTCCTTGTGGGACTATAGCCCATGCCAACTTGACTATTTCCCATAATTTTATTTTTATGAGGTTTAATCTCATCCTTATTTTCCTGTATTTTATCTTCTCCCTTAAAATCATCATTTTTCTTCTTTTTTTCAATTAACACCTCCTCTGTTGTTTTTTTGTTTTTCCCATCTCCTGTTTTTGCTTTTTCTTTTTCTATTATCTCTGACTTTTCAACTGTTGCAACTCCCTCTTTTTTTTCCACTCTTTCATTTTTCCTGGATATCTCACTATTGGTGGCTGGTTTGCCCACATGGGCGTTTTTTCGTTGCTCATTTTTCACTAATTGTTCCTCTATTTTTTTTATTTTCCCTCCAATGGTGGTATTCCCTGGTTCGTTGACTATACCTTCCTCATTTTTAGACCTGCTACTACTAGGCTTAACATTTCTTCTGCCAGTGAGCTTTTTCCCATAATTAACCGTATGCCAAGGTCCATCACCTGAGTCATCCTCCTTAGGCTTCTGCTCTTCATGTAATACAACCTTATCCCTTGGTATACCTAGTTTATGGGGGGTTTGGACAGTTCTAGCGACGCTACAAGCATGTTGATTATGTCCCAGGCGACCGCAAGCTTGACATAGTAATGTATTCTCCTCATAATGTACTTGCTGAAGATGCTTCCCTATTAAAATATCTTTGGGGAGAGGCTTGTCCAGGGGGGCTAATATACATAGTCTCGCAAATCTTCCTCTACTGGCCTGGACTGTACAATTATCAATTTTTAAAACTGCTCCTATAACTGACCCAACTTTCCTAAGGATGTTCTCATCATAATATTCAGTAGGTAGTTCAGGTAGTCGAGCCCATACTGAAGAAAAATTTGGTTGGGCAGTTGATACTGAAAATAGGGGCTCCCATTTCCTAACTAGAATATATTGGCCACTAATGAACCAGGGACCATGCATGAGTATTTTCTCATAATTTTCCACTTTAAATAACTTAATAGCGTAGTAATCCTCACCAAGGTCTATAAGGTGAATCGGTTCCGTCAAACGCCAAAGAGGTTGGAGCCTAGTTTTAATGTAATTGTAGCCCAAACGTTTTCCTAATACTCTCATTATAACAGTTTGGCACCAAGGTGTGTAAAGTCGTTTTTTATCTTCTGCCGTTACAGGTACAAAATAGGGGTGGTTTGTATTGTTTTCAAACTCATCCGATAGATCAAATAGCTCAAAACTACTAGATAGAGATGAAGCATGTGCAGTAGTGTCTATAGCAGTATGTGAGAGTAGCTTATCACGAAAGCTTACCATATCTGGTATGTCATCCTTTGGCTTGATTGTGCTTCTTTGAAGTTGGTCACTCTCCTGATCCGTCATTTCCACTTCAGTTTGCATGATGTGGTGTGTTATGGCTAAGATCAAATAGGCTGTTTTAAGTATTTTAGTGAGAACTAATTTTTAGTGAGAAGGGAGAGCATTTTCTCTCTCTGTATTAGGTAGAGTTAGGTTAGGAGTATATATTCTCACTAGACTGTATTTCTCTTAAAACTTAACTAGATGAAGTAAGTAGTTATTAGGCATGCACGTACAAATTTTTTAATGTATGCTTATGATTGTATCAACACGTAAGTATTTCTGCTAGTACTTTGTATAGCTCTAATATTATCAATAAATATTGTACTTATCTAATTGATAAAATAGTAATCAAACATTATGACACGGTTTCAGTTATAAACTCCTACAAAAACTCTCAACCAAAATTTCATTTCCTTTACTTTAGCAATAACAAAAATTCCAATTCCACCCCTTTTTCTTTTCCTCTCTAATATCTTCCCACATTTTCCCCGAAGAATTAGAGAGAAAAGAAAAAAAGAGAAAATCAGAAAACTAACAGTGTCTTTCTATACAAATTGGAAATAGAAAAAAAAAAAAAAAAAAAACAAGGGTTTTCAAATTCCCTTCTTTTCTCTCTCCCACGTTTTAGTTTCTTTTCTTTTCTCTTTTTATTATCGTTTCCCTCGCTTTTCGCTTCTATATTTTTTTATAATTCTCCGGGAAGCTGGAATTATAAATTTTCCATTTTTCCTGGAGATATAATTTTCACCTCCATTTCTCAGCTGCATTTTCTCTCTCGTTTATTTCCAGGTATTTTAACATAATATCATTTTCGCGTATTATTTATTATGCAATGTATAATTTGTTCGCATATGTGCATTTCGTTTTGTTTGTCATATAAGGAAATATAATCATGATATACGAGCCTTGGTGGACAGAGTTAGCCGGTATCTGTGTTGGTGGAAGGTAGCACAACCCGTAGAATTAGGCGCAAGCTGGCCCAAACACAATGCATTGCTGATACAACATCTTGTTTCGTATATAAAATTCTGCATAATTTATGTAAAATATGTGATTACTTTGTACATAATAAAAAATGCGGAATAAGATATTTATTTTTTTCATAACCGTGGTGTCCGGGACACCTTGACTAATTCCACGAGGTACCTTCTACCTTCCACTAACATACGTAGCGGGTAACTCTATCTGCAAAGGCTTGTGCAGATGGAAGATAGTGTTTTTGTCTCTGCTGGTATTTGATGTGGAATAAGTTATGTGCATCAACATTAACAGGATAAAGCTAATATTTGTCGTATGTAATTGCACATAGCAATTCATGTATATTACTATTCATATTAATAATTTATTTTTTGGAGTACAACACTTTTCTGTTATAATAATCTAGTATGTTAACCTACATCTAGGCTATTGTGGTTGGCATTGGAATTGAAAATTTCGTTGTTTTTGCAGGAATTTGTATTCTGTATTGCAACTGAGGAAAGGGGGATTTCATCCTACATACATTTGTGAAGTCGAGGGTATGTCTACATACATTTAACATTTTATCAAAGAGGGAGGGATTGAGAACTTGTTGTATAGGATTAATCGTCTTTGGGTTTGTGAATTTTCTGCTTTTTCCCCTTCTATTTCTGTCTGAGGAATTGATGCCCGGCGCTTGATTGGATGTGCATTAGAATATGGATTCTCAAAATTCAGCCCCGACGACCAGCCAGGTCAACTGCTGTGATTGCGGGTGCAGTTGTTCCGTGATGAACAGGTCCTATTCGGGGACTTGGCTCCGATCTGTAAAGCGAAAATTTGATGAGTATAATGAGAATAAGTTTATGATCCCAGGCTTTGTCTTACCTCTAAATGCTCGTATTGAGATTGAAAATGAATGTACAGCACTTAGGGAAATGGTAGGTAAGCAACAAAAGACAATTCAGGATTTAAGTGCTGAGTTGGAGGAAGAAAGGAATGCATCCTCCTCGGCAGCAAACGAGGCAATGTCGATGATCTTGAGGCTGCAAGGAGAAAAGGCAGAGGTTCAGATGGAATTTAAACAATTCAAGAGGTACACTGAGGAGAAAACAGCGCATGATCAGCAAGAGATCATGGCATTGGAGGATTTATTATACAAGAGGGAGCAAACAATTCAATCATTGACTTGTGAGGTGCAAATGTATAAGCATAGAATGATGAGTTATGGGCTCACAGAATCTGAGGCTGATGGTGATGGTGAGACCGAAAAGGGCCGTTTTAGTCGGAACAATAGTATGTCCGAGACTATCAATGGGCAATTGGAAGTTCCTCCATTTGATTACCCTCCATTGAAATGCATTATTAATGAGAATCAAGTATACACAGAGGTTGATAATGATGTTGTTGATGTTGAGAAATATGCGTTTGAAGAGACCCCACGTTCATGTGATCAATTGCGCGATTTGGAGCATAGGATCAATCAGTTGGAGAGGACACCAAGAAGCACGGATGGGGATCTGTTTAAGAACAACATACTTGAAAAAGTGATAGTTGGTCATTCCCCAAGGAGGACTAGACATCTTAGAAAGTTTTCAACTGATAGTTTAGGTTCTCCTTTCGTTACAAATAAAGAAATTAACTCAGATTTCATCTCAGATTCTCCAAGGTTTGGTGGAAGTATTAGGAAACCAGAATATTCACAAACAGAGGAGCGTTCAAACTTGAGGAAGGATAATTCATCGGAATTTGGAGATGACATGAGTGACCGAGTTTACACAATTGATTCGGTACATCAGAGGGCTGGATATAATGGTGTGTCAGAACCCAAGGCTTCAGCTGGAATGATTGACGATTATACCCCGAGGGATTCATTGAATCACACAGATTTTGGAGATCCAGAGGTCACGAAATTGTACCTTAGGCTTCAGGCACTCGAGGCTGATAGGGAATCAATGAGACAGGCTATGATTGCTATGCGAACTGATAAAGCACAGGTGATATTGCTCAAGGAGATTGCTCAGCAATTGTGCAAGGAAATGTCCCCAGCCGTGAGAAGACCTGTGAGGAAGCCATCCGTATTTGGGAGCTTTTCTTTCATGTCTATATTCAAGGTATGATTTTAATCTATGATTATCTTTATGGTTTCCCAGTAACTCCATTTTCATGGTTATTATGATACCTATGGTCTTTGTCCGATGTGAAAGCCCAATTTATGGGTTATCGCAAGCACATTAGTAGCAACTTTGCGAGTGTAAACATATATTTGATTCAATTTGATTGGGTATAAATTTATTGGCCCACTTATGTCGATGGCAACAAGCTAATTTGTTTGTCTTTACTCCTAACAAAGATTATTTTCCTGCGCCAAAGCTAAAAGCTTACTGGTTAGAAGTGTTTGGACCTGCCTTCTTGCTGTGCCACTTGTAGTTGAAAAACGTTACCTCATCTTCTTTAAGCTTTTTCAATTTTCCTAACTTTTGACCGCACTGTCACAAATAATTTGGTTACAGTCCGTTGGTAATTGTTTGGTCCACTAATCACCTTGAACTCCGACTTTTGGCTCCATTTTGTGAATATTGTTTATCTTGAACTTACTTTAGTACTACATGATCCTAAGTGTGTCTGCATGTGATGTTTATGATTTTTCTTCTGGTTATGTATAAATAGCCAAGTTATGTAATTATATGATGGCCTATAAAGGTTAATTCATAAAACACTTGATCTAAAAAAGGTTAATTCATAAAACACTCTTTTGTCATCGTGTATACTTAGTTTTACGCATGCTTGAATTCATGTTGCAATTATCCAAAAACAAAAGGTCTGAGTACTTGTTCTAGTGCTTTATTTCATGCGAGATGGTTTTATTGCTGCATTCTGAGAATCTGTCTTCCCATTTCTTAGCTTTCTGCTGGGTGAGACTTTGGAGGCAATCTTTATAGAAAGCTGGAGTATTTTTTTTTTTTTAAAGATAAAACTATTTAAAATCTTTATCAAACGAAAGATAAACCGTTTTGAATTTAGGATGATGAAATTGAATATTTTCTGCTGAACATGCACCAAGAAAACCTGAGATTAGGTTGCTTGGAAAAGGAAAAGCTGAAAATAGGTTTGATTTTCTCTTTTTTAAGCATCCTCTAGACCTTGAATTAGCTTTTGTGGACATTGTTCTCTTTTATTCGACCAATTATGGGTGACATTTGGTGTGGCTCAGAGCTGGTGTAGTGGAGTAATTTTTCTCTTTGAGACGTCTCAATAAGTTACTTGTGAGTACACTTAATCTTCAATATAATCATCAGAAAATATCGGATGGATTATCTTGGGGATATGTTTGAATAAGATGTTGAGCCCATCAGAATGGGAAGAATGGTGCTAATCCATGTAATCATAAATTTTTAGCAGAATCGCATTTCAAATAGTATGTAGACCAGGTTATTTGTGATGTCAATTTGACATCACCAACCAGATCTTGATGCATTTCGATAGGTATGTTCCTTATAGATATGTTTGTCCATATTGTCATGGACAGTTGACATACAGCCCCCTTTAGTTACTTTTAACGGACGATTTGGAATAAACAATTGCGCTAGAAGTAATCCCATTTTTATAAATTTATGTTCTTATTTCCCAGTTGGTGTTTGAAGAAGGGGTTCACCATTTGAATTTTCTTCTATTATATTGATGACACTAAAAGCTAACAAGTTAGACCAAAAATCATGAAGTTAAGTTGTCTCAACTGAAGGTAATACAAACTAGTAGGATTGATGATTAAATATTGTTGCCACACACATTACTTGGTTAAGGTTAAGTGGGAGTTTTAGAAAACCTCCTAGTTTAGAGAACTTCCTGTTTTTGCCTAAAATTAAATTATTTACCTGCACTAGCTGACTTTGGTCTGAATAGAGTGGAATGGATATAGAGGATCCATCTAACTGATCCTATTTAGTTTGGGATTGAGACATTTATTGATTGATTTATGCTGACACCAAAATATCTCACCATTGTCCTTCTTCCCTCCTCCCCCCTTCCCCCGTTTCTTGTTTGGCTCACCTGTTTCTGTGCCGTGTTTTGGTTTATACTTGAGCTGATTTCTTTTGTATTCTTCTTTATTCAGTTGGTGGTATCCTTTGTTTTGTGGAGAAGAAAAGCACGCAAATGCAAGTGAGTTGATCATTACAATTTGGTTTCTTTTTAATAAATTGTTTCTATACTGCTTCAACGTCTTGCATTCCTTCCTTGGCAATAAAATAAAGCAGTCAATCTATTTCCTTATTTGCCTGCATGAGTGAGTTTCTTGTTTAAGCAAGTTCTACGTGGCACGCTATTAAAACTTGATACTTCTCTAGGTACATGTTTGGATCATCGAGCAGCAATGTAGGCTTGCTTATGCTTTTAGACAAGGGACCTCGTGTGGGGCAGTGGAGATGTCTGATGAGTACTCAGGTGTAAAACCAGCTCCAAATAATTCCACATCGATTACTGAAGACTGTATCATAAACGTCAGTGCAAAATGGACTGTAGTCAGACTTGTTGCTTTTTCATATTACTTTCTTTTCTCCCTATATTCCTTGCTACTGCAAATCTGGGTTCACTCTGCCCTGTGCTCTTTAGCGTGATTCTTGGAATTGTAACATTTCGCTGAACCAGTGGCATTTGAATATAGATGTTCCACTGCCAGGTCGGGCTTGTGAATAATTGTGATCATATATAGCTTGTTTGGATTCTGCTCAATTTTTTTTCTTCTGTATATTACAATTTGTGAATGAATTTCTTCTTTTGTTAGCTCTTCTTTTTTGTCAATCAGATGTTAGTGCAATTGCACTTATGTATTCGTCCTGGAAGAAGTTCGTTCTTCTTTATCTAGACATGTTCAAGTCTGACTAAGGTTATTAAAGCCTAGCCAGAACTTTCTATGTATTTATAATGTTCTAGTTTCTGGTGAAGTAGGACGAATGCTTATAAAGGGAATTGGAAATTCTTGAAATTTCACTTTTGCTAAATGCACTTATATGTTTTACCTTCAAGTGAATGTTTCATTTTTCCTCCCAAACTACAGTTAAAATTATTTTTGTTACCAACTTCAACATTGTCAAAATCCAGTGACCATGTAAGTTTTACCAAAGCTTTGCATTAGCACTCTTCTCATCTACCCTGCGGTTTGCCCTACACAAACTTTAGACCTACATTATTACTCCTACCCATAGCCAAGTGAAATAGAGCTGCCTTCATGGCATTTATGAGTCATAGTCAAATTCCCAACGTAATAATATTAAGCGGTTCTAATACTAGAAGAACCCTTGAATAACTCTCATCATGGTCCTAAATTACACCGCACTATTGCCCACGATGAATTTACACACTATAAATTATCCACGTCCATCTCATATTTAGATGGGAAAAAGGTCACCATGCATTTGCAATTGAGCAACTTTGCTTTTCGTTAATTTTTGTTCTAATATCTCATCATTAGGGAAAAATCTCGTTTTGTCTTAACCTATAAACGAGCTTCAACTTGATAGTAATTTTAAGTTATATTCAAAAGTTGAGAGGTAAATTTGAACCTTTATTATCTAAAAATTTGGACGCGGAAAATCCACTCATTTCATAGTACTATGGTAGGAGTAAATAGAAGACGATATACTAATGAAAACTGTAAAAACGGATCATCAAAAGTATACTCGGGCACTAATCAATGTTCCTATTTTACAAACAAACGACAAAAGAATCTGTTTTTTTTTTTTTTTTTTTCAAAAAGAAAAGCAGAAGTACAAAATATATACATCCCAGTGCAAAACCTCAAAGACCTGGGCGGCTCAAACCACACTTTCTCCTGCAAAAACAATGTTTATTCATGGTTCCAAAACCTTACTATTCAAGAACCAAAAACGTAAGAGAAAACATGGCAACAAGTCCAAGAAATCAAATAAAATCTCTATTTCTACAAAACAAGAACAAAAATATACTCAACAAGAACAAGAAGATGATAATGATGAAGGTTTCAACTTAAAATTCTCAGTACAATCAAATTCCCATGGAGTACAACCACTTGGTAATCTTTATTTCAACCCATCATCATATAATTCAAGAAACACTGGTTTAGGTAATCTCATGACTTTAACTGATGAGCTTGTTCTTGATATTTTAGCCCTTTTAGAAGGTAGCCACTTGGGTATTTTGTCAACTGTAAGCAAAAGTTTGTACATTTTTTGTAATCATGAACCCCTTTGGAGGAATCTTGTATTGGACAATTGTAAAGGTGGGTTCTTGTTTAAAGGTTCTTGGAAATCTACTTTTATTAGTGGTTGTAAGCGAAAAGTTTTGATTTTGAGTAGTTCTTGTTTGAAAGTTAGAGACTTTTATTCTGATTACTTGTTTCAAAGTTGGTTATGTGCTAATCTTGAAATGAAACAAGAATGGTTAGAGAGGGATAATGTTGTTAGGAGGAGAGGGATTTCGATCGATGAGTTTGTTATGGACTTTGAGGAACCGAATAAGCCGGTTTTGTTAGAAGGGTGTTTGGAAAATTGGCCTGCATTGGAGAAATGGAATAGGGATTATTTGATTGAGAAATGTGGGGATGTGAAGTTTTCTGTTGGGCCTGTAGAAATGAAGCTTGAGGATTATTATAGATACTCCGATCAAGTGAGGGAAGAAAGGCCGTTATATTTGTTTGATCCGAAGTTCGCTGAGAAAGTTCCGCAGTTAGGAAAGGATTATGATGTCCCTATGTACTTTAATGAGGATTTGTTTAGTGTGTTGGGTAATGACAGGCCAGATTATAGGTGGATTATAATTGGACCTGCAGGGTCCGGCTCGTCATTCCACATTGATCCAAATTCTACATCTGCTTGGAATGCGGTAATCAAAGGATCCAAGAAATGGGTGTTATTCCCCCCTGATGTGGTGCCTCCTGGGGTGCATCCAAGCCCTGATGGTTCAGAAGTAGCAAGTCCTGTTTCAATAATAGAATGGTTCATGAACTTCTATAATGCAACCAAGAGTTGGAAAAAGAGACCTATTGAGTGTGTCTGCAAGGCCGGAGAAGTAATCTTTGTACCTAATGGATGGTGGCATTTGGTCATCAATTTGGAGGATTCGATTGCCATTACTCAAAACTTTGTTAGCAGGTATGCTACTTTTGTCTCTTATATCCCTGGCACTTGATATTGCTTTCATGTTTGATGAAAAATTACTACTAGTTTCCTTAATGGCATGTAATGTTTCGCTTTGTGAGGAGGTGGATAATCAGTATAAATACAAAAGTTCACGATTGAATAAATAGCTGTAACTCAACATCATATGTATTCTCAGGTTAATATGTATTATGTTCTGTTCAGTCCCTTGAGTCATTGTTCTACGTAGTTTCATGTAAATAATACTAGCATATCAGAGGAATCGTTTATAGATACCGTCCAGGAGGGTGCTGTTAGAGAATGTAACATGAAGGTCTTAATCATAACTTTACTTTGACTAATCATTTCTTTTATGAGCTCACTCTCTTGTCAAGCTTTAGAAAGTGATAGAATGGAAGTGATGGTCATGCTGGTTATCAACATGAAACTGTGGGAAACAGGGAATATATATGCCAATAGTTGGAAGCATTTTGACTAGAGAATGTCTAGAAGAGTGAGATAACTATTTTGGTCTGTTCGTTTTGAACAGTTGTCAAGAACATAACTTTCTCCCTCCTACAATCATGGCTCTAAAGATTTTATGATGACTCTACATAAAGATAGAAATTCTTTATGATACAAGGATGTCATGTAATTGAGCTTTAAAGTTTAGGATAAACCACCTTGAAACTCAATTATATTTTTTACTGATAAAAATATTGAGATTAAAAGTGATTTATCCTCAACAAGAACCTTTGTAAGTTAATGAGCTACTTTACATATTGGAATTTATCCTGGTTTTTTGGAAGCTGATGATGACACATTTTTGTACTTAGAACTTAGAACTTAGAACTCTGGGTCTGAATGTTGGACGTGAGCTTCTTTTGACTAAATATTCATCTACAATGCTCTATTCTTTTACCCTTTTCCTCTAATCCCTTAATTCCCAGCCAGGATATATTTCATTAAACCACAATAGCCTTATTGGTTGAACCTCTGCACTCGAACACAGATATGCATAGTCCTGCTTAACTGATTCTCCCTTGCTTCATATTGAAAGAGCTCTGAAGTTGATGGCTAACTGGGAGAGAAAGTTGTATCTTCGGTTTTGGAACCTTTATTATGTGGATTTTGTTGTGGTATGGAAAGAAGGTATCTTCTCTGCACATTTAAAAGTAGGTTTTAGTTGACTGCACTTAGCTTGAACTAACCATGACTCTTTCAGGACAACTCTCTCCCTCTGCTTGTGTGTCTGTTTATGATAACCGAATTTTCAATAGAAACCCTCTCTCCCCTCTTCTGTGTCTGTTTAGGAACTTCAGCAAGTTTGGAGAGGAACTGTTTCAGAACTCACTTGGCTAAAATAAATTCCCTTTCTCTAGCCACTATGTATTTAAAGATGGGTATGTTCAAATGGTTATTTCATCTTGCAGGAGGAATTTACTGAATGTTTTGGAATTTCTGAAAAGGCCAAATGCGTGCACTCTTGTGTCTGGAACAAGCGACAGAGTCAATTTGCATGACAAATTTAAGAATGCCATTGAAGCATATCTTCCTGGTGCTATTGATGAGTTGACTCTGAAAGCTGAGGAGAAAAAAGCTCAACAGAAAAAACTTCCCTTTTGGGAGACGGTCACTGATTCAAAAGCTGGCGCTTTCAAATTTTCTTTTTGATGGAAGGCCAGTGATGAGATCTTCACCAGTTAGTCCCCAGGAAGTGGACTTCTACCAATCTTCTGCACAAACAATGCATGGCTGGAATTCAATCGTTCTTTACATGATGAGAGGAACTATTAAGGTAGTAATTGGCATTTTATTGATTGATCTTTTCATTTTCAAGAGGGATCAAAAGACTAGATACTTGTCAGAAAAGAAAAAAGAGATAAGAGGGACCAATAGTCTTAGACAATTTTGCCATCAGTTATTCATCTTACGCTGTTGTAATTTCTGTTCCATTTGCTGTATTAATAACATTGAGCACATTAAAGAGCCATCTCCAATGGAATAGGAAAAAGTCTTGGAGTCAAACTTATATGTCGCTAGCAGGCTCCTTTGAAATGTGTACCTTAGCTCAAAACATGTTTTACTTGCTTAATAAAGGTCTCAAATGTGGAAGTAGCCTCACTTGGTGTTGTGATATAAGTTTCTTCAGGTTGTTTCCAGTACTTGTAGAAATACAATTCTATCTGCTTGTATGGTGTTCTTAAGTGGTGAAAGATTTGCAAGACTGATATCAATCACATCAATAATCTTGCCTAATTCTTCATAGCCTATGCTTGCAATAGTCCACTAGAGAGGGAGGGTGGGGGTTAAATTCAACTATGTTATTCCTGAAGTGCCAGTTTCAGTTTTGATGGAAATCAAGGTCTTCAGATTTGCAGAAACTAAGGAGCAAAGAAAAGCAACAAATTTTGTTCTTATTTATATTTTTGAAAATGTATGGTTTTGTGATTTGACTACCAATTACGTGTTTTTATTTTAGAATTTAAAAACTACAAAATAGGATACTGAAATATTTAAGATGAAAAGTTAGTCTCTCCGCTAATTTCATCCTGTTTAATGCAACCTGAGGAACTTATCGTCTTTAAGTTGGCGATTCTCAACCTTATTAAAAAAAAAGTTCGATGAATCTCAAATATCCATAATTAAGTACAACATACAACAATATACCCAATATTATTCTACGAGTAAGGTCTGGAAGGGTGAAATGTACGCATATCTTATTCCCGAACCCAATATCAGTACCAAGACTCAGGTTTATAACCTGGCTGGCAACTCAAGGAAGATTACTAACTAAGGATAGGCTAGTCAAAATGCATGTGAACTGGCAAAATGAGGACTGCTGTCTATGCTCCGTCTCTGTTCAGGAAACCCATACACACTTGTTCAAAGATTGCCATTGGTTCACCCAACTAAGGGTTGAAATCCAGAAATAGTCGAGGCACAACTACAGCCAACTGGACATCATTGGAAACCTGGAATGGATCAAAGGTGTGCATTGATGTTCGGCATTTTATGCCTACTTTTCCTTAATATTTCCGCACATTTGAGCTTGTTTTGCACTTGTTTGGTAGCTTGTGAATGTGGTTTTACGCTGATGTTGTGTTGTTCGTGTGTAGGTCGTTACGCGATACATTTGGAGCGTTTCGGAGCTTGATTGAGCATGAATTGGTTGAAGGATGTTTGAGGATTGGATTGAGCACACAAAGGCACGACACAAGCCGAGTTTTGGAGCGAAAGAAGAGCATTTTGGCTTGGCGCTACAGCCCCCGCGCCGCGCAGCCTATAGCGCGAGGTGGCTGGCGCGATTCTCCACGCGGCGCATGGCCAAAGCGTGGAGAATGTGGCGTCCTCTGGTCGTTTGCACGCTTTCTGAGGCGCGGGGCGCCCGTTATAGCGCCCCTTGTGCGCGTTTTTACGTCCTATTCCTTCTAGCATCGGGTCTAACTTATTACTAAGGGTTTGGAAACATTATAAATAGTTCTTTACTTAGTTTTTGTAAAGAGTTCTTGACTTTGGAGCAATATTGAGAGCTACACACTTCATTGAACAAGGGTTATTCCCAATCTTTCATCTATTACATCAAGTATTTCATTATTACACCAAATCTTTGCCTTGTGATTATGAATATGTGTGGATAATTTACTAACGTTCTGGGGTTAGAGTGTACATGAAAGTTGATTGTTGAAGATTGATTTCCATTGATTGAATCCCATAACGGGTTACTTATTCTTTCTTGAATTAACTTGTATAATTGTTAGAGCTCGATAATTATACATCATCTATGGTTTTTGGGTTGAACTCGAAAGAGAGAATCTAATTACGTAATAAGGAAGAATAGAACTAGTTTGTGAACCCGGGCATCGGGGAATCAATTCGCGGGTAGGATAGACATATACTTGCTTGCCTAGTTTAACTCATTACAGAGATCGTTAATGCGTGCATGTGATTTAACCCATAGACATATAGGGATTGAAGTAGCTTGCATAGATTGTGAAGAACTGAAAGGTTTTCATAATTACAATTACTCTGTCAGTTAGTAACCTGGGATTTAAGAAGTGGAATCATTTGAATACATCAACTGGATTGTTCGTAACTCTGGCCCTGGATCGCTCCCTTGATATTGTTAACAACCAAAGTTCTGCCCCATTGCTCGATTACATCTTTAGCACTTTACCTACTGCATTTTAGTTATAAAAACTCTTACAACCATTGGAAAAAGACCCCTGGATAGTTTGTTCAGGAATTGTTTATTAAGCACTAGTCTGCATAGTCCTCGTGGGAACGATACTCGACTTTGTCACTTTATTACTTGGCGACCGCGTATACTTGCGTGTGCGTTTGGGAGCAACAAGTTTTTGGCGCGTTGCCGGGGACTAATTACGGACTAATTACTTTTTGAACAATTACTTAATTGCTATTCAGGTTTAATTTTTTTGTTGAGTTTCTTGTGCTGTTTCAGGCAATAGGTTTTGAATGCAAAGGAACAAAAAGGACGAATCACTCGCACCTTTTGATCCCGAGCCTGAAAGAACCTTGAGGAAGACAAAGAAGGAAGCGAGAGATCGAGAAGCATTAGCCATCGTACTTGCCTCCCTTCCTGTTGAAATGGCTGAAGAACAAGCAGTAGCAGTGCGAGATGTGGCTCTTCCTAGTCTGAAAGGAGTAGAGTCAAGTATTGTGAAGCCTGCTATTACTGGAAATTTTGAGATCAAGCCCGGCATGGTTCAGTTGCTGCATGTGACGGGGCAGTATGTTGGATTCCTGCATGAAGATCCGCAGCAACACTTGCAGAACTTTCTGGAGATCAGTGATACTTATACACCGGCAGGTGTGCCTACTGATTATGTGCGAATGACTTTGTTCCCATTTTCATTGATTGGGACAGCAAGGAAGTGGTTAAAGGCTGAAAAGCCTGGGTCTATCACTACTTGGGAGGATTTAGCTAAGAAATTCTTGGCTAAGTTTTATCCGTCTGCTAAGACGGCCAGGTTGAGGAGTGCAATTTTGTCCTTCAGGCAGTTTGAAGGCGAATCATTATATGCAGCCTGGGAGAGATTTAAAGCGTTATTGAGAGATTGTCCTCACCACAATCAAACTAATGAGGTTATTGCACACACTTTTGTTGAGGGGTTGAACCAACATACTAAGATTGTGGTTGATGCTGCTGCTGGAGGCCAAGTGCTGGCCTTAAATTTTGAACAGATCTATGACTTACTTGATAAGTTTTCACAGAGCAATCCTGATGGCAAGGTGATGGCAGAGCTAATATACATAGTGAGGGGGCTAGCAGAGCTGCTACGCAGAAAGCTGCTGGGGGTACTTCAACTAGATGGAATTACAGAGTTGCGAGCGAAGATGGATGCTATTTCCAATCAAATCAGCAAGCTGGCTCTCCAAGCAAAGCCACAACCAGCTCCAGTGCAGCAAGTTCAGACCTTTTGTGAAGTATGTGGTGAGGATCATAGCACTGAGGTTTGTCCCTCTAACCCAGAGTCAGTATATTATGTGGGTAATCAGAACAGATCACAGGGCCAAAACTGAAATCAGTATGGTAATAATTATAACACGGGTTGGCGTAATCACCCAAATTTTTCTTGGAGGGATACCCGTGAGCAGTTTCAGGGTAATGAGAGAGCCCAATTTACTCAAAACAATGCACCACAGCAGGGATCGCAGTCTCAGGCTCAACCACAGCATTCTAATACTATGGAGGATATGCTCAAGAAAATTCTTGCAGGGCAGCAAAAGCTCATTGATGAGTCAGCATCTCAGGCACAAACAATTAAAGATTTGAGCAATGCACAGAAAGATCTTGAAAGACAATTGGGGCAGCTTGCTGGAGCACAAAATAATAGACCTCGGGGTGCTTTACCGAGTGATACAGAGAAGAATCCTAGAGAATTTGTGCAAGCAGTGACTTTGAGGAATGGAAGAGCACTGGAGGAAGTTCCCCCAAAGCCAAAGAAGCCTGTTGGTGAGTTAGAGCCAAATGTTGATAGGGAAGTGGAAAAAGAAGCAGAAAAAGTAACTGAAAAGCAGCCCGAGTCTGCTATTGTGAGACCACCACCACCTTTCCCGCAGAGACTTCAGAAGCAGAAAGTTGATGCAGCATGCAAGAAATTTTTGGAGATATTGAGTCAAATTCAGGTAAATATTCCTTTGGTGGAGCTTTTGCGGGATGTTCCCAAATATGCTAAATACATCAAGGATATTGTTGCTAACAAGAGAAGATTGACTGAGTTTGAGACAGTTGCACTTACTGAGGAGTGCAGTTCCAGAGTTAGAAGCAAGCTTCCGCAGAAATTGAAGGACCTGGGCAGTTTTACCATCCCTTTGAAAATTGGGGAACATGAGGTTGGTCGTGCTTTATGTGATTTGGGTGCTAGTGTGAATTTGATGCCTTCTTCAGTTTTTAGGAAGCTAGGCCTGGGTGAGCCACGACCCACTACTGTGACCCTGCAGCTTGCTGATAGATCTTTGACATGCCCCGAGGGGATTATTGAGGATGTGCTTGTACAAGTGGGTCAGTTCATATTACCCGTTGATTTTATTATTCTTGATTATGAAGCTGATCCTGAGGTTCCTCTCATCTTGGGAAGAGGATTTTTGGCTACTGCTGATGCTGTTATTCGAGTTAGGGCTGGTAAGATGATTATGAAAGTAAATGGGGAAGAAGCTGTGTTTAATGTGTTCAGAGCTACCCAGCTTCCTTCTCACTATGAAGAGTTGTCCATGGTAAAAGTGATAGATGATGAATTGTCTGCTGAAGAGAGGTCCTTCTTGGCTTCTAGTATTGATTCTTTAGAAAGGGCACTCTTATGTGATGATGATGAGATCCTGAAGGATGAAGATACTGAAGAATATTTGGAGGTTCTTAATATGCAGAGTAGATTCATCCCAGGGTGGAAAAAATTTGAGGAGCTTGATAGACCGTTGACCTTAGCTCCTGCTAAACCGTCTATTGAGAGAGCTCCTAATCTTGAGCTCAAACCTTTACCCGCACATTTACGTTATGCTTATTTGGGTGAAGGTAATACTTTGCCCGTGATCCTTTCTTCTTTGTTGTCTGATGTGCAGGTTGAGAAGGTATTGCGGGTATTGCGAGAGCGTAAGAGAGCTATTGGCTGGACTATTGCTGATATTAGAGGGATTAGTCCTTCTTTCTGCATGCATAAAATTCTCTTGGAGGAAGATCATAAGCCGTCCATAGAGCAGCAGAGGAGGCTAAACCCAATCATGAAGGAGGTGGTAAAGAAAGAAGTTATCAAGTGGCTGGATGCTGGTATTATTTTTCCTATCTCTGACAGCAAGTGGGTGAGCCCAGTGCAATGTGTTCCTAAGAAGGGGGGCATGACAGTGGTGAAGAATGAGAACAATGAGTTGATTTACAAGAACTGTTACAGGGTGGCGAATTTGCATTGATTATAGGAAGCTCAACAAGGCCACCAGGAAAGATCACTTCCCACTCCCTTTTATTGATCAGATGTTGGATAGACTTGCAGGCCATGAGTATTACTGTTTCTTGGATGGATATTCGGGCTACAATCAAATTGTGATAGCTCCTGAAGACCAAGAGAAGACCACTTTTACTTGTCCATATGGCACCTATGCATTTAGGAGGATGCCATTTGGGTTGTGTAATGCCCCTGGGACTTTTCAGCGATGCATGATGGCTATTTTCACTGACATGGTGGAAAAATTTGTGGAGGTATTTATGGATGATTTCTCAGTGGTTGGTGATTCTTTTGATGACTGTTTGAAAAATCTTGATGCTGTGCTGAGCCGTTGTGAAGAAACAAATCTGGTGCTGAATTGAGAAAAATGTCACTTTATGGTTCAAGAAGGCATTGTACTTGGGCACAAGGTGTCAAAGCAAGGAATTGAGGTTGATAAAGCAAAGATTGAGGCTATTGAGAAATTACCACCACCTATCTCTGTTAAGGGGGTGCGTAGTTTCTTGGGACATGCAGGGTTCTATAGACGTTTCATAAAGGACTTCTCTAAAATCTCCACTCCCTTGTGCAAATTGTTAGAGAAGGATGTGAAATATGTGTTTGATGATGCTTGTATCAAGGCGTTTGAAGAGTTGAAGAAAAGGTTGGTGACCGCACCAATCATCATTGCTCCTGACTGGTCTTTGCCATTTGAGTTGATGTGTGATGCGAGTGATAATGCTATTGGGGCTGTTCTAGGCCAAAGAATTGGAAGAATTTTTCACTCCATCTATTATGCAAGCAAGACGCTTGATGCAGCCCAGTCTAATTATACTACCACTGAGAAGGAGTTGCTAGCCGTGGTTTATGATTTTGACAAATTCAGATCTTATTTGGTTGGCACTCGAGTTGTTGTCTACACTGATCATGCCGCAATCCGGTATTTGTTTGAAAAGAAGGACTCCAAGCCTAGACTCATTAGATGGGTTCTCTTATTGCAAGAGTTTGATGTTGAAATTCGAGATCGCAAGGGTACTGAGAATCAAGTTGCTGATCATTTGTCAAGGCTGGAGAATAGAGATCATGTAGATGAAGGGCCCGAGATTAAAGAGGTGTTTCCTGATGAGCAACTTTTTGCTCTTGATGCAGCTGAGGTGCCATGGTATGCTGACATGGTGAATTTACTTGTGAGTAATGTGTACCCCCCTGGGGTAACTGCTGAGCAAAAGCGTAAACTCCGTCATGAGAGCAGATTTTATGTGTGGGATGAGCCCTATTTGTACAAGATAGGAGTTGATCAACTAGCTAGGAGATGTATTCTAAGGGAAGAAGTAGAGCCGATTCTACAGAGCTGCCATTCCTCTCCTTATGGTGGCCACCTTGGTGGAGATCGAACAGCTGCAAAGGTACTTCAATCTGGTTTCTTTTGGCCTACTTTATTTAAAGATGCTCATGCACTAGTGAAGCAATGTGATCGTTGCCAAAGAACGGGTACCATTACTAGGCGTCACGAGATGCCTTTGAACAATATCTTAGAGATTGAGCTGTTTGATTGTTGGGGTATTGATTTCATGGGTCCATTCCCACCTTCTATGGGCAACAAATACATCCTTGTAGCGGTTGATTATGTGTCGAAATGGGTGGAGGCTATTGCACTTCCAACGAATGACGCGAGTGTGGTGGTGAAGTTCGTGAAGAAGAATATTTTCACTCGTTTTGGGACACCGCGAGCTATCATTAGTGATGAAGGTACGCATTTTTGTAACCGGTTGTTCAATAAGTTATTGGCTAAGTATGGGGTTCGCCACAAGGTGGCTACTGCTTATCATCCCCAAACTAGTGGGCAAGTGGAAGTGTCTAACAGAGAGATCAAGCAAATCCTTGAGAAGAATGTGAATGCCTCAAGGAAGGATTGGGCTATGAAGTTAGATGATGCTCTCTGGGCTTATCGGACTGCATTCAAAACGCCTATTGGAACCTCTCCATATAGGCTTATTTATGGTAAGGCCTGTCACTTGCCGGTTGAATTAGAGCATAAGGCGTATTGGGCTATTCAAAAGCTCAACTTTGATATGGCTTTAGCGGGTGAGAGGAGGATGCTCCAACTGCATGAACTTGAAGAGTTCCGTTTCCATGCGTATGAAAATGCGAAATTATATAAGGAACGGACAAAGAAGTGGCATGATAAGCACATTGAGCATCGCTCTTTTGAGCCCGGGCAGCGTGTATTGTTGTTCAACTCGAGGTTGAAATTGTTTCCGGGCAAGTTGAAGCCGAGATGGTCGGGGCCTTTTGAAGTTGTTCGTGTTACCGCACAGGGTGCGGTTGCATTGAGAGCTCGGGTTCTGAGAATACATTTTTGGTTAATGGTCAACGGGTGAAACATTATTGGGGAGGTGCGGTGAATCATCGCACTTCAATTACGTTGAGGGACCCTTGAATTATACCCGTCGTGCCACGACGTTAAATAAGGCGCTTCTCGGGAGGCAACCCGAGTTTGTACTTGTAATAGTTTAGTTTTTTTTGTTTTTATAGTGTCACGTAGTTGTTGTTTTTGTGTGTCGTTTTTGTAGGAATTGGGTGAGCTAAACAAGGTGAAATTGATGCATTGAGGGGTGCGGGACGTCTCGAGTCATGTCTCGCGCTTGGGTTTGTACTTGGAATCGAAAATCGGTGCGAAAAAACGTGCTCGGGCGCGTTCGGGAGTGCCCCGCGCCTCCCAAAGCGCAAGAAAGACGCTGAAGCAAAAGAGCTTGGCGCGGTTGGGAGCGCCCCGCGCCTCCCACCGCGCCGAGTTAGGCAGAATGTGGAATTTGGTGCGCGCGATAGGCCTGCGCCGCGGGCCTAAATGCGGAAGGCAAGAAATTGGTTCAAAAACTCGGGTCAACGGGTTTTGACCCGAAATTCCTTAACCCCCAACCCTTTAATCCCGATTTCTAACATCTTTTCTTCCTTATTTTCACTACAAACACTCTATAAACACACACTAATTCACTTGCAACACTTGGAATCATTCCAACTCATTGTGCAATCAATTCTAACACATTCAAGTACCATGGTGACTACTTCTTTGACAACCAAAAGCTCTTCCTCCGCCTCGGGTTCGAGGCAAGCACTTCAAGCCGGGCCGTCTACTACAAAGCAAAAGGGTAAGGCACCGGCCAAACCCAAGGCTACATCAAAGGCTAAAGGCAAGGCCAAGATTCCAAAGGACGCGGTGCCGATACCACGTCCCGGAGGCAAGACCCAGTATGGCCTTCCTTTTGTAAAGAAGGGGGATTGCCAAACATGGTACAAGAATGTGCGGCTTGCGGGGTACATACCCGAGCAAGCCATTGATAAACGGCCGGTGCTACAAAAGTTTAGAAGTGTGGCCGAGAAGATCATTGCCCTAAAGTGGGACTCAGTGTTTGAGAGTCCGGGGCACGCCAACTTGGACATGGTCCAAGAATTGTATGCTAACTGGGAGCCCGAGGAAGCTTGGAGAGATGATGATGTGGTGACGGTTCGGGGGGTGAAGGTGAAGTTGGATCCGTCGGCATTGAATGCCTTCTTGGGGGTAGCTGACCCCGATTATGATGCGTTGAGAGAGTACATCAAGAAACTGGATTACAGGGCATTGCGGGAGACCCTATGTGGTGAGGGCTCCACGCATAAGTGGGGGCGAGGAGCGGCTGGGAGACACAAGTTTATGCATTTCTCCCAGTTTCTCAAGCCGGCGCGTGTATGGATGAGGTTCATAAATGCACGGATACTACCTTGTTCTCATTACTCCGAGGTCACTAAGACTCGGGCGTGCATGGTGTACTTTTTCATGACTGGGCGGCCGGTGAACATAGGATACTACATGCTGCGAGTGATGAAAGAGCAAAGAAAAGAAAAATCATGTAGTAGGTTGTATTTTGGGAACCTCTTGACCCGTTACTTGGAGAAGGCGGGCGTCCCCGTAGATGAGGTTGGGGATCGCATTGTCCCTGATATAGGGAGGCCGTTTGACATTGCTTCGGTCAAGAGGGTGATCACCACGGCACCGGTGAAGCTGACGGCGGACGAGTGGCAGGAGACAAGTGCCAACTTGGCCGCGCGTCAGTGCTTGATGATGGAGGCTATGGCCCGTCAGTCGGGCGTTGATATGACTGCTATTGACCGCAAGGTCCCGCTGACGGAGACCTCGAAGGGTTTGCTGGACGAGGTTCAAGCTAAAACGGTGGATCCGCAGGAGGACGAGAACACGGATTCAAATATTGTGGCCGATGATCCAGACAGTGAGTATGAGACTGATCATGAGGCGGAGGCCTAGGTCCACACTCCCGCGCACCATCCAGATTTCAGGGCAGTTTTCTTGTACTCTTACTTTTGCACTTACTTCTTTGTCGCACTGGGACATTGCTTAGTTTAAGTGTGGGGTGGGGTACTGCCCTTTATCTATTTTTGAGGATAGGATGCATGTACCTTAGGACTTTTTCTTTTGTCACTTGACGTTATTTTGATTTGTTTCTTGCTTTAATATATGGAAAAAATGAAAAAAAAATTAGAAAACCAATGAAAAATTCCAAAAAGATTTTCCTTTTAGTTTTTTTTTAGTGGTACATGTCATCCGCCCCGTGGTTTTTCTTATGGCCTCGGTTCTTTTCCACGGGTGGGCCTTTGAACCGGGTAGTTTTTTATTTCTAGAATTAGGATAGTTAGTTGTAGATGACCCTAGGCTAAGGAAAAAGGTAGAATGCTAGGTGCCTTTGATTTGTTTGATACCGATGGACTTGAATTGATTGCATGTGCTATTTGTGGTGTCCTTGGTTTTAATTGTGATGCATGCCTAGAAAAAGAAAAAAAATGGAACAACCCCCTTGAGATGCTTGAGTCCGCTTGCTTGACTTGAGTGCTAACTTTTGTGCATGAGTGCTTAAATTTCCACAAGTTGCATTCTAGAAGCTTAGTTGAGAGTTGTTGATGGAACCTCTTTGTGTGAACCATGTGCAATGTGTGTGTGAGGCATGTTCTTATTTGCTCCATGTTGCGTACTAATGTCTAGAACTTGCCCCGTGTGTGTGCAAAGCGAAATCCTAGGTTCGCTCTAGTCGGGAAATGATACAAGGCCTTCTTTTGTTAGCCTACCCGTACATATATACCTTGGAAAATTATTGTTGTGATTTCTTTGACCCTTTTTGTTGGCAGCCACACCCCGAGCCTACCCATTTATTCTTAATTGACTCTTTTGGCCCTTACTCCTTAAGCACTTTATTGATATTGTGTAGATGATTGGAGTTGTGGTTGGATGTTGGGAGGTTCTTGAGTGGAACTAATAAAGGGGAATACTTGTGAAAACTGTGAAGTAGTGGAAAACTTTGGCAAGGATGGAAGTTAATGAAATTGGAAAAAAATGAAATGATAAGAAAAGAAAAAAATAGCAAAGTTGAAAAGAAAAAAATTGTGGAAAAGAAAAAAAAAAGAAAAAGATGTCCATTCCTTGCTAGTGTGTGTTTAAAAAGAAAAATGCTACTTGTTGAAACGGTGTATGTGTGACACTTGTGATTGGGTGGTTTGATGAGAATCGTGCTTGAAATTAAGTGTGATGTATTAAAGTGCTTAGGGAGGTAGTCACTATTACCATATGTATCCTACCTGCCCCTTAGCTTACATTACGACCTTTCTAAAGTCCTAGTTAATCCCGAATGGAGTGAGCTTACATTAGTGGAGTTCTACACTACGGGCAAGCCTATGGTACGTTGTGTGTGACATGTGAGCCTTTCATGAGAGTGAGTGAATTCATTTGTTGTTGCCCCCGTTCTATTCATGATACTTGCTTTTGTGTGTGATCTTTGGGGGGCACTCTCTTTCATATTGGTGAGGGTATGTGATTTGCATGAAGTAGGTGAAGTTGATGGCTTTTGATTGGGTAGATAGGTGTGATTTTGTGGGAGCATGGTTACATTAAGTTGAGTTTTGTGCATTTGAGCTATTTTGGGGTGGTTGTTCTCATATTTTTGGTTTTGAAAAATTATTGGCATGTTGTGGATCCATAGTAGTCATGTGTGTATTGGTTCAATGGTCGGTATCAACCATAGTCATAGGCAGACCTGTTTTACCTAGGATGGGAAGTGAGATGTGATTTGCTCGAGGGCGAGCAAAGGTTCAAGTGTGGGGTGGTGATGTTCGGCATTTTATGCCTACTTTTCCTTAATATTTCCGCACATTTGAGCTTGTTTTGCACTTGTTTGGTAGCTTGTGAATGTGGTTTTACGCTGATGTTGTGTTGTTCGTGTGTAGGTCGTTACGCGATACATTTGGAGCGTTTCGGAGCTTGATTGAGCATGAATTGGTTGAAGGATGTTTGAGGATTGGATTGAGCACACAAAGGCACGACACAAGCCGAGTTTTGGAGCGAAAGAAGAGCATTTTGGCTTGGCGCTACAGCCCCCGCGCCGCGCAGCCTATAGCGCGAGGTGGCTGGCGCGATTCTCCACGCGGCGCATGGCCAAAGCGTGGAGAATGTGGCGTCCTCTGGTCGTTTGCACGCTTTCTGAGGCGCGGGGCGCCCGTTATAGCGCCCCTTGTGCGCGTTTTTACGTCCTATTCCTTCTAGCATCGGGTCTAACTTATTACTAAGGGTTTGGAAACATTATAAATAGTTCTTTACTTAGTTTTTGTAAAGAGTTCTTGACTTTGGAGCAATATTGAGAGCTACACACTTCATTGAACAAGGGTTATTTCCCAATCTTTCATCTATTACATCAAGTATTTCATTATTACACCAAATCTTTGCCTTGTGATTATGAATATGTGTGGCTAATTTACTAACGTTCTGGGGTTAGAGTGTACATGAAAGTTGATTGTTGAAGATTGATTTCCATTGATTGAATCCCATAACGGGTTACTTATTCTTTCTTGAATTAACTTGTATAATTGTTAGAGCTCGATAATTATACATCATCTATGGTTTTTGGGTTGAACTCGAAAGAGAGAATCTAATTACGTAATAAGGAAGAATAGAACTAGTTTGTGAACCCGGGCATCGGGGAATCAATTCGCGGGTAGGATAGACATATACTTGCTTGCCTAGTTTAACTCATTACAGAGATCGTTAATGCGTGCATGTGATTTAACCCATAGACATATAGGGATTGAAGTAGCTTGCATAGATTGTGAAGAACTGAAAGGTTTTCATAATTACAATTACTCTGTCAGTTAGTAACCTGGGATTTAAGAAGTGGAATCATTTGAATACATCAACTGGATTGTTCGTAACTCTGGCCCTGGATCGCTCCCTTGATATTGTTAACAACCAAAGTTCTGCCCCATTGCTCGATTACATCTTTAGCACTTTACCTACTGCATTTTAGTTATAAAAACTCTTACAACCATTGGAAAAAGACCCCTGGATAGTTTGTTCAGGAATTGTTTATTAAGCACTAGTCTGCATAGTCCTCGTGGGAATGATACTCGACTTTGTCACTTTATTACTTGGCGACCGCATATACTTGCGTGTGCCTTTGGGAGCAACATGCATCTACTAAAACAATGAATGTATGACATGTGATGTAGGGAAAACTACGGAAGCAATAAAGAGATAAAAACGAGTTGAGACTCACACGATTGTTCAAGTAGCAACGAAGAATAATGTTTCGTTACACCCCGAATGAAGGTCAAGAATCACCTACACTATGCAACTATCCTCAAGAATCACGAGGTCCTTGCAAATAGAATGATCGGAAAGGTTTGAAGTTCAACTTGGAATCGTCCAATTGAAATCTAGCCAAATTTCATTAGTTTCAATAGAGAGGATTTCTCTTGTGTTTGTGTATTCAAGGTAAGGTAAATGAATTCAAGACCTAATGAAGACTCTTATAGTCTTTTACAACATGTAATGAAAGGTCCAAAATACCTCCAAAGTGGGTTAAAACAATAAAGGCTACATAGGGCTAGTATAGGAATTACACACAAAAATGAGTTGGATTCCCGTCATAAATAGCAGGGCCAGGCGCCCCACCTAGACTGTGAGGCGCTCCGCCTGGCCAATGGGGCGCTCCGCCTCCCCAAAAGTCTAGAGAGGTGGGATGTTTTCGGGCGGTCCGCCTAGGAGCTTGGGCGGTCCTCCTGCTGCTGAAGCGATGCATGCGCTCAAGTGAATGGTCTTCAAATCATCTCCAAAGCCTCCATCTTCCAAGCCCTTCCAAACCAAGTGTACGTGAGCATCTCAGATCTCTTTAGCTTGACTCCGAGTGAATGGTCTTGTGGTAGTTTTTCCCGCATCATCCTCCCCTTATTGAGAAGATTTCGTCTTCGAAATTAAGGCGTCATCCTCCACGGCATCATTGTTGACACCCAATTTTGTCCCTTTATTTTTTGCAATTTGGTTATATTTAATTAAAATTTATAATGATGATTTTTCAAACAAAATTTCATTAGATAACCTGTATTTATGTGCGCAATACCATTATTAATCTTCTATTTATATTATCCTTACTTAGTTGTGACTATATTACGTAATTACATTTATTTAGGCTATTTTCTAAAATTACATATTCTATTTGCGCAATTTAATGCATTACGACATCATTTATAAAATTATTTGTGGCTATTTATATCTAATTGGTATTATTAGTGGCCATCTATATTTATTTATAATTAAATATATTTATTTATAATTATTTATATTTATTTATAATTATTTACAAAATTTCCTATTTTTATACTAATTATTTATATTTACAAGTATTTTAATTAAATACAAGCCAAATTGTCAATTTACAACTCCAAATATACTACATCTAGTCCTCGTCATCATTTTTATCCACGTTTATGCCACCTAGGCTCCACATAAGCCTATACCTCACTAAATACACTCATAGCACAAAGTACACACACATTAAGCATGTATACAACTCACTCCAGCGTATGGTACAACCCCTTAAAGCACCCACTTATCCACTTCATCACATATGCTACTAATACACACACGCGCGCGCGCCTACGTGGCACAATCGCAGCCTTCCATCTCACAGATCCAAACGGCCCACATTATTTCTCCTATTTACATCTATACACCTACACCCCACACCCAAAAACCCTAACACATTTCTCCCTCATCCCCTTTCCAAAACCAGCCGCCGATCCCCATTTCCCTCTCCCCTCTACCCCTAAAATCAATCTAGGTACACCCTCTCCGCCGTCGAATCCGCCATTTCCGCCCTAGTCACGCCCCCTCTCCTCTTTCCTATCTCGGATTACACGGGGACGAATCCCCCCCTCTCTCTCTCCTTTGCCTCGTGGAATCCGAAATAGGAACAAGGAAATCGGGCAAATCTTGTCATAATTGAAGTATACAAAGCAAGAAAAGGAAAGATTTGAACAAATCTTTACGAAGCAAAAGGGGACGGACCCGATTCGCTACTGCTCGACCCGGTTCAAATTGTTCCTGATTCGACCCGACTCCATAATCGGGTAATGCCTTTCCTTTTATTTGATTTTTTCGTTTCTCTTCTTCTCTTTTACTGTTGTTATTTGTCAAATTCATGAAGTGATATGCTTGTCAATGTTAGTACATGATTATATGTTGGTTTCTCAGATTTAAAATTAATTTACGGAAATTATGTTAATCATATTTAACTAGTTGCTTTAATAAATCTGAATTTGAGTCATAGCATGACCACTTAGAATCTGATAATGTTTTATCGAAATTGTGCACCGCTATCATGTCCTGTTGATATTTTTTGTAAAACCAAAGCGTCTGGTTGTTTGGTAAATTCGTCGTTAAGAGGCTGTTGATTCATCTTGGCACAAGTATTGTGTGCACTGTATTATACAATTGAAAGAGCTGATTTATGCATATCTATGTCTGACTGTTTACTTGCCATATTTTCTAGAAAATATGTTTTTGATCCTTTCAAAATTCAAATGGTTGAAAACTATATATGGTGTATATCCTATTGGATTCTGCCCTGATTTCTAGCAATTTGCAGTATGATTTGTTGAAGTATTTCCTTTCCTTTTCACACCTAAAATTAGAGCTTAATAACTCCTTGGCCAGAACTATAAAAGGGAGGTCCAGCCTTCACTTTAGGCACAGGGCTGACACCTTCAGACTCCCAGCTTCTCCTCTCCCCTCTAAATACACAGATGCCACCCTTCTTGTGATCTCTGAAATACATTTAGACATAAAAGCTGGGATCTCTCTTTGCACTTTACACACACAGAACTAGGGCACTACACACACAGAATTAGGACACTTGGACAGACAAACTGAAAGCATCTTCAGGCCTCTTTCTCTGTTTCCTTCTCTACATCTCTGAATACACAGAATCAGACAGCCTTCAGACACCTTTACGAGCTGAATGTAGACACAGTACTCTCTATACCTCTCACACACTGTTACACTTACACATATAGATAGAATCAGCTTTGCTTGCCCTAGACATTACACTGAACCTGCCCTCTTCAATCTGCTCTCTGACTCCCTGTGCAAATACCCATTGATCTGATCATTGTCTCTTCAATTGCTGCCTGCTGAAGCTATTATTGAAGTATTCGTTGTAAGTTTAATGGATGTTCCTGAAGTATAATACTCTGCATATGCTTGTGATATTCTGCTTCCAGGTAGATTGAATGTATAGCCTTGAGTAAATGGCTTATGTTCCTAAGATTAACTTTGAATTCTTGTCTGATTGTCTGTGTTAGCTGCTTGTTGTTGGCCTCTTTTGGCCCCTTTACTAACCCTTATGCAGGTCTTTGTTATTCTAGGATAGTCCTCGAGGCTATTCCATTGCTTATGACCTTTTGCAGGCATCTTTATTCAAGAGATGAGTTGATTTGAGATTTAGAGAAGTTAGAAACCAAGGGACAATGCCCTGCTCTTTTCTTTCTCTTCTTCGATTTGCAATTCGTGCTAAAGTGTTCATTCATGTATTCATTAGGAATAGTAATGATATGTATAAGCACTGTAAGGTGCATTTAGATTTAGGACAGGTGTTGTAGCTGCTGGTGCATTGCTAAGTGCAATGAGAATGGGCTACGAAGGAGCCATTTCTATCCCTACTCTAGTTTTATGCGTGGAAAGGCTAAAATCGTAAGGCACGTTTTAAACGGCTTATTTATACAATTTCTAAAATGACATTACAGCAGGTCTTCAACTGAAATTCGAAACTGAAAATAGATTTGCTTTGCAAAGTGTTTATTTCTGGAAAATTTGAGCAGTTAACGTGTTTTTGCTTCAAAAGTGACTAAATTCACAATCAGTGCCGGAAGATGGCTTATTTCTGCAAATCCAGTAACCTGGAATCGTAACAGTAGTTGTTATTTTGTTAAAAATGGCTAAAACTGAAAGTTAGTCTATTTCTGCAAATCTTTGATTCTGAAAACGTAATAGTTTAATGGTGGGGCTGCTTTCTTCATTTTCAAAACTCTTGTTCATTTTATAATTTCTCCAAGCTAACTTAATAGCTTGTGAGGGATTCTTGGACTTTGGAGGTCAAGTCTTTAAAAACTATATAATTTTCTTTGTTAAATTTATAAGTTAGTCTTTTAAATATATATTGTTTATTTATCACATTATCTATTTAATACTTCCTAAATGCCTCATTCCTTAATTTGTATTTACATATTTATTATTATTTTCTTATCAAATTGCTTATAATATCCTCATTCCTTAATTTATATTTACAAATTTATCGTTATTTTATCAAATTGCTTATATAATAATATTTTTTAAATTGATATCCATTTCCTACTTAATTTAGATATATCGCTATTTGCTCATTACATTAATATTTTCTCAATATGTTATGTTTTCAATTAGATATAATTCATATGTATATAAGTATTTTAAATATACCTCTTTACTTCAAGCCAAATTATTTTAAACGCGACCTCTCATTAAAAGTCGCCACCGAAGTTAAAGGTATGTGACCAATAATGTCACGATGCCATCCTTTAGTGGCGCACATTTTTTACTATATGTTTACTCCAAATTGTAGCTATATATGTAAGATGTCTATAAACTGAGACCGTTTATACTGAACTGCCTGTTTTCATATCTTTTAACTTGTTTGCATATATGTCCTCTTTGCTAATTTTATTTAATTTGTAACCTCTTAGTTTCCTTACATGTTAAAAACCCAATATAAAAATCGGCCGGGAACCACGTTTAGTGGAACTTAGGAGGTGCCTAATCCATTCCTTCTAAGTTAACCTGAACACTTACCCAAATCTCTGACTAGTAGACCAACCCGGAGTTATTCTTTAAAATTAAATTAGAAACTAATAGGTGACCTAATACACCTTAGAACTATATTAGGTGGCGACTCCAAAATTTCTAACTCCAAACGAGTTACCCCAAGTCGAACAACACTTTACTTACTTTACCTTTATTTTAAAAGTGGGGTGCGACAGAATGGCGACTCCGCTGGGGATTAAATGTTCTAACCATTACGATTTTTTATATTGGGTTTATTATTGCTTTTATTATTCAATACTAACTTTTTCTCTTTGCAGGTGGGCAATCTTTTACATTTTGCATTTTTTTATTATATGATATTAAGTATATTATTGAATTTATTTGTTGCATTTCGTTCATACTCCTCCACTCCTGGAAAATTGACACTTACACACACACGAGCGATTACGTGGATCTCACGGTCGTTCCACCTCAAAAAACCCTGTAAGGGGGACGGTTGGGATAAGTTGGTCCGTGGTACAACCAACAATTCTAAACGTTCCCACCCCTTGGTTGTCCGCCTGGGGGAACCATGTCCTTGTCTAGATCAGCCAACTCTTAATGAAGACTCCTTTTAGGGATCATTCATCATATCATATCTAGGACCATTTTTGACTTCGGCTCATGTCTAAGTCTACTAGTTCACCATATTTGAATGAACCGAATGAGTTTTCAACCCTAAGGGACATTTAAATGTGTTACGTGTGCATCTATTTAACATTTAACGTGTCTAATATAGACCATTTGTTCTCAAAAGTGTGGATCATCCAATTATTATTTTTTTTTAAAGAAAACAGACTTTAAATTGATTTTTCTACTTTTGTATAACAAAATCAATTATTTATTTCTATAAATGGAAATCGTTATAGAAATCAATTATTTATTTCTATTTGCATATGAAATTTTTTATTTCTACATTTACGCAAAATCAATTATTTTATAAAATTATTTTTTTTAGGTTATGAGAGAAATTAATTTTTCTACTTTTATGAAAACGAAATCATAGACTTTAAATTAATTTCTTCTACTTTTAATGTAGCAAGATCACTTATTATTCCTATTTACCTAAAAATATTATTTCACATTTATACAATAAAATTATTTTTCTGTTAACTTTGGGTTATGAGAACAAAACGGATGATGCACGATACACGTTCAATTTTAAATATCAAAATCAAACTTAGGAAGACTTAACATCCTTGGCATGTTAAAGTCCATTAGCCAACTTCGTCCAAATGATGCCTATCATTTATCTTATATGTGTTGGTCTTGTTAGGTCTACCCCCAGCACAAAAGAAGTTCCTTGCATTAGAAAACATGATATGTTTTGTATATGAAAATTATTATCTCAACACTGACTTGTTTTTTCATGTGTTAGTTTTACTCCCACTCCCGAGGTTGACTTGTGCATTCTGGCCGAGCATCAGTACCGGACGAGAGCCAAAGGACCAGTTACAACCCCTCCCCCCTCACAAACTAGAAGAAGAGGAAAGCGAAACATTATGTCTGAGTTGAATAACGCTGCTCTTATTGATGATAACAATGGAACACCCCACAAGCTTGCTTTGGTTGGGTATGATGAACATGTTGCTACCTTAGAGCAAAAAATTAAAGAACTTGAAGAGAAACTGACAATGGTCAGTTTACCCGTTGGAAACTCCGCCCATTCAAGGGAATCAGTCGACCCAAGTGGGTCAGCCCGCCCTAATGGAAAGGACCCTACAAACCCAACTGATCCCCCTGTTGTTTACCAAACAACACAACCAGCTCTTTACCAAACAGCACCACCTGCTACCTACCAAAGCGCACCAACCGCTACATATCGAGCACCGCATCCCTATCAAGCACCACCTCCTACATACCCTACTTACCCAAACACAAGCCTACCTCACACCAACACTATATATCCACAGTCTTACAATCCCATGTTCACTGCCGAGACCAAACAACTCACTTCACCCATCAAAGACCATAACAACTATGAATGGGCGGAGGATGAGACCAATGATGATGGGACGAAAGAGAAAGTTCGTAAGCTAGAGGTAGCCTTTAAGAAGTTTGAGTTAGGCAAAACTACTAAAGGTTTAGCTTATGAAGACTTGTGCATCTATCCTACTTTGAAATTGCCAGACGGATACAAGATACCAAAGTTCGACCTGTTCAATGGAACTGGAGATCCTATGGCACATCTGAGAACATATTGTGATAAGTTGATTGGAGCAGGGGAAGATGAGAAAGTACGAGTGAAGCTGTTCAGTCGAAGCTTGACCGGAGAGGCTTTGAGTTGGTTCTCTAAGCAGAAGCCTGGCACATGGCTCGGTTGGGAAGATATGGCAGCAGATTTCGTAGAACGATTTGGGTACAACACTGAAATGGTACCAGATCGTTTCTACTTGGAAAAGTTGAAAAAGAAACCCACAGAGACGTTTAGAGAATATGCTACGAGGTGGAGAGCAGAAGCTGCCAAGGTGCAACCCGCTATGGATGAAAGGGAAATAGTGAACATATTCATCCGCATTCAAGAGGACGTCTATTACGATAAGCTGCTGCATATGAAAAATCAGAAGTTTGCTGATGTAGTGTTGATGGGAGATGACGTAGAAGAAGGACTGAAAAGTGGAAAGATTACTAGCCTAGCTGCACTACAAGCTACTAATAAGGCTATCCAGTCAGGAAATATGAGCCTTTCCAAAAAGAAGAAAGATGAAGTCTCTTTTGCGGCAACCATTCAAGACCCTGCTTTCAATCACTATTATCAAACACCGCCACCATTCTATCCCTACCCTCACATACCACCTGAATATTCCGTCTATAACACTCAGCCCACTCGGCCTATATTTCACACCCCAGCACCAAGCCGTCCACCATACCAGCAAAATACTCAACCCAACTACCGAAATGCACCGTCATACCCTCCTAGACCTCGCCCTGAGGCAAATCAAAAACCAAAAAGAAACTACACTGCATTAGCTGAATCTCGCACCCAATTGTTCGAGAGATTGAGAGCTGCTGGGCTTATTGTCCCAATCCCTCAAAAGGTGCCAGACAATCCTTCACCACACTTTGATTACAGCAAAAGGTGCGCATACCACTCAGGTGGACCGGGGCATGAGACGGAGAGATGTTTTGCACTAAGAGATAAGATTCAAGACCTAATAGATGAAAAGGTCATTAATTTGAAAGCGCCAAATGTGCACAAAAACCCGCTACCCAATCATGGGGATGAGAAGGTGAATATGATTGACTTCGGCGAAGAGTGCAATCTGGAAGGCACGATTATAAAAGCAAAAACAGTGTTTGATGAATACAAGTTTGGAATGGGGTACATCCTGGTTTACAAAGCAAAAGACACTATAAGAGGTTATCATTCACTAGAGCAGTTTGTTCCAACTTTGAAACAAGCATCCGTCTTTTCAAGCTACATGAAAACTCTCAAGGGAGAAGGACTTGCCGAAGGTGTTCACGGTATAGAAGATGAGCTGACCGGTCTAAAGGAGCTATTCATGGAAGAATATGATACAGCTCTTGAAAAGCATACTGAAGCCCCGAACATCTAGAAAGCTGAAGCTGAACAACTGAATCTACAGCACATTCCGAGCATGCCGAGAACCTTAGTGGAGCTGGGGCATTAGTTATTTTCTTAAATAAAACACGACTCCGAGTCGTTAGCTTTTATTTTCTTTGTTTTCCAACTTTGTTGCATCGTTGTTTCCTTTCGAAGACTTTTTCTCAAGTCCATTAATAAAATCATTTCCATTTTTATTTTAAGTATGAATCATTCACTATCAGCAAATTTATTTTAATTCCATTGAATCTGCGACTGCGATGTGAGAATGCAGTCCAAGACGACAAGTAGAAGCCAGACTATGATGATTCGACAAAGAACATTTAAGGAACTTCATGGTTAATAGTGGACAACTGAGACAAGAGCATATTGAGGAAGATGACTTACAATTCAACGCAAAACAGTAGAAATGCATATAAGGAGCAGAATTAGACAATCCTAAATGGATCAAAAGCATACTCGAGCAAGTGACGCTCATAGATAGCGAAGTATAAATACAACAAGCAATAACATGAACAAAGGCATTTATCCAGGAAGTTAGAGCAAGACAGTTGATCTTAAAGTGGAATTCTCTAAATCGAGACAAAATTAACAAGATCCTTTACTCAGATACAATCAAGAGATACTACAAATCAAGCAACATTCATCTTTATTAGCTTTGAACTACGTAGCGACCTGATTCCCAAAAGGGGATACGTAGGCAGCCTACCCAAGGCACGGTCACATCATAAGAGATTTTTATTAGACACTGGGGCAGAATTTTTTGAGTTTCCCTCAAAAAATTCAAAGAGTACATTATAACACACTGGGGCAGAATTTTTGAGGGACCTCAAAAATTCTAGGGAATACAAGCAGCACACTGGGGCAGAAATTTTGAGCTTCCCTCAAAATTTCAAGATGAAAGATCTTTGAACAGCAAATGGACATAGAGGAGATTATGTCCAAACAACACGTCACAGTCTATGATTCAATGGAATAAATTCGCATTACTCTTTAAACATCATTTTTCTCAAAACACATGCATATTCCTTTTTGTTCTCCCTTTTTGCCCACAGCTCGACTAAGGTTTGACGCTCGAAAAGAGGGATATGGAAAGAAGACAATTATACAAGATGCAGCAGCAGAGTACAACATAGCGAATGCGCAAGTCAGCCTCCCCCTAAAAGACTCACAAATTTTCTTTGATTGCAGGTTTACTGTCACGACCCAACTTAGGGCCGGGACGGATGACCAACACTAAGTGTCGATCATCACTAATCCTACTGATAATATGCTAACCATTATAACTGATAAACAGAATAAGCATAAACCTAGCTGATAAGGAGTATGCAATGCAAATAGCTGACAAGGCTAACATAAGCTGACATACATAACATACTGACTGCACCACACAGGGACATATCTACAGGCCTCTAAGAGTGCTGAACTGAATATACAAAGGACGGGACAAGACCCCGCCATACCCAAACTGGCTGACTGTATACATACCAAAAGATAAGTAACTCCGGGAGTAAGCGGAGTGACTCCAATAGCTGATCGATGGCCTACTAACGTGGTCCAAGCATTGATCTATCTGCACCTGCGCGGCATGAAACGCAGCGCCCCAAAAAAGGGCGTGAGCATGATATATACCAAGTATGTAAGGCATGAGCATAATATGTCATAGCTGAATGAAACTGTAGGCTGGAATATAAATATGTAAACATGAGCTGGAGCATAGCAGTATAGCTGGAAATCTGAAGAACGTACTAAACATGATATGAATATAAGCTGAAGTCTAGCTGAATCTGAACCTGAAAACTGAGCTGAACTATACTGATAAAGAACTGTAATAAGACTGATAGCTGGTTACTAGAAACTGGAACTGATAACTGTCAACTGATACTGACGCTAAGAACTGGTGGCTGATAATTGAGAACTGATAACTGTCAACTGATACTGACGCTAAGAACTGGTGGCTGATAACTGAGAACTGATAACTGTCAACTGATACTGACGCTAAGAACTGGTGGCTGATAACTGAGAACTGATAACTGGTACCGAGTTAAAGCTGAACTGTTTTCTGAACTGGTACCTGTCTGGTGTTATGGGCTATATCCCCCCAAATCAGGTAACTGAACATCTGAACTAGTACCTGTCTGGCGTTATGGGCTGTATCCCCCCAAATCAGGTAACTGAAAACTGGAACTAGCCTCATGTATAATCATGCAGTGCATAATGTGGCTATATACGCATATATAACAAACCTGGTGGGTGTTATGGGCTATATCCCCCCCAGCCAGTAATATCTAGTCTCTCTTGTCAGAGTGTGTGAATGACACCCGGTCACACTAGGTGTTTCAACTCCCGCCTGAACCAGAGGGGCTGTATCCCCCAGACGGGTAGTATCACACGCGACCGGACTGTGTGTCCAATGTCCAGCCTCTATGGGGGACTCCAAATCACACATAACATGATCACAATATAAGCATAAGCATGTATGAGGCATAACACATGTGGCAACAATATATATGGACTCAAAGGAATGATAAGAAAACTCTGGATGGAATTGTAGACACAACCTGAAACTTAGAATTTGTCTAACTCTTTGATTTTTATAAAAATTTCGGCAGAGTTTCCACTGAAACTGGATGATGCGCAAAAACAGAACCACCACTATACTATACACAGGAATGGATACCCGGATAAACTGATAACATAAACAAATTAACTGGATAACAAGATGAGAGTGGCGTAACAATTCCACGGATGTACAGATTTTCTAGACAGTACCATCGTCCTGTATTGCATCATAGTTTTGAGGGTGCAGATAAAAGTTATAGACCTCATGGTCTTCATAAAAGTTGTAGATATATGTATTAGGATTCTGGAGATTCTTAAATCATCTTAATATCAATTTTGTATAAGGAGTTATGATCAATATACTAACAACTGTCCAAAGTTCAAAACAATTTTCCAGATTTTGAAACGTTTTGCCTTTCTGATTTGGACGTCTTTCACCTTAGATTTTAGTACCAAATTAAGTATATACAAGGTTTCCTTGGTACCATACAAGTTTCTCACAAGAAAAACTAAGTTTGAAACTAATAAAAGCTTCAAAATCTAAAAGATACATGCCTTGCCAAAAGAAAGGTTTAGCCTTACATACCTTTGATGTTTCTAGCTTCTAAACTTTGTTTCCTTTGAATTCTACACCTTCTAAAGCTTAAACAAGCTATAAAATAGAATTTAGATACTTTACTTAGCTATGAAGTAATTCTAAAACTCAAACTATAGACGAAATTGAAGGTAGCATAATGTTACCCTAATCGCGTAGAGCGTTTTGACGCAATCCATCTTCCGTTTCGTGTCAAAATTGATGTTCTTTCTTCAAAATCATAAAAAAATGGATTCAAACTGAAAAAGCTCTGTTTATATCATGGTTTTACTGGAAATGTCGAGAGAGAGAGAGAGATTTCTCTTTTATAATAAAAACATTTCATTTCTAGCCCTCTTTTGCACTTATATCCCTTTTTCTTGTCTGACTTCTGACGCTCATATCTTTTTATCTATAAGTTATATGAGCAAACCGTTAAAAGTGTTGGAAACTACACTCCAAGACCTTCAATTTGGTATATGATATGTCCCCAAAAGACTTCATATAACACATGAAATTAATTGCTGAAAAAGCTCCGTTACAAGGCAATTCCTTAGTCGGTTTTTCCGCAACTTAAATCTGATTTTTCCCAAACTTTATATTCAACATATAAACTTCATATATGGTCTTATTATTACTTTAAACTCACTTAAATCATTCTTAACATGATATTATAATGATATACGTCAATTTAGACGTACAGGGTGTAACAATATTCCCCCGTTAGGAACATTCGTCCTCGAATGTTAAATGAAGTATGTAGAAGCATTAAGCAACGATCTGTTACATACTCGAAGTAATGAAGAGATGTGTATATTTGGCCCTCATGTCCTTTTCAGCTTCAAAAATTATTTCTTCTATATTATTGCTTTGATATAGCATCTTAACTAAAGGAATGTCTTTCGTCCTTACTCGACGAATCTGCCTCTTTAAATTGCAACTGGCACCTCCTTATTAGTCAACTGTTCTGTAATCTGTACATGATATTGCAACTGGCACCTCCTTATTAGGATCTCTGACACATTTTCTGAGCATGGAAACATGGAATACTGGATGTACCTCCTGAAGGTCTGCTTGAAGGTCTAACTCGTAGGCTACACGCCCAACTCGCCTGATAATCTGATATGGACTAATAAATCTAGGGCTAAGCTTTCCCTTCTTTCCAAATCTCATAACGCCTTTCATAGGTGATACTTTCAGGAATACCTAATCGCCAATATGAAATTCTAAATCTCAATGTCGATTATCTACATAGGACTTCTGTCTGCTAATAATATTTCCCTGATCAACTTGACTTTATTAATTACTTGTTGGATTAAGTCTGGACCTATCAATTGAGACTCGTCAACCTTGAACCATCATATAGAAAACCTGCATTTGTGCCCATACAAAGCTTCATATGGCACCATCTGTATGCTAGAATGATAGCTACTGTTATATGCAAACTCTATCAATAGTAGGTGACCATTCCAGCTGCCTCTAAAATCTAACACGTAAGCTCTAAGCATATTTTCTAATGTCTGAATGGTCCGCTCAGCCTGTCTGTCTGTCTATGGATGAAATACTGTACTCAGATACACCTGTGTCCCTAAACCTGTCTGGAATGATCTATAGAAATTAGCTGTAAACTGGTGCGCCCCCGTCTGAAATAATAAATACTGGAATACCATGTAGGCGCACTATCTCTCTGATATAAAGTCTGGCATAATCCTCTGCTGTATATGTAGTTCTAACAGGGAAGAAATGAGCTCATTTAGTAAGCCTGTCAACTATAACCCAATAGAGTCATATCTGCTCCGCATACGGGGAAAGCCTGTAATGAAGTCCATATTCACTGCTTCCCATTTCTATGATGGAATCTCGACTTCCTGTAACAAACCACTAGGTTTTTTTTTTATGCTCGACTTTAACCTGCTGGCAGTTAGCATACTGAGCCACAAATTCTGCTATGTCACGCTTCATTTCGTCTCAACAATAAATCTGCTTAAGATCATGGTAAATCTTAGTCGAATTAGGATGAATAGTGTATCTGGAATAATGTGCATCTGTCATAATCTGTCCACATAAATCTGCAACATCAGGAACACAAAGTCTATCTTTATATATAAGAACCCCGTCACTAGTAACCTATATAATAATTTTGGTTTTCTTCTGGCTATCTGCCTGTATTGAACTAGAACTGGATCCTCATACTGGCGCTGCTTTACTTATGTCACTAGGCAAGTAGTGGTTGCGTTCTGAACTGTAACTCTTGCGTCCTCTGAATCTATTTATCTGACATCCATGCTGGCCAACTGGTAGAGTGTGTGAGCTAACTTTATTTTCTCTGGTTGTAAATAAGATAGACTACTCATAGGCTTGCGACTAAGGGAATCAGCAACAACGTTCGCTTTACCCGGATGATAAAGAATGTCCATGTCATAGTCCTTCAGCAACTCTAGCCACCGCCTCTATCATAGGGTTAGCTCCTTTTGCTTAAATATGTACTGGAGGCTCTTGTGATCCGTATAAATATCAACATGAACACCGTAAAAATAATGTCTCCAAATCTTCAATGCATGAATGACTGCTGAAAGCTCAAGATCATGGATGAGGTAGTTCTGATCGTGCTTTTTCAGCTGCCTAGAAGCATAAGCAATTACTCTTCCATGCTGCATCAAACACAACGAAGACCAATTCGAGAAGCATCACAGTAAATGACATAGCCCTCAGATCCCTCTGGAAGTGTAAGTACTGGAGCTGTTATCAACCTGTTCTTTAGTTCTTGGAAGCTGTGCTCGCAAGAATCAGACCACTCAAATTTAGCTGATTTCTTTGTCAATTTGTTCAGTGGAGCTGCAATGGAGGAAAAACCCTCTATAAACTTTCTGTAATAACCTGCCAAACCCAGAAAACTACGTACTTCAGTTGGCGTCGTAGGCATGGGCCAATTCTTCACAGCCTAGATCTTCTGGTCATCTATTTTAATTCTTTCTGCTGAAACTATGTGGCCAAGAAATGCCACTGAATCTATCTAGAATTTACACTTTGAGAACTTAGCATATAATTGTTGGTCCCGAAAAGTACCCAATACTGTGCGTAGGTGCTCCGGATGCTCAGATTCAGACTTTGAATAGATGAGAATATCATCAATAAATATAATCACAAAAAAATTTATATAAGGCCTGAATACGCTGTCCATTAGATCCATAAATACTGCAAAGGCATTAGTGAGTCCAAACAACAGCACTAAAAACTCATAATGGCCATTCCTAGTCCTGAATGCAGTCTTAGGTATATCAGATTTTCTAACTCTAACCTGATGGTAGCCTGATTGCAAATCTATATTCGAGAAGCACTTGGCACCCTGGAGCTTGTCAAAGTAGACATCAATCCTGGGCAGAGAGTATTTATTCTTAATAATGACTTTATTCAGCTGTCTGTAATCTATGCACATGCGTAGAGAGCCATCTTTTTTTTTTTTTTTTTTTTTTTTTTACAAATAGCATCGAGGCTCCCCACGGGGAAATGCTGGGTCTGATGAGGCCTTTATCTAACAAATCCTTCAATTGCTCCTTAAATTCTTTCTGTTATACAGGTGCCATCCTGAAGAACATGCCCCTGATGGCGTGCTGGTGCTGAGCAAGCAACTGCTGATCTAGCTGGCTGGGCTGTACAACTACCACCCCTAGTCGGGCAATCTCTCATGAAATGGCCTGCCTCGCGACAAATATAACAAGTATCAACTCCTAACTGACATGGACCCAAGTGGCGTCTACCACAATCCGAACATCTGGGATATGTCTGACTGGCCGGTATAGAAGTACCACGACACTTTAATCTTGAAGTCAGTGATGCGTGACTAGATCTGGACTGAGGAGGTCTATCAGATCTAAAGCCACAAGACTATGTAGGTATACTAGCTGGTGGTTGTCTAACACTCTGCTATCTACTCGCTCCAGACGTCTCTCCAAACGAACCAGAAAATCTGCCCCTCTTGTCTAGCACTTTATCCCCGTCGGCTCTCTATTTCTGCTTCCTCTCCTCAAGTAACAAAGCAAATGCCTGAATGTTATGTTCATACATGACTGCATAGCAACTGTCATACGCTCGTTCACTAGGTGTGGAGCTAGTCCCACTATATACCTGTGAATTCTATCCTCCATACTCACTACCACCGTAGGGGCAAACCATGCTAAAGAACTAAGCAATAATTATACTCTTCTACACTCAAAATTCTATGTCTCAAGGTCAGGAACTGATTAGCACTGGCTCCCTATGTCTCTATAGGCATATACTGATAAAGGAAGGCATCTGAGAATTCCTTCCAAGTCGCCGGAGTAACATCTGACCCTCTAGATAGCTCCCATGTCTGATACCACCCTGCTGCTAGGTCATGCAATCTGAATGCAGCCAACTCTACTGACTCTGTGTCTGACACGTGCATAACCCTCAACACTCTGGCTATCCTCAATAGAAAATCCTGAGGGTCTTCTCCTGTACGGGATCCAGTAAAGACTGTAGGCTCTAGCCTGATAAAATCATTGATCCTGGATCCAACATCTCCCTGGGCATCTGCAATGTGTTGTCTAGTCTGAGCAACTACAACACTGGTCGATAATCTGATGGCATCCCTCATTTCCTGCCCCTGACTATCAGGCTAAGAAGGTGGAGGTATAGTAACTGCAGTACCTCTAATATCACCATGAACTGATAGGATCTGTGAGGCCTCGGATGGAGCCTCAGGTCTGGACTCCTCACTCTCATCCACCTTAGGTGGCACTCTACTAATACCCTGGCCGGCAATAACCTTGCCCTTCTGGGCAGCTGTTAGTTTCTTTGGCGGCATCGCTTTGCTGAAATTACTATTGTTAGAGGGCTGAATTCTATAATCATGGCTCTATCGCACGATCTAGAGAAGAAAGTCCTGAAGTGCCTTGTAGCCTCCTGTTCAAAAGTATGGCGCGCAACATACTCCTAAACAAGACTCTACTAGACACGGCCTGTAGACGCCCTAGGACTGAACTGCTCTGATACCACTTTTGTCACGACCCAACTTAGGGCCGGGACGGATGACCAACACTAAGTGTCGATCATCACTAATCCTACTGATAATATGCTAACCATTATAACTGATAAACAGAATAAGCATAAACCTAGCTGATAAGGAGTATGCAATGCAAATAGCTGACAAGGCTAACATAAGCTGACATACATAACATACTGACTGCACCGCACAGGGACATATCTACAGGCCTCTAAGAGTGCTGAACTGAATATACAAAGGACGGGACAAGACCCCGCCATACCCAAACTGGCTGACTGTATACATACCAAAAGATAAGTAACTCCGGGAGTAAGCGGAGTGACTCCAATAGCTGATCGATGGCCTACTAACGTGGTCCAAGCATTGATCTATCTGCACCTGCGCGGCATGAAACGCAGCGCCCCAGAAAAAGGCGTGAGCATGATATATACCAAGTATGTAAGGCATGAGCATAATATGTCATAGCTGAATGAAACTGTAGGCTGGAATATAAATATGTAAACATGAGCTGGAGCATAGCAGTATAGCTGGAAATCTGAAGAACGTACTAAACATCATATGAATATAAGCTGAAGTCTAGCTGAATCTGAACCTGAAGACTGAGCTGAACTATACTGATAAAGAACTGTAATAAGACTGATAGCTGGTTACTAGAAACTGGAACTGATAACTGTCAACTGATACTGACGCTAAGAACTGGTGGCTGATAACTGAGAACTGATAACTGGTACCGAGTTAAAGCTGAACTGTTATCTGAACTGGTACCTGTCTGGTGTTATGGGCTATATCCCCCCAAATCAGGTAACTGAACATCTGAACTAGTACCTGTCTGGCGTTATGGGCTGTATCCCCCCAAATCAGGTAACTGAAAACTGGAACTAGCCTCATGTATAATCATGCAGTGCATAATGTGGCTATATACGCATATATAACAAACCTGGTGGGTGTTATGGGCTATATCCCCCCCAGCCAGTAATATCTAGTCTCTCTTGTCAGAGTGTGTGAATGACACCCGGTCACACTAGGTGTTTCAACTCCCGCCTGAACCAGAGGGGCTGTATCCCCCAGACGGGTAGTATCACACGCGACCGGACTGTGTGTCCAATGTCCAGCCTCTATGGGGGACTCCAAATCACACATAACATGATCACAATATAAGCATAAGCATGTATGAGGCATAACACATGTGGCAACAATATATATGGACTCAAAGGAATGATAAGAAAACTCTGGATGGAATTGTAGACACAACCTGAAACTTAGAATTTGTCTAACTCTTTGATTTTTATAAAAATTTCGGCAGAGTTTCCACTGAAACTGGATGATGCGCAAAAACAGAACCACCACTATACTATACACAGGAATGGATACCCGGATAAACTGATAACATAAACAAATTAACTGGATAACAAGATGAGAGTGGCGTAACAATTCCACGGATGTACAGATTTTCTAGACAGTACCATCGTCCTGTATTGCATCATAGTTTTGAGGGTGCAGATAAAAGTTATAGACCTCATGGTCTTCATAAAAGTTGTAGATATATGTATTAGGATTCTGGAGATTCTTAAATCATCTTAATATCAATTTTGTATAAGGAGTTATGATCAATATACTAACAACTGTCCAAAGTTCAAAACAATTTTCCAGATTTTGAAACGTTTTGCCTTTCTGATTTGGACGTCTTTCACCTTAGATTTTAGTACCAAATTAAGTATATACAAGGTTTCCTTGGTACCATACAAGTTTCTCACAAGAAAAACTAAGTTTGAAACTAATAAAAGCTTCAAAATCTAAAAGATACATGCCTTGCCAAAAGAAAGGTTTAGCCTTACATACCTTTGATGTTTCTAGCTTCTAAACTTTGTTTCCTTTGAATTCTACACCTTCTAAAGCTTAAACAAGCTATAAAATAGAATTTAGATACTTTACTTAGCTATGAAGTAATTCTAAAACTCAAACTATAGACGAAATTGAAGGTAGCATAATGTTACCCTAATCGCGTAGAGCGTTTTGACGCAATCCATCTTCCGTTTCGTGTCAAAATTGATGTTCTTTCTTCAAAATCATAAAAAAATGGATTCAAACTGAAAAAGCTCTGTTTATATCATGGTTTTACTGGAAATGTCGAGAGAGAGAGAGAGATTTCTCTTTTATAATAAAAACATTTCATTTCTAGCCCTCTTTTGCACTTATATCCCTTTTTCTTGTCTGACTTCTGACGCTCATATCTTTTTATCTATAAGTTATATGAGCAAACCGTTAAAAGTGTTGGAAACTACACTCCAAGACCTTCAATTTGGTATATGATATGTCCCCAAAAGACTTCATATAACACATGAAATTAATTGCTGAAAAAGCTCCGTTACAAGGCAATTCCTTAGTCGGTTTTTCCGCAACTTAAATCTGATTTTTCCCAAACTTTATATTCAACATATAAACTTCATATATGGTCTTATTATTACTTTAAACTCACTTAAATCATTCTTAACATGATATTATAATGATATACGTCAATTTAGACGTACAGGGTGTAACATTTACACAGGTACCGAGTATACCTGACAACTTTTGCAAAGCAATATATATCAATTTTGACAAGCATAGGATCCATGTCGGTGGATATATAGGGTCCGCAGCGGTGGACATGACATCAATTTGAGAAGTATAGAATCCATGTCGGTGGATGTATAGGGTCTGCATCGGTGGACATGACAAGCATAGGATCCATGTCGGTGGATATATAGGGTCCGCAGCGGTGGACATGACATCAATTTGAGAAGTATAGAATCCATGTCGGTGGATGTATAGGGTCTGCATCGGTGGACATGACAAGCATAGGATCCATGTCGGTGGATATATAGGGTCCGCAGCGGTGGACATGACATCAATTTGAGAAGTGTAGAATCCATGACGGTGGATATATAGGGTCTGCATCGGTGGACATGACAAGCATAGAATCCATGTCGGTGGATATACAGGGTCCGCAGCGGTGGACATGACATCAATTTGACAAGCATAGGATCCATGTCGGTGGATATATAGGGTCCGCAGCGGTGGACATGACATCAATTTGAAGAATATAGAATCTGCGTCGGCGGACATGTATGGTCCGCGTCTGTGGACACAACATCATTTTGACAAGCATAGATCCATGTCGGTGGATATATAGGGTCCGCGTCTGTGGACATGACATTAATTTGAGGAAGCATATTTGGTCTGCGTCGGTGGACACATTCAATAATGAAAATGATCTAGGGCTCGCGTTTGTGTACATGACAACAATGACAACATGGTAGGGTCCGCGATTGTGGGCATAATTCAACGGTTTGAAAGCAAAACAACATTCGTGTTTGTGAACATGAAGACAATGACAAGCATAGAATCCATGTCGGTGGATATACAGGGTCCGCAGCGGTGGACATGACATCAATTTAAGAAGTGTAGAATCCATGTCGGTGGATATATAGGGTCTGCATCGGTGGACATGACAAGCATTGAATCCATGTCGGTGGATATATAGGGTCCGCAGCGGTGGACATGACATCAATTTGAGAAGTATAGGATCCATGTCGGTGGATATATAGGGTCCGCAGCGGTGGGCATGACATCAATTTGAGAAGCATAGAATCCATGTCGGTGGATATATAGGGTCCACGTCTATGGACATGACAACATTTGACAAGCATAGATTCTGCGTCGGCGGATATATAGGGTCCGCGTCTGTGGACACGACATCAATTTGAAGAGCATAGAATCCATGTTGGTGGGTATATAGGGTCCGCAGCGGTGGGCATGACATCAATTTGAGAAGCATAGAATCCATGTCGGTGGATATATAGGGTCCACGTCTGTGGACATGACAACATTTGACAAGCATAGATTCTGCGTCGGCGGATATATAGGGTCCGCGTCTGTGGACACGACATCAATTTGAAGAGCATAGAATCCATGTTGGTGGGTATATAGGGTCCGCGTCTGTGGACATTACATCAATTGGAGAAGCATAGGATCTGCGTCGGCGGATATACAAGGTTCGCAGTGGTGAGCATGACAACAATTTGCAACAGAGCAAGGTCCGCATCGGTGGGCATACCATTGGAAAGACATTTGGATGAGACATCAATCAAACAAGTATCAAACAAAACAGCCACCCGGCTCAACAGGGAAGTTACTTTATCTTTATCTTCATATCTATTGCATTTATCATGATTTTGCTGCAGGGTACTCCCCGATCTCTCGACAAACCCCTGTGCCATACTCTCACGCCTACTCCTAAAAACACTGCCAATCATGCAACTGCAAAACCTCAAACACGTACAAAGCAAAGCCCAACCCTACAAACAATGCTTTTTGCTACACCCACAAGCTACTTATCTTGCCAAGTTCCAAGCTACAATTCCATACTCGCACCAGTGGCGTACCTAATCCTTCCTTGCTGATTCGGTGTCAGTTTCGTATTCCTTCCTATCTGCATCCATCTGCGTCGATCATGCGTATTTTCGTGCTTAATCGTGCCCGTCTGCTTGAATCATGCGCATTCATAAAACTCGCTCCCCAAATATTTCCAAGCTCATTCAAGGCAATATTGAAGGTGAGATGACCCATTTATCGAGATGAAGTGGAAACTATGTCCGTGTAAACTCCTCTTTATGGGTGTGACGTGCACCACATTTTCATAACTAGGATGATTATAATGCCTCTTTTCCCACGCTCGATCTATCGATGTTATCTCATATTCGACAATAACTTTGCTTTATTCTTCATTCATCTTGCCAAAGGGCAAAGCATACACGAATCTAAACTTTACATACTTGGATAAGTTTAGTCTTTACATCCAAAATCGTGCGTCATAAACATCTCACACAGGCTACATGCCATTCAAGAACTACACAAGGCCTGATTCTCGCGAAACCCGAGATATGTAGGCAACTCAGAGACCGGGGTTCGGCCAAAAACACCCCAAAACTCCCATTCTCACATTCCAATCTTTTGCTTACCAGTCGTGACAAAATTGGGTATTCTGTCAACTATCTTTGCCCGAAGACTCTTTCATCATCCCCGGGCAAAGAGGGGCAGCTGTTGACACCCAATTTTGTCCCTTTATTTTTTGCAATTTGGTTATATTTAATTAAAATTTATAATGATGATTTTTCAAACAAAATTTCATTAGATAACCTGTATTTATGTGCGCAATACCATTATTAATCTTCTATTTATATTATCCTTACTTAGTTGTGACTATATTACGTAATTACATTTATTTAGGCTATTTTCTAAAATTACATATTCTATTTGCGCAATTTAATGCATTACGACATCATTTATAAAATTATTTGTGGCTATTTATATCTAATTGGTATTATTTGTGGCCATCTATATTTATTTATAATTAAATATATTTATTTATAATTATTTATATTTATTTATAATTATTTACAAAATTTCCTATTTTTATACTAATTATTTATATTTACAAGTATTTTAATTAAATACAAGCCAAATTGTCAATTTACAACTCCAAATATACTACATCTAGTCCTCGTCATCATTTTTATCCACGTTTATGCCACCTAGGCTCCACATAAGCCTATACCTCACTAAATACACTCATAGCACAAAGTACACACACATTAAGCATGTATACAACTCACTCCAGCGTATGGTACAACCCCTTAAAGCACCCACTTATCCACTTCATCACATATGCTACTAATACACACACGCGCGCGCGCCTACGTGGCACAATCGCAGCCTTCCATCTCACAGATCCAACGGCCCACATTATTTCTCCTATTTACATCTATACACCTACACCCCACACCCAAAAACCCTAACACATTTCTCCCTCATCCCCTTTCCAAAACCAGCCGCCGATCCCCATTTCCAAAACCAGCCGCCGATCCCCATTTCCCTCTCCCCTCTACCCCTAAAATCAATCTAGGTACACCCTCTCCGCCGTCGAATCCGCCATTTCCGCCCTAGTCACGCCCCCTCTCCTCTTTCCTATCTCGGATTACACGGGGACGAATCCCCCCCTCTCTCTCTCCTTTGCCTCGTGGAATCCGAAATAGGAACAAGGAAATCGGGCAAATCTTGTCATAATTGAAGTATACAAAGCAAGAAAAGGAAAGATTTGAACAAATCTTTACGAAGCAAAAGGGGACGGACCCGATTCGCTACTGCTCGACCCGGTTCAAATTGTTCCTAATTCGACCCGACTCCATAATCGGGTAATGCCTTTCCTTTTATTTGATTTTTTCGTTTCTCTTCTTCTCTTTTACTGTTGTTATTTGTCAAATTCATGAAGTGATATGCTTGTCAATGTTAGTACATGATTATATGTTGGTTTCTCAGATTTAAAATTAATTTACGGAAATTATGTTAATCATATTTAACTAGTTGCTTTAATAAATCTGAATTTGAGTCATAGCATGACCACTTAGAATCTGATAATGTTTTATCGAAATTGTGCACCGCTATCATGTCCTGTTGATATTTTTTGTAAAACCAAAGCGTCTGGTTGTTTGGTAAATTCGTCGTTAAGAGGCTGTTGATTCATCTTGGCACAAGTATTGTGTGCACTGTATTATACAATTGAAAGAGCTGATTTATGCATATCTATGTCTGACTGTTTACTTGCCATATTTTCTAGAAAATATGTTTTTGATCCTTTCAAAATTCAAATGGTTGAAAACTATATATGGTGTATATCCTATTGGATTCTGCCCTGATTTCTAGCAATTTGCAGCATGATTTGTTGAAGTATTTCCTTTCCTTTTCACACCTAAAATTAGAGCTTAATAACTCCTTGGCCAGAACTATAAAAGGGAGGTCCAGCCTTCACTTTAGGCACAGGGCTGACACCTTCAGACTCCCAGCTTCTCCTCTCCCCTCTAAATACACAGATGCCACCCTTCTTGTGATCTCTGAAATACATTTAGACATAAAAGCTGGGATCTCTCTTTGCACTTTACACACACAGAACTAGGGCACTACACACACAGAATTAGGACACTTGGACAGACAAACTGAAAGCATCTTCAGGCCTCTTTCTCTGTTTCCTTCTCTACATCTCTGAATACACAGAATCAGACAGCCTTCAGACACCTTTACGAGCTGAATGTAGACACAGTACTCTCTATACCTCTCACACACTGTTACACTTACACATATAGATAGAATCAGCTTTGCTTGCCCTAGACATTACACTGAACCTGCCCTCTTCAATCTGCTCCCTGACTCCCTGTGCAAATACCCATTGATCTGATCATTGTCTCTTCAATTGCTGCCTGCTGAAGCTATTATTGAAGTATTCGTTGTAAGTTTAATGGATGTTCCTGAAGTATAATACTCTGCATATGCTTGTGATATTCTGCTTCCAGGTAGATTGAATGTATAGCCTTGAGTAAATGGCTTATGTTCCTAAGATTAACTTTGAATTCTTGTCTGATTGTCTGTGTTAGCTGCTTGTTGTTGGCCTCTTTTGGCCCCTTTACTAACCCTTATGCAGGTCTTTGTTATTCTAGGATAGTCCTCGAGGCTATTCCATTGCTTATGACCTTTTGCAGGCATCTTTATTCAAGAGATGAGTTGATTTGAGATTTACAGAAGTTAGAAACCAAGGGACAATGCCCTGCTCTTTTCTTTCTCTTCTTCGATTTGCAATTCGTGCTAAAGTGTTCATTCATGTATTCATTAGGAATAGTAATGATATGTATAAGCACTGTAAGGTGCATTTAGATTTAGGACAGGTGTTGTAGCTGCTGGTGTATTGCTAAGTGCAATGAGAATGGGCTACGAAGGAGCCATTTCTATCCCTACTCTAGTTTTATGCGTGGAAAGGCTAAAATCGTAAGGCACGTTTTAAACGGCTTATTTATACAATTTCTAAAATGACATTACAGCAGGTCTTCAACTGAAATTCGAAACTGAAAATAGATTTGCTTTGCAAAGTGTTTATTTCTGGAAAATTTGAGCAGTTAACGTGTTTTTGCTTCAAAAGTGACTAAATTCACAATCAGTGCCGGAAGATGGCTTATTTCTGCAAATCCAGTAACCTGGAATCGTAACAGTAGTTGTTATTTTGTTAAAAATGGCTAAAACTGAAAGTTAGTCTATTTCTGCAAATCTTTGATTCTGAAAACGTAATAGTTTAATGGTGGGGCTGCTTTCTTCATTTTCAAAACTCTTGTTCATTTTATAATTTCTCCAAGCTAACTTAATAGCTTGTGAGGGATTCTTGGACTTTGGAGGTCAAGTCTTTAAAAACTATATAATTTTCTTTGTTAAATTTATAAGTTAGTCTTTTAAATATATATTGTTTATTTATCACATTATCTATTTAATACTTCCTAAATGCCTCATTCCTTAATTTGTATTTACATATTTATTATTATTTTCTTATCAAATTGCTTATAATATCCTCATTCCTTAATTTATATTTACAAATTTATCGTTATTTTATCAAATTGCTTATATAATAATATTTTTTAAATTGATATCCATTTCCTACTTAATTTAGATATATCGCTATTTGCTCATTACATTAATATTTTCTCAATATGTTATGTTTTCAATTAGATATAATTCATATGTATATAAGTATTTTAAATATACCTCTTTACTTCAAGCCAAATTATTTTAAACGCGACCTCTCATTAAAAGTCGCCACCGAAGTTAAAGGTATGTGACCAATAATGTCACGATGCCATCCTTTAGTGGCGCACATTTTTTACTATATGTTTACTCCAAATTGTAGCTATATATGTAAGATGTCTATAAACTGAGACCGTTTATACTGAACTGCCTGTTTTCATATCTTTTAACTTGTTTGCATATATGTCCTCTTTGCTAATTTTATTTAATTTGTAACCTCTTAGTTTCCTTACATGTTAAAAACCCAATATAGAAATCGGCCGGGAACCACGTTTAGTGGAACTTAGGAGGTGCCTAATCCATTCCTTCTAAGTTAACCTGAACACTTACCCAAATCTCTGACTAGTAGACCAACCCGGAGTTATTCTTTAAAATTAAATTAGAAACTAATAGGTGACCTAATACACCTTAGAACTATATTAGGTGGCGACTCCAAAATTTCTAACTCCAAACGAGTTACCCCAAGTCGAACAACACTTTACTTACTTTACCTTTATTTTAAAAGTGGGGTGCGACAATCATTACCTACATCACAAGGAGCCAAGTCACTAATATTGAACGTATTTAAACATTGTACTCACCGGGTAAACCAATCACGTAGGCATTGTTGTTGATCTTGGATAGCACTTAGAATGGACCATCTTCTCGGGGTGCCAACTTCCCTTTCCTAAGGTTTGGAAACCTCTCTTTGTGGAAGTGCACCCACACCCAATCTCCCTTCTTGAGTTTCACCTTCTTTCTTCCCTTGTTTTCCTTGGAGGCCACCTTTTCATAAGCTTCCTCTAAGTTCTTCTTCACCTTAGCATGGAGTTCAATCAAAGCCTTGGCTCGGCTTTTACCTTCAAAATTAACAACCATCTCCCTTGGTAAAGGGGTAAGATCAAGTGGAATCAAAGGATTAAAACCATAAACACACTCAAATGGAGTCATGCCAATCATTCTATGCAAAGTACGGTTATATGCAAACTCCATGAGTGGTAACTTCTCCACCTAAGTCCCGGCCTTACCTCGGGTCATAGCTCTAAGAAGAGACCCTAAGATTCGGTTCACCACCTCAGTTTGACCATCCGTTTGAGGGTGGTGGGACGTAGAGAACAACAATTTGGTGCCAAGGGCACCCTACAAGCACCTCCAAAAATGGCTTAGGAACTTAGTGTCCCTATCACTCAAAATGATTTGAGGCACTCCATGCAACTTTAACACATTATCAATGAATAAAGAAGCTACATGTTGTGCATCACTACTCTTTTTGCAAGGAATAAAGTAAGTCATTTTGGAGAACTATCCACGAAAACATAAATGCTATCATGTCCTCCTCTAGACCGTGGCAATCCCATAACGAAATCCATAGAAATATCCATCCACGGGCTAGTAGGAATAGGCAAAGAAGTATACAAGCCATAGGGATTCGACTTAGACTTGGCGTGCTTTCAATCTAAACAAGCATTGCATAGCCGCTCAACATGCAACCTCATCTTAGGCTAATGGAATTGCTCCATAAGGATGGCCAAAGTCTTATCCCTCTCAAAGTGACCCATCAATCCTCCACAATGTGCTTCACGCACTAGCAAGAGAGGACTCGGGGACACAGACTCTTCCATTCTTGAAAATGTAGCCGTCTACCCATTGGTATTTCTCCACCTTCTTCCTACTCACTATAGCATCATGAATTCCCTTGAGCTTTGGGTCATGTTCATACAATGATTTTATACTTTCAAAACCCATAAGCCTAGAAGCAAGAGTGGCAGCAAGAGCGAACTTCCTAGAAAGTGCATCGACTACAACATTGTCCTTCCCGTTCTTGTAATGAATTACATAGGGAAAAAACTCAATGAAATCCATCTATTTGGCATGCCTTTTGTTCAACTTCTCTTGGCCTCTAAGATGCTTGAGTGAATCATGGTCACTCTTGACCACAAATTCCTTAGGCCATAGATAGTGCTGCCAATGAGCTAGAGCTCTCATAAGGGCATACAACTCCTTGTCATACGTGGAGCAACTCAAGGTTGCACCCTTCAACTTTTCACTAAAGTAGACAGTGGGTTTCCCTTCTTGAATGAGAACACCCCCAATACCCACCCTCGAGGCATCACATTCAACCTCAAAAGCCTTCCCAAAGTCGGGCAATTGCAACAAAGGGGCGATGCTCAACCTACTTTTAAATTCTTGGAAAGCCTTCTCTTGAGGCTCTCTCCACACAAAGGACTTGTCCTTTTTCACCAACTCGGTGAGTGGTGCGGCAATGGTGCTAAAGTCCCTCACAATGCGCCTATAAAAACTAGCAAGGCCATGGAAACTCCTAACATGAGACACGGTAGTAGGAGTAGGCCAATCCCTAATGGCTTCAACTTTGGACTCATCGACCTCTACACCATTGGCACTAACAACAAACCAAGAAAGACAAACTTTTCAACACAAAAGGCACACTTTTTAAAATTGGCATATAGCTTTTCGGCTCTTAGCACTTCAAGAACTTGACTCAAGTAACCCACATGGTCATCTATTGATTTGCTATATATCAAGATATCATCAAAATAGACGACCACAAACTTGTTGATAAACGACTTTAAGACATGGTTCATCAACCTCATGAAAATGCTAGGTGTGTTAGAGAGGCCAAAAGGCATCACCAACAATTCATAGAGACCAAACTTGGTCTTGAATGCGGTCTTCCACTCAGCAACCATTTTCATTCGGATTTGGTGGTAGCCGGACCTAAGATCTATCTTGGTAAAGATACTAGAACCACTCAATTTATCAAGCATGTCATCAAGTTTAGGAATGGGATGACGATACTTTACCGTTATCCTATTGACCGCACGACAATCAACACACATCCTCCATGTCCCGTCCTTCTTTGGCACAAGAATAACCGGTACGGCGCACGGACTCAAGCTTTCACGAACCAAGCCTTTGTTGAGCAACTCATCCACTTGCTTTTGCAATTCCCTTGTATCTTCGGGGTTGCTCCTATAGGCCGGCTTGTTTGGGATTTGGGACTCCGGGAAAAAATCAATTTGGTGCTCAATCCCCCTCAATGGAGAAAGGCCACTTGGTATCTCTTCCGGGGACATGTCCTCAAAAACCTTCAGACATTCTCAATAGCACTAGCCAAAGTGTTAGGGTTAGAAAAATAATCATTATCAGAATTTAGAACCATACCTTTGTGCACTAGGCAAATGTGCATTTTGGTTCCATCATTACCTCTCAAGTACTCACCCAGTTGCATCATGGCACAAATGCCACCGGTAGAAGATAGTGGAGTCTCGGCCAAAGGCTTAGTCACCACGACGGACTTAGCTTTAGCCGCTTCTTTCAACTCCCTCATGCGCCTATAGTCATCACTCACTTGTTTAGGTGTCAAGGGCGTAAGCACATACTTCTTGCCCTCATGTTTAACCGTGTAAGTATTGGCTTGGCCATTATGAACCACATGTTTGTCATATTGCCAAGGCCTACCAAACAAGAGGTGACAAGCTTGCATTGGCACCACATCAAACATATGCTCATCTTGATAGTTCCCAATCTTGAACTTTATCAAGACTTGCTTCACCACCTTCAATTCCCCTACACTCACTCAACCATTGCAAACGGTAAGGGCTTGGGGTGTTTAAGGGTAGGCAAATTCAATTGTGAGACCAAAGATTGACTCACCACATTTGCACAACTACCGGAGTCAATAATCATGGAGCACACTTGTCCCCTCACTCTACACCTAGCATGGAAAAAGTTCTCCCTTTGCATATCTACTTCCTCCTCGCTCACCATGGCACTCAAACTATGACGTACCACCAAGAACATGTTAGGGTCATCACCCTCCGCCGCTCTCTCTTCTCTCTCTACCACCTCACTATCCTCAACAACATCACCCTCGGGCTCACTTTCCTTCTCATAAACCAACCTATCATCCATGACTATCATTATTTTTCGGGTAGGGCAATCTTTGGCGAAGTGGTCGTAGCCTTTACACTTATGACATTGAAAAGAAGAAGAAGAAGAACTATTTAATTGAGTTTTAGAGTTACCTCCCACTTCTTTGAAGTCGCTTCTTGGAGTGGCCTTCTCAAAAGGCTTCTTTACATCACGACTCCCACTAGCACCACTTGTGTTTGGGCTTTTCCATTCTTTGGGTCGAGTCGTGGGAGTAGAAGTAGTACTCCTATAGCGAGGAGCTTTCTCTTCCTTGAGCCACTTTTCGGCTTCAACTGCGGCATTACAAACATCTTGAAGAGAATGAAAGATGTGTAACCTCAATTGAGAAGCAATCCCCCGGCTCAAACCATTCTTGAATCGGATGATAACTTGCTCCTCATCTTCCGTTTCCATGTCAAGGGCCATTCGGTTCTTTTCAAATTCATTGAAGTACTCATCAACCGATTTGAAGCCTTGTTTCAAATCATAAAACCTCTTGAGTTGTTCTTGCCGGTACTTGGGTTTCACATATTTGGTGCTCATCACCTCTTTCAATTCCTCCCAAGTTATGTTCATTGGCATCCCAACTCATCTTCTTGACCTCTTGATGGATTCCCACCAAGTGGAAGCATATGACTCAAATGAAGCAATGACATAAGTATCTTTCTTCTCCTCGGACATGTCATTTGTATCAAATACCCGCTCCAATTGAACCTTCCACTCTAAGAACTTCTCCGAATCGCTAGTTCCTTTGAAAGGTGGGATAGTGATCTTCACACTATTTAGGTTGTTGTCACGACCTCCACAGTTTGGTTCTGATTGACCCCCGTAGCAGTCATCAACTTCATCATATTCACGTCTCAAGTTCCTCCCTACATAAGCCTTTGGAGGTCCATGACCTTGCCCATGACCTCTATCCATTCCCCGGCCTCCATTCATTGCCCTCCTATTTAGATAGGAAGCATCAAAGTCATCATAATTGTCACCAAGTCTAGGGCCCTCCCCTTCTTGAGCTTAATCAACTTGCTCAAGGGGTGCTATGTTTCTTCGGGGCCTCGTGAGTGGAACTTCAGCTTGGGGATTTCCCAACAATCTTTCACGAACAAAAGCTTCTTCTTTCAACCGTTGTTGACGAGCTAGCTTGGTAAATTATTCCGGCCTCACGGTTGAGCCATCATTTGTGCCTTCCCAGACATCTTTGTGGACACTCGGGGCCCTTTCTCTTTCAAAGGTCTCTATTTTTAGGTTTAGAGCCTTCACCTCGGCCAAGAGACTAGCCAAGATGTTTGTTGAGACCTCAACGATATCTTTTCTTTTCTCTTCCGCGATGTACCTACAAGCAATCAAAAATAAGAAAAGAGATTAGAGTATAAGTCCTCACGCACTCCCTCACTTTTGAATGTCACTTGGGTACACTCAAGTTATAGGTTCACTCGTGCTTGATTCAAGAGGCTTCCTCGGAGTTGAACAACCTTACGACCAAACAATTCCACAAGTTCCAAATGCTCTTCGGGAAGAGTGGAGTTAATGGGACTCTATGGGTATTCGGCTTTATAGGTGAGCACTTGAGCCAAAGAAATTCTACGAGTCTTCTTGGAATTTTCAACCACCAACACGCACGAATATCCTAAGTGCTCAATGAATTAGTACTAATCGAGTAGGAGAATTACTCTCAAAGTACTAACCGGAAGTACTGGAAGCAAACAAAATACGAAAACCTATGAAACGAACTACCCGGACACCCCTTCAGGACTGGACGCTCCGCCCCAATAGCTGGGCGGTCCGCCTGAACCAAAATACAGAGAGCTGATAAAACTTTGGGCGGTCTGCCCGAGGCCTAGGTAGTCCGCCTGAAACTGGAAAAACAACGTTTCAAGAACGGGTTTTTGGCTACTTCGCACCAAAATTTCCAACGTTTTCAGGTTGCTTCTCAAATTCAATGGTACCCAAAGTTGTTTGATACTATTACAAACAAACCCCAATGATTTATAACAACACCCAATCAACACAAATCCAAATCAAGAAATTTTGAACAAATTCTAAGGTTTTTCAAACTTTGGAGATTTGATTTTCAAGATTTTAATTCACAACTTCAAAATGTGTTTTGAGGGTACCCAATCAACGGGAATATGATAACAAACAATCCCCGATATCAAACATCAAAGGAATCATCACAACCAAGAATATCTATCAATTTTTTTTTTTTTTTGTGATTTTCAAGTTTTGATTTTTTTTTTCTTCTTTTCCAAATAAACAAGAACAAGAACATAAACAACATGATAAAGATACTACGAACAAGGAACGAGGGTTTGTAAGAACAACACTCGAGCCTTGCTCTGATACCAACTGATGTAGGAAAAACTACGGAAGCGAGAAAGATATAAAAACGAGACGAGACTCGCACGATTGTTCAAGTAGCAACGAAGAACGATGTTTCGTTACACTCCGAACGAAGGTCAAGAATCACCTATGCTATGCAACTATCCTCAAGAATCACGAGGTCCTTGCAAATAGAATGATCGAAAAGGTTTAAAGTTCAACTTGGAATCGTCCAATTGAAATCAAGTCAAATTTCATTAGTTTCAATAGAGAGGATTTCTCTTGTGTTTGTGTATTCAAGGTAAGGTAAATGAATTCAAGACCTAATGAAGACTCTTATAGTCTTCTACAACATGTAATGAAAGATCCAAAATACCCCCAAAGTGGGTTAAAACAATAAAGACCACATAGGGATAGTATAGGAATTACACACAAAAACGAGTTGGATTCCCGTCATAGCATAGCAGGGCCAGGCGCCCCGTCTAGACTGTGAGGCACTCCGTGTGGCCAGTGGGGCGGTCTGCTTAGGCAGTCTGGCGGTCCGCTTCCCCAAAAGTCTAGAGAGGTGGGATGTTTTCGGGCGGTCCGCCTAGGAGCTTGGGCGGTCCTCCTGCTGCTGAAGCGATGCATGCGCTCAAGTGAATGGTCTTCAAATCATCTCCAAAGCCTCTATCTTCCAAGCCCTTCCAAACCAAGTGTAGGTGAGCATCTCGAATCTTTTTAGCTTGACTCCGAGTGAATGATCTTGTGGTAGTTTGCCCCGCATCAACATGTCACTCATATATGATTATCATTTAACTAGGAGTAGTGTGTTTTTTCACACATGATCAATTAACACTAAATTATTTAATATACCATTTAGTTAAATGTTGTAGTACCATATTTTGGTTAGATAAACGACAGTTTTCTTTGCATTTGATTAGAAATTACTAGCTCTTTCTTTAAAAACGATATTATAAGAATTATTTTAAAATTGACGTGCCACAAAAAAGGGAAAATCCATTACGTAGGTTTAGAAAATGTGATTGCATGCATGAAAACCCAATCATAAACGGTATTAACGAACTAATAAGTCATTTCTATTCCAAAATACTCAACCGATCCATTTATTTCTTCTATTTCCTCACCATCAAAAATTAAAAATCCCTAATTTTCTCACCATTTTCTTCTAAACATTTTCATTTTCATTTGATTATCTGAGCCAGCTTCAACACTGTTGTTGGATCCTTGAATTTCAAAGGAAAGTTCCTATTTTTTTGTTCAATTGAGTGGTTTAATATATGACTAGTTTGGTTAATTTTAAGGCTTAGGGGTTGTTGAATGAATTATGATGAATTTTATGAACAAAGATTTGTTGGAGCAATTATTCTGCGGATTTGTGTTTGTTATAGATCATACAATTAGTAGTGGTATGTTTAGATGGTATTCAAATTCGAGACAAAATCCTTATATTTAAGTGGAGAAAGGTAGGGGTGGCCCATAATCTATTGAGTTTCCAACTGTATGCCACCGGACTTTGCGGATTTCTTGGTTATCAAAAGAAACATTTTGATTTGAGCTTTGAAGCTTGACGTAGATAAAAGCCTAGACGGTCATTATGCATTGAGTTTCGAACTGTGCGCCCCGGTTATAAAAGAAAACAAGAATTTGATCTGAGCTAGAGTATTTGTTTTGATGGGGAATAATTGTGTAGGACCCAAATTAGCCAACAATGGGTTCTTGCAATCTGTTACTGCAGCTGTGTGGAAACCAAATCAGTCAGCAAATTTACCACTCCCTAATGAAGGTGACCCCAATTCACAAAGTAAAGAGAATAATTCAGCTGATAATAATTCACCAAGCACAGATGCAAAGGCTGATACTTTTGATTCTAACAAATCTGGTATACAAAGTAATCCACCTCCACACCTTATGATAAATGGAGATACCCAAATGGATTCTCACAAGAATGTACCTGGAAATGATACTACTGTTACTAGTAAGCCCGTGGAAGGGGCGAAACAGAACAAGCCTGGTCATGTTAAGAGAGTATCGAGTCTTGGGCTTCAAATCGAATCTGTTTTAGGACGAAAAACAGGTAATATAAAGGAACTTTATAGTTTAGGGAGGAAGTTAGGACAAGGGCAATTTGGAACGACGTTTTTATGTTTAGAGAAGTCGAGTGGGAAGGAATATGCATGTAAATCTATTGCTAAAAGGAGGTTGACAACTGAGGAAGATGTGGAAGATGTAAGGAGGGAAATTCAAATAATGCATCACTTAGCAGGACAACCTAGTGTGGTACAAATAGTTGGGGCTTATGAAGATGCTGTCGCGGTTCATGTTGTAATGGAGCTTTGTGCAGGTGGGGAGCTTTTCGATAGGATTATACAGAGGGGGCATTATTCAGAGAAGAAGGCAGCTGAACTAGCAAGGGTAATAGTAGGTGTTGTAGAAGCTTGCCATTCCTTGGGTGTTATGCATAGGGACCTGAAACCTGAAAACTTTCTTTTCGTCGATCAGCAAGAGGAATCACCACTGAAGACAATTGACTTTGGGTTATCAGTGTTCTTCAGGCCAGGTATTCTTTTGGAAACAAGATTTCCTAAAACTGACATTAATACCACCCCTAGTCTGTTATTTATCAGTGTTCTTAGGGTCTCTGCTTGACATTGGTTTTTCTTTGAGCAGAAGTCACACACTAATAACTATGCTCACATTAAGCTTATCAATAAAGAGTTAGTTTTTCTTTGATATAAAATGGAACTTTAGGAATCAATTGCTGTTCTTATTGTTTTCTCTAGCTGTTTTATGAGCTATGTATCTTTCACCTTATCAAGAATACATATATGGTACACCTAGGTGACACCTTCGGTGATGTTGTTGGAAGTCCTTACTATGTGGCCCCAGAAGTGTTACGGAAGCATTATGGTCCAGAATGTGATATTTGGAGTGCAGGAGTCATCATTTATATACTGCTTAGCGGTGTTCCTCCATTTTGGGATGGTAAGGTTTTTTGATTTCTTCCTTTGCAATCTGATCCTACAGTCCTTGAAGCAAACATGAATACCATACACCTATTTGATGTTTTGAATCAGAGACGGAGCAAGGAATATTTGAGCAGGTTTTAAAAGGGGAACTTGACTTTGTATCAGAACCTTGGCCTGCTATATCAGAAAGTGCAAAAGATTTAGTCAGAAAAATGCTCGTGAGAGATCCCAAAAAGCGGTTGACAGCCCATGAAGTTCTTTGTAAGATGCAGTATTCACCAGTCTGACCCTTTATGCTCTTCTCAGTGTTGTGTATGTTTTCAGTATTTGATGAAACTTCTTTATCCTTCCTTATGTGTTATCATATGGCCTTGCCCTTTGGATCACTAGTTTGCTAAGGTAGATTGCCAATTTCTTGATATGCATCTAAGGTCATTCTTATTAGGGAATAAAACTAGCTAAACTTTTTTCATTTTTTGTGCATTTGTTGCAAAATATTGTTTCTTCCATAAGTCTTGTTTTACTATTATTGCCAATGTTATTTGAAGAAAGATGGAAGCCACTTTGTTTTGATGACAGTAGCTGGAGATGCCCAAAAAGTTTTGTTCTTGGAATTGGTAGCAGTCAGCACCAATAATAGCTTTTCCTGATTGCAGCATCTGCTGTATTAAGGAACCAAATGTATTTATGTTCTTGCATTTGCGATCTGGCTATATGTCAGCTCATTACATGCTATGTGCAATAGAAGGAAAACAATTGAAGTAAACCATGCTATACCTGAAACTCAGGTATTGTGCAGCATAGAGCTTTATAGATTTAGAGTTTGGCCAAATCATTGACTGGTTGGGACTTGAGATGCATGTAAACAGAGGACCTATGTTCCTACCAGTAATAGCTTCTTGCTAGGATTTCATGCTTTTCTGTTTGGCCTTCTAATATATGTGAAAAAAGGGCACAGTATGAGGAGTACTATTTTTATATTTTAAACATGGTTTGAGGGACACTATCATGTATGTCTGTATATTTGCTCAAGTACATTAAAATGTTTCTTTTCTTGAATTTCGAACATGTTTATTTTTATTTCAGGTCATCCATGGGTCCGTGTTGGTGGGGTTGCTCCAGATAAGCCTCTTGATTGTGCTGTTCTAAGTCGTCTGAACCAGTTCTCTGCAATGAACAAATTAAAGAAGATAGCAGTCAGAGTAAGTTATTCTAAGTGTTCAGATTCTTGTTAGTAGAGTTTACCTGAGTAATGGCATTCATCATATTTCTGCATAGAAACAACTGTGACAATCATTAAAAGAAAGAAAATGCCATGGCTAACTTTACTAATAATTTTTCCATTTTGTTTCCCTCGTGGCGTATAATTGCTTATCTCCTGAATATATAGCTGAAAAGAAAAAGGAAACTGAAACATCTTATTATATCAAGTAACACCGGTTTTTAATTGTTATGCCTGAACAATCCCGGTTTGCTTTTTAGGTAATTGCTGAAAGTCTGTCTGGAGAGGAAATTGCAGGACTGAAGGAAATGTTCAAAATGATAGACACAGATAATAGTGGAAGTATTACACTAGAAGAACTGAAAACGGGGTTGGAAAGAGTGGGTGCCAATCTCAAAGATTCAGAAATTGTTAGTTTAATGCAAGCGGTAAGTGATACAGTCTGTTCTATTTAAGAGCATTGTTACTTGCATTAGATGGATTTAAATAGGATAACACTATTTGGGCTTTATATGTCACACCAGTCTTCTCTTATTAGATGCATAGGTCATTAGATTTTATTACATGTTTCCTTTAGAAGTATTGTGGACTAAGGTAGTAAGGTGATGGTGAAATTTACTTCTAAATTCAGCTCAACACCAAAAAGACTGGATGAATTGGGCTGTATACACTTGGAAGACGGAGATGGTCTCTACAAGCCCAAGCATCTCCGAGACTCTAACTTGCATTCCTTTGTTAACTATCAAAATCGTGCATATCAACACTGTGTCTGGAGCCCTAACTTTTCCCTAGAGCCCCAACTGGACTATATTGCCTCCCAAAAGGGTCCATGGAGCACAAAGGTCAAAGGCCTGATTTAGCAGAATTTTTCCTCAGCCCATTAAAATCAGTCACTTTAGTGACAAACAAAAGGCTCTACCATGAATTGTAAGGAGGAGGACAAAGATTAGTGCCAGGAGCATTCCTGGTTTCCTATCTCTAAAGAAGAAGTTACTCTTCTTCAAAGGAAATTCAATAACAGACTATCCGTTAGTTATGTATTATTATAGAGCAGGCAATATCTTAACTATTTTAATATATAGGTGTTAGACATAAGGATTGAGATACTTTGGATATCATACACTTACGTTTTTCTCCAGAAACCAATAAATGAGAGTTATAATCTCATAAGTGGTGCCTTTTGAAAAACACAGGCTAACGAGAATATCCAGCATAGAGAATTGTAAGTAAATCTGTAGAGCAAGGCACAATACAAAATCAGCCAGAGATGAGGGAGAGCTTTTAGTGGCTTTCTACTTGCCTAAATGGCCGTAAAAGGGGCAGTTCTTCAACTAAAACCGTAATCTTGTCACTGTTAGGGAATCTAACTGAAGGAGTATTAATCCTGATATGTTCTTGAATGAGTGATGGATGCCTCCAAGACAATGATGCTAGAACATTGATCGACCAATGGATAGTTGGATAGGCATTGGTGATTTTATTTACTGGACGCGGTGGTAGTGAAATAAGCAAATTGCTGGTGTGGTCTGATCTTTGAAGATCTGGTGCTAAAAGCATCCAATACACTAGTGGGGCTCTTCAGTCATCGGATCAAAGGCCATCCATTGCTTTCTTCAACCTCCATTAACATCACAAGCAAGAATGTTTATAGGACTACTGTAGTTTTGAACTGAAAGCAGTAGTGTTGCATTACTGAAGTTTGCAGTGACAATCTACTGGAGAGCACACGATTTTTTCTTTTGAATGTGAAATTATTCCTTTATGTATATTTGCTTACCCATATCATATCTTCCTACCAAAAAAGTGTAAAATTTGATCCTTGCTAAACAACCTTTCTGTGTGGAATATTCAGGCAGATATCGATAATAGTGGTACCATTGACTATGGAGAGTTTATAGCTGCTATGCTCCATCTAAACAAAATTCAGAAGGAAGATCACATGTATGCTGCCTTTTCATATTTTGATGAAGATGGTAGCGGATATATCACGAAGGATGAGCTCCAAAAGGCTTGTGAGAAGTTTGGCTTGAGCAATATGCCCATCGAAGAGCTTATGCGTGAAGTTGATCAAGATAATGTAAACCCTATTTTACTCATTTTCAGAGTTCTATTTCTGATATTCTGTAGATGCATAATGTGCATGATTAGACATAGGGACATAGACCACAACATAACATTCATGTAGAAAAAGCTCAAATAAAATAGTTCTCTGCCTATTCTTCTTTTTCAGGATGGACGCATTGATTACAGCGAATTTGTAGCAATGATGCATGACACTGGCTTTGGTGAGAAGGGAAGCAGTAAAGTGTAAGCATTGTCATTCTGTAGGCATTAAAGCTCGGGAAGCTTGATGACAGTTGACAGTGATGACAGATAAACTACTCGTCTACCATCATCCACCTAAGTACGTCAGAACAATCTTCAGAAAAGAGGTTTCCAGTTGCGTTCGAAGTGCTACCTATGCGGAGAGACAAGCCAGAGACTGTTAGCCATCTTTTTTTTGTATTTCCATATTACTGATCAGCTGTGGCAATTGTCTCTCATTATGATGGGACTTAAATGGACTAACACCAAGGCATACACACGAGCTATTGAAGTGCTGGAACATTAGAGTAAGTTCAATCAAAAGAATTGGTGGCAGACTATCCTGCATGTATATGATGGGCAGTATGGACGGAGAGAAACGCTAGATGCTTTGAAGATAAAGGAAACTCTATTTACAAGATCAAAATGAGTTGTTTTGTTTCATTTGTGGTATAACAAAACTTTGTCAATGATGCTGAAGCAACAATAGATTTCATAGAGTCCCTTTATGAATAGGAAGGGATGTACTTTGAGTAGATTGTAATTATTTTTGACTGCACCTTCTGATCCTTCTTAGCATTCCATTTTGTATATTTATATTTGTCTGTCTTTCTGTTTAGGAAACCATTGTTCATGATACCATCTGTTTTAGATATCGTGCTGTAGGTACTGATTCCTTTTCATTTCACCTCTTCCTGGTGTTAAAACTTTTTATCGAGTAAAGATCAGCCTAAGAGATGAATTATATGTCGAAAGCTTCCCTAGATGTAACGATGGAGATCAAATCATGATAAATCCCTGAGCATTATAATTGACAGATTTTTATTTGGCAGAAACTAGTAGCAAAAGATCCAGAGTAGACATTGAATAGATTTGAAGAATCAAAACAACTTTCAATACGCCAACGACTGCAATTGGATCTCACTTCCAGTCATTTACAAAAGATGATAGAGAGGTAATAACCTCCTGAAGTAAAATTGTTGGCATCAACCAATACACTCCCCAACAAAATAAACTTGTGCCTTATATTAAGATGTTTCAGGGAGAAGCCAAACACTTTTCTGCCCAAAGTATTGTCATATATTTTTGTTCTTTTTTCTTTTCTTGAGAAGTTTGTCATATGTTTCTTTTTTACTTTAACGAGTATGTATCATGCTAGTGTCCTTAACCAACCGAGTAGTCTAAGAAGAGCACTGTCCATCACGTCTGATTTTTTCTCAAACCCTGTGACAGAAAAAAGAGGATATCAAATCAGACACAGTTGCTTAATGGTCAAATGGAGATAAAATAAGCATCAGAAACATAAATACCATATCGTTGAGCACTATTACATCGTAGGATATCAACCAAAACTTTTCAAAAATAACCAACGTAAAAAGATCCACTTATTGCCAGTTGGCATATATTAAGTCGATACCTCCCTCTTGTGAGGTTTTTGAAGGCCACAAAATAAGTTATGGTAGAGCTAATGGTGTGTGTATAAAGATATTGCAACAGACGCTATCAGGACTTACAAGTTCTGAAAATTGAATATCTTATCAAACCATATTTACCTAAGTCAGCAGCAACACGATGAGCACACATTACTCCTGAAAAGGCTACAGCTATAACACCTTGTCCTGGAAAGCAACTGTCGCCAACACAATATAGACCATCTATAGCCTGTAAGCTCAATACAGAAGAGTTTATTCTCTGTGCTTTTATTTATCAGTAGAACGATAAAGCAATACATACTGGAAGAATGATTAACTTACAGTGGTATTGAAAGGCATTCCCAGTAGTCCCTTTGGAGTTCCACGTGGCATTGGTCCATAGGTACCACTATCACGGGCAAGGTATCGCCTGTGGGTCTTTGGTGTTCCCACCTACAAGAGTTCAATCGTAAAAAAAAGATGGATGATACCTTAAGGCTCAAACTATTTCAGCAAGCATAAGAAGCCCGTGGTTTTGGTACTGAAGAAAGCTAAATATTGCTCATTACGATCAACTATTCAGTTCATACAATCATGACTTTTACCTCTTTAAAGAGAATAGATGACTTGAGCCCAGGGAAGAGTGTCTTGTCAAGTCTGCTTATAATTTTTTCAGCCACAAGCTCCTTCTTTGCTTCATAGTCTTTCAAAGAGAGTCCCTAGTAATGAAAAACAGCCCGACTTTAGTTCTCAGAGAAAAAGGAGGCCATAGATACACAAGAGGTTACTTTTAAGTACTGAGGCATATACTAATTTTACCTCCCAATCTTCTATGCTTGATGTTGTAAATATGTGCAGAATATGGTGTCCTTCTGGGGCCAACGATGAATCAAGAATTGTTGGAATGCTCAAGAATATACTTCCATATGGTTTCTCCAAATTTGTCCAATTATCCTGTAAAACGAGGGATCATGAATGTGAGCCTCAAATAGGGAAAAATAAATAGTGAATCCGTTGAAGTGCCATTAGTACCTCAAGGATAAAATGGTGGCAATCAGTGTCTGGTGGGAGAACATCAGCTTTAACCCCCATGTGAATAGAAAGAAAAGAAGGTGCTTTTACGTAAGCTTTCTGGAAAGCTTCTTCTTCTTTGGGCAGATTCTCAGATTTTAAAAGCTTTCCTACAATTTCACACAACTGACGTGAGAAAACAAGATTTGAGGAATCAATATGTGCCAACTGACTCTAAGACAAAAGTTATCTTAAGAGAACACAGAAACCATATCGATTATGCTGGCTTCGTGGAAAACTAACCAAATGTATCCCATCTGGTGGCATTCGATACTATGGTCTTAGCATAAAACTTCCTCCCATTGGAAAGCTTCACTCCAACCTTAAAGAAAAAGAGAAACAAGATAAAATGGTCTCGCACACACAGAGAAAATGGAGGCATTTACAATATCAGAACACTATATATCATTTACAATCAACTATTTGAAATGGATATCAATTACGACAAACAATCGTACACGTGTACATTTTAACAGTAGATGTTTGGTATTCCCTCTTCCTTCTTTGTCCACTATCCAATTTTTAGAATATTTTTACATCCTAACATGCTAATATCACCTTACCTCTTAAAACGGCTCGTCTAAATGCAGGTTAAGCACTCTAAGGACATATATAGGATAAGTGTTTTTGATGGTCAAACAATGGACAGACGACTTGAATGCAGTAAGAAGTGTGTGAAACATGTGTCCTGCATGTCCAAAAAGCGTCGGCTGAGGGAACAACATTTTTTTCATTTCATAATAAGAACAGTCACTTAATGAAAGTTTCACCATGGTCCAAGGCACAAAACTCACAGCTTTGCCATTATCCAGAATGATACTTGTGACATTTGCCCTATAGAGTATCTGACTTCCCTGATTAACCAAGCCTTTTGCTAAGGATTTGGCAATCTCACCAACTCCACCAACGGGATAATTGATTCCTCCAAAATGTCTGTCACATAGAACCTGCAGAAAGCAACTCATCAGAAAGTGGATATTAAGGAAAACAAGAAGGCGTAAGGTTAATACGCGGAATTACCATGCTTGCATTAATCATCGGTGTTTGCAAAGCATTAACTGTACTCACAATAAAACACTGCAAGAGACAAAACATAGTTGAATTCTTCAAAAGGGTTAAAGCAATAATCAAAAAAAAATCTAGGTTGTACAGCTCATTTGCTCACCTCTGCATCTATGAAGGACAGCAACCCAGGATCTCTTATATACTTCCGAGCAATGTCACCAGCATTCTGGGGTAAATAGTAGGCTGTAATGAATAAAAATTGCAAAAATTAAGATTCAATAGCATGACATTCAAGCATGAAAAATGACTCCGTAATTGCAGACATATACTTAAATTAGTCCCAGCAATGGCTATGGGCAAATGCCAAGAAGTACAGGACGAACATATCATTAGTTGATCACTTTGGCCTTTGGGTATTAGCACTTCTAACTTCTAAGAAGGAAGTTTTCATAATTTATGAGCCATCATTTGGACAGCTATATAGCCTATATTAACTTAAATTGCTATTACATTAAAGGCATTACAACAGAACTATCAGAGTAAACGATGATTTGACAGCATCAAGTAAACGATAATTTGACAGCATAATATTTTGTTATATTAATGCGAAAATAGTATACAAGTTAATCGAAATTAAAATGTGGAAGGAGGTCTGTATTTGAGCAGTGCAAGATACAAAACCACTTAAGATGGAGAATTTACATTTTTTTTTTGAAAAGGAGAGAATGTACAATTTTTAGTTATGAAATCTTGATTATAGAGATAAAGGTCTGAGTAAACTCTGAGTATTCTGCATTTTGGGTCTGTATCAAATGTAAGCACCCACTCAGTTTCCACCAAGCAATCTCAATACTATCACTTGAACAAAGTTACAGGTTATTTACAAAACAACATGCATCAGGAAGAGAAGATAGGAGAAAATGCACATCCAAGGAGTTTTAGCACTGAGAAGTTAAAAGGAAATAAAAAAGATTACCGAGAGTCAAGCATTCAAGGGGCTTCTTAAAAAACTGGCCAAAAAGGTAGATGGGCTCCTCCAAAGACTTCAGTTCCAAAGAATTCAGCGAATTAAAGATCTGTGCATCCATATTCGGCAAATGATTTGAATCAAAATCAAGAAGTCCAAAATTAATCTCAAGCTGCAGTCACATTAATGAAGACAAACCTTCCAGCATTCACTGTAGAATTTGATAATCCCTTCCTTTTCATGTGGAAATCTACTCACAAGTTCTTCAATGAAGTCATTATACTCTCGGTGCACACGGACAGATAGGTCATTGGGTAGGTGGAAATGCACAGTTGTTGGGTCAGGTATAACTTCTAGTTTACATCCTACTGCTGCCAATGCTTGAGTAATCAAATTGAGATTTCCCTGTCAAAAGATGAGAGACATTAGTTTAAAATCAAACCACGAATAACAAATAGTCCGATCACATGGGCAAGCACTGCAGACCACATACAGCAGGTCAAAGCACAAACCATGGTCAGTACAAAACTATGTTAATGACATACTTAGTAATTATGGGTAATTACAGGGATGAAATTCTTCAACTGAAACAGAATTTCTTCCAGCATCTTCAACCTAATAAGTTCAGGAAATTGAGATATTTCCTAGGCATCAAAGTGGTACAATCTGAGCACAAAACATGCAGCAAACATACTCTAGGAAACGGCCGTGCACATATTCGACCTGGCACTCTCATATACTAAAATTTAGAGCTCCTGAGCAAGTAAGTTTACCTATGAATTCCCATCTGACACACAATAAGATGTATGATTTGCATCTTTTACACACAATCTGCAAACTCAAGATGCAAACTAGTACAACTCTCGTTAGCCAAATTAAAACATCTTTTATTCCTATCAACTATCTGTCTAGTTCAATGCACTTATCGCATATCAAGGGATACTCTCTATTTTCAAATTCTTGGTCCCAATAAAAACATTCTACTTTCTAGATTCTAAATAACAGAAAGAAAGTTTACATACAACAACTAACCTTATCACTGAAACCAAACATCACCGATGAACCGACATCAAACGTATAGCCATCCCTCTGATAAAAGCCAGAACTTCCACCAGGAATAACATACTTCTCCAAAACTAAAACCTTAGCTCCCTTAACTGCTAACTGTGTTGCTGCTACCAATCCACCTATTCCTGATCCTATAACAATGGCATCATAGCTACCATACTCATCTACTTCAACATCACTATTTCCATAACTTTCCACTCCTTTTTCAACATCTACAACTGCTTTCAACTTAGAAACAACACCCCCTTTTCTTCCTTTAACCTGAAGGTTGTTGTAATCAATACAATTCCCAATTCTCAAAGAATCAAAACAAGAACTTATCTTTTTATTGTTTCTAAGTTTGTTATCACCTAAAGTTACAATCTTGCAATTACCATCAAGAATTGAATTGTGAAACATGAAATTCAAAGTACCCATGTTTCTATTTTCTTGAAAGTTTGGATTTTTACCAACCAAGAATTGAACTTTGGTAAATTCTTGAATTTTGTTTCTTTAAATTGTTCAAAAATACAAGAATTTAGGGACCATATGCTATAAAAAATGGAATCTTGAGAATTGTTGGGATTCAGCCTACTAGTATAGTTATCTTAGTAAAGTATATGAGCAAAGTGGGAGAAGTGTTTAGGTGGATTTTGAATTGGGTATGAACAAAGTGGAGGGTTCTTGCTTTGTCTGTAGTGCTTGAAAATGTAAGAGAAATGGATTGGCATGATTCCACTTTTGTGATTCCCAGTTGAGATGAGACAATATGGTATTTTTTGCTGGACTATATTTATTCAAATGCTTTGGTGCTTTGTAGACATTGGTTAGTTATCAGTTTAGGTATCTGTTGGGTTAGGAATGTGAATAATCAAAAAGGTAATCAAGAAAATTCACCGAGTGATTCGAATATAGACTCTTAAAGACCACTCCTAACGTGATGGGTGAGATTGTTCTACCATTGAATATCTTTATTTGGAATTTTGGAGATGAAGATTCATCAAGTTGGGCGAATTTCCTCCTTTAATGCGTCTCTGTTAGTTGGGTTAGGAATGTGAATAATCAAAAAGGTAATCAAGAAAATTAACCGAGCGACTCGAAGATAGACTCTTAAAGACCACTCCTAACGTGATGGATGAGATTGTTCTACCATTGAATGTCTTTATTTGGAATTTTGGAGATGAAGATTCATCAAGTTGGGCGAATTTCCTCCTTTAATGCGTCTCTGTTAGTTGGGTTAGGAATGTGAATAATCAAAAAGGTAATCAAGAAAATTCACCGAGTGACTCGAAGATAGACTCTTAAAGACCACTCCTAACGTGATGGGTGAGATTGTTCTACCATTGAATGTCTTTATTTGGAATTTTGGAGATGAAGCTTCATCAAGTTGGGCGAATTTCCTCCTTTAATGCGTCTCTGTTAGTTGGGTTAGGAATGTGAATAATAAAAAAGGTAATCAAGAAAATTAACCGAGTGACTCGAAGATAGACTCTTAAAGACCACTCCTAACGTGATGGGTGAGATTGTTCTACCATTGAATGTCTTTATTTGGAATTTTGGAGATGAAGATTCATCAAGTTGGGCGAATTTCCTCCTTTAATGCGTCTCTGTTAGTTGGGTTAGGAATGTGAATAATCAAAAAGGTAATCAAGAAAATTCACCGAGTGACTCGAAGATAGACTCTTAAAGACCACTCCTAACGTGATTGGTGAGATTGTTCTACCATTGAATGTCTTTATTTGGAATTTTGGAGATGAAGATTCATCAAGTTGGGCGAATTTCCTCCTTTAATGCGTCTCTGTTAGTTGGGTTAGGAATGTGAATAATAAAAAAGGTAATCAAGAAAATTCACCGAGTGACTCGAAGATAGACTCTTAAAGACCACTCCTAACGTGATGGGTGAGATTGTTCTACCATTGAATGTCTTTATTTGGAATTTTGGAGATGAAGCTTCATCAAGTTGGGTGACTTTCCTCCTTTAATGCGTCTCTGTTAGTTGGGTTAGGAATGTGAATAATCAAAAAGGTAATCAAGAAAATTAACCGAGTGACTCGAAGATAGACTCTTAAAGACCACTCCTAACGTGATGGGTGAGATTGTTCTACCATTGAATGTCTTTATTTAGAATTTTGGAGATGAAGATTCATCAAGTTGGGCGAATTTCCTCCTTTAATGCGTCTCTGTTAGTTGGGTTAGGAATATGAATAATCAAAAAGGTAATCAAGAAAATTCACCGAGTGACTCGAAGATAGACTCTTAAAGACCACTCCTAACGTGATGGGTGAGATTGTTCTACCATTGAATGTCTTTATTTGGAATTTTGGAGATGAAGATTCATCAAGTTGGGCGAATTTCATCCTTTAATGCGTCTTACATAACCCTTCCGCTTAGTGAGTTTTATAAAATGCTAATATCGATTAGTTAAAGCAATTGACCATCCTTGAATGTCTCCATTTGGAATCTTGAGAATGGAAACTCACTTAGTAGCGCGTATTTCACCGTTTAATTGGTCCTACAAGCATTTCACCTTAATGAGTTTTACATAATGCTAATATGAATTATTCGGAGCAATTGATCAGCATTATCGTTTTTATTTAGAATATTGATATAGACTCACGTAGTAGGATGCATTTTAATGGACGCTAAATGACGTTTCCTTTAATGAGTTCTACATAATGTTTACATGGATTCGCATAAGCAATTGATTTGAAATGCCAAATGATCTAAAAAGGTTGGAGTTCGCAAAACTCAGTTTGTCCTAAATTATAAGCTAGCTACTTTATGACTCAGAAACATTACTTTCCTTTCCTTATGGTTCTACTCTAATGCTGCAAAATTTGGAGCCCGTTTGGGTAAGTTAGGGATGAATTGCAAAATTATGACACGGGAAGTAATAATTTGCCAAAATGCCCTCAATAACAATGGTTTAGCAAAACTGTCATTCATTAGTTTAATGAAAGTTAATTCGGACGAAAATACTCCTTACAACTAATAAAAAGACCCACATTATCCCCCTTTCTTTTCTCCATTCAAACAATCTCTAAACCCTAAAAACCTACAACTTTTACAGATTCCTCAATTGAAACGATGATTCAATGTTAGATTCCTTCAAATTCATACTCTCTTACATTCATTTGGATAATACTGTAGAAAATCTATGAAAATGGGTATCTTACACAGACTTCTTGGCAATTGCAAAAAATTTAAGCCCTGTTGCAATGGGCAATTTGTCTCTGCAAGTCTTGGCTATGCAAAGAGTTTAAGCTCTTGTGCAATGGCACCTTACACAGACTTCTCTGGCAATTGCCAAGACTTCAAGCTTTATTGTAGTGACCAACTTGAAAAAGAAAGTCTCTGCAAATCTTGGCTATTGCCAAGACTTTAAGCTCTGGTGCAATGAGCACCTTACAAAAACTTTATGATAATGGGATAATTACAATAAAAGACAAGCAAAAGACGAAAATTACCAAAAATGGCCCATATTTTCGAATCTTACCCGAGCTGTCACCCTTTTTCCGAAATAGCAGTCGCCGCAAGTTTATACAAGTTTATACAATTTTATACAAATTTATACAATGTATAAAATTGTATAAATTTGTATAAATGTGTATATGCGAGTGAATAAATCTGTATATTAAGGATGTTTATATGATTTTTTACTTTTTTTGTGTATATTTTTGTATTTCTCTCATTGCTACATATTTATATATGTATATTCATGTATAATTTAATTTTTAGAGGGAGATTTGTGTGTATAAACTTGTCCAAAGCAATGATTTAGACGCAATAAACAACATAAATTCAGTAAAATACAAAAAAGTAATGACACCATTGGCGGGGGAAGGTGTGTGCCGGTGGCTTAGTGGCTGGGGAGGGAAAAATTTGATAGCTAGGGTGTTTTTTATGAAGGAGTGCTAAAATTTATAATTTTAGGGGTGGGTGCTATGCATGAAAAAAAGAATATGGCCTCCTGTTTGTAATTTTGGGTAGTGGGCTGCCTATTTTTGAAAATTTTCCTATGATAATTGCCAAGACTTCAAGCCCTGTTGTAGTGGCCAATTTACAGAGAAAGTCTCTGCAAGTCTTGGCTTTTGCCAAGAGTTCAAGCTCTGGTGCAATGAGCACCTTGCACAGACTTCTTGGCAATTACCAAGACTTCAAGCACTGTTGTAGTGGGTAATTTGCAGAGAAAGTCTTTCAAGTCTTGACTATTGCCAAGAGTTCAAGCTCTGGTGCAATGGACACCTTGCATAGACTTCTTGGCAATTGCCAAGACTTCAAGCCTTGTTGCATTGGGTAATTTGCAAGAAAGTCTCCGCAAGTCTTGGTTATTGCTAAGAGTTCAAGCTCTGATGCAATGGGTGCCTTAACTAGAAAACCAAAGTGGAATCTAACACAAGACAAATAAAAACAAGATTGAATGAAAGTTATGAATATCGTCATTAAGGGTCAACTTATCATTGGAAAAATCAAGAAACCAACTTCTTTTATCAATGGTAACACCACCCAAGTGATATTACCAAATTCTCTGTAGCCAACACTTTTTAAGGTCGGGTGGAAGGAGGTAATTTGTAGGGGAAGTCTTTGAAAGTATTGGCACTTGCCAATACTTTACGGTCTGGTGCAATAGGCAACCTGAGACAAAGTCTTTGCAAGTATTGACAATAGCCAAGACTTTAAGATCTATGCAATATGCAACTTGAAGAGAAAGTCTCTTCAAGTCTTGGCAATAGCCAAGACTTTAATCTCTGTGCAATAGAGGCTACTTGCAGAGAAATATGCATTAATGGCAATAACCAAGACTTTAAGCTGTGTACAATGAGCAACAACAATATCTAATTGCTATTGTCAATAAGAACTTTAAAATCATCTCAATTAAGCTTCAGAAGTAAAAAAAATTCACAGGAACGTCAAATTTAATTCAACGATCATCAATCAAAATGGAAAAAACTTACAGATAAGTGTATATATAATAATTACCAAAAAAAAAAATACAGAAAAAAATAAATAAAAATAAAGAATTAGGCAAAATAATAATTACATTATAACACAAATTAAAGAAAATAATAAAATAAATAATTTTTTTACAGATTTCTTAAATTTCTCTAGGACACAAAGAAGAAAGAAGGAAAGGAAGGAGGAATGAGAGAAGGAAAGGAAGGAGGAAAGAGAGAAGTAGTATGTTCTATGTGAATTGGGTTTAGACAGGGGCAAAATAGTTTTTTTCGCATAGTGAGGGATGATGTGGAGGACGTTTACTTAAAATATTTGAAAGTGGGGGCAAATTGGTAAGACCAGTGCTTATGGAGGACACTCGGTAAAATTTTTTGGTTTAAAAGTGAGTTAAAAGCACATATGTGCTTATAAGCCCATCAAGGAGCATTTGGTAACTCAAAAAGCAAAGGGTTTAAAAGCTCTTTTGTGCTTAAAATCAGCTAAAAGTGAGAAGTTGCTTATAAACAACTTTTGACTTTTAAGCTACTTAAAATAAGCTCACCAAAATGGGCTCTTGGTTAACTTTTCAGTACTATTAGCCCCTTAGACTCGGCGGATTATGGCACGGCATGGCTATGACGGGATTTGGGGTGTTGCTCCTAGTTGTAGCTAAATCCGGATTGAAAGCAACATGAACGTTGGTTGATTTATCAAGGGCGGGCTTAAAATGACTTGGTTGGATCATGGCATTGATGAGCTGATTGGCAAGCAACGTTGGTGCAACGTCTAGGCAGCCTTGTGCCTTTGTGAGTGATAAGATGGCAACCGGGCAGCTTGTTGGGTGGCAAGCGAGCCAAGACGAGATAGACGATTATGTGGGCAATGGGGTGTCAAGACTTGGTGTCTTGATGCCAAGGCAAGCAAGGAAGCTGAACGTAGTGCATGACGTTTGGCTAAGGTTGGGGCAAAGTGTGCTGTAGCTGGGCAAAGTGTGCTGAAGCTAGGCAAAGTCGACTGTACAGTGAGCTAAAGTCGGCCGGACAAAGGGCAAGTATTAGGCACATGTGCAGGGCACATGATCAGTCAATTAGGCGCCTAAACATGGGCAAAAGTGGGCAAAAACGTGGGCTGAGCTGGCCTATTTGGGCGCTGAAAGGGCTGAAACATGGCCTACATTGCATGCCTAGTTGGAATAACTCCCCTATCCACTTGTAAAGCCTTTGGCTGTTTCCCCCATTGTATTTAAAGTGTATTTCGTCCATTTTATTACTTAGACAAATTTTAACTCGTTTTCTTAGGAGAGAAAATATTGGCCTTGGTGGCTTTCCTTTGTATTTGGTGTGAATAATATAAAGGTTGTGATTTTCCCGTACTTGCCGTCTCGTTTATTTTTGTGCCTTAACGTTTCAGTATTGTGTGTGAGCTTTACTCAAACATACTTCAATCTTCTGCCTAAACAACTTAACCATTGCTGCCTATTTTTGAAACTAAGACAAACGACCCTAAATTATTCTAAGTGTGACAAACTGCTGAGTCTTGCAGACGGGCTGCGTGGCTGCCGCACGGGGAAAACCTTGGCGGGTTTAAGTGATCAAAATCACCCCTGTGACAACTTGGTATCAGAGCTTGAAGGATCTGGTTCGTTGCTTAGAGAAAAACCATGGCTGGTGGGAATAGTAGTGCGGAAATGAGGGAACAGTTGGCTAAACTTGAGGCATTGGTGGGTGTAACTGACGAGAGTGTGGATCTGGTTGATGTGCTGACACAATTGGCTCGTCTTAAGGCCCATTGTGAACGTCTTGAGGCAGAAAGTCAAGCCTTCAAGAGTGTTGCTGCGGCTGAAATTGATAAACTCACTAAGGACAATGAAAATCTGAATGTTGAAGTCGTTGTGCTTAGGCGGGCTGTTGGAACGGGTGTTCAACGGGTTGATGAACGTCCTAAGGTAAAGATCCCTGAACTTAAGACATTTGAGGGCTCTCGTAACGGTGTTGTGCTTGAGAATTTTCTATGGGACATGAAGCAATATTTCGAGGCAACCCATGTCCAAGACGGGGAGAAAGTGTCTTTAACAACTCGTTACTTGGCTGGTGATGCTAAATTGTGGTGGCGTACTCGCGTGGCTGATGATGTGAGTGCGGGCAGACCTAAGGTTGAGTCGTGGGAGCGGCTTAAGAAAGAGTTGAAGGATCAATTCTTGCCTAGTAATTATGCTTGGGTTGCTAGGGACAAACTGAAACGGTTGAAGCAAACCGGTTCATTGAGGGATTATGTCAAGGAATTTAGTTCTTTGATTTTGAGCATAACAAATATGTCCGAGGAGGACAAGCTGCATAACTTCATGTTTGTGCTGCAAGGGTGGACTCAAATGGAACTAAGGAGGCAGAACGTGAAAGATCTCCCTAGTGCCATTGCGGCTGCCAATGCATTGGGCGACTTTAGGCGTGAGGATGCTGAATTTTCTGCTTCTAAGGCTAAAAACGGGAATGCTGATAAGGGAAAGGAGTGGAAGAATGCTGAAAAGTGCAATGCAACGGATGAGGCTAGTGGCAAAGGGAAGGCAGCGTTTGATAAGTCTAAGGGTGAGCAAGGGAACAAGCCTCGTGGCTGCTTTATTTGTGATGGACCACACCGGGCAGCGGACTGTCCAAAACGTGCTAAACTGAATGCTCTTCTTGCTAATGATAGTGGTGATGAGACTAAGCAAGATGTTGAAGAAGAGTATATGGTTGCTGCGTTTTGTAGTCCGTTGATGGCGGGTAAAGCTGAAATTGGTTCGACGAGGGCGTCGAATTCATCAAGTGGGGGAGGTTTGTTAGCCCCTTAGACTCGACGTATTATGGCACGACATGGCTATGACGGGATTTGGGGTGTTGTTCCTAGTTGTAGCTAAATCCGGATTGAAAGCAACGTGAACGTTGGTTGATTTGTCAAGGGCGGGCTTAAAATGACTTGGTTGGATCATGACATTGATGACCTGATTGGTAAGCAACGTTGGTGCAACGGCTAGGCAGCCTTGTGCCTTTGTGAGTGATAAGATGGCAACCGGGCAGCTTGTTGGGTGGCAAGCGAGCCAAGACGAGATAGACGATTATGTGGGCAACGGGGTGTCAAGACTTGGTGTCTTGATGCCAAGGCAAGCAAGGAAGCTGAACGTAGTGCATGACGTTTGGCTAAGGTTGGGGCAAAGTGTGCTGAAGCTAGGCAAAGTCGGCTGTGCAGTGAGCTAAAGTCGGCTGGACAAAGGGCAAGTATTAGGCACATGTGCAGGGCACATGATCAGTCAGTTAGGCGCCTAAACATGGGAAGAAGTGGGCAAAAACGTGGGCTGAGCTGGCCTATTTGGGCACTGAAAGGGCTGAAACATGACCTGCCTAGTTGGAATAACTCCCCTATCCACTTGTAAAGCCTTTGGCTGTTTCCCCCATTGTATTTAAAGTGTATTTCGTCCATTTTATTACTTAGACAAATTTTAACTCGTTTTCTTAGGAGAGAAAACATTGGCCTTGGTGGCTTTCCTTTGTATTTGGTGTGAATAATATAAAGGTTGAGATTTTCCCGTACTTGCTGTCTCGTTTATTTTTGTGCCTTAACGTTTCAGTATTGTGTGTGATCTTTACTCAAACATACTTCAATCTTCTGCCTAAACAACTTAACCATTGCTGCCTATTTTCGAAACTAAGACAAACGACCCTAAATTATTCTAAGTGTGACAAACGGCTGAGTCTTGCAGACGGGCTGTGTGGCTGCCGCACGGGGCAAACCTCGGCGGGTTTAGGTGATCAAAATCACCCCTGTGACAAGTACCATGTGACATAGATGTGACAACATCAAGGACTGCAATCAAAAGAAAGAGTAATTCGGAAAAATCACCCTCCTACGCAAACGCAATTAACTTTATTTCAAAAGTTAGCTCATAGTCAATAAATTCCCTAATATATATTTTTGTAATACTTGTAATTTCTCTTTCTTTTCTTTTTAAAAGATTCTTTCCAAATACATATTAATATCTTTTAACATTATAGTTTATATGATTAGTAATGTTTCATTTTTCATTTATAAATTATAGAAAGTAGTTATCTTTTAAATTTGATAAGTTATTAAAATGACCCCTTTAGATACCTATTATGTACTTTTTTTTTTTTTGGTGATATTCCCTTATGGCACAAATGCCATATTCCACTAGAATATGCTTCTTTTGTCTTCAAGCTTGCAAAAGATTATCATAACCCAAATTCTTCATAATTGATACCACCTGTCTTTAATTCATTTAAGTGAAAAAAGCAATGGACGGCTCAGATGTGGTGATTATATTAATGGTCGTCAGTAGTGATTTGTACCATATTTTCTAGTCTCTAGATAACTTTTTTTTCTCTAGTCAAGTGATTAAGAGACCAAAATTCAAACCACAATATCACAACTTTCACTTTTTAACGATATAAATAAAAACTTTCATCTAGTAGCGAGCACGTTTTTCTTTATTTGGTTAAATAATTAAAAAAATAAAACCGACAAATTTATAAATAAATTCTAAACAAAGTATGACAACGAAAACAAACATATACATATAAGGAAAGTTTCTATCAAGTATTGATACTACTAAACCATATATATTTATAATATTTTTTATAATCATAATAATCTGATCAGTTTGTGCACAGCTCGATCAATATAAGTACCGTTTAATTATTTTCACGAGACTTGAATAGATGACAAGAAATCAACTACTACTTGCTTTGCTAAAATTTGTACATCAGGGTAAGTATTTATAGTTTATTAAGTAGCATATTCCCTTTCTTTTTCTCTTATTATTATTATTATTATTATTATTATTATTATTATTATTATAGATTAAAGTTAAAAAAATTGTTTGGCTAGGAATAAAAATGAAATGTATCCCAGTTTGGCTTACAAAAGAAGCGCCAAACAAATTGGATCCACATGGCTACACATACGCTAATATAACTGTCTTACTTCCATTTCTCACTTCCCACAAATCCCCATTTCAGGTATTCTCTCTACATCGGTATATATATAATTTTTTAATTATTTGTGCACTCCCACTATTTTATTTGCTTGCTATCTTATACCAGCACAGGTCGCGGATCAAGATTTATATATGTATTTATACTAGTTTGTGATTTGGATCCTTTTACTCATAACTTCAATTCTTGATGTTGTTTGAGTTGATTGGAGTTTCTTTGTTAAATAAAAATCTTTAATTTAATTGATTTTGGACTTGTCACCCATATTATTATTGGAATTTATTAGGACTAGTGAAACTAGTAATCCAAGAATGGTTATACAATGAAAAAATGGATTTTTCGGGGGAAATTCCATTTATAGTCCACTTTTTCGTAATCATGTATTTGGGTTTCAATAGGGTTGTCACCGATGTTAGCCTAATAGGATTTGGTACATTTGCAGGATTTGTCAAAATTCATGTTTTTTCGAGTAATTTTTATTATCTCGAATTAATTTGAGTTATGACGTTGAGACGGAATTTGATCCCGAGTTTTCGATTTTGATTCGTAGAATCTGACCCAAGTTTTAAGGTTGGAAATGGATAGCTCATTGCCCATACAGCTGCATCATAGTGTAGTGTCGAGTTAGGCGTGGAAAGTTTGATCCTTTTTTGCTCATTACCTACTTTGTGAGGTTAAAAGAGCATTAAATTTGGGCTATTTATATATATTTGCTCCCTAGTGGTTTGGTCTAGTGGTAAGAGCGCAATGTCTAGGGTGTGAGTTAGGCACACATTGCGGGTTCGAACCTTGCCACAGACTCTTGTGGAACCCGTATTGTAGTCAAAATTCTGGTATTCAAGTGGAGGATATAGGGGCAGGCCATTATCCACTAAATTTCGAATTGTGTGCTAGTTGACTCTCGGGGGGGGGGGGGGGGGGGGGTGGTTCTCAATTATAGAATAGAAAGAATTTTAAAGTTGGGATTACTGAGTTGCTTCTGTTCCAACTAATGGGAAGTGAACAAGAAATGTATCAAAGAGATACATTTTTTTTAAAAAAAGAAGAAGCTTGTTTTGCACTAGGTGAGTTTTCATGAAGTGGGTCAAAGACCTTTAATATATCATATTCAGCAGAGATGGTTGCTTTCCTCTGTCTCTTGTTTTCTTCTTGGTGGCCATCTTTGTGTGTGGAATATGTTGAGTTAAACTTGATGAATAGAGTTCACAATTTGCTTGATATACTAGGGACATATTACCGGCTCCACTGCAGATTTCTGTCTGTCTTGGTTCTTTTGGTTTCTCGATAATGTCATTGAGACATATGATTAAGTCATCTTTTTTTTGGGGAGTGTGATGGGATTCTATAATTCGAACAATATGGATAGGGGTACGCAAAGGGGTTAACCTACTGGCTCCCCTCTCACTGTCATACTCGGAACTGAAGTTGCGTTTCTCATGAGTAATTTTGTTTTAATTTGGCAATTTTCTTTACAAAAAGCATGTGATAACCCATCTCTCGTGATATAATCCTGCCAAATCCTGTTCATGAACCACACAATTTTATTGGTTTTGCAAAAATTATGGACATGTTGTGATAGGGGCAGAAGAATCAAATGCTCTATATAGAGCACAAGTTATGTTCTATGTTCTAGTGGCTTCTGTTATGGGCTAATAAAACATGTGTCTTGCTTTCTTGCTACTTGAAAGATGACAAAACTATAAGCCATCGAGAAAATGTGATTATCCTGGAGGATAGAGATATAATTTCTCTTCCGTCTTCATTGCTCTAAGCTTTGCATTATGTTTCATGTTCTAGAGGGTAGGCAAATTTAGCAATATTTCTCAGCTTGTTCACCTTTCTTTTCCCATTTTTTCTCGTTTCAGAGTGAAGCTAACTTACATCAATCATGTATCGGCTGACCAGTCCTGCACGTCTCATGATAGTCTCAGATCTTGACCATACAATGGTGAGTTTGTCATAGTTGTTGTTTCTTCTGCATATGCTGCTTTAATTTATGTGAGATTATATGCTTTACAGGTAGATCATCATGATGCCGAGAACCTTTCACTGCTAAGGTTCAATGCTCTATGGGAGGCGAATTATCGTGATAATTCATTGTTAGTGTTTTCAACTGGGAGATCACCTACGCTTTACAAGGAGTTGAGGAAAGAAAAACCCATGCTAACCCCAGATATCACTATCATGTCCGTGGGAACTGAAATAACATATGGTAACTCTATGGTGCCTGATGATGGTTGGGAAACTTTTCTAAATAACAAATGGGACAGAAAGATAGTAACAGAGGAGACAAGCAAGTTTCCTGAACTCAGTCTGCAGGTACAGTTATAAGTTGGGATCAGATAATTTCTTCAGTTTTGATTACCAAGCTTAAATTGAATACTAGTACTTGAAAATCAGTTATGGTATAAAAATAGTATGTAGGCTGAAACATAACTTCTGCAATTGATTTCTGTAAAAGAAACTTCTTTTGATCCCTGCAGTCAGAAACTGAGCAGCGACCACACAAGGTCAGTTTCTATGTTCCGAAAGATAAAGCACAAGATATAATGAAGACTCTTTCCAAGCGCTTGGAAGAACGTGGGGTATGATACAACTTTTTTTACTTCAGGATTTGGCATCAATATGGATAGATTCATATGGCAAAACGAGAGCGTGTTGTTCTTGCTATGCTGCACTGAACACAACATTCGTTTATATTCATATAGAGCTTCATTTCTTTCTTAATCTCATTTTTCTTCTGTTGTGACCATCAGTTGGATGTCAAAATAATTTACAGTGGAGGGATGGATCTGGATATATTACCACAAGGTGCTGGCAAAGGACAAGCACTTGCATATCTGCTAAAGAAATTGAAGAGTGAGGGCAAATTACCAAACAATACCCTTGCCTGTGGAGACTCCGGGAATGATGCTGAGCTATTTAGTATCCCTGACGTTTATGGCGTAATGGTTGGTGGTTCAGATATTCTCCAACATATCTTTATAATCTGGTAATATGTTCACATGTTTGTGGTCAAAAGTTCTCTCAAAAGCAGTCACTTTGCAGGTAGCTAATGCGCAGGAGGAATTATTGCAATGGCATGCTGCAAATGCAAAAAATAATCCTAAAGTAATTCATGCAACAGAGAGGTGTGCTGCTGGTATCATACAAGCCATTAGTCATTTTAACCTAGGTCCAAGTACCTCCCCTAGAGATGTTATGGATTTGTCAGACTGCAAGATGGAGAACTTTGTTCCCGCTTATGAAGTTGTCAAATTTTACCTATTTTTTGAGAAATGGAGGCGTGGAGAAATTGAGCAGTCCGAGCATTACCTGTCAAGCCTGAAAGCAGTTTGTGTACGTTTAGTATCCTGTATCTACTTAATTTCATTGTCTTACGTGCAATGATGTGTATTTTCCTTGTGTTGTGGACACTCCCTCCCACCACCATAGAGAGAGAAGCCTATATATTTATTGACGTATATGAATTTGAATGTAAGTACTATACTCGGTTATCCAAAAAAAAAAAAAAAGGTATCCTATACCAATGTCATGCCCCCCCCCCCCCCCCCCCCCCCCCCGTGCGCGCGCTCTCTCTCTCCCTCCACCCTTCTGGTCTTGGTTTTCTGGTTGAGTGGAAATGTGGAGGTGGGTTGACCCCAGGTGGTTATTTTCTCATTGTGATTAGTGATCCTTTTTTGCTAACTCTTCTGTTGCTGCAGAGACCATCTGGTACATTTGTCCACCCATCTGGTGTTGAGAAATCACTTGAGGAGTGCATAGCTTTATTCAGAACATGTCATGGGGACAAACAGGGGAAACAATTTCGTATTTGGGTCGATCAAGTTTTACCTACACAGGTTGGTTCAGACTCATGGTTAGTGAGTTTCAAGAAGTGGGAGCTCTCTGGTGAGTTATCTTTTACCTCATGATATGGTCTTTCATTTTGCTTTGACCTTTGTATATGCCCTGCCTGTCACTGTACTTTTCTCGACTCTCAGCCTAGCTGATGGTTTTCCACAGTAGGACTTTCTCGTAATAATTTCGATCTCATTTGGAACAGAGACTAACTTTTATGGAGCAATTGATGTCTGAAGCCATATCCAATGGGATAATAATTTGGGTTCTTTCATTTGGATTGCTTTGTCTAGCTATCTCGATCACACAGCAGTTTTACATACTCATTTCCTGCAATCACCATCATAGTCTACTGATCTTATTCTGTTCCTTGCCCTACGAGACTTATAGAGCGTACACCAGATACCACGTTAAGCCCCTGCAAGACCATTTCAAGCTTCAGTTGTGAATATTGGTTTATTTGATTTACTTGTCAAAAGAAGTTGTAAGTAATGCTAGTCGGACAAGGAGAGTGGAGCATAATGAGTGAAGTATCTTAACCTTTTCACTTTTGACCATGCGGGAGGTTTAAATGCTTAAATTGTAATATTTGTCTTTAATCATTGGATTGCCTATACAGCTTTGGTCTGCTAAGAAAGTCTAAACAAAATAGTCATACAACCAAAGAGGCTCCCTGTTTTCCTATCTGATTTCACGGTAGGTAGGTAGATCAAGTTCAGCTAAACTATCACTCTTCTAAGAGGTGGTGAGAGGAGTTTGTGTAGTGATGTTGATTCCGATTTCTATGTGATTATACTCCTTTCATAGGTCATTAACTGTCAGTGTTGGATCGGCACAATAACCAAACAGTCCCATTCGTTGGTGCTTGCCGTTACCTACAAAAAATGGACTTAAATTTAGTATGTCAAGGAAAATTGTCATTAGTAACCAAGTGATTATGGAAATCACTGGATTTGCTGCTAGCAGGACTGACAGATTTAGCGTTTTTATCGTTTTCACACTGCTATCTAACAAGTTCCTTTTTACCTGCAGGTGAAGATAGGCATTGTTGTATAACTACAGTCCTATTAAGTTCAAAGGTAATATTTTGACATTGCAAACTGAAAGTACTTTTCCATGTGAATCTTAACAATTGAAACCTACTATAATCTCCTCTTTGCTTCCAGAATCGGACTGTTGCAGACGGTCTCACTTGGACGCACGTACATCAGACATGGCTGCATGGAGCTGCAGCAAGTGACTCTACAACCTGGTTCTTTTAGATTGTCATATCTGTTTAACTCTGAAAAATTTGTACTCCTTTTACCCCGTTCAGCCACAATAAATAATACAAACTAAAGAAAATATGCATCAGGTCGGGGGTGGCTTCTGTTTCTTCCTCGCCCATTCTTGTCGCATTCTGCTTCATTGATAATCAATGTATTGACTATCTAAACGGAAGAAGATGGCTTTATTAGTAGCATTAATCTTAGTCCTCTTGACAGTTTTAGCTGTCATTTCTTATATTGCTTTAAATTCGCAATGAGACTGGACAAATGCTGCCTCTTTAGGTCTTGGTATTATCATTAAGCCTAGATTATACGAAAGTTTTGGATCTAATATGAATTTCTGTGGAAACTCTTACTCAAAAATGAATAAGTTATTTTTGAATCTCCTTTTCATTCTTACAGTTTTGCCAACCATTTGTCTATTAATTGGCTATCAATTATTAACGAAGAAAATCATAATTATATTTCAGGTCATAGAAGTACTAAAACAATATTATTCTTGAATGTCGTTTGATGATGCTAATGAAATTTTAATCATGGCTCAACAATTGCAAGGTAAAACACATTATGAAAGGTTAACATATATTCATGCTACTAAAGAAAAGAAGCAAAAGATATATATTGGAGGTAGCACATTAAAAGATCAAACACCATTATCTGGTGTTCCTTTATTCCAAATCTGTGGTTACAAGATTAATCATCGCCAAATCTTTTCATGATTTCAACCCAAAATATTTATATCATACCAACTTAACTGCTTTGGCCAGTGATTTTAGCAAGGCAGTCGCTAGCAATCCCTTGTGCCCAATTCTCAAATTTCGTGAATACAGGATCATCTCCATATATAGAAGTGGCACATTCATTGCAAGTATCAATATTTGTGGACATAGCACTAACATCCACATTAGCTTTGTAATAATTTCCTGCTTTAACATCTTCTTCAGTCCTCTTCATGGCATCTACTGCATCTTCAAATACATACTTGCATGTTTCAAGACAATCTTTGGCGTAAATGTCCAACTTTGGTTCAGCCAAACGTTTGTCAATGACTTTGGTTATGAATTCATCGGTCTTGGCCATTGTTGCATCCATGGTAGCTTTGACAAATATTGAGACATCACCTGTTGAGGCAACGGCGATGTTTTTTGGAATTTCAAAGGTTGTCGAAGAGACTGCAGTGGTTAGGGGTGTTGACAATGACGAGGATGACATTGAGGAAGAGGAAGAGGATGAGGAAGAGGAGGAGGCCGAGGCCGTGTCAGATTCCTCTAAGGATAGGGCAGGTGAAGGAGATTGTGAGTATGGGTTAGGGTAGTTGTATGATGCTTCAGAGGAAAGGGTTGTAAGGAAGAAAGAAATGGCGAAGACAAGTAAAATTTGAGTATAAAATGCCATTGCCTTTTATTTTATTTAAAAGAGAGAGAAGAAAAAAGGACAACGGGGAAAAAATGTGTTGAAATAATGGAGATCCATTGTGATGTTTTTATAGCTAAAACTAGTTGTACATTCATTGGCTTTGCTTAAATATAGATTGTCAAGAGCATATTAACCTTCATTTGACAAGTTCGTTAAGATTCTTCTGCTTTAGAATATAGGACCTCTCTAGTTTATTAATGGAGGATACATTTTCTTTGCTCCACCAATTACTCAAAACCATTCATTCTATATAATTGTACATAGGTAAAATCCTTGCAATAGACACTTCAAAAGTGCTACTGTAAAATGTTTTGGGGGCGTTTGGTTAGAGTGCAAGAAGTTTTAATCCCTACCTAAAGTATTCCAACACTAATTTATACAACCTTGTTTGGTAGAAATATGATTCAATAAGCATAAGATGCAGCATTGAGTTATACTATTACAACGTATGGTTGCTATTTGTGTTTTCATCATAAATATTACACCTATAAATCATGTGAGAATCTATAAATTATCTTATGTGCATGTAGAATGTAGAATAAAAATGCATGTATTAATTATACATGGAATAAAAATACTAAACTAACAATCTAACTCTTGTAATCACCTAATTTTGGCATGAAAATGAATAAAATTGCTCAAAATAGTTGTATTAGATTCTTAGGATGTTGGCCGAATTTCTCTAAAATTAGTCTTTATTTTAATTGAAATTGTCACTAATCCGGAAGAAATATGAAAATTACTTGTTATGTGCGTAATTGTGATTCTATGTTTAATTATGATGTTAGTATAAATTATGTGATTTTTATTTTGATTAATTTAGTATGTTTTAAGTAATGTAGTGCCTTTAAATGACCATTTGTGCAAAATATGTAGCCCAATACCTTGGCCCATCAGCCCAAAACCTGAAGCCCACTCATCCCATATAAAAACCCCAAAAGCCATTTTCTCCTCATTTACACCCCTTTAGTCTCCTGACTAGGGTTATGCTGGCGAAATTTCTCCAAGCTCACCGGAAATCGACTCAACCACGACGCGGCCACTGTACCGCCGCCGGACCACTGTCTCCGGTGACCGGAAAAATCTTAAAATACACCATTCAACTCGTCTCGACCTCCTCTGTCCATTTCGATGGTTAATTTTTGCAAATTCAAGGCTATTTGGAGTAGATCGGGTTTTTAAAATCTCGGTTAAACTCAAAATTTCAACAAAGGTGAGTTTTTTTTTTCCATTTTTGCTTGTACTCGTTTCCCGAAATCCCTTTTTTCCTACCCCTTTCTCTGTTTCTCTTTCTGCTTTCTTTGTTTTCTTCTTCTTATTTTTTCTTTTTCTGTTTTTGTTATGACGTGAGATAATAATGATGTTTTGAGACCGTTAGTTGAGATCTGTGATGATGGCGGATTGGGGAGTCTGTGTGGATGTTGTTACTGTTTTAATGACTGGAAGGGCCATAGTGGTGATGTTAAGGTGATTTTTTAGGGGGGCTGCTCAATGTTTCTGGTGGTGGTGATTTGATTTTGTGTTGGTATTCACATGGGGGTGATAGGGGCTGTTGTGATTTGTTTTCATGAAACGAGGGAGGCAGTGTTTGTAGTGGGAGATTGAAGGCTGTTGATTCAAGGAGGCAATGCGTCGTGGTGGAGTTGGCTGAAGCGAGGCAGCGACGAACAACGCCGAGGCAGCAGGACGAGGCAGTGTACGAGGCAAGGTGATGACGATGGGGACAAGCAGTGACGCAGCAGGGGCATCGTCGCCGCAGCAGTTTAGACGCAGTGGCTATGGAGCCTGTCCACGGGTTAGAAAAATTAGACCTTGCTCTCTTCTATTTTTTTTAGTATCGTTAAAGCTTTAGTCGCAGTTTTAGCATGAGAAGTCATATCGGGTTATATCTATTGCCATTGAAAAATGAATTTGAATCATATTGTATGTGCAAGTGATTTTAGTTTGAATAAAAGCGATGGAAGTTTTTGCCTAAAGTCAAATGTTCTTGGCTATTAATCAAGCAAACTTGAACGGATCTTTCGAGTTAATAAAAGTCTTTTGTTCTGTTTCTAATGAGAGTTTTAAGCTGTCCGAGGTACAAAGATATATGTGTAAATCTGAATCTATTTGTGTAATGAATCTGTTTAGTTTGAATGATTTGAAGCGTTAAGCTGGGTAAGTAAAAGAGATGTTCTAGTTTTTGTTGTTTAAACTTCTGTTTGATCTTAGTTTAGATGTTGTCCGGAGTTAGTTTAGCTCTTTAGGAGTTAGCATTTGGACATTGTTAGATAAAGATAGGATCTGGTTGCATCAGTTTAGTTTAGTTAGTTTTGGGGTTGATTTAGTTTGTATAGTTGGTCCTAGACTTTCTAGTTAGTACAATGAGTAATGGGTGTCCTTTTTAGAGGACCCTACTTGTACATTTTTCAGCTTTTAGGACAATTTAGCTGCTGAAATAGTCCTCTATATAGCTGATGTACCATTCTTGAAAAAAGGCTAAAAAAGCACTCAAATATAGGGGCGTGGTCTTGTACTTTTATATAAGTCAACACCCCACCTTTTAGCCTCAATTTTCAGCTACAAAGAGGGGCATTTACTACCCTATTTTATCACCAACAACTAGCTGAAAATACACAGAACCAGATCTGAAAATACACTAAATTGAGAGCTAAAAACACTTGAAAAAAAGGTTAAGCTTGAGAGTGGGATTTAGAACCAAAGGCTATAAACTAAGGGTCTTTTGGGGTATAAATTTTGAATGTTTAGGGTATAAATAGAGTGTTTAAAAGTCAAGTTTGAAGGTAAAAAGGGGATGTTCTTGTTGCTGTTCGTAGCTGTTGTTGCAATTGAGCTGGGTAATTTCACATTGTTTCTTGTGTTCTTGGCTCCTTGGCACACTAAGTAACACTCCAATCAGGTATTATTATTTTTTTTAACCACTTTGGATGTGATGGGGTTGAGTAAAAAATATTGTTACCGTATGGTTGTATATACACTCGATTATACCTGTTGGCTTCATTGAGCAATGAGTTATGGAAGCAAATGATTAACTGTTGGGTTAGCTTTGTTCAAACATTTTTTTTTTTGCAGAAAGTTAACAATATTTTAAAATATTGGCCTTTCTGTAAAGATAGCGATATAGTGCAAGTATGTATATATGAAGTGTCCTTGCAAAGCTGTCCACGTAGTGAAGTTTTAGATCTGGACAAATTTGAAAGAAAAATGTGATAAAATTAAAATTACAAGTGCAACGTGAATTAAAAGTTTGCAAACTTTGACGAATAGGCTTTGAATTTAGGATGTTTCTTTAAATCTGGCCACATTTTAATTTATTTATACAATCGTTATCATTAAACAAAGTAGATGTGATTAATTTTGCAAAACAGACCTCAAAATGGCCTAGTTTCACCAAATGGCTCAGCCCATGTGCAGTTTAAACAACGAACAGTTTGTAAGCTTTTCTTTTCAAAGATAGCCCACAAAACTGTCCCAAGTTAACCAAACAGCCTGTTACTATATACTTTTCAATCAATAAAGGCAAATTTGGGAGTCCCAATTTGTCGCTCAATAAATTTAGCGTTTTGCACTTAACTAGAACGATCAGGCAAAATTTATAGGGTCGATAAAACCTTCATTCGATTTAGGCATAACGATAAGTGTGATTCGTGGTCCGCTTATTACGCGAAAAATATAAAATAAACTAACTCTAAATTAATTATTTTTTGAAGTTAATTAATTTTTTTTTCTAAAAAATATACCAGTCCTTTGTAAGGTTGGAAATGCGCAAATGCATTCTATTTATTTATTAAGAATCAAAGTGTAAATTCGTCCAGTCCTTTGTAAGGTCGGAAAAGAATGATACGCTTTTGATTTTCTGAATAAAAATATAAATTTAACTAGTCTTCCGTGATGTCGGATAGGAATGACGCTTCTAAATTTTCTGAATCAAAGTATAAATTCAAATTAACGGCAAAATAATACAACCATTTTTAATAAATCAAAAAATGTGACAATAAAGCAACTGTGCTTGGCACAGGACTCGAGGGTGCCTAATACCTTCCCCAGAGTCAACTGAGAACCTTACCCGAATCTCTAACGCAGACCATTAGACGAGTCAGAGGTGTTCCAAGGTACCTTTTGATGACTTGGCACACCTTAAACTATGTCAAGTTGCGACTCCGAGTTTCTCTAAATAATTTTGGTACCTTTTTTGAACACCAGTCACGAGCCTTTAAATAATAAATCTCAGCGCATAATTAATTTTTTAGGGCGTGACAGCTTGGCGACTCCGCTGGAAAAATTAGTGAAAACTAGAATCTCCGACTTTTTAATAAAATTGTTGCATGTTTAATTTATTAAATATTTGGTTGTTATATCTTGCCGTTATCACATGAAAATTTGAATGTTACTGCCTTGATATTGTTGAACTGTATATAAACTGTCTTCCTCCGCAACCCTCTGAGTCTCTGAAACACACGCACACGTGCACTTACCAGATTGTTTGTGGCATCTGAGACTTTCTTACTAAATTGCCCATGATTTAGGCGGAAGGCGTGACGGGGTTTTAGGCCGGACACACTATTTCTGGATGGCCCTGATACGCTTTCCGTCCGGTTTGTCCATCGGGTTTTTTCAGCCAGTCTAGACAATGAGTCAGTTGCGTCACCTAAAGTTAAACCTTTAAGCCCAATTATCTGCATCATATTTGACTTACTGAGGTGCGGCACACCGGTACCGCACTTGACTAGGCTGTCTCCTTGGCGTCGAGATACGTCAGAAGTATTTTTTCTGTGTTGCATTTGTTGTAGAAAGAGGGTTGTTATGCTGTGAGTGTCAAATTTTGAAAAAAAAAATAAAGAGAAAAAATGAGTTTAGTCCCGGGTCTCAAAATATCTTTAGTTGTCATTTTACGCCGTCATAATGGCCAAGTTTTGCGAACCAATTTTGCATCTAATTCGTGTAATATTTTGTGTCGTTGTATCGTCATAATGACCAAATTTTGTAAATACTCTAAGATTCTTTTTTGAATTAGATCAAAGAGTTTGTTTCAAAAAATTGTGTCCATCTTTGCGTTGTCATAATGTCAGATTTTGGAATCATCTTTCAGATAAAAAAAATAGTTTGTTTCATAATATGTTCTTAAGTTCTGTTAGAACCTCCCTCGGGTTGAGTCTTAAATTTTCATTAAACAAAAAAAAAAATATTATTTTAGGATCCCACTTTACTTTGTATTGTATTTTTCAAGGTCAAGATAGGGTACAGATGATAAATTGCAATTAGATAAGTTATATTTTGTGTTGATCCTCGTGGAATAATCTAACTCCGCTAAAATGTCGAGTCTCATTATTTTCATTGTCCGAGTATACCCAACTAATGTGTCAGTTTGTATTATCTTTTGACTCGTGTATCACGTTAAGCTGTTTATTTTGAGTCTATCTCGTGTTGTTTGTCTAAATTATGTCTTTGAGTCAGAAAAAGAGGAAAAAAAAAAGAAAAAAAATGTCCTTGTTCTAATTACGTGTCAGTTACAATTTTGTTCTGATTTTTCTATACGGTCGGTACACTCAGCTTACGCCGATAACCAATTCGAGATGACGCATAATGACCTTAGGCATTGGTTAAGCCGACGAGCAAATTCATGTTCCATGCTATCTTGTTGCACTAACGTGTTTTGATTTGATTAGAGCTTGAACAACTGCCGTGCTGGCCCCACATTCCTATTCCACCAGAATCAAGGGATCACTGCCTGTTCCAGAAGTGGTTGAAGCACCTCTTCAGGAAAACACTCCAACAACGATGGCCGAGGAAACTGAGAACACTGAGCTGGTTCGTTTTGCTGAGCAACAGGCTAAGATGGCCGAGGACTTCGCAGCTATGAAAGAAATGATGACGCAGCTGGTTCGTAACTTGGCAGTAGTTCAGGCACCTCTGTTCCGCTAGGTGCTGCTGGTTTCATGGCAAATACTCAGCCACCAGGGCAAGGGCAATCCACAGTGGTAGAAGACCCCCGTTACCCTCCGGGATTTTGTCCACATCCGGAAACTGACAACGGAGCCGGACCTTCTACTGTACAACCTGGGGCACAATTCCCACAACATGGACAACATGGCCAACCCCAAGTTCCTGACACAGAATTCACCGTTCTTGCAGGACACACTTTGCAAAGATCGAACAGTGACCCACAGTTAAGGGCCCGTGATCAACAATTTGACCAAGCTCAGGGTAATATGTGCCGCCAAACCGAGTTGTATGATTAGGGACACCAGCCAGAATCACATGCTGATATCGAGAGGTTGGGAAAAACAGAAGAGAGTGATTTTGCTTGGAAATTGAAAAGCTTGGAGCAAACTGTGAAAAACATACAAGGGCAAGAGGGTAAAACCAATATTTCATACAAAGATATGTGTTTGCTCCCTCATGTGCCATTGCCTGAAGGTTTTGTTGTGCCCAAATTTGATTCGTACACTGGGCAAAGTGATCCAAGAATCCACGTGAAGATCTACCTTAACAAAATGAGGGGCATCGAGAAGGATGAATTGTTGATGGCATACTTTGCTGATAGTTTGGGAGGATTGGCAACAGAATGGTTTGTACAACAAGATGTTTCGAAGTGGGTCACCTTCGATGACATGGACAATGCTTTCCTAAACCATTATGGTTACAAAATAGAGACTTCTCCTGATCGTTCTTCTTTGAAAACGATCACAAAGAAACAAAGTAAAAGTTTCAGAGAGTATGCCTACAGGTGGCGCGAACAGGCAGCGCGTGTGAGCCCTTTGATCCCAGATGATAAGATAGTTGAAGAATTCGTCGAAGTGCTCGATGAAACATACTACCAAGCGATGGCCTCTTCCATTGGGAAGCAGTTCAGTGAAGCAGTGAGAATTGGGGAGATGATTGAGAGAGGAATCAAGGCAGGCAAGATTGTCAGCCAAACGGCTTTGAGAGCCACTACCCAAGCGTTGCAATAGGGATCATGTGCTTTTTAGAAGAATAAAGAAAAGAAAGATGAAGTGGCAATGGTTTCCCTGGACCGAGAAGAAATGACGGAAGATACAATGACCGTCAAGTGTACATTCAGACACCCCCGCCACAATAATTCTATCCACCTCATGGCCAACAATTTGCCATGCCGCAGTTCTCATTTCGTGTAAATGCAACATCTTATGCTCAAACCCTGTCAGGTCTACAATGGCGTGCACTCCCTGCTCTAGTCCAGTATAACAATCAACAGGCACATGCTCAATTCCTGGCTCAGCAGGAGATGCCTAATCGACCACGAGGTCTACCGGTTTTTCGTCCAAACATGCAACAGAGAAACATGCAACAAGAGAAAAGAAAGTTCACCCCATTGGGGGAAACTTACACTAATTTGTTTGAAAAGTTGCAACAAGCCAATCTGTTGAAACCAATCCCGGGAAAAGTGAACCCCAATGGAAGAGTTGATCATTCACGCCATTGTGCATTTCATTCTGGAATACCTGGACATGACACATAATCCTGCTGGGAACTCAAAAGGGCAATCCAGACAATGATAGACAACAATCAAATAAAAATCGTGGGGGATAAAACACAAAATGTGAATCAAAATCCTTTACCAGCTCATGATGTTCAAAACAACATACACATGGTAGGGATGGTACGCATAGAAAAATACATGAAAGGGAAAGCCGCCAAGCAGATTGTGCCAGTAGTTCCCGCTCCAGATATCAAAAGCCATGAGCCATTTATTGTTGTAATGGGGGGGGGGGGAAGTCAAGTGCATCTGTTGTCAACAAAGCAAAGCAAGATGCGGCTGTTGAGCCGAGTTTCACAATTCCGGCTGCAAAGCAGGAAAAGGTTCATGACAGTGCACCAGCATTTATTGTGCAGGGGGCATCATGCCAGAAAACTCCGGTCTTCGAGGTTAAGGTAAAGAAGTGTGAACCAGTTATCATCACTCAGGCAGTGCAACTCACTGTCAAAAGTACAAAGGTTGTTCCTTGGAACTACAACAGACAATTGTGTCTTACAACGGGAAGGAAATCATGGAGGTCGTTGCAGATGTAAATGGTCTAACTCAGTCTGAGAGATGTTTTACCCTAGAGGAATTGAGAAAGGCAAAGCCAGGTCGAGAAGACCAAGGACCCATCAAAGAGCCAGTGTCCGAGAAAGAAGCTGAAGAATTTTGAAGAAAATGAGATTGACAGATTATTCAATTGTCGAGCAATTGAGAAAGACTCCAGCTTAGATATCATTTTTGTCTCTGCTTATGAACTCTGAAGCACATCGCAACGCACTGTTGAAAATACTGAATGAGGCATACATTCCTAAACAAACTAATGTGGCTAATCTGGAAGCACTTGCTGGTAGAGTATTTGAGACTAATCATGTGACGTTCACCGATGAGGAGCTGCCAGCAGAAGGAACTAGTCATAATCGAGCGCTTCATGTCTCAGTCAGGTGTGAAAACTCCTATATCACACGTGTTCTAATAGATGGCGGTGCAGGATTGAACATTTGCCCTCTGTATACATTGAAAAATCTAAAGGTGGATATGAGCAAAATCAGGGAAAGTTCCTCTGTTGTTTGTGCTTTTGATGGTGGAGTTCGAGAATCTTTGGGCATCATTAATCTTGACCTGACCATTGGTCCTGCTACCTTCAGCATTGAGTTTCAAGTCATGGAAACAGATGCGTCTTACAATCTGTTATTGGGCAGACCATGGATCCACATGGCCTGTGCCGTACCTTCTACAGTCCATCAGGCAGTCAAATTCACTTGGGACAATCAAGCTGTCGTAGTTTTTGCAGAGGATGACTTACAGTTTAACAACAGCCTGGACGTACCAGCCCTTGAAGTTTTCACCACATGCCCGACCATCATGTATCAAACCTCCGATGTGGTGTATTTGGAAAAAGTAACAGAAGGGAAACCTATACCTATCCCAAGAGTGTCAGAGACGTCTATTATGATGGCATCTGAATTGTTAAAGCATGGTTTCTAATTTGGAAAGGGCTTGGGAGCATCACTACAAGGCAGGGTAAATCCAGTTTATCCAAATGGTGTGCAAGGCACGTGGGGACTAGGGTTCAAGCCAAAAGCAGCTGATCGCAAGCAGGCAAAGAAAAAGAAGTCAGAAGTTTGGTCTCTCCCAAAGCCAATTTCGTGTCTCGCTCAGTCTTTTGTGGGTTATGTCATGAAACCAAAGGTTGTCGCTACAAATTTCAACACAGTGGAAGACAATCAGGATGCACCATTCTATCTAGGTGGAATTTTTGAAATCTGCATGGTGCAGCAGGGTGAAGGCCCCAACAATACTTCAATACAGTACATTGGCCCGGACGTGCACCTGACTAACTGGAATGCAACTCCCTTCCCCATCAGGAAGGGGTCTTGGTAGACTGTTGTTTTACAGTTTTCTTTTGAATACACTTGGATATTCTAAGGGTTGTATGCCAAGTGTATTATTTTACTCGTCTCTCCTTTTGTAATTCAAACCCTTTTTCATTAATGAAAGGCCTAAGAGCCAAGCTTTCCTTCAAGTCTCTCTTTATATTCCTAATTTTATTCTACTTTTGTTTATCTGTAGTGATATATCTGCTGGTCCTGATATCATGACATGTTCAAGGAACTTATCGTTCATCCAGGGACCGCAATTTGATTTTGGCTCCATAACCATAGTTGAGGTTGAAAGTGATGAAGAAACATTGAGAAGTTTGTTAACAAGATTAAATATGATGGGAACATGCTGATTTTGAAATAGGTCTGGAGGTTGAACGCCATGAGGGCAAGCCTAAACCCAATTTGGCTGATACAGAGGATGTTAATCTTGGGAGCCCTGATGATGTGAGGGAAACCAAGATAAGCATGTATGCTCGATCTGAAGTGAAGAACGATATTCGGAAAGTGCTTTTTGAATATCGGGATGTTTTTGCATGGTCATATGATGAGACGCCGGGTTTGAGTTTCGAATTGATAGTCCATGAATTGCAATTTCAACCTGGTTTCCCTCCAGTGAGGCAAATGCAACGGAAGTTCAAACTGACATGATGAAGAAAATCCATGATGAAATAATGAAATAGTTGGATGCAAAAGTAATTCAATCGGTTCAGTACACTACTTGGGTTGCAAATGTTGTTCAGGTTCCTAAGAAAGACGGAAAAACAAAGATATGTGTTGACTATTGAGATTTGAACAAGGCGAGTCCCAAAGATAATTTCCCGTTGCCTAACATTCACACTCTCGTAGACAATTGTGCCAAACATGAGATATAATCCTTTGTTGGCTGCTATGTTGGATATCACTAAATCCAGATGGATGAAGATGATGCATACAAAACAGCATTCACTACGCCTTGGGGAACTTATTGCTATAGAGTGATGCCGTTTGGTTTGAAAAATGCTGGGGCAACCTATGTGAGGGCTATGACTGCCATTTTCCATGATATGATGCATAAAGAAATAGAAGTTTATGTGGATCATGATGTGATTATCAAGTCTAGAACGGCTGAAGAACACGTGAGAGATCTCTTAAAGTTCTTTGAAAGGCTTCGTAGGTACAATCTGAAGCTGAATCCAACCAAGTGTGCATTTGGTGTGCCTGCTGGAAAATTGTTAGGTTTCATTGTTAGCAGGCGAGGTATTGAATTGGATCCTGCAAAGATCAAAGCAATACAAGAATTACCTCCGCCTCGAACCAAGAAGGATGTTAAAAGCTTTCTAGGCAGGTTGAATTACATCAGTAGGTTCGTTGCTCAACTTACCGCAATATGTGAGAATGCATCAATTGCATGGACCGAAGAATGCCAAGAAGCTTTTGACAAGATCAAGCAATACTTGTCAAATCCTCCTGTTTTGGTTCCGCCCGAGCCTGGCCGACCACTGCTTTTGTACTTGTCAGCCAATGAAAACTCCTTTGGTTGTGTACTGTGGCAACATGATGCGTCGGAAAAGAAAGAACAGGCAATTTATTATCTGAATAAGAAGTTCACAGATTGCGAGGCCAGATACACTTTGTCGGAAAGGACGTGTTGTGCCCTAACTTGTGTTGCACAAAAGGTGAAACATTATCTTTTGTCCTATACCACTTATCTCATTTCCCGGATGGACCGATTGAAGTACATATTTCAAAAGCCAATGCCAACTGAAAAACTTACCAAATGGCAAATCCTGCTCACAGAATTTGACATAGTTTATGTCACCAGAATTGCTATGAAAGCTCAAGCCTTAGCTGATTATTTGGCTGAAAATCCGGTGGATGATGATTATGAGCCATTGAAAACTTACTTCCCTGATGAGGAGGTAGATGTGCTTGAAGAACTGATTAACGAAGAAGAACATGTGTAGAAAATGTACTTTGATGGTGCTTCTAACTCGAAAGGCCATGGTATTGGAGCGGTCCTCCGGCGGCTGCCCAACTCCGTTTCAGTTGCACTAATAACACATTTGAGTATGAAGCATGCATAATGGGTTTGCGTATGGCGTTGGACATGGACATCAAAGAGTTACTGGTGATCGGAGATTCAGATCTTTTGATACGCCAAATGAAGGGTGAATGGGAAACTCGAGACCTTAAGCTGATCATGTACAAGAAGTGTATGGACGATCTTCGCCAAAAGTTCGATGTTCTAAAGTTTAGACATGTTCTCAGAATACATAATGAGCTGGCTGACGCATTGGCTACATTAGCCTCAATGCTTGTCCATCCTGATAAAGCCCATATTGATCTGTTAGAGATTCAGGTCCAAAGTCAACATGCATACTGCAGTGTGGTTGAGGAAGAAATTTACGGTCAACCGTGGTATTTTGATGTCAAGAATTTCCTTCAAGATGGGACGTATCCGCCAATGGCAGAGAACAATCAAAAGAGAACCCTTCGACGACTGGCAAGTGGTTTCTTTTTGAGTGGAGGGGTGGTGTACAAAAGGAAACCTGATCTGGGACTGTTAAGGTGCGTGGACTCAAATGAAGCCACAAATTCTCAATGACATGCATTCGGGGATCTGTGGACCCCACATGAGCGGGCACGTGCTAGCTAAGAAAGTACTCAAAGTAGGATACTTCTGGCTTACTATGGAACATGACTGCAGTACTTTTGTGCGAAAGCGTCATCATTGCCAAGTACACGGTGATTTGATATATTCACCCCCCTTTAGAGTTGCACACAATGTCAGCCCCTTGGCCTTTTACAGCATGGGGGATGGATGTTATCGGGTCTATTGAACCAAAAGCATCAAATGGGCACAGATTCATTTTGGTTGCAATAGATTACTTCACCAAATGGTTTGAGGCCATCACTCTCAAATCCGTGACCAAGAAAGCCATGGTGGATTTCGTTCACGCTAACATTATTTGTAGCTTTGGTATCCCAAGTACCATCATCATTGATAATGCGGCAAATTTGAACAGTCATTTAATGAATGAAGTGTGTGAAAGCTTTAAGATCATGCACCAAAATTCCACACCTTACCGACCAAAGGCAAATGGCGCGGTCGAAGCAGCCAATAAGAATATCAAGAAGATCCTTAGGAAAATGATACAAGGATCTCGTGATTGGCATGAGAAGTTGTCTTTTGCTTTGCTTGGTTACCGAACAACTGTGCGCACTTCCATAGGTGCGACCCTGTATTTATTGATATACGGAACTGAAGCAGTCATACCCGCTGAAGTTGAAATACCATCTCTCAGGATCATTGTGGAGGCAGAAATTGAGGACACAGAGTGGGTCAAAACCCGATTAGAACAGTTGTCATTGATTGATGAAAAGAGGCTCAATGCAGTTTGTCACGGTCAACTGTATCAGCAAAGAATGGCACGTGCCTACAACAAGAAAGTGTGCCTCCGCGACTTGAAAGAAGGGCAGTTGGTTCTGAAACGAATCTTTCCTCATCAGGAAGAAGCTAAAGGAAATTTCGCTCCAAATTGGCAAGGGTCATACCTGGTAAAGAAAATATTGCCAATTGCGCCTCGTACCTTACGGATCCGGAAGGCAGGACAACCAAAATACCCGTCAATGCAGACGCAGTCAAGAGGTACTACATTTGACTCCAAGATGGCTTTCAAATCGGGATGAATGCAAGGCTTTTGTTCTCTTTTGCTATCTCAAACTGTATCCCTTATTAACATTTTGTACTTTGAGGCATGTTCTTAGTTGGAATCAATGTAATTGTACCAAAATGAAATGAAACTGAAAAGCATCAAAATGAAACATGGGCGTTTGCCCAGAGCTACGTCTGACCTGATTCCTCTTAAAAGGATACGTAGGCAACCATTTCGGTGCGGTCACAATAAGAGAAAATTCTTCTTTCCCAGTCTTCTTTTGTTCGCGCAAAGCTTGCGGGATATGTCAAGATAATCAAATACCCCAGTTTATCCTAAACAGGGGCAGAAGTTGTTTTTATTTTTTAAGAAAATGGAGGAAATTCAATATTTCTTCACATTTTCTTTGTGTTCGTTATAGTGAAAAGTTCATTCTTTCCTGTTTCATATTGACGCAAAACTTGCCTCCAAGTTTGTGGCCAACATCAAAAGAAATTTATTCACATATTGCATGAGATGTTTGGCATACCAGTCTCGAAGTCAAGGAAGAAAAATAAAGCGCCCCAGTTTATTCTAAACAGTGGGGCAAAAATTTTTATTTTTAAAGAAAATATGTCCAAAGGGGAGCAAATTGTACGCAGTCACCTCATGATGCATTTTGGAGAGCTTGTGTCAAATTTTCCTTTATGACAAGTCGATGATGCCATCAAAAGACATATTTGTTTTGTAAATTGAATTGAGAAAAAAAAAAGAAGAAGAAAAGAAAAAAAAGAAATCTTGCCGGTGAAAACCTGAGAAGGCGCCACAAGACAAACAGTGAGGCAAAAGATTAAAGAAAATGGTTAGTTGGCAAAAACCTGAAAGGGTGCTACTAGTCGACTTGAGAGTCACCTCAACTTGGTTATGGTTTGATATCTTCCATGGAGCAACTCTCAAAAAACAAGTGGCACTGGTCGGACGAGGTCACCCAAGATACATGTCATGATCATCAAGGCCGCCAGTATATTGCCAGATAAGTTATCCCTTTTCAGGAAGACATTCCCTGTTCAAACGACTTTCGCCCTTTAGCTTTTTTTATTCCATTTTGTATATCTTGCCTCACGAATAATTCCTCGCCCTTTCGCCGCTAACCTCACATGAGCAACAAAAGAAAATTGCAAAACTCTATTTTTCAGGATTCAGGGTTAATTTCAGCAAGCATGGCACACCCTTGACAATGAAAAAGTTTCAGCGAGTCATGACCAACCTTGATAATCGGAGCCCAGCACCGCATATCAGGCCGGAGGAACGACATACCAAAATTGTATCATGAAGAGTGAACGTGTTTGGGAGAAGCTTTAGGCGTTGTTCATCCCATTATTACCGTGAAGAATAGAACAAGAATCACCTAGCCTATTTGCAAGATCAGAAACAAGGTGTATCCACGATACAGAAAGTCAATGTGACATTTGCTGTGTTGCCAAGAAAGAGCTAGGACCACTTGAATTGGAGTAGTTGTGCTAGATATCATACAGAACTCCATTCCCTCTTCGAGTCAATTCCCGCTAAAAGATAGCGTCATTTCTTTTCCATGTCAAGATCCGCTAAAAGATAGCGATCATTTCCTTTTCGAGTCAGTTTCGCTCAAGGATAGCGTCATTTCCTTTCCATGTCAAGATCTGCTAAAAAATAGCAATCAGTTCCTTTTAGAGTCAGTTTCGCTCAAAGATAGCGTCATTTCCGTTCCATGTCAAGATCTGCTAAAAGATAGCAATCATTTCTTTTTCAAGTCAGTTCGCTAAAAGATAGCGTCATTTCCGTTCCATGTCAAGATCTGCTAAAAGATAGCGATCATTTCCTTTTCGAGTCAGTTCGCCAAAAGATAGCGTCATTTCCTTTCCATGTCAAGATTTGCTAAAAGATAGCGATCATTTCCTTTTAGGGTCAGTCTCGCTCAAAGATAGCATCATTTTCTTTCCATATCAAGATCTGCTAAAAGATAACGATCATTTCCTTTTAGAGTCAGTCTCGCTCAAAGATAGCGTCATTTCTTTTCCATGTCAAGATCTGATAAAAGATAGCGACCATCTTCTTTTCAAGTCAGTTTCGCTAACAGATAGCGCCCATTTCTTTTTCAAGTCAGATCTGCTAAAAGATAGCGATCATTTCCTTTTCAAGTCAGTTTCGCTCAAAGATAGTGTCATTTTCTTTCCGTGTCAAGATTTGCTAAAAGACAGCAATCATTTCCTTTTAGAATTAGTTTCGCTCAAAGATAGCGTCATTTCCTTTCCATGTCAAGATCTGCTAAAAGACAGCGATCATTTCATTTCCATGTCAAGATCTGCTAACGAAGATACACAGAACTTTGAATGGGTTAACATGATTCAGCCGATAATCACCCCTTCGATATACCTTTTGATATAGAACCGGTCGATGGAACTAAAAATTAGCTCACGCTTGATGCAATAGGGGAAGCTTTTGAAGTACCTTGGTTGCCCACTAGGGCCGTGGGATCTCTTACTTTCCCTCTCTAACTCTTCCCGCCCTAACTTATGGTATGCCTCAAACCTTCGGGCAATATTAAAAACAACATCAAATAAAATCCAGACCTCAATTTCTCGAGCCACCTGGGATTTCAAGGAAACATAAAGGTCATCAGTAAATCTCTGAATCTCTCGAAAGGCTCATGAACTAGTTCCAATGCATATCCTGCCATTCTATAGAATTCAATCTCATATTCTGAAACACTAACAGGCTAACCGACAGGCTACCCTGTCCAATCCACTCAAATTGGAAACACTTTCATCTGGCTCGCTACTCGAAAGGAACTTTTCCACGAATCTAAAAGAAAAACCGAACCAAGTTAGCTAATAAAAGAGCGGCCCACCAATTTAAGGCTGGACTCTGAAATCGGAAAGCAGAATAATCAACCCCATATCGCTGGATATAATCAAAAGCCTGAAGGATACGCTGACATCATTTTATTTTAAAAAAGAATCACGAGGTTTATCTGATGCATTGCTTAAGAATATCGGAAGGTTCAACCACGTAAAATAGTGCAACCTCTTCGGACACTCGGACTGAGCCATTACTCAGGCTAACTAACTAGCCAGCACAACTGAAGGCAAAACACATGTTGCCTCGGGAACATATTTTACTGCGGTAATATTAAGAGCTGGAATAGGAGCTCCCTGAGACCGAACGTCTGCATATGCGGCAACCTGATAGGCTGCCCAGCAAATAATAGGTTCTTACGGTATCTGCATCACCAAGATTCTTGCAAAATCATCGTAGAGAGCCAAGGGAGCTACAAAGCCCTGCTCCCTTGCCCATCGCAAGCTCGTACAGCTGGGACCTCCGTAACTAGATCGTCAGCACGATCAAAACTCTCGGGACTTCGTCAGTACTAGCCCCAGGCTAGACTGATTCATCCTGAACTCTTTCCATTTGCTGATTTGTCGTACGAGGGTTCACAATTACCACGAACAAATCAACGAAAATACTTTTGCATCCTAGACCGACGCACGATCAGAAAAGAAGGAAGTAAAACTTCCTAGATGCCATCATAGCCCCTCGTAGATAAGTACGGACGTCTACGTACCCATCAGCGAGATTCTACTAGATACTGTCTTAGTCTGGATAGACTCTAAACCGGGCTCTGATACCAACTGACGGTGTTCTCACGTATAAAGATAGACTTTGTGTTCCTGATGTTGCAGATTCAGTTTATGATAAAGGCACATTATTCCAAATACACTGTTCATCCAGGTTCGACTAAGATGTACCATAATCTTAAGCAGATTTATTGGTGGGACGGAATGAAGTGTGACATAGTAGAATTTGTGGCTCAGTATTCTAATTGCCAATAAGTGAAAGTCGTGTCATCTTCCAAGACTTTATACTTTATGCAGATCGGTACGTATATATGATCAGGTCGCGATTTCCTTTTCATGTAAAGATCTGCTAAAAGATAGCGATCATTTCCCTTTAGAATCAGTCTCGCTCAAAGATAGCGCCATTTCCTTTTCACGTCAAGATCTGCTAAAAGACAGCGATCATTTTCTTTTCAAGTCAGTTTTTGCAAGAAGATAACACTCACTTCCACTTCAAGTCATTTGCGCTCAATGATAGCAACCATCCCCAGCTTCAAATCAAGACCCGTTTGAAACAAATGCAACAATTTCAAGTTTCAGATAGTGATTGCCCATACAATGGATAATAGAGTTGTCTTTCAAGACAAGATTTACCTCAATGAAGCATGAAGATTTAGGCTAGGGATTGTAATCTTACATTTTTCCTTGTTATTTCCATTCCTTGTAAAGCAACGACCACCAACAAGCGACCAGTAATCAGCAACGACAGCCTTTCTGTGCCTAAGAGTGTCTGGTACCAGCCCCAAGTGTGTCTAGAAGAGTCTCTAGTTCGTCTTAGTAGTCTAGAGTGTCTAGTGTTGTCTTAGTAGTCTAGAGTGTCTAGTGTTGTCTTACCGAGTCTAGAAGAGTCTAGTATCTGTTTGAATACGGTAGTTCCAGCTACCGCACGTGAGGATCTACACTGACCTGATTCCTTAATTCGGAGATATGTAGGTAGTCTTGTTTTCTTGGTTAGAACCAAAATTCAAGGTACGGTCACCATTTTAAAAAGCATGCTCTCGGCTAGAACCGAAAAACTCAAAGTTAGTTGTCGATTACTTCTTTGTCCGAAAACTCTTCGTGTTCCCGAACAAAGAGGGGCAGCTGTAATCACCTAATTTTGGCACGAAAATGAATAAAATTGCTCAAAATGATCGTATTAGATTCTTAGAATGTTGGCCGAATTTCCGTAAAATTAGTCTTTATCTTAATTGAAATTGTCACTAATCCGGAAGAAGAAATATGAAAATTACTTGTTATATGCGTAATTGTGATTCTATGTTTAATTATGATGTTAGTATAAATTATGTGATTTTTATTTTGATTAATTTAGTATGTTTTAAGTAATTTAGTGCTTTTAAATGACCATTTGTGCAAAATATATAGCCCCATACCTTGGCCCATCAGCCCAAAACCCGAAGCTCACTCATCCCATATAAAAACCCCAAAAGCCATTTTCTCCTCATTTACACCCCTTTAGTCTCCTGACTAGGGTTATGCTGGTGAAATTTCTCCAAGCTCACCGGAAATCGCCTCAACCACGACGCGGCCACTGTACCGCCGCCGGACCATCGCCTCCGGTGACCGGAAAAATCTTAAAATACACCATTTGACTCGTCTCGACCTCCTCTGTCCATTTCCATGGTTAATTTTTGCAAATTCAAGGCCGTTTGGAGTAGATCTGGTTTTTAAAATCTCGGCTAAACTAAAAATTCCAGCAAAGGTGAGTTTTTTTTTTTCCATTTTTGCTTGTACCCATTTCCCGAAATCCCTTTCTTCCTACCCGTTTCTCTTTCTTCTTTCTTTGTTTTCTTCTTCTTATTTTTTTCTGTTTCTGTTATGGCATGAGGTAATAATGATGTTTTGAGACCGTTAGTTGAGATCTGTGATGATGGCGGATTGGGGAGTCTGTGTGGATGTTGTTACTATTTTAATGACTGGAAGCGCCATAGTGGTGATGTTAAGGTGATTTTTGAGGGGGCAGTTCAATGTTACTGGTGGTGGTGATTTGATTTTGTGTTGGTATTCACATGGGGGTGATAGGGGCTATTGTGGTTTGTTTTCATGAAACGAGGGAGGCAGTGTTTGTAGTGGGAGATGGAAGTCTGTTGATTCAAGGAGGCAATGTGTCATGGTGGAGTTGGCTGAAGCGAGGCAATGACGAGCAAAGCTGAGGTAGCAGGACGAAGCAGTGTACGAGGCAAGGTGATGACGATGGGGACAAGCAGCGACGCAACAGGGGCGTCATCGCCGCAGCAGTTTAGACGCAGCGGCTATGGAGCCTGTCCACGGGTTAGAAAAGTAGACCTTGCTCTCTTCTGTTTGTTTTTAGTATCGTTAAAGCTTTAGTCGCAATTTTAGTATGAGAAGTCATATCGGGTTATATATATTGCCATGGAAAAATGAATTTGAATCATATTGTATGTGCAAGTGATTTTAGTTTGAATAAAAGCGATGGAAGTTTTTGCCTAAAGTACAATGTTCTTAGTTATTAATCAAGCAAACTTGAACGGATCTTTCGAGTTAATAAATTTTTTTTTTCTGTTTCTAATGAGAGTTTTAAGCTGTCCGAGGTACAAAGCTATATGTGTAAATCTGAATCTTTTTGTGTAATGAATCTGTTTGTGTAATGAATCTGTTTAGTTTGAATGATTTGAAGCATTAAGCTGGGTAGGTGAAAGAGATGTTTTGGTTTTGTTGTTTAAACTTCTGTTTGATCTTAGTTTAGATATTGTCCGGAGTTAGTTTAGCTCTTTAGGAGTTAGCATTTGGACATTGTTAGATAAAGATAGGATCTGGTTGCATCAGTTTAGTTTAGTTAGTTTTGGGGCTGATTTAGCTTGTATAGTTGGTCCTAGACCTTCTAGTTAGTACAATGAGTAAGGGGTGTCCTTTTTAGAGGACTCTACTTGTACATTTTTCAGCTTTTAGGACAATTTAGCTGCTGAAATAGTCCTCTATATAGCTGTTGTACTATTCTTGAAAAAAGGCTAAAAAGCACTCAAGTATAGGGGTGTGGTCTTGTACTTTTGTATAAGTCCATACCCCACCTTTTAGTCTTAATTTTCAGCTACAAAGAGGGGCATTTACTACCCTCTTTCATCACCAACAACTAGCTGAAAATACACAGAACCAGATCTGAAAATACACTAAATTGAGAGCTAAAAACACTTGAAAAAAAGGTTAAGTTTGAGAGTGGGATTTTGAACCAAAAGCTATACACTAAGGGTCTTTTGGGGTATAAATCTTGAATGTATAAGGGGTTTAAAAATCAAGTTTGAAGGTAAAAAGGGGCTGTTCTTGTTGCTGTTCGTATCTGTTGTTGCGATTGAGCTGGGTATTTTCACATTGTTTCTTGTGTTCTTGGCTCCTTGGCACGCTAGGTAACACTCTAACCTTATATTATTATTATTTTAACCACTTTGGATGTGAAATATGACATGAAATTAGCCTTCTCATCGTCTATATTATGTGTTATGTGAATGCTTAGTATCTTGATAAATTTGTGATGGGGTTGAGTAAGAAATATTGTTACCGTATGGTTGTATATATACTCGATTATATCTGTTGGTTTCATTGAGCAATGGGTTATGGAAGCAAATGATTAACTGTTGGGTTACCTTTGTTCAAACATGTTTTTTTTTTGTTTTGCAGAAAGTTAACAATATTTTAAAATGTTGGCTTTTCTGTAAAGATAGCCATATAGTGCAAGTATGTATATCTGAAGTGTCCTTGCAAAGCTGTCCACGTAGTGAAGTTTTCGATCTGGACAAATTTGAAAGAAAAATGTGATAAAAATAAAATTACAAGTGCAACGTGAATTAAAAGTTTGCAAACTTTGACGAATAGGTTTTGAATTTAGGACGTTTCTTTAAATCTGGCCACATTTTAATTTATTTATACAATTGTTATCATTAAACAAAGTAAATGTGATTAATTTTGCAAAAAAGACCTCAAAACGGCCTAGTTTCACCAAATGGCTCAGTCCATGTGCAGTTTAAACAACGAACAATTTGTAAGCTTTTGTTTTCAAAGATAGGCCCAAAACTGTCCCATGTTAACCAAACAGCCTGTTATTATATATATAAATTTCATAATCCATATTTTTTCAATCAATAAAGGCAAATTTGGGAGTCCCAATTTGTCACTCAATAAATTTAGCATTTTGCACTTAACTAGAATGATCATGCAAAATTTATAGGGACGATAAAACCTTCACTCTATTTAAGCATAATGATAAGTGTGATTCATGGTCCGCTTATTACGCGAAAAAAAATAAAATAAACTAACTCTAAATTAATTATTTTTTGAAGTTAACTAAATTCTTTTTTTCTAAAAAATAGACCAGTCCTTTGTAAGGTTGGAAATGTGCAAAATCATTCTATTTATTTATTATGAATCGAAAAGTAAATTCGTCTGGTCCTTTGTAAGGTTGGAAAAGAATGATACACTTTTGATTTCTGAATAAAAATATAAATTTAACCAGTCTTCCGTGAGGTCGGGTAGGAATGACGCTTCTAAATTTTCTGAATTAAAGTATAAATTCAAATTAACGGCAAAATAATACAACCATTTTTAACAAATCAAAAAATGCGACAATAAAGCAATTGTGCTTGGCACAGGACTCGAGGTGCCTAATACCTTCCCGAGAGTCAGCTGAGAACCTTACCCGAATCTCTAATGCAGACCATTAGACGAGTCAGAGGTGTTCCAAGGTACCTTTTGGTGACTTGGCACACCTTAAACTATGTCAAGTGGCGACTCCGAGTTTCTCTAAATAATTTTGGTACCTTTTTTGAACACCAGTCACGAGCCTTTAAATAATAAACCTCAGCACGAAATTAATTTTTTAGGGCGTGACAACTCTCATTATGGTAAACAAAGTAGTACTATTATTTTGTTTAAAGTAAAGACATTTTTTTAATTATAATTGTATACTAATTTGAAATACATCAAATACATTTTTTTAGCAAAATTTACACCACGTGACTACCCTAATAGCTATATTACAAAAAATAACAATACTTTTACCATATTTACAATACATAACAAAACATAACAATACTTTCTTATTTCTCATTTCCCCCCTCCCAAACATAAAACCCTAGCTCCTTTCTCTCTTTCTCTCTCCTCTCCCCTCCTCCACCCACCATCTGCCCCCCACCTCACCGGATACCCATTGTTGTCGCCGTCCTCAGCCTCCGCTGTTGCTGTGGTGTTGTTGCCGCCGCAATGCAGCGGCGCTGCTGCATTGCAGCTGCGGGAAGCCCCTAATTTTTGTATTTTTCCATGTGTTTTTCCGATAGGGTTTCAGATCTGGTTCTTTTTTTTTTCCTTTTTTGTATGTATATATTTGTAATTTTTTGTATAAAATACGTATTTTTTTTGTATATAAATATACATCTCCACTTTTAATATGTGTATTATTGATGTATATATGTGTATGTAGTTGTATGTTTGTGTATGTATGAAGTGATAAAATAATTTGTAAATTTTTTATGTATATATTTGTATGTTTTTGTATTTTTTTGTATGTTGTGTATGTTTGACTCTATGTAAATTCAAAACAGTTTTTTAAAATGAAGTTTCATATGTATATATGTGTATTTTTTGTATGTTTCACTTTATAGATCTAAAAAATACAAAAAAAAAAAAAAAAAAAAAACTGATGATTTGCCGCCTCTGGCCGGTGGTTGACCGGCGGCGACTGGCCACCAGCCACACGGCACCGCTACTGTGACTGAAATAGTGGTGGGGAGATGGAAAACCTTAATTTGTATGGTGTAAATGTATTTTGTATATGCTATGTAAAAAAAGTATTGTTATTTTTTGTAAATGGTATAGTGTTGTTATGTTTTGTAAATATGGTATTAGGTTTGTATTTTTTTTTGTAATTCTCCCTTTTTTTAATTATAATTGCATTGCTAACTTTGACACTACGAATAACTATAGTACAATTTATATATTTGTTATTAATACCCACATAACTTGTTTCTAAACTAAACAACCCTACTTCCGACCCTTTAATATAGTAGTTAGATTTAGAATTTGACTTCTACTACGAGTGTATTAAGATCCTCCGTCGACAAAATGGTAATTTGGGGCTATTAACGCATTAAATCAAATCTGAAATAGCTTGTGAAACACAATCTTCATAATTTGATACGTTAAAATTTTGCGTAGGAGCCTGTTTGATGCACGTTAATTGATTTGTAGCTGTATGGGCCTAAATCGTTTTTAGGTACACAAATCGAATTTGGATTCGAATATAAGCAAATCTTTGTATCAAAGCAGTAAACGATGCACGAAATAGATAAAAAATGCGTGAAATAACTTGCTTTCAATATAGATGCTCAGTACAAATTTGGACAGAGTTTTGGTATATATTTCTGGATGCCTACAATACAAAATGAGCTTCTATTTATAGGCCTAAGGACCAGACCCACGTTCTCCACCATCAGCAAATGTCTCTGCCACGATCTGATCAGCAACTTGGTGGGGTTAGTGGGATGAAGTAGTGGGCTGCAAAGCCGCTGGAACCGAGGTGGTAACCGAAGCCTTGTCACAAGACTTCGGTCGTTTGACCTTACTGTTCGAGCAGGATGGCTTGTCACCGAAGCCCCAGGTCTAACTTGCCTTCGGGCGTGCCATAGGGCGCTGGCTTCGGAGAGTGGATCGCAAGATCGATAGTCTTCCCTTCGAAGCACCAGCTCGTTCCACCTTCGGTCTACCATCTCGGGGTGCTGACCGAAGGCGACGATTTTCACCCAATACAGATAGTCCCCCCACTCCTCGGTAGACGCCGAAGTCACCGAGGAGTGGAATGAATTCAGGCGGGAGGTTGACGTGGCAAAGCCCTATCCACGAATTTCAAAAGTCGCGTATCTGTAGGGTCATTGTTCCGCGTTACGTGGCGGCTCGTGATAGGTCTCTTAACGGTCATGCCGTCTTTTCGCTTTCTCCAATGTTTTAGTCATCATTGGACTCCCACTTGCACGTGTGGAAGACATACTATAAATACCTCACTTTAATCTCTTTCTTTTCACTCCATACTTCAACTTAAGAAAAGAATCGACAGAGAGCTTTTCCGATCGCCGTTTCTGTCGCTACCTTTTCACGTTCACGAAAAAGAAAACCCTTTTTAGCTTCCATTATTGACTTCCATCATGTCTGCTACCAACTCAGGCCGCGGTTCGAGTGATTCCGGCGAACGAGCGGAGCGTTTTGCCACTATGTTAATGAATGAGGAAGCCACTGCTCCTCTGCCACCTCCGCAGGTGGTGGCGGCGGGTGACGGTGGTGAGGCTACGTCTGCCGCTCCCATCCCCTCGCGGCGCAAGGCCGGCCGCGGCACGGCTGAGGTCAGCGAATATGTGGACCCTGATGTGGTGGATGACGTCGAAGGAGATGACGTCGAGGGAGATGACGCCACCAGCGTTAAGGAGGTGGGTGGCTCGGTCGGAGGGATAGAGACGAGTGAAGTGAGCGGCTCGAAGGGGGAGGCACAGGTTGGCCCTTCGAGGAAGTCCAAGAGGAAAATCCCACTCGAGGTGGAGATCGATCCTCGGTTGGTTATCCCCTCGAGCTTTAACAATGACAAGGATCTGAAGGTCCATGCCCAATCAGATGCTCAGAAAGGGAAGAAAAGGAACATCCCCGTTCATGTCACCTCGAGCATCATAACCGAGGAAAGGGTTGAAGCGGTTCGAGCTGACTGCCGCTGGGGCCCCGAGGTAGATATTAGGCTTCCGGCGCCGGGCTCGGCGGTGTCAACGCACGTGGAGGGATACTCTTCGGTTTTCACCTATCCTTTCACCATCGGGTTCGACCTGCCAGTACGTCCCATCATAGATGTATTTTGCAGGTCCTACAATCTTTGCCTCGCCCAACTTGGGCCCGGGGTTTGGAGGGTGGTTCAAGCCCTCGAGTATTTGAGTAGTAGGGCTGGCTTGCCTTTCACCTTTCAACATTTGATTTCCCTCTATTATCCCTACTTTCACAAGGCTGGGGTGGTTGCTCTCTTGCCCCGGGGTTCATACGCGATTTTGAGCAAGAGTGAGGACCATGGGGATCGCGGATGGAACGATCTGTTCGTGCTCATTCCTACGAGGCTACTGTCGGCAGAGCCAGGCTTCCCCGAAGCGTGGAACGCTCAGCGTAAGTGTTTGCTTTCGTTTTCCCTTCGGTTTTATGTTGTAACCATCGCTTATCTTGTCATCCTCGGCTTGCAGCTGCAAAGGTCCCAATCAACCCGCCGAAGGATTTACTCGATTGGGCCGCCAAAACTATGAAGGTGAAATTGCGCCCCGAGCGGCAATGGATGGTGCTAGCTGGTTTGGAAGAAAACCGGTGGGCGTGCAAGAGGCACGGTGAGTTGTTGGTGACTTCGGGGTGTTAAGCTCACTTGGCGCCTATTTGACTCTTTCTTTCTTTCTATTACTTCGCTTATACAGGTCTTCCCAGCAAAGCCATGCGGGAGATCGAGGATGAAGATGAGGCCGAAGTGGAGGCTGAAGGCAGAGAGGAGGAGAGGGGAAGCAAGAAAACGAAGAGGGACGCGAGGTTGGTGACGGATGTCACCAAAGGGGTCGCCAAGATGGCTGATTTGGCGAAGAGAATGATCGAGGAGAAGAAAGCCAAAGCCTCCTCGAGCCAAGGGACCTCTCAAGGTGAAATTTTCTTGGGTAGGTTTTCTTGCGTTTCCAACGCCGCTTACACTTATATTAAGCGAGTTGCTCCTCTCCCTTCCCCAGGTGCTAAGAGAAAAAGGGCGACCTCGAAGCGAGCGACCAAGGCAAAGGGTCCTCGAGTCGAAGAGGCTACAGTCCCTGCTGCTGAAGTTTTGGTCACTACGCGGGGGGGACTGATCGACGAGCCTAGCGATGAAGAGCTTCCCCCTCCAGTTCCCGAGGCGAGACCAGATCTCACTTCCGAGCCTGTTCCCGAGGCAAGGGCTGAAGTGGGTGGACCGACCGAGGTCATACAGGTGGAAGAGTCTGATCGAGAGGCTGAGAAGCGTAAGGGCAAGGCTAAAATGGGCGAGGGTTTGATTAAAGGCATGGTTAAAGCCTCCAGGGGGTCGTCGAAGCCAACCAACGTCGCAGCTCGGGCCCTGGAGATATACCCTGACGCTAACCTGTTAGATGCCACCAAGGAGGATATCATGTCCCTTGATGGTCTACTCGGCCCCGCCGAAGCCCACGCCCTTCGCAATCTCAATCCTATGAGCTTGATGGGCGTTTCAGCTGCTTCAGCTCTTCGGGTAAGTTTCAGTTCATATTCTGCATAGCTCCGTTGTTTTGTAGATTCTGACATCATGTTTCGAATGCAGAGTTTGGTTCTTTCATTGCGGGCCGTTCACCTCGAGCGCGATCGAGCTACTGAGCTACAAGCTGCTGCCGCTGCTTGGGATGGCCAGAAAAAGGTCCTTAAAGGGCAGGTTGCTGAATTGGAGGCTCGGTTTGCAATTTTGAATGATGAGCTGGAGCGCGCCAACGAGGCTTCAGCGAAAGCCGAAGCTGATCTTCGGGCAGCTGAGGATTCTGCCGAGGCTCGTGTACAGGCTGCGACGAGAGAGTTCACCGCCGAGCGCTCGCGGTTAAGTCTTGAGAACGCTCGCCTCGACGCAGAGCTGTTTAGAGCAAAATCTGAGGCGCTGGAGGCGGGGGAGAAATATCGCAGCAAGCTTGGCGAGTATAATGCTAAACTCCTTGAGCTGCAAAGCCAGGTAGATGAGGTGCCTGCCCTTCGGAGCAAAGTATCCAGGCTTGAGGACAGAATAGCTTATCTCAATGAGCGGGCCGAGGTTAGGGCAACAAGGGCAAAGTTCGAAGAAACATGGGCCGTTGTCAAGACCAGGCTTAGCGCGCTCGAACAGGTCCAAGCTGGGGAGATCGTGCTAGAAGATGAGATTGTTAGAGCGAGGGAGGCGGCTGCCGAGGCTCAAAGGATAGTAGATGAGCTCCCTTCGAGTGAAGGATCCGATGATGAAGGTGATAGTGCCGAAGAGGGCAGTGGGGATGCCGGCGGGGCGTAGCCTTCATACTTTGCGGGTTTTTGCTTTAATTTGGTGGGCCTTCGTGCCTTTTAGGATATGGGCCTTCGGGCGTTCATGTATATATGTTGGACCTTCGGGCCATATTTTGGGTGTAAATAACTTTAGCCTTCGGGCCTTTAATGGAAATTTTCGCATTTTTATTTCATGTGATGGCCCTTTACCAGTACCGAACACTTTGATGCGAATTTTAATGTTTGCTTGCAAGACTTTAAGCAGAATTTAACCGATGCGAACTTGGGGCGACGTCTCGCCCTCGAGTCGATGCATTGAGCGTTAAAAAATGTAAGATTCACAGATAACATGAGTGCAAACGAAGCCGCTTTATTGATATTGATGGGCCGAAGACCATGTACAAAGAACCAAGTCGGGGCGGACCTTGGGTAGAAAAAGTTAACAAAAACGTGCCACTATCGGGCTAATTACAATGCACTAAATCTAGTCCTCGGGCATAAGTCCCCGGTTGTTGGATAGATAAGCTTCGGTTGGGAGGCTCGATGTCGACCTCGCTATCAACCCCTTATCACTCCCCCCCAGTGTTCGGTTGTGAATCTTGATGAAGATCCGAGCACTGGAATCGGTTCGGTTCGCTTCCTGAAGAGGTCAAGCAAAAAGAGGGAACGAGGAGCAAGTTAGTTCATTGTTTACCAATGCCAGGGAGCGTTGTTCGGCTCGGGGCTGTTTAGTTTAAAAAGATTTGAAAGATGTTTACCTCGGCTAAAAGTAGTATCGCTTCAGATGGGAGACATTCCAGTTCAGAGGTTCGGGTTTGCCTTGCAGAGATTCAATTTGATAAGAGCCTTTTCCAACGATTGCTCTGACCCTGTAAGGTCCTTCCCAATTTGCAATGAGTTTCCCTCCGTTGTCCTCCTTCGTTGATTGATTCACAGTTTTCAACACGTAATCTCCCACCTTGAAGTCCCTAAATTTAGCTTTCCTATTTAGGTAAGCCTCGATCTGTCTTTTTTGGGCAGCAAGCCGAACACAAGCTAATTCCCTCTTTTCTTCGAGCAAATCTAGCTCGATGCGCATCGCCTCTTGGTTGGCGTCTTCGGTTGTATGAGCATACCGAAGGCTTGGTTCGCCCACTTCTACCGGGATGAGGGAATCCATGCCATAGGCTAATGAAAAAGGGGTCTCACCGGTGCTGTTCTTCTCCGTTGTACGCATGGCCCATAGCACTCCATGCAGCTCCTCGGGCCAAGGGCCTTTCTTCTCATCAAGTCGTTTCTTCAAATTTTCAATTATGATCCTGTTTGAAGACTCAGCTTGGCCATTAGCACTTGGGTGATATGGAGTCGAGGCTATCCTTTTGATTCCCCACTGTTTAAAAAAGTCAGTGATAGCAGCCCCCATGAATTGTTTTCCATTGTCACAAGCGATCTCTTTTGGGACGCCGAACCTATAGATGATGTTCTTTCTAATGAAGTCGATTACTTGCTTTTGCTTCACTTCGGTGAGAGCTGCCGCTTCCACCCATTTTTAAAGTAATCGGTCAACACTAAGATGAACCGAACACCACCTTTTCCTTTGGGCAATGGCCCCACGACATCCATTCCCCATTTCATGAAGGGCCACGGTGATACCACCGAATGGAGAGGCTCGGCCTGTTGGTGAATCATCGGTCCGTGGCGTTGGCACTTATCGCATTTTTGCACGAAGGCTTTCACATCGGCACTTATTGTGGGCCAATAATACCCAGCTCTTAGCAATTTACGCACCAGGGACTTTCCCCCCGAATGGTTGCCACACTCGCCTTCGTGCACTTCGGCCATCACATACCTTGCCTCGGCGGGGCCCAAACATTTGGCCATCGGGCCGCAATACAATCGTTTGTACAGATTGCCCTCGATTAAGTGATACGAAGCCGCCTGAGTTCGCAGCTTCCTTGCTTCTTTTTTATTTTGAGGGACAGTCCCCGAGTCAAAATAGGAGATGAATTTGCTTCGCCAATCCCAACGGTTATCCACGGAATTAACTTGTAGTTTCATCTCCCTCATTTGAGCTGATAGCAATCGAACCACCGAATCAGTCCCCGAGTGGGATTCATCGATTGCCGAACCTAGATTTGCCAAGGCATCAGCCTTGGTGTTTTCCTCTCGAGGTATTTGCTTAATCTGCCATTCTTGGAATTGTGTTAAAGTCCTTTGTGCTCGATCCAAGTATAGCTGCATTCTGGGCTCTCGAGCCGTATAATCACCGAGGACTTGGTTGACCACCAATTGTGAATCGCACCTTAGTTCAATTCTTTCAACTCCCATTTCTTTAGCTAGCTCTAAGCCTGCTAGAGCTGCTTCATACTCTGCTTCGTTGTTGGTTACTTTTTTGAACCGAACCGAATGCCTGATTTTCTCCCCGGTGGGCGCCCTCAATACAATGCCTAATCCCGAACCTTTTGAATTTGTTTCCCCATCGGTATGCAGCACCCACAGTCCCGAAGGGTGCCCTTTTGCCATCGAGTTCTCCTTTTCCGCCTCGGGCAAAATTCCAATGCTGAAATCAGCCACGAAATCCGCCAAGACTTGGGATTTAATGGCTGTTCGGGGTTGATAAGTGATGTCATATTCACTTAACTCAACCGCCCATTTGGACAATCTCCCCGACAACTCTGGCTTATGCAATATGTTTCTCAGGGGGAAAGTTGAAACTACTGCTATTGGATGGCATTGAAAGTAGGGGCGCAGTTTTCGAGCAGTAATTAGTAAGGCAAGAGCTAATTTTTCCAAGTGTGGATACCTGGTTTCAGCATCGAGGAGTGTCTTGCTTACATAATAGATGGGCTGTTGTTTGCCGTCTTCCTCTCGAACCAGCACCGCACTGACTGATACCTCGGACACTGCTAAATATACCAGCAATGTCTCTCCTTCCTTCGGCTTGGCGAGCAGAGGTGCGTTAGCCAAGTATTGCTTCAGATCTTTCAACGCCTGTTTACACTCCGGTGTCCACTCGAAGTGATTGTTCTTCCTCAGAACGGAGAAAAAGTTGTGGCATCGCTCCGAGGATCTTGAGATGAATCGACTCAAGGCAGCGACTCGGCCAGTTAAGCGTTGAACCTCCTTTACCCCGGTTAACTCTTCGGGGATTTCTTCAATGGCTATGATTTTATCTGGGTTAGCTTCGATTCCACGCTCGGAGACAATAAAGCCCAAGAATTTCCCAGATCCTACGCCGAAGGCGCACTTCTCAAGGTTCAATTTCATACCATATTGTCTCAATACAGCAAAAGCTTCCCTCAGATGATTCAAATGATCCTCGATTTGGATCGATTTGATGAGCATGTCGTCTATGTAGACCTCCATAGACTTCCCGATGTACTCTTTAAACATGCGACACACCAACCTTTGGTATGTCGCCCCGACATTCTTTAGACCGAAGGGCATTACTTTGTAACAGAAGGTGCCTCGGTCTGTGATGAACGAGGTTTTCTCTTCGTCCTTCGGGTCCATGAGAATTTGGTTGTATCCTGAGTATGCATCTAGAAAATTTAATAGTTTATGTCCGGCCGTGGAGTCTATTAACCTGTCAATTTGTGGTAGTGGATATGAATCTTTGGGGCAAGCTTTGTTCAAGTCAGTGTAATCCACGCACATTCTCCACTAGCCATTTTTCTTTGGTACCACCACGACGTTGGCCAACCACTCAGGGTACTTCACTTCTCTGATGAAACCATTTTCTTGTAGTTTTGTGGTTTCATCTTCGATTGCCTTCTTCTTGACCCCGGCGTGAGGCCTTTTCTTCTGTTTCACCGGGGTAAACTTTGGGTCTACAGTCAGTTTGTGGGTCATGATCTCCGGATCGATACCCGTCATGTCTGAGTGCGACCAAGCAAAACAATCGTGGTTGGACTTCAAAACTTCTATTATCGCTTTTTTCGACTCCGGGTCCAACTCCGAGCCGACAAATATCTTCCTATCGGGGAAATCTTTCGATAGAGTGAAAGACTCCCAACTCTTCAATAGTTGAGTCCTCGGCCCTTTGCTTCCGAGGCTCTTGAACGCAAGCTGGGAGTTTTTCGTCTTTTCCTCGGGCGTCCTCCCCGCTTGACCCCGAACCCTGTAGTTGCTATTGTTTTGGCCCAACCGGGGCGACTCCACTTTTAAGTGCAACTGAATAGCATTCTCTTGCTACTCGCTGCTCCCCTTTGATCGATCTAACCCCCCAAGGCGTTGGGAACTTGATCACTTGATGTAAAGTGGAGGGAACAGCTTCCATGGAGTGGATCCATGGCCTTCCGAGGATCACATTGTAGGCTAGATCCTCGGGCATAACTTGAAACAGTGTCTCCTTGGTAACCCCCTCGGCGAATGTTTTGAGTGTGATCTCACCCAAGGTCTTCTCCGTGGAGTTGTTGAAGCCAGCTAGCACTGTTGACTTGGGAACAACTTCACCCTTCAACCACATCTTCTTAACGGCCCCGTAGCTAATTATGTTAACTGAGCTACCGGGATCGATCAAGACTCTTTTGATATCGGAGTCATTGATCCTCAGCATGATGACTAGTGCGTCGTGGTGGGGGAACATCATCCCATCACAATCATCGTCATCGAAAATAATTTCTTTGCCCGAGCCTCCAACTCGAGTCCTTTTCTCCATGGTGATGGAGAGCTTAGCGAACTTTTTGGCAGCGGCGAAGTTCACGCCGTTCACTTCGGACCCCCCAGTGATGACATTGACTACTCTTTCAGGGGGTGGAGCCCGAGGTGGTTGTCCATCACCTCGGTTCTTTGAGAAGTTGTCTTTTCCCTTATCAGTGAGGAATTCTGCCAAGACTCCTTTCTTCAGTAGGTGAGCCACCTCGAAGCGCAAGGCCTTGCAGTCCTCGGTTCTGTGGCCATAATCCGCATGAAATTCACAATGCAGATTCTGGTCCCTTTTGTCCGCCGGGGTTCTCATATCTTTGGGGACTCTTACCCAGCTGTCCCCTTTACGACGTCGACCAGCTCCGAGGTCGATATGTTGAAATTATAATCTTGGATCCGAGGAAGACCCTTTCTTGGGACCGAAGCGGAGCTCGAGGGGTTCCTTTGGTTCATATTGGTTTGAACCTTCCCTCCAAGCCTTTGGCTTATATGAGATGTTGGGTATGAGTTGCCGGGGTTGTTGCCTAACCTCTGGCTAACATGTTGCCTCGGCGAAGCGTAAGGCTCGTACCTTCCCTTCGAATTATTTCGCGGCGCCTCGGCGCGATTTGAAGTATCACCTCGGTTTTGATAACCTCGGTTTTTGAACTCCGCCTCCTCAAGCCTGATTTTGGAGTAAGCTCTTCTATGTAGATCCTCCCACGTCAGGACCTGATACTGTTGCAACTCTTTGCGCAATTCAGCTGCAGCACCTGAATTGCGACTATTGATACCTTTTTCGAAGGCCATGATAGCCAAGGTGTCATCCATTCGAGGCAACTCCATGCGTTCGGCATGGAATCGCTCGAGGAACTCTTTAAGTGGCTCACCGGAGCGCTGCTTCACTTCACATATATCCTCCTTCCTCTGGAGGATCTTTTGCGCGCCGGTGTGAGCTTTGACAAAGGCGCTGGATAGCTCTTTAAACGAGGAGATTGACCCCGCTGGTAAGCACAAATACCACCGAAGAGCACCTTTTTCTAATGAACTACCAAACTTCTTTAAGAACATCGACTCGAGCTGTGTGGATGTCAAGTCGTTGCTCTTTACCATGGACATGTATTCCCTAATGTGTTCCTTGGGATCAGTTGTCCCATCGTATTTTTTAAGGAATGTGAGTTTGAAACCTACAGGTGTTGGAGCTGGGGCAGCCTCGGGCTTATAGGGCTGCTCCCTATACTGCTCGATGTCGAGGTCATCTTCTTCTTTGCTTATCCCTGGTACGCCTTCAAGGCGCTTTTCCACGCGCGCCTCAATGCGCACCTCGATCTCTCTACTCATTCTTTCAACGTCGACCGAGGACGTTGTTTCAGCCATGGTGGGAAACGTCCCGAAGTGTGGCGATGCAGTTGGGTTATTCCCCGAGCCCCCGGACGTGGCTCCATTGTGAGGTCCCCCTGTTGTCGCGCCCGGAGGAACGAAGGGCGGGGTGTCTCCACCAGGAGCCGAAGGCTGGGTGCCGTTTGGGGCGGCGCTATTTCTCACTTCCAACGAAGCGCGAAACTCGGCGTTGATACTAGCCTGCTCATCCTGCTTACTTTGGAGAGCTTTTAGTGTGGTGACAACATACATTTGAAATTCTTCGGTTGACATTGGGGTGAAGGATTGTTGGTTCGTCGGAACGTCAACCCGATCACCGTTACCACCACTGTTGTTATCAGCCATGACGTTGGGTCACAAATTTCTTGATGAAAAACGGATTTTGAACTTTGGAACAAAGCGTTATTGCTTATATCCCCACAGACGACGCCAATTTGTATGGGCCTAAATCATTTTTAGGTACACAAATTGAATTTGGATTCGAATATAAGCAAATCTTTGTATCAAAGCAGTAAACGATGCACGAAATAGATAAAAAGTACGTGAAATAACTTGCTTTCAATATAGATGCTCAGTACAAATTTGGACAGAGTTTTGGTATATATTTCTGGATGCCTACAATACAAAATGAGCTTCTATTTATAGGCCTAAGGACCAGACCCACGTTCTCCACCATCAGCAAATGTCTCTGCCACGATCTGATCAGCAACTTGGTGGGGTTAGTGGGATGAAGTAGTGGGCTGCAAAGCCGCTGGAACCGAGGTGGTAACCGAAGCCTTGTCACAAGACTTCGGTCGTTTGACCTTACTGTTCGAGCAGGATGGCTTGTCACCGAAGCCCCAGGTCTAACTTGCCTTCGGGCGTGCCATAGGGCGCTGGCTTCGGAGGGTGGATCGCGAGATCGATAGTCTTCCCTTCGGAGCACCAGCTCGTTCCGCCTTCGGTCTACCATCTCGGGGTGCTGACCGAAGGCGACGATTTTCACCCAATACAGTAGCCGTCAAAAATAATTTCGTTGAGAAATAGCCACCTCCGGATAAGTCCAATACTGGGACTTTATAAAGCTTCAGTAAACTAACCCCAGTATAAAATACTGAGGCTTTGAACAAGTTGTTCAAAGCCCCATAATTATTAAGTGTGCGTGCGAATTTTTGACTATTTCTCAATTAATTTTGAAACGGTGGATAAAACTTTTTGAGTGCGTCCAAAAATAGCTACGCATCAAAATTTTCCATTTGAAACTCTATATACTTTTATTAAAGTAACCTCCTAAGATTCAAAATTTAGATAAACTACGTCTTTAGACAAAATTAAACCCATGTTAGGTTGTTAAACACAAAAACATATTAGCGCTTTAGTACTCAAAGGCATTAAATAATCTTGTCAAATTATATTTATCATCACTTTTTGAAGATGTGAAAAAAAGAATAAGAGACTGTGAAAGAAAACGGTTTTGAGAGATGAAAAAGAAGTTAAAAGAAACTCCAGAGGTTTCAATTTAATTCTTAGCAGCGAAATTATTACCTATGGACAATTCACATAGTAACATTTTACAAATCTTTGTGAGTGGTACTTGGTTCTCCTGAAAGCTAAGGTACTAATATCATGTTTAATTTTTTTTTTTTTAATTTTTTTTTGGGAATTTTGAGGTGTTTGGCAAATTAAAAAAAAAAGTATTTTTGGGTAGCGACCGAAGCAGTTTTTCTGCTGTTGGGAAAAACTATAATTATCTGCTTCTTGGAAGAAGCAGAAGCACAATCAATTTATTAATTTTTTCAAGACAAAATCTTTACCAAAAATTTATATTTACCAAATTATCTCTGACTAACAAATCATGTCTCTCTCAAAATAAAATTATATATTTTTTCCTATTTTTGTTCTTTCCCTATGTACTTTTACAAATTCTCTTCCTCTTTGTACTAGTTTTTATTTTTAGGTATTTCTCTCGACCCTATAGGATCTCCTATTCTTTTTGTATTTGTCTCTGCTAAAGCTGCAACTACAATAACAAGTTCCTTGAATCTGTTACTAATTTCTTAAGGTATGTAATTTTTTAATTTGCTTTAATTATAATTTTAAGTTTGCATTCACTTTGATTTTTTTTTACTGAAAGTACAAGTTATGAGTTAATGTTGCCTACTCAGCATACTTCTCGGTATAGACTAATTCACTTGGTTAGCTCTTGATGATTTGGTTACTAATTTAATATATGCATGTCTGTGTCCATGACTGGAATGTGCGCTGCTACTAAAAACTTAAAAAATTATATTTTATGTTGTTCAAAAATTTAAATTTATATTTTTTACTTTATCTCTTACATTTTAACTAAATAATTTTTTAATTAAAGTCTTTTATAATGAATATTTAAAATTTTTATTTGTTCTAATATCCAAATATAAAATGAAGTTGGATGTCATTTCGGTAATTTTCGTAAAGATTAACTAAACACAAATTATTTATCAAAAGTATTTCTCCAATGAGTTGCCAAACACATGTTGAACCCCAAAAATTACCCCGAAAAGGATATTCCGGAATGTCGACAGGATGGACTAACTCTTTTGGAGTTTTTGGAGTCGCCATCCAATTCAAGGAAAACAGGGAACCAAATTAGCAAATACGTGCAAAACTCCATTTTTATAAAAAAAGACGGTCTTTCTTTCAGCGATTCAAAGTAAGAGATTTTGTTAATTTCGAAAAAAGGTTTTTAAGGCACTTCCGAAATTCCGTTAAAAACGGTTAATCCGACAGGTTTCCAAAACATTTGCAAAATATGCTTTTCTATAAAATTTATCTAAAATAATTAATTGAAATAAAACTTGTTTATGAAAAATATTTAATTTGCACGCATTTTGCTAAATGGCCCCAGTTTGCAATAAATTAAATAACGACTTCAAAATAAAAGGCAATGAACATAAAGTAAAGCAATATACAAACAATTAAATATTATTGACAAATAAAATAATTTACACATTTTATTTACATAAATATCTAAGAAAAGGAATGCAAAATTAAAGATAGAACCCGAGATATTGATCAACTCGCGGGAGCCTTGAATTTTCTAAATTTTCTAAGGTCTTATGTCTTGACTGCTTGAGTTCGAATTCAAGCCCAAACGACTCCAATGCAATGGACTATCCCTATTTGTAAATTAGCCAAACGTGTTCCCAAGTTGTTCGTGCCAAGATGTACCTCGCAAAAAAATGGGAATGAAATTGAATTAGTACGATAATAAAGTGTAATAACTAATGAAAATAAAATAATAATAATAATAAAATAATAATAATAATCATAAAAATATATATATTATTAATAATAATAAATATAATAGTAATAAAAATAATAATTATAGTAAGGGGTTTTGTTTTTCAAAATTTAGGCTCAGGTTTGTATGGCGCGTCATGTAGAGGCTCGGAATGTTGATACGGTTGCAAACACGCCGGCCTGTCGTGTTGCCATGTCAAGTACCAATTCTGTTACTCTATTCAACTTGCTTTGCATTTAAGTGCATACATTCATCATCGCCTCTTTGTTTTAGGGACACGGGGACGGGACTGTTCAAATGTAGTATTCGTTCGAAATCAGTCCTTAGCCTTAAATAAATTATTTTTTCATAGGTTCATTAGTGTAGCATTTGTCCAAATCAGTTCAATATTCCATAATGGATAAAATTTATCCAAAATGGATTCCTGCACTCAGAAAATCCAGTTAATGCATAACAGTAGTCCAATCATTTAAACGGGTCAAGCCAATAATTCAACCGGGTCAAAACACAGGAATCAAGTAATGGGTCAAGCAAATAGGAATGGGTCAAGAACAATCAGAAACCCATCCAAGATCTAAACACCACCGGAGCAAATTTTCAGCCGATGCAAACAGTAACAAACCACGGGACAACATTAGAATCAATAAAGACCAGTGACCATCGCTGTCAAAATCCATTCAAAATTCCGCTGAACGACAACACAGGAATAAACAAACATCGAAGCCACTGGTAGGATAAAAGACCACTGTAAGCCAGCGTCAATCTCCAAACCCATCAACGCATCATCAGTTCAACATCAGAAACAACAAAACCAGCGTGCTGGATAGATTTTCCGGTGAAGTAGCGACGACAAACAGTGACATCAGCACAACGGAGCAACCAATGGACGACAGAGGAGGAAGACGAGCGACACCAACTAGAAGAAGCCAGTAGCGTCGCTGCAAGACTTCTCCATTTCCCCTCCCTTCAATTTTAATAACGGATCAGAGTACATCGATAAAAGAAAGGAGAAGGCGGAGGAGCAACTGCCGGTGATGGTGTTGCTTCCAATCCGCCCTCTAGCTCCTCTTTCCCTTTCAATAACCAGAACAAGAATAAAAAAAATGAGGTCTCCGCCAACGTTAATGGAGTTCTCTGCCGTACCTCACCGGTGGTGGAAAGGGTGTGGATATTAGTGTGTGTATGTGAGAATGGTGTGTGGTGTATATGTGTATTGTATAGAGAGAAAAGGAGGGAAAATTGTGTAGGGAGGAGTTGTAGATCTGATTTTTTTTTTTGTAAGGAAGATGAATCGTGTGTCAGGGGCTAGGGTTTGGGATAAGAGTGTGTGTGTGTGTGTGTGTGTGTGTGTGTGTGTGTGTGTGTGTGTGTGTGTGTGTGTGTGTATAGGGCTTTGCAAAAGTAGGCTGAGTTTAGGTCTAATAACCCATATAGCCTCCACTTAAATTAAACAAATAATTGCATAATAGGCCGCAAATGAAGGGATGACTTGCGATTTTGGCCATTTCTCTTTAAAAAAGTAGCTATTTACTTGCAATTTTCAAAATTGAACTTAATTTTAAAATAATTATATATTTAAGTAAAATTCCGGACAAAATTGGGTGTCAACAGCTGCCCCTTTTTACCCGAAAAGGATGAAAGAGTTTTTAGGGTAAAGAAAGTTGACGTGAAACCCAATTTTGTCACGGTAAAGCCAAGACTCTGATTCCTGGGATCAACATGCGAGGCTTATGGACATGACCGAGCTCCGGTTTCTGAGTTGCCTTCATATCTCGGGCTGAAAGAGAATCAGGCCATATGTAGTTCGACGCAATTTAAAATTCAAAGACGAGATAGTAACGACAGCTCAAGCGCGGGAAAAGAGGCTTGTAATCACCCAAGTTATGAAAATGTGGTCGACGACACACCCATAAAGAGGGGTTTACACGGACATAGCTTCCACTGCACCTCAATAACCGAGTCATCTTGTCTTCAATCTCAAACCTCATACTCTAAGGTTAACAAGAGACTTACCTCTAGGGTTGACGACTTATGTGGGTGCGATACTTTAGGTCTTCGTTGACGAGTCTAGCTCATCTCAACGATTGCCCCAGTTCATCGCTAAGAAAGTTCCATGTTATGCTCCAAGCGCTGCTGCGATGTTGCTAAAATCCTGTAATAATCTCGAGAAACGGTAAGCGAGCAACTGCTAATGAACTATATTAATTGGAATAAGAAATAAATAAAGCGATAACAAAAATTGTAAATGCGGGTGGTGATATCATCAAAAGCTCTTCCTTCAATCAACTGACGAGGCGCTCCGCCCGGAGAACCTCTAGGCTGATCATTATTCTGAATTAGTAAAGTAAGACAATAAGTAAAGCGAGAACGAATTGTAAAATGCAAGGCTTTCATAAGATAATTTGACTGACGAGACATGATATCCCATGTCGAATTGTCTATCTTTATCATCTACTGCAAATATAATATACCAATGTTGCAAGACAACCGACATCGCGAAACACTCTGAAAAGGGTGCTTCAGCCGACTTGTCTTAGACTATCAATCTACTTCAAATATATCATGCCAATATTGCAAGACAACCGACATCGCGAAACACTCCGAAAGTGGTGCTTCAGCCAACTTTTCTTTAGCTATCATCTACTTAAAAGAAAACTGCATATCCTATTTGTGGGTAAAGAAACCCGAGATATCCTATTTGTGAGTGGAAGGACCCGAGATATCCTATTTGTGGGTGGAAGGACCCGAGATATCCTATTTGTGGGTGGAAGAACCCGAGATATCCTATTTGTGGGTGGAAGGATCCGAGATATCCTATTTGTGGGTGGAAGAACCCGAGATATCCCATTTGTGGGTGGAAAAACCCGAGATATCCTATTTGTGGGTGGAAGGACCCGAATATCCTATTTGTGGGTGGAAGGACCCGAGATATCCTATTTGTGGGTGGAAGGACCCGAGATATCCTATTTATGGGTGGAAGAACCCGAGATATCCTATTTGTGGGTGGAAGAACCCGAGATATCCTATTTGTGGGTGGAAGGACCCGAAATATCCTATTTGTGGTGGAAGGACCCGAATATCCTATTTGTGGGTGGAAGGACCCGAATATCCTATTTATGGGTGGATAAACCCTGTATCTTGCAAAATCTGAAATCGTCTGGCTTGTGCTGGTGATGCCATAATCGAACAAAAGCTAAAATAACAAAGAGAGAAATAGAGTTGTTCTGCATATATGACAATGCAAATATTCTTCGAGGAACTGATGGTTGACCTGAAAAAGTAAAGCAAGGCATTAATTTAAAGCAAATATAACGGCAGAATTTAAAGCAAGTGCAAAGCAAAGCAGTGCGGAAATGTAATCAGCGCAACAGCCATTTGATAAACCAATTGGCGAGACAATCGGGCAATGATGGCCTTAGGCGGATTGTCAATTTAAAATAAGGCAATGCCTATTTTGGCGTGATTTGAAAACATAACGCCTGCCTCGACTTCATTGCTTATTTGGGAATGAAAATTATAGAGGTAGAAATGCCGCATGTTCGGCAATAACTCATGGTCGAGCCTACAGTGGGCTCCATAACGATAGCGCTCTGTGATTGTGTATGATAGGCTTCAGAATAATGCCTCCAATTGCTTATGGTAGGCTTCAATGCTAATGAAGTCTTTGCTTGCTCATGATAGACTTGATAATAAGACCCCCAATTGCTTACGGTAGGATCAATAACAAAAGAGCCTTCAATTGTCTATGATAGGCTTCAGAATAATGCCTCCAATATCTTATGGTAGGCTTCAATGCTAATGAAGTCTTCGCTTGCTCACGATAGACTTGATAATAAGACCCTCGATTGCTTACGGTAGGATCAATAACAAAAGAGCCTTCAATTGTCTATGATAGGCTTCAGAATAATTCCTCCAATTGCTTATGGTACGCTTCAATGCTAATGAAGTCTTCGCTTGCTCACGATAGACTTGATAATAAGACCCCCGATTGCTTACGGTAGTATCAATAACAAAAGAGCCTTCAATTGTCTATGATAGGCTTCAGAATAATGCCTCCAATTGCTTATGGTAGGCTTCAATGCTAATGAAATCTTCGCTTGCTCACGATAGACTTGATAATAAGACCCCAGATTGCTTACGGTAGGATCTATAGCAAAAGAGCCTTCAATTGTCTATGATATGCTTCAGAATAATGTCTCCAATATCTTATGGTAGGCTTCAATGCTAATGAAGTCTTCGCTTGCTCACGATAGACTTGATAATAAGACCCCCGATTGCTTACGGTAGAATCAATAACAAAAGAGCCTTCAATTGTCTATGATAGGCTTCAGAATAATGCCTCCAATTGCTTATGGTAGGCTTCAATGCTAATGAAGTCTTCGCTTGCTCACGATAGACTCATAATAAGGCCTCCGATTGCTTATGGTAGGCATGACGTAATTTGTAAGTGCAAGCTGCAATATCTTTGATAAATTGTCTTCCAATCAACTAGCGAAGCAATAAAGCAAGTGCGAAGGTATAGTGCAAATTCTTTTCAACAATCATGACAAATCAACTGGCAAGCCAGTCGGGCACGAAGCAAGGAGGTTCTTGGGGTTGATTGCCTACAAATCAGCTGGTGATCCGATCCGGCACAAAGCAAGGAGGGTCTCACGGCTGACTGATTAACTTGAAAAGTAAAAAAACAAGACGTAATACAAAGAAAATGCGAAGGCATAATTTAAAGCAAGTGCAAAGCAATTTGAACAATCTTGACAAATCAACTGGCAAGCCGGTCGGGCACGCAGCAAGGAGGGTCTTGGGGTTGATTGTCGACAAATCAGCTGGCAATCTGTCCGGCACAAAGCAAGGAGGGTCTCAGGACTGACCTGTTAACCTGTTACGCTATAAGTAAAGCGAGTCATAAAATAAAGCAAGTGCGAAGTCATAATTGAAAGCAAGTGCAAGGAAATTTAGCATGAAATGTAAAGCAACGCAAAAGCGATTTAGCGAATCAATAGGCGTAAAAGTCCAACAAGAGAGAAGCCCTGCCTGGTGCTCAACCTGAAAAACGTAAAGCAAGGCATCAATTTTAAAGCAAGTAAAATGACATAATTTAAAGCAAGTGCAAAGAAAAGCAGTGCGGGAATGTAGAGAAATGCAAGAGCCATTTGGCGAATCAGTAGGCGAGATAGTCCAACACAGGAAATCCTCGTAGCTGATGGTCAACCTGAAAGAGTAAAGCAAGACGTTAATTTTAAAGCAAGTGCGAAGACATAATTCAAAGCAAGTGCAAAGCAAAGTAATACGGAAATGTAGTCAGTGCGATAGCCATTGATAAATCAATTGGCGAGATTATCACCTGAAATAAAGCGATGCCCTATTTGGCTTAGTTTTGAAAACACAAAACAAGCCTCGGCTTTGTCGCCTATTAGGAATGAAAGTCATAGAGGTAGAAATGCCGCCTGTTCGGCAATAACTTATGACAAAGCATAATGCTTTAAGTTATGAAAAGGCAATGCAACGCCATCTGCAAGGCAACTTTGGATGCTCGTTCAATAAATTGTTCATCCATAATGTGAATGATCTTTTCATTAGAAGCTTTCATGTTCCTGCTCTCAAAGAAACATTGTTAGTTTTGGGGAGGGAAGCAGAAGCGTTTGATTTGTGCGGACTTCATCCTGATCTTGCTGCTTCTGCTGCTTCCTCGTCTTCATTGGACTTAGATTTGCGAATTGTTTTCAGAAACTTGGCTCATGAACTCAAATAACATAGATTTTTAAAAAATAGAGGCAAGATAAAATATTTTAATGCAGTATAGCAAGTGAAATAAGCATGCAAATGAAGTCAAAGATGCATTTTGAAAATTTTGCCTTGACTAAAACTTGTAATATATTTTAAAACAAACTGAACGTAGTTTGGCTTAGACTTTGTACTGTTTGCTTAACCAATTACAGAGTTCTTGCCAACTTCTCTTTAATAACCAACGCCGCTTCTTGCAAAATTCTGCCCCAGTTATTATCTTTCGCATCTCTAACTCGTTTTTGCAAAAATTGCCCCAGTTGCTATCTTCTTGGGGAAAAAATGAAAATTTAAATGCTAAAGGGTCGAGCCCGATGGGGGAGCCTACGTATCCCTCCTTGCGAATTAGACCGTGCGTAGTTCTGCAACACTGCTTCAACGCCATATACCAACAAATAAAAGCTGCCCCAGTTGAAGTTCTAACAGATAGTGCGATATCCAAAGGGTGCAGACAATAACTTTTCAGTGCGTCGTTTTAAATTGTTCGGTTGTTTTGCCATACGTTACAAGCAAAGCTTTGGCAGGTTTATCAATTTTAATTTTGAAACAGAAACAAATATAAATGCAAGCGTCATAATATAATAAGAATGCGATGCATTTTATTTCAACTTTCATAAATTCAAAATGAGTTGATTCAGATTAACATAAGCTTTAAAGTACAATGCAATCCAGGGCCTCAATCTGAATTAAAATTGAAAATAATGGTACTAAGTTCAATCGCCAAGTTCTTTCAAACAATGCCATTAGCTTCTGATACTGCATCGTTCACGAGCTAGAGCGTCTACCATCAATCAGATCTTGAATCTTACGTGATTTGCATGGTCAACCACTTTTAAAAATCAGACTTCTGCTACAGAAATAAACAAAACAAAGAAACCTCAAATGGTAACTATGTTAGTTTGCATGTCATCCATAATATTTCACACAAGCCAGCAACACCTAGTATTTAATGCATTTTGAGCAAATAAAGTAAGGCAGGCAATTAACATGTGGCAGCTACAAGTAGTTGAGCGTAAATAAAATGCGAACGCATCCTACCCTGTAAGGTGCCTCTTTGTGCTAGAGGTAAGTCTAATCGTCATGTTGCACACACATGTGGTTATTATAACGGCACAAGCCATTTGTCAATAACACATCTGAGATAAAAATAAACCGACATAATTGTCAACTTCTCAAATTTGACATGGCAAATAGTTTGGGATTCATTATAATATCCACACAATCACATAATATGCAATGTCGTTGGGACTCAATAACCCGTCAACAAAAGGGCGGTTTATTAATTCCTGGAAACGATACCAAGGACCAGATCCAAACTAAGGTGTATATGCATGCATGACCTAATCTTCTTCTAAGAATGGGCTAACGGTTGAGACTGATTCGACCTATGCGGGATAGACCTGGCCTCATAACGCAGTAGAACTGGCCATGACAAAACCAAGCAACATCAATATCCCGAACTAACTTTTGGTGACACGAAAGAAGTTTCAAAGAGTGAGGTAAGGGCAATGCCCTTCCTGCGTAACTACCCGTCAAGCGGGTGCCCCGTGATGAAATCGAGGAGGAGAAAGAGAATTGACAGGCTCCATGAGGGAGGAAATTTGAACGGATTGTGGACTATGCACAAATAAAAATGTAATACATGCTTTATATGACAAACCAAACAAACAGATACAATAAAGCAAATAAATTAGGCATGCTAGTTGCAAATAATTGGAAACCTTTATGGTCAAAACCTTTATTGCTCCCCAGCGGAATCGCCATGCTGTTGAACCCCAAAAATTACCCTGAAAAGGATAAATTCCGGAATATCGACAGGATGGACTAACTCTTTGGAGTTTTTGGAGTCGCCACCCAAATTAAGGAAAACAGAGAACCAAATTAGCAAATGCGTGCAAAACTCCATTTTTATAAAAAAGACGGTGTTTCTTTCAAAGATTCAAAAGGTAAGAGATTTTGTTAATTACGAAAGAAGGTTTTTAAGGCACTTCCGAAATTCCGTTAAAAACAGTTAATCCGACAGGTTTCCAAAACATTTGCAAAATATGCTTTTCTAGAAATTTATCTAAAATAATTAATTGAAATAAAACTTGTTTATGAAAAATATTTAATTTGCACGCATTTTGCTAAATGGCCCCAGTTTGCAATAAATTAAATAACGACTTCAAAATAAAAGGCAATGAACATAAAGTAAAGCAATATACAAACAATTAAATATTATTGATAAATAAAATAATTTACACATTTTATTTACATAAATATCTAAGGAAAGGAATGCAAAATTAAAGATAGAACCCGAGATATTGATCAACTCACGGGAGCCTTGAATTTTCTAAATTTTCTAAGGTCTTATGTCTTGACTGCTTGAGTTCGAATTCAAGCCCAAACGACTCCAATGCAATGGACTATCCCTATTTGTAAATTAGCCAAACGTGTTCCCAAGTTGTTCGTGCCAAGATGTACCTCGCAAAAAAATGGGAATGAAATTGAATTAGTACGATAATAAAGTGTAATAACTAATAAAAATAAAATAATAATAATAATAAAATAATAATAATAATGATAAAAATATATATATTATTAATAATAATAAATATAATAGTAATAAAAATAATAATTATAGTAAGGGGTTTTGTTTTTGCAAAATTTAGGCTCAGGTTTGTATGGCGTGTCATGTAGAGGCTCGGGATGTTGATACGGTTGCAAACACACCGGCCGGTCGTGTTGCCATGCCAAGTACCAATTCCGTTACTCTATTCAACTTGCTTTGCATTTAAGTGCATACATTCATCATCGCCTATTTGTTTTAGGGACACGGGGACATGACTGTTCAAATGTAGTATCCGTTCGAAATCAGTCCTTAGCCTCAAATAAATTATTTTTTCATAGGCTCATTAGTGTAGCATTTGTCCAAATCAGTTCAATATTCCATAATGGATAAAATTTATCCAAAATGGATTCCTGCACTCAGAAAATCCAGTTAATGCATAACAGTAGTCCAATCATTTAAACGGGTCAAGCCAATAATTCAACCGGGTCAAAACACAGGAATCAAGTAATGAGTCAAGCAAATAGGAACGTGTCAAGAACAATCAGAAACCCATCCAATATCTAAACACCACCGGAGCAAATTTTCAGCCGATGCAAACAGTAACAAACCACGGGACAACATTAGAATCAATAAAGACCAGTGACCATCGCTGTCAAAATCCATTCAAAATTCCGCTGAACGGCAACACAGGAATAAACAAACATCGAAGCCACTGGTAGGATAAAAGACCACTGTAAGCCAGCGTCAATCTCCAAACCCATCAACCCATCATCGGTTCAACATCAGAAACAACAAAACCAGTGTGCTGGATAGATTTCCGGTGAGGTAGTGACGACAAACAGTGACATCAGCACAACGGAGCAACCAATGGACGATAGAGGAGGAAGACGAGCGACACCAACTGGAAGAAGCCAGTAACATCGCTGCAAGACTTCTCCATTTCCCCCTTCAATTTTAATAACAGATCAGAGTACATCGACAAAAGAAAGGAGAAGACGAGGAGCAACTGCCGATGGTGGCGTTGCTTCCACTCCGCCCTCTAGCTCCTCTTTCCCTTTCAATAACCAGAACAAGAATAAAAAAAATGAGGTCTCCGCCAACGTTAATGGAGTTCTCTGCCGTACCTCACCGGTGGTAGAAAGGGTGTGGATATTAGTGTATCTATGTGAGAATGATGTGTGGTATATATGTGTATTGTATAGAGAGAAAAAGAGGGGGAAATTGAGTAGGGATAAGTTGTAGATCTTATTTTTTTTGTAAGAAAGATGAATCGTGTGTTGGGGGCTAGGGTTTGGGATAAGTGTGTGTGTATATATATATATATATATATATATATATATATATATATATATATATATGTGTGTGTGTGTGTGTGTGTGTGTGTGTGTGTGTGTGTGTGTGCGCGTGTGCGTGTGTGTGTGTGTATAGGGCTTTGCAAAGGTAGGCTGAGTTTAAGTCTAATAACCCATATAGCCTCCACTTAATTTAAACAAAGAATTACATAGTAGGCCGCAAATGAAGGGATGACTTACGATTTTGGCCATTTCTCTTTAAAAAGTAGTTATTTACTTGCAATTTTCAAAATTAAACTTAATTTTAAAATAATTATATATTTAATTAAAATTCATGACAAAATTGGGTATCAACAACACAAACTGCTTATTATCCAAAAGTACTTCACAATAAGCAGTTTTTTGCAGCAATGCCAAACAGGCTCTGGAGTAAATGATCAAAGAAACTTCACTAATGAAGAGTGTAATCACCTAATTTTGGCACAAAACCAAAAATTGCGTAAAATAATTGTGTTAGTTATCATGTGATTTTGCTAGATTTCGACAATTTTAATTGATTAATTAGATAGAAAATATAAAAAATTTACCAAAAATAGAATTAATTGTGAGCATATTTAGTTTATATTTTTTGAGATAATTAATTAAATTTCTTGTAATTTTGTGAGTGTTTTGTTGTTTATTATTTAATTAGTAGCTAAGATAATTATTAGTGGCTATTAGAAAGTTATTAGTTTGCATTTTAACTAGGGTTTTTACGCTCTATACCCATAAAATTTAAAGTATTTACAAGCCCTACCCATAAAAAATTACACTACCCATGATATTAAAAGTATTTACCCTACCTACCCATTTATTACTATATACCTTTGGTATACCTTATGGGTGTACTAGTTTTCTGTCACAGGTGTTGCACGTGGAATCGATTTAATGAGTAAATAATTTTTAATCTTAAGATGAGTAACATGACATTTGATGATGAAATATTTTGAGTAATACGATATTTGATAATGTGAATAAGAGTAACAATTATTAATTTCAAACATTTCATGTCTTAGAGTTTCTACCCCGCTCTTATGATACCGTAGTCTTAATTTTTAACGGCCACACACATATCAAGAAATTATTGTTAAATAAAAATTATTTTTTGTAGAAGTTGTCCAAAATTTGATCAACATATATCTTCCATAGAATAGCTAAGAAGTCATTGTCAATTTTATGATGTACGCCTGCAAAGAATGAAGTTGTAGTTTTTGTGATAGAGATGCTTATTGGTGAGTCACATCAGATTTTTTTTATGCATATAAATTATAATATTCACGTGAAATTCTAATACAATTATTATCAATGATAATTACCATTTGACGAACAAAATAGTAAGTATAATCCCCAAGTGACGATGTTTTTAGCATAATTTGAAAGAACTCAGCATTTAAAGTAAAATGACAAACGAAACAGAAATAAAAATTAGATTAAATTATCAAAACAATACTATCGTATTAACGGATAATAAGAACATCAGACTTAAATATAATTCATAAACATAAATAATCCTTATTTAAGATGAACAAAAAAAATTAAGAAAATGAAATGCACTTGTAAATATAGCAGCATATTGTTTAGTTGTATTTAATATTAGTAAGGAATTATTTTATGCAAAGAGTAGATGACATAAATATAAAGAATAATTTGATCAAAATTGATTTTTAAATATTTTGAGATATCCAAACGAAATCTCCTTTCACTAATGTATGATAGTAACAAATTGTCTGATGCATGATTGATATATAATTTACAATTGAAATATACTATAGTTATTACCAAAAACATAAATTTCACAAGAAGAAGTTATTTCATAATGTACTAAATAGGAGTGCGAAGAGTTTCTAGCCAGAATTTGTACAAATAAAAATACTTATATAGTTTCATGAATGCCCATTGAAAGTAAAAGAAAAAATGCACTTAGTTGAGTTGACATTTGTCGCATTAATTCGTGTGTCGCGGGACATGCACATATTATCCTAATTTATAATACCAATTACGTATTTTCAAGAATGCTTGTATTAATAAAATAAAAAAAAAATCAAGGAATGAACTTATCATAGTTGACATTTGCAAAGTAAATATCTGTTGCGATAGATGAATAAATAATCCTAATTTACAATAATTTTAATTTATGGGAGGTAGAATGGTCAAAGTTATGTAAAAGTCCACTTAATAAAAGAAGAATATGATGAGAATTCAACTCAGTAGCTGATGATTTATCGGTTTCCTCCCTCAATTGAGATAATATATGACCATTTCCAATGTCTAGTGATTTTTATTTTGTAGATGAAGTTGATTTATACTATTAATTAAATTAGTCAAATAAATTAATCGTAAATTGAATTACCAAATGCAATATTTTACTGTCTCCGGATTTTTGTATCAATCTGTTTAGATGCATATTTTATAATTTAATCTTTTATGTTATCTTGTTTGTTTTTATCTTATGCTCAAAGTATAAGGGTTGTTTTCACAAATTTTCAAATATTTTTTTAGCCGAGGGTCTATCGGAAACAGCCTCTTCACCTTGGTGGGGGTAAGGTCTTTGTACATCTCACCCTCCCCAGACCCCACTTGTGGGACTGCACTGGGCATGTTGTTGTTGAATCTTTTATTTTATATTTTATTTATTTGAGTGTGTATGTAACTTCTTGTACACAACTATATTTAGAGCTATATTTCATTAAGGGGCGAATATGGTCTTTTGACTTTGCTACTTAAGGGGCTTCCCACTTATAGAGTAGTATTAGATACCTTTAAAGTATACTGCATAAATAATAGTATACAAGTCTAGATATGGGTGTATACCTTTAAGGTATACTGCATAAATAATAGTATACAAATCTAGATGTGTAGGACATGTAAATAGCTTATGGGTAGAGCTTGTAAATATGAAACTTATGGTAGAGGTGGGTAAATATTTTGATTTTGATGGGTATTTTCTTAAACCTCTCTTTTAACTATTTTATCTGACCAACTCAAAAGCAATTGATCCAAAAAGAAAGACCCGCCCACTCCCTAATTGACCCGGCCACTCTCCATTGTATAAAATCAATTTCATTGCTATTTTTGTCATATTTTCATTGCCAAAATCCCATTCCAAGAGCATAAGAAAATTCTGCCCAATTTTATAAACCCTAGTGGCTCCGCCACCTAGCCGTCATGAACCACCACTTTCCGACGACTTTTCTCCGGCGAACATTAAATCCCCGGATTCACCTTTCCCTCCTCGTTCTCATCATGAATTCCGATTGGCCGAAAAAATCCTTCTACGGCTAAACTTAAACGGCAGCGGACTCGGATCTCATGTTTGCTTCTATTTCCCATGCTTCTCTCGTCCATTCTACTCTTGTTCTAATTGAGATGATCCCAAATGAGGTCGTTTTGATTAGAATGAGAAAAGATGGTAGATTTTGGTTTTGTCTCCATGATGTTGATAAACAGGGGTGGCGACGGGTACGTAGCAGTTTGTTTGGTGGCGATATGAGGTTGTAAGTTTGGTGGTTTGTAGTAATGTTGTTGACACCCAATTTTGTCCCTCCTTTTTCCATAAACTATAATTTAACTTAAAGTTGCAATTCAGCTGTTTGAGCAAATTTGCATTAGAAAGCATACATTTATCTGTGATTATCCCCTGTTTATACATTATATGCTTAATTGTGGTCATATCATCATTTAGGCTATGTGTTAACTATATGATAAGCTCTGACTATTTGTGTAGTTTACTGAATTTACAATATTTAAATATTTACCCGTGACTATTTAAGTATTTATACTTATTTGATTTAAGTTAGCCTCGATTATCTTTTACATGTGCATCTTATTTTCTTACATAATAAATATTCATATTTTTTATTTATTTGGCACCTTTAGTTAAATATTAGTCCAATTAAGCATATCCAGTTCAAATATCATTCATAATATACCACCCATTTTATTTCATAATTTTGGCACATGTATTAGGAGTAGAAATTTCAAAATCTCCTTTGAACCTAGACAAAAAATGACCAGATACATCCATTTTGCACACTACGTATTTTCTTTCCACATATTCACTTAATTTCATGATAATTGAATTCTTTCAAATTCTCTTTGAACCTAGACCAAATATCTAACCAAATACATTCGCTATATTAAATTAGTCGAAGTCCAAAAAATCACTTCGCCTCCTAAAACGTGTCAAAATCTTTGCATTGATTCCCAAATCAATCCCAATGCCCTTGAATCACTCACCCTTATTAGCTCTTCCCAAATCAAGTCATAATCACCCCTAGTCTCTCTCGTTATCTCCATCAATCTCTCCAATCACTCAAATCTCTCACCAGATTACTCTTCCCATCTTCTCCATTTGGACAAAATATCAACATTCACAAAATCCCCACCTATCACTCTCTCAAGATCTCAACACCTCTCCCCCATTTTTAAATCACCCCAACATTCACAAAATCATCCCCTAATCTCCACTGAAATCGGCTATAAATACCTTTCATTCTTGAGTTTTGCCCGTTGGAGATTTTCAACTATTTAACACTACCATAAAAAAGGACAAGGGGGCGGATTACAAAACACCATTACACAGTACACCATACAAATACAACACACATAGTACCAACTCCCTCATCACCTTCTTCACACACCATCACTAACAGAGAAATATACCCACCTCCTTTACTGGAGAAATAAACCCACATCATACACTACACACCATTGATACACCAATATAAGAATGGGTACATACACAACTGATGCAGCCTGATCTATGCTGATCAGATACTCAATCCATCGAAGCCAGTGACACAAAGCCAAGCCAAGCTCTTGCATGATGTGCACATTCAGCTGGCGTGGTCGGGAGAAAGCACTTGTTCGGATGATGAGTAGCCGAACACAAGATACGAAGGCTATATCTGTAAGCTCGAGCTCGAAGAAGGAAGTGATCGAACACTAAACCTTAATGCCGAGCACTAATTGACCGAAGGGCTACAATTGTGCCCAAGGCAAGTGAACGTCCGATGTCAAATGTGTCCAGCTGAGCAACCGAGCACCGAAGTCAAGAGAGCCGAGCACATGAATCACTCCCTGCATGGCCTTGTTTTATTGGTCGCCTGTGACCACAATTACTTTAGTACCTTTGGGGATATCTATATAAACACCTTAGTATTTTATTTGTGAGATACCTAGTTAGTTGTTGATGAATATTGAACATAGTTATTGCTATTGAGACTCCGATGAGAGCCGAACCCCGTCGTGGAAATTTTTAAGAACTTAGGTCAATCGGTGTACCCGTTTGAACAACTTCTTCTTGATCATTCAGTTTGCAAGAAGCATGAATGTCTTCTTGAGGATTGTTGCCTAGTATAGGTGAGTCTTTTTCCTTTCCGTTGTTTGGTCCGAGACTAGTTCCTCGGAACCATTCCAACGAAGTGAATATTTGTCTTGCTTCTATCCTTGTTTATTGTTTTCCGCTGTTTCTTTGGTTGCTAAGCTTCTTCTCCGAATAAGCTTGCACCATTTTTTATTACCCATCATCTCCTTCTTCGTTCTTCACCAATACACACACACTCATTAACACCTCCACCATATAATACACACAGATTATGAACACAGAGAAGATCGGTGGTCATGGTGAAACGTCATCACCACTGGTGACGGACAATATAAAAATGGAGAGGGGAACCATTGAAAAACAAAACGAGGAAAGGGCTCGATTTCGAAGACGAAATCTTCTCAAGAAGAGGAGGATGATGCAGCCCGAATCCGTGCTGATTAGATACTCAACCCATCTTGGTATCAGAGCATGGTTTGGTCTTGTTCTTCCAGCCCCAATCCTGTTTGTCTTTATCTCATGCATTTGTGTCTTTCAGTTTCAGCTTCATCTTCGTGTTGTTGTTGTTGTTACTGTTGTGTTCTTATTACAAAAAAAAAAAAAAAAAAAAAAAAAAGTGAAAAGAAAAAAATCGAAAAAAAATTGTGTTTGTTGTTGGTTGTGTGGATTAAACAACCAAAGATTTGGATTCACCACTGTCCGAGGAATCCAATGAGCTCCTGTCGTGCACGATTTGATGACTAGGGTTTCGTCGTCATTTTTGGACTGTTTTGACGGGTTGTTAGTGTTTGGAACCCCAGTTGGATTTTTGTTGTTTGTTGTTGAAGGCTGGTGGTTCTTGATAGATCTGGGTCAAGTTTGAATATAAATTTTCAAAGTTACGTAGTTTAGCCACCATCTGCACACCGAAAAATTATTACATTATAACAGTGTACGGACGATGATATAAGTTGTTCTTAGATTGGCTTGGAACTTGAATTTGCTCCGATGTAAGTTTACCGGAGATGAACTTAATCTTGTTGTCTGGTGGACCGTGAACAAAAGTTTGAAGTTGTCCGTACACCAGAGTAAAGTTCACTGTACTATTGAAGAAGAAAGGGTAAAATGACAATACCAAAACCCAGGTGAAATTTTTGTCGGCAAGAAAGAGGAAAAAGTGGATAAAGTTAAACCCTATCCGTACCAAAAGGGGGACCACTTTTGTCCGTACCAGGATGATGTGTCCGAGTTTTCCAAAAGAGGAAACAAAGGGTAGATTCTCCTAGGTTCTCTCCTTTTCTTGTGGTCGATAATTCTCGTTAGTGCATCTCTGGAGTAAATCTTTCTACTCGAGGTCATACTAACTTGTTTGAGCTTATAGGAACTCGTGCGTGAGGTGACCGAAGTCCAAAATATCATAGAAAATTCTTTGACCTCCCGTGCACAGTTAAAATAGCGTTTGTTCTATCGAGTCGAAATCAATTCACTCTTCCCAAATGAGACATTGTGACTTGTCGAATTCGTAGGTTCTTAGAGAGATTGATCAACCGAGGAAGCCATTGGCAACAAGTTTTTGAGTGACGAGTGGACCTAAGCACCACCCAATAAAAGTTAGGCAGTCTGTGAGGTGATTTCTAACCTTAACATTTTCTTGGTCTTTGATTTGTGCAGGAACCATGGTTGGGAATGGAGGCGATGGAAAAGGCGTTGAGTCACCCAAGGTGTCGTTAGCCGATCTCTTGGCTGTGATGAGGTCGTGGAAACTGAGTATGAACCACCATTTGTTCAACGAAGGCAGATTCAATGAGGTCGTGGAAACTACCGAGGTCGAGGCCGAGGCACAAATGTTGATAGATATTTTGAGCGTGAGGCTGATGATTATTGTGATGAGTATTCGGAACTGATCCGAGGTGCTCGTGATTCAAACTTGAACAGTGTCAACATCACTATTCCACCCTTTAGAGGAACTAGTGATCCGGACCCAATATCTTGATTGGAAGATTCGATTGGAGCTAATCTTTGAAACAAATGAGATGACCGAAGAGAGAAAAGCTACACTTGCTATTGCTTCGTTTGAAGCATACACATCAACATGGTGGGAAGTTGAAAAAAGATTGAGGAGAAGGAATGCTTATCTCTAGGTCACCACATGGTTTCAGTTGAAGAGAGCAATGGATGCTAAGTATATGAATGCCAAATATTGGCAGGAACAACTTTGGAAGCTCTTCGAGTTGAAACAAGGGTCCAAATCGGTTGAAGAATATTATGATGAGTTCAAAATAGAATTCGATTGGCTCTTGATATGGAAGAAGATGATGATCAAGCCATCATTTGATTAAAAATAGCTTGACTCAAGATGTGTCATCTCAACTAAGACTGCATGTGTTTCAAACTTTGGAAGATGTGTTTCATACAGCCATTGAAGATGAAATATGGGTGAAGGACGACAAAGCAAGCTGGTACCGAGGAGTCACCACTTCAACGCCTTTGAACCGAGGTAAAGATTGGAAGAATCTGAATCCAGTGAGTGCCAACATTTGGCCGGGATCAGAAGAGACCCTTCGAAAGGAGAGTGACCCTCCTTTCCAAGGAGACCCTCCCTTCCATGGAGATGGGAGGTAAAGTTCAACTCAATACTCCTAGTGCTTCAAACATTTAGTGTCATAAATGTAGGGGTTATGGTCACATGGCAAAAAAGTGTCTGACTCGCAAAGTTATGCTTTTGCTCGAAGATGGAACCGTCCATGAGCAAGCGAGTGACACCGAGCATAAAAACGAGAAGGAGACTAACCGAGCTGAAATTGATGATGGTCGTGAAGCAACCGAAGCTGACCGTCCAGAAATGTTTCTTGTGGTTCAAAGGAATTTGAGCTACATGACTCATAAAGAAAATGACAACCAAAGGGAAAATCTTTTCCATGCAAGGTGTCGAGTAAGGGGAACAGTTTGTTCGATGATCATTGATTCGGTAGTTGTGCAAATGTGGTGAGCCAAACCTTGGCTCCACAAATGGGATTACCTACGTCAAAACACCATCATCCCTACCAATTTCAATGGTTGAATAAATGTGGAGAAATTAATATTGTCAAACAAGTGTGGATCAAGTTCACAGTGGGAGAATATCAAGATGAGATGAAGTTCGATGTGATACCGATGCAAGCTTTTCATTTGCTATTGGGTCGACCATGGAAGTATGACCGGTCGGTTATACATAAAGGACGATCCAACACTTACACTGCTAAGCTCGGAGGTAAGAGTTTCATACTCAAACCATTATCTCCGAAACAAGTCAGCGAAGACTATAAAAGAATGAAGGAGCTGAAAGAAGCGATCAAAGCTAAGTCTCCTGTTGGGACAAAAATTATGGCCGAAGACAGACATTCAGCACTAGAGGTAAGAAATATTTGTGCAATCATGCAACTAGGTGAGTATCTACGAGGCAACGACAACGGCTAGGGCCAGTTGATGATTTGTCTCATGTACAAGGGTATCTTTCTAAATTATAATGATGATTTTTCTAACGATAACCATTTTCCTAGTTATGTTCAAAGTGTTTTGCAGGACTTCTAGGATATGTTTCCAAAAGAAATGCCAGGTGGATTGCCTCCATTAAGAGGAATCGAGCACAAAATTGACTTCATTTCGGGGACTCACATCCCCAACAAACTTGTATACCAGTGTAATTCCGAAAACACCAAAGAGCTCCAGCGATAGGTGGACGAATTGTTGAACAAGGGCCTGTTCGAGAGAGCTTGAGTCCTTGCGCTGTTCCTGTTATCCTTGTCTCGAAGAAAGATGGAACATGACAAATGTGTGTTGATTGCCGAGAAGTCAACAGAATCACGGTAAAGTATCGTCATCCTATCCCTCGATTAGATGACATGCTAGATGAGTTGAGCAGTTCTTCATGTTTTTTTAAGATAGACTTCAGGTACGGTTACCACCAAATCCAAATAAAACCCAAAAACGAGTGGAAAACCGCATTCAAGACCAAATTTGGTCTCTATGAATGGTTAGTGATGCCTTTTGGCCTCTCTAACGCACCGAGAACTTTCATGCGATTGATGAACCATATTCTTAGACCATTCATAAACAAGTTTGTTGTTGTTTACTTCGATGACATACTTGTTTATAGTAAATCTGTGGATGAACATATCGAACACTTAAGGCTAGTGGTTGATAAATTTAGAGAATAGGAGTTACATGCTAACTTCAAAAAGTGTGCCTTTTGTGTTGAGCATGTAGTCTTTCTACGATTTGTTGTGAGTACTAGTGGTGTTGAAGTAGATGAGTCAAAAGTCGAGGTTATCAAAGATTGGCTGACTCCAACCTCGGTATATTAAGTTCGTAGCTTCCATGGTTTAGCTAGCTTTTACCGAAGATTCCTTCGTGACTCTAGCACTGTGGCAGCTCCTTTAACCGAGCTGGTAAAGAAAGACCATCCGTTTGTCTGGGGAGAGTCCCAAGAGAGGACTTTCCAGGAGTTGAAATGGAGGCTGAGCTCTGCCTCGTTACTATAACTCCCTGACTTCATCAAAGCATTCAAGGTTGAATGTGATGCGTCCAGAGTTGGGATCAGAGGAGTGCTTATGTAAGAATCAAAGCCGATCGCTTACTTCAGTGAAAATCTTAAGGGTGCAACCTTGAATTACTCTATGTATGACAAGGAATTGTATGCCCTCATTCGAGCACTCGCCCATTGGGACTGTTACTTGTGGCAAAAAGAGTTTGTGATTAAAAGTGATCATGAGTCTTTGAAATATCTCCGAGGCCAGGAGAAATTAAACCGAAGACATGCCAAGTGGGTGGAATTCATTGAGAGCTTTTCCTATGTAATTCATTGCAAGAAGGGAAAAGACAATGTTGTGGCCGATGCGCTATCAAGGAAATTTGCCTTGTGACCACTCTCACCTCGAGGCTCATGGGATTCGAAAGCATTAAGTCTATGTATGAGGATGATCCCAAGTTGAAAAGCGTCCGTGATGCAATCTTGAGTGGCCAAAGGGTTGAGAAATATCAAAGGCACGATGGCTACCTCATCAAGAATGGGAGGGTTTGTGTGCCTGTGTCATCATGAAGAGAGCTCTTGGTTTGAGAAGCTCACTCCAGGGGCTTACTGGAATACTTTGGTGTCAATAAAACTCTTGGTATCTTAATAGAGCAGTTTCACTGGCCCAAAATGCGAAGATGTGTGGAAAAGCTTTGCAATGCTTGTAAAAATTGTAAGAAAGCTACATCAAGGTCCAACCCTCATGGTTTGTATACTCCGTTGCCTGTTTCTTATCGACCGTGGGTTGATATATCCATGGATTTTGTTATGGGGTTACTGAGGTAGGGGTGGATATGTTTTCTTATTTTATCTTCTTTGTTTGAAAATGGGGTTGATTGAGTTCTTTCATGCCCTACTTGAAAGGGTTGGGTTCTCTGTATAGCATCTTTGTCGTAGTCGACCGTTTTTCCAAAATGGCTCACTTTGTTCCTTGCAAGAAATGTGATGATGCACAACATGTAGCTACTTTGTTTATTTCTAATGTGTTAAAATTGTATGGTGTGCCTCGTACTATTGTGAGTGATTGAGACTCAAAATTCTTGAGTCATTTTCTGAAATGTCTATGGGGTGCCCTTGGCAGCAAATTACTATTCTCAGCGTCTCACCATCCTCAGACTGATGGACAAAATGAGTTAGTTAACCGAACCTTGGGCGCTCTACTTCGAGCTATGACCAAAGCTAAGGTCGGAAATGGGCCGATTGTTTGCCCATGATGGAACTTGCATACAATCGAAATGTGCATCGAATGATTGGAATGACTCCGTTCGAATGTGTGTATGGTTTTAACTCTTTGATTCCACTTAATTTAATCCCATTTCCTCGAGATGTTGTTATTGATTTTGAAGGTACTCGCCGAGCTACTGCTTTGCTCGAGCTACATGCCAAGGTGAAGAAAAATCTTGAGAAAGCTTATGTCAAGGTGTCATCCAAGAAAAACAAGGGGCGTAAGAAGTTGGAATTGAAGAAAGGAGATTGGGTTTCGGTTCACTTCAGAAAGGAAAGATTCCCGAACCAAAGGAAAGGGAAGTTGGCTCCTCGAGGGGATGGTCCGTTTCAAATGCTGAGCAAGATCAACAACAATGCTTATGTGATCGACCTCCTTGATGAGTATAATATGTCCAACACCTTTAATGATGCTAACTTAACTCCTTGTGTTGTAGGCCAAGCATCGGAGACTGAAGAGGGCTCGATTTCAAGAACGAAATCTTCTCAAGAAGGGGAGGATGATGCAGCCGAATCCGTGTTGATTAGATACTCAACCCATCGAGGCCAATGATACGAATCAAAGTCAAGCTCTTGCACGATGTGCACATTCAGGTGGCGTAGCCGGGAGGAAGTGCTTGTTCGAATAATGAGTGGCCAAGCAAAAGATACGAAAGCTCTATCAGTAAGCTCGAGCTCGAAGAAGGAAGTAACCGAACACTCAACCTTGGCACCGAGCACTGATTGACCGAAGGGCTACAATTGTGCCCGAGGCAAGTGAGCGTTCGATGTCAAATGTGCCGAGCTGAGCAACCGAGCACCGAAGTCAAAAGAGCTGAGCACATGAATCACTTCGGCCTTGCGTGGCCTTGTTTTATTGGTCGCATGTGACCACAATTACTTTAGTACCATTGGGGATATCTATATAAATTCCTTATTATTTCATTTGTGGGAGACCTAGTTAGTTGTTGATGAATATTGAACTTAGTTGTTGCTATTGAGACTTCGATGAGAGCCGAACCCCGTCGTGGAAATTTATAAGAACTTGGGTCAATCGGTGTACCCGTTTGAACAACTTCTTCTTGATCATTCAGTTTGCAAGAAGCATGAATGTCTTCTTGAGGATTGTTGCCTAGTATAGGTGAGTCTTTTTCCTTTCCGTTGTTTAGTCTGAGACTAGTTCTTCGGAACTATTCCAATGAAGTGAAAATTTGTCTTGCTTTTATCTTTGTTTATTATTTTCAGCTGTTCTTCGGTTGCTAAGCTTCTTCTCCAAATAGGCTTGCACCATTTTTGATTACCCATCATCTCCTTCTTCGTTCTCAACCAATGTACACCCACTCCATTAACACCTCCACCACATAATACACACAGATCATGAACACAGAGGAGATCGGTGGTCATGGTGAAACGTCACCACCACTGGCGACGGACAGTACAAAAAGGGAGAGGGGAACCATTGAAAAACAAAACCAGGAAAGGGATTTCGAATCAGAGTAGTAGCAACGCTGGTGGGTTTCGCCGGAATCTCTGCCGGAAGACCACCGAAAGTTGCTCCTCCGCTCTGTTTGGATACTTCTCTGTTTCGTTTGTTTCGCCAAAGCTGTACCGGCGTGATTGGTTCTTCCATGTTACTGGTGTTTTCATCCGCTGCCACCGTCACCATCGTTGTGTTATTCACCAAAAAATGGGATTTGGAATGGCAGTGACGCTGTTGTTCTCTCACTAGAAAAACAATTGGTTGTCGCTCTTCCTTTGTTCCTCCACCTGTTCGATGACTGCTCCGTTCGTTTATTGCTACTACTGGTCCTCCCTCTTAAATCGTTAAATGCTTTCTTATGTTTGTGGGTAATTGTTACAGTAGTGGACAAGATGTTGGCTTCTGATGCTTTTTGACCCATTTATTGCACTGACCCATTTTGTTGGATTTATGTTGGCTTGTAATACTTTTGACTGATTATTCTGATTCTATTAGATTGATCTATACATTGACTGACTGAATCTTTGAGTACAGGACACGACATATTTCTGGATATGCTCGGCAATATTGGAGAATCCAGGAATACATATTTACCAAAAATTGTTCTTTCTAGTGGAACAATAATGCACTATTGGCAAGCCTATGAAAATATTTAATTTGAGGCTTTACATTGATTTGAACAAATACTACACGACCAATGACAATTTGGAGGCCAATGCAAGTCTCGTCCCGTTATATACAATGTCCCTTTACGTGTCCCTCCAAAAACAAAAAGGAGATGACGATACGTATTATTTTGTAAAGTAAGTGATAGTGGAGTTGTGGGTTTGGAGGTACCTGGCTTGGAAAACCGGCCCGGGCTCCGTGTTTGCAGCCGTATCGACATCTCTAACCTCTACTTGATGCAATACACTAATCTGAGCATAAACTTTTACAAAATTTAATTATTTCCTATTATTATTATTATCATTATCACTTCATTTTTGCTTTATTTCGTTGATTATAATACTAAAATTTTTTTCGTATTTTTCACAAGGTAAATTTGGATGAAAGACGCCGTTCCAAAAACATTTCGAATTCAACTTACTATTGCGTTATTTTAATTATTTGTCTTATCATTATTAATTTATTTGGCATACTGACTAATTTGTTTTGCATGGTCTATTTTGAAAGAAAGCAATAGTGGAAAAGAATCTTTTCTTTAATTTTAGTGATTATATGTATCTCACTTGTACATTATAGTGGAAATGCTTTTATTAGATTTAGTTTAGTTTATTTATAGAATCCTAATTATATAGTCCGGCCGGTAACCTCATTTGGTGGAACTCGAGAGGTGCCTAACACCTTCCTTTCGGGCTAACTTGAACCCTTAAATACAAGATCATGTTTTCAGAGTTATTAATAAAAATTGGCTAGAAACAAAGTAGGTACCCTAATACGCCTAGTTAAAAAATATATTAGGTGGAGACTCCAAGTGTTACCCGTGAGTTTCAATAAGTCGAGCCTTGTTTCCAACCATTACCGGTTCGGGAAAAAATGAGTGCCCACAAGTGTGAGTTTGGAAAGTCAGAGGTTGGAATGATTGGATTGTGGCTTCAACACGACGAGGCCGCTGTGGTGACTACTCTACAATGCTACCACGTTGTGTGAATGAGCAGGAACGGCGATGCGATGGCATTGTTTTGTTTTAGTGAGATGGTGTCGAGGCAGTGATGAAGCTGAGGCAGTAAGGGTGCTGTGGTTTGGATGCTGTTGTGATGTTTGGCTTGTTTTTTGTTCGGGCAGTGGTTCATTAGTTTTGACAAGGCTATAGTGCAGCGACGCTAGAGCAGTGTAGTTTATGGTGGTGACGAGACCAGTGGGGATGTCCTTTGGCGATTGGTTTGGTGAGGCAGTGGTGTACTTGAGCGATGCAGCGATGAAAATGCAGCAGTGACGCCATGGCAATGTTGATTTTGTGCTTAGTTCAGTAATATGTTAGAAGGAAACTGCTTTTATTCTTTGACTTGCTCTATCACTTGTGTTTAGATTGTTTAGCTATAGAAACATTGTTCTGAAATAAGTTTTACATGTAATGTCATGGGCGGCCTCTCAGCCGTGCCCCATGACTCCTTAGGCGCACCCCGTGGTGCCCTGGCAAGCCCCAAGATGCCTAGCGCCACGGTTGTGGCCGCGCCAAGATCCATATGCGCATCTGCGCATGTCGCCCCACCGGTTGAGCGTGCCCGCGCGCAGCAAGCAGACAGCGCCCTCAAAGCCTGCCCGCGCGCCCCGCACTTGAGTGCGCCAACGCCATGCGACCTGCGCATGCGCGCCACAATGCTGCCCATCCCGCACTCGAGTGCGCCTATGCCATGCGACCAACGCATGCGCACCTCAACGCAGATTACCCCGCGCCTGCGCGCGCCAAAGCCTTGCGCCCTGTGCGCAAGCCATGAACACACAGACAAGGATGCGGCCCCTCAAAGTGCCGCACATCATGTAAATATAGTTAGGTTTATCTTTCTGTATTTTTCTAGTATGATTGTCTAGCCCCTTAGTGTCTATTGCTATGACATGGGTTTATTTTTTAAGAACATATATAGGGGGTATAAGGATTCGAACAATTTGTAAGCTGCTTTCATATTTCTGCTCAGGTGTCTCACCCCCTCGACACCACGTTGGCTTTCTTGTAATCGGTTGGCTTTTGATTAATACAAGCTAGTGCAACGACTTTCATCTTCAATTACTCTTTTTATACACACTGTGATTGACATCGGTTTTCCCGCACGGTACTGACGCTCTAGTCTAGCGTGCGGAGGGGACCATTGGCCGGCATACGTTGCCCTTCTAAGCAAACTCAAGAAGGCGCCGCGTAACAGTTGGTATCAGAGCATAGGCTCGACAACGGACAAAGGAAAAGGTTGACAAACAATACGGAACATGGCTGGTGGACAAAAAACGAACGGTGAAAGGATTGGTGCGCTCGAAGAAACAGTCGAGGCACTAAAAGAGACCGTAGGGACGGTCCCGGATCTCAAAGCTAGTCCCGAGGAGAGACTGGACGATCTTAGTCGTCTTGTGCATCGTATCGAAGCTGACATCGCTAACATGAGCCAAGACATGGAGAATGACCGCGTTGAGCTTGCTGCGGTCAAGGATAAGCTCGATGCGAGCGAGGAAAGGAATGCTACTATACAACAACAGTTGGATGAGAATGCAGCGACGCACGCGGCGTTGCAAAACACTGTAAATAACTTGATGGCTCAAGTCATGCAGGGTCTTCTCAGAGAAGGCGGAGGAAACGGAGGCGGGGGTGCAATGAATTTTGCTCCCCAGCAAAAGATGAAGTTTCCCGAGCCCAAGCATTACAATGGTACTCGGAGTGCTAAGGAAGTCGAGAATTTCTTGTTCGACATGGAACAATATTTCAAGGCAGTTGGCGGGTTAGATGATGATCAGAAGATCACAGCTACGGTCATGTACCTTGAGGGTGAAGCCAAACTATGGTGGCGTGGGAAAGTTGAGGCCGCGGGGAATGGCGAGCCTGAACTGGTAACATGGGATGAGTTGAAAGCGGCTATCCGTGGACAGTTCTTTCCGGAAAATGTTGAATACAGTGCTCGACGAAAGCTCAGGGAACTAAGGCAGACGAGGTCTATGCGGGAATATGTTCGGGAATTCACAGCCCTATTGCTAAGCATTCGCGACATGGGTGAGAAGGATAAGCTCTTTACTTTCATGGATGGACTTAAACCTTACGCCCGTGCCGAGTTACAGAGGCAAAGGGTGGACACGTTGGCAAGGGCTATTCAGACTGCTGAGTGCATTGCGGACTATCAAGTGGATACTCGAAATGATAGACAGCAGGCGACTCCACGTTCTGCCGGTGGTAACAACTATAAAGGGGGCCAATCCAATAAAAGTGGCCCTAGCAAAGGTGGGGGAGAGCGGAGTAATAATTATTCCAAGGCCTCTTCCTCGAATAGTAGCAACACGGTAACTCAAAACAAAGGAAAGGGAGCCGCCTTTGTTCCTAAAGGTGGATGCTTCGAATGTGGGGGTCCTCACAGGGTTGCTGATTGCCCTGAGAAGAGGAAGCAACTGAATGCCCATGAAACTCTTGATGAAGAAGAAGTAGACGAAGAGGATGAGGATGATGGCGAGGTTCCGATTGGTGCATTCTCGCACACGTTCTACTCAATCTCTCAAGAATTGGGTGAATCAAGTAATGCAGGTCTTCGGCTGAAGAAGGAAGCTGATCATGCTGGTCAGAAGAAGAATTCTGAAGCCGATGCCAAACTTCGGGTTGGCAAAAGTAAGGGACTTATGTACATCGACGTTCGGGTTAATGGCAAACCTGTTCGTTCGATGATAGACACGGGTGCTACTCATAATTATTTGGCTGCTACGGAGGTGGAGCGGCTAGGACTCGTCGTGGAGAAGGGTCGTGGTCGAGTGAAAGCTATTAATTCTCTAGCTCAACCTGTTGGAGGCGTGGCGAAAGGAGTCCCAATCAAACTGGGCCATTATGAAGGGAAGACTACGTTATCTGTAGTCACGATGGATGATTTTAAATTGATTCTTGGGTTGGAATTTTTGCGGGAAACTCAGACCGCAGTCTTGCCACATGGTGATGCCCTACTTATCATGGGGGCAAAACCATGCACAGTTTCAACTTTGTCTGGGAAGTTGAACGAGAGGAGCATCTCGGCTATGCAACTGAAGAAGGGTGTCAAGAGACAAGAGCCAACGTTCTTGGCCACCTTATGCTTGGACGAGATTGAGCGGGCATCTGGCCCTATTCCTTCTGCTGTGAAAGATATGTTGGTGGACTTTGAAGATGTGATGCCGCCAGAAATGCCTAGGCGATTGCCGCCTAAGCGAGATGTGGATCATCAGATTGAATTGGTGCCGGGCGCAAGGCCTCCTGCCCGTGCGCCGTATCGAATGTCACAGCCCGAACTCACCGAGCTTCGGAGACAATTGACGGAAATGCTGGATGCTGGAATTATTGTGCCCTCTAAGTCCCCTTATGGGTCGCCTGTGCTGTTCCAAAAGAAGCACGACGGCTCCTTAAGGCTTTGTGTGGACTATAGAGCATTGAATAAAATTACTGTGAAGAACAAATATCCTATTCCCTTGATGGCGGACTTATTTGACAGGCTGGGTGGTGCTAAGGTATTCAAAAAAATAGACCTGAGATCAGGTTATTGGCAAGTGCGTATCGCTGAAGGAGATGAGCACAAAACAACCTGTGTTACAAGATATGGATCTTTTGACTTCCTAGTTATGTCGTTCGGCCTAACTAACGCTCCAGCAACGTTCTGTACGCTGATGAATCAAGTCTTTCGGAAATTTATAGATGAATTTGTGGTTGTCTATCTGGATGACATTGTGATTTATAGCAAAAGCATGGAGGATCATATGATGCATTTGAAGAAGGTCTTGACAAGACTAAGGGAGCACGAGTCATATGCCAAGCCATCGAAATGCGCTTTTCCCCAAAAGCAGATCGATTTCCTTGGGCATATAGTCGAAGAGGGACGAATCAAGATGGATGGCGGGAAAATTCAGGCCATTACTGACTGGCAACCACCAACAGATATTCATGCCCTAAGATCTTTCTTGGCCTATGTAATTTCTATCGGCGGTTCGTGAAAGATTATTCCCTTATTGCTTTGCCCCTGACTGAACTTTTGAAGAAGGCCACGCCATGGGAGTGGTGTCCAAAGCGTGAGAAGGCCTTTACTACTTTGAAGAGGGCTATGTCAAGCAGCCCGGTCTTGGCCCTTCCTGATATGGCCAAGCCGTTTGAAGTGCAGACTGATGCCTCAGACTTTGCGCTTGGTGGAGTTTTGATGCAAGAGGGGCACCCGGTTGCTTATGAGAGCCGGAAACTTAAGGATGCGGAGCGACGTTATGCAGCCCATGAAAAAGAGTTGTTGGCTGTGGTCCATTGCTTGCGCTTATGGCGCCATTACTTACTGGGAGCACCATTTGTTGTTAAGACTGACAACACTGCTGTCAGCTATTTCATGACACAGCCAAAACTGAATGGAAGACAGGCGAGATGGCAAGAACTTCTTGCCGAGTTTAATTTCCACTTAGAATATAAGAGTGGGAAGTTAAACCAAGTTGCTGATGCGCTAAGTCGGAGGGCCGACTTAGCTGAGGTGTGTACGCACGCCGCCCTTAGAGGAAGCGAGGTAACCACCAATATTAAGGATCAGATCAAGGATCTTCTTGTTCGTGACCCTGCTGCTCAAGATTTGATTAGCCTTATAGAGCAAGGGAAGACGCGTCAGTTCTATATGGATGATGGCTTTCTCAAGACAAAAGGCAAGCGGATCTATGTGCCTAAGGGAGGTGATTTGCGGAAGACCTTGTTGAAAGAATGCCATGATACCCTCTGGGCTGGCCATCCTGGAATGGATAGGACCCTGGCGCTGCTTCAACGCGCATACTATTGGCCCCAGATGGCGGATGATGTAGATCAATATGTGCGAACCTGTTTGGTTTGCCAGAAGGACAAGCCCGACCGTTTGACACAAGCGGGACTATTGCAGCCGCTACCTGTCCCAAAAAGGCCTTGGGAGAGTGTCTCTCTGGATTTTATCACCGGATTGCCCAAGGTCGAAGATTTAACTACTATTCTAGCAGTTGTTGATCGGTTTTCTAAATATGCCACTTTTATAGCGGCCCCAAAATACATAGCAGCTGAAGAGACGGCCAGGCTCTTCTTTGCTCATGTGGTGAAGTATTGGGGTCTGCCCAAAGATATTGTTAGTGATCGCGACTCGCGATTCACTAGTAACTTTTGGACAGAGCTTTTCAAGTGTCTCGGGTCGAAGTTAAGCCACAGCTCGAGCTTTCATCCACAATCTGATGGCCAGACGGAGCGGTTTAATGGGATGCTTGAAGAATATCTTAGGCATTTTGTGACTGGATCGCAGAAGAATTGGGTGAAGCTACTGGATTCTGCCCAGTTGTGCTTCAATGCCCAAAAATGCTCAAGTACCAACAGGAGTGCTTTTGAAATTATCATGGGACAACAACCTTTTCTCCCGCACACTGTTGATGCACCAAGTGTGTCGAAGTCCCCTCGAGCTGCGAGTTTCTCAAGAGAGTGGAAGAGAAATCTAGAGATAGGCGTGCCCCATGACTCCTTAGGCGCACCCCGTGGTGCCCTGGCAAGCCCCAAGATGCCTAGCGCCACGGTTGTGGCCGCGCCAAGATCCATATGCGCATCTGCGCATGTCGCCCCACCGGTTGAGCGTGCCCGCGCGCAGCAAGCAGACAGCGCCCTCAAAGCCTGCCCGCGCGCCCCGCACTTGAGTGCGCCAACGCCATGCGACCTGCGCATGCGCACCACAATGCTGCCCATCCCGCACTCGAGTGCGCCTATGCCATGCGACCAACGCATGCACACCTCAACGCAGATTACCCCGCGCCTGCGCGCGCGCCAAAGCCTTGCGCCCTGTGCGCAAGCCATGAACACACAGACAAGGATGCGGCCCCTCAAAGTGCCGCACATCATGTAAATATAGTTAGGTTTATCTTTCTGTATTTTTCTAGTATGATTGTCTAGCCCCTTAGTGTCTATTGCTATGACATGGGTTTATTTTTTAAGAACATATATAGGGGGTATAAGGATTCGAACAATTTGTAAGCTGCTTTCATATTTCTGCTCAGGTGTCTCACCCCCTCGACACCACGTTGGCTTTCTTGTAATCGGTTGGCTTTTGATTAATACAAGCTAGTGCAACGACTTTCATCTTCAATTACTCTTTTTATACACACTGTGATTGACATCGGTTTTCCCGCACGGCACTGACGCTCTAGTCTAACGTGCGGAGGGGACCATTGGCCGGCATACGTTGCCCTTCTAAGCAAACTCAAGAAGGCGCCGCGTAACAGTATGTATGTGTGTTTTCTACATATTGTGAAGTGGCTAAGTGTTTGAGAAAATGTTTGAGCATGTCACAGCTGTTTAAGTCGTTCGCAATATTTGTTCATGAAGTTGATTGTCAAGTTCTGTCCATCTCTCATAGCGAGCTCCATTTTGTAGCTTTAAACTTTGTTTAGTTCATAAGATTGAGTCTGAACTTGCGGTTTAAGGATGACATGAGTTAGTTTATATAGTCTGATGTTTATGCCTATGACTTTGCATTCCAGGTAAGCAGATTGCTCGTATGTTAAAGTATGAGTCTTACACGCTAACCAAGTACGGATTCATTGTGTAGAGCAGAATTTGATCCTATTATTAAGTGTCTTTGGTTCTGATCGGATAAGTGAGATCGTCTTGTTTTAAGTATGAGTTGGTCAGGCTAAAAGCGTTCTTTGATAATTGGTCTGCTTTGGTTCTTGCTCAGGTGTACGTGTGTGTATGTTCCCGAGGGATGTAGTAGTAGCCAACATACTTCCGTATACTTTACTCTGTATACTTAGCATGAGGTTAGTGTGTTTTGGCTGTTGGTGTAAAATCTGAAAATTTCAAAAAAAAAAAAAAAAAAAAAAGTCTCTTAGCTGCCTTGAAAATAGGCTTTCGCTTCCATTTCTTTGTTGTTTAGCTTAGCATGCTGAAGAACTTTAACTTTGCTTTCTTATAAGTAAAAAGTTTTGGGCACATGTATTTGTCCCTTTATTCAACTTCATACTCCACTCTTTTTCACTCTTGGGAGCCTATATAAGAAGTCATTCTACTCTCTTCTTGACACGCTGGATTATGCTGAAAACGCATACACAACTCTGAAAGAAATCACATTTTAATTACTTTAGAAAAACCTTTTAGATCGGAAATAGAGAAGAAAGAAAAATGAGAGCAAAGTGAAAACTTAAGAGGAAAAAATAGAGAGTTTTGAGTGGAAAAAAAAAAAAGAAACGAGAGAAAGGGATCTTTGTAGTATAAATTCCAAGTATTGTTAGGGAGAGTTAAAAGTCAGTTCAAAAGGGTGTTGGGGTTGCTGCTGTTGCTGCGTTTCTTCGTCTTTTGAGTTGCTGTTGTTGCTGCGTTTCTTGGTCTGTTTTGCTAAGCTATGTTCGCAACTTGAGTTCAGCTAATGGTCTTGCTGTTGGTTTGGGAAACTCTCCATAGATATTTGTTTCTTGGAACTTTGTAAATATTTTTTAACATCTCTTGATTTATATATGTGGCCTGTTTGAGGCCAAGAAAAACCTGAAATCCATGTTAGTTTTGTGCCATAATTGTGCTGCTGAACTTATGCCAAGATATAAAAATGATTGAAGGAAAACACAGTTGCAAGATATTGGACCTGAGTCCAAGTAAAAAGTCAAGAATACTGTGAGTTTATTATGTGGGCTCAGACCCACGCCGGCCCAGATCTGAGTTTTGATTAAATTTGGACCAGATTTGTTTGCATCTCTATTTATATCTTTATATGTATGTGAATAAAAATATTGGTTTAATTTGTGAAAGATGGGCTATTCTTAAATATATTGGCAAGATAGAATAATACATACAAATTATTTTGGGAGTAGTAATGAACGAATTACCACTCCCACAGTATGTGAATAAACAATGGTTTAATCCGCTAAGCTTAGCTTAACACGGTATGTAAGCTGGAAAGCAAAATAACGACCACACCTAATAGTAAAGAAAAAATGATTAAACAAACTAATAGGCCGAGATAATTAATATTAATAAATCGTTCAAATATTTACATGGAACTCATTACAAATATCGTATTTTGTGGATAATTTTTTATAGAGTTTCCATCAATGAACAGACAATATTTATATTAAATCAAAGCGTAATAAAGTTCGATGTTCACATGAAACTCAATTGAGGTGGAAGATTTTGTCCGAGCGAGGTGCTTGTACAATTTTATCTGTCTGAGTTTTCAATTGTTGAACAGGCGACTTTCACTTAAAATAAAGTGTGGAGACCAAAAATAAATAATAATAATAATAATAATAATAATAATAATAATAATAATAATAATAATAATAATAATAATAATAATAATAATAATGATGTCAAAAGTTTACATGAAACTCATATTATTGAAGATTCAAACGGGCAATGACTTGTGGATAATCTCCGATAGAGTTTTCATCAATGAATGGGTGACAAATCAAACTCAATCAAAGTGTAATAAATTAAAACAACAAGCATAATTCACAAGAGTCGAAATTAGCACAGGATTCGAGGGTGCCAAACCCCTTTCCGAGAGTCAACCGAAATTCTTAGCCAGACTCTAACGCAGACTACCAAATGAATCACAGGTGTTCTAAGGTACACCACTTTGGTGACTTGCTACACCTTTAACTTGTCAAGTAGCGACTCAGAAATCTCTTAATTATTTATGTAACTTTAACACACCCAGGTCACCTACCTTTAATTTAGAAATTTTAGGGTGTGATAGTGAGACTAATTTTTTTTAAAGTTCCAAAACATTAATGCGCTCGCAATAAAAATCACATTAGTTAGCACAGTTAGGGGAACATATATACAGGAATTAATTATAGTTAATTGAGAAATATGAATATTTATGTATATGTTTATACATATATCACGTAATTATTGATTTGCTGAATACACCTTTAGTGTTTTTTCCTTAACGAATTATAGAATGCATGAACTTGCTTACCCATCAATTTGTAAGGCTCAAAATTGCTAAAATAATAATGCTTGAGAAATTTTAGTCAAAGGTCAAAAAAGCTCAAAACAAAACTGAGGAAAGGGTATGGAGATATAATACATCAAAAGTGTAACCAATAAAACTGTTATTACCAAGAGTCATGATCAAAATCTTTCCCTTGTATTACAAACCCAGCACGCTATACAAAAAGAGAACATTCATTAAAAATTACATTAGACATGTTATCATATTAAGTCCACCCAAACCAGGCCACCTTATGAAATCCTCTACAAAAAGACAACCATATAAACTTCGTATCATTATGAATTAATAGTCGAGTTTAACCTATATACACCGACAGTACAAAAGTAATTAATAACCTGTAAATCAATGTAGGTTAATTACATGTTACAAACATGTTATAATATATTGTCAGTGCGTATAAGTTAAATATGTCTCTTAACTGCTAAATCCCACAATCTTTTCCAAGGCATCATTGCAAATATTGGAAGCCCATTCATCAAACTTCATGAATTCTTGATCTTCACCATAAACCTCCTTAATACAATCATTGCAAGTATCCAAATCAGTGGAGACAGCACTAAGATCCACATTAGCAGTATAGTATGATCCTTGGTCAATATCTACAATGGTTTTTGCCATGGCATCAACTGCACTTTCATAAACTTCTTTGCATACCAAGAGGCAATCTTTGCTGTAAGGATCAACTGATGGATCAGACAAGCGTTTTTCGACAACATCACCAATGAATTCCTCTGCCTTAGATATTGAGGATTGCATAAGGGAATCAACATAATGGTTTACAGAAGATTTGCTTGAAACATCAGCAGCTGGAAATTGATCAAATGCTTGTGGAGATGGTGCAGGAGATGGTGAGCCATTTGGTGATGAAGAAATGTAGGAAATTCCAATAGGTGAGGGGGCAGGGGCAGGGGTAGCATTGTTGAGTTGAAAAACAAGGAAAGAAAGGGAAATAACAAGCAAGATTTGGTTGTGGAGAGCCATTATTTTTGTTTTTTGTATTTTCCCTTTTTCCTCTTCTTTCTTATTGATCACAAAGGAAGAAAAGGGGAAAATCGATAATGGTTTTTATTATGAGAAAAGAGAGATGTGTTATCTAGTGTTGTATTTATATGTAGAAGTAATGAGAAGTTTACTTGGTGATCCAAGAAAATAGATTGTCGAAAGGTGAATATTTGCATTAAGGAAAGTGTATGTAATTATAGGTCAAGGTGTTGTTACTATAATGCATGGCTAGTAGGCTTTCTCCGCTAATAGACCTATAGTTCAGCAAGTTTACGTGTTTATTGTCTACACAGAGAAATTCTACGTAAGAGCTTGTATTTAACTCTATAGTGTAAAAAATTTAATGGGCATAGAAGTTAAACCCAAGAGCTCTAACTTTAACGTACTAATAATTTAAATTTTTTTTTATACAACTCTCTTAAAAGTAATCATCCCACCTCCACCGTGAAAAGAAAAAGAAAACAAAAATACGCTAAAAGGTGGAAACTATAAGTAGTAACTAATTTAGTACCGTGCGCGGTAAAATCACGCAACAATATGAAATAATATTAGTCATGTCAAGTTATTATTTAGTTTTTGGCATATTTGACAAAACATATTAATAGACTTAATTTCAACTATCATCTTATTATTTTCTTTGTTCATATTTCTTCATTAAATTAATATTATCCACTTTTCTGCGTGAATGCGGGATGATTTGTGCATCGAGCTATACTTTTTGCACTTTTATTAACATTATCCGCTTCCTGGTGCTATATATTGATATGTGACTTTTCATCAGATCGTCACTATTTATTCTTGAAACAATTCATTTATATTTTTTAAATTTTATTCTATTATTTGAAAATATTTCATTTTTAAAGATAAAAAAAACTTGATTTTTATTTTTACTTAATTTAATTTATAATTAATTTAAAGTATAAAATAAATACCCTTCTTTATCTCTATTTTATTTCTTTGTTCTTGAAATGATTCATTTTTCTTGTCAAAAATATTCCTATTGGTCTTAGTACCTTCATTATTCAAATTTATCAATACTATTTTGATTTACTTTATAATATTTTAAAATTAATTCAAAATAAAAATATCTTCACATTTCTCTATTTATTTTAGGTTTCAATATTTTTTATCTTTGCTTTATCTATCAAGGATTTTGTTACGTGATCTTGTAATATGATTTTTCGATCTTATGCTGTTTTTAAAATATTATCTCGACTCAAATTCAAATAAATTTTATCCATCTATATTCTAGATTACACTGGATTTTCAATAATCATCAGATGCTCCTAAACTTCTATTGCTCATAAACTTATTTAAAATTATCAACAAAATCTTTCTTTATCTTTATAATAAAAAATATACATACCTGGACATTATTTTTGTTTTACAATAATTTTGATTGGTGGCTTTATCTAGTAAGAGTTTAGTTATGTGATCTTTTCCTGATCTTTTTATAATTAATTATCCATTAATAAATTCATTAATTTAAATTACAATCAAGCTTATTCTTCTTAAGAAAACACTCACCCGTCCTTAATTGTTATCAATAAACATTAGTTAACAAATTAATTGAAATTATATCGTGCCACTGACAGTCTCGTCTACACTTTCCTTTATTCATATCACAAAAAATATTTAAAGCATTTCGCTTCAACCAATTACCACACAAGTATAGAAGTTACTCGTAAACTTGTCCCAGCTTTGTGATGTTCTTGTTGTCGCTTTTGTTAATCAAGCTTGCTAAATAGATCATTACTTATTCATATCATCAACTGCCAAAAGATTGCTAAATATTTTTTGTTGGAGACTTTATCTATCAAGAGTTTAGATATGTGATAAACACGAAATCATATATTTGTCACTTCTTTTCTTTTAGAATCAACTGTGAGTAATAAAATATAATATAATCTACCTGTTACCCAAAAAAAAAAAAAAAAAAAGGGAGATACGGTAAAGGGATGATTTTTGGACCCTAAAAAGCTCATGTTTGCAAGGCACATTGTTCATAAAAAAATTACTACCAATGAAATAAAAATATCCCATTCATATGAACAAGATACGTTTTTTGACAAAATTGGCTCGTGTGCATTGCAAAATAAATAGGTTTCAATAATTGTATCCGCTCCACCTTCTTTTATTTTCTTTGTTACATCGAGTCATATGCACGAACACAAATAATATAATTTTCAGAAAAACAACATCAATATGTGAACACCAATAATAGAATTAATAAAGATATGTTCCATATTTCACCATTAACTTAACATAGTTGCAGATAAAGCTCTTCATAAATAATGCAATATTACCATGTTGTCTCGGCTAATTTAATTGTTAAGCTCAACCCGTCTTTTTATATGTAAATATCTCGAACAGATTCCATTTCTTTATGGGCTATATGCTTTGCTTGTCCCCTATACCGCAAGGGTTGACGTGGTCTCCAAGAATCACTTCATGAATTCAAAATAACTCATCCATCAGCAGACAATTTGTGTAGCCAGTAAACCAAGTTGCCAGCATATACTTTTGAAGCTTTATAACTTTATAATTATAATTACTTTTACATAGCCATATAGTTATCAAAAAATATTTCAGTACCCAAATGCATTATTGCAACCAAAAGAAAAAGGAAAAAAGGAACACCGTTGAATTTACAATAAAGCTACATCACAGATAAAAAATCCATAATTAAAAGAATGAAAGCTTAAGAAAGTTGAATAAAACTATATTATTATTATTATTATTATTATTATTATTATTATTATTATTATTATTATTAAGTTATCAGCAATACCACCTCAAGTTTTTGAAATATGTCCTTGACTTCCATGGGGCTGATTTGTGGATCAAAGTACCTTCTTCATAGTAAAAGTATTGAGTGTAATGTTGAAAAATAGCTTCTAAATTTCCAAAAAAAAAAAAAAGAAAGAAAGAAAGATAAATACAATGTCTATTACCTATATTGCTGCAGACATTCATTTCAGCATTGAAATTTTCTAATGACACCAACTAATGAAGTCTCACTTAAGTTGCAACCGTCCGATATGTTATGATCAAATCCAAATATGAGTCTTATTATTTCCCTCTGGAAGAACATTCATATCAAAAAAAACATAAATTAATTCAATGTATAATTAGATGGACAAATGAGTGAATGACATACTCCCTTATAAAGGATAGACAGATTGGATTTAAACCTCTGCATGAAATAATTTAAATTCTTCTCATATTCGGCCTTCCGCTACCTCCTCATCAACATTATGAGGAGGAAAAATAGTAAAGGTGTTTCATGTTCATGTTTATCAGCTACATGTTTTCTTCCAGAAGATTCCTAATAAAGCGTAGTTTTTTTTTTTCGTTGCAATTTGTCTATTCCTGCAAAGATTAAACACAACAATTTTTACTTATAAATCATCAGAAACATAAACCTTATAAAAGATCATCATCGTTTATCAACAATTAGACACATTCGTTCACATTTATCAGCATGACTTGCCTCCTCAAGATCCATCGTTTATCAACAATTAGACACCTTCGTTCACATTTATCAGCATGACTTGCCTCCTCAAGATCCACAAGTAGGCGTATTATTTCCATTATGATTTCTTAGTTTATTATATCCCTACAAAAGAAATGAACATAACATTTTTTTTTCCTTAGAAATCATCAAAAACGTCATCAATTGAAAGCGAAAGAACCAATAAAAAGAAGGAAAGCGAACAAAAGAAAGAATCAACAACCATCACTTGACTACACAATAAATTAAAGAAATTGGTAAAATGATGAGGAAGAACCTACTAAATTCACTTGATGAGTGGTAACACAGCAATAGGCATTTTGATAGAACATGCTTGAAAAATATAACTACTTTAATATTCTAAAATAGGAAAAACTTCTAAAGATTAGGAAATGCCAAAAAGATATCGTAGAAGTAAGTTTTGGAAAAACTTCAAATCACCATAAAAAGGAACCGCCAAACTGAACAATCAACGTGGTTTCTTGTTTATTAGTTTCATTCTTTCTTATATATTTTTTTTCTGAGTCTTTATTTATGGTTATTTGAGTAAATAATTTATTTTTAGATAAAAAATTGCTAGAGCATTATCCAACTGTGAATGCAATTCCCACGTCTCCTCTAGGATATCAGTTTTTATGATTTGGTTATTCTCATTTAAAATTAACTGTTTCCAAAGAACTTCCCCTACATTATCTCTATTTTAAACTTTTCACCAAAATCTATTATAAATTCACTTTAGTTTATAAGCCACCTTTCAGTATTATTTCATTTTCATGCATAATTTTATTAATTTACCGCTTAGTTTAGTAAGTGTGTTCTCTTGAGGAGGATAGCTCTAATACATTTATTGATAGGCCGTTGAAATTACTGAGTTCATGAAAAACTCAAATAAGTTTAATTGTAAAATCGGAGAGAAAAGCAAGACAACTCCTCTATCCATCGAATACATATAAAGTAACACAAACCTGAAAATCTATGTGCCATGCTTTCTACCTTCTAGCTAGAAAAATTGAAAAGCCAATTGCATTAGGGTTATAAAGGAATGCAAGTTGCATAACCTGCATAAAAGAAGATGATATGAAAGTGAGACATGTAAGTAAAAAATTTGAAATGATACATAGACTAACCTATAAAAGTAAGTCGAGGAAGCAGAATCACAAAGGACAAAATCACATAAATTAAAACATGTTAAGAACGTTAGTAATCATAAAAGAAAAACTTCAATGTCACAACAAAAGGTGCTTCAATCATTAAAATGCCCGCAATAAATGAATGAAATCTACATAGTGCAAAGAAGATATAGTTTAAAGAACAAAAAATTCACACATGTTTCATCTAGACATTCTAAGAATTCCAAGTAGATAGATTTTTCGCCAGTTTTGCTACATGATTTGGAATTTGTACATTCCATTCTTCTCTGATTGTTGTTTCAAATCCTCCAAGTTGACCTAATTTGAAGGGAATCGGAGAAGAAAGGAGTTACTGTTTTTTTCTTTTCTCCGTGGAAGAAAGGTTCCCGTCTAAAAGAGAAGTTCGGGTCTAATTGAAAACTGATTCATCCCACTACTTATTTAACTATGTATAATTGTTGGTTTTGGAGTAACTTCCATTTATTTTTATAATACCAGCTTTACTTTTTAATAGGAAAAAAATATGTTTAAATTTTTAAAAAAAATTGTGCACATTTGTCAGACCATTTCTCACTAACGTGGTAACATGTCCATGATTATATTGAGTTCAAATTAAAAAATAAAAAAAAATTAACATTGCAATTCAAAATATTTGTGTTAAGCGCCAACCAAAGGAATAGGATTTTTTTTTTTGTTTTGTTTTCGGAGTTTGTGTTAATAACCATTCCTATATCTATATGTCTTCAGCCATTTTATATTGTGAGATAAATATATTTGGTTTATTGTGAAAAGGATACATAAGTATTTTCTTGTTGAAAAAATAATGTATTTGAGCACAGAGACATGAGTAAATTATAGTTTTAATTAGGTATCTTTTGTTCTATTTGCTTTCATATTTAGGTTTCAATTCGAATTAAAATTTTATTTTCTCAATTTAAGTTAGTTTTATCTACCTAATTTAAAAATGGTTACATTCTAATTAAAATTTAAAAATTAACCACTTTATCCTAACTAACACCACATGTTGCTTTCATGATGTGACACTTGGCTAATTATTAGTGGCTACTATATCCTTTTTAATAATATATAGATATAGATTATTTATTCGTCGTGTATCAATTCATTTGGGATAGGCTGACAGCTATCAATTGTAATGCCATATGTTTTCTATAAAATGAATAGACAAAATTGGTAATAGCTGAATAAAAATTCAATAATTTTAACGGCATAGTTGCAAATTGTGCTAAATTCCCCTTTTTCCCAGTAAAACATAACCAGAGTTTCCCGAAGAAAGTAGAACGAAGAATAAGGTAAACGCAAATGCAGATCTGGGAGAAAAAGAAGTGTTTAAAAAAAAGGGCCCAACCGGGTTCGAACCGGTGACCTCTTGATCTGCAGTCAAATGCTCTACCACTGAGCTATGGACCCCTTGATGAATGTAATACTACTACTTTTATATTTCTAATATTCCTTGTATTTGTTAATTTAAATAATCTGTAATTGATTCATGGATGAAACAATTTTATGGGAGATGCAATAACAATCCGATTAGTATTTATAGTGAATTACAATATTAAATTCCTCCTCCTATTCAAATCATATCTTATATGCGGCCTCTGTGGGTTTATCTAAGAGGGCATGACCCTTGAATTCTGATCCTAAATTTTCTATGCAATATTCTTCATGAAAACTTGTATTTATGGGGCATTAATTCCTTCACCAATCACCCCCACCAATTTCCCACTCCTCCAAGCATATCATTTCTTGTCCACCCTGCATCTATTACCATAATCCACGCTAGGCAGGGCCTGAATTGACGCATTAGAAGCTGGTGGCTGACCCTTCTAGCTAACAAAAAATATCCCCAGCAAACACTCTTGCTCGTGAAGTGAATTTCGAACACAACCATGCAGTAATGCTTATTAGTGGCTTACGCCACATTCAAGATCTGAATATTATGAATTCGAGGTCAAAATTTTATCACTAGTTATTTGATTCATTGAATCAAAAATATATTACTTGTGCTAATTTAGTGAATGTTTTAACACTTATACATATAGCGCCAAAATTACCGAATTTAGATAAATCTGTAAGTTATACTTCTGCTCCTAGACGGATTCAATATAGGTTGGACATTCCCCTGGTCAAAGTACGTAATAGCATGAACTCGTAAATCAATGTACTAGTATTTTTTTATAAGTACAACTACTAATCACACTTTTAGAAGATACTTTGAAACAAAACATCACAAATCAAGAAAAAGAAAAGTTTTTTATTCTTAAGTAATAGGAGTAGTACAATCTATATATAAATATATTAAAAGGAGTGTTGTAGCCAACCATGTTTAGCCAAGTGTTAAAGTTTGATTGGAACACCTATTGTTAGTTAGGACGAAAACAAAGTAAATTCAGATAAAGCTAAACGAAACCCAACAGAAAGGTAACTTCCATCTTTTGAAATTCAAACTAAATTATGAATATCTGAATCCCAAAAAAAGGGCCCATAACTTTGGTAGTTGGGTTTACATAGAACATGTTCACCACTCCAATTTCTAACCTTTCACATTCTCTCTCTGTTCCTTAAGAAAAAAAACCGAAAGCCTGCAGCAGTTTCGTCCTAAAAAACTCTTATCAGCAGTACGTGATCATAAACCACTCTACTATAAAGAAACATAATGTTTTGCAGAAGGAACATAATCAGAAAATCAGAAAAATATATCAAACTCTCATACCTCTGCTTTCGAAATATGACTTCACGTCTCAATTTCATCAAAGAAATAAATAACAAATCAATGCAATGGACTCTTAAGGTCTCTGTTACAAGACTCTGGCACGTTCCTGATCGCACAAACCCGAACAATCCGTATTCGGTCGACATGATTCTTCAGGACGAGAAGGTATGTATAATCGATCTTTCATAACTGAAGACATATATATGCGTTGCATAATTTTGGTCTTTAATGTATAGTTGAATACATAGCTTTCGTTTAATGTACAAAATCAATGTATACACTTATATATGTTGTGTTGCCAATACTTTATAAGTTGATGTGTTGTAAAAAATTCTATTGATTATTGAAGTTTTGGTTTTCTTCAACACCAATAATGGGAGAAGATAATCAACATTATATTTTGATAGACTTTCCGAAACTATTCAGAAGAAAGAAAGTAGATAAGCGCATTAGAAGGAATAAGTTTATGATACTATATAAACTATTGAAGATAACAAATATATGAATGCACATAATAGTCCGAACAGTTCACCAAGTAAAGTTTACAATTTATAGAGAAGTATTAAGGTAATCGCCTCAATAGAAGTAATTTATTAGAATCGCTTTCTCTGTTTCAAATGCATAAAGATGAGATTTTTAAGAATGGAAAAACTTATTAGGATCACTTTCACTGTCATTGTTTGAAGTGATGTCTTCTACAAATCCATTAAGTAATTCCTCCCTTCACACCAGTTCATCGGATTAAGCAACGAGCCAATGGTTTTCAATAACATTGAATTTAAAGTCTTCAAAAGTGCATAGCTATGGTGCAGACCTTCTTTGGCATGTAAACTCTGTTACAGACCTTATTTGGCATGTAAAAGGATTAAAATTATTTAGTATCAAACTATACAAGAAGATTCTAATCCAGTGTGAAATTGCTCAAGCGACTTCACTTACAGGTTGCATAAATCCATACTCCAAAGGATTTGATTTTACCTTAAAATTAGGCTACATAGCGTTAGCTTTATCTGCGTGCGACTCATTTTGATATAAGATGTTGTATCCAAACTTTGATTCATGTGGCTTCCCCTTCTCAAGTTACAACCAACTTACATCATGCTCATTTTTTGTTGTTAGTAATGGACATTATTACACCAACTTACCATATGAAGTAACGTTAACTTTGTTTTCTAATTGTTTTATAACATGTTGATCCTAGAATCTTACGAAATAATTTTTATTCAAAGGGAGATTGAATCCAAGCTTCAATAGGAAGGCGGGTTATGTGTATGTTTATATCCAAAGTAACTGAGCTTGGTCTGTACGTCATGAAAAACTTTTTAGTCGCGCACAATAATGTGAGGCTTAAGACCAATAAACACAGTTTCAAGTTGGGATTTACTCAAATGACTACTGTTGAAGAAAGTAATGATCCGCAGTTTGACCTGAGTATTTTCCATTTGCGGTCTTACAATCAGTTGATTAATAGAGAAGATGTCGACATGAATGAACTTTTTGGTAAGTATACATAAATAGGAAACTTTAGGCTTAAAAGTAGCTAATATTTAGTTGGATTCCTAATTCTTGCCTTCGTCACACATGTCACTTTAAAATCTCGCATATGTTATTGGGGAAGTAACAAGTTATGATCAAGTGAAGACCATTAAGCAAGGTGGAAGCCGGTTGATTGATATTGAGCTGCAGGATCATGAGTAAGTTTACCAAATTTCTTTTTATAATTTACTTATTGAACATTAACTAGCAACTTTTTTGCTCAAAGGAACACCAAAACTATGGCTACTTTTTTTTGGGGGGGGGGGGGGGGGGGGGACTTTGTCGATCAGATTTTGCCTTATTTAGATGCAAGTAGCGAAAAACCACTCATCGTGATGATGCAATTAATAAAGGCTCACAAATTCCAGGGTATGCCATGAATTACCTCAACCATAAATATTTTTTTGATGTTCTATTTATTTTCATGATTATTAATACCACCAATCTGTAATGCTTGCAGATAAATATTCAGTGGAGAATACTTGGAATGCATCGAAATTATGGATCAACACAGATCTTCCTCAAGTGAACATGTTTAGATCGAGGTATGTGAAATAGTGTTTATCAAGTACATATTCAATATAGATAGTTGAAATTTTGAAAATTACATATTGATTGAAATGCGAGGACATGCCTGTATTGGAATAAGTCAGATGTCTTCACAACATAATTCAGCGGCTGATGATGACCTATCTTCTGGAAATTTAGAAGTCATTACTATTGCAGAATTAGTTGACTGTCAGCAAGTAAGTATACTAATTTTGCTGCTTATGTAACCAAAATAAATTTTTGATTATACCAAATTTAAGTGCTTATTCAATATTTTCATTTTTTAGGAAGGTAGCTTTTGGATTAACGCAACCATAATACTATTAGATATTGAAAAGGGCTGGTCGTATTTGGGATGCAAGAAATGTACTAAGAAGGTTGACAAACTGGGGTCTAAATTATATTGCCCTAACTGTGACCAAACTAATCCTTCCGTTGATCATAGGTTTGATTACAATCTGTGATTTCATATAAATTAATATATGTTAGATATCCGACTTTTCTTTTTTCTTTTTTTATCATACATTAATTTCAGGTTTAGAATCCCCGTGAGAGTTTTCGATGAATCTGGCTTTATTGGCCTATTGCTGTGGGATAGAGAAGCAAAAAAACTAACAGGAATGTCGGCTCATGAATTAACTGAAGGTTTAATGGAGGTATGTTGAGTACTCACTGCTTAAGTCGTATTCATTACACAACTCATACTAATATATCCCAGACTTCCTCTGCCGCTGCTGATTTATCCTATCTATTGGAACTGGATTACATTCTCGAACGGAAGCTGTTGTTCAAGGTTTTTGTTAAAAGTGAGAACATGGCCAAACAAAAAGAAGTCTACAATGTTATGAAGATTTTGTGATGATCCAAACCTTATAAAGGAATTCAATCCGCCATCCCCTAAAGAAAAATTGAATGTAAGTTAAAATACTTACTACCATTAGTTTATACTGTTTAATGATACTTAAGAACAAATAATCTATTACGCGATGAGTTGGAATTTACGCTATTAGCTGTATAATTTTTAGAATATTTAGAACCTAAATGAGTTGTAATTAAGATACTAATTTACACTTCAAATTGCAGGTACATGACTTAAACTTTAGTCGAACATCTGTCTTTAGGTCTTACCATTATAAGTCTAAATGAAAAGCATGCATACAATTTTATAGAGGGAAATAACAACATGCTTCGTATAAGGAATAAAATTAAAGCAAGAAACAAGAATAATATAACAGAAAAAGTGTCAAGAAATCAAGAAAAAATAGTTGAAGTTTTCACAAAGCTTGACATGAGGTGTTATACAGTAAATTACTTGGGCATTTCTTTTGATATATAAACAATTTGAACAAAGTAACAATATTTTATATTACATATTTGATCGAGCTTACTACAATACAATATTTATTAATATCTTGATTTAATAGGATTCTGACATCAACAATGATGGAGCAGCAGTTGGAGATAAGGAGTTCACTGTAAGTGCAACGATACACTATGCCTATAAGAATCAAAACTTCATATTTTACATTCTGCTCAATAAGCAATATCGTATGTCTCTTGCACTCATGTGACTCGGACGAATTGTGATCGTCCATTAACATTATGATTGGTTAAGTTGTGGAAAATCAATAATATTATTATATACTTTCTAAATACCATATTTAAAAATTACGTCTTCTCATTTGTAGGATTCTAAGGCTGATACGGATGAGATATCTCCTACAAAAACACCTGCTAAGAGAACTAGACTGGACAATAGATCCTCTATAATAGATGTGACTGATGATAACAATGCACAACTCTCAAGCAACAGGGTGAGACGAGTAATTAAGAAGGAGAAAAAATAAAAATGCAGTTGAATTTCCTGGATGTTTCATCTATCTTTCAATTAAGTTCCTTCTGTTTCTAATTTCCTGTTTTTAAGAGATACATACTCTTTAATGTACTTTGCACTTTCCTTTTATGTGTTATAAAAGTTTGTTGCTTGCTATGCAAAATAGTATATTTCCCAAGAAAATAGAGATCAACTATTAGCGAGAACTTAAAGTCCAATCGTTTGAGATAATTTGTCATTCTATATTTCTGTTGGATATAGTATGCTCAAAACAAATGAAATAAACAGCTTCTGCTGTATAGGAAGGACCTCTTCTTTACAGATTATCCTACGTAATGTAAATTCCTGCGATGAAACTAACAGTTTCCTGTGCTATGACTCTGCCATCTCAAATTCCCTTCACATTGTTCCAGACCTTTAAATAATTCAGATAGGCTGCTTTGAGTATTGAACAGCAAGTGCAGATGAAGCACTCTCCAATGAGTCTGCAGACAAATCGGACTCACAGACAAGCGGGCAGATTTTTTCAAATTGTCTTCACATTGTTCCTGGCCTTCAAAGAATTGAGACTTGTGAAAAGTTTAGCAACTCTGCTTATCTCTCAATCATTGATGTTGGATAGTTCATAACTTCATATAACTAATTTTAGAACATAAAGATCCACTAGATACTGTCGATCTTTTTTAATCAATAGATATTAAATTATTACAGTTTTTAAAGAGTTTTTCCTGATGGAGAGCTTTCTGCATAAACATTTAATTAGAACCTTGAATGGAGTAGGACCCTTCATCCGACAATTCCTTCAGTTGTGCGGCGCCATCTACAGAGTTTAACACTGGATATACATACTGTGATCTAATCCGAGCAGTTTTTCCATTTGTAATGTTATCTAAATATGCTGGAAAATAGTTGCTGTTGTTTGCATTTCATCGGTTAGTTTTAGAGGGATGGGGTAGGGTGAATTCTTTGATGCATAGTAATTTCCAGAAAGCTTAGGCTGCTTTGAGTTTTGAACAACAACTGCAGATGAAGCACACTCCGATGAGTCTGCCGACAAATCGGACACACATACAAAGCGGGCTGATTTGTTCATTTGAGCACTGGAAGCAAAGTTTGGTGAAGATTTTTAAACGTTGTCTCTTTTAACCTGATTAGGAATAACCTCAACGGATGTCGGAGTCTTAGAAGTAAAATCAATCTTTTGTTACAAGTTAAGAAAAATCACATATGCAAATCGTATCCTCAGAATGCTCAACAATTTTACTATAATTTTCCATCAGAAGATGTTTTATTTTATGCATTTCAAGGAATATAGAGTTAAAACTGTTTTAAATACTGACCATTTGAGAGCCTGCAGCCATACGTTGCCAGGGACCAAAGCGTACTCCCGCCCTGATACCCCAACTTCACGATTCGCCTGTCTCTGTGATAAAGATACCTCCTTTCACCTCAAGTTAAACTCGACATCTGAGTTAAATATGGTGTTAATGATTTTCATTAGCCCTCCATAAGATGGAAATGGTGCCGCTGCATACAGAGGCACCAACTTAGCATCTGATGGTGCTGAATCTTGTGCCTCCTTCGACTACTTACAAAACAAACAGATTTTCTCATCCAGTACTGAAGATGTATGTATGCCTGTCGTGCCTATAATATATGTATGTGTAACACTTTAACCTACTCCGTGGAAACACACACAGGAAAAAACATGTTACCTGGAGAAGATACTGCGAAGAAACTTCTTGCAATTACTGTTTCCAGTCTATTTACTTCATCATCCCACTCAAACATTCCTTTTCTTCTTAGCAACAACTAGCAAGCATCACTTTTAATGTTTAGTTCATTAAAACATTAGGAATAACTACGAATAGAGCTCTGTGAAAAACTTTGAGCATTTTGTCCATTCGTCATAAAGCGACATAGAAAATAACACAATATGAGATGTAAAATATGTAGCTATACTTCCCAGTGCATATTTCAAGAGAACATTTAAAAAAGGATTATCCAAAAGATTTCTATCAGATTTGTCCGTTTTCTTTTAAGTTTACAACTCTTCACACTTTTCCCTATGTCTCATCCCATGAAGATGGCACTTCAAGTCATGCTCTGATGTGGTCGTCACTTGACACACCGCGCAACTCCACTCTGTCTGAACTATCTTCCAGGATTTTGTCTCTGGAAGTTTGACTTGCACATCTGTTGTTTTCTTCTCAATCTGAATTAGATTATTCTTCACACTTTTATCCTGCAGTTCCACAGATGACATATTAATCACTCGCAAACGGATCTTTTGCATGATTATAAGAAAACAGATAACACTGCGCTAGAATAAAGCCTAGACTGGAATTTTAAAAAAAGAAGCTCACTCTCCTGCTTAAGATGAATTGACTTTGTTGTAACAGGTGGGCATCCTTCAATTTTAACCGTTTGCACGCATAGTTTCAGCCCTTTAGACCTAGCCTTGTGTCTCCTTCTATTGAGATGGACCTTCACAAAATGTTCCGATCTGGTTGTCAATTGGCATAGCACACAAGTCCACTCTGCCAGAACTTGCTTCGAAGAAGTAATATCGGGAAGTTTAATCTCTACTGCATCTGCTGGAGCTAACATTTCCTTGACCTGCATTCCTGTCATCTTTTTCTCAATCTGAATTAGATTTTCCTTCACACCTTTTACCTACAATTCCATAGGACATCTTAATCATATGCTTAAAAGATTAGTTTTCCTAGATTGTAGGATAACAAATACCAGGCTAGAATAAGGTCGTGTTGATGCTTAATCTATGCAATAATTGCAGTTTGAAATTTTGGAACATAAATTTGGGTGCCTCAACGAAATATGATGAAGCTAAATATCAAGTATGGAATCTTTGAACATAAATTTGGGAGAGTCACCGAGCAATTCAGCAAGCGAAGTTTCAAGCTTGAAATTTTATAACAGAAAACTAAAGTTCCATGCCCTCCAAGGTGCAACTGTCAAAATTCAAAAAAGAAAGGTGTAAGTAATTAAAATCTGTGAGCATTTTGCGGCCAGTCATTAATTCCTAAAAGCAAACAATTACAATCATCCATCTAATTAAGGATATGTTATAATAAATCCTCCATGTATAATTACAAAACTCACAGTACCTACTGCTACTACAATATACCCAGACACACAATGCAAGAGATATTACAAATTGCACCTTCGCACTTCTACTAAAACTCCAACTATACGAGGCAAAGTCCGCAGCCTCAACATAAGCAACAGCTGCAGCTAAACTACTAAAGAATACCTGCAGAAGAAGCTGCAACCCATTCACTTTACTTTGCTCTAAACATGCTGCTACACTCACAAATATTTGACCCTGCCACCCCAAAACAAAGAAAAATAAATCGCAACCTACTCCTCTTCTATTCCCTCCTCCAATATGCCATGAAACCATAAACACATTCTAAGCCAACCTACTAACACCTGTAGGCCAGATGGATACTAACTAGATTCCCTGCACTAAACCTCAACTCTCCATAACATACATTGATCCTTTATGTCAAACTTGCAGCCTTCAAACCATAAAATAATAAAAACATACAAATTACAGGTCCTGGACCTGCAATCAAATCAATGAGATAAAACTGAAAATAAACATACTAGCAAATATGAAATCTAAATGCTTAAAAGAAATGGGATGTGACCTTGCTAAGGGCAGTGAACTGAGGCGTCGATATGAGGAAAGCGACTCGACTAAACGACAAGCATAGCCGACAACTCGAATGACATAGAAGCGATCAAATAAATCCAATAGAAAGCAGTCACTATAGGATGCACATGGGGTTGATCTGACACAAAGGGGTTGGCAGAAATTAAATATACTACACACAAAAGGGCCGATTTGCACGATTTCTGTTTAGCATCAAGAAATATTAGGAATATTAAAATTAATGGAAGAAATAACCACAAGAAAAACATTTTATAAAAAAAAGGAAAAACCAAAAAAAAAAAAAGAAATTCAACAAGGTAGTTCAGGAAGTCAAAGAGCCAAAACACTTACAAAGGAAAAAAAACTGCTACAATAGAAGAATAATGTGAACCGTCAGTCTTGAAGGATCAAAATATTGAGAATTCTTCATCTCTTCTAAGCAAAACACTTTCCCACAAAAATCTTAAATCTATATAATTTATGTCCAATGGAAAACCAAAGGAGAAAACATGGAAGAATCGACCAGATATACTTGGGAAATAAGAAAAAAGCAAGATCTTCTATGGATAGAATTGGTAAGAACTTCATCATTACCTTCAAAAATAATGTATATAATCGTATCCAGTTATACATTATCTAAAATCGACTTAATTTATAAACGGGTTACATGTATCTTACTGTATAAATAAACGCTTGAATTTCACCAAACTTTGTTTGTTCAACAACTTTTGGTAAATGTTATTTAAAAATCTATCTTCCAATACTGATGTTTTGAAATATTATATCTACAGATAATGTAACTATTTCTACAGAGAGTAGTGATCAAGCAAATGTGAAAGAGATTACGGAGATAGTCTACACAAAACAAACAATTAATCCTTTGCGGAATATTACAAATGGTTAGTTTTCGTCTTGATCTTACTATATTTATATCTCTATTTACGAAAAATATAAATGTTTAACCAATTCGATTATTTTAGCACCAAAACTTGCAAATATATATCAGAAAAGGGAGAAGAAAATTTCACTTCCTGATTTAAATGAAGATCCGGACAACCAAGGTAATGATATATTTTACTATTTATTATATAATTTGCTTCGACCTGTTTGTTATTGAGATATACTATATTACATTTATCTTATTGTAACAATAAACAATTGAATATCTATGAACTTTCTTGATTCTGCATCATTTGGTAAAGTAGTTTATAATTCACTATTTCGACAATTTATTTTGAGCTATTAATCGTAAAGAGAATGTGATTCATTCTACAGTGAATCGCAATGAAGCACATTCAAGAGGAATTAGGATCTGCACAAAAGAAACAATTAATTCATCGCATCATATAAGAAATGGTTAGTTTTCTTATCTACATAACTTTATTTGTATTATCTATTTATATAAAATATAAGGTTTAATCAATTCGATCATCTAACACTAATGTTAATACCAGACTTTGAAAATACACACCAAGAAAGGGGAAATGGAAATAAAATTCCTAATTTAAATGAAAATTCATCTACATGGGTTGAAGATAAATTCACTGATTTAAATGATAATCCGGACGATCAAGGTAATGACACAATCTGCTCACAATTAGACTCCTATTACATAGTCTGATTCGACCTGTTACTTTATTATCTAAACACCAGATATTAAGTCTTATTTTCATGTGTTGCCTCAACTTATTGTAGGTATTCAAAGTGTCAACCCAGATATGCAGAAACATCATAATTTGCCTGATCTAAACTATTCTTATTCTGTTCCTAGTTAGTATCTTAAGTTACTGGTACCTTGGAATCAGTTGACATGTTATGAATCGCCATACAGACACAAGAGAGTAAAAATTATTTTTATATATTTCCTAACAGATCGTAGAAAGCGACCAATGGTAGACGATGAAAGTGAAGATGTATATGAAAATGAGAATGAGTGTGAAGGTATATCAATTAAAAATTACACAAAGTATTATTAATGCAAAATTAAATCACAATGATAACAATACTAAACATACCACTTGTTTAACCTAGATCCGATTTTAGGCCAATTAACAATTAAATTTATATTTGCGGAGTCACGATCAATAGTTGAGATTAAGAGTTTGAACGACGAACCAAAATGGTGATAATACGAGAACGAGATATAAGTATTAACTAGTAAAGATAAAGCATAAACGAAAATAAGGAAAGGTAACTGTATCGTATCGTATCGTATCGTTTATCCTCGGGGAGAGCTCTTCGATACTAATCGCACTTAGAGGATCAAAGATCTAAAATAACAGGCAAATATGAGCAAAAGAAATATCTGAGCAAGAGTGAGAGAGTATTCTTATGGATATTGTAGACAGGAAGTTCAGTTGTTTTACAATGGTATTGGGTGAATGCTATTTATAAGTCTAATAGGCACCCGTTGGGATTCGTAACCGCTGGGCATGGATCCGTCTGGATATGTAACTGCTGGGCACGTATCCGTTGGATGCATAACCGCTGGGTTGTAATGATTGCTTTAATGACCATTAATTGAATGATCGTGAATGATCATGTTAATAACTGCTCACATAGACCGTGTTGACTGATGGAGTGTTTCATAACTCCTTTAGGTCTGCTCGTGATAAATGTCTGTCCGTTAGATGTCTGTCCGTTGGAACTTGTGCTCGTGCCACGTGGTAGACACGTGTCACCCTTTTAAGTCCAATCAGCTTTTATCCAATACAGATAGTCCCCGCACTTCTCGAGCAGAGTATCTGTTCGAGGAGTAGATAGGAATTTTGGGGGGAATTTCTTGTAAACTTTTGTCTTCGTGTGACGAGGCTTGGTGACGTACGAACCTTATCAGTTACGTGACAAGCCCTTATGACGTGCGCATTTAATGCGCCGTATAAAAAAGTAACTGCAGCTGGCACGCCTGCGCGATTGCAGTTCATTCTGAAGTAACTACTGCGCATCCCAAAAGTAAAAGTAATGATTTTAACCGCTTCAATCACGTGCACACGTCGCCTGTTGATCGCGAGGTGACCGCTGCTCTTCAGGATAATGATGACACTATAAAATTTGTTGAACCCTATTCTTTCTTTTGACGGCCAGATCTGATCGTAGTCTCTTGGATGACCTCCACGTATCTCGAAGGAAGTTGATGAGCTGAATTTCCTCTCCTATAAATAGGGGTTTGCTTGATGAGAAACTTTTTACTTGCCTTTATTTCTTCTCCATTGTTCTTTGAAAACCTTTGAACTAGCTTTTGAATTCTTCTTCGTAATCTTTTTGAAATCATGGCTTCAAGGTGTAGAAAAAATCAAGGTGCAGATATTGCTGGTAGTTCCTCCGCGGCCACTCCTAGGCCCAGGGCTACTCAGGCTACTGCTGCAGAAATTATGGGGTGAATTAGAGGCGGACTGTAACATTAAGTCCTTTAATAATAATCAAGGAGATACGCGCAATTGGCCAGCGTATAGGTTTAAGTCTGGGATCACGAAGGAGTTGATCCCACAGGTGAGGATGGACTATCATTGGGATGACGAGATTCCCCTTTTGCCGGTCTCCGAGGAGGAGAATATTACTTCCCATAGGGCTGGGTGGACAGCCATGTGCACCTACCCTTTCACAGTGGGATCTAGGTTATCCCTGCACCCTGTGCTGGAGAGGCTCTGCAGGGAGTACCTGCTCTGCCCTGGGCAACTGTGCCCTAGTATATATAGAATAGTTACACTTTTATATTGGTATGCAACGGAAACCGATCAATCTTTTGGATACGAACATTTATTTTCTTTGTACAATATATAAATTTTTAAAGACGGCTATGTGAATGCCCGGATGCGCGGGAGCAAGGTCTTGGTGCGCAGTTCTGAGGATACAGGTGACCGAGGTTGGTTCACCGGTATCTGTTCGTGCGCTCCTCGGCCTTGACTTTTGGCGACAAGGCTTACCTTCCTGAAGTCTGGAACAAGAAGTGTAAGTCCCCGAGTATTTTTGAAATTTTTCGTGTTCTTCTTTTTCTTCTCATCTGCTAACTCCGTTCAACTTCTTTTTGTAGTGGCCAAGCAACCCTACGACGGGCTCATTCCTGTTGAAGAGCTGACGGCGTGGGTTGAGGCAATTTTGAAGGAGTTTGCTCCTGAGAGGAGAGAATGAGCGCATTTTGCTGCGCATAAGAGTTTGACCGTGAAAAACCATGGTGAGAATATTTCTGCTTTCATGATTATTCTTCTCCTTTGAAACTTCTCCATGTCTGGCCGTCTTTACCTTTTCGCAGGTCTGGGTACTCAAGGAGATTTCTTTCCTGCTCCCCCCTAGACGGGCCTTCCAAGCCTGTTGCTGACCCAGATGCTAAGGCCGCGGCGATACTAGCTTCGGTAGAGGCACTGCGCAACAGGGAGGGGGGCGAGGAACTCTTGTCCGGTGGTTTGGACTCCCTGAAAAGGAAAAAGAAGAGCTAGGGCGAGGGCGGAGCACGGAAGAAGTCTGCTCGTAAGACTTCCATGGCTGGCGGCCAAACCTCATCTGCTGGGGGTGAGCCTTCGTCTAGGGCCAGCGTACCGGAGCCCGTAGAAGAGAATGTCAATACTGCTGCTGAAGTCCCCGAGTCTGCACGGGGAGAAGGTTTAGCCAAGGAGGTTATCTATCTTTCGGATACTGAGGCTGAAGTTCATGTTCCCCTTAGGCGAAGACCTCATCTCCGAAGTGACAGAAGGAGGGTCGAGGAGGAGGCTGTCCGTACTCCGGAGAGGAGTCCCCGAGTTGATGACGGGGTGAAGACAGCTCCTTCTCGTGCAGATAAGGGGAAAAGAAAATTGGGAGAAGAAGAAGAAGAAAAAGAAGAAGTGAGGGAAGAAGTTAGGGAAGAAGTTCCCCAAGAGGGTAGCCGGGGTCCTCATGTTTTTCGTTTCGAGGACCTGGAGAATGTGGCTACTGAGGGGGCGACGCCTGTCGGTCTTCGCGAGTGCGAGACGATAAATCCTGGAGTGGAGGGTGATTCTAAGCTTTCATCGGCAAGATTCATCTGGCGGTCAGTCATCGGTGGCCGGACAGAATTGAAGGATATCAGGGGTGTCCGTTACAAGTTTGGGCCAAATTATCCTTCTGAGCAGGCTTGGGAACCCAAGTACTGTGAGAGGAAGCATACCTTGAAACTTGCCCCTGATGTTAACTTCATAACTGGGCCAGGCGGTTTGGCTAAGGCGGTCTCCTCGCTCATCGGTCCCCATGAAGAATGGGTGCTGAGGGAGCTAAGCGATGAGGAGTTGGCCTTTCAGATTGCCGCTGACTCTGCCCGGGTAAGTGTTTCCCGCTTTGTGTTGGGAATAACTTTAGCCTCAGACTTCTAACCTTGACTTATTTTGCTTTTTCAGTCAAGTATGCTGGCTGCCAAGCTCATGTTTCGCTCTAGGATTAACAACGTCGATCAAGTACTCGAGGTAAAGAAAGAGTTGTTGGATGCTCTGAAGGAGAACAAGATCTTGATGGAGCAGTGTTGTCTCCTAGGGGGTGAGGTTAATCGGTTGACTGATTTCAACAATGATTGTGTCGAGCAGATTAACGCACTCACCAGGGAGAATGACCTTTCTTCTTGAAGAAAAAGAAGGGTTCGCACGCTCTGTTCAGGGTCTAGAGAGATTACTTGAAGAATGTACAACTTCTTTGAACAGTGCTATTAAGGATCATGCATCCCTTGAGATGGATCTGCAGAGAGCCAATGAAGGATCTGTTAAGGCCAGAGCTGATCTTCAGGCTGCCAAGGATCAGGTCGCTCAATTGATGAGTGCCCAGGCTGCATTAACCAAGGACTTGGCAAACCTGCGCGATCAGTCTGAGATCAAGGACAAGCTTGCTGCGCTTGAAGCTAAACGTTCATTGCTCGTGCAGATTCAAGCTAAACAAGTTAATGTTGAGGAGATGCTGCAGACGACAAAGAATGCTATTCGAAGAATAAGACAAGCACTGAATCTCTCTCCCGAGGAGTCTGAAGGCGAAGATGAAGATGAGGACGAAGATGACGGCGAGAATTCGGGGGACGATGGCAGGAACGACGGAGCTGGTGCGTCGGGTCCTGATCGTAGCCCCAAATGTTGATGCCTTTTCCCAATCTCTGATTGATTTTTTTTATTGTCTGGCGAGAGCCAGATTTGTTTGTTTGTGGACAGAAGTCTGGTAAAGACTTTCTGGTCTCTTGTATGGCCGGTTTCATTTGGCCTTTGATCACTCTGTAAACTTCTGTCAGCTGTTTTCGGCATTTTATTGTTTTACAGGATAATGTATATATGCTTGTAGATCCATTCAATGACTATTTTTAGCCTGAACTTTTGATCTTTCGTTTGCATGTGTTGTGGCTTTCATGCCTTATGATTGGGAATTTTTTTGAAGTTTGAACTTTATTAAGTTCTGGTCTCCAAAATTTTGCCCGAATGTTTTTAACTTAGCCATTCGTTAGGAAGAGGTCGTAAGTTGTGAGTAGTCTGACCGAATCGTGGTCGTTAGATTTTTTGGCCGAATCGTTGCTCTGTACGTATAACCTTGCTTATCGTTTAGATAGTCGAAAGTTGTTGCACGGCTTTGTAGATTGGCTCTGGCCAAGTTGCTGGCCTTGTGAATGACTTCTCTTATTTTCGTGGAAGTCTTGTCACGTAAAAGTTTTTGAAAAACTTTAAAAAATTCGCCTTTTGGTAAGGTATTTTGCCTTTATGAATGTCTTATCTGGCCTACAAGGGCCTCTCACCACCCCCCTTGTTTTTATGTTGGAGCACGTAAAGTGATAACATGAAAAGAGTTGCGGTGAGCTGTATATAGAACACAGATAACCAAACGAGGAGTGTGTCCATTGTGGGATTCGAACCCACAGCTGCGAAGTTGAAGAACTTCGAGCTCTACCAGTTGAGCTAAACGGATCTGACCTTGTTTAGGTCGTTCGTACCATTTAGAGAGAAAATATAATAAAGGTAAGAACTTTCATGAAAATAAAAGGTAAGTTTAAGATAACTAACCGTTTTACCACTTAAAAGTGGTACCTTTTGAGGTGAACCACATTCTAACTGTTCTGGACAGTGGATCCGTCTGGTCATTCCAAGCGAAAAGATCCCTTGCCGATTGAAGCAATTACTTTGTAGGGGCCTTCCCAGTTAGGGCCAAGCTTCCCTGAATTTGTCTCTTGTGTGCTCTGGAGACTTTTCTGTGTACAAAGTCTCCAACCTGGAAGCTTCGTACGCGCAGTCCCCGATTGTAATATTGCTCGATTCGTTCTATCTGAGCGACTACACGTACAAGAGCTAGCTCTCTCCGTTCTTCGAGGAGATCCAGTTCTTCGGAGAGGTTGACTGAGTTTGATTCCTCAGTGGCATGTGCATATCGCAGGCTGGGGTCTCCTATTTCAATTGTGATTAGAGCATCTGCACCATATACCAATGAGTAAGGAGTCTCTCCGGTACTCATTTTTATTATTGTGCGATAAGCCCATAGTACTCCAGGTAACTCTTCTACCCAGCATCTCTTTGCCTGCTCGAGGCGCTTTTTAAGGGATTCAACGATGATTTTATTAGTAGACTCTGCCTGTCCATTGGCAACAGGATGATACGGAGAGGAAGTGATCCTCTTGATGTGCAGATCGCCGAGGAACCTAGTCACTTTCTGGCCGATAAATTGCGGGCCGTTTTCCATGACTATTTCCTTAGGTGCTCCAAAGCGACATACGACAAAACGCTAGAGGAAGTCGACAACCTCCGTTTTTCGTATCCTTGTGTATGCTGCCGCTTCGACCCACTTTATGAAGTAATCAGTGATGATCAATAAGAAGCGCATCCCCCTTGGTGCGGTAGGAAGAGGACCGACTATATCCATCCCTCATTTCATAAAGGGCCACAGAGAGATTATTGAATGGAGTGGTTCTGCTGGCTGATGGAGAAGATGGGCGAACCTCTGGCATTTGTCACATTTTTTAACAAATTCGTTCGTATCTTTCTCTATTTTGTCCCAATAATAACCCGCGCGAATCAACTTCCTGGTTAATGCCTTGCCCCCGGAATGATTTCCACAACAGCCTTCGTGGACCTCTCTCATCACATAATTGATTTGACTTGGTCCGAGACATTTTGCGAGAGGTCCTACAAACATCCTGCGGTAGAATTCGCCATTGAGAATTGTATATCGAGCAGCTTTTACTCGGAGTTTGCGAGCAGCTTTTATATCTACGGGTAGAGTTCCATGGATAAGATAATTTGTTATCTCATTCCACCAGTCCTATGTAGCATTGATGGTGTTGACTTCGAACTTTTCTCTGTCCATGGTCGTGTAGAGAAGTTGAACAACAGCTGAAGAGCTGGCTGCCCCTATATTTGCCACTGATCCCATATTTGCGAGAGTATCAGCTTCATGGTTCTCTTCCCGTAGAATCTGAATTGCTTCCCATTCGTCAAACTGTGCTAGGAGCTCTTTCACTCGGGTGAGGTACACTTGCATCCTGGATTCTCGTGCAATGAAACCTCCATTAACTTGATTGACCACCAGCTGAGAGTCGCTTTTTAGTTTGACGATGGTTGCTCCATAACTTCGGGCTAGTTCTAATCCTACAATAACGGCCTCATATTCGGCCTCATTGTTAGTAATAAATGGGCACTTGATAGCCTGCCTTACCGTCTCATCGGATGGAGCGACGAGAACTAATCCAAGCCCAGACCCTTTGACGCTCGAGGAACCATCTGTGTGAAGGTTCCACGTGCCAGGAGCCTGCCCTGCATAAAGAATAGCTTCTCTTTCTGCCTCAGGGTAAATATTAGTGCTGAAATCTGCCACGAAGTCTGCCAGAACTTGTGACTTTATTGCTACCCTAGGCTGGTAGGTAATATCAAATTTAGATAATTCTATAGCCTATTTTACTAACCTTCCTGAAAATTCAGGTTTGTGCAGAACATTTCGTAAAGGAAAGGTTGTAACTACAGCTATCGAATGACTTTGAAAGTAAGGGCGTAACTTACGAGCAGCAGTTACCAGTGCCAATGCCAATTTTTCTAAAGGTTGATAGCGTGTTTCTGCGTCAATTAGAGCTTTGCTAATGTTATAGATAGGAAGTTGTTTACCATTTTCTTCCCGAACTAGAACGGCGCTTACCGATGACTCTGAGACTGCCAAATAAATCAGCAGCTACTCACCCTCCTGAGGTATGGAGAGAAGTGGTGGATTGGATAGATACTTTTTCAGATCCTTCAATGCATGTTGGCATTCAGGGGTCCATTCGAACTCCTTGTTTTGTTTCAATACATCAAAGAAACTCTTGCATCGGTCAGATGATCGGGAAATGAATCTGCGTAGGGCCGCCACTCTCCCCGTCAGTTTCATGACATCTTTCCTGTTGTGAAGTACATCAATGGCTTTAATTTGAGCGGGATTGACTTCAATTCCACACTGAGAAACGATGAATCCCAGGAACTTTCCCGATCCAACTCCGAATGCACATTTCTCTGGATTCAGCTTCATGTTGTACTGATCCAAGATTCAGAAAGCTTCTTTCAAATGAACCAGATGGTCTTCTGCTCGTTTGGATTTGATCAACATATCATCGATGTACACTTCCATAGTCTTACCGATATGGTCATGAAATATTCGATTGACTAGACGCTGATATGTTGCACCTGCATTTTTTAGTCCAAATGGCATAACTTTATAACAATACGTACCTCGACAGGTTATGAACACCGTTTTTTCCTGATCTTCAGGGTCCATCAATATTTGGTTATATCCGGAATAAGCGTCGAGGAAGGTGAGCAACTTGTGTCCGGCTGTTGCGTCGATCAGTTGATCTATCCTGGGAAGGGGATATGAATCCTTCGGGCAGGCTTTGTTTAGATCCGTGAAGTCAATGCAGACTCGCCATTTACCATTCTTTTTAGGTACAACAACCACGTTGGCTAGCCAGTCTGGATATTTGACTTCACGTACTGACCCAATTTTTAACAGTCGGTCGACCTCGTCGTTGATGACCTGGTTCCGAAATGCTCCATGTTGGCGCATCTTCTGTTTCACCGGGTGGTGATACAGATCGACGTTCAACCTGTGAGTAATGATGTTAGGAGAAATATCTGTCATATCTGCATGAGACCAGGCGAATGTTGTGTGCCGCTCCTTGAGGGACTGGAGGATATCTCCCCGTAGGCGTTCGCTCAGTTCAGTCCCTAAGTACACCTTCCGCTCCAGCTTATCGGCGAACAATTCTTCGGGTTCCAAAGCTTCCACGGTCTGCATGTGTTTTCCTCTTTCGTCCATCTTCGTGATGAATTCCGGGACCTCGTACTCAGCTTTTTCATGTGGTGTATCTGGCCCCGGTCGCTGTAATTGCTATTTGTTCTCTTCGGGTAGTTTGAGAGCCACCGAATAGCAGTCTCGGGCAGAGCGTTGCTCTCATCGGACCTCACGTACTCTCCATTCGGATGGGAACTTCAATACTTGATGATAAGTTGAAGGAACAGCTTGCATGTCATGGATCCAAGGTCTTCCAAAATGATGTTGTAGGCTAGATTCGCATCAACAACATGAAAAGTTGTTTCCTTCGCTACCCCTTCGGCGAGAGTTGTCAGAGTAATCTCACCAAGAGTCTTCTCACTTGAGTTGTTGAAGCCGGAGAGAACTCGAGATATGGGTACGATCTTGTCCGACAGCTGCATCTCTCTGACAACCTGTGATTGGATAATGTTTGCAGAACTGCCCGCATCAATGATCACTCTCTTAACATCGAACTCCGCCACGCGTAACGTTATGACTAACGCATCAGCATGTGGAAATTGCGAGCCGTCTGCATCAGAATCCTCGAATGTGATTACTTCTTCTGATCGTGGGCGCTTGTTGTTTGTGATGGAGACCTTTGCATACTTCTTTGTTGTGAAGGTAACGGATTCCACCTTGATTTCACCTGAAATAACATTAACTGTCCTCATTGGAGAGGATGCTCGTAGAGGGCCAGGTTTGTTCTGCTGTGCTTTCACATGAGTCTGCTTCCCCTTCTCGGTCAGGAACTCCTTCAAGAATCCATGTTTCAACAAATGAGCAATTTCATACCTTAGGGCTTTGCAGTCCTCGATGGTGTGACCATGGTCACGATGGAAATCGCACCACAGGTCCTGGTTTCGCTTGCTTGGGTCGGTCTTCATGTCTTTCGGCTACTTGACCTTCTCTCCCATATCTTTGAGTGCTGCCACTACTTCAGACATCTCCACGTTGAAACTCGGCAGGCTTAGGGCTCCACGGAGGCTTGATTCTGAGTCATCTCTCCGGGACAATCCTTTGTTGTTGCGGTTGCATCCTTTGGAATGGCTGCGTGACTGATCAGGGTACGGTTCATAACATACGTCTGCTCTTTCGGTCTCTGCCTTTCCGCCGGATCCACTATTGCGTGCCTGAGCCCTTCCTCGAGTACATGTTCCAATCAATTTATCTTCATCGATACGTACCTTTGAATTGTAACGGTTGTAGACGTCTGACCAACTGGCTGCTGGGAACTCGCGAAGAGACTCATAAAGTCTACGCGTGGCCTCTGAGCTCCTAATATCCAAGCTGTTGGTAAATGCGATCGCTGCCCATCTGTCTGGTACTTTGGGAAGCATCATACGCTCTCTTTGGAAGCGATCCACGTATTTGCGGAGGGACTCCTCGGGTCTTTGTTTGATCTCAAAGATATCCTCTACGCGGGTCTCTGACTTCTGAGCGCTTGTGTGTGCCTTCACGAACAATTCAGCCATCTCTGCGAAAGACCCAATGGAGTTGGGTGGCAACATTGAGTACCATCGTAAAGCTCCATCTGCTAGGGTTTCCACGAACTTCTTCAATTGAACAGATTCGATCTCCTCATCGGTGAGATCGCTAGCCTTTATGAAGTTGCTGAACATCATGAGGTGGTCGTTGGGATCAAACGTTCTGCGATACCTCGGAATGCTTGTCATTTTGAACGTCTTAGGTATCGCCTTCGGGGCTGCCTCCTTCTTCCAGGGTCGCTGGGAATATCGTTGGACATCGACTTTCTTCAGCGTGGGTGGAGCACCCGGTATCTGATCAATTCTCTCATGAAGAGACTTTTGAAGTGCTTCCTGGCTTTCTTTGAATTGTTTGGCGAGAGCTTCCACAACAATGCTCACTTCTGTAGGCGCCATGGACCCTCCATTCTGATTCTGGTTGACTTGGGTCGTTGGATCCGTAGTACCTCCATTATTCTGCTCTCCGCCTTGCCTTGAAGTATGTGAAGAAGGTGCGTCACGACCAGGTGCTGCAGCATCAACCCTTGTAGTTGAAGGGGTACTCCTTCGGAGAGAAGTGAGTGCCTCATTTATTCCTCGATTTACCTCTGCCTGTTCCTACATGAAAGCAAAGAGTGTTTCCTGGAGGTTCCCTTGGCCAGGGGAGAGACTCCTATGGCGTCGTCTCCTGAGCGGAGTAGTGCTCTGAGAGCGCATACGCCTATTTCGCTGCCTGACCGGTCCTTGGGAAGATTGTTGCTACCCATCGGACGAGTAATCGGGAGAATAATCAGGAGAGTAATTAGGACTGAGTGAAGGAGTATTTACCTGATCTCTGCCTACGATAGTTCGTTGGGAATTTCTTTCTGCCATGTTAGTTATAGAACAAAAAGACTGACGAAAAGAGGTGTAATATCAGAAAAGATAAACTATTAACCTACGAAGGCTATTGACCGGCTCACACTGTGGTCGCCAAATTGTTTAACCTAGATACGATTTTAGGCCAATTAACAATTAAATTTATATTTGCGGAGTCACGATCAATATTTGAGATTAAAAGTTTGAACGACGAACCAAAATGGTGATAATACGATAACGAGATATAGGTATTAACTAGTAAAGATAAAGCATAAACGGAAATAAGGAAAGGTAACCGTATCGTATCGTTTATCCTCGGGGAGAGCTCTTCGATACCAATCGCACTTAGAGGATCAAAGATAAAAAATAATAGGCAAATATGAGCAAAAGGAATATATGAGCAAGAGTGAGAGAGTATTCTTATTGATATTGTAGACAGGAAGTTCAGTTGTTTTACAATGGTTATGGGTGAATGCTATTTATAAGTCTAATAGGCACCCGTTGGGATTCGTAACGGCTGGGCATGGATCCGTCTGGATATGTAACTGCTGGGCACGTATCCGTTGGATGCATAACCGCTGGGTTGTAATGATTGCTTTAATGACCGTTAATTGAATGATCGTGAATGATAATGTTAATAACTGCTCACTTAGACCGTGTTGAATGATGGAGTATTTCATAACTCCTTTAGGTCTGCTCGTGATAAATGTTTGTCCGTTAGATGTCTGTCCGTTGGAACTTCTGCTCGTACCACATGGTAGACACTTGTCACCCTTTTAAGTCCAGTCAGCTTTTATCCAATACACCACTAAGAATTTATCATCTTTTTTTTCTTAGAGAATGACGTCGAATGTGGAGACATTTGCAGTGAAGGTATGTTTGATGTGCCTTTCTATTATATATAGATATATATGTATATATAGTGTTGTATATATTTTAAAATTTATTTTAAATTATTAGGATATTGGGATATTGAAGATGCTACTTATGCGTGTGAACATTGTGGAGCATATTTTTGGTAAGAAGAAAGAACTGAAAAGTGTAAAAAGCCTAAACAACCAAAGTTCTCTTTATGTTGCCAAGGTGGAAAGATAAAGCTACCCACTGTGAAAGAACCTCCAGAAATTTTAAAACAATTGTTGGTTGGTTCAGGTTTGAGGAAACATCTATTTTAGTGTACTTATTATATATATTACAATCAACATTCCATTTAACTACATATATATGTCAGTATCTATATTTATCAATGCGTTACTCTTATCATACGCAGGACCTAAGAGTGACCATTTTCGAGAAAATATTCGGAGTTATAATTCCATGTTCTCATTTACATCTATGGGGGGAAAGATTGATGTCTCCATCAACAACACAAAAGGTCCTAGAACTTTCAGGTTGCGTGGGCAGAATTACCATCACATTGGAAGTTTATTGCCTCCAGAGGGATCCGATCTAAAGTTCTCACAATTATATATTTACGATACAGAAAATGAAGTGGAAAATAGAACTAATGCTGTAAGGTTAGTATTACACACTTCCTGTCTGTTACACTTACTGATTTGCAATGTCAACATCCCAATCTTTTTTCATCAGCTGCATACACTTATAAGGCTGACCATATGTGGGATCCTGCATTATTTACAGACATTTCACTGCTTCTAAAAGTGTTCAGAATTTCTATCTGTGAAATACTTACCATGTATATGATGAAAGACTTTACTTTGACCACCACTTAATATGTCATTGTTTGGCTTAAGAAATAATATCTTCCTGCATTGTTTGGATTATTCTGTGAGTTTTTCCACATCAAATTCTCTCCATCGTCATTTTACTTCATTCACCTATACTTTTCTTTTACTTTAGAAGGCACTTACAACTTCTGCCCTGGGTACTAGTGGGTGGTTGTTTTGAATGAAGTCAGGGTATTCTGTTATTACTAACAATCATGATGTTAAGATTTTTAACAGTAGGAAAACTTCTTAGGATCACTTTCTCTGTCATTGTTTGAAGTGCAGTCTTCTATAAAGCCACTAAGTAATTCCTCGCTTCACACAAGTTCTTCAGTTTAAGCAATGAGCCAATGATTTTCAATAACATTCAATTTAAATCTACAAGAATGACATAGCTCTATTAAAGACCTTCTTTGGCATGTAACAACATTAAAAGTATTTAGTAGCACTCGATACAAGAAGATTCTAAGCCACTGTGAAATTGCTTAAGTGACTTCAGTTACATGCTGCATAAATCCATACACCAAAGGACTTGATTTTCCATAAAATTAGGCTACATAGTGTTAGCTTTATCCGCGTGCGACTCATTTGGATATAAGACGTTGTATCCACACTTAGATTCATGTGGCTTCCCCTTCTCAAGTTACAACCAACTTACATCATCCTCATCTTCTATTATTAGTAATGGACATTTACATATTTACGATACACAAAATGAAGTGGAAAAAATAATTAATGCCGTAAGGTTAGTATCACACACTTCCTGTCTGTTACACTTATCGATTTGCAATGTCAACATCCCAGTCTTCTTTCATCAGATGCATACACTTATAGGGCTGACCATATGTGGGATCCTGCATCTATTGCAGACGTTTCAATGTTTCTGAAAAAGCTCGGCATTTCCATCTGACAAATACCTACCATGCATATGATGAAAGACTTTACTTTGGGCACCACTTAGTATGTCATTGTTTGGCTTTACAAATGATATCTTCTTGCATTGTTCGGATTATCCTGTGAGTTTTTCCTCATCAAATTCTCTCCATCGTCAGTTTACCTCATTCACCTATACTTTTCTTCCACTTTAGAATGCACTTTCAGCTTCTGAGATGGGTATTGGTGGGTTGTTGTTTGAATCAGGTCAGGATATAATTTAATCACTAACAATCATTCTAAACTGTAGTTCTGTTTGAGGTTCTATTTGTTTTAAATTTTTTTCCTTCTTTTTGGCTGCTATAGTAAGCGACTTGAAGCTCGAATATCTGTAATATAATGTTGTTCTTCAATATTGGTAAATTTGATTTGCTGAATGCTGAGTAACAAAAATTCAGCTTTCTCTTCTCAACCTGTTTGTATTTTCTTAATGATTACAACATAACGATACAATTTTATAGTAACAACTGTAATCTTCTTTTCACAGTGGTGGTCAAAATGTGAACAAACTTCATGCTGAAATTGTTTTCGATCTGAAGCAAACGCTTGATGGCCACAATGTTTTGGCAAAAATATTTGGAATGGTCAGAGATAGATTTCAAGAAGATAATGGATCCAATGCTAGACTCAGGTTGATAGGCAAAAGAAGCACCGATGGAAGAAGATACAACTTACCTACGACTTCGGAGGTAGCTACTTTGGTGGTTGGAGATTTTGAACCATCTAGAGAAGATAGAGATATCATTATTGAAGAAAAAAAATGAAAAGTTACAAAGGATAAATGAATTGAATGCTGCATATTTAAGTTTACAATATCTTTTATTATTTCCATATGGTGAAGATGGATACAGAGAGGACATAGCTTTGAATGGGGATAAGAATGGAGGAAGGCAAGCTGTGAGCATGCGAGAATATTTCGCTTACAAAGTTCAAGAAAGGAAGAATGAATTTCCAACTATTGTGTCTGCTGGTAGATTATTTCAACAGTTCTTAGTTGATGGATATACAATGATCGAATCTTCTAGATTAAAATATATTAGAACTCATCAAACACAATTAAGAGTTGCTATGTATAAAGGATTAGCAGATGTTGTTTTGCGTGGAGAGACAGATTCTTCTTCTATAGGGCAAAGGGTAATTATTGGTTCTAGATTTGTTGGGAGTGCACGATACATGATCCAAAATTACCAGGATGCTATGGAAATATGCAAATGGGCTGGATACCCTGATCTTTTTTTATCACTTTTACCTGTAACCCAAAGTGGCATGAGATTCATAGATTTGTAAGGCATAGGGGATTAAAGCCCGAGGATCGACCAGACATTCTAGCAAGGGTTTTCAAAATAAAATTGGATCACTTAATAAAGGACTTGCGAGAAAATCAAGTTTTTGGAGCTGTAAAAGCAGGTATGTGAATCCTCTTCTGAAATAGATATTTAGTAAAAAAATCTTACTATACAAACGCTAAAAGATTAGTTATCTAATTCTTTATTTACCTTTTAATACAGTGATTTATACGATTGAATTTCAAAAACGAGGATTGCCTCATACTCATATCTTGCTTTTCCTACATGAACATAACAAATATCCAACAGCTTCGGATATTGATCAAATAATATCTGCTGAAATACCAGATGAGTTTGAGGATAAACATTATTACAATGCCGTTCAAAATTTTATGGTACATGGTCCATGTGGTTCTGCTAGAAAATCTTCTCCGTGCATTCAAAACGGGAAATGTTCAAAGCACTTCCCAAAAAAAATTTTTGATTCAACAACAATAGATGAAGATGGATATCATATTTATAGAAGAAGGGATAATGGCAGAACTATAAAGAAGAATAGTGTTGACTTGGATAACAGGTTTGTGGTGCCGCACAATCGATTCTTATTGTTAAAGTATGGTGCCCATATTAATGTTGAATGGTGCAATCAATCAAGATCCATAAAGTACTTATTTAAGTATGTGAATAAAGGACATGATCGTGTCACCGCTGCATTTACTCAAAGCTTGCAGGATGAAGGTTCATCAAAAGTAGATAAAATCAATATGTATTATGATTGTCGATATATTTCATCCTATGAAGCTGCTTGGAGAATATTCAAATTTTCAATCCACCATAGAGAACCTCCTGTGGAAAGACCAGCATTTCATCTAAAAGATGAACAGAAAGTCGTTTTTGCTGATAATGATCCCATCGATCATGTTGCCAACAGACCAACTGTAAGAGATTCAATGTTTCAGAAATGGTTTGACGCAAACAGTAAGTCTCCTAAAGCCAGAGAATTAAGTTATGCAGAATTTCCTCTTAAGTTTGTTTGGAAAGCCATAAAAATTGGGAGCGGCGAAAAACATCTCAATTTTCGATTGGAAAGATATTCTCTGTCCCACCTGGGAGCGGAGAGCTTTATTATCTCAGATTGCTATTGAATGTTGTTAAAGGTCCGACACAATATGAGGACCTAAGAACAATCGACAACATTGTCTATCCCACTTAGAGATGCATGTTATGCACTTGGATTGCTAGATGATGACAAAGAATATGTGGACGCCATAAAGGAGGCAAGTAACTGGGGAATGCCATCGTATCTTAGGCAATTATTTGCTATGCTGCTGTTATCCAACTCAATGTCATGTCCAGAAAATGTTTGGCAAGAAACATGGGTATTGTTATCGGAAGATATCCTCCATGAAGTAAGAGTGCTATTGACTAATCCATGTACTACGATAAATCTTAACTTTTTTTTATGGTATTTTGTGTGTGTTAAAAATTCAGGTGCCTTGAAGGATACAAATTAATATTCTAAGTATAACAAAATACAAATACAATTGTCCTTCATTGTCAGTTTAAGTGATTGTCACCATAGGACTTTGGTTCATAATGATATTCTCTGTTACAAGGACTGATGGCCCAAATTCTAATTTCTATGCTTGAATTTAGCACAAACATGCTCAATACAAGAATATTACAACATGGAATTTATAATTAATGAAAGTAAATGTTATGGAAGGAGAGTTGTTTGGAGAATTTGTTTGAAAAATAAATACCATGTAGTTTTATCTGCATTTTTCTTAACTAAGCTATAACTAAGTGTTACATGCTATGCATATTGCTATTCAGACCCAAAAATTTAAGTTACTTTTACTTACAATGCTACAGTTCGATACATTTGGTCTCACTAAAAATAAATAGATTATGTTGTAGGCTTTTATTTTATATATCTAATTAAGGATACGTTATAATAAATCCTCCATGTATAATTACAAAACTCACAGTACCTACTGCTACTACAATATACCGAGACACACAACACGAGATATTACAATTTGCACCTTCGCACTTCTACTAAAACTCCAATTAAGCGAGGCGAAGTCCACAACCTCAACAGAAGCAACAGCTGCAGCTAAACTACTACAAAATACCTGGAGAAAAAGCTGCAGCCCGTTCACTTTACTTTGCTCTAAAGAGGCTGCTACACTCACAAATATTTGACACTTCCACCCCAAAATAAAAAAAATAAATCGCAACCTACTCCTCTTCTATTCCCTCCTCCAATATGCCATGAAACCATAAACACATTTCAAGGTCTGGAACAATGTGAAGACAATTCGAACAGATTTGTCCGCATTGTCTGTGAGTCCTATTTGTCTGCAAATTCATTGAAGAGTGCTTCATCTGCACTTGCTGTTCAATACTCAAAGCAGCCTAAGCTTTCTGGCAATTACTATGCATCAAAATGAATTAAGCAGACTTAGTTTGTATCGTTTAGTTTTAAGCAAGAGTAATCTATGTCGCTTGATGAAACAAACTAGAGGCGAAGTTTGGTTTACAGAGTTGAAGCTCAAGGCAAATCTCATATATTTAATTTAAATACATTGATACTGTAAAAATATTTATTATAGTGGAGGTACTTTAATTGGTTATATTAAGTTATGACTTTGTTTTTTCAGGCTGACAAATTAGGAACCTATGTCATTTTAATTTGATGATATAAAATGATTCATGCATAGAAGTTTAACTCAAATTTAATTTAGTGCTATCTTTTCATCTCTTTTTCTTAGTATGGTTATGGATTCTTTTTTCTTTTATTTATTTAGTTTGTGTAGTCATAAAAATATAAAATTGATGCACATGGAAGCAGATTATCAATTGTTGAAGAAATGCTGCCAAAATCCAGGTAATGAAAATGTTAGTTTAAAAAAACTATAAGAGCTAAGACAACATCCTATATTGTTCAACGGCCTAAACAAAAATGCATAGCTAGCTCATTTACAGAGTGTATAAATAAAGAACGGATGGACATCAAGATATTTTGGAATGAAATCAAGTTTTAGAATTTCAAATTTACTTGTGAATCTAAATTACATAAAATATACCTGCAGACCATTCCAATAAAATATATCTACTATGTAGTAAGTAACTGCAAATTTAAAGAAAATACATAGGTCCTTTTATAGTTTGATTGCTACTGAATTTATAACTTCTTATCTTTTTTTTTTTTAGAGGCAGAGCTAACAGATGATGAAGTAAAAAATCGTTGGTTGCAAAAGGTGGAAAGAATTTTAAAAAGATGTGGAAAAACTTTACTTGATTTTCCAACAATGCCAACAGCTGTATATCAAGTGGATGTAGTTGACAATAGCAATCGATTAATCCACGACGAGTTGCGATATAATAAGAGATCTTTAAAAGAGGAACATCATCGATTGTTAAGCAACTTGAACACTGAACAAAGGTCAGTTTATAATAGAATCATCTCGGTTGTGGATAAAAATAAAGGTGGGTTGTTATTTTTATATGGTTATGGAGGAACAGGAAAGACATATATTTGGAGGACTTTATCATCGATGCTTCGATTAAGAGGAGATATTGTCTTAACTGTTGCATCAAGTGGTATCGCTTCTCTTTTGTTACCAGGTGGTCGAACGGCTCATTCAAGATTTGCAATTCCTCTCACTCCTAATGAAGATTCAACACGCAATATTAAACAAGGTAGTCCTCTTGCAAATTTAACTATCAAGACAAAGTTGATTATTTGGGATGAGGCACCAATAATGCATAGATACTGTTTTGAAGCCCTTGACAAAACTCTAAGAGATATTCTTAGATTTGATATTGCATCCAGTTTAGACCAACCATTTGGGGGTAAGACAGTTGTTCTTGGTGGTGACTTCAGCCAAATTTTGTCTGTTATTCCAAAAGGTAGCAGGCAAGATATTGTAAATGCTACCATAAGTTCTTTATATTTATGGTCCCACCGTCAAATTTTACAGCTTACAAGAAACATGAGGTTGCAAGGAAATCAATTGGGCGAACACTCAAATGAGGTAAGAGATTTTTCTAACTAGATTTTGGCAATTGGTGATGGAAGGATTGAAAACTCCATTGATGGCATTGAAAGAGTTGAAATCCCAGATGATCTTCTCATTACTAACTGTGATGATCCAATAGCTGACATTGTACAAAGTACATACGCTGATTATTTAACCCACTCAACTGACATAGATTACCTACAACACCGAGCTATTCTTGCTCCAACGCTTGACATGGTAGAATCAATTAATGAGTATATGGTATCACTCAATCACAATCTAGAAAAGATATACCTGAGTTCTGACACAATATGTATGTCTGATCAATCTTTTACAAGTTCAGAACACATATACACACCAGAATTCTTGAATAGTATAAAATGTTCAGGAATTCCAAACCACTCTATTAGTTTAAAAGTTGGTGTTCCAGTGATTTTGTTGAGAAATATTGACCAATCGTCCGGATTGTGTAATGGTACCAGCTTGATCATCACAAGACTTGGAAATAGAGTTATTGAATCAAAGGTTTTATCGGGTAAAATGGCTGGACAAAGAGTGTTTATCCCAAGAATGACACTGACTCCTTCTGATACAAGAATACCTTTTAAGTTCCAGCGAAGACAATTTCCAATTGTGGTATCTTTTGCAATGACCATTAACAAAAGTCAAGGTCAATCATTAGCTAATGTAGGAATATTTTTAAAGAAACCAGTATTTACACATGGGCAACTGTACGTGGCGCTATCACGGGTGACAAGTAGAAATGGGCTAAAAATTTTAGTTTATGACGAGAATGGAAAAATAACAACTGAAACAAAAAATGTAGTGTATAAAGAAGTGTTTCGTAATTTAATTTAAGACTGTTAGTTTCTGTTTTCTGTTTTTAAGAGATAATTATGTTTTTGTTGGCCAATTAGCCACTTGGATATACATACTGAGATCTGATCCGAGTAGTTTTTCCATTAGTAATGTTATCTAAATAGGCTGGAAAATAGTAGTTGATGTTTGCATTTCATGGGTTAGTTTTAGAGGGATGGGGTAGGGTGAATTCTTTGATGCATAGTAATTGCCAGAAGATTAGGCTGCTTTGAGTTTTGACAAAAAAGTGCAGATGAAGCACTCTCAGTCAAATCAGCCTCACAGTCAAAGCGGACAGATTTATTCATTTTGCGCTGGAAGCAAAGGTTAGTAAAACTCCTCAAACTGTGAATCTTTTAGCCTGATTAGGTGAAACGACCTCGGTCAGTCGTTTCGGAAGCTAGGACTCCGATTGGCGTGCCGATAATTTTAAAATATTCGTAATGTCCATTGGGACATGTCTGCAAAATTTGAGCTAAATTAGACCTCGTTTGGTAGGCATCGGAAGAAGGTTTCAGTTTTTATTGGCGATTAATATTAAAAGGAGATTTTCGAGCTCGGTTTTTGCCGAATGAGCTCCGATTCGAAATCCGAAAGTGTCGTTGGGTTCGTATGATTATTTATGACTTTTGTAAACTTTCGAAAGTGAATTTCGATGTTGTTCGGCTAGTTTCCGCTAAAATGCCGAAAGTTAAATAATTTGACTTCTTTTCATTTAAATTTGCATCTTGAGTTTCGGGAGTCCAATTTGAGATCCGCCTTCGCGAGTATGTTACATATATTTTGTACAACTTGTATGCAAAAGTTGGAATTATTTCGAATATCGTAGGGTACTATTTTAATTTTCGTTAAGAAAAGAAAATATAATAAAAGAAAACAAAAAAAAAAAAAAGAGAAAAAGGACAAAATAGACTAAAGATCAAAGAATGGCGGTGGGGTGGCATACATATATGCTACTTAGCATATCAAGTACGAAAGCAGTAACAAACAATTCAGAAACAGAGGAAAGGAAATAACGCAGTGGAAAAAATGCCAGAAAATGAGAAAAGGGGCCGGAGAAAAATAGTATTTTCATCCCAGAACATTAAGGTAATGATCTTAATGCATTATTTGAGTTTATTACGTGTGTTTAAATATATTTTTGCGGTAAAAATAGGAATATTAGACATCGCCCTAATGACGTAAATTGATAGTTTGAAGGGTCAAATGGACCCCGATAATGAAATTGATTATATATTCGTACTCAGTGAGTTATGGGCAACATATAAATGTAAATTATTTGGGGTTTGGTTACGTGACTTTAAACCCTGTATATAGGCCTGGCCTGCGTATTGCGTATGCGAATAGGGTATCAGGTTCCTACCTGGATTACCCTGAGATATGAGGAATGAAGCCTTTAGCCTAATTTGATATATTTTTCTGCTTATTGACCACAGTGGGATCGTTTGGCAATGAATTCAAAAATAACGCGGTTGTTGGTCGCAATGCTAACTTTTGAGAGAGGTAAGTGTTTATATCCATTTCTTTGGAGGCACCTGGCCTCGTGGATTTTCTACCACGTATTCCTTACGTGTGTAGCTGCCGATAGGCGTACTCATTACGCCTTAGCTTTGGATTTATATTGTATATTATATGTTATGTCCTATTGTTGGTATTGCATTGAGGATTTGAGCATTGTACCCTGGCTGCGAGTTGGCATCTACTTCCCGGTTGTCGATGAGAGTCCCGCGCCGGTGAAGGGTTATTGCATCACATTGCATTCATATGCATTACATTGCATATCATATTGAGGGCAGGAGTATTCCGCCCCAGGAGCAGGAGTATTCCGCTCCATTGTATCATATTGAGGGCAGGAGTATTCCGCCCCAGGAGCAGGAGTATTCCGCTCCATTGTATCACATTGAGGGTAGGAGGATTCCACCCCAAGAGTAGGAGTATTCCGCTCTTATGTCAGATATTGAGTGCAGGAGTATTCCGCCTCAGCTTTACATTATATCGGGTGCAGGAGTATTCCGCCCCAGGAGAGTGCAGGAGTATTCCGCCTCTGGTTTATATTATATCGGGTGCAGGAGTATTCCGCCCCAGGAGCAGGAGTATTCCGCTCCAGTTGGTTATCAGATTGGATTCCCCTCGAATGCAGGAGTATTCCGCTTCGAGATGGGAGGACGGGCACATGTGACCCTTTGCATCAGAGTTCATTTCATTTCATTTCATCTCATTTCATTTCATTTTCATACCATTGCGTAGACTTGTGGTACATAACTACTGTTCTGCTCATACGTGCATTGCTTATTTGTTGATATGTTTCTAGCTCGTAGTCCTGGCTGAGTTTAAGGTTTCATACGTGCTTCTAGTTATTATCTGGCTCTGCCTTTTTGTAATTTAAATAAAAGGAATTTGGTGCATCTGTTTCTTATCCCTGGCTAGCTACCTTATTCTTTGAGGTGGCTAGTCTGCCCCACTTATTGAGTCCTTTTGACTCACCCTTGTTTGTTGTTTGTTTCTTGTCTATCTATTTTGTTTCGGCAGGTTCGCTCCAGGATTGAGTTCGCCGCGTTGTTCAGGAGCGAAGACGACTTCAGCTGTCAGGGTGAGCCAGATTTATTCCGGATGGCCACCAGTTTATTGTTCATTATTTCAGTTGCATTTTGCTCCCTTCAGGAGGTATCTGTCTTCTTCTGTATTCTCAGATGTCCAGTCTGGATAGCCCTAAACCTTGTATGTTGGGTAGTCAGCTGTAATTTCTTTTGTACAGCTTAGAGGTATCAGTATGTTTGTTTTTTTTTTTCTAAGTTTTGTCCTCATTTATGAATTATTATAATCATTTTCCTAATTTATTTGGTAAGGGTTCGCCCGACGGGTCTGGGGGAGGATGTCGGGTGCCCGCACGGCCTAACCGAATTCCGGGTCGTGTCAGTTGGTATCAGAGCCCAGTTTAGAGTCTATCCAGACTAAGACAGTGTCTAGTAGAGTCTCGGTGATGGGTACGTAGACGTCCGTACTTATCTACGAGAGGCTATGATGGCATTTAGGAAGTTTCACTTCCTTCTTTTCTGATCTTCCGTCGGTCTAAGATGCAAAAGTATTTTTGCTAATTCGTTCGTGGTAATTGTGAACCCTCGTGCGATAAATCAACAAACGGTATGAGTTCAAGACGAAGCAGTCTAGCGTTGGGCTAGCACTGACGAAGCCCTGAGAGTTTTTGATCGTGTTGACGATCTAGTTACAGAGGTTCCAGCTGTACGAGCTCGCGATGGGCAAGGGAGCAGGGCCTTATGGTTCCCTTGGCTCTCTACAATATTTTACGAGAATCTCGGTGATATAGCTACCACAAGAACCTATTATTCTCTAGGCAACTTATCAGGTTGCCGCAGATACAGACGTTCGGTCTCAGGGAGCCCCTGTTCCAGTCCCTGATGTTGCCTCAGTAAGTTATGTTCTAGAAGCAGCATGTGTTGCGCCACCAATTGTTCTGGCTGGTTAGCCAGCCGAGGTAAAGGTTCGGTCCGAGTGTCTAAAAAGGTTGCATTATTTTACGCGGTTGAACCTTCCGATATTCTTAAGCAATGCATCAGATAAACCTCGTGATTTTTTTTAAAAATAAAATAATGCCAGCGTATCCTTCAGGCTTTTGATTATATCAAGCGGTATGGTGTTGATTATTCTTCTTTCCAGTTTCAGGGGTCCACCCTTGAGTTGGTGGACCGCTCTCTTATTAGTTAACTTGATTCGGTTTTTCTTCTAGATTCGTGGAAAAGTTCCTTTCGAGTAGCGAACAAGATGAAAAATGTTGTCAGTTCAAGTGGATTGGACAGGGTAGTCTGTCGGTTAGCCTGTTGGTGTTTCAGAATATAAGATTGAATTCCATAAAATGGCCGAATATGCATTTGAACTAGTTCATGAGCCTTTCGAGAGATTCAAAGATTTATTGATGACTTTTCTTTTTCCTTGAGATCCCAGATGGCTCGAGAGATTGAGGTCGGGATTTCATTTGATATTGTTGTTGATATTGCTCGAAGGCTCGAGGCATACCGTAAGTTAGAGCGGGAGAGCAAGAAATCTCGTGGCCCTGGTGGGCAACCATGGTACCTCATTTGGAGGTAAGTGTTCTGATTATTTTTTTGAAGTCACCTTCCAGGTTAACTCAGCTTGTAGAGCGTGATTCTCAAAGTGTGCAAGTAGTTCATCAAGATTAGACCCAGTTTTTCTCTTTATAGCTATCGACAATCTTTCCAGCTACCATTTTCAGGGAAAAGGGTGTTATCACTGTCATGAGTCTGGTTATCCTTTGAGGAGTTTTTCCTTACTCCAGCAAGTAGACAATCGTCCTTCTTCTAGCCCTCAGGCACCTGCACAGTCGCAGGAATTTCATGTAAATTTTAATTAATCAGAGAAATGCCACCATTCAGTAGAGGTCGAGAGCGCAGTGGTAGTGGTTCTTCTAGAAGTAATTATCAGTGTAGCGGCTTAGTTCAGCCGCAAAGACAGTTTTATGAACTGCCAGTCTGGCAGGATGCTGAGGCATCCGATGTAGTAGGCCCGTGTGTTTCTTCTTCCCTTATCTGTAAGTAAGATTTATCTTTCCGATCGATCTGGAAATGGTATGTCTTATCATGTTTCGACGGTTTCCTTGGATATTGTCGTAACTAAGAATTGGTTGCGGTAGAGGGGTGAGTTTCTGATACGATTTATTCCTGGCATTTATGAGACCCTACTAGTTTATCTAATCTAAATATGAGAGATTTGACAGTGAGTGTCGCTATTGTTTGCTTGGCATCCTGTTGTGCCACCTTCTGTTATAATGTCAAGTCAGTCTACCTCTCTTTGGAACTCAGTGCTGGTAGGATGATGGGATTCTTATTTATCACCATCAGGAAGTGTCATTGTTTCTTCTGGTGTAAAGTGATCAATAAGTAATACTCGATTTATGTGTCTCCTCTTGGTTCAAGATGCTAGTAGAGTCATGTTATTCCATGAGCTTCTCTCAGTTGTAAAAGAGTTTACTGATAAATTGTCAGAATTTCGTTCTTATTGGAAGGTTAAAATTGGTATGGATGTTTTTCCATAAAGCTTATTTAATGTCTATCTCTTCAATTGCGATTTTTTGGCTCGCTTGACGCGAAAGTAGTCTAGCTTTGGTAGCCAAGCAAATAAGAAGATGAACTTCCTGAAGCTCTAATTATTTCTATCCTCGATCCACTTCCATTTCTTCTTCGTCCGGCACTAGTGAGCTTGGGCGATTGGTAGCCGCTTGTGACGTTCCCTGTGTTGAGCCAGAGTACGTGTTATTGTGGCCGGGTAAGCATATTATTGTTTTGGAAGCATATTATTGTTTTGGTCCAGTTGTCTCATCTTGTTATCCGTTTAACATGTTTATGTTATCAGTTTATCCGGGTATCCATTCCCATGTATAGTATAGTGCTGATTCTGTTTTTGCGGATCATCCAGTTTCAGGGGAAACTCTACCGAAATTTTTATATAGAAATACCATCCATCAGGCGGTGGTATTTACGACAAAGGTATGGAGTTGTGAACTTGAGAGTTGCAGCTGTTTGGCAACTCGAAAGTGTAGTTGGTAGCTTAGGTCTGCCTACGTTCAGCTTTTAGCTAAATCTTCTTTAGTCCAGCAGACTGCGTGAGGATGGTTATTCCTATTCAAATGGCTGGATGAGTTTGTGCTTTAAGTGGAGGAGTCTTCCTCTAAATACTGAATGGTAATATTAAAACTCTGAGGTGTTGATACCACTTTTCTCACGACCCAAAGTAAGGCCACGACAGAAATCTACAATGAGTGTCGATCATTGCTAAACCCACTAATAATCTATTAATGATAGGGATAAGCTGGCAACCTGATCATATATACGTATCTATCTGCTGAAAATATAAAGTCTGAAAAGATGACACGACTTTAACTTGCTGACAATTAGAACACTGAGCCACAAATTCTGCTATGTCACACTTCATTCCGTACCACCAATAAATCTGCTTAAGATCATGGTACGTCTTAGTCGAACCTGGATAAATACTGTATTTGGAATAATGTGTCTCCATCATAATCTATCCACATAAATCTGCAACATCAGAAACTCAAAGTCTATCTTTATACATGAGAACACTGTCAGTAATAACCCTGTATGGTGACTCCGGTTTTCTTCTGGCTATCTGTCTGTATTCAACTAGAAGTGGATCCTCATACTGACGCTGTTTTACTTCATGTAAATTTAGAGTTAAAGGTCTAGTGCAGCTTGTCGACAATCCATCATTGGTGCGTATATCTCATTTATACCTCAAATCCTTGAGAGGTTACTTTAGCGTTGTAAGTACTCATGTAATCAACTTTGTTGCTGGTATTCTGCCTCAGCTCATGGTCCAACTACATGTCTCCTTTATTTTTACTTTTTCAAGTCATAATATTTTCAATTGAAAGAAGATACCCTAAAGTAGGTGTTCAGTCTGGAGATCATTCCTGGTCTGCATCATACTATCCAGAAGTATTTGCCTGATCCTTATCCTTATATATAGACCCTGTTCAGATGAAGGATGCGAGTAAATACATTCCCACAAAGAGCTTGCGGAACAACACTAACATCAACTGAGATGTTGCCTAGTGTGTTTGTAAAAATAATATAGCTTGCATCAAATCTTCTATAATATGTACTGACAAGGTACTTCAAAAGTTCCCCCTATTACATCAAGCGTAAGCTAATTCTTTGTTTCATCGACTTGTTCCATATCGAAAGGTATATCGAAAAGGTGATTCTCGGCTGAATCATGTTAGTCCATCCAGAGTTTCGTATATCTTTGCTTCGAAAATGCAGAATTCTCCTCTCGTGATCGAGGAAGGATCGGTTTAGTCAGAATAACTTGGACAATGACGTTATGATATTATCCAGTTATGTTTTTATCCAAGGGTTTGATGTGCATGTCATAACTCTGATTCTGTAATTATGAGATCATGTCCGTGGAGTAGTTTATGAAGGTTGTGCAAGTTCTCTTGTTATCTGCGTAAATCTTGCTTTAGATTTAGGCTCGTTCGAGGACGAACGAGAGTTTAAGTGGAGGAGAATGAAACGACCTCGGTCAGTCGTTTCGGAAGCTAGGACTCCGATTGGCGTGCCGATAATTTTAAAATATTCGTAATGTCCATTGGGACATGTCTGCAAAATTTGAGCTAAATTAGACCTCGTTTGGTAGGCATCGGAAGAAGGTTTCAGTTTTTATTGGCGATTAATATTAAAAGGAGATTTTCGAGCTCGGTTTTTGCCGAATGAGCTCCGATTCGAAATCCGAAAGCGTCGTTGGGTTCGTATGATTATTTATGACTTTTGTAAACTTTCGAAAGTGAATTTCGATGTTGTTCGGCTAGTTTCCGCTAAAATGCCGAAAGTTAAATAATTTGACTTCTTTTCATTTAAATTTGCATCTTAAGTTTCGGGAGTCCAATTTGAGATCCGCCTTCGCGAGTATGTTACATATATTTTGTACAACTTGTATGCAAAAGTTGGAATTATTTCGAATATCGTAGGGTACTATTTTAATTTTCGTTAAGAAAAGAAAATATAATAAAAGAAAACAAAAAAAAAAAAGAGAAAAAGGACAAAATAGACTAAAGATCAAAGAATGGCGGTGGGGTGGCATACATATATGCTACTTAGCATATCAAGTACGAAAGCAGTAACAAACAATTCAGAAACAGAGGAAAGGAAATAACGCAGTGGAAAAAATGCCAGAAAATGAGAAAAGGGGCCGGAGAAAAATAGTATTTTCATCCCAGAACATTAAGGTAATGATCTTAATGCATTATTTGAGTTTATTACGTGTGTTTAAATATATTTTTGCGGTAAAAATAGGAATATTAGACATCGCCCTAATGACGTAAATTGATAGTTTGAAGGGTCAAATGGACCCCGATAATGAAATTGATTATATATTCGTACTCAGTGAGTTATGGGCAACATATAAATGTAAATTATTTGGGGTTTGGTTACGTGACTTTAAACCCTGTATATAGGCCTGGCCTGCGTATTGCGTATGCGAATAGGGTATCAGGTTCCTACCTGGATTACCCTGAGATGTGAGGAATGAAGCCTTTAGCCTAATTTGATATATTTTTCTGCTTATTGACCACAGTGGGATCGTTTGGCAATGAATTCAAAAATAACGCGGTTGTTGGTCGCAATGCTAACTTTTGAGAGAGGTAAGTGTTTATATCCATTTCTTTGGAGGCACCTGGCCTCGTGGATTTTCTACCACGTATTCCTTACGTGTGTAGCTGCCGATAGGCGTACTCATTACGCCTTAGCTTTGGATTTATATTGTATATTATATGTTATGTCCTATTGTTGGTATTGCATTGAGGATTTGAGCATTGTACCCTGGCTGCGAGTTGGCATCTACTTCCCGGTTGTCGATGAGAGTCCCGCGCCGGTGAAGGGTTATTGCATCACATTGCATTCATATGCATTACATTGCATATCATATTGAGGGCAGGAGTATTCCGCCCCAGGAGCAGGAGTATTCCGCTCCATTGTATCATATTGAGGGCAGGAGTATTCCGCCCCAGGAGCAGGAGTATTCCGCTCCATTGTATCACATTGAGGGTAGGAGGATTCCACCCCAAGAGTAGGAGTATTCCGCTCTTATGTCAGATATTGAGTGCAGGAGTATTCCGCCTCAGCTTTACATTATATCGGGTGCAGGAGTATTCCGCCCCAGGAGAGTGCAGGAGTATTCCGCCTCTGGTTTATATTATATCGGGTGCAGGAGTATTCCGCCCCAGGAGCAGGAGTATTCCGCTCCAGTTGGTTATCAGATTGGATTCCCCTCGAATGCAGGAGTATTCCGCTTCGAGATGGGAGGACGGGCACATGTGACCCTTTGCATCAGAGTTCATTTCATTTCATTTCATCTCATTTCATTTCATTTTCATACCATTGCGTAGACTTGTGGTACATAACTACTGTTCTGCTCATACGTGCATTGCTTATTTGTTGATATGTTTCTAGCTCGTAGTCCTGGCTGAGTTTAAGGTTTCATACGTGCTTCTAGTTATTATCTGGCTCTGCCTTTTTGTAATTTAAATAAAAGGAATTTGGTGCATCTGTTTCTTATCCCTGGCTAGCTACCTTATTCTTTGAGGTGGCTAGTCTGCCCCACTTATTGAGTCCTTTTGACTCACCCTTGTTTGTTGTTTGTTTCTTGTCTATCTATTTTGTTTCGGCAGGTTCGCTCCAGGATTGAGTTCGCCGCGTTGTTCAGGAGCGAAGACGACTTCAGCTGTCAGGGTGAGCCAGATTTATTCCGGATGGCCACCAGTTTATTGTTCATTATTTCAGTTGCATTTTGCTCCCTTCAGGAGGTATCTGTCTTCTTCTGTATTCTCAGATGTCCAGTCTGGATAGCCCTAAACCTTGTATGTTGGGTAGTCAGCTGTAATTTCTTTTGTACAGCTTAGAGGTATCAGTATGTTTGTTTTTTTTTTTCTAAGTTTTGTCCTCATTTATGAATTATTATAATCATTTTCCTAATTTATTTGGTAAGGGTTCGCCCGACGGGTCTGGGGGAGGATGTCGGGTGCCCGCACGGCCTAACCGAATTCCGGGTCGTGTCATTAGGAATAACCTCAACAGATGTCGGAGTCTTAGAAGTCCAAGTATGCTCTCGACTTACTTTTATAGGTTAGTCTATGTATCATTTGAAATTTTTTACTTACATGTTTCACTTTCCTATCATCTTCTTTTATGCAGGTTATGCAAATTTCATTCCTTTATAACCCAAATGCAATTGGCTTTTCAATTATTCTAGCTGGAAGGTAGAAAGCATGCCACATAGATTTTCAGGTTTGTGTTACTTTATATGTATTCGATGGATAGAGGAGTTGTCTTTCTTTTCTTTCAGATTCTACAATTAAAACTTATTTGAGTTTTTCATGAACTCAGTAATTTCTACAGCCTGTCAATAAATGTATTAGAGTTATCCTCCTCAAGAGAACACACTGACTAAACCAAGCGGAAAATTAATAAAATTATGCATGAAAATGAAATAATACTGAGAGGTGACTTATAAACTAAAGTTAACTTATAATAGATTTGGTGAAAAGTTTAAAATAGAGATAATGTAGGGGAAGTTCTTTGGAAACAGTTAATTTTAAATGAGAATAACCAAATCATAAAAATTACTGAGGTTACTGAGGCAGACAAATCGGACACACAGTCAAAGTGGACAGATTTGTTCATTTGGGCACTGGAAGCAAAGGCTAGTGAAACTTCTCAAACTATGAATCTTTTAGCCTGATTAGGAATAACCTCAACAGATGTCGGAGTCTTAGAAGTCCAAGTACGCTCTTCACACTTTTCCCTATGTCTCATCCCATGAAGATGGTACTTCAAGTCATGCTCTGATGTGGTTGTCACTTGACAAACCGCGCAAATCCACTCTGTCTGATCTTTCTTCAAAGATTTAGTCTCTGGAAGTTTGACTTGCACACCTGTTGTTTTCTTCTCAATCTTAATTAGATTTTTCTTCACACTTTTATACTGCAGTTGCACAGTTGACATATTAATCACTCAGCTTCAAATGTTCACAAGAAACACAGTGGATCGAGCAACTTCAAATGGATAATTTTTAGAAAAGCTCACAAGTTTAACTACAACTGATTATCTTAGCTCAGACGATGTTTCTACTAAGTCTAAAAGAAAATGCAGTTGATCTCATTGTGCATTCTCAGTTGAATCTTGCAATTTAGCTTCATCTTGGAATCTCCCGAAATGGGCCGCTAATAGTATCAGTAGTAGGAACTTAGCTTTTTATCATGAGAACATCACTTGTCATCAATCATCACTTAACAACTCTTCTGCATCTGCTGGAACTAACTTTTCCTGGACCTGCATACCTGTCGCCTCCATCTCATTATGAATTAGATTTTACTTCACACTTTTTACCTGCAGTTCCATGGGACATCTTAATCACATGCTTAAAAGATTAGTTTTCCTAAATTGTAAGATAACAAATACCAGCCTACAATAAGGTCATGTTGATGCTTAATCTCTGCAACAAATGAAGTTTGAGATTTTGGAACAGAAATTTGGGTGCCTCAACGAGCTACAAAGCTACATAAATATCAATAGATATAATTTCTATTTGGTGGTAAGTAAAATTTCTATATAATGCTTGCTTATGGCCTTTTACCTTAATATAGTGATCATTTTTTCTTCAGAAACTAATCATATCTATATATGAGATATCACTGTGATTTGTTGTTAATACATCACTGTGAGACTTGCGAATACATCGATATGCCAGGAAGGGATGTAATTAATTTGAGGAGCTTTGCCAGCGAAGCCAATCTTCACTTGTGCTACTCCTGGACAACTCAGGCATTCTGCTTTTGCTGGCCACTTAGTTTTCTAAATTATTTTCAATGGCCATTCTTCACTTATGCTGCTCCTATTCACCTGTAATCCTCCATTTAGAGAACAATAATGTATTTGCTGTTGTAGAGGAGCTTGTGCGCAAAATTGAAATCGCTCATTGGGGCGGCAAACAGATTACTGAGCATTACAGCTTGGTACATGCTGGTGCTCAACATAAAGGTATTTTCTCAGGGTCAGGAGGTAGTGATAGATAACTTATATATTTTTTTAGGTCTTTGAAATGTTCAGCAGGTATTAAACCACTAGGTACCGAAAGAAACTAACAAAGGTACTTCATGAAAGTTTGGTTTCACTTGGTATCGGCTATTAAGGCGGCCTAAATAGGATTGATCCAAAGTTCAAGAATTGAAATATAATTGAATGAGGTATTTTAGTATCCAATGTACTTTATTTTTTGTGTTCAATTATTACAATCTTATTTGTTGGGATGAACAACACATTACTTTAGGCTACTACCTTGTCATTGCACCGCAGTTGTTTGGCAGAATAAGAACAGTTTTGCGGTGATGTAAAAGATTGTTTCATCATCTAGCAGCCATAAAGAAATGAAAAGTCGTATCCCACATACTTCATCATTCATCGACCATTCAATTTCTCAAAAACTTGAATGCCGAGTACTTTTATGACGAACACTAGCACGTACCAAAAATTATGGAATGAATTTGTCTTCTTGCCATATTTCTAACAAAATATTGGTTTCAATAACCTAAATTACAGGTATTGTGATTATGACCGATATGCATTAGTTGACGAATGATCTATATATTCATTTTGCACATCTAACTATGGGTTGGGTTGTAGGGTGTGTATTCCACTAAAAAGCAAAATTAATCTTGTGTAAAGCGGATTTTAAACAGGACAGTTTGAAGAAAATTCTTTTTGAGATTTCTTTTGTTCTGCCGAACTCCCTTGTGAACTCACTTAGAGAAGAGAGTGCATTAACAATCTGATTCAAATTTTATAGTAACTAGCTGCGGTCTCGCGTGTCCTTTCTCTTTCTTATTCCTGAAATAGTTTTAATACAGTTTTTATTTATGGTTTTGAGTTTTAATTGATTGTGTCACCATCTGATTGTCACTTTGCCTATATTATGCATTTCTTTCGTAGGCATGAATTTCTACGACTTATTCATCTTTATTGTGCGCTCTGCCTTTGCAAATGCAGTCCTACTTCAAAAACTTGCACATGAAAATAAAGAATAAAGTCAGAAATTCTCAGAAATAAAAAAGCATATATATATTTCAACCTATAATGTATAAGAAGAACTGCTACGAAGATGTAACTCATAAAAAGAGATGACAGTCTAGGCATATTAATTAATCTGAGGAGAAACTTGGAGGATCACTCATTTACAAAGCTTTGTGTTGCTGTTGGGAGAAAATATGTACAAATACATGACGAAAGTGAGGTGACTGAAGCTGTATTGAAAATATTTTATCCATCCTGTATATTCGTTCTCCATTTTATTAAAACTAAATCCTCACTTTATTATGCTGATTAACCATTAGTTTTAACACTAAAGAAATGGAAGTTTTTTATATTACAACATTATACATCTCAATTAACTGCGAAAAAGAACTTATAAAAAGAACCTATAAAAAGAACTTAACTGCGAAAAACTAAATTTCTGAATATTAAGTGAGGGAGCATTGTGCTTCAACCTACTCCCAGCTGCTGACGCCTTCCTTGTCCATTCATGTGAGAACATTGTAAATTAAACGTAAAAACACGCGCAAATGCAGAGGACACGCAACTCCGGAACAAAAAAATATTACTACCACTTGGAAGCACGGGCAGATCTTACTTTGCGGTTCACGGGAACCTATGTAAAAATTTTGTGTAGGGTCTGTTTGTCGCGCGCTAATTGATTTGTAGCCGTCAAAAATAAATTCGCTGAAAAATAGTCACCTCCGGACAAATCCCAGAATAAATACTGGGGCTTTCAACACGTTTTGTTCAAAGCCCCAGTATTTATACTGAAAAGCTTCAATAAACTAACCCAGTATAAAATACTGGGGCTTTGAACAAGTTTTGTTCAAGACCCCAGCATTTTGTTATGGGACTTTGTATAAAGCTTCAGTCCCATAACAAAATGCTGAGACTGTGAACAAAATTTGTTCAAAGCCCCAGTATTTTGTTATGGGACTATTCTGGTGTGTTTTTCCAACGCTAATGGAGCTTAAGTGTGCGCGCGAATTTTTGGCTATTCATCAATGAATTTTGAAACGGTGGATAGTCCCCAATGAGCCCGTCCAAAAATGGCTAGTGATCAAAATTTTCCGAAACCCATTATAGGCAGCGGGACCAATTTGTGGCCTAAAAGTTAAATTTTAATTAGGAGCCATAACCTTTTTTTTTTAAAAAAAAAATAATAATACATATATCTTTTTTAATTTGAAATCTATTTTTCTAACTTTCTAAAATGCAAAGTTATTAATAATATTTTTATAATCAATTTCTTGTAATAAGTATTTCTCAATTGATAATATAGCTAATCAATTTGATCTCTCGATCTTGTGACATTATCGATTTTAAATACTTAGATAAGATTTTTCAACTTATGCAACTTCACATGTATTGTCCTTTTCACTTAAGAGAACGGTTTTTAACTTATATGTACTTGTGTCCCATTATAAATGTCAATTTACTTTTCACATTTATTTAAAAAATATTAAATACTCTATATATATATATATCACCCTTATTTACTAATTTCGAAAATTAAACTTAAATATAACTATTTATTTTTTACTTCTTTAATTGCATAGGCAAGATTGGAAAAGAACAATTAACTTGCATTAGTTTTCTAAGATAACATTTATTTTGGAACAAATAAAAAGAGAAAAACAGACATTTAGTTAGAAACGGAGATGGTATGACCTATTAGATGTAACAAAAATACGCCCCCCCCCCCCCCCCCCAAATGTGGGGCCTAATGCAATTGTGTTAGGGACACTTACAAAAATACCCATAAAATCTAAAATAATTACAGTCATTACCTACTGCTTTCAAATATTACCTGAACTACCCACTAAACTATTTACCCACTCTACCCATCCAGACTTGTATACCATAATTTATGCAGTATACTATAAAGGTAATACAACAAAAGTATACAGTAATAAATGGCCATCCAGATTTGTATACCTTAAAGGTATACACCTATAAGGCATAACAAAAGTATACAATAATAAATGGGTAGATTGGGTAAATACTTTTAGTTTTATGGGTTGTGTAATTTTTAATGGGTATGACTTATAAATACTTTAAGTTTCATGCGTATAGAGTGTAAAAATTCCATTGTTTTACCTACTTTAGGCTAGGTCCACCTATGGAACCCATACTTTCCACATGAAACTAGGTATATTATGTACATATTTTATAAAATATGACTAATATGATGTTCGGAAACTCACACTATGAAAATTAAAATGGTTTAATTGGTTAAAAAGTGTTTCACTTACACTTATGAGTAGAGATCAAACCTTATTTAAATATTTTTTTAATATTTTTCTTTTAATATATGATCATATAAAATGATATTTGACCTACATACACAATAAATTTTTTGAAGTGGTTCGCCGATCACTTTTAAAATACTGTAATTCTAACTCCTGATAATGGTGAACTCATTCTTCTGAAATTTTAGATCCGTCGCCTCCGCTTAGTAGCTACTACTTTTAAGTGCTAGTATAATGATATTGAGATCAAGTTGGTCAATAAAAGTAGCGTGGAAAATCAGCAAACTAGACGGAGTAGTATAATTTACACTTCCATCTTTTTGAGCCAAAATGAAAAAGAAAGAGAAAAAAGGAAAGGAAACCAAAATACGAGCGAGTAATATCCAATTCTGGTGGCCACTTTAAATCCTTGCGTAATCTTGACTAGACACGTGTGGATGAATCGAAGTTTGTGTATTCCATATCTTTTGCTGATGTCAGTTTTGCTCGAATGCGTCACAAACAAATATATATGGCCCCATTTGGATACATACTTTTTTCATATTTTTAAAAAATAGAAAAAAATCTTATTTGTCTATAAAATGTTGCTGTTGACGTTTTCTTGAAAATAAGTTTTAGAAAATCTATTAAGTTTTAGTAAACATATGTTTCTTCACTCATAATATTTTAAATTTTTATTAAATGTAAAAATTCCATAAAAAGTAGTAAATGTAATATCACAATAATTAAGTCAGAAACACTATTTTAAAAGTATAGAGGCTAAAAAAAGCTTTTTTAAGTTTTTAAATAATAATAATAATAATGCCACAAAAAAAATAGATGTAGTTAATTCTCACAATACGTAGTAGGGATAAAAAGAATAATCACCATAGGCTGACCATAAAGTAAAAGGAGTTAATTTGTGACAAATTTTTGAACTATTTAGCATGGAATGCCTAAAAACTCGAAAAACTGACATGACATTATGACAACCTTGAAACCAAGATTTAATTTTTAGATGTTTGGTTGATTTGTATTTTTCCTAACTAGTTATTTTCCTCCAAATAAAAAAAATAGTTTTCCTAAAAAGTAAGGAAAAACAATTTGCAAAACACTCCAACCCTGACCCTAACTCACCCATTGCCCTCCAACTAATTCCACAAAAACCCTCCCCTGCCGCCAACCCATAACCCCACCCTCTCCTCACCCACCCACCACCCTATACAACCTCGTCACCAACATAACACAGGTTCCCGACGCCGGCGCCGGCCACTATCTAGTCTCTTTTTTAATCATCGGTGATGAGCACAACCCGATCTGTCGCTCTACGATCTCGCCGGCGATGACACAACCGAGTTTCCATTTCTTCGACCTCACAGACGACGGACCAACCTAATCGCTATTTCTTCGGCATCGCCAGCAACGGCACAACATAATACCTACTTTTTCGACAGTGCCGACAACGACGAACTCGGGGACACAATCCCTATGTTACAGTCGTGAACTCCGCCGTCGATTTTCCCGGCGAAAGGTGGCGGTTGGGCTGAGGAGGTTTTGGGGTGGTTTGGTAATGTGGGAGGTAGGTGGGGGTATTTTTGGGGGTATCTATTTTTATACGAATTTTTCTTTTCTTTTCTTTTCCTTTTTTTTTTTGAAAAAATATTTTCCTATTTTTATACGAAACAATGGAAAATAAGTTGAAAATTATCCCTTTTCCAAGGAAAAATAATTTTCACTGAATATTTTCCTTTGTAAACACCCCAAGTGTTCAATTCAGTATCAATTCCTGACGAAGCTCTATTATGAGGGCCAAAGGTTGATGGTTAAATTTGATATGTAAAATTCAGCCCTTTCTAAATGTTTTATCTACTCGAGAGTTTGCGTACATCTCACCCTCTCCAGACCTCACTTATAAAATAAAATTGGCTATGTTGTGCTGTTGTAACTTCACCCCTTTCATTAGAATCTGTTAATGCAAGAATAAAAATGTATTGCGGATAAAATTGAATGTGTTAGTGTAGATACAAATTTTCCGTTGAATATTTGTGTTAGATGAGATGGTCACTCAATTCAATAATTTGTAAAAGAATATTTCTTATTTAACTAACTGTAGGTTAATAAATTTATTATTTGTATTTATATGAGTGAAAAACTTGAACCTAAAGTAATCAAATCAAACAAATTAATCTGAACACCAACATCACTAAAAAAATAATTGAAGTATTAAATATCATAGAGAATTATTAGATCAATTAGTTTAAGATAACATAAAATTATTTTTGCTATGGCCTTATTTTTATTTTTTCAAAAACTATTGTTATATCCTTATCCATTTGGCCTTTAAGTGCTTTTGACATTCAAATTTTCAAATACATGAAACTTTTCAGAAACTCTCTATTCAAAATCCCACTACTTCTTTCCCAGATCTAAATCTGAAATCAAATCTTCGAATGGGGATTCGAACTGTGTACGGAATAGTGTTCTTAGCAGCATCAAGCACTTGCTTTATGTTTCTATACTTACTTCTTCAACCTATTTTCTATTTCACCGCTTAACACGGACCCGATTTGGACCGGGTCGCTGCTACACGAACCGGAATCATTTTTTTGACAACTTCTGCTTCACACGGCGGCGACGGGTCAGTATGTTGACTGTATTATATCTTTCTATAAAAATGATGTGTGCTTTTTGTTTTTGTTTTTATGGATCTGGATTTGATTCGTCTGATCTAGTTTGTTTAAGTTGACAGCAAATAGATTTTATTATGATGTAGTTTTATTTTATCATTTCTTAGATTCTTACTATTATGCAATTATTTACACTTATTATTCGCTATGATACATTTTCATTTTTGCAGTTTACCATTAATTACAAGTTTTATAAAATGTTATGGTATATCACAAGTTTCTATTTGTCGTGTAACTACACTTATGACATACACATGTTTTGAACCATCAAGTTTTTTTTTTCTTTTTTAAAAATATCAATACTAAGATAAGGGATTGAAATTTTATGCAGTTCGAGACATTATGGTGATAAAACTAAACAAAAATAAAACTTTTTTTCTGATGTGAAATTTGGCCTTAAATATACTACTCCTATATGGTTTGGTTGAAAATGCAACTCGTGAACCTGATATTGGAATGGTTAATAATAATACTCTGTAGTAATTCATAGAATCAGTTGAAATTGAAAACAGATAATTTTATCAATAAAATTCATTTCATTCTAATCCAATATAAGTTGACTTTCTAATTTAGAACGACTTCCCCGTTTATTATATATATATTTGTTATCTACAAATTACCTAATTAATTGATATCGAAACAATTTCCTTACTTGACCATATACCATATTGGATCTCATAAGAAACACTGCCAATCTCCCATTTTTCTCTAGCTACTGTAGACATGTTTACGAGGTCCTATACAATGACTATAAAAGTTCATGCGGTTTAATGTGTGCTAAATCATATATTAAGAACATGATGTCTTCTATCAATAAAATTGGTTTCATAGACTCAACTGAAGAAACACACAATTTCTTTTGGGTCAGGTCATTTGGTTGCTACAAAATAAGTCTATTTCATTGATCTCAAATCCATTTGGTTATATAGAAGCTCCAGCTCCTGGTTTAATCAGTCAATTTGTAGACTAATGAAATTCTTTCAAGTGTTTAAGGTGCTTAACTTTTAGCTCCGGTCGAAGTTCGTTTGAAAATATGGTATTTCTGGCCGTAAACTTAAAGTTTTTTTGAACTAAAGTCATAGCAATCCGTCAAAAAGTACCTCCAAATTTGGCGCATTTAAGTTCTTTTCGCAGAACTTTTCTACGAGGGATTCAAAAGTTAATTGGGATTCAAAAGTTAATTAACTGTACTGAAACAGTCTGTTCGTACACATTTCCCACTTTTCAAAGACATGTTTTAACTAGTCAACAGAAAAGGCTCAGAATTGCCCTCGGCCTATTAGAAATGGGTCATTTTTGCCCTCCGTTAATCTATTGGACCAAAAATGCCATCCACGTTAGCTTTTGGCTCAAAAATACCTTCCTTTAGACAGAAAAATGACATGGCATGCGTGGACCACTTTTTTATCCAGGTGGCGCTCTTATATTGGTCCACCTAATTATGAATACCCAACCCCGAAATTACCTGACCCAACACATATTGTGATCCTGACCCGAACCCAATTTAAATCCCTTTTTCAAATTCATCCTTTATTAAATTTTACTAATTATTCATTTACCAATCAAGAAGCTCATTTGTTAAAGAAACCCACTTGCAAACAAAATCAATTGATCATATAAAAAATGTTCTTGAAGCAAATTAAGGAATACCAAGAGGAAGGAAAAAGGAATCATCATGATCATGCAACTCTGTATATTTTTTCTTCATATTATGATGTTTATATTTCTTTATATTTGTAGAGTGATTGAAAGGTTTATTTTCAAAAGAACAATCTGAAGATGAAATAGGGGTTTGAATAAATTTGGGATTAGTCTTTGCTATTTTTTCGTTTATTTTCAGTAAATCATCCTACCAGATAAATCAAATTTTTTCTTTTCAAAATTTTCTTCTTCTTCTTCTTCTTCTTCTTCTTCTTCTTTGGTTTCCTTTTGCTTCCTCTTTATTTTTTACGTATTTTTTATCCTTTACCTTTAATTGTTTTGAGGCTTTTTATTTCTCCAGCATCATTTTTTTCATTTTAAAATTATCTTCCTCTTTTTCTAGAAGTATTACACTGTTGTTGTAATTAATAGTGTCACTGCTAATTAAACAAAGATTTGAGTAGTGGCTGATCTATGAAGATAGATGTCATGGAAGAATATAATTTGATTTTATAAAAATAGATATGATATTTGAATTTGGGTTTGGGTCACAGTCATACTAGGTATTAGGTTTAATTGGTGTTTAAGTTATAATCTAAGTGGACCAATAAAAGAGCGCCACCTGGATAAAAAAGTGGTCCACGCATGCCATGTCATTTTTCCGTCTAAGGAAGGGCATTTTTGAGCAAAAAAATAACGTGGATGACATTTTTGGTCCAATAGGTTAACGAAGGACAAAAGTGACCTATTTCTAATAGGTTGATGGCAATTTTGAGCCTTTTCCGACTAGTCAAATGGTCCTCTCACATTACTTTAAAGGCAAAATTGGCTTAGTAAATCGAGCGAGCCAATTAAATTAAGCGGAGGAGTTTATTTGTCTCATCCATAACTATAACAAAATAATCATTTTCGAAATAAGATTGAAAGGCATTTCAACTATCAGTCCGCGAAGAACATATTACTAATAGAACTAACAAAAAAGCAAACTTAACCGTTGTTCGACTCTTCTTACTTGAACCTCAAATATCACAAAACAATTTATGCCATCATTTGTCCCAAGTGCTATCAAACTCTTCTTGATGACTGATTACAATGTGAGGAGACCTACATCATTCTTTATGGAGATATATGGTATGTTTGTCATCGAATCAAAGAAGATTATTATCTAATTAAAGATAAAATTCAATGGATACTCGCAGCTGTACTCTCACATTCAATTAAAAATATTATATTTTACATTTGTTTCATAATTTCAATAATTTTGGTCACTTAAAATTGTGCGAAAATATAAATGCGTACAACTGTTGTTTTATTTTAGTAATGAGCTAAAATTATAAGGAGTGCTATTAGTGAAATTTGTCCCCTTTCATGACGGATTTAGTGAAATTTCAAAGTGAAATTTTGATGCGTAGTTATTTTTGGACGCGCTCAATGAATTTTATCTACCGTTTCAAAATTAATTAAAAAATAGTAAAAAATTTACGTGCAAATTTACGCTTCATTAGCGTTGGAAAACACCCCCAACTAATTTCAGTATTTTATACTGGGACTTTGCACTAATATGTTCAAAGGTCCCATTATTTTATACTGGACTGAATCTTTATATATAAAGTCTCATAACAAAATACTGGGACTTTGAACTATCATGTTCAAAGGTCCCATTATTTTATACCGGAGTTCAGTTTACTGAAGCTTTATGTAAAGTGCCTTAATAAAATACTGGGACTTTGAACATGTTATGTTTCAAGTCCCAGTATAAATCCGGAAGCAGCTATTTCTCAGCAAATTTATTTTTAACAGCTACTGATCAATTAGCGCGCGCCAAACAGGCGCCTACACGAAATTTTTACCTCATAAAAATAACATTCAACTTACAAAAACATCAGAGTAACAATAACAACAATAATAAACACAGAGACAACAAGAAAGAAAATAAAACTAAAATAAAAAGATCCCCAATCTATATTCAATCAAATATATTATACAAATAACATGAAATTTTACTATAGCGTAATGTGTTACTATTTCTTTTCGCAAATGTAACTACAAAGTCAGCATCATAGTGTCATATTATATATTACTTATTATACAAAAGAGTACAAAACTACAAATACAAAGGGTATAACAATTTTAGTTGTAACCTCTAAGGGTCTTATTATGGAGGATACCTTTGTAAAGAGCTTGCCAATTCAAAGGCATGGATTCCAAGCTTTCATCATCAGATGCTTCTCCATGATACCTACGCTTTCTTGAACTACGATCATCGACTTCATCTTTGTTTTCAGAGCCCAATTCCACAACTTTATTGGAGAACATAACCTTCTTCTTTGCTTGATCTTTATCTGCCCAACAAGGTTAAGAGTCCGTTTGTGTTAACTAATTAACGATAATTGATAGATATCAAGTGATAAAACTTATTTTGATGTTTGAATAAAAGCGTTTAAACAGATGATAAATACTTAATGTGTGACAGGAAAACAGAAGAATGGTGGAAATGAAATGGATAAAGAGTTGGGAGGTTTGTTTAGGAAAATGTATTTCAGGAAATATTAGGTACTTCATAAAATAGTAAAAAGTTTGTCAAACAATGTTTATGAGCTAAAGCATATAAATTGAAAGTAACCTCTTATGACTTTTGGCAATTCCAACTTATAAGCATTTATCAAAATAAATAAATAAGTTAAAAATGACCCGTTTATAAGCTTACAAACCATCTATCATAAAATAAGTTCTTATTCTTTTAGTCATGAGTCCTTTTTAAATAGGAGTAGTTAGTTATGCTTAGTTAGATTTTCTTTTTTCTATTCAATTTTGACCGTGAAATTGGACTTTGGAGGATAATAGCAAAAAATGGTAAATTTCGAGCTTACCACGAGATTTGGATAAAACTAAGTAAGTCCAATTATGACCAAAATTATCAAAACCTTGATGAGCGGTAAATATGAACACTTGGTCCGCTGGAAACATGAAAACATATAAGAACAAAATGATACTATAGGTCCTTGCACCTTCAAAAAGTCAATTCCTTTATACACATATATTCTCACTCATTTGGCAAATAAATAAATAAACAAACTTGGCAAATTTTTAAAAATTATCAAATTTAAATACGACAAACTTCATAATTTCGGAGAGACTAAAATTAAATACCTATTTCAAGTTCCAGCTTGTTCATGAAATCAGAAAGAAGGTGTTTATGCACTCTCATTGCAAGGAGGACAACACTTCCTGAAACTGCAAAAACAGCAACAAATGCAGATCCCAAAGATTTCTCCATTGCTTTTTTTTTCTTTTCAAATGTTTGGATGTTCTTCTTTTCTTATTGGATATTTTGGGAGAAACAAATGATCAAAGGAAGCTTTCTTGTAAAACTATAAACGAAAACATTTTCTTGACTTGAAAGATGATGAGGATATCATGAGAGAAGTTCATGGAATTATAAGATAGAACAATGGAACAGTAGAATTGCATATAAAGGGAAATGTTAATGAGAATGGATCTTGTCAATGGGCAATGAATTGTCAAGAGGTCTTCTTTTTTTATTTTCTTTACTACAATGCCAACAGCTTCTCTGTGGCATTGACTATTCATGAAACCCCTAACAATAGCTAGTCCTTTTATTCTATTTGGGATTCTGAATCTACTTGCACCCCTAAAATTTAGTTGTGTCCTAGAAATATGAAAGGCCATATATGTCGTAAATTCTTGATTTTTTAATATCCAAGAATATTTCCAAATTTTAGTCGTTTTGACAATTTTTATTTTGTTTTTTAATTATTTGACGTTTTAGAAAGGAAACTAAGTCTTTCAGTGTTTTTTTGCCTCTTCAAAATTACACCTTATCGCTCTAATAAGTAGAGCTTTAATTAATTAAGACATTTAAAGAGAGATTAATAAAATTAGAAGTTAGGTGAAACCGTAAAGTTAAGGGCAAAAGAGAGAAAAGGAGTTAGTTGAAGGCGTTTAATGTGTAAATATCTATTCATATATCAATTTATATCAACCCAATAAATACATCATATATATATTATCGCATACACTATTATCACTTATAAATTGTATTAATAGACATTTTCACCTTCATTTATGTTGACCACATAAAGTAATACAACATGATGTAAACATAAGGTGCATTTTTACTCTTTTGATGTGGCATATAATATTGTAGCAGTTGTTAGAAGAATCGAGATCGTAAGTCGTTATTTAGGAATAAAGAATCCCTATTACTCGGTTATTATATTTCACATGTTTATACACTTTTATTTTTTTAAAATCCAAAGTCTAACTTATTACTCTGGTTTATTGTTGCGTATTGGTAATAGTTTAGTAAATATTCGGAATTGTTGGCAGTTGTCTTGCCCATAGTTTAGTTGCTTATATTGTACACCAACCCCATTGTAGGCGTTATAATTAAGAACTCATATTCATAGTCGTTGCCTCGTTGGTGTAACAGTAATAGATAGAATTGAAACAACATGGTATCATACGGAAGCTAGCTAACACATCAAATATAAATGATAATGAATTAAATATAAAATGGAATATATAAAAAAATATTTTATTGAAAGTGCTTTGGTCATGAACTGACATAATAGGGAGGAGATTAAAAACTACTTATAGTAGAAAAGAAAACTAAAATATAAAATCTCCCCTAATCATTGCTCTCAAATTAAAAGACTACATTGTAGAATTTTGTGTTATTTTTGTGAAGCAGAGGTCTTCAATTTATTGATATCTAGACTTTTCCTCCAAGTAAAAGGAAAGACATAGAAGAAGATATATATCTTCTAGAACTCTTTTTCATCCCTTCAAGATGGAAGAGTCCTACTAGGTTACAAATTCAAGGCAAAACCCTAACAATCTTCCCCTTGGCTTGAATTTTCTGACAATGTAATCTTTATCTTCTTTACATATTTCAATGTATAACTGCTGCTTGTTTGGTTGAAAGGAGCCCAACAATGGGTTAAAATAGGAGCACATGCGTTAAAAATAAGCATGGTTAAAACTGACATTGGAGCTCATGCATTACAAGTTGACATGGGTTAAAAGTCGCCCAAATATGGGTTAAAAAGGGTTTGGTTTTGAAGATGTAGCATCTGGATTTTTGAAGGTATGGGTTAAAAATTTCTCCACATGTAGCATCACCTTTTTTTTGGGATAAAAATCTTCAATATCATCAAGAAATTACGGCTAGAACTGACCCGCCTTGAACCTGTCTTCAATCTCGTTAACCTGGTTCATCGAATCATTAGCTGAACATGGCTCTGATGCCACTTGTTAGAATCGAAACAACATGGTGTCATGCGGAAGCTAACATATCAAACATAGATGACAATGAATCAAATACAAAATAGAATATATAAAAAGATATTTTAAAAGTGGTTTGGTCATGAATTGACCTACATAGGGAGAAGATTAAAAACTACTACTAGTAGAAAAGAAAACTAAAATATGAAGTCTTCCCCTAATCATTCCTCTAAAATTAAAAGACTACATTGTGGAATTTTGTGTTGTTTTTGTGTAGCAGAGGTCTTCAATTTATAGATGTCCAGACTTTTCCTCCAAGTAAAAGGATAGACATAGAAGGAGATATATCTCTTTTTCATCCCTTCAAGATGGAAGAGTCCTAGTATATTACAAATTCAGGGCAAAATTCTAACAATATAAGCCTTTCATTGGTTAACACTATTTTGTTAGATTATTTACGAATTTTGTTGGCTCGGGAAAATGTTTGTTCAAAAGTTTTGATTGTGTGTCATAACTTTTGGACAATTGTCAAAACTTGCTTGTGGTGTTAATTAAAATTTTCTTAAGTTTCGATGGACCGCGATTACTTATTACAAATTTACAATGTTTAATTTATGTATCTTGTTAAATTATTTATAAGTTTTGACGGACTAACAAAATTTGTTTGTGTTGTTCTATTGCTCGCGACTATTTTTATTCTACCTAATTTTTTAAATTGTTCAAAAGCTTTGATGGATTAACAAAATTGACTTGTGATTTAATATTTGTGTTACTTCCGTTTGTTGACGAAACTAAATTAATATAGTATAATTTTAACCGTTTAAACTTTTCGATGAGGCTGTCACAAAATTCAATATGATATCATAGCAGATAGAAATCCTTGGTTCAAGTCTGACTGCCACCATTAAATATAATAAATTTCACGCGCTTGAAAAAAAAAAGTGAATCAAGCCCACATAAACATGTTGAAGAGACTAATAGCCTATTTGGCCAAGCTTCTGGGAAGCCAAAAGTAGTTTTTTCAAGAAAAAAAAACACTTTTGAGAAAATTTGAGATGTTCGGCCAACATAAAAAAGTGCTTTTGAGAAAAAAAACAATTTTCTGCAGTTGGGGAGAAGCTACAAATATCTGCTTCTTCCCAGAAGCAGAAGCATAATCAGTTTATTAATTTTTCAAGACGAAAATATTCATACCAAATATATTTATTTACCAAATTATTTCTAACTAATTTAACAAATATCTCTCTCAAATATAATTAAAATTTTGTTCTCTGATTTGCTATTTTAGTTTAACTTTATCCCTATTGATTAAAAACTTTAATATATACTTTTATTTTACATTTTAAATTTAACCTAAATGAAAATAAAATATTAACTTAAGTCTTGTAATAAAATTTTAAATCTTCTCTGTGTTTTAAATAATAATAGTCATAAAGTGAATCTTAATACTGTCATTTTTCGTAATTTAACACCCAAAAGTACTTTTCATAAAAATTATCCAAACACAATTCATTTATAAAATCGCTTCTTAAATGAGTTTGCCAAATACAAACTGCTTATTTTTCAAAAGTACTTATCTGACAAAAGTTCTTTTCAAAATAAACAGTTTTTGCCAGCTTGGCCAAACAAGCTATAAATAATAAAATATGTCATATTTAATAGTTTAAATTTTTAAATAAAATGATTATATTCAACAATGTGCCTTATCACATAATATAATATTGAAATATTAGTTTATATTTACGATTTTCAAACCACATGCAAAATGAAATTATAATTTTAAAGGCATGTGTTGCTTTCTTTTAGAATAATCAATATGTTTCTCACATGGAATAAAAATGTGGTCATCATAAATATTTCACAAAATTTTGCTTACACCAGAACAAGAAGAACTAGTGGGCAGAAAAAAAGATAAAGAGGAGGAGAATAAACGTGTGAGTCTATGTTTTTAGAAGTGCGAATAGAATTTAAATATTAACTATAACAAGGAATAAGCTCAACTGAACACTATCTTTCAGAGACGGGATGAATCGGGTTTAGCCTGACTTAATGATTGATCATAATCACATACATCTCCTTCAACACTTAACTCGGATACTCAGTCTCCGAGTGAGAATCAGCCGGCCTCTTGAGTGGATAAGATTAGCGCTCTAACCGACTCTATTATTTTTGGGGAGGAGGCCTTATCACGTCCAACGACACTACTCATCTGTTGAGAGACATGGAGAATAAGGCGTCTTATTACGTTAAAGACTCTACAACTATAAATGCATCCTCACCCCCTCATATGTACCCCTCAAACTCTCTTGTAATAGAATATACTAGGTGGAATAGCCTATCCGACACTTCAACTTGCACGAGTTTGCCATGTCGACCATCCAACTTACGAGGTTCCCATTTTAACACTTATAGTTGATAAAACGAGCATTTATGAATACCTCTGACGGTTGACCAAGTCTAAATAGCTGACATGGACAAAGAGCGTGAAAATCACCATTAAATGGTGCGTGAATGTGTTGATTTGCATTTAAAATATTATAAAATTATTAGAAAAATACACAAATACATATATGAAACATTAAGATAAAACAAAAAGATAAAAAAAAAAAAAAATACAATCGCTCCCTCCCCACCCCCACCCCCACCCCCACCCCCCCAAATCCCTTTCCTACTTCCTGTTTGCTCCCGTCATCTCCTTCTTCCCCAATTTTCAATTTTTTTCTCTTGCTACTTAATTTATTCTTTCCCCATTATCTTTTTGTCCATAAGTTAAGCTTCTTAGTGTTATCACCATTTAGCTAACGCCTCAAGAAATTATTTCTAAATCCTTTTCCCCACCTTTTATTTTCCATTTCCAGTCCACTGTCCTATTTTCTTCCTCAATTTTTATTTTTTTAAAAAATCGGAAAAATAATTGCTTATTTGAGAAGGTTGGTGAGATGGGTTCTATATTCTTTCTCCGGCTGAAATTATTTTTTATTTGGGAATTTTAATCTAATCTCAAATGGTAATCGGTTTAATGATATACAGCTAGACTTTCAGTGGTGGTGGATGAAATTGTTGATGGCGCTTTGGTTCCGATGGATTATACCCACATTGGAGCTATGGTGGTGGTGGTGGTGATACGGCTTGAAGATTAGGTGTTTGAGCTTTGTTCGTGGTGAGATATGATTGAATTTTTTTGGTAGCTTTGGCAGAGATACGTCTAGAGCTTTTGGAAGTGATAAATGTGTGGCTAAAGCTTGTGGTGGCGGTGGAAATATGGCTAACGGGTGTGGTGGCGATGATAATTGAAAGCTGTTTTGGTGGTTTTTTGGCTGATGGGTAGTGGTGGAAATTAAAAAAGAAAAAGAAAAAACATTAAAAACATAAAATTTGATTTTTTTAAGTGTAGGACCCACAAGTTACACGTGTCATACAATAATACACTCAACATGTGACGTGTCATTCTTTTCAGTGCAATGAAAGTCACGCACTGATGGAAGTGTTTAAAACTATTGTTTTGGTCGACTATAAGTGTTTAAATGAAAACTTCGTAAGTTTAATGGTCGGGGTGACAATCTTGGACAAGTTGAAGTGTTAGTTGGACTATTCTGCCAATATACTATAAACAATATACATGGATGCCCTTGTTCTATCTATTTGTCCCTATTGCTGCTACTTAACAAGTTCTCTCAGAGGCTCATCCAATCGACTCCATTGGCGCATTCCTGGATTACATCAATAAGAATACTCGTTCCTTTATTTCATACTTGCTTTTACATTGCAATTGTTATTACTCATATAATATTTGCAGTTGGGTTATCTTTCAAATAATTATTTAGTTAATTACCAACTAAGAATATTCCATAATATAGATTTAAATTAAGTACGCCTTATATCTTGATGTAATGGATTGCTTGTGCCCCAAAAACTATAAATTTAATTGTTATACTTGAATACTAGTTTTAGAGAATACAATTTGGCGACTAATGTAGGGCCCAAACAATCTATTTATTCGAAGATTTATGCCTTCTAGTTTAAATCTACTTATTTGCTTTTCGTTTGTGTGAAATGACAGATGATGCAGATGCAAATGCAAACACACCTATACTCCTGGCTCTGCGGCCGATGACGATCTTGTTCCAGGAATTGAAGATGTAACAGATGAAGGGTCCAGTAAATGGAATCTCAACCTAACGGATTTTATAAGGGAACATAAAAGTTTTTAGCCGAACAAACAAGCATAAATCCGAGAGTAAGTGAACAGTTGCCATCTCTGTCTGACTCTATGAATCAAAGAGCGTCTATCTCTTCTGCGCCACTTTTCGTAGGCACTCCGACCTCTCTTCTTCAGAGCGTAGTAATAAGGGGACCTACAACGGGAGTCGGATCCATGAGTTCGGGTACGACCGCCATGGCTATGGAAGCTCCGGCTGATGTGGTGGAAATGTCTGGTGAGATAGCTTCACTCAAAGCTTCACTTCAGGAATCAATGGATAAAAGATTTGAGGAAATGACGACATTTATGGGGAAGCTTTCGGGTGCACTAAAATTAACAAAGATATAGACATTAGGAAGTTCACAAAGCAGTCGTTCCAGGCAAGCGTTGCTCCTCTATCGATATCGAAGAAATTCAAGTATCCGAAGAACATACATAAGTAAGATGAACGACCGATCCCACAGATCATATCACCGCAGTTGTCACGACACTGAAAGGAAATGATTTTACGGATGAAGAGATTGATTCGGTGTGCTTGAAGAAGTTCACAGTGACACTCACTTTGTGGGTAAAAATATGTCACCTACTATTATGGGAATACGAGTCCAGCTGGCGAGACTAGACTTATCTTACAAGTCATCGGGCACAAAGAATACACGCATGTTCTATGAGTTACGACCGTTCAGACGGTACGGGCGTAGGACGCAAAATATACATCCATCCGCCTTGGGGTTACAGTCTCCTAGTTAGGGGTTAGTATATACTACCGCCTTGAGTTATAGGCCCATAGCCTTATTAGTCTTTGTATTTTACCTTAATTAGGACCGGGTATCCACTACTGTAAATATCCCTCCTTACATTGTATTGTACAACAAGGCGATTCACCACAGAATCTGACTATTCTCAAGGAATAAGACTACTTTACTTCTCTTGCTCATTATTTCTCTCTTTTATTTACTTACTTTTCCATCGTATTTACTGTATTGCTTGTGACATCATTCTAAATTCATTATTTAACCTAGGCGATCGATTTTGGGCATAAACAGTTTGGCGCCCACCGTGGGGCCCAGTCTCTATTGTAGGTATTCTACGAAGAAAAAAGCGCAATCATGTCAAGCTGTGGCAACTACGCCACACGAGATACTGATAACGAGATCCAACAGATAATTCATAACTCGGTCAATACGACTAAAACTGTGAACGACTATCTAAGATCAAAACCTTATTATTTGTTTTCATGGTTAAAGTCTTACCGGTGTACCACGCATCATCATGCCTCTCATGGAGCGAAGTCGACGGTCCAAAAGTTTATCAGTACCATCTTCGGGGGGGGGGGGGGGGAGGGGGGCTGGGGTCAAAAGTACCAGGACCAGAGCCATCATGGTCTACGAAACTCACCAGGAGATAGCCAAGAAGCCACGCATCAACACAATCAAAATTTATGACAAGGACTCGCGATGAGTTCATCACCCTCACTATGATGCTTTGATAATCACCTTGCAGGTGCACGATGCTCGAGTCAAGCGTCTGTTGGTAGATCCTAGCATTGCGGTCAACATTATTTATTGGCAGGTTGTTTGCCAGATGGAGGTGTAAGATCAGGTAATTTCCAGTCCATACACCATAACCAGCTTTAACAGCTCCAGTAAGAAGTCCGTAACAGAGATACTCCTTCAGGTACACCTACCAGGAGCAACCCAGGTGGCGTCCTTCCAAGTAATGACATGCGACCTCTCATATAACATTATTCTCGGGATGCCTTGGATTCATGAAGTAAGTGCAATTTCGTCTACGTTTCACCAAATCCTTAATACCCGACTATTTGGGGGGTGAGAGAAATTCAGGGGGAACAGAAGCTGTGCCGGAGCTGTTATGTAACTGTTGTAATAGATGCCACCAAGAAGGAGATAAAAAATCAGAAGAAGAAGCTAGATAAATTGCTTGGTCCCGATCTGGTGACCAGTTTACCTTTCGGATTCGGAGTCCATGAAGCGGCCGGGTCTCAAGAGCCAGTTATCGCACCATCTGACACGTAGAAGAAAGATAAGCCTGCCAAAGCGACAGTTCATGACCTTGACCTGCTGATCTTCGACGAGAATGTTCCAGATAAGAAATTCTATGTGGAGGCCAAGCTCTCAGCCGAAGCCAAGCAAGAATATGCTAACTTTCCGTGTGCTCGGTCAGGCACCTTTGCCTGAACCCATAACGACATGCCAGGAATATCAACTAGAGACATTACACATAATTTGAATGTCGATCCCAACTTCAAGCCAGTCAAGCAGAAGAAGCACCGATCAGTCGAGAAAAGGGGCTGGCAGTCCATGAGGAGGTCAAAAAGCTACTAAACAATGGTTCCATTCGCGAAGTGCAATATCCTGATTGGCTATCCATTGTAGTAGTAGTCCCTAAGAAGAATGGAAAGTGGAGGATGTGCATCGACTTCACAGATTTGAACAAAGCGTGCCCGAAGGATTCCTTCCTACTAATCAACATCGACCAACTCATCGATTCAACGGCAGGACATGGAGCTTTAAGTTTTCTAGATGCTTACTCATGATATAATCATATCCTCATAAACCCGGATGATTAATAAAAGACTCCTTTCATTACAGATAGGGGGACTTATTGTTAGTGGGTAATGCCTTTCGGACTGAAAAATATAGGAGCAACTTACAAAAGATTAGTAAACTTGATGTTCAAGAAGCAGAATGGTAAGACCATGGAGGTCTACATAGATGATATGCTGGTCAAATCAGAATTCTCCAAGGATCACATCGGCCATCTAGAGATAGCATTCAATATCCTGGACAAATTTGGAATGAATCTCAACCCAGAGAAGTGTGCCTTAGGCGTGTCCTCCGGGATGTTCCTTGGGTTCATTTTTTCCAACAGGGAAATAGAAGCGAACCCCGTAAAGATCGAAGATATCGAGGCAATACCAGAGATCCTGAAAAATGAATTCAAAGTTAAAAGGCTAAATGGCCGAATTGCAGCGGTCAGCCGGTTCATCTCACGGTCGTCAGAGAAGTGTTACCAGTTTTTTCAATGTGTTGAAGAAGAATAAAAGCTTTGAATGGATAGAGTAGTGTAGCAAGGTGTTTTAAGAACTGAAGCAATATCTGAAAAATCCCCCGTTGCTAACTAAGCCATGCGAGAGAGAACCATTATTGTTGTACCTAGCAGTATCTGAAGTTGCCGTCAACACTGTCTTGGTACAAGAAGAGAAGGGGGTGCAATCACCAGTGTACTATGTCAGCAAGTCTCTTTTAGACGCAGAAACTAGGTACCAACACCTGGAGAAACTCGTACTTGCCTTAGTCATGGCAGCGAGGAAGCTACGACCATATTTTCAAAGTCATACTATTTTCATATTTTCCTCCTTCCCTTTGCAGACTATTTTTCATAAACTCGAGCTATCGGGCAGGCTTGCATAGTGGACTGTCAAACTCGGTGAGTATGACATCATTTATCAGCCTCGAACGGCCATCAAGTCACAGGTGCTTGCGGACTTTATCGCCGACATCAGTACCTACTTGATGTGGGGAGCTGAGATAGAGCGCAAAATGATAAAAGGAATTACCCCTGGAGAATAGGTGATCTACACCGACAGGGCCTTGAATGTAAAAGGGGCCAGCCTTGGTTTTATTATCGAATCCCCAACAAAAAGCGTATTCAGGAAAGCTTTCAACTTCTCCTAGATGGCGAACAACGAGGCTGAATATGATGCAGTAATTCAAGCTCTAGAATTAGCTTACATATTGGGGGCCAAGGAGATTAGTGTCAATTGCGACTCTCCGCTTGTAGTCAATCAGGTAACCGGGGCCTAGACCGCCAAAGAAGGCCGCATGAAGGAATACTTGGCCAAGGTAGAAAAGTGCTTGAAGAATTTTCAAAAATGGAAGATCAATCAGATACCGAGAGAAAAAAACGCAGAGGCTGATGCCTAGTCAGTCTAGCGGCCATTGCAGATGTGAATGCTGATAGCCCGGTTTCCACCATCAAATTAACTTACGTTGATATCAAACGCCATGAGGTTAACACAATAGGATCATTATGAGATTGGCGGCAGCCGATGATTGACTACCTGGACAAGGGAGTACTTCCAGCAGACATGAAGGAGAGCAGAAGGTTGAGAGCCCAAGCGGCCCGCTATTGCTTAATCAACGGCGAGTTGTATCGGCGGATGTTTAGCGGACCTTTGGCTAAATGTTTAGGACGTTCTCAAGTAGATTATGCACTCGGGGAAATCCACGAGGGGCAATGTGGAAACCATTCTGGTGGGTGATCTCTAGCTCACAAGTTAATTAGGGCGGGCTATTTCTGGTCCCGAATGGAAGACGACGCGAGCAAGTTTGCCTGGGTGTGCGATAGCTTCCAAACATTCTCCTATGTACTTCGTCAGTCGGCAGAGTTACTACACTCAATAATAGCCCTTTGGCCTTTCATAAAATGGGGGATGGACATTGTAAGTCCCATACCTAAAGCACCCGGTGGTGTCATATTTCTCTCATCATGACGGATTATTTCACTAAATGGGTCGAGGAAGCAGCGTACGCCCGGATCCAAGAGCAGGAGGTAGGGGTGGGCACTAAACCGAAAAAATCGAAGTGCCGAACCGAACCAAACTAATTCGGTACTTTAGTTTTTCGGTTCAGGTTCGGTCTTAATGTCATGCCTTCTGACTCAAAAACGTCGGGGAAACTTATAAACGATTGGTCACCTGAATGTTCAAAGACTTAATCGGAAGACAATTGAGGTTTATATAGATGACATGTTGGTCAAGTCCTTGAGAGCAAAGGATCATTTGGACCATTTAAGAGAGATGTTCGCGACCCTACACCAATACAAAAAATTTCATAAAAATAAAAAACATTAAAGAAAAATTTCGTCTGCGGCTGCCTTACGATGGCAGCTGGGAGGTTGTAGGCTAGTATAGGAGGAGGATTTGTGTTTGCTATGTTTTGAAAATGCGGTGCAAAGTGCACGAACAGCCACTTTTGCCAGTGGTCTTTGATTTGAGGTTACTTTTTTTTATTAGTTTTGCATGAGAGGCCACTTTTTAGAACTTCAATTCTTGTTGGCTGAAGTTCAAACCTTGTGGGCTGAACTCCATGCCTAAGATATGAAGTTCAACTTCAGCCTGCAAGGGTTGAACTTTTAGGCATAAATGCGTAAACTTCAATCCTTGTGGACTGAAGTTGAACTTCAACCCTGGCAGTAGGCTGAAGTTGAACTTCAATCCTTGTGGTGTAAAGTTCAGCCCACAAGAATCGAAGTTCCAAAAAGTGGTCTCTTATGGAAAATCAATAAAAAAGTGGCCTCAAACCAAAGACCACTGGCAAAAGTAGCATATTTGCAAAATTTTTACGAAAATGCGATAGCATTGACATTTTCGAGTAAAGTTAAATGTTCGTATGTATAGTTATGTAAATAGCCCAAATTAATTAGCCAATCAATTATCTTCTTTATCTTGAGTTATTTAGGCCCAATTACGATGTATTTTGGGACACTTACAAAAATACCCACAAAACTTAAAATTTTTACAGCCATTACCCACTACTTTCAAATATTACCAGACCTACCCACTAAACTATTTACATACTCTACCCATCCAGACTTGTATACCATAAAGATATACACATATAATGTATAACAAAGGTATACAGCAATAAATGGTCCTCCAGACTTTTATACTATAATTTATGCAGTATACCTTAAAGGTATACACCTATAAGCCATAACAAAGGTATACAATAGTAAATAGGTAGGTTGGGTAAATATTTTTAGTTTTATGGATAGTATAATTTTAATAGGTATAACTTGTAAATACTTTAAATTTCATGGGTATAAAATGTAAAATTCCCTTTTCTCACATGGATTAACTCTTAAAATAGCATTATCATCATCATTAGGATCTAGGAATATTTTTACCTCTTCCTTTTTTCCAGTGGCAAAAGATGGTATGGACCTTCTCTTAATCTCTTTTTTAAAACGTGACTTATAAAGCAGAGCGAAAGAGTGAAAATCTTTGACCGTTCTCTTATCTCTAAATCTTGGACCTTCACCAGTCCACGTTAAGTCTACCTTTGACCCTCAACTAAAGATATAATCATTGTTCATTATTCTAAAGATGCCAACAACTTTTCTGATCCATTGTCTGATCTTTCTATAGTAATTAGATTTTGAAAATCTTCTTAAAAAGTAAGTAGCACATTGTTATAATTCTCTTACTGGAAATAATAGGCCTCTTTTGTTTATCCAATTCTTCTCGACATTGCGTACATTGTATCAGACAAAATCCAAATTTTAGTTCATGATCATTTGTCCCATATCACATATACTACCTAAGTATACCCCTTGTCTTGTCTTTCCGCTAGATCTAGAACCCATGTAACTCCCTCACGTCTCATTGTCCCCCAACCTCAACTCACCTTAGCAATTCGAATGTCCTACTAAAAGAAGAGCCATTGTTACGTGTTTGTTGTACCATAAAATATTTTCAAAAAAATCTTTTAAAAAAAGAAGGTGTCTCTTTGTGTTTGGTCGCCAAAAAAAAAAAAAAAAAAAGAAGGAAAAATCAAAGAAACATATTTTCGAGCTAAGGAGAGAACAGAGTCATCTTCGCTTATAACTATTTCAACTCTTCACTCGTTCTAATTATCACTTGAATTTTATTATCAATCTTTAACTACAAGTGTCATTAAAGCCCATCTCGACATGTTAATATTTATCAATCTTAAAAAAATATTTTTTCCAGAAAATTAATGATTCTCCAATTTCAAACAACAGAAATCATATTTGAAGAAAATCATCTATCTAAATACACCAAAAAGTCTCATTTTATTATTATTATTATTAAAAGTACTTCTAGAGTCTACATTCAATAATTCTCTCCTTCAAAGGGTGTAATGGTATAGATGAAATTTGTCAACACTTACCTATATGTCTCATATTTGAGTTTATAAATAAAGAAAATGTTGGTAAGAAAACATCTCTTTTGATAAGTCCTACTTAACACAAATCTAAATTATTAGTAGTAGTAGTAGTAGAAGATAATTCTCCAAAAGTATACATGCAATCATTCCAACCTTAAATTCAGCCATGGTACACCTTTTCTCAGCCTTACCTCTCTTTAAAACTCATCCCTACTTCCCCGCACCTTATTATGACAAACCTTCTTTTCCTCTCTTCCACTATTCATTCTCACACCTCAAACTAAACTTCTTTTTATCTTTTGGTCTAAACCATTAGTATTACAAAGAGATAATCACAAAAAAAGCTTTTTATAAACCTAACTACTTCAAACCCAAAAATTCATCTCATAGTTAAAAAAAGAAAAAGAAAATTCTCCAATCATTTCGGAGAGGGGTATTTTCCATTTAGATCTAAACCTTCATTTCCCCATTTCCCCCTCCGGAAGAAGTCTTTTTTCAACACCGAACTAAACAGCCCGGTTCATTCATAGGGCATGACGAGACCAATAATAATACGCTCACCACCATCATTATCATCATTAGACAAAAGACAACCACTTTTATCTAGCCAACTAGATTCATCCACGTCTTCACGTAACGGTGGTGTTGTCCGAAAAGCTCGATTTGCCGAGGTTGTTGGTGGAACAACAGCAGAATGTGCAGCAGTAGCATGTTGTTGTCCATGTGGGATTGTTAACTTATTGGTTTTAGCTGTGTATAAAGTACCTGCTGGACTTTGTAGAAAGGCTTTAAGGAAAAAAAGAAGGAACCGTTTGTTGAAAAAAGGGAGACATTGTAATTGTGATGAAATGGAGGTTCATAGTATTCCAATTTCTAGCCCAATTGCTGTGGTTGGTGGTGAATGTGATAATAAGGATGTGATTGAATTGGAGAAGGAAATGTGGGACAAGTTTTATGGTGCTGGCTTTTGGAGAAGCCCTTCTCAACGAGCTGATATGTAACGGTAAGTACAATATTTAACACCTTTCTTATAATGGTGTTTAGATCAATATGCGGCAAGTGTTATCTTAGAAGTCACACTCTTTTTTTCCTTAATAATGGTGGTGTTCCAATCAATTTGTGTTGAACTCAACAATTTAAGAACAATGTCTGCTTCGAATCAATTTAATATTCATCCCAACCATTTTATTAACACATGTTATTTTCAAAAATTATTTCTAAAATAATAACAATAATAATGTTCGGATCAAGTTGTGTCCATCTTAATTATTTTATTGGCACTTATTATCTCTAACGATGCAGATATTGATAACTCTGTTTGTTAAGTGTAAGCCAATGTAATGTGGAGGATTTCACACAATCCATGAACATACAATTTGCCCAGGGTCTAACCGTATTTGTTTCACTAGTCAGGGATGCAATCACATGTTAATAAAACACGAACTACATCAAATAAGCCACAGTCTATGACGTACCTGTTACAGAATTGTTCCAGTGTTTGTGAAGATCTCAATCTTCTAGAAAATCTTCCATGACAAGAGAAGAAGAGAGTTTCTTGTGTTTAGTTGCAAGGGAAGAGAGAAAAAAGAAGCGTCTCTTTTCTTTCTGAATCCTCAATAGACACAACTGTTAGGACTTTTCCTAATGGTTGTGTCTCTTTCCTTTTTCTTAATAATTATTAATATAATAAATATATAATTCATTATATATTTTATTATTTGGATATGGATCTGGGTTGACCCACATGGGTGATCCAAATCCAATTTCCAACCTAATGAATCACCGTCTCCTACCCATTTTAGTACATTTTGATTGTTGTTTTAATTTAATTAGTCTCGCTTTATTTTAATATTGAATGGAGAAAAGTCAAGCAAAATAGATAAATTAAACAACGCGATATGTTTTAATCTTATAATTAACGGGTGATCTTTTTTAGCAGCCATTTATGGGTTATAGTTATAGTACTTTCTTAATTGTGTGCTTATGAGAGACTGATGCATGTTTTTGCAATTTTCAGCCGTCGGATGAATCAATGTGCAGAGGTGGAGATCTAGTTCAGGAATTGAATGAAACAATCAGAAACGTTAAGCCACTGAGAAAAAGAGGGGCAAATGTACTTTTTCTGTCTCTCTCTGTAATTAAAGAGGAATAAAACTTGTATCCACCAACGAATCTTTGTATTATATTCTTCAATTTGTGTGTCATATTTTCAATCAAATGCAATCTTTTGTTCAATTGCAATTTTGTATTACATGCATTTTAATATTTTGCTCGTCATTTTTCCTTTTCGAATGCCATTTTAATGGGTCGTATATCCAAACTCCTTATTACCTCTTTTTGAAATGTTGAGTGTTCATATATTCATTCATATGATGGATTTGCAAGTGACCCTGACGAGATAGTTACATATAAAAGAATTTAAGATCATAGTTCTTGTCAAGTGATGCACATTGTGCTCGTGCTCCTTTTCTTAATTTAGAAAGTTCGGGGTTGGTGATCGTAACACACAGCATATATGTAATAAGATTTAATATTTTAAGAACAAATATCTCGTTTGCTAGATAGAAGCTCTTATCTATCATAGCATATAATATTCAATAATTTAAGAACAAATCTCTCATTTGTGAGATGGAAGCTCCTACTATGATGGATGAGATTTTATTACTTATTCCAGTTGGAAATGGTTTCTCCTAGAAATGAAGAACTATTTAGCAGGACACGTCTCCTCTTGAGTGGATATGAACACAACATGAATCAGACTAATTTGATCTATGAATACCAGTTTTTAAATGGTTTTAAAAAAAACAGAAAGAAGCTCCTAAAAGAATGATTTTTGATTCTCATTTATGTGCGTCAATGTCATATCATTTGTTTCCCTAGTATGCCTTTGTTCTTTTCTGGCAAAATGGCTAAAATCCCCCTTGAACTATAATTTTTTTTCCAACTTGACACTTTAACTTTGCGGGGGTCCTAATACACCCTTAAACTACCTCAAAATGATATAAATACCACCTTTTTGGATACTTTGCAAAGAAAGTGTTTTGCACTCTCCAACCCACGCGTGAAGACCACAAAATTAAATCAAAAAAGTTTTTTTTTTCATTTCTTATATTATATATATATATATATAATTAATAGTTTATTTTCTCTTTTCATTTACTATTTTTGTTGTTCTTCTTCTTCCATCATACAGTGAACGAGCTCATCCACCGGTACCACACCTCCATTTACTTCATCACCTCTACTTTCACCGTCTTTACCCCACACATAAAAGAGATTTCCACCCAAATGTTTCTTTTGTCCTTTTCTTTCTTTTTCTTTTGGTACAGATTTGGCAAAAAACTGTGGAGTTGCCATTTTTTCCTGCGATCACCTCGCCGGAGCTTCCAAAATGTCTTTTTTTTTTGTCATCGTTATCGTCAAATTCAACCATGTCACAATGAGAAAAGGTTCACTATCTAAACTAATTGTCACTAATATTGTGCACAGATCATTTGTCAATTTAAATTTGGCAACCAGTCAAAAATTACGACACGCTTTCATTTCCTCATTCAGTGAGCTAAAAGTTTGACCTTTTTCTTTTTTTTTTTGTATCTTTTAATAGTTTTGATAATAGGTTCTGAATTGAATCCAAACACACTGAAGGTTATGGTGATGATATTTATGGCAGTGGAAGAAAAGGAATTCGAAAATATGAAAAAGAGATTACGGAAATGCAAAAAGTAAAAAAGAAAATATTTTTATAGGAATGACACGTGGCAAGTAATGAGTGGTGCGTGAGAATCACTTATTGTCTTAAAACTGAAATTTTTCAAAAATGGGGACAATAATACCATTTTGTAGTTGTTCAAGAGGCTGATAGGACCCCCGCAAAGTTTAAGTGTCAAGTTGAAAAAAAAGTCACACTTTAAGAGGGACTTTAGCCATTTTGCCTTCTTTTCTCCATCATGGCACACTTGAGCTTGGACCTTCCTTTCTTCGAGAGGAAGGATAAGCCTTTTTTTTCTTTTCTTTCTTTTCTTTTTCTTCGTATTTCCCATCAAGATAAACAAATGAAGGCGTTTGAGCGGAAATAGGAAGAAGCTTCTGAGGGACAGGATTTTCATCAAAGATTTTAGATGCTGATCAAGTCTGATTAAGATGTTTTAAGTATAAGCAAGGATCTTCTTACAATTATGTTTGAATATATGTTTCTTTGGACTCGACTTTTATGGAAAATATCAAATAAGTAGACAAATTGAAGTGGGGAGGAGTCCAATTCTGATGACACTTTTGGCTTAAAGGAAAACAATTTAACGGGAACTGGAATAAAAGAAATAACCATTTTTGTTTCTACAAAAGGACTTAATGGTGCATAAATAATTACACTATGAACTACGAACAAGCGACTATAATTTCAAAAAGAAAAAAGGAAAATTGGTATTTAATGAATTAGCTGTCAAACTTCCATCATAGTAGTATTACTAGTAGTAATTTTATGGAAGTCTATTAAGTAAAGCACACCAGGCCGTTTGGTTTGTGGGATAGAGATAATAATTTCGGTATTATATTTAGAATAACATTTATCCCAAATTTGATTAGTGGTATTAATTAATTTGGGATAGATTATACTCCCTCTGGTCCATATTATTTGATATTTTGGGTGTTTTCACGGGTATTAAAAAAATCATCTTTTTAATATTAATTAGCAATGCAATTGACTATATTAGCTATTATTACTTATCATTTTGTTTAAAGTCATTTATTAACAAGGGTTGACATTGTAAAATTCCATCTTGATTTTCGAAAAGATCAAATATTGTGAACTAACAAAAATAAGCTAAAACATCAAATAAAGTGGACCGGAAGGAGTATCAAAATAATGGAACTATTTTATCCCATACAGAATGTAGAATTATTAATCTCAAAATTATAATCCTGTAAAATATTTAATTCCAAGTTATGGGATATCCTTCATTTAATCCATGATTGATTTATTGCTCTATTTCTATCACTTTCATTGTAAGATGATAAATGCCAAAATATTTGAATCTAGTAACTTATATGATGGTTAGATACTGTTCTTTTCCACAAAGACCAAAGTACAATAATTGTTCTAGAGGGTCCAACACCTGTGGTTGTTATTGGTGTAAATTTACTTCGTATTCATCTGTCCCTGTCGAGACTTGCACATGTTGTTAGTCCAGGTGAGTTCCAGAATCCAAAAACCTTTTACTGAGATTCGTGAATATATAATGAGGTCACTGGTCCCATTTGTTTACTGATGTTCCCCTACCCCGACACAATTTTTCATGTTTTTTCTTTAACATGCGTTTTCCCCCTTTTTAAATTTAATTAAGGACGTGCTAAATAACCATACCTCTATGGACTTAAAGTAGTCGTACTAGGTGAAATGTTCCTTTTGTCCTTAACGGTAATTAGACTTTAAACGGTGTTAGTAATGATGACTGCTGAGTATGTTGTTAAATTTTACAATCCCAACACGCCATATATTACCTTGAGCCACCAAATGTTGCACGCGCTAATTAAATGCTATCGTATTTTTATACGTTTATACTGTGTGCATACGTCTATAGCTAGTTTCCCTCCAAAAATATTTGTAAAAATTTATACATCTCGATCTTTTTATACGGTTTAAACTAGATTAAAAATTCACTAATATACTCACTCACAACATTAGACGCTCTCAATCAAACTCAAATTTTTAACTTAAAAAATGAACTCGTCTGGAGACGGTGGAAATGATCAACTTAGGATTCAATTGTACCAAGCTCTAGGAATAGCATCCGATGATAGCTTGAACAATGAAGATAATGGGGCTGACGACATTGATTCAGTCGGCACTTTCAATGATTGGATGAATGTAGATGAGGATGATCAAGAGGAACACTATCCTGAAGAGGATGATGAAGATCAGGACATTGAGGAAGACGAAAATGAATGTTAAGATGAAGACACACCATGCGATAGAGAACACACGGATGATAGGTATTTTACTGAGTCTCGCTTATTAGTAGGTCCAGTTACTGATATGGTTTTTAGTACGCGATCTTCTTTGTTTGAGTTCTATAAAGAACATGTAAGATTAAAAGGCTTTTGTGTGATTAGAAGATCAAGCACCAAAAAGGGTCGCGACCGTGCTTTCTATGCTGTACATGCATGTGACAAGCCAAAGATTCCAAGAGATCAAAAAACCTCTAAGAGGACAGGATGCGCAGCTAAGATTAGTGCCATGTTGTACTTAAATGGTTCATGTCGTGTGAAAAAGGTCATTAGGGAGCATAATCATGATTTGGATCCTACCTTATCATGGCTGATGCCCAGACATAGATCTATTAGCAATTCTGTTATGAGGGATCTTAGAGCTAATGACAGGGCTGGCGTAAGGCCTTCTAAGAACATAAGACTTCTTGAGGTTAGAGCTGGTGGACTTGAAAATATGGGTTGTACCCCGAAAGTCTATAGGAATTTTATTCTCAAAGTGAGAAAGCTTGACTTAAAAGAAGGCGGTGCAACACCTTATGCAAGTTCTTTGGTGACATGCAGTCTAAGGATAGGGAGTTTTTCTATATGATTGATGTGGATAATATTGGTAGGCTTAGGAACGTTGTGTGGATTCACACACATTGCAAATATTCCTGCGAGGAGTTCCATGATGTAGTATGATTCGATACTACCTACCTAGTCAATCAGTTTAACATGCCATTTGCGTCATTTGTTGTCATTAATCATCATGTCCAGTCTATATTTCTTGGATGTGCACTTCTTTCTAGTGAGGACGCCGAAAATTACAAGTTCATATTCTCTACGTGGCTTAGAGCTATGGGGAATGTCTATCCAAATGCAATCTTGACGGACCAATGCGAGAGCATTAAGTCAGCCCTTAGCGAAGTAATGCCAAATACAGTTGACAGATATTGCATGTGGCACATATTTACTAAGTTGCCTTATAGGCTCAGGGGTCTGGGGACTACATATAAAACTGCAAAGGGAGAATTCAAATCCATTGTCCTTGATAGCATTTCCATTGTTGAGTTTGAGCGTAGATGGAATGACTTTATTGAGTTATATGATTTTATAGAAAATGACTGGTTCATGAAGCTGCACGCTGATCGCCAAAAATGGGTGCCCGTATATGTTATCCACACAAAGAAGTGAGGGAATGCATGCCTTCTTTGATGAATATGTGAACAGGCAAACCACGTTGACTCAGTTTGTGCAGCAGTATGAGGTTGCTTTGAGAGATAAATATGAGAAAGAGTTAGCGGCTGAATATAAGTCTCGGTACACCATGACAAGATGTGAGTCTAGGTTTAAGTGGGAGATACAGCTCCAACAAGCTTATACTCGAACATTGTTCGAATTTTTTCAGAATGAGCTAAGGAAACTGTATCATTGTGAACTAAGCATCCCCCAAAACGTTGCAGTTGTGGAAGGTGTGGAGACATATGACATAGTAGACTTCTTAATTAAGAGCTATTATTACATAAATCAATTCGTCTATAGGGTTGAGCACAAACTAGGGGGCAAATATTTTGAGTAAAATTGAAAATTATTCGAATCAAAAGGGATTGTTTACTGCCATATTCTCAAGGTAATGGCAATTAAGAAGATTCAACACTTTAACGAGAGGTACATTTTGAAAAGATGGAGATGAGATGTTGTTCGTCCGCACTTGAAAAAATTCCTTTTTGGAAGCTACCCTACCATGACGAATGAGTACAAGATGTACAGGGAGTACTTGAAGTATTTTGACAGTGCATGCGATATAGCATTAGACAGTGAAGTGAAGATAGAATATTTAAAGCAAAAATACTACAGGCGACAAAAGATCTTTTGAATTGGGATGAGAGTATGATAGTGCAAAATAGGGCGGTTGTCGCAGCTAGGAATGGTAGTGCTGGAAAAAATTTAATTGGGAATGAAAGTGTTGTACCTAGTTCCGATGACAATGCAAGTGGTGGACCAAATTTAGCTGGGAATAGAAATGGTGGACTAAATATATCAGACCCTGAAATGAAGCGCAGATGTGGAAGGCCAAAAGAATGCCGGTATACATCAGGTTTTGAAATGAGAGGAAGGGCTGATACTATGGGTGGAGGAAAGGGTAAAGGAAAGGGAAGTAAAGGTGGTAAAAAAAGAGGTTGGAGGGGGGGGGGGGGGGTCATCAAGCGCAAGAAATGAGGTACTAATCATTTTAATTGTGTGCTATCGTACTCTTTTGCCTATCTATATATGATGTCATTTTTTAAAAAATAGAATAAAAATATCATTTTAAATGTCACTTTAATTTATTTGAGTTGTCACTTTAGCTAATTGCATTTGTTGAATTTAATTGGCTTGGTATTTGACTTTGTTCTAATTTAAATTGCAGCAAAACAATGTTGGTACATCACAAGGGCGTGACAAATCACAAAGTACAAGAATTGAGGTACAACTATTATTTATAAGAATTTACACTAAAGACAATCATTAGATTTTGTTGACAGTTCTTTGAATGTCTTCTAAATTTCGATGCAGGAATGCAATGTTGCAATACCACAAGATGTGGCCTTGCCTGATCTCAATTTTGGTAGCCAACATGTCTCATTATTGATAGCCAGCTTGATCTCAATCTTGGTAGCAAGCATGATCTCAATCTTGGTAGCCAGCCTGATGATTTTGAATGGGGTTTTTAGTTCCGAAGATATATGCATGCATGGGGGTTGATGTGTTTTTTTTATTTTCTTGTGTTGATGGTGTTTATTCCTTGATATGTTGATGGCGCTTATTAATCGATGGCAAAACTTTGCCCTGTCCTTTCTCATAAGACTGATTGTTTTTGTGCTCTTTTTCTCTTTCTGCAACTCATAATTTTTCCACAATATGTCAAAGGGAATTCTATGGCAAACACTTCTTAGATCGATTATTTCGAGTTAATATACAACTTGGATACTTTATCAATTTTGGCAAGCTGCCAAGGGTCCTAACATTAAATGCTTAGCTATAATTAGCAAGTTAATAATACTATTTGTAGATTATAATTGTTTCAACAAAATTAAAGATGTGTTTTGACACCACTTGCAAAAAATCCTACTTACGCCACTCGACTAAGAGCTATCATGGTGTAGGATGTTTTCTCAAGCCTCAAATTTGTTTCGTACACAGCCCTATAATGAATGAAATATTACTTTCCACCGAACATGAATCATTGCTTTTTTACTTTTTTAGTAAATGAAGCAATAAATGAACAACTAACCCCTGTACAACTTATCTTACACTTTTCTATTTAAATAAGAATAGAAAGAGACTTCACAAGCTCATTTGAAATCTGCTATTTCCTTCAAAAGTTCACAGTGGACGAACCATCCCTTTCAAGTCTCCCAACTGAGATTAAGGAAATTATCATCGAGAAAGTGGTTAGCGACGAGGGATCAAGAACATCGTTGAAGAACATATCTGAAGTGTAAGTACTAGTTACTTTATTTTTTTTTAGAAAAATAAAAAAACATCAATTATTTCCGCTCTGTTGGAAGCTTATTGATGTAGATCCCATATAAGATTTTATTTAAACTAGAGTTTACATTTTGTAAGCATTCTAAGATGACTAATGATAGAAGTGACCTAGATTACATGAAGTTAGGTAGTCAAGAAAGGGTCTTTCATCCTAATTAGATTGCATGATGGCCACACCCCAACCTATACGAGTAAAAAAAAGAGTTCATCTTTCTACGAGAAGTGACCTAGTTACATAAAGGTAGTTAATTAAAAAAGTAATTTTTGTCCTTGCTTCGTGGATTCATATAATGAATCTGCCCCTAGCCATTAGCTGATTGATTTCCTAGATTGTTATTCAAACTTGCCATATGATTTTGCATTCTCCCAAACTCAATGTATACATATAGAAAATATGAACCACACAATATTAGAGCCGCTAACAAGGCAAGACAATTGTTTGATACAAAATGAATTAGTTATAAAATAGTTTATGAATTTTGTTTGGCAGTTGCTGGAATTTTCGATGCATATTGTTCTCGAGAAGATTCTAGCGCTATCTTAATCTGGAAAGCATCAGTTTTAAACTACTCGATACCGATGTTGCAACAATTGCTTTTTTAAGAAGACTCCATGATTCACGAATTGACTATGCATCTCTGTTGTTTAGCACATATAAGTTTTTGTACGAGGGAAGTCATGATGAAGGATTACCCATCCTTCATAAAGCTGCTGACTCTTGTATTGACAAGGCCGTCTATGTTTATGGAATTGCATTGATTTCTACAGGGAAATACGATCGTGCAACAGAGGAGCTTCGCAGGATATGGAATGAAGAAGATGGTAGACTATATATATTTATTTGTCGACTTGTGTTAAGACAAAGGCTTGGTCTGCAGTACTTCAACACTATCCCTAGGATCAGATTTTCTATTAGGACTAGTTATGGCTACTGGGATTACAGATCTCTATATAGCATCTATGGCTATGGCGAGTTGGACGTTACTTGTGAAAGATGTATCCTAATTGTTGAGCTTTGTAACCTTAGAATGCCACTGGGTCGAGAAACTGATTTCGAGGAATATTAAGCATAGGAAGTAATCGAAGCTGCTAGTCCTAATATTTTGTTATTTTAACTCAGTAGACATCATTTGCAGTTATTGTATTTTGAATATTTTGTTTGACAAATTAGCCATAATTTGGCTCTTATTTCATGTACTTAATATTACTATGCTTTTCAAAGTACATTCATTTGATGCTCTCCCATATTTTGTCTTGCATATGGTAATGAATATGCGTATTTTTATTAGCTATTAGTATAACAACTAAAATTGTGATGTACATATTGAAAAGAAAGGAACAAAGGTGATATACGTTCCAATGTTACATGGGGTTATGGTTGCTTGTCTTATAACTTGATTGTAAAACTTGATTAAGAAGTTGATTAGAAAAAAGACGCCCTACCTTATTTATCTTGCTATGATAAAAAGAGTGATGTAGTAACTTTAATTTAGTCCCTAAGGTTAAGGCTAGTTGCTCTGACAAGCCAAAAGTAAGATCAAGCTTACATTCGCCAAACCCATACAAAGTACTCCATCACTGGGCTAGAAGGAGAGATGATTAGGCATTATAAGTACTGCAATGTTTCATACAAATTCTGGTGTGAGACCTAGACTAAAAGTACTCATGTAAAAAACTATAGAAGTTCAAAAAAACAAACAACAATGACTTATTCCCTATATGGAGGTTCGAACCCATGCCCTTCACGCCAAAATGTTGAACTTAGTACCAATTTGCTGGTATAGCATAATCTGTCAAGTGGTGGTACACAAATTTATGATTGAAAGGCATCATTTAATTTGGATAGGATATTTTTTGCGGAGGTAAATTTATTGTCATTAAAGGAGACTGACATAAATGAAGAGACATCAAAAAGCAAGCTTACAAAGGAAGCTATCAAATTTTTACATATCTCACCTAAAAACTCCTAAGGAAGTTGGTGGCATTAGAAAATCAACAATGGAAGGAAGTCAAAATTTGGAGATGCTCATGTCCAATACGTACATCTTGATGGGTTTTATGGTACTTATCTGTAAACTTATCACTGAACTTCTTATAATTATCTTAAAATTATTTATATATGACTTTAATTTTATTATTGTGTCTCAATATAGTATCTGCCTGCAAGAATTGTTAAACTTATTGAGAATGCGGTAGAAACTTGCCTTCTTGACTGCGATGGGAATGTTTGGAAGGTTAAATTTGGTCGCAATAGAGGTAGAGTGAATAGTTTTGGATTTGGATGGCGAAATTTTGTTGTCCAGAATGATTTGAAGGAAAGAGATCATCTGGATTTTCAATGGTTGGAATTTTCGGATTCAGCTATGAAGTGGATAGTTGTCATCACCCGAGGATTATGGTACGTTGATTCTATTGTTTACCATCAATGTGATGAAGGAACCTCATCAAACCCTACCAAGGTATTTGTCTTAGCTGTTTTTTATCATTTATATTTTTAATGTTGCCATTATGGATATGTTTATATTTTTTCAGACAGTGAGAATCGGGATAGAGGAGAAAATTTATCATTGGGAGCGTGTGAATAGAGTTAAGGGCCTTTTAAAAAAGGAAATAACTAGTATTCAAGGAGATATTGCATATTCGGAGAAAAGAATTGTAACACTAAAGGAGAAGCTGAATCGCAAAGAAGAAGAACTGGAACACGCAAAGGAATTTGTCAAGGCAGCAGGAAAAGCTTTGAGAGAGGACAAGGATTTTTAAAAATTGCGTGAAATGTTTATGCCGCCGCATAAGGAAGAGACTAAATCTGTTAAAATTAAGCCGAACCTTGGTGTGTGAATGTTTATTAGATAAAAAATCTACTAGTAGCAACCCTCTGATGCACTAGTAGATTTAGTGAATGTTTGTTAGCTGGTTTAGTTTTGATATGTAGAGGTTTGGGTTATATCCACCTCAATGTGCATTTTATGTCGTCTGTTGGTTGTTGCTTTAATATTGTTATCGTTTTTTTTTTTTTTAAATTTGAATGGAAGTATGTCGTTTCTATTTAATCTGCAACTTTTTTTTTATCTTTTTTTAACACTTGAAATAAATTTCACCCAAAGGGTGCAAATCAAGTTCAAACAGTGCAAATATTTACCCAAAAGGTGCAACTCTTGGTACCAACCTCTATATAAACAATTAGTATTTTTGTAAGCCACATTACATTACACAATTCAAAATGATAGAAAATCGAAATGCTGAACATGCTCAAGCCCAACAACATCAGCATGCCCCTCATAATATTTATGATCACAACGCTACTAGAAACAGAGATATCACACTCCAAATTGATCAACTAATTCGAGACATGGACATGCTGCAGGGACTTTACAAGTTTCTCAGTAGAGATATTGATGATTTGCGTGGAGAACTTCGCTTTGTCAAGCAGAAGTTGTTTGAACACACTGGTCAATTTGACGATGGGCACTGTATAATGAACGAATGTGATGGTGGTAATCAAGTGTTGAATTTTCTTTAACTTATTTTGTTTTAATTAGTACTAGTTTCATGAATCAAATTTAATGTCTCTGCTTGTTTATATGTTTATTTGGTCTATCCATGATAATTCAGTGATTCATTTTACAATTTAACTCAGTCATTCATTTTTCCAATCTAAGAATGAACATGTAGGTTTCTTAATAATTAGGAGCCTTGAATTCAATATTCATAATCAAAAAATTACAAGGCAAATTCACTACTTACCAACAACAAAAACTGACCTAAAAATACACAAATTAAACAATTAAACACGCAGACAAACTAAACATGCACAAGCACACCAGAACAAGAACCAACAACAAGATTTAATGCCAATAACCAGCAACAAAAACCATAAACAGCCTACAACCAGGGCCTTTTACATGTATATAGGGGGACTATTTGGGGGGAGGGGGATGATGTATTGATCTGCATCAATGAAAAAAGAACCCAGGACACTACAGATCATCCTCTCCAGCCTTCGAGCCATACATCAAAGCAGTGAAGAGTCTTCTATTGACATTCCTCAATAGCTCTACAATGTTCTTCGGCAGCAGCCAATCGAGCCATAACCTCATTGAATCATACCACAAGGTTATCTTCAGTCTTGTCAACATGACACATTATTTTCTCCATATCTCCTGCACAGAACATAAAAAAACAAAGGGTTACTTTGTACATCCAAGAATCCATATTTACAAAGTTATAAGTTATGAAATACTATAAAATGAGTGATTCAAAATAGACAAAAATAGGTAACATACCTGTGTGACTTGTTTCTAGATTCAAAGTACATCAGATAATAGGAATGTATGAGTACTTTAGAGAAAGGAACTAGGACAAAGAGTAACTAGGTATGGAACAACTATGCGAATTTATAGACCAATTTTCTAGCTAACCTGTAACCTTATTAGCCGGTTGCTATAACCGTAGTTATTATGATTATATGCTCACAAGATGTATACTTGTCAACCACAAATGCAATTAATAAAGTCCTAGTTAACTGTAAGCATTGGGGGGAGGGGGGAGCTGAATTGACGCATCAATATATAATAATGATGATTTTAAAAATTTGTAATAACTACACAAACTCATTATATTAATATTAAGGACCACAATAAATTTGTTCTGAATTACATTTTTAAGCATTAGAAATACCACATCACAATTGCTCATATACTAAATAAGGAGGCTAATAACAAACACATCTATGCAATCTCCTTCAGCTTGGTCCCTGAAGTTTGTGGATCAATCTTCATTGTCACAACAGGCATCAACAGTCTCTCATACCTGTTGATAACAAACTCTAACCTTAGCATCATAATCTCATTATTCTTGTTAAGTTGTTGCACATTGCTTGTAAGTGTTTCGATGTTATTACGCATTTGTCTCATTTGGATAACCAAGTGGTGCAATGACGAGTTAACGGGATAAACGTGAACTTGGCTTGGAACTGGAAATCGATTAGCCATTGTGTACCTTTAAATCAATGCATTAATCAGAGTTAATTGCATGTAACTACTAAGAACTACTGATTAGATAAAATTTTTTAAATAAAAATAAAATAAATACTGAATATATGAAACAAGTTACCTTCTGATTAGACAAGACGCAATGAGTGGAGAGTGCCCAAAATCTTCCAAAATCTATTGATAATATATTTGTGATGGTTGCATTCTGCTAGTGTTTAAATAGATAGTCGTAGGGGGATAATAATTTTGCAGTTTGTTTAAAAAAAACCACGCCTATCCAATATGCTTTCTGGCCGTGCATTGAAATTGTTTTATTTTGAGCTATCCTAGACGCATGTTGCACTGATACACATGAAAAATTCAAAATTTTCACGCTACCTGCTTATTGAACGAAGTTTGCCTCTTAACGAAATTTAGGGATTGATTTGGCCGTGGGTTATGAGTACTTGACTTAGTAATCTTGATTTGAGTTACCTAGCAATATATGTCTAATTAAAACTTAGTATGTAAGCCATACATGTTACTAATGTGTAACTATATAAAACTTCTACAATGTAGTGTGTAACTAATGATTTAACCTAAAAATTGAAAAACGATTTGTATACATGAATATATTGGTTACTAGTATTACATAAAGATTGAAGAGATGCATATATTTTTATTACATAAACGTAGTTAACATGCATATATTTGTACTAAGATCTTAAATTTATAACAAAAACTATAGTCAACTTTAAATTATGAATATAGTACATATTATAAAACGTAAGAGTAAGGTTTGTATAGATATTATATTAGGTATCCATTATACCTTCGTTGACCAACCAGGCAACATCATTAGTCACTTTTTTCAATCCATTATTCATTGATCCATCAAACAAGTTAAAAAATACGAAGGAGGGGCTAAAATGCGTTTACTTGACGCTGCAAGCAGTATTCTCCGGTGATTTTACACAGAGTGGAGAGACACACTATCAAGTATTTCTACTCCTACTTTTGAAGATTTAACTCGATGCATGGTCAGTTAGTGGTTTGGGCAACTTTGACATTCCATTATTCATTTTAACTAATAAATTTTCGTCCATATTACAAGTCTTTAGTGACAAAGTTATTTTTTTTCTTTTAACAAAGTTATTTCATATTTTTCATAATTCATAATAATTAATTCTTCTTTAATAATAATTACTCCATATTATCAGTTTTATATTTCAAATAAGTTAATTAAATTTAAATCATCACACCCCTTCTCACAAGTCGCAATAATTAGTTACAATATTAATTAGTAACTACTCCATATTATCAGTTTTAGATTTTAAATAATTATTTAAATTTAAATAAACACACCCCTCCTCACATGTCATAACAATTGACACACTCATTGAGCCGATGGTAAACCAAAGGGAAGCACTTGCTGCCACCCCTTCCCCTATCCTTCATATATAAACTCAAACCTGTGTGGTTATAATTACATATCAAAGAAAAATTCATTTTTTTTCGGGGCGGCGTTCTTTCCTTCACTAAGTACAAGGTACTTTTTTTTTTCTATTTAGTTTCCATTTATTATCTAGATTGTTTAGTTTTATATAGGTATAATTTTATATTTTGTATACATAGATGACAAACAATCAAAGATTGAACGACCCATGGGGCAAGTACTATGCCGTCCGCAACTCCCCTAACAAAGGTATGAATGAAAGGTTGACAGACATCAACTACGAAGTTATTGACGCTAGAGAAAACAACCAAGCAACTATGAGAATCGAGGAAGAGATGCTGGGAAGAAATATAGAAATTGAAAGCAAACTTGACAGGCTTGAGAGGTTGCTGAAGTCAGCCCTGAAAGGAATCGGCGTCAAACCTGAAGATTATGCCTCCACTCCTTATTCCCCCATTTTTTAAGTTAGTTTATTATAATTATGTTACTTCTGTTTAATTTCATGTTTAAAAGGATAGTATGCAGTGAACAAATCCAGCATTATGGTACTTTTATTAAAATTAATCTTTGTAAAGATGATATGCTGTGAACTAAGCCAGCAATTTTAGTTAATTAATTTAGTATAATTATGTATCTTTTGTTCAAAATTTAGTCCTATAATTTACTTTATTTTTTTGTTACAAAAGTGATTTATTGGATATTAGACATACGAAAAATGTTATATATTACGAAATTGGATCACGTTATATATATATATATATATATATATATATATATATATATATATATATATATATATATATATATATATATATATACACACACACACATTCAATCCTGCTCGTATTAAAAGAAGGCAACGTAATAGACAAGTTCATTTGCATGTAATAAAAAAGCTAATACGTAATTGAAAAATTCATTTACAAGTTCATTTGCATACTAATATTTTGAATTATTTATATAATTAAGTACTTTTTTATTATGTTAACTTATTTGCAATTTCATCAATATGTTAGATATATTACGTGACCTATCTTAGCATATACTAGTTTGGATTTTTTATTCATTTACATTCTAATATTTTGAATTATTCTAGACTTTTTTTATTGTGTTAACTTATTTGTAATTTCTTCTATATGTAAGAAATATTACATGACCTATCTAAACATATAGTACTAGTTTGGAATGTTATTTCTTCCACAGGCTAGTGACTTTTTATTAAAGAGTTAAGTACATTGATTCCACCCCCACCGCCCAAACTACAAACCCCCACCCCCACCCCCACATAATTTCCACTGATGCTCTATAAAAAGGAGAATATATCGAGTCCTCTCCATACATAACCTACACATTAAAAACTTTCAATCCTTAAACATTCCAAACATGCCTGGTAGAGCTAGAGCTAGACGCGCCGCTGAAATCCTTGGTGATATTTCTTATGGATCACATTCAACGTGCTGAGATGCTGCGTAACATTCTTCTCCACCTCGGCAATGCGGACGAGTTCAACACCCTCCCCCCCCCTCCTGGGATCCCCTGCACCAAGCTTGGACTAGATTTAGGGTTTATTTCAAGTTTGTTTGATGCTGTGTTAATATGTTTGATGATGTGTTAATGTTTATTTCTTGTCTGTTTGATGCTAAGCTTATGGTTTATTTCGTGTGATGGTTGTTCAATGATATTTAGTGGCTTTGTAAGCGCTTTCTAATGGATCTTTTGTCTTACTACATCGCCCTCATGGTATATTTTCTTTTTCAGAATACGTATAGTTCATGTATGATAGTTTACAATTATATATGATCGTTTAGATATATATTTAAGAAGTAATTTCATCAAAGCGAAAAAACAACTTTAAAGTATATGTAATATATGTTAAATTTTATATTAAAAACGACTAAACCTTTTCATGGCCTTGCACAAAAAAAATTAATATTTAAAATGACAAAAAAACAAAAAGGATGATGGCCTTGCAAAACCTTATGTGTTCCTGTTAATTTAGTCGATCCTTTAAATTCCATTTACTATCAAGTTGAAAATATGGGTTAAATACTCTAACTGTTTGAATAATTTACTAACTCAACGAAAAAAATTTAGATATAGCAACTGAAAAAGTTTAAATCCCACACATTATTAAGGTTCTTTATCGTGACCTTAGATTGCAACGATACACTATAGACTCATACCACGCCTGGGCTTGTCTATAATAAACGATGGCCTTGCACGTTATAACAAATTAAATTTTTGAACAAAATGTTTGTCATTATTAAAATAGTTTAATAATATTAATAATATATTAGTTCTCCAATATAACTGAAAAATAAACATTAATGCAACGAATTCAAAAATATTGCAAAACATATTTTATAGTGCTCAGTCCCCCACTTTAACATGAAACGAGAGTATTCATGCTAGAACTTATTGTTGTGTAAAGTTAACTTATTTTCAAGTCTATAACTATATAAATGTAGTATGTAGTGTAAAATTAGCTTATTCTAATATTGACATGCAATATTAAAAGTATATTATTATAATTTTTAGTAACATATATTTAGCAATTTTTTTTTTTAATTTTAAACGTAAAAACTTTGTAATTTACTAGGTCTTGCATGCAAACACAATCTAGAGAGGAGAGATAGCATCAATTATGACATCAATTATGCATTGCACATGTTACTTACTACTCAAACGCAATTGGCCGTCATTAGGGCTTGTTTGGGAGGGCGTTCAAGCATGAGCCATTTTGGCTGCTCGAGGTTCTATCTTCATGATGATATGCACATGGATTATACACATTGGCTTACCAATGAAGGCGTGGGGACCTTTGGCATTTGATTGGTGTAAACCCAAAAGCTTCTCCCTACCTATATATCGTCAAGTAACTTCTATCAAGCCAAATATCAATTGAAACTCCTTACTACTTAGTTGAAACCACTTCTTCGGCTCTAACAACTCTTAAGAACCAAAATGGAAAGAACACCAATAAAAAGAGTACGTATCAAAAATACTATGCCTGAACCAAAATTGCCAACTTCACCGGAAAATGTAGAGCACCTCTTCACCACCACTAGAGAAACCCTCAACAAACTGAAGGCAGAAGTCATTGAGCTTATGGATAGGCTTCAAACCAATAATGATTCTGATTATGCAATAAGGATCATATTGAATGACATCCCATTGAACACCATCTATGACATGTTCATGGATCTCCCCAAGTCGACCCCAACAGTCATTGAAATCTCTGATGATACTATCTCTCCTAATGCGTCTAATGGCTCTAAGTACAGCCCTAAATCAGTTGCCGACGGACCTGGTGGCTCCTCTGATTAGTTTGCTTCACAAAGCTCCCTCCATGATCGTGTTTAAGCTGGTGTCCCATGCATGTTTTGTTTACGTAGAAGTAAGTCTTAGTTATCTAGTCTTGAAGATGTTGTGAAGCTGTAGGTTTTTGAGGTTGCTATGCTTGTGGAGGGCTTTGGTTGTCGTTATGAAATATATTATCTTTATTATGAACATGCAATTGAAGATTTTCTAGCAAAATTTTCAAATCAAAAATGGCTAAAAAAGAGTTGGATAATACCAAGAAAAAGAGCCGGATAATACAATTATAAACTGAATAGCTGAAGAAATTATTTAAAATGTATTAAATTTGACTTTAAATCCGACAACCAATTTGTGTTCAAATGGCAACAAGTATATCTTTGACTATGACATTCAAATCTTTTTATGTATCATCATACTTATCCCAATTCTACAAGACAAGTCCGGAAAAAGAATCTTGCACAACACATTAATATTCTTCTTCATTGTGACTGCCAAATTGTGTTTTGGCGCATCAACGAATAGTCATTTTTCTTCTTTTTTTTTTTGACTGGACGGCCATGAATTATCCATTTCCAATTGTTACTTCACAGCATGTCTTCAATGATCCTATATGTTCTTAAAAACTATATAAACTAAGTGGATGATTGAATACAGTGACAAGCCTTTTATGGTCAAATTTGTAAATTGAATTCTAGACTATGTCTTTTATAAAATAGATGTTACTTCTAGTTTCTTCATAAATCCAATCCAATAGTCTTAGACGTTTAATATTTATAAAATTAAATATCTGTGCAAGTAAATAACATGGACTTATAGTAGTTAAACATAGATGAAACAATAGATTCAACATTAGTCAAACATACATTCAACATAGATGGAAACATAGACGAAGAAGAACAATATTCAACTGACCATACATCAAACAAAATACACCTAAATTGACCATAGATGATCAAAAACTTAAAAATAAACCCCCTAATTGAAGTCTTAATACTACACAACAAAAAGCACATAGATGAACATGTATAGCCCAACTACTAAACCCGGCCTTAACATCTAATCAATTTGAAACGGATTAGCAAGGGTTCCATAACCATCATAATCCAACCCTGGTGGAAAAGAAGAATCATCACTAGAACTTGATGAATCTATGAATAATTCATCATCATAATCATAAGAAATATTTGGAGGGTTTTCCATTATGTGAACTCTACAACAAAAAAGACCTTCTACAGGATCCATGATCTGAAAATGAAGTTTCTAACCACTACTCAAATTATTGGCCCTTACAAATTTTATCCAACCATTGCCTAGCCTATACTCCCTTTAAGTACAATTAGCCGCATCTTGTGTATATCTTCTCCACATAAAACAAGTGCGCCAACTGATTCATCAGGCAAAAGATGGAGTATAGATTTTTGAAAGATCTATCAACAAAAGAATTTGAAAAAAAATATATTATATGGTATGGGTAATTCAAACACATGAAAAGGTTATAAAGAGATAAACTTACCAAATTATTCGTAGTAACATAAGATTTGCTTAACTTCATTTTAAAGGTCTCACGTCCATGAGTGTTTATGTATGTCGCGGGTGGATAATACTTGGAAGAGCTGAAGTCAATCGGCATTTTTCGGTGAAAGAGTTAGAATGGAGAAAAGGTGTGGATTTAGAAGGAGAACAATTATGTCGCTTTTATTAGTATGTTTCTTTGAACGACATAATCTTTTTCTTAAAAGAAGTGATGTTAGGGTTTTGGTTAGAAAGTTTGTATAAAATTAGAAAGGGTGTGAGGAAAAGCAGATGTTGCTATTCCAGCAAAGTGGTGAAAATTTAGTATTAGGAGTTAGGGGTCCGGGGTTCGATTCTAGTTAGGCAATTTTTTTTGGTACATCTAACAGTAATTGCTTTATTGTAAATTCAAGTCTTAATATAAAGTAATTAATTAAATTAAAAGTGCTCAAATCTCAACTTAATATAAAATATATCCAAATTTTCATATAAATTTTTTGTATATATTACTTTTAATATATAAAAAATTCCTTAAATATACTATACCAGTTATCTTTTACAAAGGACTTAATTTGGAGAGTTGGGAAAAAAAATAGGGGATACTACTAGATTCGAACCCCCGACCTTAAGCTTACTACCATGACCAATTGCCGCGTTGCTGGAATAGCATCATCAACTGTGACTTCCAACCTCAATATCTTTCTATATTTTACTATATAAGCGTAGTGAACGTGTTCAAATGGAAAATCTTCATCTTATAGTTGATTGAATATTTTTAAATGGCAACACTTCACAAATAGATGCTTTAGTGTGGCGATTCACCACTCCACAAACTTCTTATAAATTCACAACCAATTAGGATAGGCAAATACATAATCATAAATATTTATTTACCAATTGAACACCAAAAAAATGTATAGTATACCTTTCAAGCAATACCATAACCCAACAAACAGCCGTCTTACATGCGAACCTAGATGGGAGATGGCAATTATGCGAATGGATTTCAGAGAAGCAATGGAAGAACTTCGTAGCGAATTATGTCGGTTACGGCTAAAGCAAGAGCAACACATCAAGGAGCATGAGCAACAACTCAAGGAGATAACAAAGCACTAAGAAAAATCAAGAACATGGTTGCAGCATGCGTACGCCAAGAATCAAGTGGATCAAATGTGTAGTTTAGTATCTTTAATTTAGTTAACTATCTTTCAATATTTTTGTTTAAATTTAGTTTAGTATTCAATATTTTTTTTCATATCTCTATATATAATATATTAAAAACAGTATAATTATAATTTGTATTCATTGGAAGTGTTATAGGTGTTTTATGCTATGTTATCATTCCTTTATTTTGAGATTCATTTCTAGTAAATCTTCACATATACAGCTTTTCAAATCTTTCTAGCCCAAAATATTCTTCATTGCCAATTATCTCGAATAGTGTCCAGATATTCTTCACTGATGTATCAACCCTTGTTTCTTCATTGTCATAAATTCTATCCATTGTTCTTGAACGTTTCAAGGTAGATATTTTTAAAGAGATCAATTCTTAAATTTGTAACATATCATAGCGCAATATCACTTAATTATCTAAAACACAATGAAAATACATTAGATTTCCTAAACATCATTGCTGAAACAACAAATTAACAAAAACACAATGAAAATACATTTAAATCCTAAACATCATTGCTGAAACAACAAAAACAACAGAAAAATACATTTAAATACTGCTATACTAATCAACAAGTACTGGATCGTCAACAGTTCCTTCACCAACTTCTTCATACGATTCATCAGACACAAAATATTTAAGTTCATCCGGAGTCGAAACACCATACTTATTAAATACAAACTTCACAATTTCATCATTACTTTCAAGGAGTTGAAAGCTAACATGCTTTCTACCTTAAGATTTCTATTTATTACAAAATATGTCCAGCCCTTATTTAACCTTTTTCGGCCTGTTTTACCAGTGTTGAGCTTCATAGGCCATGGCTTCCCGCCAATTTCTACGATAGTAGGCTTCGTCTCACTAGGAAGATATTCTCAAATCTCCGAAGGAAGAATCTGTGGAAACAAAAAATAAACATTAGTGAAAAATATTGCTCAAAAATTACTTTAAAGAAAAAGTATCATACAAGGGCAAAGGTGAAGTACCAAATCGTCCCTGTCAATGTATGACTTTGTAAGAAGAGTTTCAAAACATGGAAAGCCATTTATAATAATGAAACTGGGAAGGATTTGATCGAGTCTCATTTTCATTTTACGAGAAGTTAGTAATTTGTGACTAAGGGAGGATGAAGAAGGTAGAAACTAGGGTCTCTAGAAACCAGGTATATAAGGAAGGAAGAAGAGTGGTTAGATCAATGAAATGAAACGTCAGAAAGTGATTAAAAAGAGGTGAAATGATGCCCTATCTTTAAAACTTTTAAGCATGCCGTTAATTAAAATAAGATTAGGTGGATTAGCAGATGAAGCTATTCTAGCAAAGTGGTAGTGAATGTAATTTCAAGGTGGGGGTTCAGGGTTCGATTCTACGGTGACTCTTCACAATCCTATATTTTTAGCAAGCATTCAATTAGTATTAATTTTATATTAACAGCCTTTATTTTTCATAAGGTACTTTTAATTTAATAAGTAAGCATTCAATTATCAAAGAAGACATTCAAAATTATATACATGTTAATAACAAGAAAAAAAAGATAATATTTCAAACTCGGCTAAATAGCAAGCATAATTAAGTAGGGAGTACTTGAAAAAAAAAATAGGGCATTTCTATGATGGTTCGAACACATAATCAAATCTAGGAGTGGTACAGTAGTTGCTTTTGTGCTGGAATAGCCTCATCTGCTCAATTTTTTTCCTCATTTGCATTAATACCTCTTACTATTTTCTTGAATTCCTAATGCCTTCATCGACCTATCAGGCAGTAACATTAGTAATTTTTTTAAGTCAATTTTCATTGATCCATCAAACAAGGCTAAAAAACATGGGGGTATGTCCAAAAAGGCTTTACTGGACACAACACAAAAAATTATCCAGATATTCCACACAAGGGGTCGACAAAAAGCACTCGTCTTGTGATTTTACACATGTCACATACGTATTTATTCTTGATAATATATTGATATTTATATATTAGTCCGTAATTTTTAAATTAATTTCCAACTTTTTTTAGTTAATATATATATATTATTTTATATTATTAAAATATAGGTACATTATTTTTAATCAAATATTTTTAAATACTACAAGTGATAATTTAGTTTTAATTTAATGTCATTAAAGGCAGCTGTGTAAAAAAATGTGTATATTAATTAAGACAATATTTGGTTGATTTTCTCCAATTGTTTAAATTAAATAAATTAAGAGTCACAAGGGTTACTGAAAATTTTCAAAATTTATCTTCCCTCCCCCAAATTTGAAAGGAAAATTAAACAAATTTAAACTTATAATTCCTAAAAAAATAGTTCCCTCTCCAAATTCGAACCTCAACCCTAACTCTCTCTACACCGTTTCATCTACATTCCCTGCTAAAAACACCAAAATTTGAGCGACGTAATTCTAATAGACGATTATGGCCAGGACTAAGAACCCACTCAGTATGGGTAAGAAGGTGACCCGAAAAGGAAAATTGTTATAGGCAGAACCTTTAAGCTGTCCATATACGAGATCAAGAAGCATAGCTGAAATACAATCCGCCAGTAAACCTTCTGTAAGTGGTGTGAAGGAAGAAAAATGAAGAAGCATGTAGTAGTTGAAGAATCTTCAAGCGATGATTCTGAGTGCGTTCCTAACTCTGGAAATGAAGAAATGAAAGAGGAAGAAAGTGGTGAGGAAGACTATGGTGAAAAAGAAAAAGAAAATGGAGTAAAAGAAACTGGACAGGAAGAAAATGGAGAAAAACTAACTGGAGAGAAAGATCGTGGAGAGGATAACAGAGAAGATATCATAATGCAAGATGTAGAGAGGCCCGTCCATGAGGTATTTTTTTCAAGGCTTATGTCAAGAAAATGCTTTCTCTTTATTTTGTTGTTTAATCGAACGATTAATGATTAAATTAGTTTATAAAATAATTTGTGGTTCCTGATAATGTGTAGAAAGAATATATTAATGAAGAGGATCTCGATAAACCCTCAATACCTAACTGCGTGAGGGAGATTGACATATCCTCTTACCGATTCAGGACACCGATGGATAAATATGGTCCTGCCCTTGGGAGAACAAACCAAAGATGCTCGTCGCAAAAAATTAACGAATTTAAGGTGCTGTTAAAGAAATATAATATATATATAAAGACTTCGAGGCGAGTTATTTTGATCAGTTCCTAGACATGAGTATCAAATGAAAATTCAATGGAGAACTAGTTTCCAATATCATTATCCATCAAATAAAGGACTGCAAGAAGCAACACGAGATATGGTTCATATTCAACGGCAAGCCACTTTGTTTTGACCTAAGAGAATATGTGATCGTGACTGGTCTTGAATGCTGGGCTAGGCCCTCAAAAGAAGAGGTCAATTTTGAGTTCTTTGGGAACTATACATGGGCCACTGTAACCTTTTCGTTTCTATTGAAGAGCTTGAAGAATAAGCCCAAACTTATGTTGGATAATGACAATATCACTCCCGTTTATAAGTTGCAGATTCTTGGTTTCTCCTATGCCTTCCTGGTATAAATCTTTCTAATTCTTTGGTTTTTTCTTGTTCTTATGTGTGTTTGAATTGATAAGTTGGCATAATGTACTGATTTTAATTTCTTCAATTCAAGGCTTGGATTTATGAAGCTATACCTTCAATTGGAAGTATTATCCACAAAGAATGTGAGCCGAAGGTGCCAAGGATGCTAAAGTGGCAGTGTGAAAAGACAATTGGCGTGGTGGCAAGCAGTTGATCCATTTGGCGCATGTGAAGGTGACCATGTAGATGTAAGCTAAAGACAATTTCGCTTTTGATTTTTATTTTCATTCGATCCTATGCTCGTTACTGCTTTTATATTTGTTCACTACAGACGGAGGTGCATCCGTTTTCTGTCCCTACTTTTTGTGAATCGTACCTAGTTTCTTTGAGGAAATTTAAGCCACTCGCCGATGTACCTGATGAAAAAATCGATAGGTTGAGGAAAGAGTTGGAAGGGGCAACAACAATAACAAAGGCACATGCTGTGGAGCAAGACAATCAACTGTCCCAACCACCACAACATACAACTAGAATGGATGATAATTCTTTACTAACACAACATGGTGGTGTAGAAGAGTATGGAGATAGAGGTGGTGTAGGTGATGATTTTGTAGAAGATATTGGAGTATATGAGGCAGGAGATAGAGGTAGTGGAAGTGATGCTTTATTAGGAGATGTTGGACTGGAAGAGACTGAAGATAGAGGTGGCGGAAGTGATGCTTTTCTAGGAGAAGCTGGAGTGGAAGAGGGTGGAGATAGAGCTTGCGTAAGTGATGTTGTTGGGGCCTCGAGTGGCACTGGAATTTGCACACAGTGTGGCACCGATCAACAACTGCAAATTCAGTTGCTAGAAAGAGTACAAAGTGCAGAGGCTCTCAATGTTGGCCTTCTTAAAATATTGCAAGAGCTGAATGAGAAAAGTGATGTGAGCGTAGGCGGTGTATGTGAGGAGAGTGGAGGGTGTTGAAAAGGAAACAAATATCAGAGACAAAGGAGAGAGTAATCTAATGGAAATTGATCTTTACAAACCTGTTGATAGAGAAAGAGGAAAGCATTCTTTTCTGGCTGAGGAGTAAGCCCAGTGAACTATGTGGGTATATCGTGAAGTGCGACTGGAAATGGTTCAAAGAGTTGAGCAGACTTGGCGCTTGGTTGGAAAGTGATGTAAGTTAAATTCATATGAGTCGGGTGCACATTTTATTATTATTATTATTATTATTATTATTATTATTATTATTATTATTATTATTATTATTATTATTATTATTATTATTATATTAATTTATATCACTTGCTGTATGAATTTGGTGATACATATTTTACATCTTTGTGTAGCACGTGGAAGAAATAATGGCGCTGATGCGAAGGTACATGCATGATAACTCTAAGTACTACAATCCAGGGGATATCATTGTCGATGCATCTTTATGTCAAAATCAGTGTGACATCTACGGTGAAATTGTTATTACATATACTGCAAAAGATAAAGACATTGAAGATGTTATACAACAATACGAATTTGATAGCGTTGTACTTAGATATATGGTTACCAAATTCCATATGGTAAGCCTTGGATAGAAGCAAAAACGCTATTTTGCTTGTGAAACATTGAAAAAAATCATTATGCCACCCTTGTTTTTCTCATTGATGATATTGCGATTGAGATTTATGACTGCAATCACAAAGATTACAGAAGAGATGCTTTAGAACTGATAGTGCCCATCAGCAAGATGTTTCCAAAGTTGCTCAAATCATCAGGAAAATTTGACCATTTGCCTAGAGATAAACTGTCCAGGCAATGGGAGGTTAGGTATGTCGAGGGTCTCCCACAAGTCGAAAGAGCTGAATCACGTGTTGTTTATGCCTTAAAATTCATCGACTTTGTTATGGCTGGTCAATCTATGGAGGATTTAAACGAGAACACGATTCATAATTTCAGAGAGAGATTTGCAGTTGAAATGTATCATGAGGATTTCGAACCATAATATGCATGCTTGTTTAGCGTTTTTGGTTAGATTAGGAACAATCAGTTGTATGATCTTTTATCTATCCTCTGTACTTGTTATTTTCTTTGTTATTATGGAACAATCACTTGTACTCGTTATTTTTGTTGAGCTGAAATCACATAGCACTCGTTATTTTCATCTGAACAAGAATTTTAACAATAACAAACATGGTCTAATGATCAAACACCTCAAATCGTATGATTCATCCCCTGCATTGTCCATTAATTTTACGTCTAAAATTGCATAGCACTCGTTATTTTCATTAGATCAAGACTTTTAACAATTAACAAACATGGTCTAATGATCAAAAACTCAAATCATATGATTCATCCCCTGCTTTGTCCCTTAATTGAAGGTCTAGAAATTTTGAATGAATGGAGCATTAAATGGTGAGTTTTATGAACGTTGCTAATAAATAACTATGATTCTTAACTTAAATAAAGACATAGATAATCAAAAAGTGTCTTCTATTACACGGATGTTTGATTAACTGAAAATCAAGTTAATATAATTCAAGAACATAGACACCACAAATCTAATAAGCATCATTCGTTTATCATTCATCACAAAAGATTAGATATGCACATAAATACGAACTGCTAGATAACCAAGGAAAAGAGCAAACAAACTTCCGACTATAATACCTAAAACATATCGACTTGAGATACCTTCCTTCCCAGATGGTCCTTCAATTACACAACCCTTCTGGTATTTGTAAGCTTAAAACGCTTGCTCATAAGATTGCAATGAATGGAAGTAGCTTTCCTTCACACCATTAGTCATATAGAAACACTCAGACCATGAAAGGTATGTACCTGGCCTCCTACCACGATATACAACATAAAACTTTGGTTTCTTCATACTTGAATTAAGATTGAAAAAAAAAAAAAGATAAAGCTCTAGATGATATCGAAATGATGAAAAATGAGAGAGAATGTGTAAGTTTCTTTTAAGGTTTCATTACATAAGCCCATTTTATATCTCCAGTTTGAAAAATATTTCTACACAAATGTTTATATGGTATTGCAAGTTTTGTACGATATTTGGAGGTGTATTATTTTGGTTTAGTAAATAGTTTCATACGATATTTGGAGGTGTATTACTTTGGTTTAGTAAATACATGCCTGCCTTTTTTTTTGTTAAGTAAATATAGGCGTGCCATTTTTTTATTTCTTAACATGGATCAGACAAAATAATAATCAGACTAAGCACGTTTAATGCTAAATGGGATTAAATGAGATGGGGGTTATAACGGGGCTAATAACACGTGGAAGTGATAATTATACCCCCAATTCCCTAGTGCAATGACTAATTTACCTCAAGTATGGCCATTAATGCCAAGAAAAGTATGGTCACATATCATTTTCCTTTAATCAATGGTATTCAAAATTTACTGATTCAATTAATTGAACTCGTGATGATCTACCAACTATGGGAGTTAAACACTCTAAATTGAAAGGTATTATGTACTCAGGCTCCAATTAAAATATTTGATTAATGGTGGGTGGAAATTTAATTTGAGACATTCTGTATCCAAAACAGGTAGTAAAACTTCTCTAAACATCCAATTTGTGTAGTGCCATTTTAGGTTTAATTTTTAAATTTTTTAGAGAGTAGTCACATAACTTCATACAAAAGAGTTGAACTTGAGGCAAATTCAAATAAAAAAGAAAGAGGAAAAAATTCACTTTTAAACTCTAGCTCCAAACGACTGAAGTTATTCTTAAATGAAGTCCTAATTCAATTTTTCAGACAGGGTTTGATAAATAGTTGTGCCTCACAAAGTTTTGTCAAAATAAGGACCCGTTTCATATATATTTCTACTTTTGTCCAAAATGAAATTTTGCGACTTTTTCAAAATTTTTTTGTAAAATAATTTTTGAAAAATCAAAAAGTGGTTTACAACACTTTTTAAGTTTTTCAAAAAAAGTTATTTCTTTTCTCACAAAATTCTACCTTTTTTTCAAGTGAAATGTATATCCAAACACAACTTCAACTTCCAATTAGTATCATTTTTAACTCAATTTCAAAAACGGTTTTTCAATTTTTTTTGGGAATCAATGGCAAAACGACTACTTAAATGTACCTTAAATGGTGCTGCAAAAATAGCCATTTATACACTTCGCCCCAAAATAAATTTAAGATAAGTCCATTGAAAAATAAACATCTCTCTATTAATTTGCTTTCATTTTTAAAAATCGAATTAGAGATGGAGACAAATACTAACCTTCCCATCCACCACTCACCAGTCAGCAGTACAAGTTAGCATCTGTCTTCAAGCAAATGCTTTTAATCCACCTGTATTTATTCAACTCATCAGTCACATATGTACATACAAAAGGACATCTTTGAAATGACACTATAGTGGACATGGAAATATATATGTGGAGGCCAGTTTTCTCACTCCTTGTTTTGACTATATGATACAAAATTGGTTAGAAGCTTAACCTTTGCTGAATCTTAGCCACAGATTCTTTCCTTCAGCCAAAAAAAATACCAAGGAAAAGCCATAAATTCTTTCTTTCCAATAACCCTAAGCTACAACTATATAGATGGACAAATACAGTCTACTAGTTAACAATTTCCCAATTTGACAATGCCTTCACTAATATGAACTCCCATTTTAATGGTGTAAATTATAATAAATGTGCTTTTAATCATAGACAGCAAATGGTGTATTCATTTTCTTTTATGTAAGTAATTACAATCTCGTATAAAATAGTGGAAGTTAAAATTCAATCTCTAGAATACCTCTTTGCTACTAGTACTAGTATTATCTCTGATTATTGTTATTCACTTGTTCTGGCTTCGCTTCCCTTTTTAGCGTCTGAACCGTCTTTTGAGAATTATACAATTTTAGAAATGTGATGGAGCAGTCATCAGCTTATTTCTCAACTCTAATGAAGCTGTTACTTAGAATTAGAGTATGGCAATTCTTTTCATCATTTTTTCTCACTTTGCTTATCATCCTTTATTGCTTTGTAAATATGATAAACCAATCTTCAGACTAATTAATGATTTGCCTTTTCCCCTGAGATGAAGAGTTCACAAGTTGAAGAAAAAACGAGAAACAAAATAGTTAGAATTGAAGGATATGAATCATCACACGCTGTGATAGGAATGTGAGGTGGATGGTATCTTTCACCAGTAATTAAAAAATTTGAGATCAACCAAAGATGAGAGCATTTTTTTCACTTCACGGACTCAATGCGGCATGAATTTGAACTAACTAGAGTGCAAATTCCTACTACTAAATGTGTTGGCCTAAAGCGGGATAGGACAATAAATCGAATTTGTACTGAGTTTAACTGGTAATTTGCTTGTATCAAAGTGATGCTCGAGCTAAAGTTAAATTTAAACTATAGATGGAAGGCTTGAAAAGTAAACGAGGTCAGGAACAAGCTAAATGGCAAACAAGACAACAAATAAAAGTAGAATTGAATATTATAAAATTTTATTGGCAAAATTTAGCGGGACAAAACAGAATATAACCAAATAAGAGCAGCAATAGTGATCGCCAACATGTTCAAAGCATTTTTTCCCGGTGAAATGCCTTTTACATGGTGAAACATATTTTTTTTAGTCTGTTCCAAAGAATGAACGCATTCTAAATTTGGAAACTTAACTCCAAATTTACCACTGTATCCATAATGAAATGATTTCTAGCCACTCAAATACCAGTAGCTCATTTATACCACAAGTATCAAAAATTTTCCTTTTTTCATTAAACTTTGTGTCAAGTCAAATAGGTTCACATAATGGTGCTGCTACTTCAAAACTATTGATCAATCAATTGTGTACATTAATGTTTGAGAGAGTTAGTAATAGACAATTTGCTGCAACCACTTAAAATTCTTATATTCATGAAAACACTCCCTTCTATTTCTTTTTTTGATGATAAGGGAACTGCGGCCGACTTCAGGTGCGATCAGGGTAAACCGCGCTCCTGATACAATAGCCTGCAAACCACACAGGAGAGGTAACCCGCACTAGACAAGCTCTGTGCGACAGGCTCAAACTGAGAAGGCGGTTGGCAACTCCTTTCTTTTTCTTGTAGAGTGAATACATGTGCTAATACAACAAAACATGCAAATCCATGATATTGGTGAGCCGGTGATTCTGAGCAGCACATACTTGAATTATTTATGCAAAAGCACCAACTTGAAGTTGGGCAGGAACCCAATGGAGAATGTGCTTATTGCAACGAACTTAGACAAAAGCTGCAATTCCATGTTACATATGCATTTTTACTAATATTGAATAAAATACGGAGCAGCACTGTAAGAAAGACTTCTGATAAAACACATAACATGGATGGTAAAATTTCCTCAAGTTCTAATAATTAAGAAAAACCATAGCAAGTGTATTGGATAAAAGCTGACTAGACTTGAAAAGGTGATACGTGTCTTCCACGTGGCATGGGCAGACACTTCAACGGACAGACATCCGACGGACAGACCTTCATCATGAGCAGACCTAAAGGAGTTATGAAACACTTCAACAGTCAACACGGTCTAAATGAGCAGTTATTAACACGATCATCCACAATCAATCTATTAATGGTCATTAAGGCAATCATTACAACCTAGCGGTTATGACTCCAACGGATATGTGACCGGCAGTTACTTATCCAGACGGATCCACGCCCAGCGGTTAAAAAATCCCAACGGGTGCCTGCCAGGCTTATAAATAGCATTCGCCTTAATCGATTGTAGAACAACTTTACTTCCTGCCTACACTATCAATAAGAATACTCTCTCGCTCTTGTTCAGATACTCTCTTTGTTCTTATTTTGGTTACTACTTTAACTCTTGGATCGTCCGAAGTGCGACTGATATTGAAAAACTCTCTCCGAGGACGACTGATACGTTACGGTTACTTCTCTTTGTGTCCGTTTGTGCATTACTTTTATTAGTTCATACTTGCATATCATTCTCGTATTATCGTCATTTCAGCTCACCGTATAAACTCTTAATCTCAACTATTGATCGTGACTCCACAAATACAAATTTAATTGTTAATTGGCCTAAAATCGGATCTAGGTTAAACAATATGGCGACCACAGTGGGAGCCGGTCAATAGCCTTCGTAGGTTAATAGTTTATCTTTGATATTATACATATTTTTGCCTATCTTTTTGTTGTATAACTAATATGGTAGAAAACAACTCTCAACGAACTATCGTAGGTGGAGAACAGGTAAACACTCCTTCACTCCATCTTGATTACTCTCCTGATTATTCTCCCGATTACTCGTCCGATGGGCAGCAACAATCTTCCCAAGGACCGGTCAGGCAGCGATACAGGCGTATGCGCTCTCAGAGCACTACTCCACCTAGGAGACGACGCCATAGGAGTCTCTTCCCTGGCCGAGGGAACCTCCAAGAAACACTCTTTGCTTTCATGCAGGAACATGCAGAAGTAAACCAAGGAATAAACGAGGCACTTACCTCTCTCCGAAGGAGTAACCCTTCAACTGCAAGGGTTGATGCTGCTGCACCTGGTCGTGACGCGCCATCTTCACATACCTCGAGACAAGGTGGAGAGCGGAACAACGGTGGTACCGTAGACCCTACGACCCAAGTCTATCAGAATCATAACAGAGGGTCTATGGCGCCTATGGATGTGAGCCTTGTTGTGGAAGCCCTCACCAAACAATTCAAGGAAAGCCAGGAAGCACTTCAGAAGTCTCTCCACGAGAGAATTGATCAGATACCAGGCGCTCCACCAATACTGAAGAAAGTTAATGTCCAGCGTTATTCACAGGGACCCTGGAAGAAGAAGGCAGCCCCAAAAGCGATACCTAAGACGTTTAAAATGCAAAACATCCCTAGGTATCGCGGAACATCTGATCCCAACGACCATCTCATGATGTTCAACAACTTTATTAAAGCCAGCGATCTCACCGACGAGGAGATCGAATCTGTACAATTGAAGAAGTTCGTGGAAACCCTAGGAGATGGAGCTCTGCGATGGTACTCAATGTTGCCACCCAACTCCCTTGGATTTTTCGCAGAGATGGCCGAATTGTTCGTGAAGGCACACACAGGCGCTCAGAAGACGGAGACCCGCGTTGATGACATCTTTGAAATCAAGCAAAGACCTGACGAGTCTCTCCGCAAGTATGTGGACCGTTTCCAGAGAGAACGTATGTTGCTCCCCAAAGTACCAGACAGATGGGCAGTGATCGCATTTACCAACAGCTTGGATATTAGGAGCTCAGAGGCTACGCGTAGACTTTATGAGTCTCTTCGCGAGTTCCCAGCAGCCAGTTGGTCAGATGTCTACAACCGTTACAATTCCAAGGTACGTATCGATGAAGATAAATTGATTGGAACAGGTACTCGAGAAAGAGCTCAGGCACGTAGCGGCGGATCCGGCGGAAAGGCAGAGTCTGAGAGAACAGACGTACGTTATGAACCGTACCCTGATCAATCACGCAACCATTCCAAAGGACGCAATCGCAACAACGAAGGGTTATCCCGGAGAGATGATTCAGAATCAAGCCTCCGCGGAGCCCAAGCCTGCCAAGTTTCAACGTGGAGACGTCTGAAGTAGTGGCAGCACTCAAAGACATGGGAGAGAAGGTCAAATGGCCAAAAGACATGAAGTCCGACCCAAGCAAGCGAAACCAGGACCTGTGGTGCGATTTCCATCGTGACCATGGCCATACCACCGAAGACTGCAAAGCCCTCAGGTATGAAATTGCTCATTTGTTGAAACAGGGATTCTTGAAGGAGTTTCTGACCAAGAAGGGAAAGCAGACTCATGCGAAGGCAAAGCAGAACAAACCTGGCCCTCCGCGAGCATCCTCTCCGAGGAGGACAGTTAATGTTATTTCAGGTGGGATCGAGGTGGACTCCGTTACTTTCACAGCAAAGAAGTATGCAAAGGTCTCCATCACAAACAACAAGCACCCACGATCAGAAGAAGTAATCACATTTGAAGACTCTGATGCAAATTGCAGGATTAGAACTAGCCCGAAGTTATGGAGCAACCATCGTCGAACTAAAAAGCGACTCTCAGCTGGTGGTCAATCAAATAAATGGAGGTTTCATTGCACGAGTATCCAGGATGCAAGTGTACCTCGCCCGAGTAAAAGAGCTCCTAGCACAGTTTGACGAATGGGAAGCAATCCAGATTCCACAGGAAGAAAACCATGAAGCTGATGCTCTTGCAAACATGGGATCAGTGGCAGAGATATGGGCAGCCAGCTCTTCAGCTGTTGTTCAACTTCTCTACATGACCATGGACAGAGAAAAGTTCGAAGTCAACACCATCAACGCTACTTGGGACTGGCGGAATGAGATAACAAATTATCTTATCCATGGAACTCTACCCGCAGATACAAAAGCTGCCCGCAAACTCCGAGTAAAAGCTGCTCGATATACAATTCTCAACGGTGAGCTTTACCGGAGGATGTTCGCAGGACCTCTCGCAAAATGTCTTGGACCAAATCAGATTAACTATGTGATGAGAGAAGTCCACGAAGGCTATTGCGGAAATCAGTCCGGGGGCAAGGCATTAACCCGGAAGCTGATTCGTGCAGGTTACTATTGGGACAAAATGGAGAAAGATACGAACGAATTTGTCAAGAAATGTGAAAAATGCCAGAGGTTCGCCCATCTTCTCCATCAGCCAGCAGAACCACTGCATTCAATAATCTCCCCGTGGCCCTTCATGAAATGGGGGATGAACATCGTTGGTCATCTTCCCACAGCACCAAGGGGGATGCGCTTCTTATTGATCATCACTGACTACTTCACAAAGTGGGTCGAAGCGGCAGCATATTCAAGGATACGACAAACGAAAGTCGTCGACTTCCTCTGGCGTTTTGTTGTATGTCGCTTTGGAGCACCTAAAGAAATAGTCATGGATAACACCCCGCAATTTATCGGCCAGAAAGTGACTAGGTTCCTCGATGATCTGCACATCAAGAGGATCACTTCCTCTCCGTATCATCCTGTTGCTAATGGACAGGCAGAGTCTACCAACAAAATCATCGTTGAATCCCTTAAAAAGCGCCTCGAGCAGGCAAAGGGATGTTGGGTAGAAGAGTTACCTAGAGTACTATGGGCCTATCGCACAACAATAAAAATGAGTACCGTAGAGACTCCTTACTCATTGGTATATGGTGCAGATGCTCTAATCCCAGTCGAGATTGGAGAGCCCTGCCTGCGATATGCACATACGACTGAGGAATCAAACTCAGTCAATATCTTCGAAGAGCTGGACCTCCTCGAAGAACGCAGGGAGCTAGCTCTTGTACGAGTAGTAGCTCAAAAAGAACGAATCGAGCAATACTACAATCGGGGTACGAGACTTCGTACTCAGAAAAGTCTCTCAGAGTACACAAGAGACAAATTCAGGGAAGCTCGGTCCTAACTGGGAAGGCCCCTACAAAGTAATTGCCTCAGTCGGCAAAGGATCTTATGGTTTGGCACGACCAGACGGCTCCACTGTCCCGAACAGTTGTAATGTGGTTCACCTCAAAAGGTATCACTTTTAAGTGGTAAAATGGTTAGTTATCTTACACTTATCTTTTATCTTTACAAAAGTTCTTACTTTTATTATATCTTTTCTCTAAATGGTACTAATGACCTAAACAAGGTCCGTTTAGCTCAACTGGTAGAGCTCGAATTTCTTCAACTTCGCGGCTGTGGGTTTGAATCCCACAACGGACACACTCCTCGTTTGGTTATATGTGTTCTATATGCAACTCACCGAAAACTCTTTTCATGTTGTCACTTTACGTGCTCCAACATAAAACAAGGGGGTGGTGAGAGGCCCCTGTAGGCCAGGTAAGACCTTCATAAAGGCAAAAGACCTTACCAAAAGGCAAATTTTTAAAGTTTTTCAAAGAACTTTTACGTGACAAGACTTCCACGAAAAATAAGAGGAGTCGTTCACAAAGCCAAACTCATACGTGACAAGACTTCCACGAAAATAAGAGGAGTCATTCACAAAACAAAAATCTTTATGTGACAAGGCTTCCACAAAAATATAAGAAGTCGCTCAGAAGGCCAGCGACTCGGCCAGAGCCAATCTACAAAGTCGTGTAACAACTTTCAACTATCAAAACGATAAGCAAAGTTATACGCACAGAGCAATGATTCGGCCAAAACTCTAACGACCACGACTCGGTCAGACTACTTACAACTTACGACCTTTTCCTAACGAAAGGCTAAGTTAAAAACATTTGGGCAAACTTTCGGAGATACGAACTTAATAAAGTTCAAACCTCAGGAAACTCCCAATCATAAGGCACGAAAGCCATAACACATGCAAACAAAAGATCAAGAGTTCAAACTAAATATAGTCACTGAACAGATCTAAGTAGCATATATACATTATCCTGTAAATTGATAAAATGCCGAAAACGGCTGACAGAAGTTTACAGAGTGTTCAAAGGCCAAACGAAACCGGCCATACAAAGGACCAGAAACTCTTTACTAGACTTCTGTCAACCAACAAACAAGTCCGGCTCTCGCCAGACAATAAAAAATACATCAATCAAAGACTGAAAAAGGGCATCAACATTTAGGGCTTCGACCAGAACTCGATGCACCAGCTCCGTCAGCTCTGCCATCGTCCCCTGAATTCTCGCCGTCATCTTCATCTTCATCTTCATCTTCGCCTTCAGACTCCTCAGGAGAGAGATTCAATGCTTGTCTTATTCTACGAACAGCGCTCTTTGTTGTCTGCAGCATCTCCTCGACATTAACTTGTCTAGCCTGAATCTGCACGAGCAATGTACGCTTGGCCTCAAGAGCAGCAAGCTTGGCTTTGATTTTAGAATGATCTCGCAGGTTTGCCAAGTCCTCGGTTAATGCGGTCTGAGCACTCATTAATTGAGCGACCTGATCCTTGGCAGCCTGGAGATCAGCCCTGGCTTTAACAGATCCTTCATTGGCTCTCTGCAGATCCATCTCAAGGGATGCACGATCCTCAATAGCACTATTCAATGAAGTTCGACATTCTTCAAGCAATCTCTCTAGACCCTGAGCAGAGCGTGCGAACCCTTCTCTCTCTTCAAGAAGAAGGTCCTTCTCCCTAGTGAGTGCGTTGATTTGCTCAACACGTTCATTGCTGACATCAGTCAACCGATTAACCTCACCACCAAGGAGACCACACTGCTTTATTAGAGGCTTGTTCTCCTTCAGAGCTTCCAGCAACTCTTTCTTTATTTCGAGCACTTGATCGACGTTGTTAAGCCTGGAGCGAAACATGAGCTCGACAGCCAGCATACTCGACTGAAAAAGCAAAATATGTCAAGGTTAGAAGTCTGAGGCTAAGATTATTCCCAAAACAAAGCGGAAAATACTTACTCGGGCAGAGTCAGCAGCAATCTGGAAGGCCAACTCCTCATCGCTTAGCTTCCTCAGCACCCATTCTTCACGGGGACCGATGAGCAAAGAGACCGCCTTAGCCAAGCCGCCTGGCCCAGTTATGAAGTTAACACCAGGGGCAAGTTTCAAAGTGTGCTTCCTCTCACAGAACTTGGGTTCCCAAGCCTGCTCAGAGGGATAATTTGGCCCAAACTTGTAACGGACACCCCTGATGTCCTTCAACGCTGTCCGGCCACCAATGACTGACCGCCAGACGAATCTCGACGATGAAAGGTTAGAATCACCTTCCACTCCAGGATTTATCGTCTCGCACTCGCGAAGACCAACAGGCATCGCCCCCTCAGTAGCCACACTCTCCAGGTCCTCGAAACGAAAAACACGAGGACCCCGGCTACCCTCTTGGGGAACTTCTTTCCTAAATTCTTCTTTCACCTCTTTTTTTTCTTCTTCTTCTTCACCTACTTTTATCTTCCCCTTGTCTACACGAGAAGGACCTGCCTCCACCCCGTCATCAACTCGGGGACTCCTCTGCGGAGTACGGACAGCCTCCTCCTCGGCCCTTCTTCTGTCACTACGAAGATGAGGCCTTCGCCTAAGAGGAACATCAACTTCGGCCCCAGTGTCCGAAAGATAGATAACCTCCTTGGCCAGGCCCCAGTGTCCGAAAGATAGATAACCTCCTTGGCCACACCCTCTCCCCGTGCAGACTCGGGGACTTCAGCAGCAGCATTGGCATTCTCTTCTACGGGCTCCGGTACACTGGCCCTAGAAGAAGGATCACCACCAGCTGACGAGGTTTGCCCTGCAGCCACGGAAGTCTTACGAGCAGACTTCTTCCGTGCTCCGCCCTCGCCCTGGCTCCTCTTCTTCCTCTTCAGAGAGCCCAGTCCACCGGACAAGAGTTCCTCGCCCCCCTCCCTGCTGCGCAGTGCATCCACCGAAGCTAGTATAGCCTCAGCCTCAGCATCTGGGTTAGAAATAGGCTCGGAAGGCCCGTCTTGGGGAGGGGGGGGGGGGGAGCAGGAAAGAAATCTCCTGAAGTGCCCAAACCTACAAAAAGGTAAAACGGTCAGACGCGAAGAAGTTTCGAAGAAGAAGAATGATCATGAAAGCAGAAATATTCTCACCATGATTTTGTACAATCAAACTTTTGTAAGCGGCAAAATACGCCCACTCTCTTCTCTCAGGAGCGAACTCCTTCAAAATTGGCTCAACCCACGCCGTCAGATCTTCAACAGAAATGAGTCCGTCGTAGGGTTGCTTGGCCGCTACTCAAAGAAATTGAACGGAGTTAGCAGACGAGAAGAAGAAAGAGCACAAAGAATTTCAAAAATTACTCGGGGACTTACGCTTCTTATTCCAGACTTCTGGAAGATGAGCCTTGTTGGTGCAATGCAATTCCCGAAGGGGTTGCTAGCACAAACGCGGAAGAACAAACAAGAAAGATAAAGATAGAAGCAAGACAAAACTTGCTTCTTTCGAAAGAACAGTGAGGAACCTGTCTCAAAGCTCAATCAAAAGGGATGCAAGGATCACCTATACTATGCAACAATCCTCAAGAGAACATTGCCTCTTGCAAACTGAATGATCAAGAGGAATGTTCAATCGGACTAACCGAAAGCCACAAGTCCTTAAAAGCCCTCACCGGGGTTTTGCTCACGACGGAGACAAGAAGAAATGTGCTCGGCACTTTCATTCAATTCATCAATATTCAAAAGCTAGCTACTTACAATGAAAGGAAACAGTGTTTATATAGGAAATACTAAGGGTAAACTAGTAAATAGGTCACAGTTGACCAATAGAAATAAGCCACGCAGGGCTGAGTTAAAATGTGTTCGGCAGACTTTGACTTCGGTAAGCCTTGGCTTCGGTTCTCGATTGTCTGCTCGAACACACACTTGTTGCCTTCGGACGCTCAATTGTCTTCGAGCTCATTGTCCTCGGTCACATTGCCTTCGGGCTCAAATCTGAAGATAATGCCTTCGATTCTTGAGCTCGGCCACTCAGCTTCGGAGCAATTGTTTTCCTTCGGCCAGGCTAAGTGAACGTGCACATCGTGCAGCAGCTTGGCTTGGCTTCTTGTCATCGGTCTCCTCGGTGGATCGATCACTTGATCAGCACGTGATCGGGCTGCATCATCCTCCCCTTCTTGAGAAGATTTCGTCCTCGAAATCAAGCCCTCCTCGTCCTCCGAAGTTGGACCTACAACACAAGGAACTAAGTCAGCAACATTAAAGGTGTTGGACACGTTATACTCACCAGGGAGGTCGATCACGTAGGCATTGTTGTTGATCTTGGTCAACACTTGAAATGGACCATCCCCTCGAGGAGCCAACTTTCCTTTCCTTTGGTTCGGGAAGCGTTCCTTTCGGAAGTGAACCCAAACCCAATCTCCCTTCTTTAATTCCAACTTTTTACGCCCCTTGTTTTTCTTTAAGGCAACCTTTGCATAGGCCTCCTCGAGGTTCTTCTTCACCTTTGCATGCAATTCGATCAAGGCAGCTGCTCTTCGAGTACCTTCAAAATCAAGAACAGAATCTCGAGGCAATGGGGTTAAATCAAGTGGAATCAAAGGATTAAAGCCATACACACATTCAAACGGGGTCATGTTGATCATTCTATGCACCGTTCGATTGTATGCGAACTCCATCATGGGCAAACGATCAGCCCAGTTTCCAACCTTCCCTTTGGTCATTGCCCGAAGCAAAGATCCCAAGGTTCGGTTAACTACCTCGGTCTGTCCATCAGTCTGAGGATGGTGAGACGTCGAGAATAGTAGCTTGGTGCCGAGGGCACCCCGCAAACATTTCCAAAAATGACTCAAAAACTTCGAGTCTCGATCACTCACAATAGTACGAGGTACACCATGCAATTTTAACACATTAGAAACAAACAATGTAGCTACATGCTGTGCATCATCACACTTTTTGCAAGGAATAAAGTGAGCCATTTTTGAAAAACGGTCAACCACAACGAAGATGCTATCATGTCCTCCCCCCGACCTCGGTAACCCCAAGACAAAGTCCATGGATATATCAACCCAAGGTCGATCAGGCACAGGCAACGGGGTGTACAAACCATGAGGGTTGGACTTCGATTTTGCTTTCTTGCAAACGAGACAAGTGGTGCAAAGCTTTTCCACATCTCGTCGCATTTTGGGCCAATGGAACTGCTCGGTCAAGATACCAAGGGTTTTATCGACACCGAAGTGTCCCATCAGTCCACCTGAGTGAGCTTCTCGAACCAAGAGCTCTCTCCACGATGACACTGGCACACAAACCCTCCCATTTTTGAAGAGGTAGCCATCATGCCACTGATATTTCTCAACCTTTCGGCCACTCAAGATTGCGTCTCGAACACATTTCAGCTTGGGATCGTCCTCGTACATCGACTTGATGCTTTCGAATCCCATGAGCCTAGAGGCGAGAGTGGTCGCTAAGGCAAATTTCCTTGATAGCGCATCGGCCACAACATTATCTTTTCCCTTTTTGTAATGAATTACATAGGGAAAGCTTTCAATGAATTCAACCCACTTGGCATGTCTTTGATTTAATTTCTCCTGACCTCGGAGATGTTTCAAAGACTCATGATCACTTTTGATCACAAACTCTCGAGGCCACAAATAATGCTGCCAATGGGCGAGTGCTCGAACGAGGGCATACAACTCTTTGTCATACGTAGAGTAATTCAAAGTTGCACCCTTAAGCTTTTCGCTAAAGTAAGCGATCGGCTTCGAGTCTTGCATCAGCACTCCTCCGATCCCAACTCCAGACGCATCACACTCGACTTCGAATGCTTTGTCGAAATCAGGGAGTTGCAACAACGGGGCAGAACAAAGCCTCCGCTTCAACTCTTGGAAAGCCCTCTCTTGGGACTCTCCCCACACAAATGGATTGTCTTTCTTTACCAGCTCGGTTAAAGGAGCTGCCACGGTGCTAAAGTCACGAACAAACCTTCGGTAAAAGCTAGCTAAGCCATGGAAGCTACGAACTTGTGATACCGAGGTTGGAGTTGGCCAATCTTTGATGGCTTCGACTTTTGATTCGTCGACTTCGACACCATTAGCACTGACAACAAATCCAAGAAAGACTACACGATCGACACCAAAGGCGCATTTCTTGAAGTTGGCATACAACTTCTCTTCTCGAAGCTTTTCAAGTACTTGCCTTAGGTGGTCGACATGTTCATCCACGGTTCTGCTATAAACAAGTATGTCATCGAAATAAACGACAACAAACTTATTTATGAACGGTTTGAGCACATGGTTCATCAGTCGCATGAATGTGCTCGGTGCATTGGATAAGCCAAAAGGCATCACCAACCATTCATAGAGACCGAATTTGGTCTTGAATGCGGTTTTCCACTCGTCCCCGGGTTTCATTCGGATCTGATGGTAACCGGACCTGAGGTCTATCTTCGAAAAACATGAAGAACCACTTAACTCATCTAGCATGTCATCTAATCGAGGGATAGGATGACGATACTTTACCGTTATTTTGTTGACTGCTCGACAGTCAACACACATTCGCCATGTTCCATCCTTCTTCGGAACAAGGATAACAGGAACGGCGCAAGGACTCAAACTCTCACGAACGAGGCCCTTGTTCAGCAGCTCATCAACCTGCCGTTGGAGCTCTTTAGTGTCTTCGGGATTACACCGGTATGCAGGTTTGTTAGGGATTTGAGACCCTGGTACGAAGTCAATTTGGTGCTCGATTCCTCTCAATGGAGGTAATCCACCTGGCATTTCCTCGGGAAACATGTCCTCGAAGTCCTGCAAAACTTTTTGAACAAACAAAGGCAAAGGGTTATCATTAGAAAAATCATCATTAGAGTTTAGAAAGATACCCTTGTGCACGAGGCAAATCATCATCTGACCGTGGTCGTTGCCTCGTAAGATCTCACCGGGTTGCATGATTGCACAAATTCCTTTCACTTCGGTCGGTGAATTTATCTCTTCGGGCCGCAATTTTGCTCCCATCGGAAGCTTAGCTTTGGCCGCTTCTTTCAACTCTTTCATTCGTTTATAGTCCTCGGTGACTTGTTTTGGAGACAAGGGCTTGAGTATGAAACTCTTCCCGTCGAGCTTCACAGTGTAAGTGTTGGATCTGCCATTGTGAACAGCTGTTCGATCATACTGCCATGGTCGACCCAATAGCAAATGACAAGCTTGCATCGGAACCACATCGAATATCATTTCATCTTGATACTCTCCGATTTTGAACTTGATCCACACTTGTTTGACAACTCTCAATTCTCCACACTCATTCAGCCATTGTAACTTGTAAGGGTGGGGATGCTTCATCGTAGGTAATCCCATTTGTGAAACCAAAGTTTGGCTCACTACATTGGCACAACTACCGGAATCAATGATCATTGAACACACCTTTCCCCTCACTCGACATCGGGCATGAAAGAGGTTTTCTCTTTGGTTGTCCTCTTCTTCAAGATTCATGCAGCTCAAATTCCTTCGAACCACAAGAAACATTTCCGGATGATCAGCTTCGGCAGCCTCTTGGTCATCATCAACTTCAGCTCGATCAGTCTCCTCGATAATTTCCTCCTCGGTGTCACTCGCTTGCTCATGGACGGTTCCATCTTCGAGCAGAAGCATAACTTTGCGAGTTGGACACTCTTTTGCCATGTGACCATAACCTTTGCATTTGTGACACTGAATATTTGAAGCACTAGGAGAGTTGAGTTGAACTTTACCTCCCACTTCTCTTGGTTGGTTAACGGTCACACCTCTTTCGAAGGGTCTCTTCGAATCTCGAACAGTGTTAGCACTTGTTTGGTTTGGACTCTTCCATTCTTTACCTCGGTTCAAAGGAGTAGAAGTAGTGACTCCTCGATACCGGTTTGCCTTATCGTCCTTCACCAATTTTTCAGCTTCGGTGGCAGCATCAAACAAATCTTCCAACGTGTGGTACACGTGGAGTCTCAACTGAGAAGACACATCCCTAGCCAAGCCATTTTTGAATCTGATAATGGCTTGCTCTTCGTCTTCGACCAGATCAAGATTCAATCAAACCTTTTCAAACTCATCGTGGTACTCTTGGACGGACTTGGACCCTTGCTTTAACTCATAGAGTTTTTGCATTTGAGTCTGCCTGTATTTGGCACTCAAGTACTTACCATCCATCGCTCTCATCAACTGTGGCCATGTATTGACTACTGGATAGTCATTTCTTCGTCTATGCCTCTTGTCAGATTCCCACCATGTCGATGCATAAGCTTCGAACGAAGCAATGGCATGGGCAGCTTTTCTCTCATCGGTCATCTCATTGGTTTCAAAGATGCGCTCCATTTTAAGCTTCCATTCAAGATACTCATCGGGATCTCTAGTTCCTTTAAAGGGTGGAATAGTGATCTTGACACTGTTCAAATTTGAGTCTCGAACACCACGAGCCTGTTCGACATACTCATCATTTCGATCATCAGCCTCACGCTCAATATTTCTTTCAACATTTGCGCCTCGGCCTCGACCTCGAAAATTTCCACGTCCTCGGTGAGCTTGCCTTCGTTGAGCGAATGGCGGCTCACGCTCATATTCGTCCTCGGGAAATTCCTCTTCATCAACCTCTTCGGTTACAGCTCCAAGATCTCTTCGGGTCCTTGGAAGTGGTAACCTCTCTCCTCGGGGAATGCCCAAGTTTTGATTTCCAGCTTGGGGATTGCCCAAGTTTTGTTGTGCTTGGGGATTGCCCAAGTTAAGCTCTCTTCGAATTGCTTCACTTGTCAACTGATGTTGTCGTACAAGCTCAGCATACAGCTCAGGTTTCATCGGAGTGGATTGGCTCGTTCCCACGCCGGACCCATTCATGGCCACGGACGCGTTTCCCTGCTCGAGGTTAGCTACTCGAGCACTCACTCCTCTTACTTCGGCACTGATGCCTTGTATCGCAGCCATGAGATCGGCTAACGACAATTCAGGCTTTTCAATGCTTTTGCCATCGTTTCCAGCCATTGTACCTGCACAAGTCAAAGATCAAACAAAGGTTAGGGTTAGAAATCACCTCACACACTCCCTCACCTTTGATGGGTGGCACTCGGGTCCACTCAATTTATGGGTTCGGTTTTTGATCACTCAAGGACTTGTTAACAGTGGCTCGTCTGATTGATCGGTCCTCTAAGATCCTTCAAGTTCGACAATAGTCACTGCCTCTTCGGGAAGAGTGAAGTGATGTTCGAGTCGATGGAACGGACGCTTTTTAAACTGAGCTCGGGGAGTCAAAAGAATTTCTACGATAGTTCGGACTTCGGTCACCCCTTCGCACGAACTCCTATCAGCTTAAAAGAGTTAGTACGACCTCGAGTAGGACAATTACTCAAAAGATCCACCAACTAGAATTTTGACACGAAAGAAAGTGAGAACCTAGGAGAATCTACCCTTTGATTCCCTTTTGGAATCTTTTTCGATCACACCCACTCCTGTCCGTACAAAAGTGGTCCCTCCTTGGTACGGATAGGGTTTTACCTTATCCACTTTCCCTTTTCAGCCGACAAATTTCACCTGGGGTTTTGATGTTTAAAATTTTAACCCCTTTCTTCTTCAATGGAACAGTGACCTTGCTCCGGCGTACGGACACAACAACTTCGGTTCACTGACCACGAAATTCAACAGATCTGAGTTGCTCTTTCAACTCCGGTTCCAAACAACAACGGAGGAAATCAAACGAAGTTCTTCGAGCTAAGATCCAGCTCGTTCGAGTCGTACACTGTTACGATTTTGTAACAAGTTTCCGGCGTACGGACTTCGATTTAAACTCAGAACTTCGATTCTTAAGCAACAAACAAACCCAAATCACTCAAGAACCACCAATCTTCACCGGTTTCTTCCAAACACAGTGGGGTTCGAGTTTTCAGTCACCATTACAGTTCAAAACAGTCCAAAATTCACCAAGAAACCCTAGTCACGAAATCAGTACGTCGGGTATTCGTTGGAATCAGAACTCGATGGTGAACAATAATCCAAGATTGTTTTTCCCAAACAATCAACAATCAAACACAATTTTTTTGAATTTTCTTTTAACACTTTTTTTTTTTTTTGGTAAGAACACCAACAGTAACAAACAAAACAGGAACACGAAACGGAAACAAAGACACAAAAGGCACGAAAATAGAGATAACGTGAACAGGATTTGGGGTTGTAGAAACAAGCCCAAACCGTGCTCTGATACCAAGATGGTGCAATGCAATTCCCGAAGGGGTTGCTAGCACAAACGCGGAAGAACAAACAAGAAAGATAAAGATAGAAGCAAGACAAAACTTGCTTCTTTCGAAAGAACAGTGAGGAACCTGTCTCAAAGCTCAATCAAAAGGGATGCAAGGATCACCTATACTATGCAACAATCCTCAAGAGAACATTGCCTCTTGCAAACTGAATGATCAAGAGGAATGTTCAATCGGACTAACCGAAAGCCACAAGTCCTTAAAAGCCCTCACCGGGGTTTTGCTCACGACGGAGACAAGAAGAAATGTGCTCGGCACTTTCATTCAATTCATCAATATTCAAAAACTAGCTACTTACAATGAAAGGAAACAGTGTTTATATAGGAAATACTAAGGGTAAACTAGTAAATAGGTCACAGTTGACCAATAGAAATAAGCCACGCAGGGCTGAGTTAAAATGTGTTCGGCAGACTTTGACTTCGGTAAGCCTTGGCTTCGGTTCTCGATTGTCTGCTCGAACACACACTTGTTGCCTTCGGACGCTCAATTGTCTTCGAGCTCATTGTCCTCGGTCACATTGCCTTCGGGCTCAAATCTGAAGATAATGCCTTCGATTCTTGAGCTCGGCCACTCAGCTTCGGAGCAATTGTTTTCCTTCGGCCAGGCTAAGTGAACGTGCACATCGTGCAGCAGCTTGGCTTGGCTTCTTGTCATCGGTCTCCTCGGTGGATCGATCACTTGATCAGCACGTGATCGGGCTGCATCACTTGTCGTCAAAAGTCAAGGCCGAGGAGCGCACAAACAGATACCGGTGCACCCAGCCTCGGTCACCAGTATCCTCAGAACTGCTCACCAAGCCCTTGCTTCTATGCATCCTGGTATTTACATAGCCATCTTTAAAAATTTGTATACTGTACAAAGAAATAAAATGCTCGTAGCCAAAAGATTGATCGGTTCCTGCCGCGAACCAATCCAAAAGAGTAACTATTCTATATATACTGGGGCTCAGTTGCCCCGGGCAGAGAAGGTACTCCCTGCAGAGCCTCTCCAGCACAGGGTGCAGGGGTAACCTACATCCCACTGTGAAAGGGTAGGTGCACATGGCTGTCCACCCAGCCCTATGGGAAGTAATATTCTCCTCCTCGGAGACCGGCAAGAGGGGAACATCATCGCCCCAGTGGCAGTCCGTCCTCACTCGTGGGATCACCTCCTTAGTGATCCCAGACTTAAACCTATACGCCGGCCAGTTGCGCGTATCTCCCTCTCTATTATTAAAGGACTTAATGTTACCGTCCGCCTCCAGTTCACCCCATTTCGTGGGGATAATCTCTGCATCAGTAGCTTGGGTAGCCCGGGGCCTGGGAATGGCCGCCGAGGAACTATCAGCAATATTAGTGCTTTGATTTTTCTTAGATCTTGAAGTTATGGTTTCAGGAGAAATACGAAGTTGTCAAGAAGAATTCAAAAGCTAGTTCAAAGGTTTTCAAAGAACAGCGGAGAAGAAATAAAGGCAAGTAAAAAGTTTCTCATCAAGCAAACCTCTATTTATAGGAGTTAAGTTTCAGCCCCACAACTTCCTTCGAGACACGTGGAGGTCATCAGAAAAACTACGATCAGATCTGGCCGTCGAAGGAAAGAATAGGGTTCATCAAAACTTTATAGTATCATCATTATTCTGAAGAGTAGCGGTCACCTCGCGATCAACAGACGACGTGCCACTTCAGAATGGACTGCAATAGTCACTTCAGAATGGACTGCAATTCCGCAGGCGTGCCAGCTGCAGTTACTTTTTTATACGGTGCATTAAATGCGCACGTCATAAGGGCTTGTCACGTAGCTGATAAAGTTCGTACGTCATCAAGCTATATCACACGAAGACAAAAGTTTACATGAAATTCCCGCCAAAATTCATATCCACTCCTCGAACAGATACTCTGCTCGAGAAGTGCGGGGACTATCTGTATTGGATAAAAGATGACTGGACTTGAAAAGGTGACATGTGTCTACCACGTGGCACGAGCAGACATTTCACCGGACAGACATCCAACGGACATACACTTATCACGAGCAGACCTAAAGGAGTTATGAAACACTTCAACAGTCAACGCGGTCTAAGCGAGCAGTTATTAATATGATCATCCACGATCATTCAATTAATGGCCATTAAGGCAATCATTACAACCCAACGGTTATGACTCCAATGGATATGTGCCCAGCAGTTACTTATCCAGACGGATCCACGCCCAGCGGTTACAAATCCCAACGGGTGCCTACCAGGCTTATAAATAGCATTCGCCTTAATCGATTGTAACACAACTTTACTGCCTGTCTACAATATAAATACCAATACTCTCTCACTCTTGCTCAGATACTCTCTTTGCTCATAGTTTACTTATTACTTTAGTTCTTTGATCGTCCGAGTGCGATTGGTATCGAAGAACTCTCTCCGAAGACAAGCGATACGATACGGTTACTTCTCCTTATTTCCGTTTATGCTTTACTTTTGTTAGTTAATACTTGCATCTCGTTCTCGTATTATTACCATCTTAGCTCTCCGTATAAACTCTTAATCTCAACTATTGATCGTGACTTCGCAATACAAATTTAATTGTTAATTGGCCTAAAATCGGATCTAGGTTAAACAGGGCCATGTTTCCATAGTGGTGTTGAGCGTGAGTGCTTTTGACCACCTTTATCACACCTCGCATGTTAGTTTTCCATCTCGTTCTTTTTTTTTTCCAAAGTCGTTCTTCACATGAATGTTTCCTGTTGATATCAATCGTCAAGATATGGGATGCCAAAGTACTTAATTTTGTTGTCCAATCTTCAGCAACTGAAATTCAAAACTTACATGCACAAGAAAGCCGATATCGAGAATTCCCTAAATTTATTTATCTGTTAGATGAATAACACGAACTTCTTTAACTCTGCAACCTCTCCATCCAAATAGCACTTCAGATACAGCTGTCATCAGTCTCACATGCAGTGAATTTATCTAAGGTAATGTTGGTTCCTGTGTTCAAATAAATTAGAAGATACAAAAACCTGCAAATATAATTTGTTAGTAATAGGACGATCCCGAGCCCACAAGTTACTTGTGTCTCCTTAAGAAATATAACCCCCTCACGATGCCCAAGGTTCACGGGTTAATTTCTCCCAGGATGGAACGGGATAACAGTTCTACCGTAGTGGCACTTCAAACGGTTAGAACACGGGGAACACAAAGGAACGGAGCAAATCACACGACTCACTTAATATGCAGAAAGGGAGGGGATGCAGTGAGATATGCTCTCTGCCCGAGTATTCCCATCCTCTGCCCGAGTATTCCCATCCTCTGCCCGAGGTTGTGTATCCTCTGTCCGAGGTTACGTCTCTATCTACCTAGGAGACTGGAGATCCCAAGAACTAGGTTCAAGGAGAATACAAAGTTGTGTATGACGGTCCAACATTGTCAATTAAATGTTTGGTCCATACTCGTGATGAGACAATGTTCAAGTACCAAGGATAAAATGCTAGAGACATTTTTTAATGATTATCTAAGTTTGATATTGTGGTTATCAAACAGTGTATATCTATAGGATTACACGTTTAGAAATCACCTATGTAAGTGTGAAGTGGAAGCCGCTTCAAGGAGAATTCTGCATGGCCAACTCTTTAAACACTTATGAAACCAGGCGGTGTTCATGGCTGAAACGAACACAACAGTGAGAACCAAAGACGGTTAAGGGTTAGTTGTGTGACATACGTTGTCTAGGTATACACCAAAGTTCGACGGTTCAAAGATATCAAATCTACTGATTGATCGGGTATATCCGATGTATGTTCACTACGGAAAGTTCAAAGGGAAACCTACTTATCCAGATGCAACTAATTCTTTCTTGCAAATCACACAAGTCTGTCATGCATATGTCCATTCAGCCATTCCCCATTCATGTGGGGGATTGTTGGGTTTAATGGAAGAATGTGAATGGGAAATGGGTGAAAAGGTGAAAAGGTTCCCTTTTGTAGGGAAATGCACTTTCTCCCACATTGGTAGAGGAAAAGGATTTTGTTGGGTTTAAATAGAGATTTACTTCTCTTAGCTCTTAAAAGGGTTGAGAAGAAGGGAAGCCTCGCGCCGTCGTCGTCGCTCGTCTCGGCTTCGGCTTCGGCTTCGGCTTCGGATTCGGATTCGGATTTGGTCAATTGATATGATTGATTGACTTAAATTTTTGGACCAACAAAATTAAAATATTAATTAATTAATATTTTATCCGTTTGTGTAACGGGCAGCTCCATTTGTGTAACGGGCAGCTGAAGTGAGTCAGCAACGGGCAGCTGAAGTGAGTTCAGTACCCGGGCAGCTGAAGCAACATCAGCATATTAGTTCCTCCACGTTTTCTCAGTAAAGTCAGTCATTAGTGGTAGATTAATTCCTCCATATTAAAGTCAGTCTTTAGTAGTAGATTAATTGCTCCACATTGAAGTCAGTCATTAGTGGACAATTAAGTCTCCCACGTTTTCTCATTAATCACCAGGTGTGTGTCTCTGCACCTGCCCTTGGATGTCTATATAAACTGATCATTTGTCAGTCCTTGATAACGACAGACAGACGACAGACAACATAGAACACAGTCATAGAACTGAAGTTCTGAGATAGAGACTCCATAGAGACTCAAACTCGGACTGATAGAAACGTAACCTCGGACAGAGGATACTAAACCTCGGGCAGAGGATAGGAACACTCGGGCAGAGAAAATCACTGACAGAAAGCATATCTCACTGCATCCCCTCCTTTTCTGCATATTAAGTGAGTCATGTGATTTGCTCCGTTACTTTATGTTCGCCGTGTTCTAACCGTTTGAAGTGTCGCTACGGTAGAACTGTTATCCCGTTCCATCCTGGGAGAAATTAAACCGTGAACCTTGGGCATCGTGAGGGGGTTAGATTTCTTAAGGAGACACAAGTAACTTGTGGGCTCGGGATTGTCCTATTACTAACAGATTATATTTGCAGGTTTTTGTATGTTCTAATTTATTTCAAGTGCAGGAACAACAAGCTTAATGAGAAAACGTGGGAGACTTAATTGTCCACTAATGACTGACTTCAATGTGGAGCAATTAATCTACCACTAAAGACTGACTTTAATGTGGAGGAATTAATCTACCACTAATGACTGACTTTAATGAAAAAATGTGGAGGGAAAACGTGGAGGAACTAATCTGCTGATATTGCTTCAGCTGCCCGGGTACTGAACTCACTTCAGCTGCCCGTTGCTGACTCACTTCAGCTCCCCGTTACACAAACGGAGCTGCCCGTTACACAAACGGATAAAATATTAATTAATTAATATTTTAGTTTTGTTGGTCCAAAAAATTAAGTCAATCAATCATATCAATTGACCAAATCTGAATTCGAATCTGAATCCGAATCCGAATCCGAATCCGAAGCCGAAGCCGAGACGAGCGACGACGACGGCGCGAGGCTTTCCTTCTTCTCAACCCTTTTAAGAGCTAAGAGAAGTAAATCTCTATTTAAACCCAACAAAATCATTTTCCTCTACCAATGTGGGAGAAAGTGCATTTCCCTACAAAAGGGAACCTTTTCACCTTTTCACCCATTTCCTATTCACATTCTTCCATTAAACCCAACAATCCCCCACATGAATGGGGAATGGCTGAATGGACATATGCATGACAGACTTGTGTGATTTGCAAGAAAGAATTAGTTGCATCTGAATAAGTAGGTTTCCCTTTGAACTTTCCGTAGTGAACATACATCGGATATACTCGATCAATCGGTAGATTTGATATCTTTGAACCGTCGAACTTTGGTGTATACCTAGACAACGTATGTCACACAACTAACCCTTAACCGTCTTTGGTTCTCACTGTTGTGTTCGTTTCAGCCATGAACACCGCCTGGTTTCATAAGTGATTAAAGAATTGGCCATACAGAATTCTCCTTGAAGCGGCTTCCACTTCACACTTACATAGGTGATTTCTAAACGTGTAATCCTATAGATATACACTGTTTGATAACCACAATATCAAACTTAGATAATCATTAAAAAATGCCTCTAGCATTTTATCCTTGGTACTTGAACATTGTCTCATCACGAGAATGGACCAAACATTTAATTGACAATGTTGGACCGTCATACACAAATTTATATTCTCTTTGAACCTAGTTCTTGGGATCTCCAGTCTCCTAGGTAGAGTTGCCGCCGTGATGACTTGTCCTTGGCCATAGTCCCATTCCCTTCGATGAACATTCAACCGCCTCTCTAGTTAGGCCTTTTTAAGCGGATCCGCCACATTATCCCTTGACTTCACGTAGTCAATGGTGATAATTCCTCTAGAGAGTAGGTCCCTAACGGTTTTATGCCTTCGTCGTATGTGACGATGCTTACCGTTATACATGAGATTCCTCGCTCTTCCTATAGTCGACTGACTATCACAATGTATACACATTGGTGTCATCGGTTTAGGCCAGAACGGAATGTCTTCCAAAATGTTCCGAAGCCATTCAGCTTCTTCACCGGCTTTATCTAAGGCTATGGATTCAGCTTCCATAGTAGAGCGTGCAATACACATTTGCTTGGACGATTTCCAAGACACCGCTCCTCCACCAAGTGCGAAAGTATATCTACTTGTAGACTTAGAATCAGTTGTGCCGGTGATCCAATTGGCATCACAATATCCTTCAATTAGTGCAGGATACTTGTTATAATGCAATGCAAAGTCTTGGGTATATTTTAAATATCCAAAACACGTTTCATTGCCATCCAATGGGTCTGATTGGGATTACTCATGTATCGACTCAGTTTACTTATCGCACAAGCTATATCTGGTCGAGTACAATTCATGACGTACATCAAACTTCCCAAAACACGTGCATAATCCCGTTGCGACGTGCTTTGACCTTTGTTCTTCTTAAGAGCAAGGTTTACATCAATAGGAGTCTTTGAAATTTTAAAATCCAAATATTTAAATTTTTCAAGCACACTATTGATGTAGTGAGTTTGAGACAACGCCAGACCCTGAGGAGTTCTATGGATCTTAACACCCAGAATTAAGTCCGCAACTCCTAAGTCTTTCATATCAAATTTGCTAGTCAACATGCGTTTCGTAGCATTGATATTGGTAATGTCATTGCTCATTATCAACATGTCGTCCACATATAAGCAAACAATGACTACAAAATTAGGAGTGTTCTTAATGTAGACACATTTGTCACACTCGTTAATTTTAAAGCCATTTGACAACATTGTATGATCAAATTTCACATGCCATTGCTTAGGTGCTTGTTTTAGTCCATAAAGCGACTTAACAAGTTTACACACCATCTTTTCTTTACCTGGAACCACAAACCCTTCAGGTTGTTCCATGTAAATCTCTTCCTCCAAATCCCAGTTTAAGAACGCTGTCTTAACGTCCATTTGATGGATTTTCAGACCATACACAGCGGCTAACGCTATTAACATCCGTATGGATGTTATTCTGGTTACCGACGAATATGTGTCAAAGTACTCAAGACCTTCTTGTTGTCTATATCCTTTAACAACAAGCCTTGCCTTGTACTTGTCAATAGTGCCATCAGCTTTGATTTTCCGTTTGAAAATCCACTTAGAACCTAATGGTTTGTTTCCAGGAGGAAGATCAACCAACTCCCAAGTATGGTTGCTCAAAATAGATTCTATTTCACTATTGACTGCCTCTTTCTAAAATGGAGAGTCTGAAGAAGACATAGCTTCTTTAAACGTCCGAGGCTCACTTTCCAACAGAAAAGTGAAAAAGTCATCTCCAAATGAAGTAGAAGTTCTTCGACGCTTGCTTCGTCTTGGTTCTTCCTCATTTGGTGACTTTCCTCTGGTTCCTTCCCGAGGTCGTTTGGATATTTCACCAGTTGACTCACATTCCTTCTTATACGGATATATGGTTTCAAAGAATTCAGTATTATCTGATTCCATCACCATATTAACATGAATGTCGGGATTTTCTGATTTATGAACCAGAACCGATATGCTTTACTGTTTCTAGCATACCCAATGAAAACATAATCAACTGTTTTCGGTCCAATCTTAACCCTTTTGGGTTTTGGGACTTGCACTTTAGCCAAAAACCCCCCACACTTTGAAGTAATTCAAGTTGGGCTTCCTTCCTTTCCACTTTTCATAAGGAATGGACAGTGTTTTGCTATGGCGAACTCGATTGAGTATTTGATTAGCCGTGAATAAGGCTTCCCCCCACAAGTTCTGGGGTAGACCCGAACTTATCAACAAGGCATTCATCATCTCCTTTAAGGATCGATTTTTCCTTTCCATAATCCCATTAGATTGAGGTGTGTAGGGGGCAGTTGTTTGATGAATAATTCCATATTCCAAACACACTTGTTCAAAAGGAGATTCATATTCTCCACCCTTATCACTTCTTATCATTTTGATCTTTTTGGTAAGTTGCATTTCAACTTCATTTTTGTATTACTTGAATGCGTCAATTGCCTCATCTTTACTACTAAGTAAATAAACATAGCAGTAACGAGTGCTATCGTCAATAAAAGTTATGAAATACTTCTTTCCACCGCGAGATGGTATTGACTTCATGTCACAAATGTCCGTATGAATTAAGTCTAATGGTTCCGAATCCCTTTCAATTGACTTGTAAGGGGGTTTCGTATATTTAGACTCAAGACATATTTGACATTTTGACTTCTCGCAATCAAATTTAGGCAATACTTCCAAATTTATCATTTTCCGCAAGGTTTTATAATTGACATGTCCCAAACGAGAATGCCATAAATCATTTGACTCAAGTAAATAACAAGAAGCTGCAGTTTTATTCATATTGTCAATGACCATTACATTGAGTTTGAAAAGGCCCTCTGTCAGGTAACCTTTTCCTACATACAGCTTATTCTTAGTTATTACAACTTTTTCAAAGACAAACACACACTTAAACCCGCTCTTAACGAGAAGTGCAGTTGACACAAAGTTCTTCCTTATTTCAGGAACGTGAAGAACATTGGTTAGAGTCACAACCTTGCCAGACGTCATTTTGAGGAATATCTTTCCATATCCCTCAATTTTCGCCATTGCAGAATTGCCCATAGAGAGCGCCTCATCAGGTCCAGCGGGAGCATATGAAGCAAAGGCTTCCTTCACAGCACAAACATGGCGGGTGGCTCCTGAATCAATCCACCATTCTTTAGGATTTCCAACTAAGTTGCATTCAGAAATCATAGCGCACAGATCAATGTCTTGAACCTCTTGAGACAACTTATTGTCTTCAACCATGTTTGCTTGACCTTTTTCCTTTTTTCTGTCCTTCTTTGCAGTACGACAGTCTATGGACTTATGTCCACTCTTGCCACAATTGTAGCAATTCCCCTTGAACTTTTTCTTGGTAGGGTTGGTCTTCCCTCCAGAAGGCTTCTTCCTCTTATTTGGATTATGCTCAACAATATTTGCTCCCGCTATTGTAGCATTTCCATGAGCCTTCTTCTCAGCTGATTTGTTGTCCTCTTCAATTGTTAAGTGAACAATCAAATCTTCAAGGGTCATCTCATTGCGCTTATGTTTCAAGTAATTTTTAAAGTCCTTCCACAAATGAGGTAACTTTTCAATCATGGCTGCAACTTGAAACGCCTCGTTGATCACCAAACCTTCAAAGAAAAGTTTGTTAGCAACAATATAATTAATACTTTCAACATAAGTATTAATCAGGATCAAACCTTCAGCAAGGAGATCATGTATAATGACTTGAAGTTCTTGGACTTGGGACACAACAGATTTGTTATCCACCATTTTATAATCCAGAAATTTGGCAGCCACAAATTTCTTCAGTCCAGCATCTTCAGTCTTATACTTCTTTTCCAACGCATTCCACAGTTTCTTAGACGTTTCAACGTTACTATAAACGTTGTACAAGTCATCTTCCAAGCCACTTAGAATATAATTCTTGCATAGGAAGTCAGAATGAGTCCAAGCCTCAATCACGAGGAAGCATTCATTTTCAGGTGTTTCATCAGTCAGGACTGGAGCATCCTCCTTAATAAACCTTTGCAGGCTTAAGGTGGTCAGATAAAAGAACATCTTTTGCTGCCATCTCTTAAAGTCCACACCAGAAAACTTCCCCAGTTTTTCTGCAGGTGGCATAACCGTTGCAGCAGCACGGCTAGGCCCAGCAGCACCAGATCCTGTGGTGGCATTAGCACTCCCTACAGGAACAGTTGTATCCACTCCGTTTGTCATCTCTGCAAAATGACACGAGCAGAAACAAAATCAATAAACTGTTTAAACAATTGGAGTAGAAAAAACCACGAAGGCTTTTACAAAAACCATGAAGGCTTTTAGTCTCCACAAACAGATTATCTCACAATAATTAGGAGTAGAAAAATCATAAAGGTTTTAGTCTCCCCGAGCAGAGTAATCTGCAGTACATGAGTAGAAAACCACAAAGGTTTTAGTCTCCCCGTGCAGAGTAATATGTAGTACAGGAGTAGAAAACCACAAAGGTTTTAGTCTCCCCGAGCAGATTAATATGCAGTATAGGAGCAAAAAACCACAGAGGTTTTAGTCTCCTTAACCAGTCTCCTTAAACAATATTTATTTAAGCGCAGAAAATAAATAACAATAGATTTCTTAAGCTTGTTGGTTCCTGCGTTCAAATAAATTAGAAAATATAAAAACCTGCAAATATAATCTGTTAGTAATAGGACGATCCCGAGCCCACAAGTTACTTGTGTCTCCTTAAGAAATCTAACCCCCTCACGATGCCCAAGGTTCACGGGTTAATTTCTCCTAGGATGGAACGGGATAATAGTTCTACCGTAGCGGCTTCAAACGGTTAGAACACGGCGAACACAAAGGAACGGAGCAAATCACACGACTCACTTAATATGCAGAAAGGGAGGGGATGCAGTGAGATATGCTCTCTGTCAGTGATTTTCTCTGATCGAGTGTTCCTATCCTCTGCCCGAGGTTGTGTATCCTCTGCCCGAGGTTGTGTATCCTCTGTTCGAGGTTAAGTCTCCGTGGAGTCTCCATCTCAGAACTTCAGTCTATGTCTGTGTTCTATATTGTCTGTCGTCTGTCTGTCTTGATCAAGGACTGACAAATGACCAGTTTATATAGACATCCAAGGGCAGGTGAAGAGACACACCTGGTGATTAATGAGAAAACGTGGGAGACTTAATTGTCCACTAATGACTGACTTCAATGTGGAGCAATTAATCTACCACTAAAGACTGACTTTAACGTGGAGGAATTAATCTACCACTAATGACTGACTTTAATGAAAAAACGTGGAGGGAAAACGTGGAGGAACTAATCTGCTGATGTTGCTTCAGCTGCCCGGGTACTGAACTCACTTCAGCTGCCCGTTACACAAACGGATAAAATATTAATTAATTAATATTTTAGTTTTGTTGGTCCAAAAATTTAAGTCAATCAATCATATCAATTGACCAAATCCGAAGCCGAAGCCGAGACGAGCGACGACGACGGCGCGAGGCTTCCCTTCTTCTCAACCCTTTTAAGAGCTAAGAGGAGTAAATCTCTATTTAAACCCAACAAAATCCTTTTCCTCTACCAATATGGGAGAAAGTACATTTCCCTACAAAAGGGAACCTTTTCACCTTTTCACCCATTTCCCATTCACATTCTTCCATTAAACCCAACAGGTAATTGTACGGTTTCTCCCCAATCATTAGCATCCACACATTTAATCCCCATTTATAAAAATTATTCTCGCAATGGTCCTTAAGTCCTACTTTTAATTTATTCTTCGGCTTTACTGTTATTGGTATTTTCTGTTTACTTCAGCAATCTTTAAATTTTGTATCGATATTCTCTTTTCTATGGTATTTTTATTGCGCTTTTCTTTTCTAGCATGTTTTCTTAATTGGTAAATTTTTTTAGACAAGGGTCTATCGGAAACAGCCTCTCTACCTAGGTGGGGGGTAATGTCTGAGTACATCTCACCTTCCCCATACTTCACTTGTGGGATTCACTGGATATGTTGTTGTTGTTGGTCCTTAAGTCTTAGCTGGAGCAGTTTCCAAAAACTTGCCTAACAGAAAATGAAATGTATGGCACATCACATAGAAGGGAAAGGTCCTGGATGTGCACGTGCCAATTGCAAGCTATTGTTTATCGTCAAGTCCCGCTGTGGTTGAGAGAATAGGTCAGACTCTCCTTATATGGTCTTGGACAATCCTCCCTCCTTGAACTAGCTTTTGACTTTTGAGGTTGAGTTACCCCAAGCGCTATATCGTCAAATGGTATCAGAGCCAGACCCATTGATCCCTCTTTGGTGTTCCACAATGATGGGACCCCCGTATTATGTTGTTCATGCTCCAGTTTCAATCCTAGGCGTGTGGGAGAGTATCAAGTCCCACATTGGTTAAGGGAATGGGTAGCAGTTTTCTTATATGGTTGTGGGCAACCTTCCCTCCTTGGACTAACTATTGGAGTTGAGTTAGGCCTAAGGCAATATCTTCACAATCGACATATAACTTCACAATAGTGTCCTATGTCGATGTTTAAAAACTTAAAAGACCACACAATGTAAGAAGTGTAAACTCTAGTCAGCAAAGGCTGGACCAAAGATAGAGAGAATCAGCAATTTAACCAACATTGATGTTCTTACCAGTGAGTAAGTCTTTGTTGATGTAACTGTATGGCTTTGATCCAACTCGATTAACAATACCTAGGCATAGATCTGGAATCATATTATGTTATTCCCAAAAATAAAAGGAAGTAAAGGAACCAAACTGATGCCAGATTGACTTTGACTATATTGTTTTATTACCTTTGACTCGAGCCAAGGATTTGTCGGAAACAGCTTCCCTATTTCACTCGAGGTAGGGGTGAGGTCTGAGTACACCCCACCCTCCACAGACCCCACTTGTGGGATTATACTGTGTATGTTGTTGTTTTATTACCTTTGTGGACTTTCTGATAGAATGTATCCTTAGGAATCCTGCAGGTAGTGAAATCATTAGACTTGCATAATCTAATGTAAGAAGTGAGATCAAATTACCACTGGTCGCTAGTAGCTTTGTCATGCACTTTGAAGGCATACTAATAAACTATTGTCAATATGTAAAGACAGCATATTTCATGCTTTATCCACAAAATCGTAAGACATACCAGGTAAGAAAATGTAGTTGCAGAACTAGTTGCATAGCTCTGTCATAAAGAGTTTCTCTTTGAGTAGCCAAATTTGATTTCCCATGACGAATTTGACAGTAATCAGTCAGAAAATCACGGGTCATGTGTCAAGCAGAACACAACCTTCTTAGAGTCTCTAGTGACATAGTTGGATGCCTAGAGGAAAAAAATAAAAATGAACAGAAGGGAGTATAACCCACAATAAGGTCTGCATTCTAAATATCGAGACTTGGAGTGCAGTCCAGATACTACGCTCCTCTCTGAAGCACAAGCATCACCACTAGCACATAAAAGAACAACAGATTTGAAATGGAAATAGAGATTGGCATCAGTTTTACAAGAGTCACACATGAAGCCAATAAACTACTCCAAACTGAACTAGCCTTTCTTCATACATTGTGATATCCAGATTGCATGCCATCTTTTCCTTTTCTTTCCATTCCTTAAGCTGAAGAAGGGTATGGCATCAAATGCTTCTTTGGATAGTGTGTGATGGACAAGTAGGCTATGAGTCTGCAAGAGATATGTGCACAGTTAATTAGGACAAAATGGACAGCCTATGACAGCTATGAAGCATCAATCCTTGTACACGGTACAAATGTCCAAAATTTTCACGATTTGAATAAGACCGCTGTTCAATTCTAGTTTTTAAATCCTTTGTCCACCAGCATTTACCTCAATTTGTACGGGTCCTTTAACCGGTGAAGACAATGCAAAAGAAAAAGTTTCTTTTACACATTCTTAAAGTAAATGCATGTCTTACATGGATACATTTTCCAAAATCTACTTTTCATTTCTATCACTGTAGCTCTAGTTTCAAAATACTTCTCATTTATTGCTTTACATTCATACGTATTTTTTATTATGTTTTGTGCTTGACATACTGTAGTTTCTGGGAACAACTTTATCAGCTGTACATGACTCATACATCAGTAGCTATAGTTTTAACACTGATGAACTGTGAACTTAAACAGATACCCCACTTTGGAGACCTGAGCCACATGAAAAACCAGTGCTGTGCAATGCTTGTGGATCAAGATGGAGGATTAGGGGAACTCTGAATGACTATTTTCCAAAACATGCCAACAAAGAAACTCAAAGCTGTCTACAAGGTAAGTTACCTTCGGAGGTGAAGCCGCTTGCCTTGGTCTTAAGATAACCGAAGGCTAAAAGTTGAAGAAAAGGTTGTTGGACCTGATGGCACTTCAGCTTGTAGTGAAGATGAAATAAATGACATATCACACTCAGGGTCGCCAGGATCTTTCTCAGGGAACTGCGTACAGATTCAAGAAACAACTGGTAAGATAACTCAGTTATATGTCCATATAAATGGTAAAATAGTTTAATTATATGTCCATCAGACTTCTTCAGCTACAACTTGGTTGATTCATTTTATGATGATTCACATAGCCGACCAAATTTGTTTGGCATTGAGGCATTGTTGTTTTTGTCATATACTAAAGCTGACAGTACACAGAGAGAAAGAGAGACACTTTCACAACAGAACTGTGGTTGTCAAGTCCAGTCAAAGTTATATTAGATGTCGTACGACAGTCACATTCGTTACTTTGCCCTAAAAATGATATTATGAGTAACCCTACACTTTGGGACTACAAAGTGAAAGTCTAAGACATTAATTTGTCTAAAAGACTAAAATCAAATCTTACCTTCATTATCTGATGCATCTTAAATGAACCAAATTATATGACTCGTATAACCAAAACAAATGTTCTCTTATCCAAATAAACAACATACAGTACGTATGATCTAGTTTTGGCAGGAAGTCGTATCATTTTCCATTACTGTGATTTTTAATATCTACATCAAATCAGTGTTCAATCACCTTTGGCCTCTTGATAAGCAAGCAATAGAGGTGCAGCCATTAAATTCTCTGTAAACTATACAATGTGTTTCTTTATTACTTAGACCATGCATTTCCGCTAAGCTTCAGAAGTGTTACTTTCTTTGATGTGATACATCAATACTGTCAAAAATCTAATGTAATTTGGACTTAACTATGACAACAGAAAAATTACGGAATAACACCTGATATCAGAAAACTCATGAATGCTTAGTCCATCACAGAGATACAGCATACTGATGTTTAATTGTTTGGTATGCACCATTGATCACATTTTGTTAGGAGAAGCAGCCAATGGTCCCCTCTGGAATCCTAACAGTGTTCCAAGAAGAAAGAGATCGAAGCTTAGACAATATATTTTGTCACCTGTTGAATGACTTAATGGGCAGCTCTGCTGCATACTACAAAAACCAGACTTTGCCATTACATCTGCATATGAAGAAGATATTCTAATCTACGAAAAGGACAAAAATATTCCTGCCAATGAGATTGGTCTAGGAGCAATGCTGTTCATATCACCAAGTACTACTACAGAAGACTCAAAGCCTCAATCCACCACAGCAGAAAATGACGGTTCTTACTCATCAAATTTCCGAATTGAGAATTCATCTCTGTTAGTGTTTCATATGTGCACGCACCTGCTTCACACTGGCATGCAAAAGTAACTCTTATCATCTCATTTGCACAATTTATCAACCAAAATAAAAAATATGGGTGATTTGGGACCACTGAACTATCCAGTGTGTTATGCAGTATGATTTAAAAATGTCAAAATTTGATGTTTTCCACTGATGTTCTTACCAACAGGCACATTGGTTTGGATGGATTCCATGGCAGAGATACATCCTGACATCTCTAAGTGTATTTTTCCTTGGCTGCTATTGCAACCATTTTCATGTTTTGCTGGTCTTCTTTATCTTATTAGCGCTTTGACAATCATCACTTCATTAAATATTTGCCTAAAAGGCTGCTGGTACGAGAAACTAAGTCTTCCTTTTCTTTCTTTCTTGTTTATAGAGGAAGAAAGTTTTCAGTCAAAGAAATAGGTATTTCTGTTATAAGGTATCCACAATTACAAAAGGTTTGATAACGTCAAAAATTTTCAAAAAGTTTCCTACAATCTGTTTTCAAATCCAGGAGCAAAAAAGGACCTGAGGAGTATTAACAATCTTCAATGCATTAAATAACTTCATCATAATACTATAGCAAACCTGTAGCACGGCAGATGTAAGGAAATGGTTTTACTATTGAAACACTTATCAATTCCGAAAAATATTACATTGCTCAATTCATGACCCAATAGCTAGTCATGTTAGTTTCTTTATAGCAGGCAACACCGACGTGCCGCTGGTCTCAGTCTGTAAGATAGAATCCCCCTAGATAAGATCTTCTCCTGCTAATATTGATCAATTTCCTGTCTTCATCTGCTAATAGATCAAAAATGCCATGCCATGACCTCATTTTTTTAACATCTTTTTTTCTTCAGTTTTCGTTTCATCTTTTATTTTTCTTTTTTAGGGGAGGGGGAAGGAGGGGGGGGGGGGGGGTTAGAAAGAGCAAGTCCACACACTGATGCAATGTTTGATTCAATGATTAAGTGATAGCGTAGTGCCACGCCTTCCTCATAAACCTCATCTGCACCTGAAGAAGAATAATCGTTCACCGAAACTATATCCGCCAACACGAGAAACTCACAAAATAGGAAAAAGAACTAGAGGAAAATTAGGTTGAAAGGACAAGGGAGCAAAGAGGTTGAAAATGTTTTTTCCTTTTAATGGAAGATGGCAAGTGGGAGAACTCATAACTGTCAATTTTCCTTCCATCCTGGTGACTTGCACAATAACTCAACTAGAGGAAGAAACAACAGAGACGTCCGAAATGGTTTTTCACTTGCACAACAACATACCTAGTACTTCCCACAAATGGAGTCAGGAGAGGGTGAGATGTACCCAGACCTTACCCTTACCTTGAGTAAGGTAGAACGGCTATTTCCGATAGACCCTCAGTTTAAGAAGGTTTTTCACTTGCACAATATCTCAAATACAAGAATAAGACATGATGGCAGTGAAAATTTTCTATTTTTCCTAATATGAACTCGCAACTTAGACCTCAATCAAACACTATAATCCTGGCAGCTGGCTTTCAGTATCAGGTTTCCTTCTTCTACTTGCAAGCCTGTTTTCATTTTTTTTACCTCCATAGGCTAAGGTGTATGATATTACAACCAAATTCAAATTAGATGGTATTGAACAAAACGCAGCTAGATGAAGCACTCGATCCCCAAAAATGTTTGCTTTTAAGCACCTAAAACAGTTCCTCTGACTGATAATAATCATCAGTGTCAATAATAAAACTCATACCTTTCTTATCCCATTGATGTTTGGCATTTTATGCCTATATTTCCTTAATATTTCCTCACGTTTGAGTACTTTATTCGCACGTTTTCTAGTTGATGAATGTGATTTTGTACTGATTTTATGTCGTATGATTGTAGGTTGTTATGGAGTGCAATTGGAGCTTTAAAGAGCATGATCGAGCAAGAAAAGATTGGATTTGGATTGATGATTGGATCGAACATACGAAGGCACAACGCGACGCGAGCTGCAGACGAAGGAAGCAGGAAAATGGCTGGGCGCCATAGGTGGCGCGGGGCGCCCCAAAAGCGCCCAGCCTTCTGGCGCGGTTCTCAGCGCGGGGCGTGGCCAAGGCGCCTGGATTTCGACGTAAACTGCTTGTGTGCACGCGTTCGGGGGCGCGGGGCGCCAGCTACAGCGCCCTGGAGCGTTTTTGGACTTCCTATTTCGTCTAGGCTTAGGTGTAACTTATTACTAGGCCTTTGTAAACCCTATAAATACTCTTTTACTTAGTTTTTGAAAGAAGTTCAGACATTGGAGCAAATTGGAGAGCTCATAACATCTTGGACAAGGGTTTTTCTTCCTTCCATTAAGCTATTATATCATTATTTCATTATTTCATCAAATCCTTGTGTTGTTATTATGAGTAAACGTAGCTAAATATATCGTTCTAGGGTTAGAGTATTTCATGAAAGTTGATGTTTGAAGATTGCTTTCCATTAATTGAATCCCATAACGGATTGCTTATTCTTTCTTGATTTCACTTGTGTAATTGTCAGGGCCCGATAATTATGCATTATCTATGATTTTTAGATTGAACTTGAAAGAGGGAATTTATGAACACAATAAGAAAGAGTAGGGCTAGATTGTGAACCCGGGCATCGGGGAACCAATTTGTGAGTAGGATAGACATATACTTGCTCGCCTAGCTTAACTAATTACAGAGTTCGTTAATGCGTGCATGTGATTCAACCCATAGACATATAGGGATTGGAGTAGCCTGCATAGACCGTGAAGAATTGAAAGGTTTTCACGGGTACATTTAATCTGTTAGTTAGTAATCCGGGATTTGAGAAGTGAATCAATTAGAAAACTCAACTGGATTGTTCGTAGCTCTGACCCTGGACCGTCTCCTTAATATTGTTTACCACCAACGTTTGCTCTTTTGTTTGACTGAATTTCCACCATTTAAATTACTGTTCTTTAGTTAATAATACTCTCACTATTGGAAAAGATCCCTGAGTAGTTGTTAAGAAATTGTTTGTTAGGAGTCCAGTCTGAATAGTCCTCGTGGGAACGATACTCTACTTATCACTTTATTACTTGTCGACCACGTATACTTGCGTGTACGTTGGGAGCAACAAATTTATGGGCTTACTTTGACTAGGACAGGTATAGGTTAAATAAAAGTACGTCCAAAGTACAGAGAACGATCATTTAATTAGTTTTACAATAAATATTTTAAGAGAGACAAATTCAAAATTGTTGAGATTATACCATCTAAACCTGGCACAAAGCTAATATGCTGAAAGCGACTAGCATTTTCTCTTTTAACAGCAATTTGTATACCTTTGATTTCACTATTTATGTATTGTGTTGACAAGTTCAATGATAACACTTTATTAGTGCAAGTATTGACCATGTTAGGTACAAGTTTTTGTATGAACACAACTATCTCAGTTAAAGGCACATATATCATGGTAGTCGTGCTCGTGCAACTTGATTGAGATAATAAATGCCTTCCCAAATAAGAAACTGTCGCCAAAAAGAACCCCAACAAAGTAATTCAAAGTTCGGGGAGCAATTAAGTGTACCAGCCTGATAGACTATTTTAGTAACCTAGCCATTATTTTGATAAGGAAAACTTTAATCGCAGCAGAAAATCATCTATTATTGCTGTGCTCTTCACGTTTACGTTTGGCTTCATTTCCTTTATTCTCCCCCCTTTCTCCAAATAGATGAACCATTGAACACTTCCACTTCCACTCCGTTACCGTCTATTACAGCCATTACACATTTTCTTCTGCCTGCTTCTCCTCCCCATCTTTTAACCATTAACCATCAACATAAAACTTAATCAAGTGACTGTATGCATATTTATATATTCTAGAGACTGCACAACCTAGAAACTGAATGAGGATAATACCTCAGCTACCGCTCAACTAAAACCCTAAGCACATCATATAAATCTTTATTATAGTAAAAGCTACAAAACGAAAGAATAGATTCTTCTAGTTAAGGAAAGTGATTAAAAGGACTTGAATCTCCTTCTCACAAGGCAATTCTTTCCATTTAGTCCCCGGCAACGGCGCCAAAAACTTGTTGCTCCCAACGCACACGCAAGTATACGTGGTCGACAAATAATAAAGTGATAAGTAGAGTATCGTTCCCACGAGGACTATTCAGACTGAATTCTAGCAAACAATTTCTTAAAAACTATTCAGGGATCTTTTTCAATGATGGTTGTGAAAGTTACTAACTAAAGCAATAATTAAAACAAATAACTAAAGTCAAGTAATAGAGCCAATTATAGGTTGTTATCAATAAAAGATGACGGTCCCGGGTCAGAGTTACGAACAATCCAGTTGAGTTTTCCAGTTGATTCTACTTCTTGATTTCCTAGATTGCTAACTAACAGGTTAATTGTACCCGTGAAAACCTTTCGATTCTTCACGGTCTATGCAGGCTACTCCAATCCTATATGTCTATGGGTTGAATCACGTGCACGCATTAACGAATTCTGTAATGAGTTAAACTAAGCGAGCAAGTATATGTCTATCTTACTCACAAATTGGTTCCCCGATGCCCGGGTTCACGAACTAGTCCTATTCTTTCTTATTGCGTAATTAAATTCCCTCTTTCGAGTTCAATCTAAAAACCATAGATAGTGCTCAATTATCAGGCCTCAATAATCAAACAATTATGATCAAGAAAGAATAAACAATCCGTAATGGTAAATCAATATATAGAAATCAACTTTCAAACATCAACCTTCATGTATTTACTCTAACCCTAGAACAAACAAACTATAGAATTAAAGAGAAGAATAAGAGAAAGAGAGAAAGAACTTGTGTAGAAGACATCTAGGGCTCCTCCCCTCTCCTCCAAAACTTGCTCCAAAGTCTGAACTCCCATAAAAAACTAAGTAAAAGAGTATTTATAGAGTTTACAAACACCTAGTAATAAGTTAGACCCAATCCTAGACGAAATAGGAAGTAAAAATCCGCTCAGGGGCGCTATAACGGGCGCCCCGTGCCTCGTAACGCGCTACAACAATCAGAACCCGTCGAACTTGGCACGCTTTTGGGGCGCGGCGCATAGGGAACCGCGCCTGGCCACTGCGCGCGGTAGAGGGCGCGGCGCGTGGCCCATAGCGCCAGGCAAAAACTGCACTTCCTTGGTCCAAAACTCGCCTCGTGTCGTGCCTTTGTGTGTTCAATCCAATCTTCAATCAAAATCCAATCTTTTCTTGCTCGATCATGCTCTTAAAAGCTCCAATTGCACTGCATAACAACCTACATACACACGACATAAAATTAGTGCAAAACCACATTCATAAACCATAAAACTAGCGAATAAAGTATCCAAACGTAAGGAAATATTAAGGAAATATAGGCATAAAATGCCAAACATCACCACCCCACACTTGAACCTTTGCTCGCCCTCGAGCAACTCACAACTAACTTCCCAACCTAGGTAAAACAGGTCTGCCTATGACTATGGTTGATACCGATCATTGAACAAATGCACACATGACTACTATGGATCCACAAACATGCCAACAATTTACCAAAACCAAAAATATGAGAACAACCACCCCAAAATAGCTCAAATGCACAAACTCAACTTAATGCAACCATGCTCCCACAAAATCACACCTATCTACTCAACCAAGAAGCCACAACTTCACCTATTTCATGCAAACCATGTGCCCTCACCAATATGAAGCAAAAGAGTGTCCCCCAAATATCACACACAACAATGAATATCAAGAATAGAACGGGGACAATAGCATAGAAAGAATTCACTCACTCTCATGAAAAGCTCACATGTCACACACAATGTACCATAGGCTTGCCCGTAGTGTAGGACTCCACTAATGTAGGCTCACTCCAATCGGGATTAACTAGAACTTTAGAAAGGTCGTAATGTAGGCTAAGGGGCGGGTAGGATACATATGGTAATAGTGACTACCTCCCTAAGCACTTTAATACATCACAAAAATTTCAAACACAAATCTCATCAAAGCTACCCAATCAACAACTTTTCACACACACACACCTTCTCAACAAGTAGCAACTTTTCTTTTAAGCACACACTAGCAAGGAATGAATATCTTTTTCTCTTTTTTATTTCTTTTTCCACAATTTTTTTCTTTCTTTTCAACTTTGCTCTTTTTTTTTTCTTTTTCAATTTCATCCAACCTTGCCAAAGTTTTTCACTACTTCACAATTTTTACCAATATTCTCCTTCATTAGTTCCACTCAAAAACCTCCCAATGCCAACCACAACTCCAATCAACAACAAAATATCAATAAAGTGCTTAAGGAGTAAGGGCCAAAAGAGACAATTTAGAACAAATGGGTAGGCTCGGGGTGTGGGTGCCAACAAAAAGGGTCAAAGAAATCACAACAACAATTTTTTTCTTTCTAGGTATATATGTAAAGGTAGGCAAGTAAAAGAAGGCCTTGTATCATTTCCCGACTAGAGCAAACCTAGGAGTTCGCTTTGCACACACAAGGGGCAAGTTCTAGACATTAACATGCAACATGGAGTAAACAAGAATATGTCTCACACACACATAGCACATGGTCCACACAAAATGGCTCCATCAACAACTCCCAATCAAGCATTTAGAGTGCAACTTGTGGAAATTTAAGCACTCACGCACAAAGGTTCACAATCAAGTCACGCAAGCGGACTCAAGCATCTCAAGGGGGTTGTTCCATGTTTTTCTTTTTAGGCATGCATCAAATTAAAACCCAAGGACACCACAAATAGCACATGCAATCAAGTTCAAGTCCACCGGTATCAAACAAATCAAAGGCACCTAGCATTCTACCTTTTTCCTACGTCTAGGGTCATCTACAACTAACTATCCTAATCCTAAAAATAAAAACTACCCGGTTCAAAGGTCTCCCCGTGGAAAAGAACCGAGGCCATAAGAAAAACCACGGGGTGGATGACATGTACCACTAATAAAACTAAAAGGAAAATCTTTTTGGAATTTTTCATTGGTTTTCTAATTTTTTTTTTTTTTAATATATTAAAGCAAGAAACAAATAAAAATAAAGTCAAGTGACAAAGAAAAATCCTAACGGTACATGCATCCTAACCTCAAAAATAGATAAAGGGTAGTTCCCCACCCCACACTTAAACTAAGCACTGTCCTCAGTGCTAAAAGTAAGCAAGCGCAAGGTAAAGAAAACTTCCCTAAAGATTCTAGTCCTTGGTGCTAGCATCTTCCAAGCTCCCATATCGTATGAGGTACTCAGACTTCCCTCATCAGGTCATCAATATTGGGCAAGGGTGAGGACACCCCACACTTAGCCTCGACATTACATGAACCTGCAATCCAAAGAATTACCCAAAGTAATATACAACTATAAAAATACTAATAAAAATAAATAAAAGTAAAGCAAGCAAATTGGTTTGCCTCCCAAGAAGCGCCTTAGTTAACGTCGTGGCACGACGCAGACAACTTCATCACTTTTGTCTCCACTTTGAACTAATGAATTGAATCCCCAACTTTGCCTCAAGTTTACAACTATGGTATTGGGGTGGTGGCAAAAATACAACAGGACCAAGTAAACAATGCCGCATTTTGCACTTCTTAGCCTTTAAATGAGGGATGTCGTTTTGTCTCCTTGGCATCACAAACTCTAAAATATAGGCACCTTGTTCCTCCTCCTTTTGTTTCTTCATAGGCTCGGGTGGCTCAATTTTCATGTCACCATCCAAACACAATGTTGAAAAATGATTGGAATGAGGTCCAATGCGCTTCAATTCTAAAGTTGCATTACTTTTGACACCCTCACTTGCACAAACACTAGAGTCCTCACCTATGATGTTTTCTATTTCCTCACTTGACTCTAATGTGATTTCCTCAACCTTGGCATCATCAACTGCTATTGGGTCGAATGGTAGGAATTCCACTTTTTGCTCCTCAAATTGGCTTCTAAGCTCTTCTATCTCAAATCTACTATTCACGACAACTGATAATTGGGCATTAGACACCTCAACCATATCACTCAAATTCTCCTCCAAATCATGAATAGTCAAGACAAATTCGTTGATCTCTTGCCTGAGCACAACCCTCTCTTCTATAAATTGCCTCGTCATATTTGCAAGTTCACTCCTGAAATCCCCATAAGCTTCTAAGAGTTTGGCTTGCTCCATTAGCCAAGTTTCGCTAACAACCTGCACTTTATCGCTCCTGTCAAACTCACAAACATCATTAGAATCATCACCAAAATTATTGGGGGAAGGAGCATGACACTTAGGACAATCATTCCACCGACCACCACACAATTTACAAAAATTCCAATCAAAGGTGGTAGAAAATTCACATAACCAGTCTCACAGGGTTGGAAGACTCGGACAATTTTCCCAAAAATGATGTCCTCCACAAAGTAGACAAGAATCAACAAAATTTGAGCAACCATCATTCAACCCACTTTCATTAAAAGATGCCATGTAAACTAGTAATAAAATAATAAACTAAAAATAAAATAAAAAAAGTTAAACCTGAATAGAAAATAATAAATTGTTCAAAAAGAAAACAGTCAATTTAGTCCCCGGCAACGGCGCCAAAAACTTGTTGCTCCCAACGCACACGCAAGTATACGTGGTCGACAAGTATTAAAGTGATAAGTAGAGTATCGTTCCCACGAGGACTATTCAGACTGAATTCTAGCAAACAATTTCTTAAAAACTATTCAGGGATCTTTTTCAATGATGGTTGTGAAAGTTACTAACTAAAGCAATAATTAAAACAAATAACTAAAGTCAATTAATAGAGCCAATTATAGGTTGTTATCAATAAAAGATGACGGTCCCGGGTCAGAGTTACGAACAATCCAGTTGAATTTTCCAGTTGATTCTACTTCTTGATTTCCTAGATTGCTAACTAACAGGTTAATTGTACCCGTGAAAACCTTTCGATTCTTCACGGTCTATGCAGGCTACTCCAATCCCTATATGTCTATGGGTTGAATCACGAGCACGCATTAACGAATTCTGTAATGAGTTAAACTAGGCGAGCAAGTATATGTCTATCCTACTCACAAATTGGTTTCCCGATGCCCGGGTTCACGAACTAGTCCTATTCTTTCTTATTGCGTAATTAAATTCCCTCTTTCGAGTTCAATCTAAAAACCATAGATAGTGTTCAATTATCAGGCCTCAATAATCAAACAATTATGATCAAGAAAGAATAAACAATCCGTATGGTAAATCAATATATAGAAATCAACTTTCAAACATCAACCTTCATGTATTTACTCTAACCTAGAACAAACAAACTATAGAATTAAAGAGAAGAATAAGAGAAAGAGAGAAAGAACTTGTGTAGAAGACATCTAGGGCTCCTCCCCTCTCCTCCAAAACTTGCTCCAAAGTCTGAACTCCCATAAAAAACTAAGTAAAAGAGTATTTATAGAGTTTACAAACACCTAGTAATAAGTTAGACCCAATCCTAGACGAAATAGGAAGTAAAAATCCGCTCAGGGGCGCTATAACGGGCGCCCCGTGCCTCGTAACGCGCTACAACAATCAGAACCCGTCGAACTTGGCACGCTTTTGGGGCGCGGCGCATAGGGAACCGCGCCTGGCCACTGCGCGCGGTAGAGGGCGCGGCGCGTGGCCCATAGCGCCAGGCAAAAACTGCACTTCCTTGGTCCAAAACTCGCCTCGTATCGTGCCTTTGTGTGTTCAATCCAATCTTCAATCAAAATCCAATCTTTTCTTGCTCGATCATGCTCTTAAAAGCTCCAATTGCACTGCATAACAACCTACATACACACGACATAAAATTAGTGCAAAACCACATTCATAAACCATAAAACGAGCGAATAAAGTATCCAAACGTAAGGAAATATTAAGGAAATATAGGCATAAAATGCCAAACATCACCACCCCACACTTGAACCTTTGCTCGCCCTCGAGCAAGTCACAACTAACTTCCCAACCTAGGTAAAACAGGTCTGCCTATGACTATGGTTGATACCGATCATTGAACAAATGCACACATGACTACTATGGATCCACAAACATGCCAACAATTTACCAAAACCAAAAATATGAGAACAACCACCCCAAAATAGCTCAAATGCACAAACTCAACTTAATGCAACCATGCTCCCACAAAATCACACCTATCTACTCAACCAAGAAGCCACAACTTCACCTATTTCATGCAAACCATGTGCCCTCACCAATATGAAGCAAAAGAGTGTCCCCCAAATATCACACACAACAATGAATATCAAGAATAGAACGGGGACAATAGCATAGAAAGAATTCACTCACTCTCATGAAAAGCTCACATGTCACACACAATGTACCATAGGCTTGCCCGTAGTGTAGGACTCCACTAATGTAGGCTCACTCCAATCGGGATTAACTAGAACTTTAGAAAGGTCGTAATGTAGGCTAAGGGGCGTGTAGGATACATATGGTAATAGTGACTACCTCCCTAAGCACTTTAATACATCACAAAAATTTCAAACACAAATCTCATCAAAGCTACCCAATCAACAACTTTTCACACACACACACCTTCTCAACAAGTAGCAACTTTTCTTTTAAGCACACACTAGCAAGGAATGAATATCTTTTTCTCTTTTTTATTTCTTTTTCCACAATTTTTTTCTTTCTTTTCAACTTTGCTCTTTTTTTTTTCTTTTTCAATTTCATCCAACCTTGCCAAAGTTTTTCACTACTTCACAATTTTTACCAATATTCTCCTTCATTAGTTCCACTCAAAAACCTCCCAATGCCAACCACAACTCCAATCAACAACAAAATATCAATAAAGTGCTTAAGGAGTAAGGGCCAAAAGAGACAATTTAGAACAAATGGGTAGGCTCGGGGTGTGGGTGCCAACAAAATGGGTCAAAGAAATCACAACAACAATTTTTTTCTTTCTAGGTATATATGTAAAGGTAGGCAAGTAAAAGAAGGCCTTGTATCATTTCCCGACTAGAGCAAACCTAGGAGTTCGCTTTGAGGAAATATTAAGGAAATATTAAGGAAATATAGGCATAAAATGCCAAACATCACAATAAACTGAAAAAAGAAATGGAAGGAATTCCAAAGTGACGATAGCTGTTTATGTGTCAAAACAACAGATAAAGTATGAATCAAGGACCAACTAGCTCATTCTGTACCAGCTTGATATACTTTACACTCGAGGCGTAGTCATCCCCCTACAATTATCTCTAGGGTTATCTGAGAACTCATTTGACATGATATTGATTTTGCAGGTAATAGCAGTTACTGGTAATAAATAAGTCTGCTAAGTTTGGCCTTTCTTGCAGTATAGAGCTTAAATTTCATTTTTACTTAATATAACAAGTGGATTATATAGTACACACCAGAAACTTAGGCCAGTATTATGAATTAAAACTTTCATGTGACTTCATACATATTTCATATCTGCTTGACATTCACTGCTTTAAAAGCCTCTAGTCCTGAATGGTCACACAGCAGATAGAGTCTCAAACTGCTCTTCGTGGATCAAAAGTTGGACATTCAGTTCAGCGACCTAGAGGGCGACCACACATCTCTACAGCTCTTCAATCAGTTAAGAGACCTAGAGGCCGACCGCGCGTCTCTACAGCTCAAGATAGACTTCAACCAGTTAAGAGACCAAGAGGGCGACTGATGTTTGGCATTTTATGCCTATATTTCCTTAATATTTCCTAGCGTTTGGATACTTTATTCGCACGTTTTCTAGTTGACGAATGTGATTTTGCACTGATTTTGTGTCGTATGGTTGTAGGTTGTTATGAGGTGCAATTGGAGCTTTGAAGAGCATAATCGAGCAAGAAAACGTTGAATTTGGATTGAGGATTGGATCGAGCACGCGAAAGCACGGAACGAAACAAGCTGCGAACGACGAAAGCAGGAAATTGGCCTGGCGCGGTTCCAGGCACGGCGCGCCCCCTATAGCGCCCACTTTCCTGGCGCGTTTTGTGGCGCGGGGCGTGGCCGTTGCGTGCGAGATTCGACGGGTTCTCCCTTGTTGCGCATGTTTTGAGGCGCGGGGCGCCAGCTATAGCGCCCCTGGAGCGTTTTTGGAAGTCCTATTTCGTCTAGGCTTAGGCGTAACTAATTGCTAGGCTTTTGTAAACATTATAAATACTCTTTTACTTAGTTTTTGAGGGAGAGTTCGAGACTTGGGAGCAAGTTTTGGAGGAGAGGGGAGGAGCTCTAGATGTCTTCTAAATAAGTTCTTTCTCTCTTTCTTTTATTCTTCTCCTTAATTCTATAGTTTGTTCGTTCTAGGGTTAGAGTAAATACATGAAGGTTGATGTTTGAAAGTTGATTTCTACCTATTGATTTACCATTATAGATTTTTTATTCTTTCTTGAGCCTAATTGTTTGGTTATTGAGGCCTGATAATTGAACACTATTTACGGTCTACAAGTTGAACTCGACAGAGGGAACTTGTGAACGCAAATAAGAAAGAATAGGGCTTGATTGTGAATCTGGGCATCAAGAAATCGATTTGCGGGTAGGATAGACATATACTTGCTCGCCTAGCTTAACTAATCACAGAATTCGTTAATGCGTGCACGTGATTTAATCCATAGACATATAGGGATTGGAGTATCCTGTATAGACCGTGAAGAATCGAAAGGTTTTCACGAATATAATTAACCTGTTAGTTAGCAATCTAGGAAATCAAGAAGTAGAATTAACTAAAAAACTCAACTGGATTGTTTGTAGCTCTGACCCTGGACCGTTTCTCTGTTATTGATAACAACTTAGAATTTGCTCTATTACTTGACTTCAGTTACTTGCTCTTAATTATTGCATTTAGTTAATTAAATCCTCACTATTGGAAAAAGATCTCTGGATAGTTAGTTAGAAATTGTTTGTTAGGAGTCCAGTCTGAATACTCGTGGGAACGATACTCTATTTATTACTTTATTACTTGTTGATCACGTATACTTGCGTGTGCTTTGGGAGAAACAGCGACCACCCGGCGCTACAGCTCAAGATAGACGTCTATCAGTTAAGAGACCTAGAGGCCGACCCCACATCTCTACATCTCAAGATAGACGTTAATCAGTTAAGAGACCTAGAGGCCCACCTTTTCCGTCTCTACAGCTCAAGATACATTTCAATCAGTTAAGAGACCTAGAGGGCGACCCCGTGTTTCGACAGCTCAAGGTACACTTCAGCCAGTAAAGAGGCCTAGAGGGAGACCACGACTCTCTACAGCTCAAGGTACATGCCCCTACTTTCATCTTTTCAGTTAGCTGCTGCATTGCTATGAAGCTTCGCCGATTTAAATGAGAACTGTTGCACCTATTTGAAGTCATGATGCTTTTAGTACATTTTGGCATATCATGCGCATCAGACATTAGCATACATGATAACGTCCCAATAATGTTTTGTTGTTTACCAATTGCTGTCCTGCGGCGCTTGAAATAGTTGACATGATGGTATCTTGCAAAAATTTCTTCCCCCCTCCCAAAAAGAGCTCTAGATGATCCTTCATCCAAATATTTATTTGATAACTAAGAAAACACCGAGGGCCACAGAGCAAGATTAATCTCCACCTGTGCTAACTCCTCAATATTCTCCACCTCCCCAACTGAATGATTAGCACTTTCCAAGGTTAGTCTCTAAAACCGACAGGCCGACACCACCTGGAACCATGGAAACACTTGTCGCAAGTAGTCCAACTGACTCTTGTCAGCATCACAAAACACCAGATTATCTTTTTTTTAAGAAGGTAACAGTATATTCATCAACATTAAGTCAATGTTGGCAACTCAGTGTACAAAATCATGTGCAAAAACCCTTAAAGAAAACACTAAAGAAGAATCCTTGATACTATCTACAGAGACTCCAATAAATATAAAAGTGCATCAGCTTCATCTACATAGCTTTTCTTGCACCAAAAATATAAAAGTTACACACAATTGGATTTAATCCTCTGAATTGGGCTGGACCTATCTTCAAAGCACATTTCATTTCTTTCTCTCCAAATTGTCCACCATATGCACAAAGAGATCGATCTCCACCATTTCTTTCGCATTTTTGCTACCCCCGGCCTATACCATGTTTTGATTGCCTCCAAAGTACATTTTGGCATAGATCAACTTAACAGTGAGTATTTTTGATAAGTAATTATTTTATTAATGTTTGGGCATTAAACAACCTGTATGCAAGAGGTATACAAAACCCAACAAAAAAAAAAGAACATATAAACGACACCTAATTTTCTATACAAATTGAAAATTTTATGGGTGCACTAAAAAGAACTCAAAGATAACATGCTACTTCTAAGCTGAACAAAACTCACTTCTACACCCTCAAAGACTCTCCTATTTCTTTCACTCCAAACGTACCACGCTAGAGCAAGCGACGCACTTCCACACCTTACAAAGTAAGGAGCGTATAAAGTAACAGAGAGATGAGAATGTCGACATCAGCTCCCTGAAGATTAAGGAAGGTAAAAGGCCTGTGCTTATGGAGAAGACTTTGATGAAGATGTTTCTTTCCTTGATAAACTGGAAGACAGCTTTAAAAATAATTCAATTTAATTGATCTTGTTGAATATGTATTTTTTCTATTTTACTTTTCTATTTTTTGTCTCTTCTTTTTTTGTAAGCTACCCCTCTGTTTCAGAATGGATAACCTTTTCGCTTTTCGAGAGTCAAACTGGATGAACTTTGACCAACAATTTAAGATAATTTTTTTCATTATATTGACATGCGAAGAGTTGCATGTTATAGTACTTTTCGTATAGTTTTTGAATATGTAAATTTTTATTTGAAAATATTAATTTAATATAGTCTAATTTAGGTTCAAAGATTAGTCAAATTGACTTTCAAAAAGTGAAAAAGTTCATCCTTTTTGAAACGGAGGGAGTACTTTTTTTCTCTTCTTATTAATATGAGTTTTTGCAAGCGCTCCTTTATAACTATACAACAGGAATTTCTCACAAACAACACATACTACTTGCCCCTCACAAACTATGCAGGCAGAGGTCTTCACTCGCGTAGTCGGTCTCAAACAAAAGGAATAGATTATTTGCAAGTTCAAAGCTCCACTCATATGGGTATTCCATTGAAAGACGCTACTGGTATGTTGACCGTAAAGAGAGCAAAGCTGATAGACTAACCATGAATATGGGAACAATTTGAACTTAAGAGATTGTGGAAGAATATATGCAGATCCAAGTGCTTCGACCTCAGAAAATAAACTTCACAGTGAACGAGATGGCAGGGATGCCAAGTTGTGATGTGTTCCAGATTCTTAATCTCATACAAGCCAGTTAGTAGCAAGGCAGCGAAAGTATGCTTTCAATTAATCTATAAAACCTCGCTGCATATGGACCATGGTAACCTTAAAATCTTAAGGGCATTCTTTACGACTCACACCATTTGTGTTGCACCATATCAACTTCCTTTCTCAATCTTTCTAAGAATAATGGCCCCTGAACTACAGCATTTCATTTGCAACATCTGGCAAACTTCTTCCAACCTTTGCCTAGAACACCGTGATCCAAGCATGTGCAAGATATGGTAAAATTGGTCTCCTGATGAAAGCAGTTTTCTCTTAAGAATATTGTTCTTTCCAACTGTTATTGAGCTTTTTGACAGGTCTATATTTCCTGCTTTTGCAACATTATCATTACTGCAATACTCAATTGATGCTTTTTCCTACAGCTTGATACCCAGTACACCACAGGATGACCTACAAGCTGATAAAATTTAATTAAACTAACAAAACGAAACAACTATGCTGCATGACTAGCTCTTGGAGTTGCTCTAAGTAGATAGTATAACGAAGTCAGTTCATTTAACTGTGCTTCCACCATCCTTTTTTAGCAAATCACTTGAATGGGGTTTCGTTAAAACTTACCTATAAGCAAGGGTGTTTGCAATATATAGGTACTCTAAATTAGAAGTTACGTAAATTTATCAATAAACAGCACCATAAAGTGCAGGCAGGATTATAGCAGTGGACTACACTGACCCCTTCTATGACTGCAAGAAGTTAGTGAATCTAGAACGTCATCGATCATGTTTACAGAACTCAACTTACACCAAAAAATGAAGATTTGAAGACATTTATATTTAACACAATATAATCCCCTACTCCATCAAAACATCTACGGTTCCTATATATCCACACTGTCCAGAAAAAGGGGAGTTGTTCACCAACCTAAGTCCTGCGCCTTCTCTACCTTTAGTTCTTGGCAGCTGCATAATGCTTCTCAAAAGCTTCAATGCACAGCCCACAGCATAGTGTGTATGTTCAGAAACATATTCCGCAGCTGCTTGATCTAATTGCAGTGTAGGAAAAGGTGAATCACAGTCTATCGAAGATTTATAAAAATACCGACGATTACATAATCTCAATTCTCCTCACCACAGATTTTCATGTGTTAAACATGTATTATGTAAACCAATGCGTCCGAAACATGCCACTTTTGGGGAAGCTCTTATTCTCCATAACATTTTCCAAGGCCACGGTAGTGCAATCGTATCAGATTTGACAGCTGCTCATATCATGACTTCACTAAGAACTATAGTATGACTTTACTAAGAACTTCTCATCTGCCTTAGCCATCCAGAAGACTTAATCTGCCAAATCATCTTGAATCAACAAAGATTCCAGTTTCTAAAACAATATGTTGACCCTTCCAATTCCCTCCTGAAAAAATTCCTCCTGAACTATATACCATCCTCCTGGACTATATATACTACAAATAGCTCCTTTCTGCAGAGAATTCACAAAAAGGTAGTTCCTTTCATATTCTTTAGTCTCATCTCTCATTTCAATTACTGAAAAACACATATAATTTCTGCCCCAAACCTTATTAAACTGATTAATGCTCATGCGATGACCAAAATCATCCTTTTACCAGGTTTGGAGCAAATAAGTACTACAAACACGATCTTGGTCAAAGGAATACGAACATAATCATTCAACCAATCAACAAACCTACATTTGCCATCGTCTATATGAATCTTACATATCCATTCTGCAAAATTAAGTTCAGCATGGAATCATCATAATCTAATTTAATATTGGCTATCAACCTATCATAGCCTCCCTTTTCTATCCCGGATAGGAACTTAGCCATGCTTTGCAAATCTCACATAGATTTGCAAAGCTAGCAGAAATATTATTTTCAGATACACTAGACTCTGCATATTAACTACAACAACAACAACATATTCTGTGTGATACCACAAATGGAGTCTGGGGATGGTGGAGACCTTACCCCTATTTTGTGTGAGTTAGGGAGGCTTTTTCCGATAGACGATCGGCTCAAGAAATTAAAATACTTATCTTAAACACTTAAATTGACACCACCCACCTACCCCTTTATTGTGTTTAAGCATAGCGCTACCCACTACCTTTGACTTGAGAACCATATACATTGTTAACAAAATTCATAAATAAACGTATGATCGCCCTAAGTAGTTGTACTTACAGTACACTCGGCACCCACGGGCTAATAATTATAGTCTATTTTTTTAATGAAGCCGAAAATTGTTGCACTGAAATGCATGCAGGTACAAGTATACGCGGTCGATAAATAATTAACGTATAGCACTGAAACATGTGTGTATGTACATGAAGGAAGCAAGTACCTGTGAGATTTATGAGCTCTTCAAATTTGGTGATGGATTTCTTCTTTGGCTAATTGGTGTGTCTTCATCTTTTCTTTTCCTTTTCTTATTATGCGTTTAGCTAATAATGGGGCAACTGATTTTATTTCTTTAGTATATGTGTTGAGAGCTGGTTTTGAAGTATGATAAACGAGAAGACTCAGAGGTTCCCACTAAGAACCTAGTCCTTGGAATGAAGGGCACGCTTGATCGAAAAGGATTACGGATTGCAAATTCCTGCGGAACTAGGAGTAATGGCGCGTGAATGAATATGCATTCTAGTCAGACTAAAAGAGGCGGTGTCCAGGATGTGTCTTCGAAGTGTGAAAAGGAGTTGGACTTCAACAAGGAAAAGAGTTACTAGGAATCCTGACTTGCCATAGTTAAAAGGATTCCTTGTAGAACTCAACTAGGGTTTCAAGACCCATATAAATGCAAGTAGTGGAGACAGCCGAAAAGCAGTTATTCACAAACGGAGAGTTGAAAGCATACAAAGGCGATCTAGCATCTTTCTACGTGAGTAAACTGGAGAAGACAACTTGAGTGCATGCAGTGTATTGAGTCTAGATATTCTGTTTAGGTTCGTCAAGTTGCAAGTTGTCTTTAATTCGAGCATTCATAGTTTTACCTATTGGCTTATTCAGAAGCGTATGTATTAGGTGAACTTTTGTGTAATTACTGAGAAGCTAGAGTTTAGCTTTGAGTAGTGATTAGGGTCTAGAGTGTAGCCCCTTGGTTACAGAGTTTGTAATCAGAAACTTTGCTCTTGTGTTAGTGGATTCAGTTCTAAAATCCCAGAGTGTGGGTCGTGGTTTTTCTCCCTTGAGAAAGGAGTTTTCCACGTAAAATCCTTGTGTTCCTTGTGTGTGTGGTGTTGTGAGTTGTAGTGTTCAAGGCAGTATAGAAGATAAGATAAGAACTAGGTTCTACGTTAGAAGAACCAGGTTCTCGTGACGAAAATCGGTAGATACTATTCAACATCCTCCCTTCTAGTGTCTTCAAGAGGTGCATAGAGTATAACAAGTGGTATTAGAGCAGGTCTTCTCGTAAGAGGTTAACACCTTGAGAAGGATCAGAATGAGTGCACCACCTACCATCACTGAAGGACAGTCAGTTCAGAGGCCCCCACAGTTTAATGGGCAATACTATGCATGGTGGAAGAACAGGATGGAGAATTACATATGTGCTGAAGACTATCAACTCTGGCTGATAGTCTCTGAAGGGAACCTGATCCCCACCAAAATAGTTGGTGAAGGAGCTACTGCTAAGCAAGAACCAAAACTGAAAGAAGAGTTCAACGAGACGGATTATAAGATGATTGAAAAGAATCACAAAGCCAAACGTCTGGTCATATGTGGTCTTGGTCCTGAGGAGTTCAATCGAGTATCATCTTATAAGACGGCTAAGGAAATATGGGATGCTTTGCAGGTTGCGCATGAAGGAACCACAGAAGTGAAAGACTCAAAAAGGAGAATACTGAAAAGACAATTTGAACTTTTCACCATGGGTGAGAAAGAATCAATTCAGGATATGATGACCAGGTTGACTATCATTACAAATGAAATGAGATCTCTGGATATGGAATTGCCTGAAATAGAGATGGTTGATAAAATCCTGAATGTGCTACCTGAAGCATGGGAACCAAAGATGACTGCCATAATTGAATCCAAACCTCTGAGATCCATCAAACTTGAAGAACTGGTTGGAAGTTTGAAAACTCATGAGATGATGAAGGACTCAAAAATTAAACCAGCTGTAAAGAAGGACAAGACCCTTGCCCTTGAAGCAACTGAAGAAACTGATGACTATGTTGATCTTCAATCAGTTGAAGCAGCAATGGTAAGTGCCTTAAGACAGAAGCTCAATCTGGGAAGGTTCAAAGGATTCAAAAGAAGTGGCAAGGAGAGTTCTAGTAGGAAGAACATAGTTGACAGTCCTGATTATTCAGGATGCTTCAAATGCTTCAAAAAGGATCATGCTGTAGTAGACTGTCCTATGTGGGAAATAGAATGGATGAAGAATAGAGCATCCAAGGAAAAGGAGAAGGAGACGCCAAAGGAAATTGACAGAGATAAGAAGAAGTCAAGACGACCTCCAAACTTCAGAGCAGAAAGAAGAAAGAAGAAGGAGGCCTTCTATGCTACATGGGGACCAACTGACAGTGAATCCGACCATGAAAAGGATTCTGAAGATGATCCACCACTGGCACTAAAAGGTATGTCAGAAAATAGTTCTGATGAAGAAGACCCTCGACAGTTTAGAGGAGGAAGAGATCCGTCAAAGCCTCCTGTGTTCAATGGAACTCACTATAAGAACTGGAAGAAACAGATGAAGATCTTCTTGCAAGCAGCAGACTATAGTCTATGGCTGATTGTGAAAAGAGGACCCCATGTTCCTGTAAAGAAAGCTGCAAATGGTGTCCTAGTGCCAAAGAAGGTAGAAGAACTGGATCCTCAAGACCTAGACTGGTTACAGGCAAACTCCAAAGCTGAATGGTACCTGAAAAGAAGACTTACCTATGATGTACTTGCTAAAATATCTGAATGCAAGTCGGCCAAGGAAGTCTGGGAAAGGCTGAAGGAGGTGTACTCAGATGACAGTCAAAAGAAGGACTCTGCTCTCATGGCAACTGATGGAACTGAAGATGCTCACTCAGCAGAGGTATGTCTATCTGAACTAAAGATAACTTTGCACACATACTCTTCTGAAAACCTAATTTTAATCACTGCCACCTTGATCGAGGGTTATGAAAAGGAGAAGCTTGAAAAAGATAAACTGACTAAAGAACTAAGTAGTCTTAGAACTAAGCACAAGAGTCTCCTAGAACAGAACATTGAACTTGAAGAAATCAATGCCACCTTGAAAGGACAGACTCTTGTGTCAAATTCTAAGATCACTGAGCTAGAACTGGAATGCAATCAGTTAAGAGAAAGTGCAAATGGTAAGCAAGTAATAACTGAAGTTCAAACTTTTTTGGAAAATGAATTGAAAAGAGCAAACAAAATTCTGTATCAGGAGACTGAGAAGAACAAGGTTTTAAGTCAAAAGGTTGAAAAATCAAAATTTGAGCTTACCAGATTAACTAAATGGAATAAATCATCAGAGGCAATGAACTGGGTCCTTGAAAATCAAAATAAGGAAAAACAGGGATTAGGATTTAAGAAACCACTGCCTCCATATAACCCTAAGAGCAAGTATGTGGCATTACCTTGCAACATGTTATGTACTTTTTGTGGTGAAACAGGACATATCAAACAAAAGTGCATACACGTCAGCAAGGCAAAGGCCAAGAACAAAAGAAGTGTTTTACCTAAATGGGCTAGACAGGACTTGATTTACCCATTTTCTAGTAAGAAGAGACCCAAGCTTGTCTGGGTTCCTAAGGCTAATCTCTAATTTGTTTTGCAGGCTGGAGTGAGGGAGAACAATCCAAGCTGGATTCTTCACAGTGGTTGTTCGAGGCACATGACAGGAGATAGAAGAAACTTTCTCTCACTCGCAGCATTTCAAGGAGGCAGTGTGGCCTTCGGAGGAGGAAAAAGTGGTCAAATAGTAGGAATTGGAAAGATTGGGAGAACTCTGGATCATGCTATTGAGAATGTTTATTGTGTTGATGGTCTTAGACACAATCTGCTGAGCATCTTCCAACTATGTGATAGAGGAAATGAAGTGAGGCTCTCGTCTGTAGGATGCATTGTGAAGAACCTACAGAGTGGAGAAATTGTAATGGAAGGAAAGAGGATGAACAATGTATACAAAACATCGCTGAAGTCATTACCTGAAAATAACCTAATATGCTTGAATGTACAGGAAAGTGACTCTCAGCTGTGGCACAAAAGAATGGTCATGCAAGTCTCTTACAACTGAATAAGCTTGTATCAAAGGAGCTGGTTCGTGGACTGCCAAGTAAGAGATTTGAAAACATAAAGATGTGTGATGCGTGTGTAAAGGGAAAGCATGTGAGATCATCCTTTAAGTCCAAGAAGGTGGTAAGTACATCAAAACCACTGGAACTGTTGCATATGGATCTGTGTGGACCTATGAGAGTCAGGAGTAGAGGAGGAAAGAGATTCGTGTTCGTAATTGTCGATGACTACTTTAGATACACATGGACTATGTTCTTGGCAACTAAAGATGAAGCCTTTGACAGCTTTCAAGACTGTGCTGGTGTAGTTCAGAAGAGGTTAAGCCTTGAACTCATCAGTATCAGATCTGATCATGGAACTGAGTTTGAAAACTCAAAATTCTCTGAGTATTGTGCAAGGAACAGTATAGATCATAATTTCTCCGCTCCAAGAACTCCCCAACAAAATGGAGTGGTTGAGAGGAAGAACAGGTCTCTGGAGGATATGGCCAGGATTATGCTGTTGTCAAGTGGCCTTGCAAGAAACTTCTGGGCTGAAGTTATAAATACTGCATGCTACTTGCTGAACAGATGTTCCATCAGAGCAATTCTCGACAAGACCCCATATGAGCTACTCAGAGGTAGAAAACCAAATATTGCTCACCTAAGACCCTTTGGTTGTAAATGCTTTGTTCACAACAATGGCAAGGAACCCTTGGGAAAGTTCGATGCTAGGAGTGACGATACAATATTTCTTGGTTATTCTACCCAAAGCAAAGCATACAAAGTGTTCAACAAAAGGACACAAATAGTGGAAGAAAGTATGCATGTTGTCTTTGATGAATCAGACAAGGCACTGGAGGAACGTGAGACAGAAGATCAAGTGATTGGCCTTAGCAGGGAAGAAGGAGTGAATGAACTAGAAGACTCAGAAGACAAGGAGACATCAGGTGAAGATCCAAGTACATTGGAACAAGGAGTCAACTTGACAGGGGAACCTCTGATGAAGCTGATGATCCAGCAAGTCATGAAGAAACCCTTCAGGATAATGCTGCAGGTTCTTCCAGTCATATTAAACTCAGGCCATGGAAACATCAAAGATCTCATCCCTTGGAAAATGTCCTATCGGAATTGGATACAGGAATCATGACCAGGTCAGCCTTGAAGAACTTCTGCGCCTTCTTTGCTTTCCTCTCATCTCTGGAACCAAAGAATGTAAAAGAAGCTCTAGAAGACCCAGATTGGATTCTAGCCATGCAGGAGGAACTACATCAATTCGAAAGAAGCAAAGTGTGGCACCTAGTTCCTAAGCCAAAGGACGGATCAATAATTGGAACAAAATGGGTATTCAGGAACAAACTAGATGATCATGATATAGTGACAAGAAACAAAGCAAGATTAGTAGTTCAAGGTTATAGTCAGGAAGAAAGAATAGACTACGATGAAACCTTTGCACCAGTGGCAAGGATGGAGGCCATCAGGATGCTAATTGCTTTTGCTACATACATGGAGTTTACACTATATCAGATGGATGTGAAGAATGCTTTCTTAAATGGCTACCTGAATGAAGAAGTCTATGTAATACAGCCACCAGGTTTTATAAACAATGAATTCTCTGATCATGTTTACAAAGTGGACAAGGCTCTTTATGGATTGAAGCAAGCCCCTAGAGCCTGGTATGAAAGACTCTCAGGATTTCTATTGAAGAATGGTTTCTCAAGAGGAAAGATTGACAACACATTGTTCCTCAAAAAGAAAGGAAAAGATCTATTGGTGCTTCAAGTGTATGTCGATGATATCATTTTTGGAGCCACTGATGATGGGCTATGCAAAGGTTTTGCTGATCTGATGGGAAGCGAATTTGAAATGAGCATGATGGGAGAACTAAATTTCTTCCTTGGATTGCAGATAAAGCAAATGCCTGAAGGAACTATGATTCACCAGCAAAAGTATGTCAAGGAACTGCTGAAGAAGTTTGACATGGAAGGAGCGAAAGAAATGACTACTCCCATTGCACCTGGGACGAAGCTGGATTTGGACGAACTCGGTCCTTCAACAGACGAGACAAAATATAGAGGAATCATAGGATCACTTCTTTATCTCACAGCCAGTCGGCCTGACATAGTATAAAGTGTAGGATTGTGTGCTAGATTTCAGTCCAAGCCCAAGGAGTCACATTTGACAGCTGTGAAGAGGATCCTGAGATACTTGAAAGTAACTCAGGACCTTTGTCTCTGGTACACAAGAGGAGGTACGTTTGAACTAATTGGTGTTGCTGATGCAGATTATGCAGGTCATTTGGTGGACAGGAAAAGCACTTCAGGAATGGCACACTTTCTGGGTCCTTGTTTGATCTCTTGGGCTACAAAGAAGCAAAACTCAGTTGCCTTATCAACTGCTGAAGCTGAGTATGTGGCAGCTACATTATGTTGCTCACAATTGCTGTGGATCAAACAACAACTGGAGGACTTTGGTATCAAATGTGGTGCAGTACCAATTTTCTCTGACAATACTAGTGCAGTGAATATTGCCAAGAACCCAGTCCAACATAAAAGAACCAAGCACATTGATATTAGACACCATTTCTTGAGAGATAATGTGGAAAAGGGTCTTATTACTATGAATTCGTGCAGGACTGAAGATCAAATTGCTGACATATTTACCAAAGCATTGAACAAGGTACAGTTTGAGAGGAACAGGTTGGAATTAGGGATGACCAAAATACACGGATGACCCAGCAGGTAATCCCTTTGTGATTGGTTAGTTAAGTATTCGATTGTCCATGTTTGAACTTTGTCATTGATGTCCAATCTAACTTGGTACTTGAATTAGTACACTTGTTCAGTTTTTGAGCACCAGGTAAGAATAATGTGATCCCATGAAGAACCTACTATGTACTAAGAAGGAACCAACCAAAGCATGAGGACTTATGTCCAGGTACATTCACACTACCCTCATGATAGAAGTCATAACTGAAATTAAATTGTCAATCGTACGTGTGTCAAGGGAGATCCTCCATGTTCTTATAATTGTCCTAAATTATAGGAACACATTCCTTTTCGGGGTAGAATTCTATTTGACTGGTTTGACCCCACTACTTAAAAAGGGTATATCAAAAGAGTCCATAACCGTCAAATCTTTAACTCTTCCCGGTTCTCAAAAAGTTCAAAATGCTGCTTCTCCACTTTTCATCATTACTGCTTTGTCTTCCCTAGAAGTTGTCAAATCACAAACCCATTCCCTTTGTTTGTCGATACACCCTGAATTCTTCACCATTCAACCACATCTTTTCCACTACACCAAATTTCTCTCTCAAGCCCTAAAATAGAAACCTCTCTAGAAATCTCAAAAACTATTCACAAATTCTTCACAATATCTTAAAGACCACCCCCATCCACTCTTGCACAACGAATCGCAAGGGCCCGTACAAAATTTCTTCAAAAAGGGGACAGTAAATTGGTAAAGAAGATGAGGTCAAGAGCAGTTCCCACTGCACAAAGTTCATCACAATCACCGCATGAGGTAATCCCTGATCCTATTTCATCTACGCCTGTCGTTTCAGTAGATATAAACAGCCCTGGTACTATAGAAACTGAAACCCTAGTTACAGGACTAGACAAAATAATAGATGATGAGCATAATGACAGAATAGATATGAGGAACTCATGTGATGCAGAGCGAGATAGTGCAAAGGATGAACTTAGGAAAGATTTGCAGGTGCCTGTGGTTGGTGAGTCTGGTGCAAAGTTGAATATTGCAGAAAGAGTGAAAGAACAACTTAGGGAACAAGACCGTGTGGAAGCCCTTAGAGAAAGTGAAGTGGAACCCTGTAAAGAAGTTGGTAGTTCTGAGAATAACGAAAAGGAATCTATGCCAATAAGTCCAGCAGTTGGAGGACTTGGTCTTGCTGAAGCCTCAGAGAATTTGGTTCAAGAGCCTGTTGCTTGTCCAAATTCCACTGGGGTTGATGATGCAGATTTAAATTGGACAGATTCTGAGGAAGAAGGGAATAAGGAAATTGTTTTGGAAAAGGAAGAGATTGCCAAGAAAACTGAAGAACCAAAAAGAAAGAGGAAGTTTGGAGCAGAGGATGAGAAAATGGCTTGTGAGGAAGAAGAAGAGGAAGTTGTGTTTGTGAAAGAAAACATAGTGGAGCCTGAGAAAAGAAGGAGATTAGTGAAAAGGGGGAAAGCCAGTGCTAAAAACAAGACTGGTTGATGAAGCTAGTGAGGAAAGTGATGACAAGGTTGTTAATGAGCCTGTTGTCAGGAGGGTTGGCACCAGGTCTGCATTAAAACAACAACTGGAGAAAGTTGGGAAGTTGGAAAGAACAGTGACAAATGTAAGAGATAGAGAGGCAAAGAAGAGGGAAGAAGAAGAAAGAAGAGCTGAGGAAGCACAGGAGGAAAGTGATGATGCTGGGAGTTATGCAGAGCCAAGTGACTCTGATACAGACAGTGAAGCTGAGACCAGAAAAAAGAGGAGAGGTAGTGAGGATGAAGCTGACAGGGTGGCTTTCTTCTCTAAGCATGAGGTTTTGCCTGGCAGCATCCTGCATGATGAGAAGGAGTTTCACATGAAGCCGCTGCTCAGAATGATTGCTAACCAGGGTTGAGTATGGGAGACCTGAGCTTGGAGTGATTCTTGACATACTTGCTGAAGGTTATTGCAGGTATATAAAGCTGAAATGGCCAAAGAGGACTGATGGAGTCACTCCTCTGGATGTTGTCAAGAAGTTCTCAGGGAAACCCAAGCTGAGGAAGGAGAGGAAGGTAGACAAGAAGGAAATGGAACCTACACATCAGTTGTTGTTTGAATTTGTGCACAGGTTCCTTCTACCTAGAGGAGAGAGGAACTACGAGGCTAGTGCTCTGGACCTGACATACATGGATCTGCTGGACAGGGGGGTAAAGATTAATTTGCATGGGCTGATAATTAGACATATAAAGAGGATTGCTGACACAGATTAGAAGCCACATTCCCTTGTGCATTCCTACATCCTCCAGCAGGTACTTGAACACTTTGGGGTTCCCCTGGAAGCTGGGAAGAAGCCAACCATTCACCAAATGTTTGGGATTAATGTGCTTAAAAATTGTGACTTCTTCAAAGAAAGAAGAGCTTCAAAGAAACCGATGCAGGCCAAGCAAGAGCAAGAAGAGGAAAGTGAGGACTATGGACCTGAAGAGGCCATTGATGCTGTGAAGGAGATGGAGACTCATGACCTTGAGGTTAATACAGAAAACACAGAGCTCCACAGACAGCTGAAGTTGAAGGATCAAGAAATTGATCGTTTGAAGATAGACTGCCACAAGTAGGAGGCCGAGCTGGTGATGGAAAGGGCCAAGAATACGAAGCAACTTGAGGCGCTTGTCAAACACTTCAACATTCAGCTTTGAGTCCTCCTGTCATGTCCTCCTCTTTCTACCTGTTGTCTACCCCCTCATATTCTCTCCTGATTGCATGTGCTGGTTGTTTAAGACAATTTGATTTTCAGTTGTGTACTTAATACTTGGGTTGTGTTGATATCATAACCTGGATGATGATTTTAATTTTCTTACGCTTATGAGTGTTTCCTGATTAAGTAATTGGTTCTTGATTGGGCCCTTATTACTGCGTGTTTGCTTTTATTACTAACTTGTTGCCTTGTGCTTTAGACTGGGTATTATTGCCAAGTTCTTGCAGGTATTTGAATCTTTTCGATGATGCCAAAAGGGGAAAGAAGGAAATATTGGGGTGTTTGTGACCTAATTCATCTGTTTCGTTTTTCTTGAACTTGTTACCTTTTGTTTTTTTTGTTTTGGTTTATGTCTACTCAGGTTCTTGGGCAACATTTGTTTGTCATCATCAAAAAGGGGGAATTTGTTGAGAGCTGGTTTTGAAGTATGACAAACAAGAAGGACTCAGAGGTTCCCACTAAGAACCTAGTCCTTGGAATGAAGGGCACGCTTGATCGAAAAGGATTACAGGTTGCAAATCCCTGCGGAACTAGGAGTAGTAGCGCGTGAATGAATATGCATCCTGGTCAGACTAAAAGAGGCGGTGTCGAGGATGTGTCTCCGAAGTGTGAAAAGGAGTTGGACTTCAACAAGGAAAAGAGTTACTAGGAATCCTGACTTGCCATAGTTAAAAGGATTCCTTGTAGAACTCAACTAGGGTTTCAAGACCCATATAAATGCAAGTAGTGGAGACAGCCGAAAAGCAGTTATTCACAAACGGAGAGTTGAGAGCATACAAAGGCGATCTAGCATCTTTCTACGTGAGTAAACTGGAGAAGACAACTTGAGTGCATGCAGTGTATTGAATCTAGATATTCTGTCTAGGTTCGTCAAGTTGCAAGTTGTCTTTAATTCGAGCATTCATAGTTTTACCTATTGGCTTATTCAGAAGCGTATGTATTAGGTGAACTTTTGTGTAATTACTGAGAAGCTAGAGTTTAGCTTTGAGTAGTGATTAGGGTCTAGAGTGTAGCCCCTTGGTTACAGAATTTGTAATCAGAAACTTTGCTCTTGTGTTAGTGGATTCAGTTCTAAAATCCCAGAGTGTGGGTCGTGGTTTTTCTCCCTTGAGAAAGGAGTTTTCCACGTAAAATCCTTGTGTTCCTTGTGTGTGTGGTGTTGTGAGTTGTAGTGTTCAAGGCAGTATAGAAGATAAGATAAGAACTAGGTTCTACGTTAGAAGAACCAGGTTCTCGTGACGAAAATCTGTAGACACTATTCAACCCCAACCCCTTTCTAGTGTCTTCAGGAGGTGCATAGAGTATAACAATATGTTTTTTTGTTGAAGATACGTATGTTTCTTTAAGGAATAATATAAAAGAATAGAGTAACATCTATTGATCATCGTGACGTTTGGTTCAAACAGTTATTATTCACAAAAAAACAAATGGAGGGAGAAAACAGATTGTGAATGGTCTTAACTAACACTTTTATTTTTAGTCAGTTTCAATAAGTATATTATATTTTTTATTTTGAAATAATTTACTTTATAAAATGATTCATGATTATATAATATTTTATTTTTAATTCTAAAGTAAAAATTTCAAAAGTGTTTGTCTTTTTTATTAAGGTTTTTTTACACTATATGCCCACATTTTATAAAAAATATTATATATTTTTACCCATTTTACACTTCATTTCACTCCATACCCATTTTAGCATAAATATTTACACGGACTAACCACACTACAAAAGTTCGACTTTTAGCCACGGTCAATCCGTAGCTAATAACCGAGGCTAACGACAGCATTTAGCCACGATCAGCCGTAGCTAACAATACTGTGGCTATTGCAACCGTGGCTAACAAGCTGTAGATTTAAAGATCCACCTAACATTTGCCACGTAAGATCCGTGGCTAATTTGATTTTTATATTTTACTACTTTTATATTAATCAGTGTTCAATTGTGGCTAAGTAATTCCATTTTTTAAAAAAAAATTAATATTTAAATGAGAGATATTTAATAAATTCAATAACACAATGAGACCCAAACATATAAAAGGATATGCTATTGATAATCGATGTCTCTTAAAGATGCAACTATAAGCTATTTGTACATATTAAATAAGATTTAATCATACTTAAAGAGCTTATTACATTCTACTTAGCTTCCAAATGAGTTACCTATTTAAAGATTTTTCTTTTCACATTTTTTAATGTATACTTTTGTAGTATGTATACCTTACTGGTATACTATTACACTAAGTCTCAATACCACCATTGACACGACCAGAAATCCGGTTAAGCCGTGCGGACACTCGACATCCTCCCCTAGACCCGTCGGGCGAACCCTTACGAACTAAATTAGGAAAATAAATATAACAATTCATAAATAAGGACAAGACTTAAAATAAAAACACAGACATACTGATACCTCTAAGCTGTACAAAAGAAATTACAGCTGACTACCCAACATACTAGGTTTAGGGCTATCCAGACTAGACATCTAAGAGTACAAAGAAGACAGATACCTTCTGAAGGGAGCAAAATGAAATTGAAATAATAACCAATAAACTGGTGGCCATTCGGAAAAAAAGCTGGCTCACCCTGACAGCTGAAGTCGTCTTCGCTCCTTCACAACGTGGCGAACTCAATCCTGGAGCGAACATGCCGAAACAAAATAAATAGACAAGAAACAAACAACAAACAAGGGTGAGTCAAAAGGACTCAATAAGTGGGGCAGACTAGCCGCCTCAAAGAATAGGATAGCTAGCCAAGGAGAAAAGAAACAGATAAACCAACTTCCTCTTATTTAAATTATGAAAAGGCAGAGCCAGATAATAACAGGAAACACGTATGGAATCATAAATTCATTAACAACCAGGAACATAAGATAGCCAGGACATATAGGTATCCCGAACATATCAACAATCAGAAATACATCATGTTGTGGCGTACAGCCCGATCCATATAGTCATCTTGTTGCGGCGTGCAACCCCGATCGATATATTTATACCGTTGCGGCGTGTAACCCGATCCCCGCAACCCAGAATACGAGCCAGAAACATATCAACAAATAAGCAATGCACATATAAGCAAAACAGTAGTTATGTGCCACAAGTTTACACAATGGTATGAAATGGAATGAAATAAAATGAGATGAAATGAAATGAAATGAAATATGATGCAAAGGATCACATGTGCCCGTAATCCCATCCCGAAGCGGAATACTCCTGCATTCGAGGGGAATCCAATCTGATAACCAACTGGAGCAGAATACTCCTACTCCTGGGGCGGAATACTCCTGCACCCGATATAATATAAACTAGAGGCGGAATACTCCTGCACTCTCTTGGGGCGGAATACTCCTGCACCCAATATAATGTAAAGCTGAGGCGGAATACTCCTGCACTATCTTGGGGCGGAATACTCCTACACCCGATAAAATGTAAACCAGAGGCGGAATACTCCTGCACTCTCCTGGGGCGGAATACTCCTGCACCCAATATGATATGCAATGTAATGCATATGAATGACATATAATGCATATGAATGCAACGTGATGCAATAATAACCCTTCACCGGTGCGGGACTCTCATCGACAGCCGGGAAGTAGATGCCACCTTACAACCAGAGTACAATGCTCAGATCCTCAATGAAATACCAACAACAGGACATAACATATAATATATAATGTAAATTTAAAGCTAAGACGTAATGAGTACGCCTATCGGCAGCTACACACATAAGGAACACGTGGTAGAAAATCCACGAGGCCAGGTGCCTCCAAAGAAATGGATATAAACACTTACCTCTTCCAAAAGTTAGCATTGCTAATCAACAACCGCTTTATCCTTTGGTTTCATTGCCAAACGATCCCACTCTATTCAATAAGCAGAAAAATATATCAAATTAGGCTAAAGGCTTCATTCCTCACATCTTAAGGCAATCCGGTTAGGAACCTGATACACTATTTGCATACGAAATACGCAGGCCGGGCCTATGTACAGGGTTTATAGTCACATAACCAATCCCTAAATAAATTACATTTATATGTTGCCCATAACTCACTGAGTACGAATATATAATCAATTCTATTATCGGGGTCCAATTGACCCTTTAAACAATTAATTGAACTTATTAAAACGATGTCTAATATTCCAAGTTTTACCGTTAAAATATATTCAAACACACGTAATATACTCAAATAATATATTAAGATCATTACCTAAATGTTTCAGGGTAAAAATTCTACTTTTCTCCGGCCCTTTTTCTCATTTTCTGGCATCTTTTTGTGTGTCATCTCTATTTCTCGTTTCCTCTGTTCATGTTCTGTATTGCTTCTGTTTCTGTATGTTGCTACACAACTACCTCGTAGGACCCACCGCCTAACTTTTGTCTTATTTTCCTTTTTTTTCTCTTTCCTTTAAAATTCGCTGCTACGGTAAAAATTAAAACGGTACCCTACAGTATTCAAAATAATTCCAACTTTTGCATACTATTTATACAAAATATACGTGACGACCTCGTCAAAGCGGATCTCAAATCGGATTCCCGAAACTCAATATGCAAATTAAATGGAAAAAGGTCAAATATTTAACTTTCGGCATTTTAGCAGAAACTAGCCTAACAACATCGAAATTCACTTTCGAAAAATCACAAAAGTCACAAATAATCATACGAACCTAACGACGCTTTTGGATTTCGAATCGGAGCTCATTCGCCAAAACCGAGCTCGAAAATCTCTTTTTAATATTTTTCGACAGGAACCTTCTTCCGATGCCTACCAAACGAGGTCTGATTTAGCTCAAATTTTATAGACAGGTCCTATTGGACATTATGAATATTTTAAAATTTTCGGCATGCCAGTCGGAGTCCTAACTTCCGAAACGACTAACTGAGGTCATTTCATTCTCCTCCACTTAAACTCTCGTTCGTCCTCGGACGAGCCTAAGTCTAAAGCAAGATTCACGCTGATAACAAAAGAACTTGCACGATCTTCATAAACTACCCCACGAAATTTTTTTTCATAATTACAGAATCAAAATTATAACACGAATACCAAACTCTTGGAATAAAACATATCTGGATAATAATGATAACACCATGGCCAAACTGATTTTGGCTAGACTGACCCTTCCTCGATCATGAGAGAAGAGTTTTACTTTTTCGAAATAATGATACACGGAACTCTGGATGGATTAACATGATTCAGCTGATAATTACCTCTTCGATATACCTTTCGATATAGAACATGTCGATGGAACTAAGAATTAGCTCATGCTTGATGCAATAGGGGAGCTTTTAAAGTACCTTGTCATTACACACTATAGAAGATTTGATGCAAGCTATATTATTTTTACGAACGCACTATGCAACATCTCAGTTGATGTTAGTGTTGTTCCGCAAGCTCCTTGTGGGAATGTAGTTACTCATATCCTAACGTATGTCAAGGTTCATCTGAACAGGGTCTATCATATAAGAATAAAGATAATGCAATTACTACCAGATAGTATGTTACAGACCAAGAATGATATTCAGACTGAACATCTACTTCATGGTATTGTCTTTGAATTGGAAATATTATGACTTGAAAAAGTAAAAATAAAAGAGACATGTAGTTGGAATGAGTTGAGGCAGAATACCAGCAACATAGTTGATTACATGTGCACTTATAACGCTAAAGTAACTTCTCAAAGAGTTGAGGTGTGAAGGAGATATGCCAATGATGGATGGACGACAAGCTGCCCTAGACCTTTAGCTCTAAATTTTCATGAACTAAAACAACGTCAGTATGAGGATCAGGTCTAGTTGAATATACACAGATAGCCAGAAGAAAACTGGAGTCACCATACAGGGTTACTACTGACGGTGTTCTCATGTATAAAGATAGACTTTGTGTTCATGATGTTTCACATTAATTCCAAATACATTGTTCATCCAGGTTCGACTAAGATGTACCATGATCTTAAGCAGATTTATTGGTGGGACGGAATGAAATGTGACATAGCAGAATTTGGGGCTCATGTTTTAATTGTCAGCAAGTTAAGGTTGTGTCATCTTTCCAGACTTTATGCTTTTAGCAGATAGGTACGTATATATGATCAGGTTACCAACTTACCTCTGTCATTAATAGATTTTAGTGGGTTTAGCAATGATCGACACTCATTTTAGGTTTTTGTCGTGGCCTTAGGTTGGGTCGTGACAAAATTGGTACCAACGCCTTAGAGATTTAGTATTACCACTCAGTATTTGGAGGAAGACTCCTCAACTTAAAGAACAAACTCATACAGCTATTTGAATAGGAATACCCATCCCCGCACAGTCTGCTGGACTAAAGAAGATTTAGCTAAAAGCTGAACGTTGGCAAACCTAGGCTACCAAACTACCCTCTCGAGTTGCCAAACAGCTGCAACTCTCGAGTCACAACTCCATACATTTTTATAAGCACCACCTCCTGATGGATCAAATCAAAGGTCAAATGACGCCTCTTATTACCCTTAGTAGCCTTGAAAAACAAAAATGTGCTTACCCGGATACCTTGGCACACACTCTGGCTCAACACAGGGAACATCACAATAGGTTACTGACCGCCTAAGCTCACTAGTGTCAAATAAGGAAGAGATGGCCACGGGATGAGGATAGAAATGATTAGAGTTTTAAGAAGCTTTTCTTCTGATTTATTTGGCTACCAGAGCTAGACTACTTACGAGTCAGGCTAACCGAAGAATCGCAATTGAAGAAATTGATATTAAATGAGCTTTATGGAACAAAATCTATGTCAATTTAACCTCCATATAAAAAGGAAACTGTGACAATTTACTAAAAACCCTTTTATAATCGACACAAGCTCATAGAATAACATGACTCTACTAGCGCCTCGAACCATGAGGAGATACATAGATCGAGTATTACTTACTAACCACTTTACACTGGAAGAAACAATGACACTTTCTGATGGTGACGAATAAGAATCCCATCATCCTACCGACAGTAAGTTCCAAAAAGAGGTAGACTGACTTGACATTATAATAGAATGAGGCACAACAAGATGTCAAGCAAACAATACCGATACTCACTCACAAATCTCTCACATTTAAACCAAATAAACTAGTAGGGTCATCATAAATGCCAGAAATAAATCATATCGGAAGCTCTCCCCTCTACCACAACTGATTCTTAATAGAAATGACATCCAAGGAAACCATCGAAACATGATAAGACACACCATTTCCAGATTGATCGAAAGAATCAAATCTTACTCACATTTAAGAGAAGAAGAAATCTCAGGGTCTGCTATATCGGATACCTCAGCACCCCGCCAGACAAGCAGTTCATAGAACTGTCTTTGCAGTTGAGCTGAGCCACTACCCTGACAATCATTTTCTGAAAAACCACTGCCACCACACTCTCAACCTCTACTGGATGGTGGCATTTCTTTTGCTGATTGAGATCTACATGAAATCCCTTACAACTGAGCAGGAGCCTGATGACGAGAGAAAGGAAGACTGCCTATTTTCCGAAGTAAAGAAAAACTCCTCAACGGATAGCCAGACTCACGACAATGACACCACCTTTTCGCTGAAGAATGGAAGCTGGAACGATTGTTGATAGCTGTAAAGAAAAGACTGAATTTGATCTTGACGAGCTACTGCCGCACTCTAAGAATCACATGACACAAGCTGAGATAACTTGGAAGGTGACCTCCCAAAATAATCAAAACTCTTACCTCCAAATGAGGTACCATGGTTACCCACTAGGGCCACGGAATCTCTTGCTCTCTCGCTCTAACTTATGGTATACCTCATACCTTCGAGCAATATCAACAACAACATCAAATGAAATCCCGACCTCAATCTCTTGAGCCATCTGGGATCTCAAGGAAAAAGAAAGGTCATCAATAAATCTTTGAATCTCTCGAAAAGCTCATGGACTAGCTATAGAGTATATCCAACCATCCTGGAAAAAAATTCAATCTCATATTCTGAAACCAGCAGGCTAACCGACAGGCTACCCTGTCCATTCCACTCAAACTGACGATACTCTTCATCTCGCTCGCTACTCGAAAGGAACTTTTCCACGAATCTAGAAGAAAAATCAAACCAAATTAGTTTATAAGAGAGTAGACCACCAATTCAAGGCTGGACCCCTGAAGCTGGAAAGAAGAATAATACACAACATACTGCTCGAGATAACCAACAACCTGAAGGATATGCTGACGTCATTTTATTTTACACAGGGATTATCTGATGCATGGCTTAAAAATATCGGAAGGTTCAACTGCTTAAAATAATGCAACCTCTTTGGACACTCGGACCGAACCGTTACCTCGGCTGGCTAACCAGCCAGAACAATTGGTGGTGCAACACATGCTGCTTCTAGAACATAATTTACTGGGGCAACATCAGGGACAAGAACAGGGGCTCCCTGAGACTGAACGTCTCCATATGCGGCAACCTGATAAGCTGTCTAGCGATTAATAGGTTCTTGTGATATCTGCGTCGCCAAGATTCTCGTAAAAGCATCGTAGAGAGCCAAGGGAACTACAAGGCCCTGCTCCCTTGCCCATCGGGAGCTCATACAGCTGGGACCTCCGTAACTAGATCGTCAGCACGATAAAAAACTCTCAAAGCTTCGTCAGTGCTAGTCCCAGTCTAGACTGCTTCGTCTTGAACTCATACCGTTTGCTGATTTTCGCACGAGGGTTAACAATTACCACGAACGAATTAACGAAAATACTTTTGAATCCTAGACCGATGCACTATTAGAAATGAAGGAAGTGAAACATCCTAAATGCCATCATAGCCTCTCATAGATAAGTACAGACGTCTACGTACCCATCAGCGAGACTCTACTAGACAGTGTCTTAGTCTGGATAGACTCTAAACTGGGCTCTGATACCAACTGACACGATCCGAAATCCAGTTAGGCCATGCGGGCACTCGACATCCTCCCCTAGACCCGTCGGGCGAACCCTTACTAACTAAATTAGGAAAATAAATATAACAATTCATAAATAAGGACAAGACTTAAAACAAAAACACATACATACTGATACCTCTAAGCTGTAAAAAAGAAATTACAGCTGACTACCCAACATACTAGGTTTGAGGCTATCCAGACTAGACATCTAAGAGTACAAAGAAGGCAGATACCTCCTGAAGGAAGCAAAATGAAAATGAAATAATAACCAATAAACTGGTGGCCATCCGGAATAAAAGCTGGCTCACCCTGACAGCTGAAGTCGTCTTCGCTCCTTCACAACGTGGCGAACTCAATCCTGGAGTAAACCTGCCGAAACGAAATAAATAGAAAAGAAACAAACAACAAACAAGGGTGAGTCAAAAGGACTCAATAAGTGGGGCAGACTAGCCGCCTCAAAGAATAGGATAGCTAGCCAAGGAGAAAAGAAACAGATAAACCAACTTCCTCTTATTTAAATTATGAAAAGGCAGAGCCAGATAATAACTGGAAACATGTATGGAATCATAAATTCATTAACAACCAGGAACATAAGATAGCCAGGACATATAGGTATCCCTAACATATCAACAATCAGAAATACGTCATGTTGCGGCGTACAGCCCGATCCATATAGTCATCTTGTTGCGGCGTGCAACCCCGATCGATATAATTATTCCGTTGCGGCATGCAACCCGATCCCCGCAACCTAGAATACGATCCAGAAACATTTCAATAAATAAGCAATGCACATATAAGCAGAACAGTAGTTATGTGCCACAAGTTTACACAATGGTATGAAATGGAATGAAATAAAATGTGATGAAATGAAATGAAATGAAATATGATGCAAAGGGTCACATGTGCCCGTAGTCCCATCCCGAAGCGGAATACTCCTGCATCCGAGAGGAAACCAATCTTATAACCAACTGGAGCGGAATACTCCTACACCCGATATAATATAAACCAGAGGCTGAATACTCCTGCACTCTCCTGAGTCAGAATACTCCTGCACCCAATATAATGTAAAGCTGAGGCAGAATACTCCTGCACTCTCCTGGGGCAGAATACTCCTGCACCCGATAAAATATAAACCAGTGGCAGAATACTCATGCATTCTCCTGGGGCGGAATACTCCTGCATCCAATATGATATGTAATGTAATGCATATGAATGACATATAACGCATATGAATACAATGTGATGCAATAATAACCTTTCACCGGCGCGGGACTCTTATCGACAACCGGAAAGTAGATGCCAACTTACAGTCAGAGTACAATGCTCAGATCCTCAATGAAATACCAACAACATGACATAACATATAATATATAATGTAAATTTAAAGCTAAGGCGTAATGAGTACGCCTATCGGCAGCTACACACATAAGGAACACGTGGTAGAAAATCCACGAGGCCAGGTACCTCCAAAGAAATGGATATAAACACTTACCTCTTCCAAAAGTTAGCATTGCTAATCAACATCCGCTTTATCCTTTGGTTTCATTGCCAAACGATCCCACTCTATTCAATAAGTAGAAAAATATATCAAATTAGGCTAAAGGCTTCATTCCTCACATCTTAAGGCAATCCGGTTAGGAACTTGATACCCTATTTGCATACGAAATATGCAGGCCGGGCCTATGTACAAGGTTTATGGTCACATAACCAAACTCTAAATAAATTACATTTATATGTTGCCCATAACTCACTGAGTACGAATATATAATCAATTCCATTATCGGGGTCCAATTGACCCTTTAAACTATTAATTGAACTTATTAAAATGATGTCTAATATTCCAAGTTTTACCGTTAAAATATATTCAAACACACGTAATATACTCAAATAATATATTAAGATCATTACCTAAATGTTTCAGGGTAAAAATTCTACTTTTCTCCGGCCCTTTTTCTCATTTTCTGGCATCTTTTTGTGTGTCATCTCTATTTCTCGTTTCCTCTGTTCATGTTCCGTTTTTCTTCTGTTTCTGTATGTTACTATACAACTACCTCGTAGGACCCACCGCCTAACTTTTGTCTTATTTCCTTTTTTTTTCTTTTTCCTTTAAAATTCGCTGCTACGGTAAAAATTAAAACGGTACCCTACGATATTCGAAATAATTCCAACTTTTGCATACCAGTTATACAAAATATACGTGATGTACTCGTCAAGGCGGATCTCAAATCGGACTCTCGAAAATCAATATGCAAATTAAATGGAAAAAGGTCCAATATTTAACTTTCGGCATTTTAGCGGAAACTAGCCGAACAACATCGAAATTCACTTTCGAAAAAGCAAAAAAGTCACAATTAATCATACGAACCTAACGGGGCTTTTGGATTTTGAATCGGAGCTCATTCGCCAAAACCGAGCTCGAAATCTCTTTTTAATATTTATCGACAGTAAAAACTGAAACCTTCTTCTGATGCCTACCAAACGAGGTCTGATTTAGCTCAAATTTTATAGACAGGTCCTAATGGACATTACGAATATTTTAAAATTATCGGCACGCCAATCGGAGTCCTAACTTCTGAAACGACTAACTGATGTCTTTTCAACCATATACCTTTTTCGGTATACCACATTATTTTAAACACGATATACCTTTTTGATAAATCGTACACTCTTTTTGTATACCTTTTTTGTGTTTGCACCGAAATATGAGATGCTATATAACAAATGATTTTTTTTTTTTAAATTAAGTATATCTTTTTTGTATATTGTATATTCCTTTGATTATATTCCTTTGATATACCTTTTTGTATTTATAGCAAAGTATGATATACTATTGAATGAATGAATATTTTAATTTTAAAAGTTTAAAACAAAGTATACCTTTCTCGTATATCTTTGTATTTATATCAAAGTGTGAGATGCTATCAAACGAATGGATATTTTAATTTTTATTGTTATAAACAAAATATACCTATTTGGTATACCGTATACTATTTCGGTATAACTTTTTTTGAGTTTAAATCAAAGTGTGAGATGATATCTAACAAATGAGTGTTGTAATTTTTGTTGTTTTGAATAAAGTATACCTTTTTGGTATACCGTATACTCTTTTAATATATATATTTTTTGTTTGGATCGAAGTATGAGATGCTATGGAATGAATAATAAATTTTATTTTTGTTGTTATAAACAAAGTACACCTTTTTTGTATACCCCATATCCTTTTGGTATACCTTTTTGTGTTGGATCAAAGTGTGAGATGCTATCGAAAAAATAAAGTTTTTAGTTATTATTGTTTGAGAACAAGTATACCTTTTTGACATACTATATACTCTTTGGTTATACTGTTCTATGTTTGAATCGAAGTGCGAAATGTTACAGATCATATAGCTATTTCAATTTTGTTGTTTTAAACGAAGTATATCCTTTTGGTATATCATATACTCTTTTGATATACCTTTTTGTATTTTGAATCAAAGTGTGAGATGCTATTGAGCAAATAAATATTTGAACAAAGCATACATTTTTGATATAATGTATACTCTTTTGGTATATTGTATACTCTTTTGGTATACTCTTTTGTATTTGGATCCAAGTGTGCGATACTACCGAACGAATAAATAATTCAGTTTTTGTTGTTTTGAACAAAGTATACCATTTGGTATACTGTATACTCTTCTGGTATACCTTTTAGAGTTTAGATCCAAGTGCGCGATGCTACCGAGCGAATAAATATTTCAGTTTTTGTTGTTCTGAACAAAGTATACCCTTTTGGTAAACTGTATAATCTTTTGGTATACCCTTTTGTGTTTCGATCCAAGTATGCGGTACTACCGAGCGAATAAATATTTCAGTTTTTGTTGTTCTGAACAAAGCATATCCTTTTGGTATACTGTATACATCTACTGGTATACCCTTTTGTGTTTCGATCCAAATGTGCGGTACTACCGAGCGAATAAATATTTCAGTTTTTGTTATTTTGAACAGTGCATACCCTTTTGGCATACTGTATACATCTTCTGGTATACCTTTTTGTGTTTGGCTCCAACTGTGCGGTACTACCAAGCGAGCGGTACTACCAAGCGAATAAATATTTCAGTTTTTGTTGTTTTGAACAAAGCATACCCTTTTGGTGTACTGTATACATCTTCTGGTATACCTTTTTGTGTTTCGATCCAAGTGTACGATGCTACCGAGCGAATAAATATTTCAGTTTTTGTTGTTTTGAACAAAGTATATCCTTTGTTATATTTTATACTCTTTTGGTATTCCCTTTTGTCTTTAGCTCCAAGTGTGTGATGCTTCCGAGCGAATAAATATTTCAGTTTTTGTTGTTTTGAACAAAGTATACCCTGTTGGTATACTGTATACTTTTCTGGTATACCCTTTTGTGTTTGGATCCAAGTGTGTGATGCTAGCGAGCGAATAAATATTTTAACTTTTGTTGTTTTGAATAAAGTATACATTTTTGGTATACTGTATGCTCTTTCGGTATACCTTATTATGTTCGGATCGAAGTGTGTGTTGTTTCAGAGCACTTAAATATTTTAATTTTTATTATTTTTAAAGAAGTATATCTTTTTTGTACACCATATACTCTTTTTTTATACCGTTTTATGTTTGGATAAAAGTGTAAGATACTATCGAGCAAATAAAATATTTCAGTTTTTGTGTTTGTGAACAAAGTATGCCTTTTTGGAGGAAAAAATAAAAAAATGAATATAATAAGATTATGGAGAAAGAAAATAAATAAATAAAAAAATGGGGAGACATAAATAGTGCTAGAAACAGGAGGGAAAAAAAAAGAAAGAAAATAGAAAGGAAAAAGAATAAAAAACGGGAAAAGGAAAAAAAAAACCAAGAATAGTGAAAGCGGGGAAGGAGAAAAGAATAATAAAAGAATGACAAAAAAAGAGATAAAATAATACAAGATATGAGGAGAGAAATGAACTTGAGTTCCTCTTTTTGTACCTCAAAATAAGAAGGTAATTAGCTAATGAGTATAGAGTGTAAATAAGTTATGGGTATAAATGTAATGGGTAGAGCCATGTAAATAAAATATGATGTATATGCATTTTTGTAAATCTGTAATGAGTAGAGCAATGTAAATAAAATAGGATGTATGTGTATTTTTGTAAATCCCCCTTAATTAGGGGCAAAGTGCACGAATAGCCATTTTTACCAGTAGTCTTTGATGCACTTTTGTGTTGATTTTGCATGAGAGCCCACTTTTTAGAACTTCAATTCTTGTGGGTTGAAGTTCAAATCTTGTGGGCTAAAGTTCATGCCTAAGGTATGAAGTTCAATTTCAGCCCGCAAAGAAAGAACTTTTAGGCATAGATACGTAAACTTCAACCTTTGTGAATGAAGTTGGACTTCAACCCTTGTGATGGGCTGAAGGTGGGCCCACAAGGATTGAAGTTCCAAAAAGTGGTATCTCATTCAAAATCAATAAAAAAAATAGCCTCAAACTAAGGACTACTGGGAAAAGTGGCCTGTGTGCGAAATGTTTACAGCAGAGTTAGTCGCCACCAAAGACAACAACTTTACCACCAAAGAGTACGTTTGTGTTCAAAAGAACTCGCAAGAGAAGATCAGAAGTTTCTTTCATTTTCTTTTTTGGTTGTTGACATTGCATCCCATACAATTAGTTTTGCATCTCGAACCAAACAGGCAAGTGCACTTTGTTTGCTAATATTGCGGCTAATGTTTTCATCATTGCCAATTGGAATTTTAAAACAAAAATGAGCAGTACGTCCACCTGGAAGGATCGAAGCTGCAACTCCAAAGGTTGCTGTTGCCAAGCAATTAAATTCCTTGGATCGCACAACAGCTAATAGAACATGGTGTTCCTCCATGGCCATAAATGAACAAAGCTCCTGCCCTGTAGAAAAATTTCACATTGTATGCCAACTATTATTGATTGTTCCGTTTTTTTTAAGTAACAGTTCTTCAGTAATAGTTACTATTATGTTTATTTCTAAATAATATCTTTTGCCTCTTTCGCACCCACAAAAGCTTTGAATTCTTCTAGAAAAATGTTATATTCATTAATGTTGTAGCCCATTGAATGTAAGGTGTCATTGATATCATTTAAAACCATGTGCCGAATATCTTTTGCTCCAGTGTGTGGTAACATTTTGAAGTCCTGGGACATAGAACCCTCAAAAGTCTCCCACATTTCTCTTAGAATTACAGTATACTAAAAATGTGGCGAACAAACCTCAGACAACATGGCATTTAATAGCTCACAACTTCTAACATACATTCGATTAAGTTGCTGTCACACTGAAGTTGCCCTCTTTTTTCAGCAGCTTCTCTAAATATATTGCAACATACTTTATGTACAGTTTGTAGCTCGTCATATGATTGTGGTCCTATTACATTCATCCGTAGTTCTGAAATAGTATCTTTTTCCTTATGTTGGATGACATATTACAACACGCCCAATGATGTTACTTTTTTCTCGACGGTCCATATTTTATCTTGCATTGACCATATGAAATATTCTGGAAAATATTTATATTGTAATTGAGTTCTATAGCAGCTTTATTTGTTTCATTCATAGCAAAAAAGTTTGTTAACATTGTTCTTCTAATTATTGGATTTCTTACAATTCGGTTTATACTCATTACGCTCTTAAAAGAAACAAACTATTTTCCTTTAAGATGTAACTGAAGATAATAGACTACAGTTGGGAGCCATTTCTTTAATAGGGAAAACAAACAAACACCATGTAGCACATGGTGGTGATACCCATCTTCGATATTTCTTTATTTCATCTATTTCAACGTCTGGATCACTATTATGTATGTCAAATGAAATTTTATCATGTCCTTTGAAAATGTACTCATAAATGTATATAACAGCTTTAATATCCGAGCAAACTTCAACAGTTATATGACAATTTGCCAAGCAAGAATGGATTATAAGGGAAACCCACGAGTTATCAAGATAGTGACATCTAACTTTGACGACGTCTTCTGAGTTCCGCCTTTTATAAATTAGATATAATTTTTTTCCTTTTGATGTCTGCTCAGCACAAATTTTTGGATATTTGGATTTATGGTGGTTTTTTTTGTTTTTGCATACATATGTTCGTAGGATATAAATTACCACAAAGTCCGTGCATCATGTGTTTGGCAACAAGTGAAATGCCGCAGATTTTTTTGTATTAAAATCAGGTGGTGTTCTTCTATCTCCGGCCAAGATAGGTTACAAGTCATTGTTATGAACTGATCAAGTTTTCTTAAATGTTGTACTAAAAAGATTGCATCCATGTATCGGCTGCGCATATCTCTTGGTCCTCCTATAAAGGTAACAGGAAGAAATGTTTTTCCTGCCAATACTGGAAGCATCTATTTCTCCCTATCTTAAAGTATCCATGTTTCCTCTTAATATGTCAATTCAAAACAAATCTGGATTAAGTGCGAAAAAGTCTAATCTTTGTGTTTCAAGTTTTATATATTCATTAACGAAGTACTGTCTGAAATAATCTTCCAGAATGCAACATTTCATTTGGTTCATCTCCCTCATTTGAAGTTTATAACAGTAATATTTACGTACACAGATATTATTATCTCTTATCCTTTTTCTTTTTTTTGAACTCTTCAGCTTCCATGTCAAGGTAGCTTTCGGCAGAACACATATTTCTAATACTTGGCGATTGTTCATGTTAACATTATATATCTGCGTTTAGGAATTTCTTTTGTCTGTTTAATTTTTTTAGGTACCGCAATGTCATAAACCTTGACAGTATGGAAACAACAATGGGTATTGTACGGAGCATAACATCCGTAGTAGTAGTTTACTCTTTGAGATCAGTTGCTAGCGGTATAAATTTGAATGTGAGGTGCGGAACTAACTTCCTTATTTTCCTTTTCGACCCATATAGCTGCTACATCTAATGTAGTAGGAAGATTCTATACTCCCTGATCTAGCTTTGAATCACACGTAAGTTCAATATGAAAGTTCGACATTTGGGGAACTTCTATACTCCCTCTGTCTCATCTCATTTTATCTGTATACTCTTTTGGTATACCTTTTTTGCGTTTGAAACAAAGTATGCGACGCTATCGAGCAAATAAATATTTCAGTTTTTATTGTTTTGAACAAAGTATACTCTTTTGGTATACTGTATATCTTTTGGTATACCCTTTTGTATTTGGATCAAAGTTTGCGATGCTATCGAGCAAATAAATATTTTAGTTTTTGTTATTTTGAACAAAGTATACCCTTTTGGTGTATTGTATACTCTTTTGATATACCCTTTTGCGTTTGAATCAAAGTGTGCAATGCTATCAAGAAAATAAATATTTCAGTTTTTGATTGTTTTGAACAAAGAATACCTTTTAGGTATACTGTATACTCTTTTGCTATACCTTTTTCCATTAGGATCAAAGTGTGCGATGCTATCGAGCAAATAAAAAATTTAGTTTTTGGTTGTTTTGAATAAAGCATACACTTTTGGTATATTGTATACTCTTTTGGTATACCTTTTTGCGTTTGAAACAAAGTATGCGTTGCTATCGAGCAAATAAATATTTTAGTTTTTGTTGTTTTGAACAAAGTATACCCTTTTGGTACATTGTATACTCTTTTGGTATAAACCTTTTTGCGTTTGAATCAAAGTTGTGCGGAGCTATCGAGCAAATAAATATTTTAGTTTTTGGTTCTTTTAAATAAAGTATACTCTTTTGGTATACTGTATACTCGTTTGGTATACCCTTTTGCGTTAGGATCAGAGTGTCGATGCTATCGAGTAAATAAATATTTCAGTTTTGTTGTTTTGAATAAAGTATACTGTTTTGGTATACTGTATACTCTTTTTGTATAGCTTTTGCGTTTGAATCAAAGTATGTGATGCTATCGAGCAAATAAATATTTTAATTTTTGTTGTTTTGAACAAATTATACTCTTTTAGTATATACTATATCTTTTGGTATACCTTTTTGTGTATGGATCAAAGTGTGCGATACTATCAAACAAATAAATATTTTAGTTTTTTTTTGTTTTGAACAAAGTATATCCTTTTGGTATACTGTGTACTCTTTTGGCATACCCTCTTGCGTTTGAATCAAGGTGTGCAATGCTATCGAGCAAATAAATATTTCTGTTTTGGTTGTTTTGAACAAAGTATACCCTTTTGGTATATTGTATACTCTTTTGGTATACCTTTTTACATTTGGATCAAAGTGTGCGATGCTACCGAGCAAATAAATATTTCAGTTTTTTTTGTTCTAAACAAATTATACTTTTTTTAGTATACTGTATACTCTTTTGGTATACCATTTGTATTTGGATTAAAGCGTGCGATGCTACCGAGCAAATAAATATTTCAGTTTTTGTTGTTTTGAACAAAGTATACTCTTTTGGTATACTGTATATCTTTTTGTATAGATTTTTGTGTTTGGATCAAAGCTTGCGATGCTATCGAGCAAATAAATATTTCAGTTTTTGTTGTTTTGAACAAAGTATACTCTTTTTGGTATACTGTATACTCTTTTGATTTTAGATCAAAGCGTGCGATGCTATCGAGCAAATAAATATTTCACTTTTTGTTGTTTTGAACAAAGTATACTCTTTTTGGTATACTGTATACTCTTTTGATTTTAGATCAAAGTGTGCGATGCTATCGAGGAAATAAATATTTTAGTTTTTGTTGTTTTGAACAAAGTATACCCTTTTGGTATAATGTATACTTTTTTATATACTCTTTTGTATTTGGATTAAAGTGTGCGATGTTATCGAGCAAATAAATATTTCAGTTTTGTTGTTTTAAACAAAGTATAATCTTTTGGTATATTGTATACTCTTTTGGTATACCTTGTTATGTTCTGATCGAAGTGCGAGATGTTTAAGAGCACATATATATATTTTTTAATTTTTGTTATTTTCAAAGAAATATACCTTTTTGATATATTGTATACTCTTTTGGTATATCTTTTTGCATTTGGACCAATGTGTGCGATGCTATCGAGCACATAAATTGTTCAGTTTTTGTATTTTTGAACAAAGTATACCTTTTTGGAAAAAGAAAAGAAAGCAAAAAAAAAAAAAAAAAATTTGAGTGTAATAAGATTACGGAGAAAGAAAAAAAATTTAAAAAAAAATGGAATACAGGAATAGTGCTAGAACAGGAGAAAGAAAAAAATGAAAATGGGGAAAGAGAAAAGAATAATAAAAGAATGGCAAAAGAAAAGGAGAGAAAAAATAAAAAGAGATATGTGGATAGAGAGAGACTTGAGTTTCTTGTTTTATGCTTTAAATAAGGAATTAATTAGCTAATGGGTATAGAATATAAATAAGTAATTGGTATTAATGTAATAGGTAGAGTGATGCAGCCCGAAGTGCTGATCAAGTGCTCGACATTCCACCGAAGTCAATGAATGATCCACCGAGCCCAATGACCCGAAGCCAAGCCAAATTGCTACATGATATGCACATTCAGTTGGCTTGGTCGGGAGGAAGCATGTGCTCGGAGGAAGAATGGAAAAGTGCTAGAGTCGAAGGCTACATCTTCAAATTTGAGCCCGAGGACAAAGTGACCGAACACCAACCCTTGACGCTAAGCAGCACAAAGCCGAACACAATAAATTGTGTTCGAAGTCAAGCGGGCGCCCGATGGTGGATGTGTTCGAGCAAGCAACCGAGCATCAAAGTCAAGGCTGCCGAGCACTCACTAAATGTGTTCGAGCAAGCAACCGAGCACCGAAGTCAAGGCTGCCGAAGACTCATCATTTCAGCCCTACGTGGCTTGTTCTTATTGGTCACCTGTGACCATTTACTGTTTTATCCCTAGCGTAATCTATATATATACTCCTTTACATTTCATTGTAAGTTAGCTAGTTTTTGGATATTGATTAATGAATAAAATTGCCGAGAGCATTTCCTTTGTCTCTGTTGTGAGCAAACACCGACGTTGGCTTTTGGACTTGTGGCTTTCGGTAACTCCGATTGAACATTTCCACTTTGATCATTCAGTTTGCAAGAGTCATTGTTCTCTTGAGGATTGTTGCATAGTTTAGGTGCTCTTTCCTTCTACTTGATTCGTACCGAGACCAGTTCCTCGGTGTTGTTCAAGCAAGAAAAGCTGTGTCTGGCTTTTTATCGTGTTATTCTTTCCACTGTTGGCCTCAGTTGCTAAGCTACCAATTTAGCTTGCACCATCTTAGTATCAGAGCACGGTTTGAGCTTGTTTCTACAACCCCAAATCCTATTCGATGTTATCGTTAATTTTCGTGCGTTTGTGTCTTTGTTTTCCGTTTCGTGTTCTTGTAAATATTCCTGTTACTATTAGTGTTTGTTGTTGGTGTTGTTATTTTATTAAAAAAAAGTAGATAAGAAAAATTCAAAAATTTTGGTTTGAATGTTTCAAACAACCATTGATTCTTGTTCACCGTCGTCTACTGATTCCAACGAGCACCTGTCGTACATGATTGTCGACTAGGGTTTATTGAAGGATTTTTGGACTGTCCTTGATGATTGGTGGTGTGATATCGAACCCCAGCTGAATTTGGTTGTTATCGTTGAAGGTTGGTGGTTCTTGTTAATTTTTGTCGAGTCTTTGAGCTTAAAATTCAAAGTTTCTTCGTTTGAACCACCGTCCGTACGCCGGAAAATTGTTACCTTGTAACAGTGTACGGACGAAGCAAGTTGTGTCTTAGCTAAAAACTCTTGAAATTATTTCCTCCGATGTTGATGATACCGGAGTGAAGGTGACCCAACGTCTGTGTAAACCATGGTCAGTGAACGAGTTTGAAGTTTTGTCCGTACACCGGAGCAAAGAATTCACTGTTCCATTGAAGAAGAAGAAGAAGGGGTAAAGCTTCAAAATCTAAAACCCCAGGTGAAATTTTGTCGGCTTGAAAAGGGAAATTGGATAAGGTAAAACCCTATCCGTACTAAGGAGGGACCACTTTTATACGAACAAAAGTTGGCGTGGTCGAAGGATTCCGAAGAGGAATCGAAGGGTAGAATCTCGTAGGATTTCACTTTCTTTGTGTTCGAAAATTCGGGATAGTTGATCTCTAGAGTAATCTCTTCTACTCGAGGTCGTACTATCGAATTTGACCTTTTAGGAATTCGTGCAAAGGGTGACCGAAGTCTAAATTTTGTAGAAAAATTTTGACTCCCCGTGCTCGGTTAAAAAGCGTCTGTTCCATCGAGTCGAACATCACTTCACTCTTCCCGAAGAGACGGTGACTATTGTCGAACTTGAAGGATCTTAGAGGACATTGATCAATCCGACGAGCCACTACAAACAAGTCTATGAGTGACCGAGGACACTTACCCCCAAATTGAGTGCAACCGAGTGCCACTAAAAAGTGAGGGAGTGTGTGAGGTTGTTTTCAATAACGTTTGTTGTCTTACAGGTATAATGGCTAACGACGGAGATGATTCCATGAAGAAGGTCTTGAATACTATCATGTCCAAGTTGGAAGACATAACCTTGAGACTTGAGAACGTTGAAAGAAGGACCTCGAGCGTCCAAATTGAATCTGGAGAGGGAACAAGTCGAGGTTCTACTATAACTCCCGGACCCTTTAGGGAGGTAGTGAAGAAATATGAGCTAAAGACTGATGTAGCTCCACAAGAGCATGAGTTGGGCACTCCCACAACAAGTGGGCATTCCCCAAAGAAATGTTCCAATTCCAAAACCCATTCGAAATGTTCCACCACTCGAGCAAGCTGATGAAGCTCAAGTTCGGAAAGGAGCCAAAGATGGAAATGATAATTATGGGTATGATGCTCCCTATCCGAATAGAAGACCTATGATTGGAGGTCGGAATGCAAACGGAGGTAGAGGCCGAGGTCGAGGGCCACACTTCGGTTATGAAGGAGGGAATGCGATGAGGGATTATGGTGTTTTTGGTGATAACTTGGGAGCTCAACCGGAGCCCTACCAAGGGGGTCGAGATCACTTCAACTTCAACAGTGTGAAGATCAATATGCCCACATTCAAAGGGTGTAGTGATACTTCCATGTACATCGAATGGGAAGTGACAATGGATCGAATTTTTGATACCAATGACATGACTGAGTTGAAGAAAGCCACCTATGCTATATCATCTTTTGAATCTTATGCATCTGTGTGGTGGGAAACAGTGAAGAGATCGAGGAGAAGATCAGCTTTGCCCATAAATCTTACATGGGAACAGTGGCGTAGCCAGGATTTTCGCCGAGGTTGTTCAAACTTTAAAAGAGTAAATAATTTTTTTTTCGAAGAATGGGAACACCAATATTTCTATCAAGCTACGCAATGTTTAGCTAAACCATAAAAGTACGTGCAATAAAATTATTGCTTTATAAATCAAACTAACATAAAAGAACTTAACACGAGAAAAATCTACTTGTAATAGCATAATTCAAATATATATTGTCACAATCGTACACGACGATCTTTTATCTTTTGGAATGTTTTTACAATAGACTCATTAGAAATAGTACGAAATACTTTTCTTTCGACATAAGGCACTATACAACCGTCTAAAAGTTCATCATCCATTCGATTTCGCGAGTCATTCTTGATAAACTTCATTGCTGAAAAAGCTCTTTCAACGGTGGCAGTGGCAACTGGCAGAAGCAAAGCAAGTTTTACTAAGCGAAATACAAGAGGATAAGTAAAGTGCTTCTTTGTCTGAACTAGTGTTCTTGAAAGTTCCTCAAGTCCACCTAAGTTGAAGAACTTCTTCTCAATATCACTATCACGAACATCCGCGATGTAATTATGAAGCTGACTCTCAAGTACACCCATGCTAAAATCATCAAAATCATCAGGATATAGTTCAGCCATTCTCAATATTTTCCTAATGTCAAAACTAGAAAATGAATCAACTGAATTCAAGCAAGCTACTCCTTGAAGTAAATCACTTGTCACCTCATTGAAATGCTCATTAAGTTCTTGAAGCTGCCAATCGATAATATTATGAAACACTTCCATACGGTAATGATGTAAAATAGTATGATCATGTTCAACAGCTTTACGGCGTGATCTTCCAGAGTTAACATAAAGCTCATCAAAATTAGGAACTAGAATGTCATGTTTGAGACAAAATGCCTCTACCTTTGCAATAAGGGAATCCCATCCATCTTCTCTCAACTCTTTAAGCCTTTTCTTTGTTGTTCCAACAAGTACCATGGCATTTGCAATATCCTGCTCCTTTTTTTGTAGTGATACATTGAGATCATTTGTGATTCCCAAGACATCTTTCATCAAATGCAACAAGAATACAACCCCAAATTTTTGACAATCTCTAAGATATTCTGATGCCTTAGCTCTTTCCTCTGAAGTTCCCTTGTCAACAAGAGTGTCAAGTACTTCAACAATAGTGCCAAATGAAGCAATAAAGTTTGCAAAGGACTTGTGGTGAGATCCCCAACGAGTATCACCAGCTCTGGCAAGACTGAGTTCTTGATTCAAGCCTCTACCTGTTTCAAGTTCTCCCATATCTAATGCATTCCAGAGCTTTTCTTTTTGAGATTCTCGAAACTCATCCATACGTTTATAAGAAGCTCCAAACAAATTTAAAATACTTGAAACCAATAGTACAAGTTCTCCCACTTGGACACATTTTTTAGAAACCGCAACAAGAGTAAGTTGAAGCTGATGCGCAAAACAATGAATAGAATGAGCCGATCTACTTTCTTGTCTAATCAACATTTTAAGACCATTGATATTACCTTGCATATTGCTTGCCCCATCATAACATTGCCCACGTACATAAGATAAACTTGATGAATGATGAGCAAGTATGTCAACAATTATTTTCTTTAGAGATGCTGCACTAGTATTTTTGACATGAACAAGTCCAATGAACGCTTCCATCACAAATCCATTTTTATCAACATAGCGTAGAACAATAGTCATTTGCTCTTTACGTGAAACGTCAAAAGATTCATCAACCAATAGAGCAAAGTAATCACCACCTAGATCTTCTATTATAGCTTTAATGGTTTCTATCTTACATGCAGTCATAATTTCTTTTTGAATGTCTGGAGAAGTCATCTTATTATTTTGAGGAGCATTTTCTAACACAAAAGGTCTGATCTTTTCACATCTATCTCTGTACCATAAAAGAACTTCAACAAAATTTCCCCTATTTAATGATGATGCACTTTCATCATGACCCCGAAATGTCAATCCCTGATTCAAAAGCAGTCTGGCCACATCAATTGAAGCATTTAGGCAAATCAAATATTGCTTCTTAACTTGGTCGGATTGTTTGTCAAAAGCAACATGGATTGATTGTTGTTGACACATTAAAGCTTCGCAATTTCTCTTTGCTTGATTGTGAATACTATTAGGTCCACCAACATGGTTTCTTATGATATCCTTTCTATGCCAATTCTTAAATCCTTTAGCCGAAAATACATCACCTCCACCTTGATGTGTACTTTCACTTTTAAATAAATAACAAGGCAAGCAATAGGCTGCATCTGTACTAACACTATACTCCAACCAATCACGATACTCATCAAACCATTCAGAAACAAAAAGACGCTTCGCTCCAGAAAAGTCAGATTGAGGGAAGTCATGATTCCGAGGTTGACAAGGACCTTTTTGAAGGTATGCCCTCCTTATTTCATCACGATGATTTGGATGATAATCCAAAATTGGAGTTCGTTCAGCTGGATCAGCCTTTAGAGCATTTAAAACAATTTCTTGTCCATGAGAAGAATGTGATGGTATATTTGAGTGACCTATATTTTCTTCTTGGTTATGTTGATTTTGAGGCTCCACACTTTTTTTTGAAACTTTACTAAAGTATTTCCTCAAGTCCATTGAAGCTTTAAACTGGAATAATAACAATAAAAGGCATTGAGTTATTACAAGTAAAACAAAATGCAATCTAATGTGCCAATGATTTTTTAATTTTATTTTAACACTATTTTTGCGAATAAAAAAGAGATAGTAATAGTAACACATAAAGAAATGCACAAACAACAATATAAATATTATTTAATATAATTTAATTCATACCCACATTCTTAACTAATAAAGCCCCACATATACAAAAGATATCAATTAAAATAAGACAATACAAAGAATATGTATTAATTTGCTAGCACAAAAAAAAAAAAAAAAAGAGAAGGAATAGTACCTTTTAAGAAACAGGCAGCAAAAAAAAAAAAAATAGTTTTAAAACACCAACTATGGAGTATGGAAATTTGGCTTTGTGAAAAAGTTTCTGTCGTTTTTTGGGGATTGGGTTTCGTTTCACAAGTCTGAGGGTTAGGCTAGCTTTTGTTTGTTATGTGAAAAAGACAATTGGGTAGGTATGAGGTGGGCCATATATTTAGAAGTTATTTTTTAGAAGATGTGGGCCAAGAAATTCGAATTTGTGGGAATAGGCCCGCCACACAACAGTCCAGAATTAGTGGAAGCAAAATATATAAAGCTTTGCTTCAGCGGAGGTTTGAACCCACGCCCTTGAGCATTTGCCACGGTGCTAACGCCAGCTGAACTGCCTTACCATTTGTGTTTAGGTTGTTCATTGCTATTATATATCTGTTATCTTATAATACTTGACCTATATACACGGTATAATTTTCCGGCGAAGGTTGTTCGCCTGACCAACCTTAGCACCACCTAACTCCTCCCCTGCATGGGAAGAACTGAAGCGAGTAATGAGAGAGAAATATGTCAACGTTTCATATCGACATGATCAACTCAAACGGCTTTACGAGTTGAAGCAGGGTTCACGAACAGTGGATGAATACTATTATGAGTTCTTACAAGTTCAAATGGCCTTGAATATGGAAGAGGAGGATGAAGAACAAGCTGCTGTTCGATTCAAGAATGGGTTGGGTCGAGATGTAGCCTACAAATTGAGATTTCAAAGGTTCCAATGTCTATTTGAAGTGTATGAAGCTGCAGTTGAAGCTGAGAAATGGCTTAAAGAGGAGAAGTCTAACCGTTACCAGAGTACAACTACTACCCCGGTAAATAAATCGAAGGAGTGGAAGAGCCCAAACACTAGTGGCACCAGTGCAAATCGAGAAGTGAAAAGGACTTATGAAAAACCGATGCCAAATGTGAGAGGTAACTCTAAGACTCAGTTGAATACGCCATCATCATCTTCTAACCAATGCCACAAGTGTAGAGGATATGGACATTTTGCTAGAGATTGTCCTACTCGGAAGGCCATAATTCTTATCGATGGAGAACCCCACGAGCAGGATAGTGAACCCGAGGTCGAGAAAAGTGATGAAGGGGAATTGAATCTCGAAGGAGAAGATGCAGTCGAGGATGATGACCCTCGAGCATTCCTTGTTGTGAGGAGGAGCTTGAGTGTAATGTTAGCCGAGGACAATGAAAATGTACAATGAGAGAATCTTTTTCACGCTAGATGCCGAGTCATGGGTGTGGTCTGCTCTATGAACATTGGCTCCGGTAGTTGTGCTAACGTCGTTAGTCAAACATTAGTTTCACAATTGAAGTTACCCACCATAAAGCACCCGAACCAATATCGGTTGCAATGGCTTAATGAATGTGGTGAGCTAAAAGTTGTGAAACAAGTGTTAATCAAGTTCAAAATTGGAAACTACATTGACGAGCTCATGTTTGATGTGGTGCCAATGCAAGCTTGCCACCTTCTATTTGGGAGGCCTTGGCAATCTGATCGGAATGTTGTACATAATAGTAAAGCTAACACTTATACTGCCACTCATGAGGGAAGAAGGTTTGTGCTTAAACCGTTGACACCGAAGCAAGTCAGTGAGGACTGTAAAAGAATGAAGGAAGCGGCTAAAGCCAAAAACCCCCATCGGAGGACTAATTGTGGCCGAAGCCAAAGCTCCATCACCCAAAGTCAAAAATATTTGTGCAATCATGCAACCGGGTGAAATTTTACAAGGCAACGACACCGGTCGAATGATTATTTGCCTAGTGCATAAGGGTATTCTTTTACCTCAAATGAAGATTTAACTAACGATAACCCTTTGCCTTTGTCCGTTCGTAAAGTTTTGCAGGATTTCGAGGACATATTTCCTGAGGAAATGCCAGGTGGATTGCCTCAATTGCAAGGAATCGAGCACCAAATAGATTTTGTACCAGGGTCACAAATCCGTAACAAACTTGCCTACCGGTGTAATCCCGAGGACACCAAAGAGCTCCAACGGCAGGTTGATGAGTTGTTGAACAAGGGCCTTGTTCGGAAAAGTTTTAGCCCTTGCGTCGTTCCAGTGATCCTCGTGCCGAAGAAGGATGGAACATGGCGAATGTGCGTGGATAGCAGAGCAGTCAACAAGACCACGGTGAAATATCGACATCCAATACCGAGGTTAGATGACATGCTCGATGAGCTAAGTGTTTCTTCTTGTTTTTCAAAAGTTGATCTTCGGTCCGGTTACCATCAGATCCGAACGAAACTCGGAGACGAATAGAAAACCGCATTCAAGACTAAGTTTGGTCTGTATGAATGGTTGGTGATGCCTTTTGACCTCTCCAATGCACCAAGCACGTTCATGCGCTTGATGAACCACGTGCTTAAACCCTTCATAAATAATTTTGTCATTTTTTACTTCGATGACATACTTGTTTATAGTAAATCTGTGGATGAATATGTCGAACACCTAACGCTTGTGCTCGAAATACTTAGAGAAGAAAAGTTATATGCTAACTTTAAGAAGTGTGCCTTTTGTGTTGAACGTGTAGTCTTTTTGGGATTTGTTGTGAGTGCTAATGGTGTTGAAGTCGATGAGTCCAAAATCGAAGCCATCAAGGATTGGCCGACTCCTACTTCGGTGACACAAGTGCGAAGCTTCCATAGCTTAGCAAGCTTCTACCGAAGGTTTGTGAAAGACTTTAGCACCGTGGCAGCTCTTTTAACCGAGCTAATAAAGAAAAACCATCCATTTGTGTGGGGAGAGTCCCAAGAGAGGGCTTTCCAAGAGTTAAAACGGAGGCTTTGCTCTGCCCCGTTGTTGCAACTCCCTGACTTCGGCAAAGCATTCGAAGTCGAGTGTGATGCGTCTAGAGTTGGGATTGGAGGAGTGTTTATGCAAGAATCGAAGCTGATCGCTTCCTTTAGCAAAAATTTTAAGGGTGCAACCTTGAATTACTCTACGTATGACAAGGAATTGTATGCCCTCGTTCGAGCACTCGCCCATTGGCAGCATTATTTGTGGCCTCGAGAGTTTGTGATTAAAAGTGATCATGAATCTTTGAAGCATCTCCGAGGTCAGGAGAAATTAAACCGAAGGCATGCCAAATGGGTTGAATTCATTGAAAGCTTTCCCTATGTAATTCATTACAAAAAGGGAAAAGACAATGTTGTGGCCGATGCGCTATCAAGAAAATTTACCTTAGCGACCACTCTCGCCTTGAGGCTCATGGGATTCAAAAGCATCAAGTCAATGTACGAAGATGATCCCAAACTAAAATGTGTTTGTAACGCAATCTTGAGTGGCCGAAGGGTTGAGAAATATCAGTGGCACGATGGCTACCTCTTCAAGAATGGGACAGTTTGTGTGCCTGTGTCATCGTGGAGAGAGCTTTTGGTTCAAGAAGCTCACTCTGGAGGCTTAATGGGATATTTCGGTGTCGACAAAACTCTTGGTATCTTAACCGAGCAGTTCTATTGGCCAAAAATGCGACGAGATGTGGAAAACCTTTGCAATGCTTGTCTCGTTTGCAAGAAAGCTAAATCGAAGTCCAACCCTCATGGTTTGTTTACCCCGTTGCCTGTGCCTAATCGACCTTGGGTTGATGTATCCATGGACTTTGTGTTGGGTTACCGAGGTCGGGGGGAGGACATGATAGCATCTTCGTTGTCGTGGATCGATTTTCCAAAATGGCTCACTTTATTCCTTGCAAGAAATGCGATTGTGCACAACATGTTGCTTCTTTATTTATTGCTCATGTGTTAAAATTGCATGGTGTACCACGTACAATTGTGAGTGATCGAGACTCGAAGTTCTTGAGTCATTTTTGGAAATGTTTGTGGGGTGCCCTCGGCACCAAACTACTATTTTCGACGTCTCACCATCCTCAGACTGATGGACAGACCGAGGTAGTCAACCGAACCTTGGGATCTTTGCTTCGAGCAATGACCAAAGGCAAGGTCGGAAACTGGGCTGATCGTTTGCCCATGATGGAGTTTGCATACAATCAAACGGCGCATCGAATGATAAATATGACCCCATTCGAATATGTGTACGGTTTTAATCCTTTAATTCCACTTGATCTAACCCCATTGCCTCGAGATGTTATTATTGATTTTGAAGGTACTCACCGAGCCAAAGCTTTGCTCGAGTTTCACGCCAAGGCAAAGAAGAATCTTGAGGAACCTTATGCCAAAGTGGCATTGAAAAAGAACGAGGGGCGAAAGAAGTTGGAGTTGAAGAAGGGAGATTGGGTTTGGGTTCACTTCCGAAGAGAGCGATTCTCGAACCAAAGGAAAGGAAAGTTAGCACCTCGAGGGGATGGTCCATTTCAAGTTCTGAGCAAGATTAACAACAATGCTTATGTGAGCGACCTCCCAGGTGAGTATAATGTGTCCAACACTTCCAATGTTGCTGACTTAAGTCCTTGTGTTGAAGGCTAAGTATCGGGGACAGATGCTGAAGCGATTTCGAGGACGAAATCTTCTCAAGAAGGGGAAGATGATGTAACCCGAAGTGTTGATCAAGTGCTCGACATTCCACCGAAGTCAATGAATGATCCACCGAGGCCAATGACACGAAGCCAAGCCAAATTGCTATATGACATGCACATTCAGTTGGCTTGGTGGGGAGGAAGCATGTGTTCGGAGGAAGAATGGCAAAGTGCTAGAGCGGAAGGCTATATTTTCAAATTTGAGCCCGAGGACAAAGTGACCGAACACCAACCCTTGGCGCTAAGCAGCACAAAGCCGAACACAACACATTGTGTTCGAAGTCAAGTGGGCGCCCGATGGTGAATGTGTTCGAGCAAGCAACCGAGCATCGAAGTCAAGGCTGCCGAGCACTCACTAAATGTGTTCGAGCAAGCAACCGAGCATCGAAGTCAAGGTTGCCGAACACTCATTATTTCTACCCTACGTGGCTTGTTCATATTGGTCACCTGACCATTTACTCTTTTATCCCTAGCGTAGTCTATATATACTCCTATACATTTCATTGTAAGTTAGCTATTTTTTGGATATTGATTAATGAATGAAATTTCCGAGTGCATTTCCTTTGTCTCCGATGTGAGCAAACTCCGACGTGGGCTTTTGGACTTGTGGCTTTCGGTAACTCCGATTGAGCATTCCCTCTTTGATCATTCAGTTTGCAAGAGGCAATGTTCTCTTGAGGATTGTTGCATAGTTTAGGTGCTCTTTCCTTCTACTTGATTCATGCCGAGACCAGTTCCTCGGTGCCGTTCAAGCACGAGAAGCTACGTCTGGCTTTTTATCGTGTTATTCTTTCCGCTGTTGACCTTGGTTTCTAAGCTACCAATTTAGCTTGCACCATAGAGTCTTGTAAATAAGATTAAATGTATGAGTATTTTTGAAAATATCCCTTTATTTAATTGGCCTAACCTATGTTGTATGTGGAAATGACACTAGTTAGTCACTCTAGGGGTTGTGTTTATGTTCTTAGCCACATCATCCTGAAATTAATTATTTTTTGTTCGAAACTTCAAGGAATAATACTAGTAGCTAAAGACCGAATATTTGCATTGAGGGGTGGCTAATCTGCACTTCACACATTTTAAAACAACTCCTTTTAGTTGGGAAAAGTGCACAAATAGCCACTTTTACCAGTGGTCTTAGATTTGAGGTCACTTTTTTATTGTTTTGCATGAGAGACAACTTTTTGGAACTTCAATCCTTGTGGGATGAAGTTCAAACCTTGTGGATGAACTGCATGCCTAAGATATGAAGTTTAGCTTCAGCCTGCAAGGCTGAATTTTTAGGCATAGAATGCGTAAACTTCAACTCTGGTGGGCTGAAATTGAACTTCAACCTTTGTGGTGGGCTCAAGTTGAACTTCAACCCTTGTGGTATAAAGTTCAGCCCATAAGGATCGAAGTTGCAGAAAATGGTCTCTCATGCAAAAGACCACTGGTAAGAATGGCTTTTATGCAAAAATTTTACCATTTAGTTGGACTCTAAAATGTATTCATTTCACTAGCAAAGGACCAATTGGTTTATTTTCTCATCTTAGAGTCTGGGTTAATCAACTTGTGTGGCGCCTAGTCAAAAGGAGTAGCCGATGGAATTATTATGCTTTAATTTGACCGAGTAAATTTGCCAATACATGTATGCCAGGCGTATAAACGATGGTCCCTCGGCCAAATCAAATGGAAGTATCCCATGAGATACTTAAGTTTGCTTTGTAATTGAGACAATCGATCAATCCATGCAAGTTCTTTTGGCTTTACAGTTGCAACTTTCCATGTTACCATTATACATAGAGAGCTCCTACAAAACCAAAAAGACATACATCAAGGGGTCTTCTGTCTCACGATAAGTTTTTATATTCAGTAGCAAAAAGTGTTTATCTGTGGTGATCAAGAAGTCTTTATATTATGTTCCAATTTTAAAAGGTTTACATATATAGATCTAGCTAGCATAACAAGACTGTTTCCATCTCATGTTCTTTTTATCCTTCTTACTCCTCATCCTCACCTCATCCTCATATAAAGTAATGTATTTTCCAAAATAATGCACATGCTCAGTGTACTGGATGGTTTAGTTACTTGAAGGTTTGTTATGTTATTCAGAATTGTGATTGGTCTTTGAAAAAGAAGCTGAATTACCTTATTCTTATGCTAGTGGTATATTCACTCAACCTGTGAGAATCTAATTAACACATTGTACTTTATGAACAATGAAGCTATCTCAAAATATCGTTTTCCTCGTAATTTTCGTTCCAGGATCACAAAACCAACGTGAAAAGATCGGAAAACAAAAGAAACCAACTTTTCAAAACTGAAATAGGAGTAAATGCTTTTCAAACCAAATTCAATCGATCGGTTAGATAAACGTAAGAACCTTGTTGCACTACTCCACCTGTCAGTTTACATTTAAAGTAATGTAGCGTAGAGAAGTAATAACTTGAGACATATGTTAATTCCTACGCAAATGGGAAGAGATGCTCCCCAAACTATCCAAATTTAGTCTCTTGATGAAAGTACCCATTTAAGTATAACTACAATGAAATACTTGAAGGCATGCTTATGCATGAGTTTGGCTAAATAAAACGTCACTGTATTTACATCTTCAGACTTCACAGTAAGGCACCAAAAAGGAAATATGGTGCTTTGCCAATATGATATTACCCAGCTTTTTATTCTACAATGAGAATGTTCAATTCAATACACGAACTAAGCAGTACAGCCACCCAAAAGCATCACATTATTCAAATCTACCTTGATAAAATGCTAAACTTCTTGTAAAAAAAAAATTGAAGAACTCTTCTGCAGTTTGACCAGACCCCACTTATGGGATTACACTGGCTATATTGTTGTTGTTGTTCTGCAGTCTGACTAGACGTATCAGCTCGTTCTCTGCAAGATGCTCAACTCTGTGGGTACATTGCAAGTTTTAAGAACTATATGTAGCGCCTTTGATGATAACAATATAGATGTCAATGAAGAAAGAAAACATACAGGTAAAACAGTCTATGAATAGGTAAAATAGCTTCAGGTGCAGAAAATATACAGTTTTGGGTCTCTCTTACTTTTCATAGGTAGCATAGTGAAGGGAATAAAGCCGTGACAGTGATAATCAAGTCCAAACTTCTGGTTCGAAAGAGAGAGCTTTTCCATTTTTTGGATAAGCTAATGTTTTATTGATAAAACAGTATTAAAATGATACTGCAACAGGTACAAAAGCTAGACTTGATTACATTAGATCACTAAACAGTTTAACTGGTCTACCTAATCTTGAATATTAAACACCATACTTCCACTCTGCCAGTAGTACAAGTTGTGTAAACATCTATAATTAGCTCCATGGATTTGCTCATTCCCATAAAAAACCTTCTATTTTTCTCACTTATATTGTCTATGCTATGCATAATGGACCAGTGAGCCAGGCTTTCTTCAGTGAGTTTCTTGGACACGTGTCACCCCAGTACTCCAACAAGTTCCTGAATTTACAGGGTACTGTGACTTGTGCACCATTACAATCATAAACATGGACCATACTTGCCAAGTGAAATGACAATGCAGGAAAGGATGATCCACAGTTTCACAAGCATTCTCACAGAGGAAACAACTTGTGCACAAATTCCAGCCCTTTCTCTTTAGTATTTCCTCTGTCAAACATGATCATGGGCCACCACCATTCAACCAAAGCATGCAAGTTGTGTTGGCGCCAAAGTCTTCCAATCATCTTCCAAGGCCACCTGAGATCTTGCCCTACTTGAGTTGTAATCAGGTTCTAGTAGTATGAGCTGACAGAAAGATCATACTATTCTAAAAGAGCCAATCCCAAAACCAAAATATAAAATACCATTTTGCCCCTGTAGCACAAAAATAGTAAATAGAAGTAAATAGAAATAGAAAATGACAAAACATATCAGAAACAAACGCGTAAAATTCATCTGCCCAACTCCTCAGTTGCACACGTACAATTCATCTGCCTAACTCCTCAGTTGCATTACGAACAGACACTTCAGCTGCCTCACTCCCCAATCGACTAAACCTTACGGCTTCCACTGATCCTCTCCTCTGCTGCATAATAACTAAGCAAAATGTACGACTTCCACTGATCCTCTAATTCTCCATTCATCTTCCATTCTTTGCACGTAGCCACGCAGCCTAGGTGCAAAATCATTAAATATGGAGTTACTCCTCATTACTTCAATGTCATCAACAGGATACTTCCCCCAAGTTATCATATCTGTTTGGCTTCCCTTCTTGGTTTTGGTCTCTGCACAACTCCTGCTGACTTTCCATATCCGATAATTAATGTATGTCTTCTTTCAAGTTCTATTAGACATTATATAAGTTAGATTTGTTTAGTTTTATTTGGAAACATTAGCAACAGTTGCAGCAGCAAGGTAACATAGTTAAACTCCCCAAAAGAACCGTCAATTTTTCTACAAATTGGACAAACTGTTATGATATTCAATTTGCTTTTCCTATTTTCCTTACAGCCTTATTTTCTTTGTTCATCGGAAACTGGGTACAGATTCTAAAGCTTTGTTTTTACTTCAGTACAAATTTTACTTATACATGCATAAACTGTCATGTTGTCGTCGACCTTGCCAGCTAAAGTTGCATCATAGGTTAATCAAACCACTTATTTTCCATTAGTCTCTTAAGTATCGTCAATTAGGTGATCAAACATGTTTATTATATTTGAATATTCGCTTAAGACCTTCTTTATCTACAAGTCCTTTCCCTATAATTTATGTATATATAGTGCTTAAACCTGCTTCGTAGAGAACATATATCCAAATGGCAAATGAATTAGATGAGGACAAATAATGCATACCTATTAGCGAGTGGAAGCCGTTGCAAACTGAATGGTTTATTAAGGTATTAGTGCTTCGCCGAGGCCCAATAAGAGACTATAAAACCTCAAATGGCGAGGGTGTTATCATATTGGTGATATTCGTCGATGAAGAGGTAGTATTCTTTTGCTTTTTGATACTGTTTACCAAAAACCAACCACCCTGCCAACCTCTATAATAGTGCAGCATATTCGTCTTATGACAGGGGACGAAAATACAAGGTACTCTCTTCAACGAACAAATCCAAACTTGGGAAAACTACTTTGAACCACTTCAGTAATACTACATCGAAGATGGGAAGATATTGACCCCAAAAGCTAATTACTTAACTGTGAATACTGAAGTCGAAATTTCATTCCGCCAGCACACCAAGGTTGCAAATTATGACAGCGAATTTATGATTGAAAACTTCTCCAATGGTTTCATCTCTTTTGTCGAGGCTGCAAGGATGCCAATGGGAGCTTTGTTTGGTAATAAGCAACAACTGTTTATACGTAGTTTCACCTATATTTATTAGTAGTTTCCTTCTACACTAATTAGCTAATTTGAACTGATGTCGTAGACATTTTATTAGAAGTGAAAGAACTACTTGGAGAAGGTCGCAGGACAAGGCGTGAAGTAATAATCACAGATGACAGGTTGTACATTTCATCTCGCCTTTTCGATTTCCGTTATTACAGAATACGAACATCTGTCTTCAATATGTTCTCTTAGCTTGTTATGATTAATAAGTTCATTTTATTCTATCTACATAATCCTCTCATATTATTTTAATTGTTGATATGATTGAAAAACATTGACATTGTGGGGAGACTTGGCTAAAATTGAGGGCGCAAAATTAGCCAGCTTTCAACGTGACGACCCTGTTGTTGCCTTTTGTAATATTAAAGCTTCCATTTACCAAGGTTTGTATGATTCCATTACCTTCTCGACAACATGAACATTACAGTTTTAACTGTTCTCCCTGCCGTGTATGTGAATTTGGACTATCAACGACCCCTGTTAGCAGTGTGTTCTTGGATCCAAAATTTGAAATAGCAGAAGATCTGCAGAAGTGGTACGTTGATTAATACATCTGCTTCCATTTTTAATACAATTATAAGTAACTATAGCCCACTCCTTACCATCGTTTGCATCTCTAGGTTTTGTCGTCGAATGAAAATAGCACTTTATAGAAGTAGCACATAAAATCGATAACATATGTTTTCCTTAGGACTGCTAAAAAATTTTTGTAGTACGATGCCCTCTACAACTGTTTGCTTCAGGTCCTTTACACTTTAGCTTTAAACTTAGATAATAGAATACGTTACTTTAATTAACGATAAACATATATGGAAGCATTTTTTTTTTTTTTTTTGGAATACAAATTTTCAAGCACTCTGTCTACAGTCAGTAAACTCTGATTCTGCTTAACATAGGGTGCCAATTGCGAAGAAAATTTGCACCTTCCCTTGATACTTGATATCAGAAATATTTAATCTGTTTCCAGGGTCATCTGATAGATTTCATAAAGTAAACGCCGCTAACAACATCAAATATTCTATCATATGTTTAGCAACACAAACTACACACTTCAATAAAACAACTCAGAGGGCATAAAGTAAAAGCTTACAACACTGTTTACTGCAAAGAGTAGATAAAAGATGCAAATGGATATGGATGTTTTCTGATAAGTGACATGAAGCTCTGGATATTTTCCCATTCAAATTTATGTTCAGAATGTCTTCCATAGTTCCAGCTTGAGGTGGTGTCGTGTAGCCTATACCAAATGTAAAATGTCAGAGTCCAGTAAAAAGGGATACTGCTCATTTTGGGATTCAGTTCAGTTTTTTTATTTGTTTTTTCCATGAAGAAGCTGTCCACATTACTCAATTATATACATTCTTCTCTAGCAAAACGACAAATCGATTGCCTGTTTTTTTGCTAACATTTTTTTTTCTCAGGCATACTGTCATGAAAGCTTGCGAGATAGACATAGGCTTCATGCTAAGCAGAATAATGCAACAAACAAAGAAGTTGCACTCAGTGATATAATAAAAGGGACATCTGCCAATATGAAGGTATTTCCCACCCAACGAAAACCAAAACCAACACCAGTGCATGCTGACTTTTATTCAAGTGTAACTTAAATAAAACTCCTGAATTATTTATCCATAGGATCAGTACTGTAGATTCGATGAAAACTTAATAGACATTATCAACCTGGATGATTTGTGGTATGTTGCCTGCAAAAAATGCTGCAAGAAAGTAAATGTGAAAAAGAGCAGCGCAAGTTGCGACTACTGCAAAAAAAAAAAGTTATTGATTATGTGAACAGGTCAGCTATATTATATTTTTAAATATGAGAAGCCATTCAGAATAGTCAGCTAAGTAATTGATTATTAATTGCACTGTTCCTATATCAGATATAGGCTGAAGATTGTTGTTTCTACTAAGAAAGTTGAAAACATTGTTTTGACACTATTTGGGGGTGCAAGAAACTTTGTTGGCAGCAATGTAACGGAGTATATTCCCTCAACATCTGAAAAGGTTTACACTCTCATACGTTTATCAAACCTTCCACTAAAACCTTGTTGCCTTGTGGTTACTAAGACTTTATACTGATTAAACTTGCTTATTAAATGTACAGAAAGAAAACTCACTGTACTACTGCAAGATGGAGCAGAGCAGGGGGAAATTAGTTTTCTCATAAAGAATCCATTAAATATTCCTGTAGGAGATAAGAACAAGGATCTGATAGTTGAGGAAGTGCACGAAGCTGAGAAACTTGGTTTTGAAGAACTGGGAGCTGAACCTTCATCAACAAAGCAACTACCCAAGAGGGCTATTATAAGCGAAGACACCAAGGAAGAGGAGTATTCAGCACTTGATAAGAAGCTTAAAGTAGAAATTAAGTAGTTTGTTGCTTCCAATTAAAATATTTTGAACCTAAAATTGTTAGAAGCAGTCTGAACTAGAAAGTAACCGTCCTTACTTCGCCTAAGAGCAACTTTAGCTGGCACAGCAGCTAGATTGTCATTTGCATTTTCATAATATTAAATTCAGTTTTCTAAACTGTGTTCGTTGTATATTCTGTTACAGTTCACCTACAGTTATTTCTGGAAAATACTTGGTTTCTTTCAATCCAAACCACCAATGCATCCTACTGTATTGGTAATAAATAATTTATGTCGCTAACACATGAGCAAATACAGCTATGCACCAACATATTGCTGTAAGATGTACTAATTCGTCACAGAAATATTGCAATATTACTTCCTAATATTTCACTATCTGATACAGGCCGTAACACAAGATAAAGAAATGGCAAAACAAGGTGCATAATCCTGATATAAATATATATTACAACGTCTTCCAAACCTCATCTAATGTCACGGTCCAGTTTGGGGCCGTGACCGGCGCTTAGGAACTAAGTCCCTAAACAAACCTTGTCAATATTCTACAGAAAATCGGGTAGAGTTTTCCCTGTTTTAGGACTATCCAAAAATTTCCTGTCTCAGCCAGAATACCAGAAACATACCAAAAATAAATATAATTACTCAAAATCCACATTTTTAAAGCATTAACCAGCAGAATACTTCACCAATCTCCCAATCACCAGGGAAACGTCTGACAGGAAATAATAAGTTCATAAAGGCCACAAATACTCGCAAGGCCAACTTATTAACTGAACAACCAACTCAAAGATAAGACAACTGACCAACATATGACTAAATGGTGCGACTCTAAGATTTTTAAAAAAAGACAATAACGAATAAATAAAGCTCTTGCCCACGCAAACTAATGCGGGGCTCACCAGGATTGTCAACTCGCGACTCTAAGGATGGAAATCCTCGGCCATGGCACCTACTGTCTCTAAAAATAAAAATATAGCGAGGAGTGAGTCGCAACTCAGTGAGTAACAATGCTTATCCACAACCGTTTTAAATGTGGACAAGTCAGAAAACATGCTAGTTCCAGTATATTGTTGACACCCAATTTTGTCCCGAAAATTTTAATTAATCATCTAAATAAAAGTCAATTTCAAAATTTTAATAGTGAATTAATGAAATTTGGAAGAAAGGCTAAGTTTTGCAAAGCATAGCTAAATTTCAGGCTACCCGTGCAACTCCTTCAATTTCCAATTAACCTAAGAAAGGGCTAATTTTATTCCTATATCTTAAATTCAGCCTAGACATGCAAAATCCCTATTTTGATAATTTAACTTAAAAAGAGGGGCTAAATGTGCAAGCCCATCCCAACCTAGAATCATGACTATTCAATGATCTTAAAAAAAAATTCGAGCATTTGGAGTTAGTATCTGCCCATTTAAATTTTGCTTCTCGGGATATTTACAATTTGTACATAATCTTCATGTACGATGTATTATGGAAGTAGAGTAACATGTTTCATGATATTTGTTAAACAGTCTTGTCGGTTGTATGTTTTATTTTTAAAATTTGATTTGTATCACTTCTATATTTAAACCTCTACTGTAGCATGATCTGTAAGTATATACATGATGAGAAGGTTATCATGCAGTCCATCCACCTAAGAGTGCACAATAGTAAATTTTATGTCAACTATTTGCTCATTCCTACTCAATATATGTTATGAATGTAAATACCGTCTTGGAGGGTACATTAGGAAACTTAGAAAATTATCTTTGGGATCCGGGTTAGACAAATAGTTAAATACCAGTAGAATAGTAGAAGGGAAGATGAGCTATGATGTTGTAAACTCTTATCCCCTATCTCCCCTCCTTCGGGTCTTCCTTCCTTGCTCTGTATTTCTGTTCTTATCCCGTCTGTATTCGTTTATCTCTCGTCCCATTTTCTGTCTATTTCCTCTTCTCCCTCTCACTTGTCTGGTGTCTCATAATTCTACTCTATTAGTTCATGAATACTATCAGTTGTTCTTGTTTATTCGTGTGATTAGAGTACTATACATTACATTGGTGCTTTCATTCACTCCATCAACTATGGTGGTGGATTATTCTCAACCTCCCAAAATGGTTCATTTTAACGGTGCGAATCCCTTGGATTGGGTTTCACAGGTAGAAAGGTATTTCTTTTGTTGCTCAATATCTGATTCCCTTAAGCTTCAGTTAGCATCATTTTTTATTGAGGGTGAGGCTCGTGAGTGGTTTCAAAACAATCAATTTCGGGAATGGGACGACTTTGTGGACAAGTTGTGATCGTTATCGCAATTGGACTGGTGAAACAGCTGACCAGTGTTTGGTTGCGTTGGAAGCTGAAAACTCAAATGCAGACCTAGTGTTCGATGAAATGCCAGTTACAATAGTGAGCCCAAAAATTCATGATCCTAACACTTGTATTACTGATGGAGGTAATTCAGCAACTAACGTAGAGAAGACGTTCGATGAAATGCCACATGATGAAGTAGTGTGCACTTTCGGCAAATCTGCTCCTGTCATCGCGGATCAAGAGGGCATTGATTTAGACGAATCGCTGGACTTGGAGAGTGAGTTTTCACTAGTACATGGGGAGGACATGGTAGTTGATAATGATCCCCATAAAAATGAAAGTGACCAGCATTCAGCGCAAAATGAGGTGATGGCTTCCATTCTCAGACAGCTAGTGTTAGAAGGACCAAATGCAGGTATGCTAGCTATTTCTTGTACTCCTACAATGATGGTTGTTCCACTAAGTGTTCGTCATGCTCATATGGGCGAGCTCAATATAATATAACTTTACACTCCTCTAAACTTCCGGTGGCGAAGTATTCCAGTTCCACTACACCATCTTTGCATTGGCTTGAAAATGCCTTTGGCTTACATATATGCAAGTGGGTTGACACAGGGCAAGACGTAAAGGATGATTCAAGTTGCGGTGAAGTGGATATTACAACTAGTTCTACTTTTACATATAATGATACACCCTCTGATTTACTAGGATTGTCAAATATTTTTGGGACTACTACTTCCATTGAGGTGAACTACATATTTGGTCCGTTGAGGTCGGTAGAGATTGCTTACTTTACTGATACCCTACCTATTGGTTATAGGACATCTCTGGACATTATAGTAGATAGTACTTCTAACACGAGGGGCTGGTCGAATCATGAAAAAGTATCAGTCGATTTGGGTGGTCATCGTGATGGTATCCCCATTTATAGTAGCTTGAATGAAAATACATGTGAAATACTCGAGGCTGTTCCATTTCATAATTATGTGGAGAAATGGTTTGACACTCGGCAGAGAATTCTAGCTCACACATTTTCTGCAGTTAATTGTGTATCTGGATCCTCTGTCATATTTGATCAACTAGCAGTGCCTTGTCTGCTTTTTGCTCGCAATAACCACCAAATTCTCGACATAGGCATACTTGCTTACCTAAGTGATCTTGGTCTTGCTGAACTTTTCTTACTGTTGCTTCAATTTCCACTTGATGAATTTGGATTGGACTTTCCATTTGACCCTGGATCTTGTTTGTTTATCTCGAATTTTTGCTTTGCACCATCGAAGTTTTGGTTGAGAAGTCCTATTAATAGGTGCAATTGGATTGACACTGGACAGCAAGTCGAGGCTAGTAAGTGTACTCCATCATTGGTGTGTATTATGATGGATATATATGTGTGTATCAAAATCTGTTGGCTTGATGCTCGGGACATTAATGAGCAACTTAATAGAGTTCTTAGAGAAACCAAGAATATTCGTAATGTCGATGGATATATCCAGTCACTATATCATGCCTTGAGCAAACACGTCTCTATTTGGGTTAACACGGGACAGATACCTAAGGTTGGTGGTTCTCGTTTAGCAGAGCTTATAAACAGCACTCTAGATGACTTCCAAAAGGTCGGTGATACAGTTCCTTTCCTTGTTGAACTTGAAGATAAGATAAGGCAGGTTGCCAGTACCACGAATGCTGGTGTTGTTGCGTTAAAGATTGGAGGAGCTACTAAAGCTGATGATGGTGTAAAGAAAGATAAATTTGTTGTTGCGTTGCTTAACAGAAAGGTTGTTGTGACAGAAGTAATTGTTCCAATTTGTGCTATTGCTATGCTTTTTCCAGCAAGGGAAATGGATAAGTTGATAACAATCAACTTGGATGACATGATTGGTCTACCAATTATTCAGGATAATCTACAGCCACCACACATAAATGGTGCACATCCACACATGTCTACTTATTATGTTACTGAAGAAAAATTTGAAGTGAAGAACTCCACAATTTTCCTCAACCTTATTTGTGGTCTGACAGCACCTTGCTTCTTGACTCATATTTCAGTCCTGATTTTGGCGAAAAACAAGTTTATACCAGCAATGAAATAGTTGATTTATTGACTGAGAATGTCCTGATTCCTGACACACATTTGAGTCTTAACAAGATCACCACTATGATATCTCTGTCACCCTACTCGAACCTTGAGGACAAGGTTCTTATTGAGGACGGGAGTAATGTTATGAATGTAAATACCATCTTGGAGGGTACATTAGGAAACATAGAAAATTATCTTTGGGACCCGGGTTAGACAAATAGTTAAATACCAGTAGAATAGTAGAAGGGAAGATGAGCTATGATGTTGTAAACCCTTATCCCCTATCTCCCCTCCTCGGGTCTTCCTTCCTTGCTCTGTATTTCTGTTCTTATCCCCGTCCGTATCCGTTTATCTCTCGTCCCATTTTCTGTCTATTTCCTCTTCTCCCTCTTACTTGTCTAGTGGCTCTGTAATTCTACTCTATTAGTTCATGAATACTATCAGTTGTTCTTGTTTATTTGTGTGATTGGAGTACTATACATTACAATATATGTATTGTTTATCGGAATGGTAACTGCAGGTTATATTTCTTTTATGTTGTCCTGCAATTCTTGAGGCGAAGAGATTGATATACGCTATTGTAGGAGAAATTGATGAAGTGCGGTCTTGAGTAAGCTAACTGATAAATTTTATGTGATAGAGGACTTCACAAACTTCAATTAAGAGGATTATGGATCCTTCTGCTTAGATATATGGATAACCCTCTTCGATTTTTAGATCTTATCCTTGGTGGTGTATTTTCTACTAAGAGTAGAGCAGTAGAATATATAAAGGAGAGTCTTTTTTAATTAGTTTCTTGCATACTCTTATTTGATCAACTCAATTATGAAAATCTAGACTTTGGCATATTTATACTCTACAATTCTACTGAATTTTGAAATTGATTAGATTAGACTGGTCAAATCAACGTCTTATTTACCTAATCTCTTTTTCAAATGTGTGGATATGGTTTGGAACTTTGTTGGCATAGTCGTCAGATATGCTGCTTAATCTGCTCATTCACCCTTGTATTTCTTAGATGTTCAGTTGTGGTATTTCCTGGTCATGGATAGTGTGGCTAAATTTCTATAGAAGTGAACTCACTACTACCGCACTACTAAAAGAACAGGCTTTTTCGACCGCCCAATCGGTCGAAATACGGTCGATGTGTCGACCGCATTTCAACCGATTGTGGTGGTCGACACAATTATGGTCGAAAATCACCTTTCGACCAAAATTCGGTCGAACGTCGGTCGATATTCGACCGAATTTCGGTGGAAGGCCTATCGACCGAAATTCGGTCGAACAAAATTTCGACTGAAATTCGGTCGAAAGGCTGGTAATTTTTTTTGACCAACTATCGACCGAAAGTCGGTCGAAAACCTATAAAAACCTGCGACATAAAAGCTGAAATTAGCCCTACACCACCTATAAATTCAGCAACACGCAGAAAATCCAGACAAAACACATTCATAAACGATATTCAAACAAGGCTAACAAAGCCGAACAATAGAAAGGAGTCTTTCAACATTAGTTCAAGTGTTACAATAATCAAACAAACTTAATAAACAGTTTAAAGTTCAACAATCACTACTACTGGCTAGAAGCCGAACTAGACTCGGCATCAGACTGAGCCGGCGAATGGTGGCGACGCCTGCTCTTGCTCTTTCCCTTTTCCGAGCTATCACGGTTTCCTTTGCCTTTTTTTTGGTTCCTTAGGAGCTGTTGCATCATTTCATGCATTTGTCTTTGATGAACACTTTCTTCTTGTAAACACTTTCTTCATACCTATGGACACATTCACATTACTTAAGGAACAAGTAAATATGTAACATACTAGCACATTCCTTGCACAAAAATATGTAACAGGTTAAATAGATTAAATAAACACATTCATTGCACAAAAACTAGGCGGGTTAAATAGATTAAATAAACACATTTATTGCACAAAAATAAGAATACAAATATCTTCTTATGTTTATAATTATATAAGTACATTAAACTAGCCTATTAAAAAAACAAAACATCAAAGTACATACAAGGTCAATCCTCATCATCAGCCAATTCTTCTTCCTCATCCCCATCGTTAACTTCTTCTTCATCTGTATATTCATCATCATCATTTGCCCTTGAAGCTCCTTCTCCAAAATTAACTGGGTTTTTTCCTCGACTAGCTACAGATGCATCTAACTGCTCATATATGCCATCAATATGTTGCAACTGGTCAGCTAGTTCATTGTCCGCTATCAATGGAACGGTTGAGACCTCGTTCTGGTATGCAACATCTAAAAGATCAGGGACTTCAACTAATCCCACCGGTTTTCCTTTTATAACTGCCCACCAATGGGCTTTGGCCTTTGATCTTGTTGGGTTCTTTGTCCGAGGGTAAGGAACAAACCACACTTGCTTTACTTTCTGGGCAATGATGAAAGGATCATAGTGTCCATATGACCTTTTGTGATTAACCTCGACTAACTTAGAAGACGGGTCTACCCTCGTACCTCTGTTACTGGGATCAAACCACTTGCACCGGAAAAGAACCAATTTCTTATGAGGCCAACCGACACTATACTCTACCTCTAACATCTCCTCAATCACACTGTAGTACTCAAAGTCGCCCCCTTGATCACCGGTTCCTACTTTCACGGACACACCAGAGTTGTATGTTTTCTTACCCTCCGACCGCTGCTTTGTATGAAACTTGTACCCATTTACAAAGTACGTATTCATCCTTTTGTATTTGTAATATGGGCCATGGCATATATCTCGCAGAAAATCAAAGGTGATGCCATTCACCGGATTGTTCATTCTATATAAAAATTTAATGAAGTTGTGTAAATAAATATTTTTATCTAAATATAAGGAATATTTAAGAGTTTGTTAACCACTTACAAATTCTGTAACCAATTTGTAAAATTTTCATAAACTTCCGCATCACCGAACTCAGCGACAAAGTGACTGCATTATGAGCCGAGGAAATACACGTTAGTCCGAATATACTTATTAACGGCGAATATTAGGCAGTATTGTTAAAATACAACATACTTGTAATAAGGCGTGACCTCGGGACAGTTCAACAGCACATGCGTCGTAGCTACCTTCCTGTCCAGTTCATTGAACTGACATACTTCGGATGATGTATTTCCCCTGCCTGGTTGATTGAATACAGAGAACGCTGGGTAATTGGGATCATTATTATCCCCCACATCATGCCGATCCGGCCTAGTGCGCAAACATGGAACATCCTTGTCGAAGTAGTAAGAGCAAAAATGAGAAGTTTCTCTAGCCAGATATGCCTCACATATTGACCCCTCGATTTGGTTCCTGTTTTTCACGTCCCTTTTACACTTACCACTAATTCTGCAATAATTATTGTGTTAGTGGAATTAAGTTGGATTAATTAAAAAAATAAAAGTTACTAAGATATGGATGCTTACCTCTCGAAAGGGTACATCCATCTGCAGTGCACCGGGCCTCCTAACCGAGCCTCGTCAGCTAGGTGAATCGGAAGATGCTCCATCACGTTAAAGAACCCGGGGGGAAAGATCTTTGTCAGCTTAGTGGCGACTACAGGAAAGTTCTGTTCCAACAGGTTAAGGTTCTCTTCCTTCAAAGTCTTACTGCAAAGCTCTTTAAAAAATAGGCTCGTCTCTGTTAGCGGTTTCAGAACTTTATCAGGCAAGCCATTGAATGCAATTGGGAGCAAGTTTTCCATGAAGATGTGACAGTCGTGGCTTTTCATGTGATGCAATTTCCCACCAGTAATATCAACACACCTTTCTAGGTTTGAAGCATAACCATCAGGCATCCTCAAATTACTCACCCACTCACAAATCATCCTTCGCTCATCCTCATCGAATATATAACAAGCCTTTGGCATGAAAATGTTGTTGCCTTCTTGGATTACCTGCAACTCAGGTCGCCTACAAAGTAGCTGTAGGTCCAACCGTGCCTTCAAGTTGTCCTTTGTCTTGTCCCGGACATCCAGCACAGTATTAAGGATGGCCTCGAAAAAATTCTTCTCAATATGCATTGGATCCAGATTATGGCGAAGAAGATTATCCTTCCAGTAAGGCAACTCCCAGAAAATGCTCTGTTTAGTCCAGTTATGTTCAACCCCATAACCAGGTGCTTTAGATGGCAGTTGTTCAGTTACCTTAGGAAGCTCCTTGACCCTGTCCCATATCTCGATGCCTGATAACCTACGCGGAGGCTCCTCAAAATCAACCTGATTCTTCATAAATGCGCTAGTGTTATTCCTGAAAGGATGGTCCATTGGCAAGAATCGACGGCAACAGTCGAACCATGTGCATTTACCTCTATATTTCAAAGTGAAGGCTTTTGTATCGTCCATACAGTAAGGGCAAGAGAGCTTACCTGCTGTGGACCACCCAGACAACATCCCATAAGCTGGAAAGTCATTTATAGTCCACATCAAAGAAGCACGCATTTGGAAGTTCTGTTTCGTTGATATATCATAAGTCTCAAATCCTTCATGCCAAAGTATCTGCAACTCATCAAGCAAAGGCTGCAAATATACATCAATAGAGGCTTTCGGGTTATGTGGACCCGGTATTATACAATTCAAAAAGAGATAAGGACTGGTCATGCACATTCCAGGAGGCAGGTTGTAAGGAGTGACAAATACGGGCCAACAAGAATAGGGCGTAGAGGAGACATCAAACGGGGTGAACCCATCAGAACATAGACCCAACCTTACATTCCTTGGCTCACTAGCAAATGCCGGATACACTTGATCAAAGTGTTTCCATGCCTCCCCATCATATGGATGGGATAGAATACCCGGCTGCTTGGTACGGTCATGATGCCATCTCATGTGTGGAGCAGAACTCATTGAAGCATACAACGTCTTTAACCGTGAAGGGGCAAGTAATGCATCCACTTGACAGGCTTCGGCTTCTTTTTAGGATCTGGCTCAGGCTTGTACCGAGGCTCCTCACAAAATCTACATGTCTGCAGGTCTGCATCATCCTTATAATACAACATGCAACCATTAACACAACAATAAATCTTCTCGGCAGAAAGCCCCAACGAGGAAACCAACTTCTTAGTGTAGTAATAAGTAGTTGGTAAGGCCATATTTGTCGGATTTAGTTCATTCATGAGGGAAATGATGGAATCCATGGCAGCTTGAGAAATACTAAAATCTGATTTGATACTCATCAATCTAACAGCAACCGACAACTGGGAATGCACCGAGCCCTCATAAAATGGACGACTTGTTTCCTCAAACCGTTCGTAGAATTGATTTGCCTCGGCATTGGGAATGTGCTCAATGTTTGGCTGTGATGTATCCGCTGAAGGAGATCATTAGCCGGGTACATCCCAAAAGCATCATTCACCATATCTTTCATTCTATACCCGGCTGCTTGGTCTGGTTCCACAACCGGAGAACTCCTAGCGCCATGAATATTTTTAAGATTTTGAAGTTGCTGCTGCAAGTCCCAAGGCTCTCCATGATTATACCAAACGTAATAATTTGGCATAAACCCCTTCTTATACAGATGTAACTCGACATTCTCCAAATCTTGTATCTTTACACATTCGCATTTTTCACATGGACATCTAATTTTGCCATGCCTTAAATAATCGTCTGTGTTGCGGGCTATATCCAGAAATTCCATAACACCCGCTACAAACGAAGGCCTCAACCCCCGCCGCTCGGGAAAGTTTCTATTATCCATCCACAAACGACGTCGATTAATGTCCATATCTACACAAACATTGCAAGATTGAGAAACAATATGTATAGCTAAACCAACAACTACAACAATATAATCCCAAACAACCCAAACCTAACTTTATAATAGCTAACAACGCCAAACAAGTTCTTCAACATCAACAATAACTACAATAAAATTTGCTAACTAATAATTAACTACCTATGCATTAGAAAAGGCCAAATTTAAAAAATAATTAAAAACATAATTAAATTCGGATTTAATAAAAATAAAAAAAAACTTACCTCGAGGTTGATTTATGCTCCAATAGCACCTACTAATGATTCCCCACTAGTTATATGCTTCAAAACTACAAAATAATTGAGTTAAAAAGTTAGGGTTTAAGTTTTACAAAGTAATTAAAATAACCCTAAAATTAAGAATTTACCTTGAATTTCTTGTTATAGGTAGTGATTAGGAGGGTAGATTGTGTTTGATTGTTGATTTTGGGGGTGGGTTATGGTGGATTTCGAGTATGGAGCTTGGGGAGGGTTTAAAATGGTGTTTTATGATTTTTGGGGAAGAAACAAAATGAGCCGAAATGGTGTCTGCCCCAATTAAAAATGGGGCTTCCGATCGCACCATCGACCGAATTTCGGTCGACAGGCCCAACAAAATTTAACCTATCGACCGAAAATCGGTCGAAATTTTGGTTCGACCGATTTTCGGTCGATAGGTAGTAGTCGAAAAAAACAGTTTTTTTAGTAGTGCCGGTAGAAATGTAGAATATAAAATGTGGATGGTAAGGTTCACCAATAAATTAGAAACAAAAGGCAACGTGTCATTTTCCTTGAACAATTGGGTAATTACAGTGTTGGGCCTTGCTAAGCACGACTCTCCTGTTCTAGTCGGGTGAAGTGCATCAAAGACCACTTTTGACAGTGATTTTTGGTTTGAGACCACTTTTTTTATTGGTTTTACATGAGAGACCATTTTTTGGAACTTTAATTCTTGTGGGTTGAACTTCACACAAGTTCAGTCCACAATGATTAAAGTTCAACTTCAGTCCACCACAAGGATTGAAGTTCAACTTTAGCCACAAGGGTTGAAGTTTACGCATCTATACCTAAAAGTTCAGCCTTTACAGATTGAAGTTGAAACTTCATAATTTAGGCATGAAGTTCAACCCACAAAGTTTGAACTTCAGCCCATAAAGATTGAAGTTCCAAAAAGTGACCTCTCATGTAAGACCAATAAAAAAATGGCTTCAAACTAAATACCAGTGATAAATATGGCCTATGGGTGAAAATTTTGCCGTCATAGTCTCTTATAAAAGTTGATCGAGTTGTCTTTGCTAATGTCCACGAATATTAAATTGTATATTCTATACTATAGTATACCCTGTTAACAAAAATGACACACAAAAATTGATTTACATACATTAATGGGTTCAATTTTATTCATTTGACTTTGTGTTCAAGGGGAAAAAATAGACATTGTTGAAAGATACTTTGTACTTGATCTTCCACGAGAACATCAAATCAAAGGTCAATGTATAGAGAAGGCCAATATGCGGTAGTTTCAATTTTTTCACTCTCATTCTGCAATATTTGGTTAAAAATAAGCATTGAACTTTATACTTAACATAAGAATATCACTCAATTGTAGAATCCCGAAAAACGGATTTTTTCATAAATACTAGTTTGTAAAACTTAATTACATTCACTACCATTTAGATATGGTACCATAATTAAATTACAAATATACCAAAAGATCCTATAATGCCTATCTAACCAGCATTTAAGATAATCAAAATTTGATTAGATTGTCTTGATTTAGGGATATTGTATCAACCCGTTATCTTAGTATATTTGCATCCGTTTCCTCTTTATACTTTGTGAATTAAGTAATATTACATTAAGAATCCATATATAATCCTTTGAAACAACTTCCAAATATTAATCATTCTAGTATACCATATATTAGTATATGGTAGATAGTAGTTATTAAAATCATTAATTCTAGTATACTATGTATTGATATATAGTATATAGTAGTTATTAATATGCCTATAATATATATTATATTGTTAATAATTAACATAGTATATTGTATAGTATATTGTCTTATAATTAAAATCAATCTAATATACCATATACATGTATCCAATATATGTAGTACTGGATTTACTATTATTATATAAATAACACTCCATAATACACCATTAGTGGAAAACAGCAATAACTTTAGTTTGAAAATTGATATGCATGGCTGTAGCAAGATTTGGGACGGACTACTTTCTTGTTGCAGTGGATAAGAATCCTATTTATAAAGGAATTATAATTTTAGAGGAGGAAAACTAGGAATTTAACAAATTGGTATATATTTGAAAATAAGATATTAAAATAGGGTAAAGAACAAATAAAAGTGGTAAAACTGAAATTCAAAAGTATTTTGGTGTATTTGTTAAAATAAAATGTTTACAAGTGATCTTTGGTGTGATTTTCCCTTTATAAAAATGTAAACTTAATCACTAAGAAAACAAAAGCTCAAAACATAGAAGGATATCTTACCTTATAAATTAGCAAGAATGATTATAAGATATGTCAAAGAAATAACTAAATCAGTCAAGAAATGCTCCCATTATAGACGTCTCACAAGTACTGAAGCTTCTGTCCTTTTCTAGATGTCTTCTTTCTTTTACTTTGTGCTTACCTAGGATTGTGTTTACATTAGTTGTTTAAGGCTTGTAATGTATGTGGCTATAGCTATTCAGTACAGCATCAGCAACTAAAATTCCCTACACAAGTAAACTGCAACCTGAATTTGATCAAATATAACCATTAAAGAAGGTGCTCTTTCATTACCAATTTAATAAGTATTATTTTTGTATTCCATAACTAAAATACCCTCATAATTGAGTAATAATTATATAACTGAAATACCCTTATAATTGAGTAATAACTACCCTGTCTCTACACTTCATAACCGAAAAAAATCTTTGAAGACTCCAAGAAGAATTGAGAAATATCAACTATGGTTTGCACATGTTTAGAGAGAGAATTGTTGCAAAATGAAGAAATGGATTGGAGAAAATGTATTTTCTATATTCTGAAAATGCGCAACTGCCACTATTTATACGTGGGTCATTTGACCCAAATTTTCTATATCTAAACTAAACTACCGGACTACTAAATAAAATTAGGTTACATACATTGGGTTGAGCTCAAATTACAAAAACTAAAACAATCAAAAATATAAATATGTATACAACTAAGTGGGATCTTCTTTCTTTAGACTTTGAACTTGTATATTTCCAATACCCTACCCTCCCCCCCCTCCCCCCCCCCCCCCCACAAGTTGGAGGATGATAGAATCCCCAACTTTGGAAGTATAGAATGACGAAGCACGCCTGTGAGTGGTTTGGTGAAGATGTCTGCCAGTTGAGAATTTATAAGAAACGTAGAGCAATGTAACAAGGCCTTCAGGAATCTTTGTACAAGTGAAATCACAATCCAACTTAATATGTTCAGTGTGCTTCTAGATTCTTAGCAATGTGTATGGCTGATTGATTATCCCAATAAACTAGGATAACTTCTGAAAAAGGAACATCAAAGTCACCAAGTAGCCTAACTAACTATGTTAACTCAGCCACAAATTTGTTAATAGCTCTGTACTCTGCTTCAGCTGAGGAAAGAGAGATAATCGGTTGTTTCTTAGCCTTCCAACCAACTATAAAATCACCAACAAATATACATAAACCAGTGACAGACCTCCTTATATCGTGGTAGTCTGCCCAATAACTATCAAAATAAGCAGAAATGGAAAGACCAGGAGCATTGCTGAGAAACACACCAACATAAACAGTACCTTTTCGATATCTCAAAGGTGAAGAGCAGCCTGCATATGTGGTACTTTAGGAGACTTTTAGGAACTGACTCAGGTGCTACACCGCAAAATAAAGGTTTGGTCTGGTGTGGGTAAGGAACTGAGTTTACCCACTAGGCTTCTATGAAGGTCTGGCTTGAATAGATAGTGCCCCATCTACTTTTAATTTGACATTCAAATCCAATGGACAACACATAGATTGTATATAAACTGATTTTATTTATTAGTGTGGTAGTTTAGTTTAGATATAGAGAATTTGGGCAGACTGCCCACTGTATAAATAGTGGCAGATGGCAATTATCAAAATACAGAAAATACATTTTCCCCAATTCATTTCTCCACTTTGCAATAATTCTCTCTCTAAACATGTGAAAACCCTAGTTGATATTTCTCAATTCTTCTTCTATTCTTCAAAGTTTTCATGGTATTAAAGTACAGATCTCGATGGGTCTCGCGATTTCCTTTCGACCTGTGTTACCCTCATTCAATTCCATCGACGAATTTTCATTCGGTGTTCTCCGACGAGTTTTCTCGATTCAAATTTGGTTGTTTGCTGTGTTTTGGCTTTATTCACAGCGGTGCGATACTCCGTGTGGTTTGTGCATTAAGTTTTCGGTGAATTTAATGGCGGTTTAATATTTGGTGAAGCTGACGATTCACTTTCCAGCGATTGTGACGGTGATTTCTATGTCGAGGCTTGTCACCTGGGTGTTTGCTTGTGCATTTTGTTAATGTTCCTCATTGTAGGGTTTTGATTTCTTATCTACCTGTTATTGCTCTATAACTAGTTTAATTGATAATTACAATATGAGTATCAATAACACTAAACCATCACATGCATCTATGTCTACATCTATTCAACCTAGCTATGTAACCACGACATTGATTCTTGATGCATTGAATCCCCTTTACATTCATTCCTCTGATGACCTAGGATTTCACTTGATACAGTGCCCTTCTCCGGATGTGGTTTTGGTGGAGGGAGAAGGGGTGTTATTGTTTCCTTATCTGTAAGGAACAAAATAGGATTTGTTGATGAGAAATATACCAGTCTTGAGGATGATTCTCCTCAGCTTAAACTGTGGGATAGGTGCAATAATTTGGTCATTTCATGGTTGATCAAATCCTTATCTCTAGATATTGCAGATAGTGTGCAATATTCAAATACTGCACAAAGCATCTGGGAGCAATTGAACACTCTTTATGTTAATGGTACTAAAATCATTGAAATATAGATGGAGATTGCCTCGACTATCCAAGGGTCTCTTAACATAGAACCATATTTCAACAAGCTTAAGAAGTTATGGGATGAGTTAGATTTCATGAGTACCAATCATGCCAAGAAGTGTATATATGCTGCAAAGGCTGATCTCCAAAAAGATAAGGAGAACAAACGTTATCAATTTCTCATGGTTCTTTATGAGACCTATGTTGGTGTTAGAAGTAATATACTCATGATGAAACTACTACCTTTATTAGACAGTGCATACAACATTCTACTACAAGATGAGGGACAAAGACAAATTATCCATACTTCCCAATTTCACGCTGACTCTGCATCATTCAACACCATTTTCAACAACAAAAGAACTTTTGCTCCAAAATACTCTAACAACAACAATAGACCCTACAATAATAGATTCAACAACAGATTTTCCACACTAGATCCAGACAACATAGTGACCGTGGCTTTTGCTAAAAGCTTAAACTTTCGAGGTTTGGTGGCTACACGAGAGTTACAGCAGATCCTGTAGGAGCATTCGCCCAAAACATGGAATGAACTACACCATTTGTATAGCCATAAGCTCATAATTGAATTGGACGTGGCTAGGACGTCCGAAGAAAGTGACAGTAGGGGCCGCAAATGCAAGACGGCAGAAAAAGCTGGGACAGATGACCAAAGAAAGAATAGTGGGATGATTCGCACGGAAGTGTCGAGGCCGCTGAATAGGCACAATGAGGCACCAAGAACAGTCACCCACAACAATAAGAGCTCTATATACACCGGAAGGATGCCCGAATTATTTGAATACCTCAGCCTACATGTAAATGTGGTCGATTTTGTAAATAATCATCTCAGAAATACGTAGATCCATAGGCCAAAGACATGAGGACAGAACTAAGGAGGAGAGATTCCACCTTGTACTGCAAGTTTCATAGAAATCACGGCCACTACATTTTCAATTGCGGGTTCTAATATTCGAAGTGGCCCACCTTCTCAGCAAAAGGTACTTGAAGGAGCTGTTGTCAGACAAGGAAGCAGATGTATGTGAAGAACAAAGATACAGACCAAACCTAGAGCTACTAGAGGCCAAGTGGTCCATCAACATGATAATTAGATATCTCAAAATCCCCTATTCTACAACAAGTGGAGTAATGGTATGCAAAGCTGACGAAGAGGGAAAGGAGATGGCATGTGATAGTATGATTTTCTTTGAAGATGGTGACCTTGATGGTTTCATCTTCCCACACCATGATGCTCTGGTTGTCAGCCTGAGGATTGGAGACTAAGACGTAAAGTAAATCCTCATTGATGCCTACAGCGTTATAATCCTTATCAAGTAGGAAGTGAAAACCATGGGGGTTAAAGGCTAGATAGTCTCGAGTTCATACATGCTCTTATGCTTCAAACACTCAAGCGAAATGTTGATAGAATAAATTACCCTGCCAGTCTACATGCCTGGAGTAATCAAGGCAATATCTTTTCAAGTAATAAGGGGTGACATCCCATATAACGCCACTATAGGAAGACCTTGGATACACGAGATGTGGGTGATACCATCAACACTGCAACAGAAGTTAAGTATCCACCAAATAGAGGATAAAATATATTTGAAGAGAATAGTAGACTGAATGCTACACAACAACTATTCTAAGAACTGTAGAGGCAGAAGAAAAGGAATGGAAAAGCCCCCCCACGAAGTGTCAGAAGACCCCTGAGCATTCAGCATTCGAATTCATCGCCATACAAACTCATATACTCTAAAGAGGGGGGAGTGGATGGAGTAGCAAGTAGGTTCGGACATAGCGTCTCATAACTTTGCTTTAATTTTTATTTTAGCTCATTTTAATTTTTTATTTCACAATGCCGCCACTTTTCAGGATGTTATCACACTCAGCATACCCATTTTCCCATCTGGACCCTGAGTCCCCATTCAATAAAAACTGATATTTCTGCATTAGTCAGTTTAGCGATCAGTTAGATCCTCTCTAAATAAGCCCTAGGTCATATTGTAAATTGGATTCAATAATACAACTAACAAGATTAACTCTATTTAAGCCCTAGGCAACGATATGTGCTAAATTCATCAATTAAACTTCCACCAATGTTAAGGGGGACACTCCACTACACACTTCTGAATGACTTACGCACTCGAGTAGACAGGCAAAAAAGATCCTTTATGGGCGCAAAAATCTCTTTGATAAGACTAAGGACATTCGGTATGGGCGCGAGTTGCACCTCTATTAGGCAAAAAAAAATTCCTACATGGGCACAAGTTATGCTTCCATCAAGCAAAAATATAAGATATCCTTTACGGGCATGAATTACGCCTTCACTAGGGAAGAGAGAAGAGGCCTTTCAACGGGCGTGAGCTAGGCCTTCACCAGGCAAGGAAATGCAACCTATATAGGCGTAGACATCATTGCCATAAACCAAGTCTTAAGTGCAGGTGCGAGTGTGTATGGCGCTAGTTCCAAAGATAGCAAAATGAAAAAATTGCAAGTCACTCAAGTTGCTCACTGCGGAAAAAAAACGCTAACTGAACAACACTGGAACAAACAAGCATAGTAACTGTTCAAAAAGCTTGTAGGCTACAAGCATGTCAAAACAAAAATTAAGGGTCCGCCAACATAGGGATCTAGCTCCCACCAGGCGGCAAACCAGCTCCTTCACCAGCGCCCCTGGATGTTCCATCCTCGACACCATATCAGCCCTTGGGAAGGATTGCGCGATCACTTTCCTAGTTGGGCTTGCTTTCCTTATAGCCTTCTTTACCATCAGAAGCAATTTGAGTTTCCGCTGCGACCACAAAGGCTTGCATCATTTTTATCTCGGTCGTCAGTCCAAGGCCATGAATGTCAAGTATTCATTGTAGGGTGTCTAGCCCAGCACCTATGATCGTAAGGTCGAGTCTGATGTTATGCTTGGCTTCCACGGTGTACAGTTGGTTACAAAGAGTATGTTATTTCGAGAAACTTAACCTTAGATCGCAGTACTCCTTGGAGTTTTGTTGCTACTTGCTCAACCCCAAGACGCTCTCTATGTATTTGGCCAATATGTTTTCTATATCATTATTTTACTATAGCAACTAAAAAATAAACAAAAAATATCGTTTAGAAATGTTTAAGTGAGCGTAGATTTCATGATATTTAAGTGAAAAAAAGTTGTTCCTTTTGTTAAAGTGAGTTTCGCTTATGGTTGATTCTGGTGTAGTACAAGAATTTTATGATTTGCTTGGGCATACTCGCTAGTTAATTATGAAGTAGAGGGTGCCTCTATTTTTCTTGTAAATCAGAATACACCTATAAGCTGTAAACTAGTATTCCATGACAAATTCCTAGAATTCGAGCGAAATAGTTCATATAAAAATACAGCATATATTAGTTATTTACCAATCAGCACCCTTAAAAGTGACTAGCCGACTTGAATTTCACCACTGACCTCGAAGCAAGGGAAGTGGACAAATAGGGCCGATTTTCAGAAATATTACACCATAAGCAATTGTTTGCCTTTTTGCCCGCGCTAATGGAGATTTTACAAAATTTCCCCGTTAAGTTTAATGAAAAAAATCCTAACAGAAACGCCCATGTTAAGTTTTTAGGTCGGGGTCAAGACTTGCCTTTATACCTTCTGTTTTTCAACACTTAACCCTTCAAGGGTTGGCAAAAGGAAATACTTATCGCACTTGGCCGTAAGTCTTGGCAAAAAGCTAAGATTTGCCTTTGATCCATATCAATTTGCCAACACTTTCCCTTCAAGTGTTTGCAAAAGGAAACACTTGCCGAACTTGATCGTAAGTCTTTGCAACCAGTCTTTCCCTGTATTCTGGCCATATAACTTGAAGTTGGCAAAACAACCCTTGCCCTTGAAGTCTTGGCCCCATGCCAATACTTACAAAATTTTTCCTTGAAGTCTTGGCTCCAGGATAAATAAGAGTATTTTGCTAAAAACATTGCTTAACGCGGATAATTTTGTAAAACCACTTCTTATGGAGAGCACCCGGTGAAATATTTTGGACAAATAGCCTATTTAGGTAGTGCCAATTAAGGCCCAACAAGTATTTCTATTCTATTATCATTTATTAGCCCAAGAAAATAAAGAGAAATCGACATGGTAGAATTGCACAAATATGACACGGTAAGCAATGGTTTGAATCTTTACCCTCAATTACAATGGTTTAGCAAAAATACCCTCCATTAGTTTAATGAAACTTATTTCGGATGAAAATACCCCTCCCAACTAATAAAAAGACTCACACTATCCTACACTTTCTTTTCTCCATTCAAACCATCTCTAAATCCTAAAAAGAACTTTTACAAATTACTCCATTGAAACAAAGATTCAAAGTTAGATTACTTCAAATTTCTACTGAGTTTTACTAAATTTTGCATTAAATTCTACATAATTTTGTTTAACTTCTATTTAATTTTGCTTAAAATTCTGTATAACTACATATTACATGAACGACCTATGAATTTTGTTCATAATAATCCAAAAAAAAATTGTTGTATGGGCAGCAGATGACATTAGATCGATATTCAAGTAGTAAAAATATGAACTGCAAGTTGCCCATTACTCTGGTGCAATACGCAACTTACAAAGAAAGTCTCTGCAAGTTTTGGCCATTGCCAAGAGTTTAAGCTCTGGTAAATGAAAAACTTATAGATAAAGTCTCTACAAGTCTTGGTTATTGCCAATCGTCTAAGCTCCGATGCAATGCACAAAGTGCAAAAAAAGTCTATGCAAGTCTTATTAATAGCCAAGACTTAAGCTCCACTACAATGGGCATCTCTGCAAGTCATAGAAATAGCCAATACTTTAAGCTCTGGCGCAATGAGAGACTTGCATAGAAAGTCTCTGCAAGTCCTAGCAATAGCCAAAATTTAAGCTACGTGCAATAGGCAACTTACAGAGAAAGCCTCTGCAAGTCTTAGCAATAGCCAAGACTTTAAGCTCTGGTGCAATGGGCAATTTACATATAAAGTCTCTGCAAGTTTTGGCTATTACCAAGAGTTTAAACTCTGGCGCAATGGGCAACTTGCAGGGAAAGTCTCCACAAGTTTTCGCTATTGTCAAGCGTTTAAGCTCTTGTGCAATGGGTAACTTGCAAAGAAAGTCTTTGCAAGTCTTAGTAATAGCCAAGACTTTAAGCTTTGCTGCAATGGGCAACTTGTAGAGAAAGTCCTTGTAGAGAAAGTCCTGCTACTAGCCAATACTTGAAGCTCTGGTGCAATAGACAACTTGCAGAGAATGTATCTTCAAGTCTTGGAAATAGCCAAGAGTTTAAGCTCTGTCCAATGGGCAACTTGCAGAGAAAGTCTATGCAAGTCTTGGCAATAGCTAAGACTATAAGCTCTCTGTTTAATGGGCAACTTGTAGAGAAAGTCTCTCTCGATCTTGGCAATAGCTAATACTTTAAGATCTAGTCCAACAACAAGGGAAAAATTTTACACCAACATTTCCTTTCTATATACCAAGATCACGCTTCTATCGCTGTGATATATCCATCAAACTCTAAGCATATCATTCGTCTTCATTATGTGTAGGATTAGTACTATGCCAACAAATTGCATATACATCGTTTACAATGGAAAATGGGACGCAAACAATAAATATATGAACCATGATATTTATACTTGTGAAAGATGGTATTACCTACCAGGCATTTGAAAAAGAAATTTTTAATGCTCTAAGCATCAGCACTGATGAGAGTGAAGCAAAGATATGGTTTGATACCAATCTGGAAACGTACAAGGGCAGATCATAGAAAACGATCAAGAACTTATCACTTGCATGTATTTGCTGAAGAATTATGAAAATTTTAGAAAATCTCATTTCACAGTAGAATTTGTTAAAAGGAATAACTTGTCATCAAATAACAACAAAACCGCCAGCACAAGGGAATTCGTTGTAATGAAGCAAACCATAACATTGTGTTGTGTCAACAAAAAGGGCAATTGATTGAATTTACACGAATAAAGTTACCCCATAATTCATTTTAGTTACTTTTATGAACTTGAATTTAAATTGTTAACGGTACTTATTATTTGCACTATTAATGAACTTTATGTCCTAAAAGAATTATGTTTCACTTTTTACTAACCCACTTAAACTCGTAACAAATCATAACCACTTAGCCCCGACCTCTTGGCAAGCGGTCAACACTTTCCTCAATCTCTCCCCCCTTCTCTGGGCTAAATTGTCTTGAAGTCTTGGTAGGGCAACATTTTCCTTCGAACCCTACCTTCTCGAAATCCAACAATTGCCTTGAGTTCTTAGCAAACAGATAACACTTTCCTCGACCACCTCTCCCATTCTCCAAGCCAACATCTCGTCAACTGTTGGTGGGGCAACGTTTGCCCTTGAACCTTTCAATCACAACTCCAACTGTAAAACTTGGCAAAAGGGTAATACTCTCCTCACCCCAAACCTCCTTCTTCGCACATCTAACTTGCCTTGAAGTCTTGGCAAAACCGACATTTACATTCAACCACTTCCTTACCAACTAAATGACATTTTTATGCTTTCAAAAATACAAATGCAGAATAGCATAAGGGAATAAAAGAGCAAAAAAATGTGTTCTGCAGCACTAACAAATAATTAAATCAATCATACATAAAAAAGAGACATAATTCATTAATCAAATTATTAAGAGTTATAAAAATACACCTTATACGATTAGTTTCTTGCACAAATTCATACATTCTAAACCACAAAACACTATTAGCAAATTCACATAAAGTAATCATCACAACTAAACTTTCATAAAAAATTAAAAATACAGCCACTCATTCACAAATACTAAAAGTTCAGTTGTTTCTTCCAACAGCAAGTGGTTCGCCAAGTTCTCATTCACACGACAAATTATTATATTCATGATAACAATCTTGTTAGCTTGAATAAGCCTGGAAGTTTTGACTGGTGATGAAGGAGCATATCCAACAGGACGTGTTCCTTTGGATCACTGCAGCTGAATAAATAGTTATGCAAAATCTATAAAGTGGGAAAATTAATTGTTATCCTAAAATCTAATGTTTATCTTGATAATCATGCAGGGATGTACGAGATAAGAAAAGATTGCATAAGATTGAGATAAGACTTGAAGATAAGCAAGGAGTTCAATTAGGACTCAAACACTTGAAGGGCTTTGGAGTTCTAATTTCTCAAGACTTCTCAAGATCTCAAGGCTATAAATTGATAAGCATTTCAACTATTGAAGGCATGCACAAATACAGAGAGTTCAGAGCAAAAAACTCTAAGTCATATTTGTATAGTCACAGGGAACTAAGTGAAGAACATGTTCCTTAGATCGAGTTATATTGTTCTTGGTCATAGTTCATCTATAGTAGGTGCTATTGAGTTGTACTATTTACTTTCATAAAAGTTCTGTAAGAGTACACATCATTTAAGTCTGGTAATTGAAGAAACTTCATTGAGTATGAAAGTTGCCGCTATAGGATTAGAGTTAGTCCTAGGTTAGTAAGAAGGAAGTCTTGTAACCAAGTGAATCTTTCAAATAGTGAAGTTGAAATCCTACTTGAGAGAGTAGGTCGTGGTTTTTTTATCCCAAGTCAAAGGGGTTTTCCATGCTAAAATCAGTGTTTATTTACTTATTTTTATTTAATTATGTACTTAACAAAGTAAAGGAACACATCTGAGGAACTGGTCCTTCAGTAATGGTGTGTCTTGAAAAATATCAATTGGTATCAGAGCAGGTTATCCTTGAAGAGGCTAACACCTTAGGATTAGAATGAGTGCACCACAGGAAACCTCTGAGGGTCAGTCCATTATTAGGCCACCTTTATTCAATGGTCAATACTACTCATGGTGGAAAGAGAGAATGAAATATCATCTTCAAGGAGGATCCATTCTGAAACCATTTGGATTCCATCCAAAGTATCCATTATGCCATGTCTTATGCCCATGAATAAAAATGTTGAAGGTAAGGATGTAACTAGAAGGTAATGCACTAGTGATGACTTGAGGCAATGGGAAAAGAATCCCAAGGCTAAGAAGTGGCTTGTCTGCTGAATTGGGCCAGATGAGTACACTAGGATTCAAGGCTGCTCCACTAACAAAGAAATTTGGGATGCATTGCAGGTTGCTCATGAAGGAACCAACCAGGTAAAAAGATCAAGAGGTACGCTTCTCTTTGCTGAATATGAAAGCTTTAAAATGAAAGTAGGAGAATCAATTTCTGACATATACACTAGGTTTAATGTTATTTCAACTGAACTTTTTTCTTTGGGAAGGTTTTTAACTGTTGAAGATAGAGTTGAAAAGATCTTGACTAGGGTTCTCCCAGGCTCTTGGAAAATTAAGTCTCGTGCTATCATTGAAAGCAAAGACCTTAGCACTCTCTCCTTAGATGAGCTTATAGGAAATCTAAAAACTTATGAACTAAGGAAGAAAGTCAAGAACATAGGAGAACAAGTTAAAACTGAACCCAACCTAACTTTAACTGCTGCTGATAAACCTGTTAATGATGAAAAGGAACTTGTCATGATTGCTAGAAGTATCCAAGGGTTCATGAATTAGGAAAAAGGGTCTAGTGGACACGTTAGGAATTCTGACATGAAACGGGGTGGAGAATGCTTCAAATTTGGAAACATGGAGCACGACATCACCAAATGTCCAGTCGTGGAAGAAGAATGGAAAAAGAAGCAAGTTGACAAGAGAAGAAATGGTAAGGAACAGGTCCGCAAGAAGAGTGGATCTTCTAAAGCAAGAGTTGCATGTTAGCATGATAGTGGAGATGATCAGTCTAATGATAATACAGGTATTGAGCTTGCTGTAATGACTTTTAGAGATTCATACATTGAAGAAGATGTTGAGGTATTTATTTCTAAACTCAAAAATAATGTTAAAAGCATGGCTAAAGAGAAATTAGTTAAAAGTGTTTCATACTTTGCTAGATGAGATTAAATCTTTAAATGCTAAAGAACAACTGCATGATGAATTTGAGAAGTTAGGAACTGAATACAGGAAGATTGGAGTAAAAAAATGACATTCTGAAAAGAAAAAACAGCATGCTAAAGGAACGGGTCCTCACACTTGAATCAACTGTTCAGGAACTAGAAAATGAGAAATGAGAAGTCAAAACAGTTGAAAATAGTAAGGGCATTGTTAATTCTCATCAGCTCATTGCTGAAAAGAAATTGAAAGTCATAATTGATGAACTGTATAAGAAAGATGAAAAGATAAGATCTTTAGAAGAGGACTTAGTTAAAACAAAAGAAGAGTTAAACAAAACTGTCAAAATAAACAAGTCCTCTGAAGCATTGGAATGGTTATAGTAAAATTATAGTAGTAATACAAAGGTTATTGGGTTTATGAAATCTCAATCATTGCCCAAATAGGATCCAAAGAGTAAGTATCTAACACTTCCTTGAAAATATGTTATGTACACAATGTGGGAACACTGGTCACCTGAAAAGAAATTGTCTATCTTTGGAAAAAGCTACACAAAGGAACAGGTCCTATAAACCTGTTCAAAAATCTGTGCCTAAGAAAATTGTTCACATAAAGAAAGCATTGCCATTCTAGGCTATGAGAGATTTAATTCACCCTTTCCTTAGGAAAGGGACTCAAACTAGTTTGGGTTCCTAAAATTAATCCTTAGTTTTCTTATATAGGCTAGAGTAAAAGTGAGGAACCACAAGTGGTACCTGGGCAGTGGTTGTTCAAGGCATATGACAGGATACAAGGAACTGTTCCTTTCACTCACAAATTTTCAAGGAAGAAGTGTTCCTTCGGTAATGGTAAGAAAGCGAAAATTATTGGCATTGAAAAGGTAGGTAGGTCTGACTCACATAGCATTGATAATGTATTTTTGCTGGATTGATTGAAGCATTTTCTATTGATCATATCTCAATTGTGTGACAAAGGGAAATAGACATGAAAATATTTACAAAGTAGATCTCTTGTTACTGGCAAATAGTAGCATGAGTTGTCTAAGTGTGATGCAAAATGACCCCCTTCTATAGCACAAAAGACTTGGTCATGCTAGTCTTTCACAATTGAATAAACTAGTTTCTAAGGACTTGGTGATAGGTCTTCCTAACATCAAGTTCAAGGAATAAAGAGTTTGTAATGCTTGTGCTAGGGGGAAGTAGGTAAAATCATCTTTTAAACCTAAGAAACAGGTCAGTACTACCAAACCTTTGGAACTGGCCATATGGATCTTTATAGACCAATGAGAACAATGAGTCGCAAGGGTAAAAAATATGTAAGGAACTTCTTAAAAGGGGTTTCAATCAGATCCAAAAGAATCACATTTGAAAGTTGTAAAAAGAATTTTGAGATATCTCAAGGAACTGGTTCCTTGGGTCTTTTGTAGCCAAAAGGTAGAACTTTTAACCTTGTAGGATATACTAAGCTGACTATGCAGGTTTTCTTGTAGATAAGAAAAGTACTTCAGGTATGGCACACTTCCTAGGTGGATGTTTGGTTTCATGGAGAACCAAGAAACAAAATTTAGTGGCACTCTCCACTGCAGAAGCTAAGTATATGGCAGTTACCTCATGTTGTTCTCAATTGTTGTGGATAAAGCAACAATTGCAAGGTTTTGGTATTGATGTAGGAATTATTCCTATCTATTGTGATAACAATAGTGCAATAAACATGACTAATAATTCAGTGCATCACAAAATAACTCAACACATTGACATACGGCATCATTTCTTGAGGGAAAATTATGAGAAGGGGTTGATCACTATTGCTTTTTGTCCTACTGATAAGCAAATAGCTGATATTTTCACAAAGACCTTAAGTAGGGATCATTTTGAAAGGAACATGTTAGAACTAAGGATGATTAAATTCACCTAAGTCTACTTAGCTTTTCTTTTATATTGGCTAGAAAAGTTGGCTTAAAAAGTAATTTATTAAAGTCAATTAGAAGGTCAACTCAGTCGCATACTTAAATGTATACTCTATTGCCATGATTTCTACTTAAGTTTACTAATTTTTAATGATGTTACCCTTATTTTCTTAGAATTTCAGATTGTGCAAAGTGATTAATAATATTGGGTGTGGAAACTGTTTTTTGATACATTCTCAGGTATGTGCTCCAATTTTATTCAGATATTATTAGAGTTAAAAGGCTGCATGTAACTAGACTAAGTAGAATCCCACTTGAGATCTACTTTCTAAACAACAGTCCTATCAAAAAACCAGTTCCCAATTCCACTTGGACTCTCAAATCATAACGACTCTTTTTTTTGGGAGACGTCCAAGAGTTCTTTAACGTGTGAAATTCAATCAATGAGGTAAGTGAATCAGTTTTCTACTTAAACTCTACCACAACATTCACTCCTATATAATCTCTCTCTCTCTCTCTCTCACACACACACACCCCTCTACCTATATCACATTAGTTTCCTTCAAGTTTACAAAATTTCAGAAATAATTATGAATTATCTCCTTAAACGTATAATTGTCGTGTTTCTTGCACCTGAAACTTCTTCTTCTACTCCTACCACTGAACAAACTCCAATCACTAATCCAACTTCACCCATGGACACCACTTCACCACCACTCCCAGAAAATTGAATCCCTCAAAACCCAAAGCCTAACACTCAGGGGGAAGGATCAATTCCCTCAGTTGAAGAAACTTTAGAACAAGTTGAAGATTTGTCTAGAGCAATGGTGGTGTATGGGCTTCCTGTGAATATTGTCTTACCATCTTCTAACTTGAATGAGAGTAAGGGAGAAAAGGAGGAAGTAAGGGGTTTAGGGGCTCCCATACAAGGGTCTCCAGGGTATCCTAAGGCTTCTTTGAGAGAACCCATGAAGGATGAACACATGATGGATGTTGGTGAAAATTAATATGACAGTGATGTGCCTATTATCAACCTCTTAAATTTGAGAAAAATGAGGAGGAAATTTCATAAACAGAGCCTGCTTGATCCTGAGACAATTTCTAAAATAAATGCCAAACTTAGGAAACTTAGTGAGGAAGAAAAAACGTGGATAAAGTTCTGTTCGGGTTAAAGGAACTGTTCCTTCTGCTCAAACCCCTAATAGTAGTGTTAGAAGAACTAGGAATAATGGAAGGGTTGAGGAGAAAAGAATGACTGCTACTCTTGAGAGGAGTAAGAAGGGCAAGAAGAAACAGGTACCTGAACCTATTATTGAAATAGAGGAGGAGTCTGAGGAACAACTAGAAGAAACTGTTCCTTTGACTAAAAAGAGGAAAACTTCTCAAAGTTAGTCTGCAAAGACTGATGAAAAATCCTCTAGTGCTGGTCCTGATTCTAAAAGAACCAGATCTTTTATGAGAAAATTGATAGATGAGGAGACAAAATCTAGAGAGGGTGAGGAGGTTGAGGATGAAAATAGTGAGAATGAAGCTGGAAAAACTGAACATGTTGACTTTGAGAAAAGAAATTTGTTGAAAGGAAGAGTGCTGGCTAATTTAGAGGAAGAAGGGATGATCTGGCTGTTGCAAAAACTTGAAAAGCAGTTAAGGCTAAGGATACTAATGAGGGGATGCTCAAACAGATGTTTTGCTTCAAAGAAAATCTCAAGAACATGGTCCTTCCAGTCCATGATAAATCAAACAAAAGCCATCCTTTTTGTCCGATGGGATTTAGCTTATTTCTAGTGCTTTATGCCTTTTTCTTTTCTAGCTTTTGAATAGTTTTGGAGTATTTGCTTAGTTTGTTTCCCCTTGTTGAAAATCTTTTTGTTTATGATGTCATATCTTCGATGGCTAATATCATTTCAATGCAGTTGCTTTTTGTTGGATTACGTTTGCATCTTGAGTTGCCTAAATGGCTATGAGTTGATTACTTTTATTGCTTACAATAATTCTGACTAATACAACCTTTTCAATGATGCCAAAAGGGGGAAGAGTAAGTATAATTTTGGTTGTGATATTTATAACCAGTTTCAGAACCTGATCCTTAATGATAAAATTGATTTATGCTAATATTGCTTTTAAGTTTTAAGTTGTGGTTCAGGATATTAAGAATACGAAGCAAAGTCTATGAGTTTGTCATCATCAAATGTTAGCTTGAATAAGCTTGGAAGTTTTGACTTATGACGAAGGAACAGATCCAACAGGACAAGTTCCTTTGGATCTCTGCATCTGAATAAATAATTATGCAAAATCAATAAAGCGGAAAAATTAATTGTTATCCTAAAATCTAATATTTATCTTGATAATCATGCAGGGATGTACGAGATAAGAAAAGATTGCATAAGATTGGAATAAGGCTTGAAGATAAGCAAGGAGTTCAATTAGGACTCAAACACTTGAAGGGATTTGGAGTTCTAATTGTTCAAGACTTCTCAAGATCTCACGGCTATAATATTGAGAAGCATTTCAGCTGTTGAAGGCATGCACAAATACAGAGAGTTCAAAGCAAAAAAGTCTAAGTCATATTTGTGTAGTCATATAAGCTACAGGGAGCTAAGCGAAGAACCTGTTCCTTAGATCGAGTTATATTGTTCTTGGTCTTAGTTCATCTGTAGTATGTGCTATTGAGTTGTACTATTTACTTTCATAGAAGTTCTGTAAGAGTACACATCATTCAAGTCTGGTACTTAAAGAAACTTCACTGATTGCGAAAGAGGTCGCTATATGATTAGAGTTAGTCCTACGTTAGTAAGAAGGAAGTCTTGTAACCAAGTGAATCTTTCAAATAGTGAAGTTGAAATCCTACTTGAGAGTAGGTCGTGGTTTTTTATCCCAAGTCAAAGGGGTTTTTCCACGCTAAAATCAGTGTTCATTTACTTACTTTTTATTTAATTCCGCACTTAACAAAGTAAAGGAACACATCTGAGGAACTGATCCTTCAGTAGTGGTGTGTCTTGGAAAATATCACATCTCTTATCATCTCTGGAGGGGTCTCACACTCATAAGTTGCCTTAGAGTTCACATGACACCACAGATTGGCGGCCAAATCAAGTCGATATTGCCAAAGCTCAGTAAATATTTACCTTGAAACTTCCTTCTCATTCATGAGCAAGTCAGCAATATTTATCGCATAAGCACCAAAATCAACGCTGTACAAATTAACATAAAACCTGATTATGAAAAATTAAAACAAAACATGAAAGAACAAAAGGAAAAAAAATAATCCACTAATTATTAAAAATCATGTCAAGAATACTTACTAGTTGCTTTGTTTGGGGTACTTGTCAAAACTCCACCTTTCAATAGCATCATTTGACGCTCTGTAAAAAATGCACTAACCAAACTACTATACTTTACATCACCACCCCAACAACCTTTAGCATCAAACTAATGCTCAAACTTAAAATTTTGATCTCCTTCCTATGGGAACAAAAAATAAATTATACTTATTCGAGAAACAAAATTAAAAAATCGTATGGTAACAAAACAACAAGTAAAGACAAAGAAACATACATTACGACGTGCCATAATATACTCACAATTAATATGCAAAAAAATATTTGTACAATCACCAAAATGTAAAGTCAATAGGACAAAAATAAAGAAAAATAAAACACAGAGTAACTACTGCTAAACAATAGACAAACTCATACCTGATAGGCAATACATCACTAAACAAACTCATGCCTAGTGAAAAGAACAACTTAGAGAGAAAGTTATACAACTCTTGGTAATAGCCAAGACTTTAAGCTCTGGTGGAAGGAAAACCTTGTAGGGAAAGTCTCTCTAAGTATTGGCAATAGCCAAGACTTTAAACTATGGTGAAATGAGCAACTTGCAGAAAAGGTCTTTGCAAGTATTGGCAATAGCCAAGACTGTAAGCTCTGGTGCAATGAGCAACTTGCAAAGAAATTCTCTACAACTCTTAGCTATAACCAAGACTTGTTGCTTTGGTGCAACAGACAACTTGAGGAAAATGCCACTACAAGTGATGTCAACAGCCAAAGACTTTAAGCTATGTGCAATTGAAAACAAGAAGATATGATGACTATAGCAGAGAAAAACCTTAAAATCACCTTAATTGAGCAAAATAAGGATCTAAGGTTCACATGAACCTCAAAATTAATATGATGATCATCAATCCACATAAAAACTAACATATAAGTATATTAACAATAATTACAAACAAAAAAGAAGAAAAAAAATATAGATAAACCATTGGGCAAAATAGGAATTGCAGTATAACACAATTTAAATAAAAAAAATAATAAAATATAAAATAAACACATGAAAAAAGAGAAAAAACATACCCTAAATCTGCAGAACACAGAAGAAAGAAAGAAAGGAAGGAGGAAAGAAAGAGGATAGCAGTCACGAAGAATGAAAGGAAGAAGGAAAGGGCTCAATATGAACTAGGTTTAGGCAGGGTAAAAAATGGAAAAACCCAGTCTCCACCTCACATTCCTCCCCTTACTGCACCCCTGCCGCCTATTGCCCCCACTGCCGCCACTGGGTTGATTCCGCCACCGCCCAGCTCTGCAAAAACAACGCAGAAATGGTTCGATATAGTTTGAAACAGTAAATATACAGTGCAGAATCACATGAACGTAGAAATATTAGAGAAATGCCAAAACAGTTAGATACTGCGCGAAAATAGTGTAGAAACAACGCAGAAAAAATACATAAATGCCGAAAAAGTGCATAAACAATTCAGTCACAGTTAGATACAGTGCAGAAATAGTCCTGAAACAATTAGATATGATGCAGAAAGATTTTAGATACGATGCAGAAACAGTTTAAATACAGTGCAGATACATCAATATACAACGAGATATAGTAAAATAAAAAAAAACGATAACATATGCCGGGAAAATACAAATCTGATAAAAGAAAACACACGTGAATATGCATATATAACTTGACGTCAAAAAGAGAGAGAGAGAGAGAGAGAGAGAGAGAGAGAGAGAGAGAGAGAGAGAGAGATTTATCGTATTATCTACCTCTTTGTAAATCTTGAGTTCACTTACTCCATTTGTAGATACTCTTTGTAAATCTTGAGTTCACTTACTCCATTTGTAGATAAAGCTATTTCAGTTACATTATATAACCAAGCTTCTTTCCTTTTCTAAAGAAAATACTCCCTCTGTCCCAATTTATGTGTCACACTTTCCTTTTTGGTCTGTCCCAAAAAGAATGTCACATTTCCTTATTTGTCAACTATTTAATGCACTATCTATTTTACCCCTATTGGACCCTACTTACTTTAAAAGTCACAAACAACTTTTTGATTACTACAATCTTCTCTCTCTTACTTTTTCAAGGGCAAATTTGAACATTTACAAAGTCAACTTCTATTTCTTAAACTCCGTGCCAAGTCAGACACCGCCACATAAATTGGGACTGAGGTAGTAATTAAAGTTGAATGAAGTAACTGCTTTGGAGGATTTAGGGTTCTGGAATTTTGATTAACCCTAAAAACAGATAAAATAACGAAGAAAAAAAAAATCAGGAGTAAGATAACCTATAATGCTGTTAGAATTTTGGAGAAATTGGGGAAGAGAGGAGAAACGGAATTGGGAGAAATGAGAAGAAGATGATAGGATTATGCCAGGTTAGGTTATTTTTTATGTCTTGTAATTAAGTTTTCTTTACCGCCATATTGAGTAATTGTGCTAAAATATATTTATATTTTGTAAATAACTTTTCAAAAGTGTATTTTTATATAAAAATCTCTCAAACTAACCTTAAACTTGTATTTCCATCATCAAATAAGTCTACCAATAATTTAGTCTTCCCATTCGAAGAACATGGGAAGTGTAAAATTTTGTAGATCTGTCTCATCTCTGTTGATATCCTTTTAAAACAGACTAAGAAAGGACAAGGTTAAACACTCTGAAACAAAAGTAGTTATTTAACGGTTGAGCAGCTAAAATAAACTAAGATATGCATCTACACACATCTAGCACCTTTCCATAATTCTAACCCAATAATATACAACCAAAGTTTGCAAAATATAACACCAAAATGTTTAGAACTACTACTACCATATGTAAGGTTAAAACAAGGACATCAAACGGCTATATCACTCCTAGATTTTTGCATTTGATTTCCATTATCAACTGCCCTTTGCGATTATCACTCTCCTGGAACTCTTACTTCTTTTCCCTTATTGCATCCCTGATGAGAAGAATATCAAACCGAGTTACAATACATACAAAAACATATATAAAGGGTTAGGGTATAAGTCGCAGACTACTTACATCATCATTTTTCGTTGTTTCTCATGCCTGCCAAAATAACTCAAGAAATAAGTGTTCCGATTCATACAACTAGCCAAGAGAGGTGGACGCACACAAGAGAATGAGAAATTATAATATACTCAAACAGGGATAAAGTTGAACAAAAACATGAAAGCCCCTAATGTCTACACCATTTTTTTACTTTCCACTTTATCCTCTTAATTTTTAGGGTGTCCACCGATAAATATTAAACCTAACAATTTGTTCAGTGATGATACCTCACAGAACAGAGGCGTCATCATTACTTATTCAACCAAAAAAATAGTTGGTGAAGTATTTTACTTGTCCAGCCAAAAGTAAAAAGATGGAGAAAGAGTAAAAACAAGAAAAGTACATATCATGCCGCTTAGACACAAGGTTTATACTGTTTAGACAAAGAAAACATCACAATCAATCAACTGGCAGTCACGCTACGGCATCCTCCTTCATTCGACTTAAGAGTGAGTATAATTTGCCATCCTCAAACAGACCAAGTAACAGAAAACAGGACAGCGTACTTTAAAAGGAAAAGGAACACACAAGAAATTGGTTCTGACTGGATTGATCCTCCTTCCATGATTTCGCATGCCGCTCATGAACTAGGTACAAGGCATTAAGCTCTAGGTTAGTGATCTTCACACCACTTCCCATATGAATAATGCCCTCACGCTCATGAACTAGGTACAAGGCATTAAGCTCTAGGTTAGTGATCTTCACACCACTTCCTATGTGAATAATGCCCTCATTTCATCAGTCATGTCGTAGATCACTCTAATATCCTTGTGTTTCCCACTCATTCCCTATGTCTCAGTTATGTTGCTATCATAACTTGTCAAATAATTGCAACTTCAGTTTCTCAACACCTTGTAACACATATAAACACTCATGGGTTTCCCGCGAAAACTAAAAAAGGCACCGATTATAGTAAATAGTATTTATTGTGACCGGACTGAAGTGAAAATAGACTTGTGTAAGAATCGTGACCAACTTTCTTAACTTCACTGAGATTATTCCATCAATAGTCAAGCAGACACATGTATCCCTCAAAACTTAAAAGGGTTCAAGTCATATCATTCTAGATAGCGTGTGCACGACTTTTAACTGATTTAACAGATACTATTTCAGTACAGAAATTAACAGCATTTTAGTTTAAGTTTTGAGGTACGTACCGAAAGATGCAGACTGGAATAGAAATAAGGAATCCAAGGAAAAAAGCATGAACTGCAAGTAGCAGACATAGAATGGGTTACCATAAATAAAGCAAAATAGAAAGAAATTCATTAAACAAAGTCCTGTGATAAAATTTACCTGATTGTCGTACGGACAGAGTAAACGGAGGTTCCTCGAGGGACAGAGTTTTCTGGCAGTAACTCCTACACATTTTAACAAAAAAATCAGATTATTGATTCAACAAACAAATCAGATTATTGATTCATTCATTCATTCAATTAAACAAAAATGTGCAAATACCTCAAATTTTGGGTGGGTGCACCAAAACGACGACCAATACCAATCAAACCAGCCATTTGAATAACAGATCTAAGAGAAAGCTGCGATTAGGTTAGATATAGATTCCTTCCTTGTTATAACAGAGATCTATTTAGATGCAGGAGATGTCTAGGGCTATCTTTGACACTCTTTTTCGTGAATACCCTTTTGACTTTCTCTAATTCTGTTTTTTCCTTTTTAATTATTTCTGGCAGATAAAAAAACAAAAATAGTAGTGCAAGAATAAGACAAAATATATGAGAGGAGAAGGAAGAACTTGTATTATTCTCAAAGTGTTTCAAGTGTGTCTTCCATAGAGTCACACTTGAATTAAGAATTACATAGATTACAAATCAACCCAAAGGTTTACAAGAATTAAGTAGTGACTTAATAAGGAATTAGTGGACACTTAGTGGGGACGAATTAAGTAGGAGAAAGTGGGGTAGAAAATCATAGATTACAACTGAGTAAATAGTGAGTAGTGGTCATCCACACAAATAAATGAATTCATAACACTCCCCCTTGGATGACCATTTGGAAGGTAATATGCCTCGTTAAAACCTTATTAGGAAAAACCCGGTGGGAAAAAGTCTAGTGAAGGAAAAAGAGTACACACATCCTGTAATACGCTTTTAGAGCTGCCTCATTAAAAACCTTACAAGTAAAACCCAAGTGGGATAAAACCTTGTTAAGGAAAAAAGAGTGCAGCGCGTACTTTTACTCCCCTGGTGAAAACATCATTCAATATCTTCAAGACGACACATTCCAATCTTGTAAATCAGCTTCTCAAATGTTGAGATTGGCAATGACTTAGTGGACAGATCCGCCAAATTATCACTGGAGTAAATTCTTCAGCATTAACTTCATCATTCTTTTGAAGATCACGACTGAAAATGAATCTTGTTGAATATTTGTCTCCTCAGTTGTATCTTTCTTTTAGCTGAACTATCCATGTAATATTTCATATAATAATACTGGGATCCTCGTCTTCAAAGAAATACCACATTGTTGCTGAATATGTTGAGTCTTTGATCTCAGTCACCAATATTGTCGCATAGCTTCAAGCATGGCTATTATCTCTTCATAAATTGAAGATGTTGCAGCAACAATTGATTTTATAAAATATCATAATATAGGTACTCTACCACAATAAATAAATACCAAGTTGGTATCAGGCTTTGTGGATCAAGTAGATACCATGTATTCTTCTGTTGTCTTTGCATTGAGGAAGAACTAAATCTTACCAATAAGCTTATAACAAAAGCTATAACCAGTGGAGTAAATTTGGTAAGATACTTCAACGCACCAATTGCATTAAAATATAATATTTCAATATCAAGAAGCTCGCAAACGCAATTTACCACATGTTTCCGGATTGTTTTAATCCGTATAAATATTTATGAAGCTTCATTGAATAGGTTTTCCGGGAACCTTTACATGCTTCTAGGATTTTGAATCCTTCAAGGATAAATATATTGTTGCTCAATGAGCCATATAAAAAGCTGTTGCAACATTCATATGCATATCAAGTCTTTCATGCACTGCCAGACATTTAACATACCTGAAGGTGATTGCATCCACCAAAAAGAGAATATAGCTCCATATAATCAATGTCAGATCTTTGTGCCTCAAGTCGTATTTTATATTTAACGACTTATTATTATCAATATTTTTGCACAAAAATATCTTTGTACACCAAATACATAGATTACAAATACATAGAATTTTCAGGTACCTGAACCTCTCCTGATGACGTTTTATGAAGTGTTATGTCACGGGCTATTTTAGAGCCCTGCCTCCTTATTTGACCATCATAATCATTTGCTCCTTTTCTTTTTCAAGAATTTATATTTGGAACCGAATGGTCTACCACGCTTCAGGCGTGCCTTAGACTCATTGACATAAATGGATCGTCTCACCAGGACATCAGGAGCATTAGCAGCTGGAATATAATTTTTTTTTTTTGGGTCAGTAATGCGTCTGGCAGTGACTTGCATTATCTTTATATGAGGATAATAATCAAATGATAATTTAATTTATTTATTCCTCAGCTGCATTAATTTCTCCCCCTAATGTTAGCCAAACTAACATTCGTTCCCAACCTTATATGGGATCCATCTTTGTGCGTTGTGGCGGAGCAATTGATAATATACCGCACATTATAATTATTAGATGGAAAATATTTGGTTCCTGATCCTGAACCAACTATGAGGGGGAATTCATTTTGTGCAATGTCGTGCACAACTGCTGCTTTAGATATACCATACCTCATACCTGATTTAGGTAGCATTGTCCTCATATGCATGGTTTAGCAATTGGAGGCTTTCAATATATGAATATGCTAAACTTGCTTGCCAACATTATCAAGATAACTTATCTTGATTGCATAATCTGGAAATATGCTCATAATAAGATTTATTTGAGCAAATACTTAACCTCGCAAGTACCATAGCGGGTTTGTAATAAAACGCACATGTGACCTTATCATAGATGCATCTATTTATAATAATTATATGGTCCACATGGCAGGTGAACGGGCCCATATTCACCTTTTATACATTCCAGAAGTGCGGGGATCCTGATCCCAAATTTAGTTGGTCGAATAATTTATTTATCTTGAGAACAAACAATACAAAAAGAGTTCTTGAAGAATCGTGATTCTTTAGTATATACCCATGCGAATTCTCATTTATATACTTTGTGCATCATATTTGAACCGGGATGGACAAACCGGTCATGCCAACTTATAAATTTATTCATCTAGTAAACTTCTGGTTTACTATAGCATGGGCATTGTAACAATAAACTAAAAGTTTATTGTGGCATGCACATATGATTTTACCACACTTATATTTTGAGTAGTACATACTCTAGGAAGAGGCGGTGAGCTTTTCAAGCACATATATCTCACCCGACATTCTTGTAGTAATATAAAGATATTCATATTTTCCATCAAATTTAGTCTCTTAGCCATTTTGGCAAATGTATTTGAAACTTAACAAGTTTCTTTCGAGACATACTACAATAAATATTTCATCAATTTTATTCCTCCAGGTAGTAATATTTTGGCTCTTCCGGAGCACTCAAATAGCTTTGTACTACCATATATTTTATTACACCAACCATATGGTGAATATCTCCTTTCAAAGAGAAAATCATATTATTTTTCTCATGGTAAAATCATTATAGGCAAGATCAATTTCTTGATTCACTTGCTCTTATTTAATTCATAATAATACATAATTATGGCGTACGTTCTGTACGAGAGCAATGGCCATTTATGCCACAATAAATAATAGAATTATTATAGTCGAACCTTTTCTAGAGGTGAGTTGTGGTACTTTATCAACCACGCATGGGCACGTCCATATTCATCTTTCTCGAACCTCTTCTGGAGGCGAGTTTTGATATTTTATCACATATTACCACATTCACTTTGGTGAATGGGTCTATATTCATAATTTTTTTTTTGAATTGTCTCATTCACTGCAAGGAATGGACCATAATCATCTGGACTTGCCTCTTGCTCATATAATATATTGAAGGCATTATTATATTTACCGTTTGAACGGTTACTTTTTGAGAACCCTCATTGTTCTCTTATTTATTCACAATGATAACTATTTTTTCATCCCTTTCCACGTCCACATCCATGGTTTCTATCATGGTAATTATTTTATCGTCTTTTAGACATAAAATTATTTGCCTTCTTTCAGACATAAAATATTGTGTCTTCTTTCAGACATAAAGATATTTTGCCTTCTTTCAGGCATATTATGTATTGCTACTACATTCACATCTGAGAATGGAGCATTATGTTGTGCTCGCACATTCACCTTATGGAATGGAGCTTGTCTTGCTCCCACATTCGTCTTAGAGAATGGAGCATATATTGCTCCCACATTCACCTCTATGAATGGAGCCTTTTTAGTGGACGGGTTTCATGATTTTTATCAAAAATACTTTATCTTTTTAATAATACTTTAGTTTGCCTCAATCATCATTATGCCATCAATATCTTATTATTGCAAAAGCATGTTAGGCCATAATGCGTTGGGAGTGGAATATGATGTCTTACCCTTAATCAATGGCATAATAGGCCAAAGTGTGTATATATGATGTGATTTGAAGTACAATACTCAAAGGTACTCATGCTTCGTGTAATTGAATCATAGTACTGTAATCATGTATCAATGATGTAACACTAATATATCGGGTAAAGATCATAAAAAAATAAGTATTATTTCTCCGGTCTCCACTTACCAAGAGTATAAAAATTTATATCCAACTATATATCAAAGAAGCATTCTTTAAAAGTTACCATATTGATTTCATTCCATATATTCATGTGAGAGTAAAATATTAACCATACAACATAATCCATGTTTGCTCTCACAAGCAGTTTACCTTGAAACATGAGTAGAACTGATCTATAATATCATGTTGCTATGCCATGCACCCTTAAATTGTTGTCAAAGGATAACTACAAGATCAACCAAACAATAGAAGAATAGACAAAAGTTGTAGTCAGTGAAAGGTTTTCATAATTTAAAATGGTATAAAACAAAATAAAAATAGGGTACTATTAATTTTGAGATTAACAAAAACCATAATATTAATGAATTTAGAAACAAAAAAAACTTATCTTGTCTTAGCAACCAGAAAGTTGGTTTCTATCAATTGCATCATAATTTGCTTTTCATTTCTTCTAAATCGTGTAATAAAATAGAGACTCGTGCTGATAACGTGTTGTAAAACTAATAGTAAAGTAGTGCAAGAACAAGACAAAATATATGAGAGGAGAAGGAAGAACTTGTATTATTCTCAAAGTATTTCAAGTGTGTCTTCCATAGAGCCAAATGTGCTCTATTTATAGGATACAAATACATAGGTTACAAATCAACCCAAAGGTTTACAAGAATTAAGTAGTGACTTAATAAGGAATTAGTGGACACTTAGTGGGGAGGAATTAAGTAGGAGAAAGTGGGGTAGTAAATCATAGGTTACAAGTGAGTACATAGTGAGTAGTGGCCATCCACACAAATAAATGAATTTATAACAAAATCTTCATTTTTTAGATAATCTACTCGTTAAGAGGTCGTTTGGTAGCAAAGGAGTTATTCCGAGATTATTCCAATCCCACCAATCAAACATGAAATTACTATAGTCTCAAATTTAATCTTCAAGTTGTTAATCCAATCCCACCAACCAAACAACCCCTAAGGAGTTGATTTGTGGGATATAAGGATAAATATCATAAAATCTGATCTCATGCTTGGTTGGATTTTTGAATTTGAAATTAGTAACTTTTTTTTTTATAACGGTGGTGTCCGAACCAGCTTACGCACATCTCGACTAATTCACCGGATACCGGTCACCTCCCACTAGCAACAGGTACCAAGTAACTCTATCCACCCAAGGCTTGGATAGATGGAAAGAAAGATACAGTATTTTTTGTCTCCACTAGAATTTGAACCTGAGACCTCATGAGTCTTATCCCGCTTCATTGACCACTTCATTGAAACTTGAAATTAGTAATTCTTGTATTACTTATAGTACTTTATCTACTTAAACAAAACACATGATTTTTATTATCACAAGTGTATCCTGTCGTTGGTCCAACGAACCAAACATTTATCAATAAAGATATATTTACTAAATAATCCTATCATATTTAATTTTAATGTTACAATCTATTCATTATTGATTTCGGAATAACTGTTTAACCAACCAAACGACCCCCAAGTGTTTGTTGTACATATAAACAAGAAGTTTTATCGTGGGATTAAAGTTAAGTTTGTCCAATTTTTGACATTCACGCAATACTACACACTACACTCATACCTATACTTGTCAATCGGGTCAGGACCGGTCCGGACCGGCCCGTTAATGGTCGGCTCACCGCTCTGGTCTGGTCTAGGCTTGGGCCTGTCCAATCCAAACTGGTCTCTTTTTTTCAGAATTTTAAGCCCGGCTCGGTCCTAGCCCTTTAAACATCAGTCCGGTCTGTTTTTTTTTTTCATATTTTAATTGAGTCTATGCACTTTCAAATCTAGTGGGAGTGATGAATTAATTCAAACTGCTAGATTTTTCATGTTTTACTCCTATTGCATTTTATATACCATGTTATTTTACTTAGGTGACATATACTGTGTATATAAAGTGCCTGTCTTTCATGCCCTTCTCAAAAAATAAAAACTAATAAACTAACAATAACCTTATTAAATATCATAAATATTTATAGTATATAAATATCATAAATATTCATAGTATATAAATACCATGTATATTTCTGGTATAATTTGTGTACAATGGAGGCTATAGTAAAGTAAAAAGATCAAAAATATATTATTATGCTTTAAATGGAAAGAATGATTTGGTTATTATGGGCATTAAAATCTACTAATTAGATGAGGATAGATTTGGTGGGAATTTTGGAAACAAGAGAATCTCGGCAACCTCTGTTAGCAGAAGTTAGCTATTTGTGAAATACTTATGGTGCCAACGCTTTTGTATATCTTAAAATTCGATTTCGGGTATTACAATTAAATTTATATTTAGTTGAGCCTTAGGCGACCATTCTGTATCAAAATTCAGTCGTTTGATTAGTGAGTTTACATTTGTGAAGTTAATCGTAAACAATTGCACGGTTGCAAATCAATTCGAACAACAATGTTAGGTAAAAACAGCCAATGGAGTGAATAGTAGAAGGCACGAATATAGCGAACGAACAAACAGAAACTATCGATCGAAGCAAATAACTTAATAACAACGATGACAAAATGATGCAGGTTGCAGTTAAATTAGCGGTCATTCTACAATTGTGTTACTGAATAAATCAAACGGTCATGTGATGTATTGATTTCTAATGGTGTCTTGACAAAGAATTGAATACTGATTAATGACTAGAGCAGATTAGAATTCTTAGCGATAAATGAACAATAATCTTGTTATAGCGAATTTTAGATTAAGGTATGGTGATAAGCTTAATTACGATCGCTATAACAGATAAATAATGTGAAGCAAGTGGTCGATAATCAAGCAAGAGATATATGACGAATTAACAATCGAGTAGGTAAAAAGAGAAATAGATAAATGGGCAATTGACTAGACGATAAAGAAACGAATGAATAAAAGTAAAGCTTATCGTATTATGATCGAAGATTGTTGATCTGCTGAAAGAGATGATTCCCTCATCCAGAGCAAAGCTAGACAATGGTGGAGTAGTAGCAGCGTAACAGTTATAATGATGGTAATATGAAAGTGGTGACGGCGTAATATAGTAGCAATGCTTAAGAGGGGAGGTTATCGTTCAGGAGAACGTAACCTTTACAAGAGGGATGAGGGGTCTATTTATAGTATTGAGAGTCCAAACCCTAGTGAATGTCCACTTCGCGCATGTTCCTCCACTATCAGACGAGCGTCTCTATCCTTTTCAACGGCCTTCGAATTTGGTGGAAGCGATAAGTTGTTCCGAGCTTATCATAACGTTGACACTATTCCTTGATCGGTCGATTTCAAAAGTGACCGCTTCATTCTTTTGACCATCTTGACATCATATCTTGTGCCACTCATCTCGGCTCCGATATCCAAGCTCCACTTGCCACGTAGCTGCTGACGTGGATTAGTCTTGCATCCGATTTTTGCCCAATACAACTTTGATTAAATTAGGGTGCTAGTTTAAGTATTCTTTAAAAGTTGTATACTTGTAAAAACTCCCCTATAAAATAAGCACCCAAACTGGTCCGATCCGGTCCGGTTCACCGGTGGGCCAAAGACCGGTCTTTTACCGATCCGAGCTAACCGGTCCTTTTCCTAGGGTCCAGCTCGGCCCGCAACCCGCTTCCTCCTTGTCTCGGACCGTTTATAATGAACCGGTCTGGCCCTTGGGTGAGGCAACTAAAGCATATGCTTTAGGCCCCCCAAAAATAAAGGCCCCATTTTTTAAAAAGAAAAATTATACTATATGTATGTATGTATGTATGTATGTATGTATGTATGTATGTTTAATTATTATTATTATTATTATCATCATCAATATACTAGTTTTGCTTCTAATTTAACATTTTGTAGAGGTTTTTTTTGTTAAAATAAGGTTACTTAATAAACAGTCAAATTTAATACGAAGCATGTAATAATCAAAATGTTAATTTGATGTGGGACAACACAAAAATACTCAATGTTATACCATAAATGAGGTCTGGAGATCTGATGACAAAATAATATAAATAAATAAATTCTCTTTAGTAGCTTTAAGATGATTATTTCTTTAAAAAAAAAAAAGTAGATCAAAATAATCTTTCAATTCAAAATAGCCTTCTTTCAATATATTCCAAATCCATGAAACTACTTTAACATCTACTCAGTAGTACAAATTTGAGATCATTAGATGAAAAGACTTATAAAAATATTATCTTAACTGAGGAAATTGTTCTTATAAAAAATATTGTCAAAGCTTTAGTGAGTTGAGGTACCAAATATCTTGTATGCATGGTAACTCAACTAGCACATATTTAATTAAATGGTAGAATACGTACCATATAGAGTATAATATTCATTACAAAGAATATCAAATAAAAGTTTAAAGAAGTTTATTAATTAGAATTAAGGCCTTTTCTTGTAAACTGGCTTTATGACATGTTGCTCCCAACGCACACGCAAGTATATGTGGTCGACAAGTAATAAAGTGATAAGTAGAGTATCGTTCCCACGAGGACTATTCAGACTGGACTCCTAACAAACAATTTCCTATTAACTATTCAGGGATTTTTTTCGATGATGATTGTGAAATTTACTAACTAAAGAAAATAATTAAAAAAAATAATTGAAATCAAGTTTTCAAGAGCAAACGATAGTTGTTATCAATAATAAGGAGAAACGGTTCAGGGTCAGAGTTACGAACAATCCAGTTGAGTTTTCCAGTTGATTCTACTTCTTGATTTCCTAGATTGCTAACTACAGATTAAATGTACCCGTGAAAACCTTTCGATTCTTCACGGTCTATGCAGGCTACTCCAATCCCTATATGTCTATGGGTTGAATCACGTGCACGCATTAACGAATTCTGTGATTAGTTAAGCTAGGCGAGCAAGTATATGTTTATCCAACTCACAAATTGGTTCCCCGATGCCCAGGTTCACAATCAAGCCCTATTCTTTCTTATTGCGTTCATAAATTCTCTCTTTCGAATTCAATCTAAAAACCATAGATAGTGTTCAATTATCAGGCCTCAATAACCAAACAATTATGATCAAGAAAGAATAAACAATCCGTAATGGTAAATCAATATATAGAAATCAACTTTCAAACATCAACCTTCATGTATTTACTCTAACCCTAGAAAGAACAAACTATAGAATTAAGGAGAAGAATAAGAGAAAGAGAGAAAGAACTTGTTTAGAAGACATCTAGGGCTCCTCCCTCTCCTCCCAAAACTTGCTCCAAACTCTGAACTTCCCTTAAAAACTAAGTAAAAGAGTATTTATAGGGTTTACAAAAGCCTAGTAATAAGTTACAACTAAGCCTAGACGAAATAGGACTCCAAAACCCGCTCCAAGGGCGCTGTAGCTGGCGCCCCGCGCCCCTGAACGCGCCAAGACAAGCAGAACCCGTCGAAATCCGGGCGCCTTTGGAGCGCCCCGCGCTGGGAAAAGCGCCAGAAGCCGAGCGCCTTGGGAGGCGCGCCGCATGGCTCACCGCGCCAGGCCAAATCCTGCTCCTCCTTGCTCTGCAGCTCGCGTTGCGTTGTGCCTTCGTATGTTCGATCCAATCCTCAATCAAAATCCAATCTTTTCTTGCTCGGTCATGCTCTTTAAAGCTCCAATTGCACTTCATAACAACCTACAATCATACGACACAAAATTAGTGCAAAATCACATTCATTAACTAAAAAATGGGTGAATAAAATACTCAAACGTGAGGAAATATTATGGAAATATAGGCGTAAAATGCCAAACATCACCACCCCACACTTGAACCTTTGCTCGCCCTCGAGCAATTACCAATAACTTCCCAACCTAGGTAGAACAGGTCTGCCTATGACTATGGTTGATACCGACCATTGAACAAATGCATACATGACTACTATGGGTCCAACAAACATGCCAATAATTTATCAAACTCTAAACATGAGAACAACCACCCCAAGATAACTCAAATGCAAAAACTCAACTCATTGCAACCATGCTCCCACAAAGTCACACCTAACTACTCAACCAAGAAGCCACAACTTCACCTATCTCATGCAAACCATGTGCCCTCACCAAAATAAAGCAAGAGAGTGTCCCCCAAATATCACACACAACAATGAATATCAAGAATAGAACGGGTACAATAGCATAGAAAGAATTCACTCACTCTCATGAAAATCTCACATGTCACACACGATGTACCATAGGCTTGTCCGTAGTATAGGACTCCACTAATGTAAGCTCACTCCAATCGGGATTAACTAGGACTTTAAAAAGGTTGTAATGTAGGCTAAGGGGCTGGTAGGATACATATGGGTAGTAGTGACTACCTCCCTAAGCACTTTAATACATCACAATCAATTTGAGCACATATCTCATCAAAGCCACCATGTCAACAACTTTCACACACACCTTCTCAACGAGTAGCAATTTTTTCTTTTAAGCACACACTAGCAAGGATGGATATTCTTCTCTCTTTATTTCTTTTTCCAATTTTTTTCAGCTTTTTTTTCATTTGTTTTTTTTTTTCCTATTCACTTCTTTCCAGACCTTGCCAATGCTCCTTCAACTACTTCACAATTCATCACATATTCCTCTCATTGGTTCCACTCAAAAAACTCCCAATATTTCAACCACAACTCCACAATAAAACAACATTATCAATTAAAGTGCTTAAGGAGTAAAGGGCCAAAAGAAAGCAATTTAGAACAAGTGGGTAGGCTTGGGGTGTGGGTGCCAACAAAAAGGTCAAAGAAATCACAACAATCAAGTCCAAGGTGTATATATAAGGGTAGGCAAATCCAGAGAAGGCCTGTATCATTTCCCGACTAGAGTAAACCTAGGATTTCGCTTTGCACACACACGGGGCAAGTTCTAGACACCAATATACAACACGGAGTACAATAAGAATATGCCTCACTACACACATTGCACACGATCCACACAAAAAGACTCCATCACAACTCTCAATCAAGCAAATAGAGTGCACTTTGTGAAAAATTAAGCACTAATGCACAAGGGTTCACAACAAAGCCAAGTGAGTGGACTCAAGCATCTCAAGGGGATCGTTCCATTTTTCCTAGGCATGCATCACAATTTAAAATCAAAGGACACCACAAATAGCACATGCAACAAGTTCAAGTCCACCGGTATCAAACAAATCAAAGGCACCTAGCATTCTACCTATTTCCTTCGTCTAGGGTTGCCTATCCTAACTACTCTAATCCTAAAAATAAAAAAAATAAAAAACTACCCGGTTCAAAGGCCTACCCGTGGAAAAGAACCGAGGCCATAAGAAAAACCACGGGGTGGATGACATGTACCACTAATAAAGACTAAAAGGAAAATCTTTTTGGAATTTTTCATTGTATACTCAAACAATTTTTTTTTCATAAATTAAAGCAAGAAACTAATAAAAATAAAGTCAAGTGACAAAAGAAAATCCTAACGGTACATGCATCCCTAACCTCAAAAATAAAGGAGAGTTCCCCCACCCCACACTTAAATCAAGCAATGACCTCAGTGCTAAAAATAAGAGAGTGCAAGGGTAAAGAAACTTCCCTGAAGGCCAATAGGCCTAGCCGTTGGTGCTAGCATCCTCCAAGCTTCCGTATTGGTGCAATGCAAACCCGACGGAGTTGCTTAGCACGAACGCGGAAGATAAACAACAAAAAGGTAAAGATAGAAGCAAGACAAAACTTGCTTCTTTTGAAAGAACAGTGAGGAACCTGTCTCAAAGCTCATTCAAAAGGGACACAAGAATCACCTAAACTATGCAACAATCCTCAAGAGAACATTGCCTCTTGCAAACTGAATGATCAAGAGGAATGTTCAATCGGATTAACCGAAAGCCACAAGTCCATAAAAGCCCTCACCGGGGGTTGCTCACGACGGAGACAAGAAATGTGCTCGGCACTTTCATTCATTCATCAATGTTCAAAAACTAGCTCCTTACAATGAAAGGAAACGAGGTTTATATAGGAAATATTAAGGGTAAACTAGTAAAAGGGTCACAGGCGACCAATAGAAATAAGCCACGCAGGGCTGAGTTAAAATGTGTTCGGCAGACTTGACTTCGGTAAGCCTTGGCTTCGGTTCTCGATTGTCTGCTCGAACACACTCGTCCTCTTCAGACGTTCAATTCTCCTCGAGCTCATTGTCCTCGTTCACTTTGCCTTCGGGCTCAAATCTGAAGATAATGCCTTCGATTCTTGAGCTCGGCCACTCAGCTTTGGAGCAATTGTTTTCCTTCGGCCAGGCTAAGTGAACGTGCACATCGTGCAGTAGCTTGGCTTGGCTCCTTGTCATTGGTCTCCTCGGTGGATCGAACGCTTGATCAGCACGTGTTCGGGCTGCATCATCCTCCCCTTCTTGAGAAGATTTCGTCCTCGAAATCAAGCCCTCCTCGTCCTCCGAAGTAGGACCTACAACACAAGGAACTAAGTCAGCAACATTAAAGGTGTTGGACACGTTATACTCACCCGGGAGGTCGATCACGTAAGCATTGTTGTTGATCTTGGTCAACACTTGAAATGGACCATCCCCTCGAGGAGCCAACTTTCCTTTCCTTTGGTTCGGGAAGCGTTCCTTTCGGAAGTGAACCCAAACCAAATCTCCCTTCTTTAATTCCAGCTTTTTACGCCCCTTGTTTTTCTTTAAGGCAACCTTTGCATAGGCCTCCTCGAGGTTCTTCTTCACCTTTGCATGCAATTCGATCAAGGCAGCTGCTCGTCGAGTACCTTCAAAATCAAGAACAGAATCTCGAGGCAATGGGGTTAAATCAAGTGGAATCAAAGGATTAAAGCCATACACACACTCAAACGGGGTCATGTTGATCATTCGATGCACCGTTCGATTGTATGCAAACTCCATCATGGGCATACGATCAGCCCAGTTTCCGACCTTTCCTTTGGTCATTGCTCGAAGCAAAGATCCCAAGGTTCGGTTAACTACCTCGGTCTGCCCATCAGTCTGAGGATGGTGAGACGTCGAGAATAGCAGCTTGGTGCCGAGGGCACCCCACAAACATTTCCAAAAATGACTCAAGAACTTTGAGTCTCGATCACTCACAATAGTACGAGGTACACCATGCAATTTTAACACATTAGAAACAAACAATGTAGCTACATGTTGTGCATCATCACACTTTTTGCAAGGAATAAAGTGAGCCATTTTAGAAAAACGGTCAACCACAACGAAGATGCTATCATGTTCTCCCCCCGACCTCGGTAACCCCAAGACAAAGTCCATGGATATATCAACCCAAGGTCGATCAGGCACAGGCAACAGGGTGTACAAACCATGAGGGTTGGACTTCGATTTTGCTTTCTTGCAAACGAGACAAACGTTGCAAAGCTTTTCCACATCTCGTCGCATTTTGGGCCAATGGAACTGCTCGGTCAAGATACCAAGAGTTTTGTCGACACCGAAGTGTCCCATCAGTCCACCAGAGTGAGCTTCTCGAACCAAGAGCTCTCTCCACGATGACACTGGCACACAAACCCTCCCATTCTTGAAGAGGTAGCAATCATGCCATTGATATTTTTCAACCCTTCGGCCACTCAAGATAGTGTCACGAACGCGTTTCAGCTTGGGATCGTCCTCGTACATCGACTTGATGCTTTTGAATCCCATGAGCCTAGAGGCGAGAGTGGTCGCTAAGGCAAATTTCCTAGATAGCGCATCGGCCACAACATTGTCTTTACCCTTTTTGTAATGAATTACATAGGGAAAGCTCTCAATAAATTCAACCCACTTGGCATGCCTTCGATTCAATTTCTCCTGACCTCGGAGATGTTTCAAGGACTCATGATCACTTTTGATCACAAATTCTCGAGGCCACAAATAATGCTGCCAATGGGCGAGTGCTCGAACGAGGGCATACAGTTCCTTTTCATACGTTGAGTAATTCAAGGCTGCACCCTTGAGCTTTTCGCTAAAGTAAGCGATCGGCTTCGATTCTTGCATTAGCACTCCTCCGATCCCAACTCCAGACGCATCACACTCGACTTCGAATGCTTTGCCGAAGTCAGGGAGTTGCAACAACGGGGCAGAACAAAGCCTCCGTTTCAACTCTTGGAAAGCCCTTTCTTGGGACTCTCCCCACACAAATGGATTGTCTTTCTTAACCAGCTCGGTTAAAGGAGCTGCCACGGTGCTAAAGTCACGAACAAACCTTCGGTAAAAACTAGCTAAACCATGGAAGCTACGAACTTGTGATACCGAGGTCGGAGTTGGCCAATCTTTGATGGCTTCGACTTTTGATTCGTCGACTTCGACACCATTAGCACTGACAACAAATCCAAGAAAGACTACACGATCGACGCCGAAGGCGCATTTCTTGAAGTTAGCATACAACTTCTCTTCTCGAAGCTTTTCGAGCACTTGCCTTAGGTGTTCGACATGTTCATCCATGGTTCTGCTATAAACAAGTATGTCATCAAAATAAACGACAACAAACTTATTTATGAACGGTTTGAGCACATGGTTCATCAATCGCATGAATGTGCTCGGTGCATTGGATAAGCCAAAAGGCATCACCAACCACTCATAGAGACCGAACTTGGTCTTGAATGCGGTTTTCCACTCGTCTCCGGGTTTCATTCGGATCTGGTGGTAACCGGACCTGAGGTCAATCTTTGAAAAGCATGAAGAACCACTTAACTTATCTAGCATGTCATCTAATCGAGGGATAGGATGACGATACTTTACCGTTATTTTGTTGACTGCTCGACAGTCAACACACATTCGCCATGTTCCATCCTTCTTCGGGACAAGGATAACAGGAACGGCGCAAGGACTCAAGCTCTCACGAACGAGGCCCTTGTTTAGCAATTCATCAACCTGCCGTTGGAGCTCTTTGGTGTCTTCGGGATTACACCGGTATGCAGGTTTGTTAGGGATTTGAGACCCTGGTACGAAGTCAATTTGGTGCTCGATTCCCCTCAACGGAGGTAATCCACCTGGCATTTCCTCGGGAAATATGTCCTCGAAGTCCTGCAAAACTTTACGAACAAACAAAGGCAAAGGGTTATCATTAGAAAAATCATCATTAGAGTTTAGAAAGATACCCTTGTGCACGAGGCAAATCATCATCTGACCGTGGTCGTTGCCTCGTAAGATCTCACCGGGTTGCATGATTGCACAAATTCCTTTCACTTCGGGCGGTGAGTTTGTCTCTTCGGGCCCCAATTTTGCTCCCATCGGAAGCTTAGCTTTGGCCGCTTCTTTCAATTCTTTCATTCGTTTATAGTCCTCGGTGACTTGTTTTGGAGACAAGGGTTTGAGTATGAAACTCTTCCCATCGAGCTTCACAGTGTAAGTGTTGGATCTGCCATTGTGAACAGCTGTTCGGTCATACTGCCACGGTCGACCCAATAGCAAATGACAAGCTTGCATCAGAACCACATCGAATATCATTTCATCTTGATACTCTCCGATTTTGAACTTGATCCACACTTGTTTGACAACTCTCAATTCTCCACACTCGTTCAGCCATTGTAATTTGTAAGGGTGGGGATGCTTCATCGTAGGTAATCCCATTTGTGAAACCAAAGTTTGGCTCACTACATTGGCACAACTACCGGAATCGATGATCATCGAACACACCTTTCCCCTCACTCGACATCGGGCATGAAATAGGTTTTCTCTTTGGTTGTCCTCTTCTTCAAGAGTCATGCAGCTCAAATTCCTTCGAACCACAAGAAACATTTCCGGATGATCAGCTTCGGCAGCCTCATGATCATCATCACCTTCAGCTCGGTCAGTCTCCTCGATAAATTCCTCCTCGGTGTCACTCGCTTGCTCATGGACGGTTCCATCTTCGAGCAGAAGCATAACCTTGCGAGTTGGACACTCTTTTGCCATGTGACCATAACCTTTGCACTTGTGACACTGAATATTTGAAGCACTAGGAGAGTTTAGTTGCACTTTACCCCCCACTTCTCTCGACTGGTTAACGGTCACACCTCTTTCGAAGGGTCTCTTCGAATCTCGAACAGTGTTAGCACTTATTTGGTTTGGACTCTTCCATTCTTTACCTCGGTTCAAAGGAGCAGAAGTAGTGACTCCTCGATAACGGTTTGCCTTATCGTCCTTCACCAGTTTTTCAGCTTCGGTGGCAGCATCGAACAGATCTTCCAACGTGTGATACACGTGGAGTCTCAACTGAGATGACACATCCCTAGCCAAGCCATTTTTGAATCTGATAATGGCTTGTTCTTCGTCTTCGACCAGATCAAGATTCAATCGAACCTTTTTGAACTCATCGTGGTACTCTTGGACAGACTTGGACCCTTGCTTTAACTCATAGAGCTTTTGCATTTGAGTCTGCCTGTACTTGGCACTCAAATACTTAGCATCCATTGCTCTTCTCAATTGCGGCCAGGTAGTGAATTCAGGATAGTCATTCCTTCGTCTATGTCTCTTGTCAGATTCCCACCACGTTGATACATAAGCTTCGAATGAAGCAATGGCATGGGCAGCTTTTCTCTCATCGGTCATCTCATTGGTTTCGAAGATGCGCTCCATTTTAAGCTTCCATTCAAGATACTCATCGGGATCACTAGTTCCTTTAAAGGGAGGAATAGTGATCTTGACACTGTTCAAATTTGAGTCTCGAACACCACGAGCCTGTTCGGGATACTCATCATCTCGATCATTAGCCTCACGCTCAATATTTCTTCCAACATTTGCGCCTCGGCCTCGACCTCGGAAATTTCCACGACCTCGGTGAGCTTGCCTTCGTTGAGCGAATGGCAGCTCACGCTCATATTCGTCCTCGGGAAATTCCTCTTCATCAACCTCCTCGGCAACGGCTCCAAGATCTCTTTGGGCCTTTGGGGGTGGTATTCTTTCTCCTCGGGGAATGCCCAAGTTTTGATAAGCAGCTTGGGGATATCCCAAGTTAAGTTCTCTTCGAATTGCTTCACATGTCAACTGATGTCGTCGTACAAGCTCAGCATACAGCTCAGGTTTCATCGGAGTGGATTGGCTCGTTCCAACGCCGGACCCATTCATGGCCACGGACGCGTTTCCCTGCTCGAGGAGAGTCACTCGAGCAGTCACTCCTCTTAATTCGGCACTGACGCCTTGTATCGCAGCCATGAGATCGGCTAACGACACCTCAGGCTTCTCAATGCTTTTGCCATCATTTCCAGCCATGTTACCTGCACAAGTCAAAGATCAAACAAATGTTAGGGTTAGAAATCACCTCACTCACTCCCTCACCTTTGATGGGTGGCACTCGGGTCCACTCAATTTATGGGTTCGGTTTTTGATCACTCAAGGACTTGTTAACAATGGCTCGTCTGATTGACCTGTCCTCTAAGATCCTTCAAGTTCGACAATAGTCACTGCCTCTTCGGGAAGAGTGAAGTGATGTTCGACTCGATGGAACGGACGCTTTTTTAACTGAGCTCGGGGAGTCAAAAGAAATCACTACGAAAGTTTGGACTTCGGTCACCCCTTCGCACGAGTTCCTATTAGCTCAAACGAGTTAGTACGACCTCGAGTAGGACAATTACTCAAAAGATCCACCAACTAGAATTTTGACACGAAAGAAAGTGAGAACCTAGGAGAATCTACCCTTGGATTCCCTTTTGGAATCTTCCTCGACCACACCAACTCTTGTCCGTACAAGAGTGGTCCCTTCTTGGTACGGATAGGGTTTTACCTTATCCACTTTCCTTTTTCTCAGCCAACAAATTTTCACCTGGGGTTTTGATGTTTACACTTTACCCCTTCTTCTTCAATGGAACAGTGACCTTTGCTCCGGCGTACGGACAAATCTACTTCGGTTCACTGACCACGAATTTCAACAGATCTGGGTTGCTCTTTCGACTCCGGTCTTAAACAACATCGGAGGAAGTCAAAGTCCTCTGAGCTAAGAACCAGCTCGCCGTGTCGTACACTGTTACAGATTCGTAACAACTTTCCGGCGTACGGACAACGTTTTCAAACTCAGAACTTCGATTTTCAAAAAACGAAACAAACCCAAATCACTCAAGAACCACCATTCTTCACCGGTTTCTTCCAAACACAATGGGGTTCGAGTTTTCAGTCACCATTAAAGCTCAAAACAGTCCAAAAATTCACCAAGAAACCCTAGTCACGAAATTGGTACGTCGGGCACTTGTTGGATTCGGAACTCGATGGTGAACAAGAATCAATGGTTGTTTATCCCAAACAACCAACAATCAAACACAATTTTTGAATTTTCTTTTAACACCTTTTTTTTTTTTTTTTTTTTTGTAAAATAACAACACCAACAGTAATAAAACCAAATCAAGAACACGAAACGGAAAACAAAGACACAACGCACGAAAATAAAGATACTTGAACAGGATTTGGGGTTGTAGAAACAAGCCCAAACCGTGCTCTGATACCAAGATGGTACAATGCAAACCCGACGGAGTTGCTTAGCACGAACGCGGAAGATAAACAACAAAAAGGTAAAGATAGAAGCAAGACAAAACTTGCTTCTTTTGAAAGAACAGTGAGGAACCTGTCTCGAAGCTCATTCAAAAGGGACACAAGAATCACCTAAACTATGCAACAATCCTCAAGAGAACATTGCCTCTTGCAAACTGAATGATCAAGAGGAATGTTCAATCGGATTAACCGAAAGCCACAAGTCCATAAAAGCCCTCACCGGGGGTTGCTCACGACGGAGACAAGAAATGTGCTCGGCACTTTCATTCATTCATCAATGTTCAAAAACTAGCTCCTTACAATGAAAGGAAACGAGGTTTATATAGGAAATACTAAGACTAAACTAGTAAAAGGGTCACAGGCGACCAATAGAAATAAGCCACGCAGGGCTGAGTTAAAATGTGTTCGGCAGACTTGACTTCGGTAAGCCTTGGCTTCGGTTCTCGATTGTCTGCTCGAACACACTCGTCCTCTTCAGACGTTCAATTCTCCTCGAGCTCATTGTCCTCGTTCACTTTGCCTTCGGGCTCAAATCTGAAGATAATGCCTTCGATTCTTGAGCTCGGCCACTCAGCTTTGGAGCAATTGTTTTCCTTCGGCCAGGCTAAGTGAACGTGCACATCGTGCAGTAGCTTGGCTTGGCTTCTTGTCATTGGTCTCCTCGGTGGATCGAACGCTTGATCAGCACGTGTTCGGGCTGCATCACGTATAGTATGAGGTACTCAGACTTCCCTCATCAGGTCAACAATAGTAGGCAGGGGTGAGGACACCCCACACTTAAACTCGACATTACATGAACCTGCAATCCAAAGAATCACCTAAAGTAATATACAACCATAAAAATACTAATAAAAATAAATAAAAGTAAAGCAACCAGATTGGGTTGCCTCCCAAGAAGAGCCTTAGTTAACGTCGTGGCACGACGAAGACAACTTCATCACTTTTGTCTCCAACTTGAACTAATGAATTGTCTCCCTAACTTTGCCTCAAACTTATGACTATGGTATTGAGGTGGTGGCAAAAATACAAAAGGACCAAGTAACCAATGTCGCATTTTGCACTTCTTGGCCTTTACATGAGTGATGCCGTTTTGTCTCCTTGGCATCACAAACTCTAAAATATAAGCACCTTGTTCCTCCTCCTTTGGTTTCATCATAGGCTCGGGTGGCTCAATTTTCATCTCACCATCCAAACACAATGTGGAAAAATGATTGGAATTAGGTCCAGTGTGCTTCAATTCTAAAATTGCATTACTTTTGACACCCTCACTTGCACAAACACTAGAGTCCTCAAATATGATGTTTTCTATTTCCTCACTTGACTCTAATGTAATTTTTCAACCTTGGCATCATCAACTAATATTGGGTCGAATGGTAGGAATTCCACTTTTTGCTCCTCAAATTGGCTTCTAAGCTCTTCTATCTCAAATCTACTATTCACGACAACTGATAATTGGGCGTTAGACACCTCAACCATATCACTCTAATTCGCCTCCAAGTCGTGAATAGCCAAGCCAAATCAGTCGATATCTTGTCCGAGCTCCACTCTTTCTTCCATAAATTGCATCATCATATTTGTAAGTTCACTCCTGAAATCCCCATAAGCTTGTAAGAGTTTGGCTTGCTCCATTAGCAAAGTTTCGCAAACAACCTGCACTTTATCGCTCCTGTCAAACTCACAAACATCATTAGAATCATCACAAAAATTATTGGGGGAAGGAGCATGACACTTAGGACAATCATTCCATCGACCACCACACAATTTAAAAAAATTCCAATCAAAGGTGGTAGAAAATTCACATAACCAGTCTCGTAGGGTTGAAAGAGTTGGACAATTTTCTCACAAGTAGGTTCCTCCGCAAAGTAGACAGAGATCCTCAAAATTTGAGCAATCATCATTCGACCAATTTTCATTAATAGATGACATAATAAGACAAGTAACACAATACTAAACTAAACAAAAAATTAAACCTGAATAGATAATAAGTAATCGCTCAAAAAGAAATCAGTCAATTATTTAGTCCCCGGCAACGGCGCCAAAAACTTGTTGCTCCCAACGCACACGCAAGTATACGTGGTCGACAAGTAATAAAGTGATAAGTAGAGTATCGTTCCCACGAGGACTATTCAGACTGGACTCCTAACAAACAATTTCCTATTAACTATTCAGGAATCTTTTTCGATGATGATTGTGAAATTTACTAACTAAAGAAAATAATTAAAAACAAGTAATTGAAATCAAGTATTCAAGAGCAAACTATAGTTGTTATCAATAATAAGGAGAAACGGTCCAGGGTCAGAGTTACGAACAATCTAGTTGATTCTACTTCTTGATTTCCTAGATTGCTAACTACAGATTAAATGTACCCGTGAAAACCTTTCGATTCTTCACGGTCTATGCAGGCTACTTCAATCCCTATATATCTATGGATTGAATCACGTGCACGCATTAACGAATTCTGTGATTAGTTAAGCTAGGCGAGCAAGTATATGTCTATCCAACTCACAAATTGGTTCCCCGATGCCCAGGTTCACAATCAAGCCATATTCATTCTTATTGCGTTCATAAATTCCCTCTTTCGAGTTCAATCTAAAAACCATACATAGTGTTAAATTATCAGGCCTCAATAACCAAACAATTATGATCAAGAAAGAATAAACAATCCGTAATGGTAAATCAATATATAGAAATCAACTTTCAAACATCAACCTTCATGTATTTACTCTAACCCTAGAACGAACAAACTATAGAATTAAGGAGAAAAATAAGAGAGAGAGAGAGAAAGAACTTGTTTAGAAGACATCTAGGGCTCCTCCCTCTCCTCCCAAAACTTGCTCCAAACTCTGAACTTCCCTCAAAAACTAACTAAAAGAGTATTGATAGGGTTTACAAAGGCTTAGTAATAAGTTACACCTAAGCCTAGACGAAATAGGACTCCAAAACCCGCTCCAAGGGCGTTGTAGCTGGCACCCCGCACCCCCGAACGCGCCAAGACAAGCAGAACCTGTCGAAATCCAGGCGCCTTTGGAGCGCCCCGCGCTGGGAAAAGCGCCAGAAGCCGAGCGCCTTGGGAGGCGCGCCGCATGGCTCATCGCGCTAGGCCAAATCCTGCTCCTCCTTGCTCCGCAGCTCGCATCGCGTTGTGCCTTCGTATGTTCGACCCAATCCTCAATCAAAATCCAATATTTTCTTGCTCGATCATGCTCTTTAAAGCTCCAATTGCACTTCATAACAACCTACAATAATGCGATACAAAATTAGTGCAAAATCACATTCATTAACTAGAAAACGGGCGAATAAAATACTCAAACGTGTGGAAATATTAAGGAATTATAGGCATAAAATGCCAAACATCATGACACAAATTTTGTTGGGCTGCCCCTGTCCGGTATCGGACTAGCCTGGCCTGACTGACAGGTATACTCATACCTCAGGGGTTAAGTTAGTGAATATAACATTAACAAAGGTGATGGATAAAAATTATAAATAAATAATTTTTATAATTGATGAAAGAAAATTTTAATGATCCACTTTTAACATAACAAAATAGTAACAAACCTTTGATGTGTTCTGCTCGAATCCTCCTCAAGGATCTTAATTATTTTGTTACAAAATGATTTCACTTAATTTACCAACATTTTAGAATACCTGTGGATAAATTTCCCCTGTTAGCACACTACACAGATCATATAAACAATTAAAAAAGTAACTTTAACAAATATTTGGATATTCGAAGGAGATGAATGAAGAATAGAGTTGGAGAAAAGTATAAAAGGACGAATCAGAAGATTGAGCTTCTTAATGTACGACTTGTACCAATTTTTATACGCGCATTAAATATAGAAAATGTAATGATCACAAGATTAAGAGTCTGTTTGGCCAAGGTTCTGAGGAGCCAGAAGTGCTTATTTTTCTCCAAAAGTGCTTATTTTAAAATTTTGGGGAGTTTGGCCAAGCTTCTAGGGAAAAATACGTGCTTTTGAGTGGCAGCAGAAGCTGTTTTTCTGCTGTGGTGAAGAAGCTGAAAAAAGTAGCTTCTTGAAAAAATAAGTGTTTTTTATTATTTGGGACAAGAATACCCATTTCAAACTTCCATATTTAATCAATATACCCATTTTCGTAATTTAGTAATTTTTTTAAATATTGATCAAACACAAATTAATAGCAAAAGAACTTCTCTAAAATTTGGCCAAACACAAACTGCTTATCTCGTAAAGCACTTCTTTGAAAAGCACTTTTGATAAAAAGCACTTCTCAAAATAAGCTATTTTGGCAGCTTGGCCAAACAAAATCTTGAGTATCATAATTTCAGTAAATAACCAGGCACATCGCTAACGAAGTAATGAAAATAGAACAACTATTATTACTACTACAGTGGTCGCATCAATCAAAAGTAAGTAGATAACAACTTAACAATCAAAAAGTATACTTAACATTTAGCTCTGTATTGGACGATTTCTGTTCGATCACAAGAAAGACGGATTTGGTTATATGACAAGGCATTAATTGATTTCGAAGACGTTGTGATCGGAAAGAAACAACTTCGATCGACTGTGTGATCGATTATATGTTGTTGTGATCAGGTAATTTCGAAGGCAATGTTCTAACGGATAATGCAGCTTGTCCTCATCCCAAATTTATCGGAACGGATTTAGCAGATTCGGCGGAAGTGGGTGAAGATAGGCAACTGCTGAAAGAGAAACGTGAAGAGGTGAAGTTCTTCTAGGGTTGGGAATTCTCCATCATTTCAATCTATAAATAAGACCTTATGCTTTCATTTGAGGACACGTTCATCTGAACAACATTACTCTCAGTCTTCAAACCATACACTTTCTCCTCACTACACCATTGTTATTTTCTCATCATATTAACATCAAGTTGTTGTTATTCAAAGCAATCATTGTACTTAGATATTCAGTCGTGGCTGGGTTTAAACGTGGAAGAAGATCCATCTCTTTCACTGAAGCACCATCCTCCGATTCTTCAATACAATAAGCTTTTATCGCTTTATTTATTTTATCATCTGCTCATTTAATCGTTGCTTGTTTTGTTGTCTGCTTACTACTTACGTCGTTCATTACTTTGATTTGCTGCTTTCGATCTTGTTAACTTATTGTCGTTATTCTGATTGCATAGGATAATTTGTCAACTTACTCGTTAGTATAAATCACGTCAAGTGAATTGCTAGTATTGTTTCACGATCACATTATCTGATTGAATACATTTCTATCACACTCATCTGTCATCGTATCTAGCATTGTCATCGTATTTGATTAAAACCGAGCATTCAACTTTAAACGGAATCGAAGTCATAATTTGTCCTCGACAAGAAATTTGATTGGAATCATCTCATCGTGAATTATTAGTTCGTCCTTTGCTCTGATTTTGTCTATTTATACTTGCCTTCGAATCATTTATTTGTACTTGACATCGTATTTGCATCTATGAAATCGATATTCATACTGTCTTCGAATTAAGTCCCTAAAAATCGACTGCTTGTCAACGTAAACTGCTCATCAATCGATCGAATTGAGATATAAAATGGTCGTCTTAGATTCAACTAAATATAAATTTAATTGTAAAACCCGATACATTTTTAGGAAATACAATTTGGCGCCCACCGTGGTGTCTAGGCAATCGATTTATTCTGAAATTTGAATCGTTTGATACTACTTACGTTTGCTTCCTTGTCTTGAAATGGCAGATGAACGCAACATCGACGCTACCACCGCTTTGAACGGTCAACAACAGCTCAATCCCAATGACGAGGTTCATGTTCCGACCAACGTTGAAGCGGTCGATGAATCTACCAATCACGAGCAGGATCCAACTCATGACGACATTCCTGCTTGTTCACGGTTGAATGCGCCCCGAGGGCAGCGACCGGGTAAGGAGCCCGTGGTCGAAACTGAGTCAGGAGATGCAAATGCGGCACTAATGGCGTATTTGAAAAGGCATGATGCTCAGTTCGAAATGATACAAGAACAATTGAGGGTCCTATCTAGCTCTATCGGAAATAGAGCACGCACCCCTCCGATCACACCCCCAGCAAGCATTCCGACTTCGGTTCCTCAGGGCACCGTAACAGGGGGACTTGCAGCGGGGGTCGGATCTGGGGGATCGGGTACAGCCGCCGTAGCTAAGGGAGCTCCGGCCTCAGTTACGACAGAAGTGAGAATGTTGGCTACGATGCAAACCTTGTTGAATGACACAGTGGATAAAAAGTTCGATGAAATAAAGTCGTTTATGGAGAAATTGCCAGGTGTTCCGAAGTTAACGGACGAAGTCGCTAAAAAATCAATTTCAAAGCGTCCGTTCCCAGCAAGTGCAGCCCCAATGCCCATTCCTAAAACTTTCAAATTACCAGAAAGTTTGAGATACGATGGAACCACAGATCCAAGGGATCACATTGATATGTTTTCAGTTGCAGTTCAAGCGAACGACCTGACTTCGGAGGAAATCAATTCGGTCAGTCTTAAGAAGTTTTGTGAGACATTGAAAGGAGCGGCATTGAAATGGTATCTGCAGTTTCCCGAAAACGAGATATTGAGTTTTGATGACATGTCAGCAAAGTTCATTCGATCACATACTGGAGCAAAAAAGATAGCACCAAGGGTGGAAGATATCTTGAACGTTAGGCAGCAGCCCGGGGAAACTATCAAACAATTTGTGAAATGGTTCAACGATGAGAAGATTCATATCCCGAATCTCGAGGAAAGGTGGGCTTGTTTGACTTTTGCTAACAATTTGCGCACTGATTCGATAAAGGCATGGAAGTTGAAAGAACGTCTCAGGGAGATCGATGCATGGACATTTGATGCGCTGTATCGTGAATGTGAGCCAAGGATTAGGGCTGAGGAGGAGGAGTTGCAGCTAGCCCGAAATAATTATCATTATGATTGACCTCCACCACGGAGAGTCGAAAACGATAGGCGAAACTACAGGGACCAACGATGGGAGCCCTACAGTTTCCCTTGAATGGGGAGCAACAACCACGAAGCTGGTAGTTCGAAGAATCAGCCAAAGAAAGAGCAGTCGAACACATCTTCGGCTTCGAAGGATCGACCACTCCCTCCAAAAGTGACGGAGTACAATTTTTGCATATCGACACCAAACTTGGTGAATCACTTGAGGGGGATGGGTGAGAAGTTTGTAAAGTTTCCAGGTCGCATAAAAACAAATCCAAACACAAGGGATGAGAATCTATGGTGTGCATTTCATCATGACTTCGGCCATACAATGGAAGATTGCAAGGCATCTGGTCGAATTATTGACTGACAGAGGACGAAACAATTTTGATAAGAAGAAAGACGATGAGCCGCCAAAACCTCCTGCTCCTAGGAAGACGGTAAATGTTATTACCGGAGGAGATGACGTTTGTGGAGTGACCTACACTACAAAGAAATATGCAAAGGTCTCGTTTACACGAGACAAACGAACACGAGATGACATGAATGATGAGATTGTGTTCGGGGATTTCGACTTCGATGAAAGGATTCATCCCCATCACGATGCGCTTGTAGTCACGATGAAGATCGACGATGCCGATGTAAAAAGGGTATTAATCGATGCTGGCAGTTCGGTTAATATCATACATACAAGGGTAGTCGAACAGTTGCAGTTGAGTGATAAGATCGTGCCTCGCTCAACAGTGTTGTCGGGTTTCAACAACTCGAGCAAAGTGACCGTTGGAGAATTCACGATTAAGACCTATGCAGAAGGTGTTGAGAGTGAAACGTCGTTTCAAGTGATGAAAGGAGAGATGGTATACAATGTGATATTGGGTCGACCGTCGATTCACGCTATGGGAGCGGTCCCGTCGACCCTACATCAAGTTGTAAAATTCCCGACCCCATGGGGAATTCTTGAAATTAGAGGCGAGCAGAAGGCTTCACGAGAATGTTACTCAGTAGCAGTTAAGGATGGCTTTCGATTGTAGCAATCACAGCTAGTGGAACCCGTGGCCGGAAGCTTCACTTCGGTTCCGTCATATGCTTCGTCACAATTACCGGAATTCGAAGTCAAAGGCGACTTCGCACAGGTCCCACCATGTGTGAGAGAACGTATAAACAAAAAGCTGGAGACTCTACGATAGAAGAATTAGAAGAAGTAATGTTATTCGATGATAAGACTGATCGAAAAGTCTGTGTGGGAGCAGAATTGGATCCCCAAGTAAAAAAAAAAATCATATCCTTCCTCAAGGATAATTCTAATTGTTTTGCTTGGTCCCACACAGATATGGTGGGGATCGATCCAAAAGTTGCCACACACAAGTTAAACGTCGATCCAAAACATCGATCGGTGAAGCAAAAGAAACGGCCGAATAGAGGATTTCAAAGGAAAGTGATCAACGACGAGGCAGAAAAACTGCTAATGAATGGGTTCATTAAGGAGGTCAAGTATCCTGAATGGCTTGCAAACACTGTAGTGGTACCAAAGAAAAAGGGCAAGTGGAGGGTATGCGTCGATTATACCGACCTCAATAAAGCCTACCCAAAGGACTCGTTCCCATTGCCTCACATCGATAGGCTGATCGATTCAACGGCAGGGCACGAAATGTTGAGCTTCTTGGATGCCTATTCAGGCTATAATCAAATTTCGATGGACCCATTGGATCGGGAGAAGACGTCGTTCATCACAGACATGGGGACTTATTGCTATACAGTCATGCCCTTCGGCCTTAAAAATGCTGGCGCTACTTATCAGCGTTTGGTCACCACTATGTTCAAAGATTTGATCGGGAAAATCATGGAAGTGTATATCGATGACATGTTGGTCAAATCTCTTGAGAAGGGAAATCATTTAAGTCATTTGGAGGAGACGTTTACGATACTAAGGCGGTTCAACATGAGATTGAACTCGGAGAAATGTGCGTTCGGGGTTGGATCCGGTAAGTTCTTGGGATTCACCGTATAGAAAAGAGGAATTGAGGCCAATCCGGACAAAATCAAAGCAATTGAAAGCATCCCCGAGGACCTGACAACGGTGAAAGAAGTTCAACAGCTGATCGGTCTAGTAGCCTACCTCAGTAGGTTCATCTCGAGGTTATCTGAACGATGTCACAAGTTCTTTTCGGTGCTAAGGAAGAACAAAAGCTTTGAATGGACACCAGAATGCAAGAAGGCTCTCAAAGAATTAAAGCAATACCTTTCCAATCCTCCGCTCCTGGCAAAACTGATCGAAGGAGAAATGCTGCTGATCTACTTGGCCGTCTCCGATGTTGCTGTAAGCGCTGTCCTCATTCGCAAGGATAGACGTAACCAATTTCCTATCTATTATGTTAGTAAAACACCGTTGGATGCGGAAACAAGGTATCCACACCTAGAAAAACTAGCACTTGCACTAGTCACTGCTGCACGAAAACTAAGACCTTATTTCCAATGTCATTCAATATCTGTCATAACTACTTTTCCATTGCGAAATATTTTATATCGGCCAGATCTCTCTGGTCGATTAATGAAATGGGCAGTCGAGCTGAGTGAGTACGACATCACTTACCAGCCTCGCACCGCCATAAAATCTTAAGTTTTAGCTGATTTTGTAGCGGACTTTAGCGCTAACATCTTCCCGGAAGCAAAAAAGGAAGAATTGATGATGAGAGATCCAGATCCCGGAGTCTGGATAATGTATACCGATGGAGCTTCAAACGTAAAAGGGACTGGCCTCGGAATCTTGCTAATAGCCCCTACCGGTGAGAAACTCAGGTATGCGATGAAAATTACATGCAAAAACTAACAACGAGGCCGAATATGAGGCCCCCGCTGCAGGTTTAAAGATCACAAAAGACTTGAAGGTCGAACGACTAGACATCAAAAGTGATTCTCAGTTAGTAGTAAATCAAGTCCAATGCGATTTTTGTGTTCGAGATCCGAGGATGCAGCAGTTGCTCGAGAAAGTACAAAATCTCCTTACATCTTTCCAGGAATGGAAAATAGCTCAGATACTGAGGGAGGACAACATCGAAGCAGACGCCTTAGCCAACCTGGGTTCTGCAGCAGTCATCGATGGGAAAATCGATGAAACAGTGGTTCATCTGTTCGAATCCCCCACTCTGTCGGAGCATCAAAGAGGTAAACAACGTCAATCATACTTGGGATTGGAGAAACAAATACTTGTCTTATTTGCAGGCAGGCACCCTTCCCAGTGACAAAAAATCTGCCCGATCACTCAAAGCTAAAGCGGCAAGATATTGTCTCTTAGAAAACCAGCTCTACAGACGAATGTTCAGCGGCCCTTTAGCGAAATGTGTGTGACCAGATGGAACAAACTATGTGTTGAAAGAGGTTCACGAAGGCGAGTGCGGCAACCACTCCGGCAGCAAATCATTGGTTCAAAAGATCCTAAGATCTGGATACTATTGGCAAACGATCGCAGATGACGCCAAAGAATTCGTCCGCAAATGTGACAAGTGTCAACGATTTGGCAACCTCATACATCAACAGGCAGAGCCACTTCATTCGGTCACGTCAACGTGGCCATTCATGAAGTGGGGAATGGATTTGGTCGGGCCGCTTCCAACAGCGCCCGGTGGGGTAAAGTTTATCTTAATTCTTACGGATTATTTTTCTAAATGGGTAGAAGCTATTGCTTTGGCTAAAATTCGTGAACAGGAAGTTATCAAATTCATTCATCAAAATATCATCTGTCATTTTGGGATCCCGAAAGAGATCACATGCAACAATGGTAAACAGTCCGTAGGAAGACGGATCACTGCCTTCTTCGAGAAATGGGGGATCAAGCGAATTGCCTCAACACCTTATCACCCCAGTGCAAATGGACATGTTGAGTCTTCCAACAAAACAATAATCGAGTACTTAAAGAAAAGGATGGGCGATTCAAAGGGAAATTGGCCGAACGAACTCCCCGGAGCGCTGTGGGCTCATCGGACAACGGTGAAACACAGCACCGGCGAGACACCGTTCTCACTTGTCTACGGAACAGAAGCACTGATACCGGTCGAAGTTGGAGAACCCAGTCTTCGGTTTGCCCACTCTACTGAAGAAGCAAACAAAGAGGCTAAACTTGGTCGAAGCAAAAAAGGACATGGCATTTGTTCGAATACAAGCACAGAAACAAAGGGCAGAAAACTACCTCAACAAAAAAAGTCAGGTATTGATCTTTTAATGTAGGTGACTATGTGCTGAAGGTCAAAAGACCAAAGAAGGATGAGCCCAACGAAGGCAAATTAGGAGCAAATTGGGAAGGACCCTATCGGGTCAAGGCAGTAATCGGGAAAGGTTCATACCAACTCGAAACAATGGACTCCAAGCCAGTCGACTTCAATTGGAATATCACACAATTGAAGAAGTACTACTTTTGAGGTTCTACGGTATCATCAATCCTCATCTTCTACTTTCCTTCGCAAATTTTCATTCTTATTCTTCCTCCATCGGAAAGAGTTGTTTAATCGATTATTTGGTTATTTGATTACTTGATACTAACACTTTTAGATGATAGGCATAGTTGGAATCGAATGATGACAAACATTACCCACAAACACCGAGCTCAAAACGCTCCGATCGGGGTCGATAAGTCTGACGAACATTCTAACGTGGTCTTCCTCTATAACGGTTTTCTCAGTTTTTGTTTTCCAATGACTCCGTTTCAGGACCAGTGTTCGGCCACTCATTCTTCATTCCCAAACACTGGGGGGATGGGGGAGATGGAGTTAGCATGATGGTCATCAGCGGATACTGGGGACTGCCCAAGAACCGGGGACTTCCCATCGGAAGGAGGAACGAGATCGATTGAAGGCAACACCGGGAACTTGTTCAAAATTTGAAAAAAGTTCCAACATTCACTCAAACTGGGGACTCGTTCAGAGTTCGACAAAAGTTCCAACGTTCACTCGAACTGGGGACTCGTTCAAAAAATTTTGACAAAAGCTCGAAGACCCCAACACTCACTCGAACTGGGGACTCGTTCGCACTTCGAATCGAACTTTGACGCTTTTATTCAAAGTCAAGGGTTATCCGTTTAGATGAGTTGTGGCATGTAAGCGATCCGTCAGCGATCAAAAGTCTATGCCTTCAAACGGCCGCATGTTGTAATCGATCGAATCATACGATCCAAAATGTATTAAAAGCCTATTAGCGGCTCACTTCAATAATATGCAACACTTTGGTTATATTTTCAAGTTTTCACATTTGTTCGACTCGTGTGATCGGTTCAAATTTTAGCGAATTTTACAGTTCCAAATTTTTCACCAAGTGTTAAATAATTTTTCATTCAGAACTCATAAAAAATGTTCGAAGAGTGCATTACGTGAAAGTGAGACGTCATTTTTCACTACGCACTAAAAGACATTGCCCCCCAATCATATCTCTTTCGACGACTATCGTTAAACATCAAAATTTTCGAACGATTAAGTCATCTTCGAAAAAAAAAAACAATACAGCAATGAAAGGAAAATAATTTCATTCATATAAAACGTATATGTACATAGCTGGTCATACGACCACATTACATTAGGTTTCAAAAATGACTAAAATAACTAGTCGAAAACAGCTTCAACTCATTCATCACCATCCCCATCGGAACCTTCATCGGAGGAACTTGCTGGGAGACCAAGATCTTCACGAGTCAACCGCACAATGGCAACGGCGTCACTTAACTCGGCAGGAACATCAATGTCTCGATCCAGCATCTCTCTAAGGACATCACGTCTTGATTCGGCTAACACGAGGTCCTTCTTCTTTTCAAACTCTTCCTCGAGTTCGCGCCTTAAGATGCTGGACTCCTTTTGAAGCAACAGGTTCCTTTCCGTCAGGCTATCAGCTTGAACCTTTAAATCCTCGTTGCCTTTGCGGAGGACGTTCAACTCTTCGAACTTATCAGCTAGCTCCCGATCTTTGCTCTCCAAAGCAGAGTTGAGTTCGGCTAATTTTAAATCGAAATTGGCCTCATGCTCGCTTAGCTGTAGGTTCAGAGCTTGGATTTGGGATTCCAACTCCGACTGACGAAGAGCATGATCATTCATACTCTTGTCGAAGTTGGCAAAAATTTCAACATGCTTGGCCTCTGCAGCTTTAAGCTCCCGATGCAAGTTCTCTCCAGCCGAAGTAAGATGAATAATTTGTTCGTTCAAGACTTTGGCCCCATCTTGAAGCTGGCGAATCTGATCGACAGTCTCGATCGCCATTATGCAGTTCTGAAAACAAGTTGACAGTTGAAGTTCATAAAAGTTATGCAAAGTAAAAAGAAAATTTTAAAGCATGGACTTTACCCTGAAAGCACCAAAAGAAATCTTAGAGGGCAGACTCAGATCTTCGTGCGTGTTCAATCGAGCTTGCTCCTCGAGCCAATGACATCGAACAGATAATCTGCCAACCGCTTTGGGCACCTTAGCAAATCAATGTTGGGTGGCACTTCTATCGTAAGCGATCTGCCACCCCTCTTTTCAGATTCACCCAAAGCGGCAAAGGCAGCAGCTTCTTCGCCCCGAGGAAGAGGCACAATCGGATCAGCATGATCCACACCAAAAAACGACGACCCCATTTCTTCATCGTACTTAGACTTCGTCGTCGCTATCGGCCGATCCAAAGCTGGCATTTTCCCTTTCGCTGGATCCTTTTCCTCGAGTTCGCGGTCAAAGGCCTCAATCATTTCCCCTCGGTTTTCAGGAGCAACGCCCAAAGAAACGAGGGCATCTTCCCTACTAGGCAAGCCCCCCGAGCCCGAATTGACCTTTTCAGCTACAGAGGAAAGATGATAGTTATCCACTGAAAGATCTCCCTGTTCAGCCACCTTGAGTTGGATGGCTGTCTCTTGGAGTCTTTCTTTAACTGGCTTCTTGGGATGCCTCACTAATCGGTCTGAACCCGATTCGTCCCCGGTTTCTTCTCCCTCGATGTCGATAACCGAGGTCGTTCCTTCGGCGGCTTTCGCCGCTGCAACCGCTTAACTTATTCCAGCGATCACATCCTCTATGGTTTGGGGCGTAGCCGATGAACTACCCCCTTGCCCTTTCTCCACCACCACCACCTTGGGCAAATATTTATTCTTTAGCTCTTGAAAGGATTTCTTTTTCTTCTTCGGAAGGGGAGCGTCATCGACTTTCTCTCCGCCCTCGGGTTCAGCTTCTTCATCACTTGGCTCACCTCCAGTGCCCGTGATGCCTATAAGAAATTTGAGGAGTGTCAAAAAGCGTCAAGGGATTGCAAAATCAATATAAGTTTCAGTCAAAGTTACCATGATTTTTGGATTTGAGCTTTTTCAAAGCCGCGACCGGTTTCCAAGCCCTTTGATCGTTGGTCGTTTTGTCAAGCACCCTTATCAGCCACGGTATGATATCGGTTACTTGATCGAACAAGACTACATCGGCTGAAAAAATTTGGGAAAAACCTCTTAAGAGTTTAGAATCGTAAATTCGTTCAAAAAGAGAAAAACGAACAGACAGAACACTTATGGGTTCGATTCCAAATGCTTGGGAGCAGCCCTTTTTCAAGGTCGGTTAACTGCTCCGTAGGGATAAAGACAAAGCGTTGATCCCTTCCCCGAAGATCGTCATCGTTGTCAGATATCAAGGCCCGCTGACCTCGTTTAGCTAAATTTATTACCCCTCATTTGTAAACACGAGGGGAATAGATATTAAGAATATGGCGAAGTGTCAGCTCCACCTCCGCTTCTCTGCGATACACCGCATAATCACTATCGTTCTCCATATCATCGGAGAAAGCTGCCCAAGGCAAACGTTGTACATTTTGCAAAATTCCTCGATCACGTTATCGACCGGGAGAGAAAATCCAATGGTGAAAGGATAGGTCAAAACCACGGAATGGTCCTCAATGTGAGTTGCCAATGACACGACCCAGAATCCGGTTAGGCCATGCGGGCACCCGACATCCTCCCCTAGACCCGTCGGGCGTGCCCTTACCAACTAAATTAGGAAAATAAATATAATAATTCATAAATAAGAACGAGACCTAAAAAAACACGGACATACTGCTACCTGTAAGCTCTACAAAAGAAATTACAGCTGACTATCCAACATACTAGGTTTAGGGTTATCCAGACTAGACATCTAAGAGTACAAAAGAAAACAGATACCTCTTGAAGGGAGCAAAATGCAACTAAAATAATAAACAATGAACTGGTGGCCATCCGAAATAAAGCTGGCCCACCCTGACAACCGAAGTCGTCTTCGCTCCTTCACAACGTGGCCAACTCAATCCTGGAGCGAACCTGCCGAAACGAAATAGATAGACAAGAAACAAACAACAACAAGGGTGAGTCAAAAGGACTCAATAAGTGGGGCAGACTAGCCACCTCAAAGAATAGGATAGCTGGTCAGGGAGAAAAAAAATAGATAGACCAAATTCCTTTTATTTAAATTATAAAAAGGCAGAGCCAGATAACAACCGGAAACACGTAAGAAACTTATAAACTCAACCAAGGATGCGTGCCAGAAACATATCAACAAATAAGCAATGCACATATAAGCAGAACAGTAATCATGTACCGCAAGTCTACACAATGGTATGAATTGAGATGAAATGAAATGAAATGAAGTGAGATGAAATTAAATGAAATGAAATATGATGCAAAAGGTCACATGTGCCAAATGAATGGAACGGAATCCTCCTGCTCCGAGGGCGGAATCCTCCTACCCTTAATATGATGTAATGGAGCGGAATCCTCCTGCTCCGAGGGCGGAATCCTCCTACCCTCAATATGATGCAATGGAGCGGAATCCTCCTGCTACTAGGGCGGAATCCTCCTACCCTCAATATGATGCAATGGAGCGTAGTCCTCCTGTTCCGAGGGCGGAATCCTCCTACCCTCAATATGATGCAATGATAACCCTTCACCGGCGCGGGGCTCTCATCGACTGCCGGGAAGTATATGTCAAATCACAGCCAGAGTACAATGCCCAGATCCTCAATGCAATACCAACAACATAACATAACATATAATATACAAGGTAAATCCAAAGCTAAGGCGTAAGGAGTACGCCTATCGACAGCTACACACGTAAGGAACACGTGGTAGAAAATCCACGAGGCCAGGTGCCTCCAAAGAAGTGGATATAAATACTTACCTCTTCCAAAAGTTTGTATTGCTAATCAACAACCGCTTTATCCATTGATTTCATTGCCAAATGATCCAACTCTATTCAATAAGCAGAAAAATATATCAAATTAGGCTAAAGGCTTCATTCCTTACGTCTTAGGGTAATCCAGTTAGAAACCTGATACCCTATTCGCATACCCAATACGCAGGCCAGACCTATGTACAGGGTTTATGGTCACATGACCAAACCCTAAATAAATTACATTTATAAGTTTCCCATAACTCCCTGAGTACGAATATATAATCAATTTCATTATCAGGGTCCATTTTACCCTTTAAACTATTAATTGAACTTATTAAAACGATGTATAATATTCCAAGTTTTACCGTTAAAACATATTCAAACACACGTAATAAACTCAAATAATATATTAGGATCATTACCTGAATGTTTCAGGGTGAAAATTCTACTTTTCTCCGGCCCCTTTTCTTATTTTCTGGCATTTTCTCTGTAAAATTTTCCTCAACTTCGGTTTTGTTCTCTTTCTCGTTTTCACTCTGTTTCTGTTCATTATAAAGTGATGTCCTTAGCTTAGGACCACCGACTTCATTCCTTTTCTTTCTTTCTTTTATCTTTTTCTTTTTGTTTTATTTTATTTACTTTTCGCGACAAAAATTAAAACGGTACCCTACGATATTCCAAATAATTCCAACTTTTGCATAGCAGTTATACAAAATATATGTAACATACTCGCGAAGGCGGATCTCAAATTGGACTTCTGAAACTCAAGATGCGAATTTAAATAGAAAAGTCAAATTATTTAACTTTCAGCATTTTAGCGGAAACTAGCCGAACAACATCGAAATTCACTTTTGAAAGTTTACAAAAATCACAAATAATCATACGAATCTAACGGCGCTTTTGAATTTCGAATCGGAGCTCATTCGGCAAAACCGAGCTCGAAAATCTCTTTTTAATATTTATCGCCAATAAAAACTGAAACCTTCTTCCGATGCCTACCAAACGAGGTCTGATTTAACCCAAATTTTACAGACAGGTCCTAATGGAAATTATGAATATTTTAAAATTATCAGCACGCCAATCGGAGTCCTAACTTCCGGAACGACTGACTGAGGTCGTTTCATTCTCCTCCACTTAAACTCTCGTCCTTCCTCGAACGAGCCTAAGTCTAAGGCAAGATTCACGCTGATAACAAAAGAACTTGCACGACCTTCATAAGCTACTCCACGGGTATTATTTCCTGATTACAGGATCAGAATTATAATACGCATATCGAACTTTTGGAACAAGATATATCTGGATAATATGATAACACCATTGCCCAACTTATTCTGACTAAACTGACCCTTCCTCGATAATCACCCCTTCGATATATCTTTTGATATAGAACAGGTCGGTGGAACTAAAAATTAGCTCACGCTTGATGCAATAGGGGAAGCTTTTGAAATACCTTGTCACTACACACTATAGAAGATTTGATGCAAGCTATATTATTTTTACAAATGCACTATGCAACATCTTAGTTGATTTTAGTGTTGTTCCGCAAGCTCCTCGTGGGAATGTAGTTACTCATATCCTAATGTATGTCGAAGGTTCATCTGAACAGGGTCTATCGTATAAGAATAAGGGTCACGTAACTACTACTGGATAGTATGATGTAGACCAAGAATGATCTTCAGACTGAACATCTACCTCAGGGTATTGTCTTTGAATTGGAAATATTATGACTTGAAAAAGTGAAAATAAAAGAGACATGTAGTTGGACCATGGGCTGAGGCAGAATACCAACAACAAAATTGATTACATGTGCACTTATAACGCTAAAGTGACTTCTCAAAGAGTTGGGGTGTGAAGAAGATATGCCAATGATGGATGAGCGACAAGCTGCACTAGATCTTTAACTCTAAATTTTTCATGAAGTAAAACAACGTCAGTATGAGGATCCAGTTTTGGTTGAATACAGACAGATAGCCAGAAGAAAAATGGAGTCACCATACATGGTTACTACTGACGGTGTTCTCATGTATAAAGATAAATTGTGTCCCTGATGTTACAAATTTACGTGGACAGATTATGATAGAGGCACACTATTCCAAATACACTGTTTATCCAGGTTTGATTAAGATGTACCATGATCTTAAGCAGAGTTATTGGTGGGACGGAATAAAGTGTGACATAGCAGAATTTGTGGCTTAGTGTTCTAATTGCCAGCAAGTTAAAGTCGTGTCATCTTTCCAGACTTTATGTTTTTAGCAGATAGGTACATATATATGATTAGGTTGCCAGCTTATCTCTGGCATCAATAGATTAATAGTGAGTTTAGTGTCGTGGCCCTAGGTTGAGTCGTGACAAAAGTGGTACCAACGCCTTAGAGATTTAGTATTACCATTCAGTATTTGGAGGAAGACTTCTCCACTTAAAGCACAAACTCATGCAACTATTTGAATAGGAATAACCATCCTCGCACAGTCTGCTGGACTAAATAAGATTTAACTAAAAGCTGAACGTAGGAAGACCTAAGCTACCAACCACCCTTTCGAGTTGCCAACCAGCTACAACTCTCGAGTTCACAACTCCATACCTTTGCCGTAAACACCACCGCCTGATGGATGGTACTTCTATATAAAAATTTCGGCAGAGTTTCCCCTGAAATTGGATGATCTGCAAAAACAGAACCAGCACTATGCTATACATGGGAATGGATACCCGGATAAACTGATATCCAAAACAATAGTATGCTTACCCGGCTACAATATCATGTACTCTGGCTCAACACAGGGAACGTCACAAACGGCTACCAATCGCCCAAGCTCACTAGTGTCGGACGAAGAAGAAATGGAAATGGATCGAGGATAGAAATAATTAGAGCTTCAGGAAGTTCATCTTCTTTTTTGCTTGGCTGCCAAAGCTAGACTACTTCCAAGTCAGGCGAGCCAAAGAATCGCAATTGAAGAGATAGACATTAAATAAGCTTTATGAAAAAACATCCATACCAATTTAACCTCCCAATAAGAAGGAAACTCTGACAATTTACCAGAATACCCTTTTATAACTAAGACAAGCTCATAGAATAACATGACTCTACTAGAATCTCGAACCAAGAGGAGACACATAGATCGAGCATTACTTACCAGCCACTTTACACCGGAAGAAACAACGACACTTCTTGATGGTGACGAATAAGAATCCCATCATCCTACCAACACTGATTTCCGAGGAGAGAGGTAAAATGACTTGACATAATAAGAGAAAGTGGTACAACAGGATGCCAAGCAGACAATACCGACACACTCTCTCTCAAATTTCTCACATTTAAACCAGTTCAACTAGGAGGATCTCAGAAATGCCAGGAATAAATCATACAAGAAGCTCACCACTCTATCGCAACTGGTTCTTAATAGAAACAATATCCAAGGAAACCATGGAACATGCTATGACAAAAAATCTCCAGATCGATCGGAAGAGTCAAATCTTACTCACATATAAGGGAAGAAGAAACACATGGGTCTACTACATCGGATGCCTCAGCATCCTGCCAGGTTGGCAGTTCATAAAACTGCCTCTGCGGCTGAACTAAGCCGCTACACTGATAATTACCTTCTGAAGAACCACTGCCACCACGCTCTCAACCTCTACGGGATGGTGGCATTTCTCTGGATGATTGAGATCTAAATAAAATTCCCTGCGACATTGCAGGTGCCTGAGGCCGAGAGAAAGGACGACGGCCTACTTGCCGGAATAAGGCAAAATTACTCAAAGGATAACCAGATTCACGACAATGATAACACCCTTTCGACTAAAATGGAAGCTGGAAAGATTGTTGATAGCTGTAAAGAAAAGACTGAATCTGATCTTGACGAGATACTGGCACACTCTAAGAATCACGTGACACACGCTGAGATAACCTGGAAGGTGACCTCCCAAAAATAATCAGAACTCTTACCTCCAAATGAGGTACCATGGTTAACCACTAGGGCCACGAGATCTCTTGCTCTCCCGCTCTAACTTATGGTATGCCTCGTACCTCTGAGAAAAATTAACAACAACATCAACTGAAATTTCGGCCTCAATCTCTCGAGCCATCTGAGATCTTAAGGAAGGAGAAAGGTCATCAGTAAATCTTTGAATCTCTCGAAAGGCTCATGGACTAGTTCTAATACGTATTCAGCCATTCCATAGAATTCAATCTCATATTCTTAAACACCACCAGGTTAACCGACAGGCTACCCTGTCCAATCCACTCAAACTGGCAACATCTTTCATCTCGCTTGCTACTTGAAAGGAACTTTTCTACGAATCTAGAAGAAAAACCGAACCAAGTTAGTTAATAAGAGATCGGCCCACGAATTCAAGGCTGGACCCTTGAAACTGGAAAGCAGAATAATCAACACCATACCGCTCGATATAATCAAGAGTCTGAAGAATACGCTGACATCATTTATTTTAAAAAAATCACGAGGTTTATCTGATGTATTGCTTAAGAATATTGGAAAGTTCAACAGCGTAAAATAATGCAACCTCTTTGGGCACTCGAACCGAACTGTTACCTCGGCTAGCTAACCAGCCAGAACAATTGGTGGCACAACACATGCTGCATTTGGAACATATTTTACTGGGGCAATATTAAGAACCAGAAAAGGAGCTCCCTGAGATCGAACGTCTGCACATGCGACAACCTCATAACCTACCTAGCGAATAATAGGTTTTTTTGCGGTATCTGCATCACAAAGATTCTCGTAAAAGCATCGTAGAGAGCCAAGGGAACCACAAGGCCCTGCTCCCTTGCCCATCGCGAGCTCGTACAGCTGGCACCTCCGTAACTAGATCGTCAGCACAATCAAAAACTCTCGGGGCTTCGTCAGTACTAGCCCTACGCTAGACTGCTTCGTTTTTAGCTCATACCGTTTGCTGATTTATTGCGCGAGGGTTCACAATTACCACGAAGGAATTAACGAAAATACTTTTGCATCCTAGACCGACGCACGATCAGAAAAGAAGGAAGTGAAACTTCCTAAATACCATCATAGCCTCTTGTAGATAAGGACGGACGTCTACGTACCCATCAGCGAGACTCTACTAGACACTGTCTTAGTCTGGATAGACTCTAAACATGGCTCTGATACCAACTGACACGACCCAGAATCCGGTTAGGCCGTGCGGGCACCCGACATCCTCCCCTAGACCCGTCGGGCGAGCCCTTACCAATTAAATTAGGAAAATAAATATAATAATTCATAAATAAGAACAAGACCTAAAAAAACACGGACATACTGATACCTGTAATCTGTACAAAAGAAATTACAGCTGACTACCCAACATACTAGGTTTAGGGTTATCCAGACTAGACATCTAAGAGTACAAAAGAAAACAGATACCTCTTGAAGGGAGCAAAATGCAACTAAAATAATAAACAATGAACTGGTGGCCATCCGAAATAAAGCTGGCCCACCCTGACAGCCGAAGTGGGGCCGACTAGCCACCTCAAAGAATAGGATAGCTGGCCAGGGAGAAAAGAAATAGATAGACCAAATTCCTTTTATTTAAATTATAAAAAGGCAGAGCCAGATAACAACCGGAAACACGTAAGAAACTTATAAACTCAACCAAGGATGCATGCCAGAAACATATCAGCAAATAAGCAATGCACATATAAGCATAACAGTAATCATGTACCGCAAGTCTACACAATGGTATGAATTGAGATGAAATGAAATGAAGTGAGATGAAATGAAATGAAATGAAATGAAATGAAATATGATGCAAAAGGTCACATGTGCCAAATGAATGGAGCGGAATCCTCCTGCTCCGAGGGCGGAATCCTCCTACCCTCAATATGATGTAATGGAGCGGAATCCTCCTGCTCCGAGGGCGGAATCCTCCTACCCTCAATATGATGCAATGGAGCGGAATCCTCCTGCTACTAGGGCGGAATCCTCCTACCCTCAATATGATGCAATGGAGCGGAATCCTCCTGCTCCGAGGGCGGAATCCTCCTACCCTCAATATGATGCAATGATAACCCTTCACCGGCGCGGGGCTCTCATCGACTGCCGGGAAGTATATGTCAAATCACAGCCAGAGTACAACGCCCAGATCCTCAATGCAATACCAACAACATAACATAACATATAATATACAAGGTAAATCCAAAGCTAAGGCGTAAGGAGTACGCCTATCGGCAGCTACACACGTAAGGAACACGTGGTAGAAAATCCACGAGGCCAGGTGCCTCCAAAGAAGTGGATATAAATACTTACCTCTTCCAAAAGTTGGTATTGCTAATCAACAACCGCTTTATCCTTTGATTTCATTGCCAAATGATCCAACTCTATTCAATAAGCAGAAAAATATATCAAATTAGGCTAAAGGCTTCATTCCTTACGTCTTAGGGTAATCCGGTTAGGAACCTGATACCCTATTCGCATACGCAATACGCAGGCCAGGCCTATGTACAGGGTTTATGGTCACATGACCAAACCCTAAATAAATTACATTAATAAGTTTCCCATAACTCCCTGAGTACGAATATATAATCAATTTCATTATCAGGGTCCATTTGACTCTTTAAACTATTAATTGAACTTATTAAAACGATGTATAATATTCCAAGTTTTACCGTTAAAACATATTCAAACACACGTAATAAACTCAAATAATATATTAGGATCATTACCTGAATGTTTCAGGGTGAAAATTCTACTTTTCTCCGGCCCCTTTTCTTATTTTCTAGCATTTTCTCTGTAAAATTTTCCTCAACTTCGATTTTGTTCTCTTTCTCGTTTTCACTCTGTTTCTGTTCATTATAAAGTGATGTCCTTAGCTTAGAACCACCGACTTCATTCCTTTTCTTTCTTTCTTTTATCTTTTTCTTTTTGTTTTATTTTATTTACTTTTCGCGACAAAAATTAAAACGGTACCTTACGATATTCCAAATAATTCCAACTTTTGCATAGCAGTTATACAAAATATATGTAACATACTCGCGAAGGCGGATCTCAAATTGGACTTCCGAAACTCAAGATGCGAATTTAAATAGAAAAGTCAAATTATTTAACTTTCGGCATTTTAGCGGAAACTAGCCGAACAACATCGAAATTCACTTTCGAAAGTTTACAAAAATTACAAATAATCATACGAATCTAACGGCGCTTTCGAATTTCGAATCGGAGCTCATTCGGCAAAACCGAGCTCGAAAATCTCTTTTTAATATTTATCGCCAATAAAAACTGAAACCTTCTTCCGATGCCTACCAAACGAGGTCTGATTTAACTCAAATTTTACAGACAGGTCCTAATGGACAATATGAATATTTTAAAATTATCGGCACACCAATCGGAGTCCTAACTTCCGAAACGACTGACCGAGGTCGTTTCAGCCAACGTCGATTTTCTTGGAGGGCACATCGCATCGATGTCGCCAACCTTCCAACCACACTCCTCCTGAACTCGTGGTATTGATTCTGGCGTGATCGCACAATATACTGAGTCGATCAGAATATTCTTCTTCTTGCTCTGTTCTGCTTCATTTTGAACGCTGACTTTGCAGTCGTTCTCATATGTGAATCTCTTCGGAAGAATATCCGAATAAAATTTCTTGGGACCATAATCCTTTACCTTCCTTTCCTTTCGTTTTTTTCCCTTCTTGTCCAATGAAGGGCCAGCGACAGTTGAAGTCTGCTCCGCCACCATACCGGACTGCGGTGGGGCTGTGGCGGTGACTGCCACGGCGGCAGTAAGTTCAGCGTTAGCTACGTTGTGAGAAGAGGTAGACATTGTCAAAGCGCAAGTTGGTTTAACTTAAACAAAGTTCTCAAAGGATCTGGAGCAAAAGTGACGAGAAATTAACAGGATCAGGTTGAAATTCACAAGATTAGTGAGGAATTCGCCTAAGAAGTTTGAGAGTTTTTTTTCAGAAGTTGTAAAGTTTGTAAGAAGGATTTTGAAGTGGGTATTTATAAGGCAAGAATCATCATTGCCTTGGGAACCGTCGAGAAACTGATGCCCGCACGATTTCTGACACGTGCAGCGATGGGAAGTTGAGGCGACGTATTGACGTTTCAAAATGGAGGGACACAAGCGTTCCACGTATTTTCCTGCCAAAAAATTCAAGCCACTTGCCAAGTTTTTACGAACACACAACTCGGTAAGTAGGGGGACTATCTGTATTGGTCGATTTCTGTTCGATCACAAGAAAGACGGATTTGGTTATATGACAAGGCATTAATTGATTTCGAAGACGTTGTGATCGGAAAGAAACAACTTCGATCGACTGTGTGATCGATTATGTGTTGTTGTGATCGGGTAATTTCGAAGGCAATGTTCTAACAGATAATACAGCTTGTCCTCATCCCAAATTTATCGCAACGGATTTAGCGGATTCGGCGGAAGTGGGTGAAGATAGGGAACTGCTGAAAGAGAAACGTGAAGAGGTGAAGTTCTTCTAGGGTTGGGAATTCTCCATCATTTCAACCTATAAATAGGACCTTATGCTTTCATTTGAGGACACGTTCATCTGAACAACATTACTCTCAGTCTTCAAACCATACACTTTCTCCTCACTACACCATTGTTATTTTCTCATCATATTAACATCAAGTTGTTGTTATTCAAAGCAATCACTGTACTTAGATATTCAGTCGTGGCTTGGTTTAAACGTGGAAGAAGATCCATCTCTTTCACTGAAGCACCATCCTCCGATTCTTCAATACAATAAGCTTTTATCGCTTTATTTATTTTATCATATGCTCATTTAATCGTTGCTTGTTTTTTTGTCTGCTTGCTACTTACGTCGTTCATTACTTTGATTTGCTGCTTTCGATCTTGTTAACTTATTGTCGTTATTCTGATTGCATAGGATAATTTGTCAACTTACTCGTTAGTATAAATCACGTCAAGTGAATTGCTAGTATTGTTTCACGATCACATTATCTGATTGAATACATTTCTATCACACTCATCCGTCATCGTATCTAGCATTGTCATCGTATTTGATTAAAACTGAGCATTCAACTTTAAACGGAATCGAACTCGTAATTTGTCCTCGACAAGAAATTTGATTGGAACCATCTCATCGTGAATTATTAGTTCGTCCTTTGCTCTGATTTTGTCTGTTTATACTTGCCTTCGAATCATTTATTTGTACTTGACATCGTATTTGCATCTTTGAAATCGATATTCATACTGTCTTCGAATTAAGTCCTAAAAATCGACTGCTTGTCAACGTAAACTGGTCATCAATCGATCGAATTGAGATATAAAACGGTCGCCTTAGACTCAACTAAATATAAATTTAATTGTAAAACCTGATACATTTTTAGGAAATACAAGCTCACTTAAGAGGTGTGCGTAGAAAACATAAGCAAACTCTGTAAGGATAAGACTTAAGAGGTGTGCATAGAAAACATTCCTAGAAAAATTGATCATTGCATGTAGGTTGGTCAATAATTTCTATAAATATATAAATATAATCTAAAAGGAGAGAAATACACGTAACTCAAGTGGTCAAAAAGGAAAGATTCATCACAGATTAAAAAAAAGAAAAACATATTCTCATAAAAGATATCAAAACTGAATCGTTGATTAACGAGGAGAGAAAAAAAGGCATGAATGCCTTATCAGACTCGGAATTGGACGTAGAGTGATTGTATTGTTATCATATCATATCATCATATACTTACTATTACAAAAATATATCCTTATTTTCTAAAAAAGTCAGATTACTAAAATATCCTTTAAAATAATCTAAATATCATATTTGCCTAGATATCATAGGATGACCTAACGTAGGGAGTCATACCGGTTAATGAAATTCATATTAAAATCTATGTTGCTCTCCGCGAACAGTTGCCACTCTTGATTTCATCCTCTTTTAAAACAATCATTTTTTCCTCCTAAGGTTGTTTCTCCTCAATGCCACGGTGATCTATACAAACTGTGTCTCATGATGGCGTGGTTTGTCTTTAATTCTTCGTTATCTCCTTGTTAATTTCCGATATTTATCACATATGTAAAATTGTAGTTTAAACTGTTTTACCATAGTTTATATTCTCCAGAAAAAAGATGTTGTTTTGAAACTCTTGTGCTTTGCTTCAAATGTCATTCATGTTATCTTCCCTTTGAGGATGGCTGGTATAACACTGGTGAGATGTGGCTATTTTAGATAATACTGATTGTTTTCCTTTTGTCTTTTTGGTTTTAGTTTTGATTTCTTAGCATGTTTTCTTTTAATAAGTTCGGTTTAATATAGTTTATGTACTCCTATTTGGTTACATGATAATGCTAATTTCGATTGATTATTTTTGTGGCTGACAGGTGGTTATTGAACTTCTTCATTCTTTTTTTTTTTTTTTTTTGGTGAAGGTGTTATTGAACTTGTGTCTTTTGAGTATTTAGTACTCCATGGAATTACATGCATTATTTTCTTATAGTCATGATAAAGTTACTTGATGATTTAGGTAAAAATTTAGTCAGGCAGCCTGTTTTGATCGCATTAAATAAATACTAGCCAGCGATGCAAAACTGTTTGAAGACTAGCCACCTCCGGACAAATCACAGTATAAATACTGGGGCTTTGAACAAGTTTTGTTCAAAGCCCCAGTACTTATACTGGAAAGCTGAAGTAAACTAATCCCAATATAAAATACTGGGGCTTTGAACAAGTTTTGTTCAAGGCCCCAGCATTTTGTTATGGGACTTTATATAAAGATTCAGTCCCATAACAAAATGCTGGGGCTGTGAACAAAACTTGTTCAAAGCCCCAGCATTTTGTTATGGGGACTGAAGCTTTATATATAAAGTCCCATAACAAAATAATGGGATTTATTCCTTTGATGAGACCTTTGTTATGGGAATAAATCCCATTATTTTGTTATGGGATAAAGTCCCATAACAAAATACTTGGGCTTTGAATAAGTTTTATTTAAAGCCCCAGTATTTTGTTATGGGACTAGTCTGGGGGTGTTTTTCCAACACTAATAGAGCTTAAGTGTGCGCGCGAATTTTTGGCTATTATTCAGTGAATTTCGAAACGGTGGATAGTCCCCAATAAGCGCGTCCAAAAATGGCTACTGATCAAAATTACTCGTGATTTAGTTGCATTGAGCCTGTTTGGGTGGGCTTAAGTTACTTGATGATTTAGTTGCATTGAGCCTGTTTGGGTGGGCTTATAAGCAGCTTATATAAGCCACCTTTTTAAAAAAGTGGGTTTTAAGCCACTTATGATTTATAAGCAAAAAAATTTAAGTTACCAAACATATATTAATTGACTTATAAGCTTATAAGTCACTTTTAAGCTCACCCAAATGGGCTCATTGTATGATTACAATGCACTTTTGTATCTTACAATACTATGAATTGACTTATCCCTGCCTATTTGCAAAAGTTTGATGTTTGGTAGTTCTTTTAAAAAGGGAGAATGCGATTAAATTGTGATGTCAAAAGTGGCTACTTATTGTGAATTAAATAGTTGGCTGTTTCAAGATATTCTTTTGGGAAATGTTGGTGAATATATGATCAGTGGAAATGACCATGCTCCTATATTTGAAAATGAGAAATTTAGGATATTTAAAACTCTAGAAGGAATATAAGATCTATTATTGTCGTTATAAATAATTTGTGGCTTTAATTTCATATAAACTCCTACGTCATGGCTTTCAATTGTTCTATTTACTGCTCCATTATTTAATTCAGTGAGACAATAATCAATGAGATAGTATTCTTGGAAAGCAAAAGAAGTAGAGGATTATGGATTTTAATTAACTAAGAAAAATCGAGCCATCTATTTCATCTACATGGATTCAGAGAATGGTCTCACCTATTTTTGGGGGCTGATCAATGATTACTTGAAGAGGTAAGACGACTCTTTCTTTGAAGATGGTCAAAATCACAATATCAGAAGAAAGATTTGAGAAGAATAACATTGAAATTGAATTCTACCTCTTTACCTTTACATTGTAATATATTGAAATCTAATTTCTATAAGTGTTATAGTAGTCATTACTTATATGAATATCTCAAAGTATATATTCAATTTCCATGTACACGATGATTGGAAATAATATATGATTTTGGGTTAATTTTGTTATTTATTTTATCAGATGACATAGGTTTGTTGATATATAATGTTGACACCATGCGTGAAAAGACATGGAAGCTTATTTTAAAGGTTGTGATACAACTTAACTAATAGTTTGACATTTATTTTTGAGACCATGAAAGTAAGCAGTATATTATTGGGATTATACAAAATTTTACATATTTCTTTTGATGAGAAAAATGGTCCAAGTTTTGATAATTTTTAGGGTTACAAATAATTTTTTAAGAATCTATTTGAAATAAAGTTAAAATTCACAAAATGGTCGGTGAGTAGAAAATTTTTCAATATATATAGTTGTCACATAAATACAGATTTTCTTATCATATTGTAATTCGGGGTGAATTTTACAATGAACACTCATTAAGAGAAAAACGGAACCTCAATGTAGTGACTCGAGATGATATTATAATAATTTTGGATAACAGTGTAGTAACTCAAAAGGATAGTAATATTTTTTAGAAAGACTAGATCTACATACCTCGGCATACATGTGCAGCGCACGTGCCGAGAGACTAATATGTATATAAAAATGCCATAGTGGTGAACCAGGGACAATATTGTAATTTTGATTTATTTTTGGATTAAATAAGTACTTTACTCATTATTAGTTATTTTAACTCCCAAGTAAGGTATTATTATTATTATAGAATCTAATTCAGGTCGGTCTTCGACCTTTCCACATTCTCCGTCTAGAATTTTCTCTAAATTTTTTACTTTTACTTTTACAGTTTTACTCTCTGCTTGGCTTACTTTTACAGTTTTACAGGTCGATTACGACTTTGGCATCATGGCACCAATATGTGTTTTGCTTTCACATATGGTGCCTGCTTGATAAGGAACATAATCTTTTCCCTAGTTGAGTTGAATATACATTAATTAACCGCGTAGGGCCTTGCGCTGTCTTTTCCTTGCTTTACTACTCCTATGTTTCCCGAGTAAAATAAATATCACACTGATTTTGTTTACGCAAATGAATTATTCTTATTTATGTTGTCGATATGATCAGCATGATAATTAGAGCATTTTTGACACATTATCTGATATGTTTTCCATAGAACTTAATAATAGCATATATTATATTGTAAATACATAATATTTAATTAGAGCATTCGTTGACAGGTGATCCGATATGTGTCTCATAGAAGTTAATAATTTGCCATATATCAGGGCGAGTACAAATAGTGGTGCGGGTTGTAGATTCGGCCCACTATATATTGGTGTTAAAGAATCGTTAAATATATAAAAAAAATCCAATCGAGAAGTCAATAATCAATAATGGAGATCATTATTCTAAAATTTAGAACCCATAAGGTTCAAATCTTGGATCTGCCTCTATGCATGTATTATTTTAACTAATGTTAATAATTCTTCACAGGCGATGTGACTGTTCTCGTTAATCGATAGTAAGAAAGAAGTTGGTCAATTGTTGAAAATTTTCTTCGTTATGGTGGAACGACATTCCATAAACAAGTTAAGATTGTCCAATGTCACGAAGTTTAAAAATTTGAAAACCTATTTTCTCGAACAAGGAATTTTCTTTCAAACATCATGTGTTGGGACACCACAACAAAACGAAAGAGTTGAACAAAAACATCGACATAACTTGAATGTAGCCGAAGCGCTTTGGTTTCAAGCTAACACTCCAATTGAGTTTTGGAGAAAGTATGTCTTGACTGCATGTTACTTGATTATTCGTACTGTCTCCGGTGTTAAACATGAAGACCACGTATGATGTATTGTTTGATGTGACTTTGAACTATAATCATTTAAGGGTATTAGGATGTTTCTGTTATAGCCGTAGCCAATGACGCACAGGTGATGAGTTCGAAAGCACAAGTCAACGGTGTGACTTTGTAGGATATTTGAATGGCAAGAAGGCATGCACGTTGTATGATTTGAATAGTAATGTCGCCGGATGTTACTTTCTATGAAAACGAATTTTGTTTTGCACCAAAAAACGGTGTTAATGAATGTTCAACTCAAGATGTTGCCATAGTTGATGGTGTGGCTGAAGAAGAAGACAATATTAAAGTGATGGGACGTTGAGAATCTCCCAGTACAAGTAACAGGTGAAGCACAGGAGGAAGAATAACTAATCTAGAAAATTAGGGGCCCGGAACATGACAATTCGAACCGTAATGTTATTCTCGGGCATTTGGGTGCAGAAGCGATGGAGAAAGAGTTGGGTCGAGGAAAGAAGGCTAAGAAGGAGAATATTCTTTTGCGTGATTATGTCACTAATCACACACGCCTTATCCTCTAGTACACTATGTTAATTGCGATAATTTTTCTTTGAAGCATGTCTATTTTCTTGCAACCATAACGGAGGACATGAGCCGGACTCGTTTTTTAAAGCCGTAAAAGCTGAAATATGGAGGATAACTATACAACAGGAGTTGCAAGCTTTGGAAGCAAACAAAACATGTATACTCAAATAAGATGGCACTCGGATGCGATGAGTGTATAAGATCAAGTATAACTCGGATGGTACCATTGAGCGGTACACGGCTAGACCGATGATCTTTGATAATCATCAAGTTGAAGGAATTGATTGCACAGAGACTTTTGCACCGATCACTGAGATGGTAAGGTCCGGATCTTCTTAGTCGTAGCTGCCGCTAAAAATTGGGAACTATATCGGGATGTACACAACACAATCCTTCATGGGGAACTTCGTGAATAAGTTTATATTGCCTCTGCATTATCAAAATCATAGATCCATAAATGATTGTCATCTCCAAAAATCACTATATGGATTGAAACAAGTGTCCTGTTGTTAGTTTGCAAACTGGTCGTCCGCTTTGAAGAACTATGACTTTCGCCAATCCTATATTAGTTACTCCCTCTGTCCCAATTTATGTGGCACCATTTGACCGGGCACGGAGTTCAAGAAAATAAAGGTTGACCTTGTTAAGTATCAATTTTACCCTTGAAAAAGTAAGAGAGAAGATTTGAGTAATAAAAAAGTTGTTGGTAGGTTTAAAAATATGTAGGGCCCAATAAGGGTAAAATAGAGATGATGCATTAAATAGTTGTCAAATAAGGAAATGTGCTACTTATTTTGGGACAAATAAAAAAGGAAATGGTGCCACATAAATTGGGACGGAGGGAGTACTATTTACATTGAAAAATAGAACTGTGCAATTAAGTGTGCTCGTATACGTGGTTGATTTAATTTTCTCAATAAAATAATCTTCGAGCTATTCAAATTTTCAAGATGTATCTATCCAACTGTTTTCTTATGAAGGATCTCGGAATACTGAAGTATTTTTTGGGAGTTGAAGAAGCGAGGGGTCATAAAAGGATCTTTTTACAATGGAAAGTGGTTGTTTTACTAATAATTCTGAATATTATCAGAGACTAGTCGGGCTTCTAATCTATTATATTTTACACGTTCGGATTTATCTTATAACGTTCATGTTTTATCTCAGTTTATGCAACATCCTCGTGTTGAGTATATAGATGCAATACTCTGAGCAATACATTATTTGCAGGGGTGCACGGGTCAAGGTATTGTGACGAGTTTCCTTTGTGATCTCCGTTTATACGGATGGGGTGATTCTGATTAGGCAGGATGCTCATTGACCATATGATCCCTTGCATGATGGTATGTCTCGTTGGGAGACTCATCGATTTCTTAGGGGACCAAGAAACAACAGATAGTACTATCATACAAATAACTATAATATTCTTGAATTTGCAACAACTTTTTAGCAACAACTATAATATTTTTGGCAAAAACTAACTAATAGCAACAACTTGACTTATTGTTGGCATATCATGCAACTTTTAGCAACAATTATATTTATTGTCGAAGAACATCTACATATTGTTGCCATATTCACCGCCTAATACAACAAATTTAAAGTGTAAATAAATTAGCAACAACTTTTTACCAATAACCATTTTATTGTTGGGTAATTTCAACAAATGGCAACAACTTAAGTTTATTGTTGGCATATTATAACGTGTGTAAAAATCTATTTTTTCCCCTTTCCAGCAAGCATTTTAAATTCTTGTTGCCATAAATTAAGTGATAGTATATAATATTATTCAGATTATACAGAAATTTGGCAACAATATATATAATATGTAAAATTCAAAAGGATTTATTTATTATAGTTATTTTTCAACTTTCCGCCAAAAAACAAACGCGGGAACTAAATTGCTCTCACTTTTCAATTATATTTGCCGAATCCTTTAATTCATTTTTTCTTCTGCAGTCTACCCAAATCGTTGTCGCTATTTAATTTAATCTATTCCTCTCCCTCTAATTATTCAACTGTTTTACACTTAACTATTTAATTGGTAATTATTTATATGATGGATAGGAGTTGTGAAGAAATTCATGCATTTTAGTAGCTTGCTTAGTGATCAAGCTAAGATGAAGTTTAGGGAGGAAAGAGAATCTGAGCTAAGATATTTTTGTGTGGCAAAATGAACTGATCTTCATTACTCCCTACACTACTATTTATAGACTATACAATGTATAACTAACTACCATTCTACTCTAACTAACTACACCCTTTAAGTTACAAAGATGATAGCTATACAACCTCCTAACAAACTACCACTAACTGCCAGCTAATCACTCTAACTAACCACTAACTGCTAGCTGCAATCTCTCAGCTTCAATACTCCCCCTCAAGCTGGAGGATCCAAGACATTGAATATTCCAAGCTTGTTCATTAAGTACATGTGTTGAGCATAAGTAAGAACCTTGGTGAGAAGATCAGCTTGTTGTTCCTTTGTGCCCACAAACACTGTTCTGACTGCACCACTCTTGATCTTGTCCCTTATAAAATGACAGTCTATCTCAATGTGTTTAGTCCTCTCATGAAATATAGGATTAGCAGCTATCTGCATGGCTGATCTGCTATCACTGAATACTGTCACAGGTCTGTACACCAGCACATTTAACTCCTTGAACAAGCCCAACAACCATGTGATCTCAGCCACAGAGGATGCCATACTCATGTACTCTGCTTCAGCAGAGCTTCTGGACACAGTCTGTTGCTTCTTTGACTTCCAGGATATCAATGAATCCCCAAACTTAACTACATATCCAGTGACAGATCTCCTAGTATTTGGACAGGCTGCCCAGTCTGAATCACACCAACATCTTAACTGATTAGTATAACCTGACTTGAATAGAATTCCTTGCTCAGGAGCAGTCTTTAAGTACCTCACAATTCTTACTGCTGCATCCCAATGAGACCTCTTAGGCATTTGCATGAACTGACTAAGATTCTGCACAGCATAGCTAATGTCTGGTCTTGTGATTGTCATGTACAAGAGCTTCCCAATCAGTTTCTGATAAGCACTTATGTCATGTAGTACTGCATCTCCATGTATTCCCACATATTGATCAAACTCTACTGTGGTGAATCTCTGATTTGTTTCAAGTGGAGTAGCAGCAGGCTTAGCTCCACTTAACCCCATTTCTGAAATCAACTCAAGTATGTATTTTCTCTGATTCAGCAATATGCCTTCAGCTGACCTGAGCACTTCCATTCCTAAGAAATTTTTTAGTTCTCCAAGGTCCTTTACCTTGAACTTCTGATGTAGAATTTCCTTTGCCAACTCAACCTGATCTTCACTGCTTCCAGTGATGAGTAGATCATCCACATACACTAGAATTATCACCAGTTCTCCCTGTTGCTTCTTCGTGAATAAGGAGTAATCATGATGACTCTGTGTAAATCCTGCTTCCAAAAGAGCTTCAGTCAACTTGATATTCCATTGCCTGGATGCCTGCTTGAGTCCATATAGTGACTTGAGCAGTCTGCAAACCTTCTTCTCTCCATTCTTTCTGAATCCTTCAGGAACTTCCATATAAACTTCTTCTCTCAGATCTCCTTGTAAAAAAGCATCGTACACATCCATTTGCCAGAGATTCCAGTTGCTTGAAGCAGCTAAAGCTATGATTGCTCTTACTGTAACCATTTTAGCTACAGGTGAAAAAGTATCATGGTAGTCCAGGCCTTCCCTTTGGATGTATCCCTTTTCTACAAGCCTAGCTTTGAACCTATCTCCCCATCTGCTTTGTACTTTATTTTGTAGACCCATTTTGAGCCTACAGTGTTCTTTCCTCTAGGTAAGTCCACAAGCTTCCAAGTTTTGTTGTCCTCCAAGGCTTTGATTTCCTGTTTCATTGCTTCAACCCATCTGATATCCTTGACTGCTTCCTTGAAACATTTTGGTTCCACCAGAGTGGAAGTTTTGGCCAAGTAGCTTTGATACTTAGGAGATGTTTTTGCATAGCTCAAATAGTTGCTGATGGGATATGAGCAACTGTTACTTTTGTTCTCCCCTTTATCCTTTGTGATATAGTCCTTCATCCAGATTGGTTCCTTACTCTCTCTTGTTGTTCTCCTAACATAAGTTGGAACAACAGCTGGTTCACCAACTTCCACTTCATGATGAATTTCATCTTCATTGTGCTGTACTTCATTCTGTATCAATTCCCCTTCATGTTCTGCTGTTATCAGCAGCATCTTCAAGAGTTACAGTTGTGCTTGACTCTTGATGTCTCTCAGATTGCAAAGTTGCATCTAAGTCTCCTTCTCCCATGGCAAGTTCAAAGTCTGTGAAAAGCCTGTTGTCTGCTTCACCTGAGGTCTCAAATGGAAAGACTGCTTCTCTAAACTGTACATCCCTGCTAACAAAGAACTTTCTGCTATTCAGTTCCATGAGTATGTACCATTTCTGAGTCTCTGAGTAACCCATCAGTACTGATGCTTTGGCCCTTTCTCCAAACTTGTCATTCTTCAATAGATTTGTTGCATAACACAGGCACCCCATGACTCTTAAGTGGCTTAAGTTCGCCTTCTTATTATACAGCTTCTCATAAGGTATCTCTCCCCCTAGAACACTGGAGGGCATTCTGTTGATCAAATATACAGCAGTTTTGACACACATACCCCAGTAGGCAATTGGTATATTGGCTTGAAATCTCAAGGCCCTGGCTGTATCCAGTATGTGCCTGTGTTTTCTCTCCACAACTCCATTTTGTTGTGGAGTATAAACACAGCTACTCTGGTGAATTACCCCTAACTCTTGTAACAATTCAGCACTAGTATTGAAGAACTCAGTGCCATTATCTGATCTGACAACTTTTACTGTGATTCCAAACTGGTTCCTTACCATGGCAAAGAATGTTCTCAAAACAACTATTACTTCACTTTTGAGTTGTAACAAATATATCCAAAGTATACCTAGTAAAGTCATCCACTACTGTGAGAAAGTAGGATTTCTTATCAAAGGTAGCAGTTTTATATGGTCCCCATAGGTCCAGATGTACAAGTTGGAAAGGAAAATCACTTCTTGAGGTACTAGTTGGAAACTGCAATCTAGTCTGCTTTGCTATAGGACATATAGTCCAATCATTATGAGTGAAACTATTTGTGCTACCTTTCAGCATAGCTATATTCTTCATTATTGATAGTGATGGATGGCCAAGCCTTTTGTGCCAGAGTTTGTAGTCTTCACTTCTTCTAGACACAGCAGCAGCTTTTATTCTACCTCTTGTTTCTCCTGCAACTTCCCTCATTATGTACAAGCCAGCCCTTTCTCTACCAATCCCCCTCACCCTGCCACTGTAAAGGTCCTGTAACACACAGAAATTTAGGAAAAAAGTGACAGAGCAAGAGAGATCCTTAGTCAACTTTAATACTGATAACAGACTGAATTTAAAGTCTGGCACATGTAACACATTCTTTAGTGTGCCCTGATCCAGTATATCTAGTTCTCCAATGTGCATAATGTTAGCCTTTTCACCATTAGGAAGATGAATTTTGTCATTGCTAGATGGATTGAGTCTATTTTGCTGATTCAGTGATTCTAAGTTGGGTGTGATATGGTGAGATGCTCCAGAGTCAAGTATCCACTCCTTATGCTTAGCATGGGACATTAAAAAGGTAGCAATACCTGCCATATTCACATAGTGATCATCTGAGTCCCTGTTAAGCAAATTCAGAATCTGATTATACTGTTCCTCAGTGAAGTAGTGTCCCTTTGATTCACTTGAAGCACTTTTACCATCAGCCTGTGGTGTAGATTGCACTGAGTTTCCTGGCATGAAGGGTTGATCAGTATTTCCTGCACTATTCATGTTGACATATGGTTGTTTCTCCCCTTCATAGGATCTTCTCTGATTGTAGTCATCTGGGAAGCCTTTGATGAAGTAGCAATTCTCCTTAGCATGATTTTTCAGTCCACAATGATCATATGGAGGAAATGATCTTCTTCCTCTACCTCTTCCAGACTGATTATTCCTGCTATACTGATTGTTTCTTCCTCTACCATACTGATCAGTCCTACCTCTTCCACCTGGATACTGATATTGTCCATTTCGACCAGCATTCATAGCAATGGGATCATTCCTTTCATTCATAACATTCATACTAACAGGTTTTTGAGTTTCATCCTCAACTATCATATTATAGGCCTGATTAACTGTCACTACTGTGGAGTTTAATAGGATTTGCCTTCTGGCCTGATCATAGGATTCATTAAGGTCATTGAGAAACTGAAACAACTTCTGTTGTTGAAGATGTTCAACATACTCCCTAGATCTCTCACAACCACAATTAGGCAGAGTAACTAGCACGTCAAACTCATCCCATAACTCCTTCAATTTTGAATAGTAGGATGAAACAGATTTAGTACCTTGAGTTAGGGTTGCAATTTCATGGTGAATCTGGAATATCCTCATACGATTAGCTTTGTTGAACCTCTCCTTCAGGTCTTCCCAGACAAGGTGAGCACTTGTACCATAGATGATACTGTTGAGTAACTCTTTAGCAACTGAATTCATAAGCCACGAGTGTACAATCGCATCACATCTCTCCCACTGTTCATGTAAAGTTTCATCAAATGACTCCTTCCTGCAAGTTCCAGTTATGAACCCTAATTTTCCTTTTCCTAGAATTGCAATTCGCATAGATCTGCTCCAAAGGCCATAATTTTCACTTCCTGTAAGCTGAACTGAAATCAGTACTGATCCAGGTGTATCAGATGGATGTATATAGAGTGGATGATTGTGATCAATCTCTCCTCTCTGAAATGCTGGGTTACTGTTGGTACCCGCCATTGTTACTAATTCGAAAAGCTTCAAAAAACAGTTTGTTCTGAGGATCTGAATGGGAATGCAGAAAAAACAGATACTGTGATTCAATAGTGCGCGAGATCAATTGTCTCCTGCTCTGATACCATGAAGAAATTCATGCGTGTTAGCAGCTTGCTTAGTGATCAAGCTAAGATGAAGTTTAGGGAGGAAAGAGAATCTGAGCTAAGATATTTTTGTGTGGCAAAATGAACTGATCTTCATTACTCCCTACACTACTATTTATAGACTATACAATGTATAACTAACTACCATTCTACTCTAACTAACTACACCCTTTAAGTTACAAAGATGACAGCTATACAACCTCCTAACTAACTACCACTAACTGCCAGCTAATCGCTCTAACTAACCACTAACTGCTAGCTGCTATCTCTCAGCTTCAATAAGTTGGATACTTACTTGTTAAGAATAGGGCATTAATATTTTTCGTACTGTCCTTGCGTTGATTGTAATCATGTAGCAGATGGATTTACGAATATAAATATAATGCTAGTTGGAGTGAATGATCATGCTGCTACTTTTGAAATGTTAAATGACATGTATCACAAATAATACAAGTTATGAGTTTGATACGAAGAACCTAATGCAGAAGCTAACAGTTTTTATAGGTAAAATAATACTCACTATATACCTAAGGATTATCTTATTAAACAATGTCTCTGAGGTAACCTCTTCACCACTACATTACTTCATCTACAATATTTCAAGTATATTTGATTAGCACTTTTACGAGTTTTTTTGTTTTTGCCTACTCTCCCAGCAATTTATCTCCCTTTCCTTCTACTTTAAGGAAATTTAAATAAAGTATTGAATAGCTTATAGCCACTACTTATCAAAAAACATAACTATCTAGTATTGCTGTCAGATACAATTTGCTTAGGTCTCTTCATTTGTGTTTCGGGGCACTGATGTTATCAAAGATCGTTAGAACATGATGTTTGGAATAATTTAGCAGTCTAGGCACAGATAAGTTTACTACTACAGAACCAATCAAGTGTGTGCATGTTGTTTAAGAAGCATTATTAAGTTTGTAAGAACAGCTTTATTTTTGAAAAAATGGTGAGGTTTATCCGACTTTATTCATTTGGGATGAGCAGTATAACATCTTCTACTTACTTTAACACTCACTTATAGCATCTTAATAATATGCTTGGAAGTTGGACCACATAGCTTCAATTGCCTTGAGCTGATTAGCATCTCGGAGTAAGTCTTGGCCTATCAAATGAGCTAGTCTTTCTTGCATTTTCCAATTTATGGAACATCTTCATTTTAATAACGCTCATATTTGTCATCGATCGTTCATGAATCACACAATTCAACTTTGATTTGCATTTCTGTAGTGAATGAAAGTCTTATGTGCAACTATTATTTTGATATCCTTTCTTTTCTTGTCATTTTAAGCGTAACTTCGTATGTCATGTGTGATGACACTCATTTTAATTTTGCGTTTTTGTTGTAGATTACAGGATTTTTCACCTCAATTCTGTTTCATGGTTGTCTACTGCACATTCTGTTTAGTATGTTAGTTTTGGTCCCTTTGGGTTTTGAGCTGGAGAGGATTATGGGATCTTTGCGCCTACACTATGTATTTGCTCTGTTGGCCATCAACAATGCTTTATTCCATCTTCTTATAGCATTGTTGGTTGCTCATAATCCTTTTTATCCTTCTCCATATATCATGGACGAGTGTGCTGTTATTTTTCTTTGTCTCTTTCCCTCTTGTATAAGTGCGAATTTTCTTGTATAATTCAGTGATCTTATGTTTGTACGTGGTACATCATATATGAGCCAGATATATTTAGAAAAGACAGCCTGACAGTAGATGTATGTGACTGGTCACTCCATCAATTATGAGCTGTTGGAATCATGTGTTTGCTAGTCTGAGTTGTTTGAGCTTTTTAATGTGCCTGCTAAGTGGTAACTATTTAACTCATCGATAATTGTACATTTGTTGTGTCCGTCAGTTGTGCAGCTGGTGCTATAATGTTCGATTGTTTTTTCACAAGGTATGCATTCATCTTATTGGTGGTGTTTCAGTTTTTTATGACAAATGTCTCCTTACTTGGACATCATGTGGTATTTAATCTGGATTTGCATTTGAGTAACTTCCACCTTGCTGGACCATCTTCAAGTTTTCAATTCTACTCCCTGTCATGGGTGATATCATGATACTTTTTTGCATAATCTGTATATCTTAATTCGTGTTCACGTATCTAATTTAACTTTTTTCCTTTCCTTTCTTGATGGTACCAGATACATATGGATTGTTCAATGTTTTAATACCTGGGACTTCTTCTCGGCTATTGAATCTTCTTCATGGCTGGTAAGTTCTCAAGTGAAATGATAATAAGATATTTCATTATTTCTTAAAATCTTGTTCATCACCCTTCTGATTGACTTGGCTTGCTTGTTTGCTTCACTTTTGTTGATGCTTCCCAATATGGTGTTTGTGGCATCTTGAAGACAAAAATTTCGGAAAGGGGATAACGAACTATGGCATATGTATAAGTTAAGCCTATATATGATCATGGTGTTTGCATGGTAAATGGTCACAAGAGGAGATCTAGACCTCTGGTTAACCTTAGAAAGGATGAAGATTTTGCATCTTAATTAGTATGAAATCATTGCCTCTCCTTTCTACTGCTGCCCTGGGTGGTTTGATGCGATGACATTATTGTTAGGTAGATGCTGCTTCTTTTTGTCCTTGTATTGATGCTATATGTTCTCTTCTCTCTAACTATCATGGGGTTAGTTGGGCAATGCCTAAAACAACTTCTGAATTCTTGCAATGTTGACATACGAAAGGACGGAGATAAAACAAGCTGAAAACATGGAATTTTCCTGTTGCGATATGGTGGTGTATTGTGAAAGAAAGGAACTCCAAAATTTTTTTGAACAAAAAGGATATGTAATTAGTTTAAAATTTAGATGCATTTCTTTATAATATTTTTGGTGTAACGTGGCAATTGGTCGGACTCTCCAATAATGTTGCCGCACCCGTATCAGATACTCCATAAATGCACTACTTTTGGAGGATCTGACATGCATCCAGGATCATTTTTGATGAGCCCGAGAAACATAGATAGTATCTATCTTCTCGGCAGTTAATTTGTCTGCAAAGACCAAAGTTTATTATGTGCACTGGTGGTAATAGTGCAGACTCTTTCAAATCAAACTGTTACCTCCAGGTTGATCCTATTCTTACTTCTTAGTTTAGTAGAATCTTACTAGTTAAATCTAAGTTTGTTCAATTCTACCTCTCAGAAATGGAGTGCCGTCTTATCTGGGAGAGCCTTTCTTCATGGAAACCATAAAGAGAGAGAGAGAGAGAGAGAGAGAGAGAGAGAGAGAGAGAGAGAGAGAGAGCGCTTCTTTTTCTTGTTCTTTTTTTTTTTTTTTTTTTTTTTTTTTTTGAGTTTTAAGAATGCAAATTCAAATCATTTGTGGAAAACTTTTAAGTTACTCTGAAATAACATATATTGTTAATATTTCTCCATACCAAACATAAAAAATACATGCAAAATCTAGAGTTCCCTAATGATCCAAGAAAGAAGCGCAGTGCTTCCAACTGCTGCAAATAGATTCCAACATGTGATGATCAAAATTACAAAAGAACTAGCTACAATAAGAAATCATCACTCTAAGAGAAGCTTGAACTAGGGGGTGCGCCACCAAAACCTCATGAACCACGGCCAAATGCAGGTCTTCCACTGCCACCACCCCTGAATGCAGGCCAAGGTATCTTGCAGATTATTCAGAGTCACTTTTATCTTGATACACTAGAAGATAAACAAATGGCTGTTTGATTAATTTGTCTTTGCTTCTCTTTAGAAATAATACATGCAAACCACAAGGCTTGTTATAATAGCATATTTCCATTAGTGCATCAACAACTACGTTTCAATCATAAGTTGGGGCCAGCGCAATATGAGTTTTCACTGACAATGTTACTCAAATGTAAACAAATTTCAGGCCGATCTTATATGTATACCAAATAAATATATTCTCTAAACATGTGAATCTCTTAAAGGATAAACGACTCCTAAAAAGCATTTGGACCTACATCTAAAACTAGTAGGTATCACCTATATAAATCTTTTCTTTCGTTGTTCCTATCTTTTTTCTATTTGTTCCCTCAAAATGGAAAGGAGTCCGTTTCACCGAGCAAATAAGTTTTCAGAGAACATATCTCTTACCTCGTCATTGAAGTTTGGAGGAAATATCCCAAAAGTTGGAAAGGGTAACTTTTGGTGATTGATAGAGAACATAAAAAGTCGAGTATACATAAAATAGAGTGGTTTTCTTGTCCTTAATCCTTAATGTTGTTCGGGCCAACATCACTATCTCAAGATGTCGTGTTGACTGATCTGCGCCAGAAATAGCTGAGAGGCTACTGATGTTATCTCCCTAGCGATTAGCTTGATGTGTATCTTGTCCTCTTTTTCTTGTCGGCAGAAGTTTATTTCCTTCTAAAATAGAATAGTTAAAGGTGCAATTGAGCTTGGTCTGTAGTGGGTTGTGAACAAGGGGAAGTTAATATGTTTTTCTATCTTGTGTATAGATGAGCGTCACAGATTTATTCGTCTACCCCTCTTTTGCAGAAATCCCAACAAACTACACAATTGCTTAGTAATCGCTTCCTACGTCGATCTCTTGTGTGTATGCCCTAATGTATATGAATAAAGTCTTGAATTACAATGAAGTAATCAGACTCTAAGTAATTGACTAGTTCAAAATGCGGCCGGTGGCTGATGATAGCAAGTTTTCTTGGAGAGTGAGAACTCTGAGTTCTCAAACCTCCACTGGAAATCATGATTTAACATTACAGGCTAGACTCCTGGATGGTAGCAACAGCCCTGAGCGCAGTTCACCTCCAGCAGCAATAGGAGGAGAGCGGAGCTTAGCTAGAAGTTACTAGATACAGCCCGTTGTTATTTACTAACAACTACTAACAACAATATGATTATCAACGTTTTCATTTGTAACTTTTGCATCTTCTTAATGCCTTTTAATGACAAAAACTTCATAAAAAAAAAGTAACCATATTGATTTTGAATTTATCTTGATCGTTGGCTGGTCCACTGAGAAAGATCTGTTTTTAATTGCATTTTCACATCTTGCTGCCTACATTACTGCTATCCGATTGAATGATTAGCTGGAAACAAGGTGTTTATGCTGGACGATCCAGTAACCGAGCTTTAGTTACTGCCAGGAAAAGCTGGCTTTCCAAAATACTTTCTCAAAAATACAACTTGTGATTTTCTGTTTTCTATCTAGATCAAAGTAGAGCCTCCAATTCCGATAAGTGGGTGGCTTTCTTATTGCGATTCGAGCTTGTTGGCTCTTCTTTTATTGTTAGATACTAAGAGCTCGGTGCCTGTGATTTTCTCTGAACATATAGTTACGTTTGGATTCTCTGTCACAACTCAAGACAATCAGCAGTAGATATTATTGCGGCAGCAACCATACTACTAGGACAGCAGGTATATAATCTGGACTTGGGCTCTTGCTAATTGTTTATCCTCTATGCTAAAAATTATTCTTTGAATACAGGGCTCCATCCCCTTAGATGTAAAGATTCGAAAACTTGTTGCAATGGGTTTTGATATGGTACATTTATGCTTCATATTCAAGATGGTGGTGGTTTTAATTTGAATGCACTGTTTACTATAATTCGGGGAATGCGATACTTATCACAACTTTCTGAGATTAACCTTGCAAATTAACTTCTCTGGCTCAAGAATGCGCTACTTGATCTTGATTTTCTCAGACACAAGTAAAAGTTGCACTGGAAGCAGCTGAAGGAGACTTGATTGTTGCTGTGGAGATTCTGATGAGCCAGCAGGTACTTAATTTCAGGCGTTAATTCAGACATAGGGCCTAGTGGGTTGGTTATTCGTTAATAGCTCTTTCAAATATTTTATATGCAGGGTTAATATGAAATGCAATCATCAGTTTAACATCAAGAAGTGACTCAAAATGCCAAGGCTCTAATGAGTGATCAGATTGCTCAATCCCCTGGTTATAAGTTACAACAACATCAGCATACCTAGTATAATCCCACAAGTGGGGTATGAGACTCAAATCCTTGGTTCTTTGCTCTTCTTTTGTAAGTATATTTTCTGACACAAAATTTACCCATTATATTTAGGAAAAAAGGAGGCATTTCTATTTTGTTTTGCAACTTTTCCACACAAAGCAGATCTTAATTTTATCATCTTAACTTTGTGATTTTAAATGCTGCATATCAATGATTCATCTGTCTTTTATGATCCCTCCACCCAATGTGGTAGAATAAATTTTTGTCTTTTGTATTTCTGACTGCAAATCTCTTATTTTTACCCCTAAGAGGTCGTTTGGTATAAGGTATTGACTAATTTAATCCATGTATTAAGTTTTAGCTCTTGTTTGGTAGTAAAAATCAATGAAGTATTAGTAATCCATGTATTATTTAGTACACCAAATATGGTATAACTTAATACCAAGGTATATATGGTATTAGTAATACCATGTTTACTAATACATGGATAAACCATGAAATGACAAAAATACCCACCATCAAATCCTTGTTTTTAATATATGGATAAGAATTCAAGGGTATAATTGGAAACAAAACTTTATACAGTTGTATACCAAAGAAAAGTTTAAGTTATAATACAATACACCAAACACGTGACTAAAAAAAATCCCTGCATTATTAATCCCTGTATTATTAATCCCTGTATTACTAATCCCTGTATTGTTAATCCATGTATAACTGTTTTTCTACCAAACGACCTCTAAGTGTATAGGCTTGCCCTTCTTTCCCCATGAGCTTTTGGTCTAACATGAGTGACCCGGCTAGTTATACAAGAGTAATTTGATATCGTCATGATTAATTTGGCGCTTTAATATTGTCACTATCCTATGAGTTATACTAGCAGGCGACGCCTGGATGAGCCTCAAGATTGTGGTTCCACGGCGAAGGTAGTATAGCACCTGATGTGTGATAGACTTATGTCACTAGTTGGAATCCTGTTGGTGAGCCAAACTTGGTATTTAAGTGAGATGGTTAGACAAAAATTTATTGTTCACCGAGTTTTGAAATTGTATATATCTTATGTTAAAAATAAATGCTTAATGCAATGATTTTTCCTACCATTGGTGGATCTGTTCCTACCTACTCACTCTGGATAGTAGCATACTTCTTCAGGTACTTTTGCAATCACAAACAGCAATAAATAGTTCAAACAAACCCTAAATTTAACAAACACAAAAGGACAGTTCCATCCTTGGTACATAGTGTCAAAAAATATAAAACTATATATATTACCTCCAAGACTTATGTAAAACTAAGTTAGTAGTATTTTCATTTCGTTGGGTTTTCTTTTCATGCACTAATGAATCAAAACCCAAGCACATGATTTAATTGCTCACTCCTAGGTGCCACATTACTAACCAATGTATCATGTCGCTATCAGTTTACACCATTTATGAACAAAAGAACACATATTGTCCAACTAATCGCCATGAAAGAATGGAATGCGTGCTACAATTTTTTTAAACAAATCTGAATTTATAACTAGATTTAATGGCAAAACATTTCAATCTTATGTATTTGGGTTAAAATGGCTATTACAAATGACACAGAAGCCATGGCTGTCAGTCATCTTGCTTGTAAGTCAATTCTGCGAATGCATTTTGTGGTGCTTGCATCTTGTGAAAATACCATAGCAATCACAGCAGTACAAGGCAGATTGTTACATGTTGAAGTGTTTCTTTCTTATGGGCTGATTTTCTCGGATATTCCTATTCTCCCGTTATCGAATTTCAAATCAATCACTTGTTTTATTTGAGAAACTTGAAAACTAAGCTAGCGTTTGGACATAGATTCCCAAATAATTTTTAGGTTACACTTTTTGGGTGAAATTTAATATGAAAATGAAAAAGTGTTTGGATATATTTTTTGGAAATTTTTTTTTTTGGCATTACCATAGCCGTTGAGCTCTTATACAAAGCTAGTTTGTACAGTTTTTTGTTCAAAAACAAGAGTTTTTGAGAGTTTTTGGGAGAAATTTTGCTCAAACAACATAAACAAACACTTTTTCAATCAAAAATTCTCAAAAACTATGTCCAAACGGGAGCTAAATACGCCAAACAGGTTTTTTGTTGGGTCCGATACTTACTCTTTATTCCTTGCCTTTTTGCTAAGTCAGCACCTAAGCTGGGTTTCAATGTCTAACAATAATGGCCATACGAAAAGAAAAAAAAATGCATGACTAGTAGAAAGGCGAAGCATTGCACAAAATCCGCTTTGAACTTGAATATCCTTGGTTTTTATCTCTTCATCTTCCTATTTATAGGCCAAAGGTTCTTCAATCTTGGAATCGCCAAAAATTCAAGCGGCTCATCTTTGGAGCTGAGGCAGGCAGCTTGGTTGAGGAGCAGACCTATTATCTACGAGTTTCGAATCATAGACCACTAATACTCGGAGGTTTTTAGGTAAAATAAGAGGATTTGGGCTGTCACTCTGGAATAGACGAAAAGGGGAGAGGAATGCAATTGAGTTTGTGACTTTGGTAACGTTGAACTTTAATTTGTTCAAATTCGTAATGGCTTCACTTTGTTAGTTGAAAGTCACGGGAAGAATTTATTCAATACAATGTGTATGATCCACTGTTAAATAGTCATTTGAAAGATCTAAATACAGTCACGTTTTAATATGTAGCTAAACTCAGGCATGAGCATGCCTTTAGGTATTTAATTGAAGTTATAAATTAGCACTTAAATTTGGATTGTTGGGGGCATCTCTTCTACCTTTGCGTAGGAACTAGCACATGTCTCAAGTTATTATTTGTCTACGCCTACGTTACCTTTTACTAGACATAAAATGATAAGTGAAGTAGTCACCGTGGTGCTTACGTTTATTTAACAGTCGATTGGATTTGGCTTGAGAAGCATTTACTCCTACTTTGATTTTGAAAAGTTGGTCCCTTTTTTCTGGTCTTTCACTTTTGTGATTGTATTGGTTAAAAATCGGCTCGCGATGACTCGCCTCGACCACGTGGTCTGATAGCAACCGAGCACTTGATGACAAGCCTGAAACCGAAGCAAATGAGTAGATCGCCGAAGGCAAGCTGCAAGCTAAGTCTCGGTGATGTTCACCTCGGTCCAGCAGCAGGGCCCTACCACTAAGGTCATATATTTGCGCCTCGGTGAGTCGCCCCGGTTCAAGCGGCATTACAGCCCACTATTTCAGCCCACTACTCTGCCCACTAACTCCACTCATAAAGGCTTCAGACGTGGGTTGGCCATGAATAAATCGTGGAGGACGTGGGGCAATATCTTGTATCTATAAATAGTACTTCAATTGTCATTGTAGATATTCAGAAATATATACAGAAACTCTGCCGAATTTTGTACTCATCGCAATATATTGAAATCCAGTTATTTTCTTGTATTTTATGAGTATTCTTGGCATTTATCGACTTTGATACGAAGTTTTTCTTATATTCTAACCCAAATTCGATTTGTGATCCTAAAACCGATTTAGGCCCATACAAATTGGCGCCGTCTGTGGGGATATAAGCAGAAACGCTTTGTTCCAAAGTCCAACGTTCTTTTTCGCTAAAGCCTACAGTTTCTTCAACAGCGTTATGGCTGATAGCAGTGAAAATCTTAACGAACGGGCTGACGTTCCGTCGAACCAATAGCCCACATCCCCAATGACAACCGAAGCGTTCCAAGCTTTTGTTGTTAACGCATTAAAAGCTCTCCAAGATCGACAGGATGAGCAGATCAACATTAATGCTGAATTCTGTGCCTCGTTGGAAGCGAGGAACAGCGCAGCACCGAATGGCACCCAGCCTTCGGAGCTAGTAAACGTAGTCAAGGGGACTGCCAGGGTAAGAGTGCCCAAAGACATGAGAACTGCAGCGGATAAGAGAGACCATAATTTGCACTGTGAGTTCCACGTGGATTATGGCCATCGAACCGAGGATTGCAAAGCATTGCGCCTCGAGGTGGCTCATTTGTTGAAGAAATGAGTGTTGGTCGAATTCCTTACCGACAAGGGAAAGGACAACTACTCCAAGAACCGAGGTGATGGGCAACCACCTCGGGCTCCACCCCCAGAGAGAGTTGTGAATGTCATCACTGGGGGATCAGAGGTGAACGGGGTGAATTTCGCAGCTGCAAAGAATTCGCCAAACTATCGATCACTATGGAAAAGAGAACCCGAGTTGGTGGCTCGGGTAAAGAGATTGTATTTGATGATGATGATTGTGATGAGATGATGTTCCCTCATCACGATACCTTGGTCATCATGTTAAGAATCAACGACTCCGACATCAAGCGAGTCTTGATCGACCCCGGTAGCTCGGTCAATATAATCAGCTACGGGGCCGTTAAGAAGATGTGGCTCAAAAGGAAAGTTGTCCCCAAAGCAACAGTGTTAACTGGCTTCAACAACTCCACAGAGAAGACTTTGGGTGAAATTACACTCAAAATATTTGCTGAGGGAGTAAGCAAGGAAACAATGTTCCAAGTGTTGCCCAAGGACATGGCATACAATGTGATCCTTGACAGGCCATGGATCCATTCCATGGAGGCTGTTCCTTCCACGCTGCATCAAGTGATCAAATTCCCTATGCCTTGGGGGGTTCGATCAATCAAAGGAGAGCAACGAGTAGCAAGGGAGTGCTACTCAGTTGCGTTAAAAAGTGGAGTCGCCCCGACCGGGCCAAAACAATAGCAACTGACGCAACCGGGGTCAAGCGAGGAGGACCTCCGAGGTGAAGTTGAAAAGATCCCGATTTGCATTCGAGAGCCTCGGAAACAAAAGGCCGAGGACTCCACCATTGAGGAATTGGAGTCTTTCACGTTATTGAAAGATTTTCCCGAAAAAAAGGTATTTATCGGCTCGGAGTTGGACCAGGAGTCGAAGAAAGCAATCATTGATGTTTTAAAGTCTAACAATGATTGCTTTGCTAGGTATCATTCATATATGATTGGAATCGATCCGGAGATCATGACCCACAAGCTGAATGTGGACCCAAAATTCACCCCGGTGAAGTAGAAGAAGAGACCTCACGCCGGGGTTTAAAAGAAAGCAATCGAGGATGAAACCACAAAGTTGCAAGAAAATGGTTTCATAAGGGAGTTAAAGTACCCCGAGTGGCTGGCTAATATGGTTGTCGTACCGAAGAAAAATGGCAAGTGGAAGATGTGTGTAGAGTACACCGATTTGAACAAGGCTTGCCCCAAAGACTCCTACCCATTGCCAATAGACAGGTTAATAGACTCCACGGCTGGACATAAACTATTAACCTTCTTGGATGCTTATTCAGGTTATAACCAGATCCTCATGGACCCGAAGGACGAAGAGAAAACCCCGTTCATCACTGACCGAGGTACTTTCTGCTATAAAGTAATGCCCTTCGGCCTGAAAAATGCTGGGGCGACGTATCAAAGGTTGGTGTGTCGCATGTTCAAAGAGTATATTGGAAAGTCTATGGAGGTCTACATAGATGATATGCTCATCAAATCGGTTCGAATGGAGGATCATTTGAATCATCTAAGGGAAGCTTTCCCTGTTCTGAGGCAATATGGCATGAAGTTGAACTCTGAGAAGTGTGCCTTCGGTGTTGGGTCAGGCAAATTCTTGCTATTCATCGTCTCCGAATGAGGTATCGAAGAAAACCCCGACAAGATTAAAGCTATCGAAGAAATCCCCGAAGAGCTGACAGGGGTGAAAGAAGTTCAGTGCTTAACTGGTCGAATCGCTGCATTGAGTCGTTTCATCTCAAGGTCCTCGAAGCGATGCCACAAATTCTTCTCTGTTTTGAGGAAGAAAAACCACTTCGAATGGACATCGGAGTGCAAAGAAGCGCTGAAAGATTTGAAATGCTACTTGGCTAACGCGCCGTTGCTCGCCAAACCTAAGGATTGTGAAACATTACTGGTTTACTTGGCTGTGTCAGAGGTGTCAGTCAGCGCGGCCTTGGTACGAGAGGAAGATGGCTAGTAACAACCCATCTACTATGTGAGCAAGACACTCCTCGATGCTGAAACCAGGTACCCACACTTGGTAAAACTAGCACTTGCTTTAATTGTTACTGCCCGAAAACTACGACCCTATTTCCAATGTCACCCAATAGCGGTAGTTTCAACTTTCCCCTTGAAAAGTATATTACACAAACCGGAGTTATCGGGGAGGTTATCAAAATTGGCGGTATAATTAAGCGAATATGACATCACCTATCAACCCCGAACAGCCATAAAATCCCAAGTGTTGACCGACTTCGTAGCTGATTTTAGTGTTGGGATTCTGCCCGAAACCGAAAAGGAGAACTCAATCGAAAGGAACGGCTTCGGGGCTATGGATACTTCATACCGATGGGGAAACTTACTCCAAGGGTTCGGGGTTAGGCATAGTCTTGAAAGCACCCACCGGGGAGAAAATCAGGCACTCGGTTCGATTAAAAAAAGTGACCAATAATGAGGCTGAATATGAAGCGGCTCTAGCAGGCTTGGAGTTGGCTAAGGAAATGGGGGTGGAGAGAATTGAGCTAAGGTGCGACTCCCAGTTAGTGGTGAACCAAGTGCTCGGCGAATACACGGCTTGAGAGCCCAGAATGCAACTATTCTTAGACAGAGCACAAAGGATTTTAGCAGAATTCCAAGAGTGGCAAGTTAAGCAAGTGCCTCGGGAGGAGAATACCGAGGTTGATGCCCTGGAAAATTTGGGTTCGGCGGTTGATGAAGTCCACTTGGGGACTGATTCAGTGGTTCGGTTGTTGTCCGCGCAAATGAGAGAGATGAAATTGCAGGTCAACTTGGTGGACAACAAATGGGATTGGGAAAGTAAGTTTATCTCTTACTTTGACTCGGGGACTGTACCCCAGATAAAAAGGAGGCCAAAAAGTTAAGGATCCAAGCGGCTTCATACCACTTGATCGAGGGTAATTTGCACAAGAGGTTATATTGCAGCCCAACGGCCAAGTGTCTGGGTCCTGATGAGGCTAGATATGTGATGGCCGAGGTGCACGAAGGCGAGTGTGCAATCATTCAGGGAGAAAATCTTTGGTGCGCAAGTTACTTAGAGCTGGGTATTATTGGCCCACCATCAGCGCAGATGCAAAGGCCTTCGTGCAAAAATGCGACAAGTGCCAACGCCACGCACGGATGATCCATCAACAGGCCGAACCTTTGTATTCGGTCGTGCCACCATGGCCTTTCGTGACGTGGGGGATGGATATTGTTGGTCCATTGCCAAAGGAAAAAGGTGGTGTTCGGTTTATTCTAGTGTTAACCGATTACTTTACGAAATGGGTGGAAGCAGGAGCTCTCACCGAGGTTAATCAAAAACAAGTAATCGATTTCATCAAGAAAAACATCATCTACAAGTTCGGTGTCCCGAGGGAGATTGCTTGCAACAATGGTAAACAGTTCATGAGAACAGCCATCACTGATTTCCTCAAACAATGGGGAATCAAAAGAATTGCTTCGACCCCTAATAACCCAAGTGCCAATGGCCAATCTGAATCTTCAAATAGAATTATAATCGAAAATCTCAAGAAAAGGCTTGATGAGAAAAAAGGTCCTTAGCCCGAGGAGTTGCCAGGTGTACTATGGGACCTGCAGACAACGGAGAAGCACCGGTGAGCCTCCCTTTTCATTGGCTTATGGTATGGATTCCCTTATCACCGTAGAGGTGGGCGAACCAAGTCTTCGGTATGCCCACACCACCGAAGACGCAAATCAACAAGCCATGTGCATTGAATTGGATATGCTCAAGGAGAAAAGAGAGCTGGCTTTGGTTCGGCTAGTCGCCCAACAAAGACAGATCGAAGCATATCTCAACAGGAAGGCCAAGCTTAGAGACTTTAAAGTTGGCGATTATGTGCTGAAGGCTACAAACCAATCAACGATGGAAGAAACGGGGGAAAGCTCGTTGCGAACTGGGAAGGACCTTACAAAGTCAAAGCAATTGTTGGGAAAGGATCTTATCAAATTGAAGATCTGCAAGGTGTGCCCGAACCCTTAAATTGGAACATTTCCAATTTAAAGCGGTACTACTTCTAATCGAGATAAATATCCCTTTCTCATTTAAAAGTTTACCCACAGCCTCGAGCAGAACAACGCTCCTAAATGCTTCGGTCGAATTGTACTAACTTGCTCCTCGTTTCATTTTGCTTGGCCTTTTCAGGAAGAAGATTAAACGATTTCCAGTGCCCGGGTGTTCATCAAGATTCACATCCGAACACTGGGAGGGAGTAAGGGGCGAGTTGCAACCGAGGTCGAAAATGCGCCTCCCAATCGAAGACCATCTATTTGACAACCGGGGACAGACACTCGAGGAATAGATTTAGTACATTGTAATTTCGCCCGGTAGTAGCACATTGTTAATTTATTTTTTCACCCAAGGTCCGCTTCGACTTGGTTTCATGTAAAAGCCAATTTCGGCTTGTTAATTTTATCAATGAAATAAACTTTGTTCCATAACTCTATGTTTCTATAAATTTGCACTCCGAAGTTGCACTTTAAATGCATCGACTCGAGGACGAGACGTCGTTCTAAGTTTCCATCGGTTGAATTCAATTAAGTCTTGCAAGCGAGCTATTCATTCTAAAGTGTTCGGTACATGCATAAACTAACACTGAAGATAAAAGGTACCAAGTCACTTCATTAACAAGCCCGAAGGCTGAAAGTATCTACATCAAAAAGACCCGAAAGTCCAAAAGATAAGCATACAAAAAAAGCACGAAGTCTTACACAAAAACAAAAAATGCTATCAGAAGTCTAAGCCCCGGGTGCATCAGCTCCCTCCTCGGAGCCCCCATCGGCATATTCTTCATCCTCTTCATCTTCATCGTCGCTCGAGGCCTCACTTGATGGGAGATCATCAATGATAGCTTGGGCCTTTGCTGCTTTCGCCTCGGCCTTTGCAATTTCCTCCTCCAAGTTGAGCTCGCAATCAGCATTGCTTGAGCAGCTTCAACCGAGACTTAATGATGGCCCATTGCTTATCCAGCTCGGTCCTCTTAACCTTGATCTTAGCTCTATCCTTACGATCAGCGATTTCGTCTCGAAGAGTTTCGATCTCGGCTTCACGAGCTGAAAGTTTGGAGGCCTCGCCCTCCAACTTCTGGATATGGAGCACATGCTTTCTCAACTGCTCATGATGTTTTTTGGCCATCTCCTCGGTCCTGCCCTTTGCTTGAGTCAGCTCGGCACTTAGTCTCGCGACTTTAGCCTCCAGCCTCGAATGTTCAACTTGAAAACCATCATCAAGGGCTTTATTCTTCGCCTCGGAAGCGGCCTCGGCCTCGTGCAAATCGGATTGGGACTTGGATAATTCAGCCTTCAATGCTGCTATCTGTGCATTAAAGTTATCCCTCTGCCTATCCCATGCGCAAGCGACACACCGAACCTCTTCATCCCTCAAGGTCTCCACCTCGATAGCCCTCAATGATAGAACAAAACTATGAATGGAAGCCAATCAGAAAATCAATTGTTAGCCATAGAGCGAGGACGAAGATAAAAGGTAAAACGAGAGGGCGATGAAGCTTACACTCATGGAATTAGCAGCAATAGTGTTATATAGCTGGGCTCGGGAGAAAGCTTTCACGACTATGTCTTCTACTGGGCCGAGCAAAGGCGTGAGACTCAAGATATCACCCCGGTTGCAGGCCAGAAGATTTGAAGAAGCTGGCACTTCAGGCCTTCGGAAGAACCCCACCGAGGATGAAATACTCGCGGGTTCGGATTGCGCTCGAACCGCGCCAGCTTCACCCTCCATTCTGACAGAAGCAGATCCAACCTCCCCAACCTTGCCCTTGCCCTTGGTCTTAGCAACCATCGCCTCGGTATCCTGCTCCTGATCCTCAAGATCCACGACCTCAACTGTCCTTCGGGCCGTTAAGTCCTCGGCAGCGACATTGTCAGGCTCGTCGATCAGCCCTCGGCGCGGTTCTGCCCCAACTTCGGGCCCAGGAGAGGTTGCTACCTCGGTGCGAGGAGCCACAGAACGGGAGGGCTTTTTGGAAACTACCCTCTTCCTTTTCACGCCTACTAGAGGTAACATGAAAGAATTTCAATAAGTAAAAGAATGAAGAGAAGCGAGGGTCAGCAAGATGATCGAGAATGGTGGTTACCTTTGGAGGACCCTTGACCAGGGGCCCCCTTTGAAACTATCGAAGACTTTGCAGCCTTCAATTCTTTCAGATTATCTGCCACCGAAGCCAGATCATCATCTGACTCTGTATCCTCATCATATTTCTTCTTCTTCTTCTTTTCATCTTTCTTCTTGCTTTTTTTTTTGTGTTAATAGCACGGTTCGGACAACCTAGCACCAAGGAGAGGGAAGTCAATAAGCGAAGCAGAACTCCAAAACAACACATTAGGTGAAAACATCACAAGGAACTTACCATGCCGTTTACACTGCCAACCAAATTCAGCAGCCATATTCATCCACGTTCTCTCCGGGCGCTTGCGAGCCCCAGTCATAGTTTTTACCCATCCAGTCAGCCCCTCGGGAGGGACGATGTCAACCTTGTTGGCTAAGAAGAGAAAATGAAATGAGGTTAGCAAACGCGAATGGCAAGTGGAGGATGTGTGTAGAGTACACCGATTTGAACAAGGCTTGCCCCAAAGACTCCTACCCATTCCACAAATAGATAGGTTAATAGACTCCACGGCTGGACATAAACTATTAACCTTCTTGGATGCTTATTCGGGTTATAACCAGATCCTCATGGACCCGAAGGACGAAGAGAAAACCCCGTTCATCACTGACCGAGGTACTTTCTGCTATAAAGTAATGCCCTTCGGCCTGAAAAATGCTGGGGCGACGTATCAAAGGTTGGTATGTCGCATGTTCAAAGAGTATATTGGAAAGTCTATGGAGGTCTACATAGATGATACCCTCATCAAATCGGTTCGAATGGAGGATCATTTGAATCATCTAAGGGAAGCTTTCCCTGTTCTGAGGCAATATGACATGAAGTTGAACTCTGAGAAGTGTGCCTTCGGTGTTGGGTCAGGAAAATTCTCGGGATTCATTGTCTCCGAATTAGGTATCGAAGCAAACCCCGACAAGATTAAAGCTATCGAGGAAATCCCCGAAGAGCTGACCGGGGTGAAAGAAGTTCAGCGCTTAACTGATCGAATCGCTGCATTGAGTCGTTTCATCTCAAGCTCCTCGGAGCGATGCCACAAATTCTTCTCTGTTTTGAGGAAGAAAAACCACTTCGAATGGACACCGGAGTGCAAAGAAGCGCTGAAAGATTTGAAATGCTACTTGGCTAACGCGCCGTTGCTCGCCAAACCTAAGGATGGTGAAACATTGCTGGTTTACTTGGCTGTGTTCAAGGTGTCAGTCAGCGCGGCCTTGGTTCGGGAGGAAGATGGCAAGCAACAACCCATCTACTATGTGAGCAAGACACTCCTCGATGCTGAAACCAGGTACCCACACTTGGTAAAACTAGCACTTGCTTTAATTGCTACTGCCCGAAAACTACGACCCTATTTCCAATGTCACCCAATAGCGGTAGTTTCAACTTTCCCCTTGAGAAGTATATTGCACAAACCGGAGTTATCGGGGAGGTTATCAAAATGGGCGGTATAATTAAGCGAATATGACATCAACTATCAACCCCGAACAGCCATCAAATCCCAAGTGTTGGCCGACTTCGTAGCTGATTTTAGTGTTGGGATTCTACCCGAAGCCGAAATGGAGAACTCAATCGAAAGGAACGGCTTCGGGGCTATGGATACTTCATACCGATGGGGCAACTTACTCCAAGGGTTCGGGGTTAGGCATAGTCTTGAAAGCACCCATCGGGGAGAAAATCAGGCACTCGGTTCGATTTAAAAAAGTGACCAATAATGAGGCTGAATATGAAGCGGCTCTAGCAGGCTTGGAGTTGGCTAAGGAAATGGGGGTGGAGAGAATTGAGCTAAGGTGCGACTCCCAGTTGGTGGTGAACCAAGTGCTCGGCGAATACACGGCTCGAGAGCCCAGAATGCAACTATTCTTAGACCGAGCACAAAGGATTTTAGCAGAATTCCAAGAGTGGCAAGTTAAGCAAGTGCCTCGGGAGGAGAATACCGAGGCTGATGCCCTGGAAAATTTGGGTTCGGCGGTCGATGAAGTCCACTCGGGGATTGATTTAGTGGTTCGGTTGTTGTCCGCACAATTGAGAGAGATGAAATTTCAGGTCAACTCGATGGACAACAAATGGGATTGGCGAAGTAAGTTTATCTCTTAATTTGACTCGGGGACTGTACCTCAAGATAAAAAGGAGGCCAAAAAGTTGAGGACCCAAGTGGCTTCATACCACTTGATCGAGGGTAATTTTACAAGAGGTTATATTGCGGCCCGATGGCCAAGTGTCTGGGTCCCGATGAGGCTAGATATGTAATGGCCGAGGTGCACGAAGGCGAGTGTGGCAATCACTCAGGGGGAAAGTCTTTGGTGCGCAAGTTACTTAGAGCTGGGTATTATTGGCCCACCATTAGCGTAGATGAAAAGGCCTTCGTGCGAAAATGCGACAAGTGCCAACGCCACGCACGGATGATCCATCAACAGGCCGAACCTTTGCATTCGGTCGTGCCACCATGGCCTTTCGTGAAGTGGGGGATGGATATTGTTGGTCTATTGCCAAAGGAAAAAGGTGGTGTTCGGTTTATTCTAGTGTTAACCGATTACTTTACGAAATGGTTGGAAGCAGGAGCTCTCATCGAGGTTAAACAAAAACAAGTAATCGATTTCATCAAGAAAAACATCATCTACAAGTTCGGTGTCCCGAGGGAGATTGCTTGCGACAATGGTAAACAGTTTATGAGAGCAGCCATCACTGATTTCCTCAAACAATGGGGAATCAAAAGAATTGCTTCGACCCCTAATAACCCAAGTGCCAATGGCCAAGCTGAGTCTTCAAATAGAATTATAATCGAAAATCTCAAGAAAAGGCTTGATGAGAAAAAAGGTCCTTGGCCCGAGGAGTTGCCAGGTGTACTATGGGCCATGCAGACAACAGAGAAGCACCGGTGAGACTCCCTTTTCATTGGCTTATGGTATGGATTCCCTTATCCCCGTGGAGGTGGGCGAACCAAGTCTTCGGTATGCCCACACCATCGAAGACGCAAATCAACAAGCCATGTGCATTGAATTGGATATGCTCGAGGAGAAAAGAGAGCTGGCTTTGGTTCGGCTAGTCGCCCAACAAAGACAGATCGAAGCATATCTCAACAGGAAGGCCAAGCTTAGAGACTTTAAAGTTGGCGATTATGTGCTGAAGGCTACAGACCAATCAACGATGGAAGAAAACGGGGGAAAGCTCGTTGCGAATTGGGAAGGACCTTACAAAGTCAAAGCAATTGTTGGGAAAGGATCTTATCAAATTGAAGATCTGCAAGGTGTGCCCGAACCCTTAAATTGGAACATTTCCAATTTAAAGCGGTACTACTTCTAATCGAGATAAATATCCCTTTCTCATTTAAAAGTTTACCCACAGCCTCGAGCAGAACAACGCTCCTAAAGGCTTCGGTCGAAATGTATTAACTTGCTCCTCGTTTCATTTTGCTTGACCTTTTCAGGAAGCAGATTAAATGATTTCCAGTGTCTGGGTGTTCATCAAGATTCACATCCGAACACTGGGAGGGAGTAAGGGGTGAGTTGCAACCGAGGTCGAAAATGCGCCTCCCAATCGAAGACCATCTATTTTACAACCGGGGACTGACACCCGAGGAATAGATTTAGTACATTGTAATTTCGCCCGGTAGTTGCACATTGTTAATTTATTTTTTCACCCAAGGTCCGCTTCGACTTGGTTTCATGTAAAAGCCAATTTCGGCTTGTTAATTTTATCAATGAAATAAACTTTGTTCCATAACTCTATGTTTCTGTAAATTTGCACTCCGAAGTTGCACTTTAAATGCATCGACTCGAGGACGAGACGTCGTTCTAAGTTTCCATCGGTTGAATTCAATTAAGTCTTGCAAGCGAGCTATTCATTCTAAAGTGTTCGGTAAATGCATAAACTAACACTGAAGATAAAAGGTACCAAGTTACTTCATTAACAAGCCCGAAGGCTGAAAGTATCTACATCAAAAAAATGCGAAGGTCCAAAACATAAGCATACAAAAAAAGCCCGAAGGCTTACACAAAAACAAAAAATGCTATTAGAAGTCTAAGCCCCGGGTGCATCACCTCCCTCCTCGGAGCCCCCATCGGCATCTTCTTCATCCTCCTCATCTTCATCGTCGCTCGAGGCCTCACTTGATGGGAGATCATCAATGATAGCTTGGGCCTTTGCTGCTTTCGCCTCGGCCTTTGCAATTTCCTCCTCCAAGTTGAGCTCGCAATCGGCATTGCTTGAGCAGCTTCAACCGAGACTTAATGATTGCCTATTGCTTATCCAGCTCGGCTCTCTTAACCTTGATCTTAGCTCTATTCTTACGATCGGCGATTTCATCTCGAAGAGTTTCGATCTCGGCTTCACGAGCTGAAAGTTTGGAGGTCTCGCCCTCCAACTTCTGGATATGGAGCACATGCTTTCTCAACTGCTCATGATGTTTTTTAGCCATCTCCTCGGCCCTGCCCTTCGCTTGAATCAGCTCGGCACTTAGTCTCGCGACTTCAGCCTCCAGCCTCGAATGTTAAACTTGAAAGCCATCATCAAGGGCTTTAATCTTCGCCTCGAAAGTGGCTTCGGCCTCGTGCAAATCGGATTGGGACTTGGATATTTCAGCCTTCAATGCTGCTATCTGTGCATTAAAGCTATCCCTCTGCCTATCCCATGCGCGAGCGACACGCCGAACCTCTTCATCCCTCGAGGTCTCCACCTTGATAGCCCTCAATGATAGAACAAAACTATGAATGGAAGCCAATCAGAAAATCAATTGTTAGCCATAGACCGAGGACGAAGATAAAAGGTAAAACGAGAAGGCGATGAAGCTTACTCTCATGGAATTAGCAGCAATAGTGTTATATAGCTGGGCTCGGGAGAAAGCTTGCACGACTATGTCTTCTACTGGGCCGAGCAAAGGCGTGAGACTCAAGATATCACCCCGGTTGCAGGCCAGAAGATTTGAAGAAGCTGGGACTTCAAGCCTCCGGAAGGACCCCACCGAGGATGAAATACTCGCGGGTTCGGATTGCACTCGAACCGCGCCAGCTTCACCCTCCATTCTGACAGAAGCAGATCCAACCTCCCCAACCTTGCCCTTGCCCTTGGCCTTAGCAACCATCGCCTCGGTATCCTGCTCCTGATCCTCAAGATCCACGACCTCAACTGTCCTTCGGGCCACTAAGTCCTCGGCAGTAACATCGTCAGGCTCGTCGATCAGCCCTCGGCGCGGTTCTGCCCCAACTTCGGGCCCAGGAGAGATTGCTACCTCGGTGCGAGGAGCCACAGAACGGGAGGGCTTTTTTGAAACTGCCCTCTTCCTTTTCTCGCCTGCAAGAGGTAACATGAAAAAATTTCAATAAGTAAAAGAATGAAGAGAAGCGAGGGTCATCAAGATGACCGAGAGTGGTGGTTACCTTTGGAGGACCCTTGACTGGGGGCCCCTTTTGAAACTATCGAAGACTTTGCAGCCTTCAATTCCTTCAAATCATCTGCCACCGAAGCCAGATCATCATCTGACTCTGTATTCTCATCATATTTCTTCTTCTTCTTCTTCTTTTCATCTTTCTTCTTGCTTTTTTTTTTTGTGTTAATAGCACGGTTCGGACAACCTAGCACCAAGGAGAGGGAAGTCAATAAGCGAAGCGGAACTCAGAAACAACACATTAGGTGAAAACATCACAAGGAACTTACCATGCCGTTTACACTGCCAACCAAATTCAGCAGCCATATTCATCCACGTTCTCTCCGGGTGCTTGCGAGCCCCAGTCATAGTTTTTACCCATTCAGTCAGCCCCTCGGGAGGGACGATGTCAACCTTGTTGGCTAAGAACAAAAAATGAAACGAGGTTAGCAAACGCGAATGATCACCGGAGATGAAGTAAAAATGAAGAGGCACTTACGTGTGTTGTTCCACCGCTCTGGGAGATCGGGCTCGGTGGATAAAACACTAGTCTCCAAAAGGACATAGCGATCACTCCAGCCTCGGTCCCCATAGTCCTCGCTCTTATGGAGGAGCGCATATTTGCCTCAGTTGTTTAAGGCCACAACCCCGGCCTTGTGAAAGTATGGATAGTAGAGGGAATGAGATGCTGCAAGGTAAAATCAACCCTGGCCTTCTTGCTCAGCCAATCCATGCACTGAACAACTCTCCAAACGCCGGGGCCTAGTTGGGCCAAGCACAAGTTGTAGGCTCGGCAGAAATCATCAATGATCCTATGTACCGGAAGGGAGAAGCCGAGGGTGAAAGGGTAAGTATAAGCAAAAGAAAGCCCCTCCACGTGATGGCAAACTCTACTTGTTGGGTCGGGGATGACTACTTTCACCTCGGGCCTGTAACGACCTCAAATAGTCATTTCGGGAATCGGGACCTCGATTTGCGTGTCGAAAATTTCAAAAGCTTCGAGAGGTCCATTATGACATGTCTGAAATTTTTTAGCTAAAACGAACTTTGTTAGATAGGTATCGGAGAAAGACATCCGTTTCGGATATTCGTTAAGGCTAAAAGAGGTTTCGGAGCTCGATTTGAGCAAATGAGCTCTGATGTGAAATCTGAAAGTTGCGTTAGGTTCGTATGGTAATTTATGACCTGTAGCAACCTTCAGAAGTGAAATCGGACCTCGTTTGATAGGACTTTTGAAAAAGTCTCCGTTGCTGAAGTTTAAAAAGGTTAAAAGAGGTTTTCGAGCTCGATTTGAGTAAACAAACTCCGATGAGACATCTGAGGGTTCCGTTGGGTTTGTATCGTCATTTTTGACTTGTAGCAACTTTCGAATTTTGATTACGGGGTCGTTTGATTAAAATTCGCTATTTTGGCAAAAGTCGAAATTTGACCCTTTCCCGTGGGACCCACTTTTTGAGTTCTAGAGATCCGAATTGAGTTTCGTCTTGACGAGCATGTCACACAAGTCTTGTATGACTTGTGTACAAATTTTGGGGTCATTCCGAGCTTCGTAGGGTCCCGTTTGGACCCAAAAATAGTGGCTGATCTGGTGCAAGCCAAAAAGCTGCTGATTCTGTTTTTTTTTTCTGTTCAGCCGGGAAAAAATCAATTTTTCAGATCAATCCATAAGGAATTGAAAATAAGTCAAAACATGAAAGTTGTAGCTCTTTGAGTGGTGGTTCTAATGCCATCAACCTCGTATCATTTTGACATTTCTATGAAAAGTTATGTGTATTTTACCGAAAGCTGTCCAACAAGGTATAATTTGGACAGCATGTGGTACAACTCTTTAAAGCTGCGAGCTGCTATATATACTAGGGCGGGCATTCATTTTTATTTTCATGTTTTGAGCTTCTAAAAGTGATTCCAAGGGGAATTTTAAGTACCAAAATCATTCCTAAACACAAGGTAACTATTCTTACCCATTTTTAACGCTTTAATCTGAGGATCAAAGTGACGATCCTTGGAAAGAGGGTTTGAACCCTAGATTTGTGAAATGGGAAAAATGACCGAGTTGGATTTGGGTATGTACAATAATGGTACTTTTGGACTCGTGGGAGTATGGGGAGTCCGGAAACATAAATTTTACGGGTTTTGGGTACGTCCGACCCGGGGGTATTTTGGTAAATTACCTTTTAAATTGCGTAAGGGCTTAGAATCCTTTCCTCACATGCTTACGAGTGTGACACTATTTCTTTGGCTCATAGAGGAGTCTTACGGAGGCACATCATTTGGGAAAGGAGGTCGTTCCTTAGCCACTTGAGCCGATTTTGAGGTAAGTGAGACTTGACCTCTATTTTTGCTTGCGGATAAGATTTGATCTTGCTAAGTAAGATGTCGAGTACTTAATTGACTAGCATTGCCTAGTAGATAGTATTATGTACTACTCGTTATATTTATACAAAAAGGAGAAAGCACAAACGTGACTTGTGTATAGTCGATGTTGTGTGCCGGTGTATTATTGATATGCTCTATGGACAGAGGCCGTTGGTGCGTTATGACCTAGGAGCGAAATTTCATCTAGGGACAGAGGTCGGTGGTGCGTTATGACCTAGATGTGGAGACTTATAGGGACAGAGGCTTGTGGTGCGTTATGACCTATAAGTAAAGTTGTTTATAGGGACAGAGGCCTGTGGTGCGTTATGACCTATAAATAAAGCCGCACCGGGTGTGTGCTTATGCTATGTGCTAGGTATATCATTACTTATGTGGTATGCGAGATATATCATCGCCATGCTGTGTGTTAATTATATTATTGCTTATGCCATAGTATCAATATAATATTGTATATGCTGCCTATATTATGTATCTTTATATTATTGACCATGTTATGTATTCGCGTATTACTGCTTGTGTTGTTGTATAATTATATTATCGTATGTAATGTTTATGGGTTACTGTAAAGGTGTGGATTGTACTTCCATTATCTGCTTATGCATTATCAAAGACTTGTCCCGAAAGGGTAATTTAGTGGGCCTGTCGATGATCTTACTGGGCTTTGGCTCATAACTTACGTTTTAAATGTGCAGATCCTTCTACTAGTCAGACAGCTGGACTTATCTGATCCGTTCGAGGCTGTGGCTATTTTTGCTTGAGGTGAGCCAACCGCATAGTACGCGGTGGCATACCGTCTGATCCACCTTAGTGTTTAGTCGCTTCCTACATCTTGTATTATATATTATATATATCGGGTATCAGAATTCGTAGATGCTCTATTGACACTGTATTTCGGGTGGATGTCTACACCTACATTTTATTGAAATATTTCTATCTAAATTATCATTATGAGTCAGTTTAATTATTCGTGGTTCGCCTAAGGATGTAACACTTAGGTGCCATCACGGCCCCGAAAATTGGGTCGTGACAAATTGGTATCAGAGCCCTAGGTTGTAAGTCGAGTCTCAGGGAGTCAATGGAGCAGTGTCCGAGCAGAGTCTTGTTTATGGGTATGTTGTCGACCATACTTATATGCGAGAGGCTGCAAAGGCATTTTAGGAGGAGTTGTTTCCCTTCATTTCATCTCTTCTCGTGCTATGATGCTTACATAGGTGCTAATCCTTTAATGTGATTATGACAGATGGTGAGAACGCGATCGTCCTCTGCTTCGGGAGCTGGTGACGCACTGACTGAGTCGGTCCGTGGGAGAGCTGTGCGTAGCACACGGACTGGTGCGCGGGCACCTACTCAGCCGAGAGCGGCTACTACCAGAGCTTCTGTGTGCAGACCTCCTGCTGCCAGACAGACTAGTACAGTGCCACCGGTGTCTTCTGAGATACCCGTCGCACATGTCCCATCGACTATGCCTTCTCTTGTGCCGGGCACAACGGTATCTATTCCTGCAGATGTTCTATTGCGGATGATGGGCATGCTTGGATCTCAGGCCTCGCCTGTGGGCGATATGCCAGTAGCTTCTGCGGTACCCCAGCCAGCTACTCCAGCTATGAGTACGCCGACTCCCGAGGCTACTCCGGTGATTCCTCAGTCTACTCCAGTTATTAGTCCTATTGCTCAGCCTTCCACTTTGGCTCCTCAGTCGGGTATTCAGTTGGGTCATTCTATTCCTGCTCTTTCCATGAGTGACGAGGAGGTAGCTCGGAGGATTGAGTCCTTTATGAAGCTCAAGCCTCCCGAGTTCGATGGTACCCCAGCTACTTGCACTGCCCAGAGGTATATTCAGAAATGTGAGAAGATATTTTCTGTATTGGGTACTAGGGACACCCTTGGTGTGAGATGTGCTTCTTTCCGTTTGTCCGGTGATGCCGAGACTTGGTGGTCTTCTATGATGAGACAGAGGTCGAGTGATCTTCCTCCCTTGACTTGGACCGAGTTCGTTGCTATGTTTATGAGTAGATTTGTGCCTCAGAGTCATCTTGATGCCCAGAGACGCGAGTTTGAGTTGTTGAGACATGGAGGCATGTCCGTGACTGCTTATGATACCAGATTTTTAGAGTTATCTCAGTATGCGCCTGCTATGGTTATGCTGGAGAGAGACACGGTTCTTAGATTTGATGAGGGTCTTCACCCTCGTCTTCAGGTGGCTGTTGCCTCACATTTTGGCAACAAGTCTTATTATGATGTGGTTGATATTGCGAGGCGTATGGAGGACATTCATGCTAGAGCAGATGCAGAGAGGGCGAGCAAGAGGGTGCGATATTCTGGTACTTCTGGTGGCCCTTCACATGGTGGCCAGAGTTTTCGTGGTCATACTCAGCCTAGGCTTCCCCAGGCCGCTGCTTTACCATCTCAGGGTACTTCGTCGGGTGTTCATAGGCCTCAGCCGTCTCAGAGGCGTGGGGATTCATCTCAGTCTGTTCCACCTGTTTGTGGGAGATGCCGTCAGAGGCACTATGGGAGGTGCAGGCCCGGAGGTGGACGCGGAGGAGGCGGTAGTAAGGCTTGTTACCAGTGTGGGGATCCCAGGCACTTTGTTAGGGATTGCCCCTATGTTACTTCATCTGGACCTACCTCCGCGGGACATCAGAGTTCTGCTGCTATGGTTCGGTCTTCTCCTCAGGCAGCTAGGCCTGTCACTCAGGTTCCTCCTAGGCAGCCGGTCCAGAGAGCTCCTGGTCCTGGAGGTTCAGCTCAGGTTTTTGCTATGACACGCCAGGATGCCGAGGCATCCAATGATGTGATCACAGGTACTCTTTCTGTTTGTGGCCGCAGTGCCTTTGCCCTTATAGATCCGGGATCTACTTTCTCTTATGTGTCTCCTGGATTTTCACCTTGCTTGAGCAAGGATCTGGTTTTTATTGATGCTCCATTTATGGTGGCAACGCCTGTCGGAGATCCTATATGTGTAGATAAAGTGTATCGGGAGTGTGTGATTTCTATTTGTGGTGTTGAGTCTCTAGTAGACTTGATGTTGCTAGATATGGTGGAATTTGATGTGATCATGGGCATGGATTGGTTGGCATCCTGTCACGCGACGTTGGATTGCCATGCCAAGTCCGTGACTATAGGTGCCGAAGGTGAGCCTAAGGCTATTTGGAAGGGTTCCAGGTCTTCTCCGAGGAACAAGATCATATCATTCATGAAGGCTCAGAAGATTATTGCTCGCGGGTACGGAGGGTATATTGCTTCTATTCGAGATGTTCGAGTGGAGGAGGTATCTATTGATCGAGTACCGGTAGTATGCGAGTATCCGGAGGTCTTTCCGGATGACTTGCCGGGTTTGCCTCCTATGCGGGAGATTGAGTTCTGTATTGGTATATTGCCAGGTACTCAGCCTATATCTATTCCTCCATATCGTATGGCTCCTGCTGAGTTGAGGGAATTGAAGGAGCAAATTCAAGATTTGCTTGATAAGGGTTTCATTAGACCCAGTGTGTCTCCTTGGGGTGCTCCGGTTCTTTTTGTAAAGAAGAAGGATGGTTCTATGCGCATGTGTATTGATTATCGGCAATTGAACAAAGTGACTATCAAGAACAGGTATCCTTTACCGCGTATAGATGATTTATTTGATCAGCTTCAGGGTGCTACTCATTTTTCCAAGATTGACTTAAGATCGGGGTATCATTAGTTGAGGATTCGGTCTGAGGATATTTCTAAGACTGCTTTCCGTACGAGATATGGGCACTATGAGTTTCTTGTCATGTCATTTGGGCTTACAAATGCTCCGGCCGCCTTTATGGATCTTATGAACCGTGTGTTCAAGCCATATCTTGATTCTTTTGTTATTGTGTTCATTGATGATATCCTTATATATTCAAGGAGCCGAAGGGAGCATGAGCATCACTTGAAGATTATCCTTCAGACCTTGAGAGACCATGAATTGTATGCTAAATTCTCTAAATGTGAGTTCTGGCTGGATACCGTTTCATTCATGGGTCACGTGGTGACCAAGGACGGTATTGGTGTTGATCCCAAGAAAGTGGAGGCCGTTCAGAATTGGCCTAGGCCTACTTCTCCTACAGAGATTCGGAGTTTCTTAGGCTTGGCAGGTTATTATCGGCGATTCGTTGAGGGATTTTCTTCCATATCAGCACCACTGACTAAATTGACGCAGAAGAATGTTCCTTTTCTATGGTCTGCTGCTTGTGAGTCTAGCTTTCAGAGGCTCAAGACTGTCTTGACTACAGCACCTGTATTGGCCTTGCCTAGTGGATCCGGGGGATTCACAGTCTATTGTGATGCTTCTGGTATTGGCTTAGGTGGTGTTTTGATGCAGAATGGCAAGGTGATAGCTTATGCCTCGAGACAACTGAAAGTGCATGAGAAGAACTACCCTGTCCACGATCTAGAGTTATTGGCGGTGGTATTTGCATTGAAGTTGTGGAGGCATTATTTATATGGTGAGCCTTGTGAGATTTTCACTGATCATAAGAGTCTCCAGTATCTGTTCACCCAGAAGGACTTGAACGGGAGACAGCGCCGATGGTTGGAGTTGCTTAAGGATTATGACATCGCTATTCGGTATCATCCCGGGAAAGCTAATGTTGTGGTTGATGCTCTGAGCAGGAAGTCTATGGGTAGCCTTGCCTATCTTGATGTTGATATGAGACCACTAGCTCGAGAGTTGCAGGCCTTGTCCATTAGTAGAGTGCGATTTGATGATTCTGTGCCAGACCGAGTTTTTGCTTATATAGGGACTCAGTCATCCCTAGCTTCCCAGATCAAGGAAAAGCAATTTGATGATTCATATTTGCGTGAGATTCGAGATAGAGTTTTAAGTGGGGGAGTGACCTCATTTATGATCGGAAATGATGGTGTACTGCGGCTCAATGGTCGGTTGTGTGTTCCGAATGTTGGGGAGTTGAGGCAGCTGATATTGGCAGAGGCACACAGTTCTCGGTATTCTATTCATCCTGGTATTACGAAGATGTATCAAGATCTTCGGGAGTTATATTGGTGGAAGGGAATGAAGAAAGATGTTGTTGATCATGTGTCTCGGTGCTTAAATTGTCAGCAGGTAAAGTATGAGCATAGAAAACCAGCCGGGGTGACTCAGTCCATGCCGATTCCGGAATGGAAATGGGAGCATATTACCATGGACTTTGTGGTTGGATTGCCTTTGAGCTTGGGCAAGCATGATTCAGTATGGGTGGTGGTGGATCGTCTCACCAAGTCAGCTCATTTCATCCCCGTGAGGACTGCTTATTCATCGGAGCGCTTAGCTCGTATCTTTATCGAGCAGATTGTGAGATTGTATGGTGCTCCAGTCTCTATTATATCAGATCGCGGTACTCAGTTCACAGCTCAGTTCTGGAGATCATTTCAGAAGGAGCTGGGTACCCGAGTGGATCTTAGCACCGCATTTCATCCTCAGACTGATGGTCAGTCCGAGAGGACCATCCAGATTCTTGAGGATATGCTGAGGGCTTCTGCTATTGACTTTGGAGGCCATTGGGACAGTTATTTGCCTTTGGCGGAATTTGCCTATAATAACAATTATCAATCTTCTATCCAGATGGCTCTGTTTGAGGCATTATATGGCCGCCGATGTCGTTCTCCAGTTGGTTGGTCTGAACCTGGAGAGGTGAAGGTGTTGGGTCCGGATCTAGTTCAGCAGACCTTAGATAAGGTCCGAATCATTCAGGATCGGCTCCGTACTGCTCAGAGTCGACAGATATCTTATGCGGATCGGAGGAGGAGAGATTTGGTGTTTATGGTAGGTGACCGGGTGTTTCTTAAAGTATCGCCGATGAAGGGTGTTATGAGATTCGGGAAAAAGGGCAAGCTTAGTCCGAGGTTCATTGGTCCTTTTGAGGTCTTGGAGCGCATTGGCGCTGTTGCATATAGGCTTGCTTTGCCTCCATCTCTGTCAGTTCATCCGGTATTCCACGTATCTATGCTCCGAAAGTATGTTCATGATCCATCCCATGTGATTGATATGGCTTCTGTCGAGATCGACGAGGACTTGGCTTATTTGGAGGAGCCGATTGCTATTGCGGCTAGAGAGATCCGTAAGCTAAGGTCGAAAGAGATCCCGTTGGTTAAAGTGCTATAGAAGAATCGTCCTAGCGAAGAGGCCACTTGGGAACTTGAGTCCGACATGCGGGAGAAGTATCCTCGCCTTTTCGATAATTCAGGTATGATTTTAATCTCTAAAGCCTAAAAGTTATGTTGTTATTTATGATTTCGGGTAGTAGCGAGAGTCCTCGAAATCCGTGTAATTATTTTTGTGAAAATGTGAATCTTACCTTAGACTCGGGCTCGTCCGAGGACGAACGAGAGTCTAAGTGGGGGAGATTGTAACGACCTCAAATAGTCGTTTCGGGAATCGGGACCTCGATTTGCATGTCGAAAATCCCAAAAGCTCCGTAAGGTCCATTATGACATGTCTGAATGTTTTTAGCTAAAACGAACTTTGTTAGATAGGTATCGGAGAAAGACATCCGTTTCGGATATTCGTTAAGGCTAAAAGAGGTTTCGGAGCTCGATTTGAGAAAATGAGCTCTGATGTGAAATCTGAAAGTTGCGTTAGGTTCGTATGGTAATTTATGACCTGTAGCAACCTTCAGAAGTGAAATCGGACCTCGTTTGCTAGGACTTTTGAAAAAGTCTCTGTTGCGGAAGTTTAAAAAGGTTAAAAGAGGTTTTCGAGCTCGATTTGAGTAAACGAACTGCGATGAGAGATCTGAGGGTTCCGTTAGGTTCGTATCGTCATTTGTGACTTGTAGCAACTTTCGAATTTGGATTCCGGGGTCGTTTGATTAAAATTTGCTATTTTGGCAAAAGTCGAAATTTGACCCTTTCCCGTGGGACCCACTTTTTGAGTTCTAGAGATTCGAATTGAGTTTTGTCTTGACGAGCATGTCACACAAGTCTTGTATGACTTGTGTACAAATTTTGGGGTCATTCCGAGCTTCGTAGGGTCCCGTTTGGACCCAAAAAAGTGGCTGATCTGGTGCAAGCCAAAAAGCTGCTGATTCTGTTTTTTTTTTCTGTTTAGCCGGGAAAAAATCAATTTTTCAGATCAATCCATAAGGAATTGGAAAAATTCAAAACATGAAAGTTGTAGCTCTTTGAGTTGTGGTTCTAATGCCACCAACCTCGTATCATTTAGATATTTCTATGAAAAGTTATGTGTATTTTACCGAAAGCTGTCCAGCAAGGTACAATTTGGACAGCATGTAGTACAACTCTTTAAAGCTGCGGGCTGCTATATATACTAGGGCGGGCATTCATTTTTATTTTCATGTTTTGAGCTTCTAAAAGTGATTCCAAGGAGAATTTGAAGTACCAAAATCATTCCTATACACAAGGTAACTATTCTTACCCATTTTTAACGCTTTAATCTGAGGATCAAAGTGACGATCCTTGGAAAGAGGGTTTGAACCCTAGATTTGTGAAATGGGAAAAATGACCGAGTTGGATTTGGGTATGTACAATAATGGTACTTTTGGACTCGTGGGAGTATGGGGAGTCCGGAAACATAAATTTTACGGGTTTTGGGTACGTCCGACCCGGGGGTATTTTGGTAAATTACCTTTTAAATTGCGTAAGGGCTTAGAATCCTTTCCTCACATGCTTACGAGTGTGACACTATTTCTTTGGCTCATAGAGGAGTCTTACGGAGGCACATCGTTTGGGAAAGGAGGTCGTTCCTTAGCCACTTGAGCCGATTTTGAGGTAAGTGAGACTTGACCTCTATTTTTGCTTGCGGATAAGATTTGATCTTGCTAAGTAAGATGTCGAGTACTTAATTGACTAGCATTGCCTAGTAGATAGTATTATGTACTACTCGTTATATTTATACAAAAAGGAGAAAGCACAAACGTGACTTGTGTATAGTCGATGTTGTGTGCCGGTGTATTATTGATATGCTCTAGGGACAGAGGTCGTTGGTGCGTTATGACCTAGGAGCGAAATTTCATCTAGGGACAGAGGCCGGTGGTGCGTTATGACCTAGATGTGGAGACTTATAGGGACAGAGGCTTGTGGTGCGTTATGACCTATAAGTAAAGTTGTTTACAGGGACAGAGGCCTGTGGTGCGTTATGACCTATAAACAAAGCCGCACCGGGTGTGTGCTTATGCTATGTGCTAGGTATATCATTACTTATGTGGTATGCGAGATATATCATCGCCATGCTGTGTGTTAATTATATTATTGCTTATGCCAGAGTATCAGTATAATATTGTATATGCTGCCTATATTATGTATCTTTATATTATTGACCATGTTATGTATTCGCGTATTACTGCTTGTGTTGTTGTATAATTATATTATCGTATGTAATGTTTATGGGTTACTGTAAAGGTGTGGATTGTACTTCCGTTATCTGCTTATGCATTATCAAAGACTTGTCCCGAAAGGGTAATTTAGCGAGCCTGTCGATGATCTTACTGGGCTTTGGCTCATAACTTACTGTTTAAATGTGCACATCTTTCTACTAGTCAGACAGCTGGACTTATCTGATCCGTTCGAGGCTGTGACTATTTTTGCTTGAGGTGAGCCAACCGCATGGTTCGCGGTGGCATACCGTCTGATCCACCTTAGTGTTTAGTCGCTTCCTACATCTTGTATTATATATTATATATATCGGATATCAGAATTCGTAGATGCTCTATTGACACTGTATTTCGGGTGGATGTCTACACCTACATTTTATTGAAATATTTCTATCTAAATTATCATTATGAGTCAGTTTAATTATTCGTGGTTCGCCTAAGGATATAACACTTAGGTGCCATCACGGCCCCGAAAATTGGGTCGTGACAGGGCCCAAACCTACATTCACTCCGGACTCGCTCAATATGGGCTTGCGTTATGCAAGCTGTCACGACCCTTTTTCAACTTAAAAAAGAAAAACTATTTATTTTAAAAGGTCTGCGACTGGTGTTAATAGGTACAAAAAATTAAGAGAGTTTTTCGGAGTCGCCACTTGACAAGTTAAGGTGTGCCAAGTCACCAAAAGTGGTGTACCTAGAACACCTATGACTCGTTTAGTGGTCTGCGTCAGAGTTCCGGGTAAGGATCTCGGTTGACTCTCGGGAAGGTGTTAGGCACCCTCGAGTCCTGTGCCAAGCACAGTTGCCTTTATTGACGCATTTCGACATCTTTGAATTTGTTTATTATATTTTGCCTTGATTTGTTACGCGTTGATTTATTATTAATAATAATCCGTTCAAATGGAAATTCAAATCGAGATATAATCGCGCGAGCACTTCACCCGTTCGAAATCTTCCGAATTAAGCCAATTAAATCGCGCAGGCACTTCACCCGTTCGAAATCTCTTGACTTAGATGAATTCCAATGCAAACTAATAGTTATTTGCTTGGCCTTATTTAAGCCTAATTATTTTGCCTAGCAGTGTAAACTTTGTTATTCATTCGATTCAATCCCAATCTGTTATGAGTTTGGTTTATGCGTTCAATTCAATCCCAATCTGTTACGAGTTTAAACCAAATCCGAATCTGTTACGAGTTTAAACCAAACGGCGTGGCCTTAAGGTTGTCTAAATTCAAAAACTGTCCCACGTTGACAATCTTTCTAACAGCTTTGCATTTGATGTCCTAATTCGCCTACTTATTTCATATTTGTCATAGTTTAATGCAATTTAAACATCTCCAGATCCAATTATTTCCTTTGAACGATTTCATACCTAACTACACATTTAATAATCGTCTTCTGTTTATAGAGTTAAACACGTTCAGATCTGACTATTTTTATTAAACATGGCTGATTGGCTCAAATTTTAACTTCTCAAATTTTTTCCCTTTTTCTTTAAAAGATACAAAAATTGCATACATCAGACGGGCATAAGAGCACAATTTTTCGGGCCTTTAAGAGGCTGTTTCATACATTGTAAACATTTCAAACAAAATATAATTCTTACAAAATAAAATATGGTATGAAGATTTACCTATGAGTGGGTTGCCAAGCAAACACCAACAATGACCAACAGTCAAGCCAACAGCAGCAACACAAAGCAACAGAAACAGCACCTTAACAAACCATTTTAACCCTCAAAACAACCAAGAACAAACCCCTTTCAACTCTATCCTAACCATGAGACTCTTTTACATGTTCTCACTATTTTTTTCTCAAGTTTCTTGCTATTTTTTGATGTTCTTTTGGTGTTTCAGCTCTCAGATTTTTGTGTCTCTCTGATGGAGTTCTTGTTCTTTAAGAGAGATAGTAGTTTTTGGTGAGTATTTTCAGATCTAAAGCCTTCTGTTCTCTCTTGTCCGTGTCAAAGAGAGTTTTGCTCTCTTAAATAGACCCAAGGTGGAGTAAAAATGAAAGTAAAAAGGACAAGGGTCACATGACTCAATTTACTTTTCAGAAAAGTACAATTTCAGCATGCATTAGCTTGTACCAAAAACTGCAAAAGCCTTCAAAGCTGCTGCATATTTTTGTCTTCTTATTTGACCTTTGACTCCACTTTTGGACTCTTTTTTTTTTTTTTTTACAAATTTCAGGTTTCTAATTCAAACTTTAATCAATATTCTTGACTCAAGCCCCAACTTAAGTATAAGAAATTGTCACAATGACCTCTTATGCATTCCCAGCAATAACTAAACATAACCTAAACTAGATTAGTCAAAATTAAAGCCAAACTCAAAGTCAGAGTGTAACTCTACCAAAATGTCAAACAGGTTTTTCCAGAACTCTTCCCTCCCTAATCAATATGCTAATTTCATACAGAACCAAACATGCAACAGGAAGCATTGCAAACATACACAATGCTAAACTGCATTTAAACAAACTAAACGAATCTTATGATAACATACCATTCTATTCACTAGTTAACAAAGACAAAATTCATGCTATTCATACCAGCCGATATCCATTTGCTAACAGACAATAAATTAAGCTAGTAATCCTCTGTTCATATGCCAAATACCAAAGTTAAACCATAAAGTAAACTAGTTAAACCATGATCAAAAGCTAGCGAACAAGCAAACTCACTTCACTGATTCTTTCAAACAGAAAAAGAATACCACTAATCGCGAGTATAAACACATATAAATGAAGAACAGAGAAAGCTAGCGTTTACTTAACCCGCCAACACTAAGGACAAGCCAAAGCTGCCTTGGATCAGCTTCAAACACTATTGCCACTGCTGCCTCGCAACTGTTGTTCACTACTACCTCGGCGACGTCGACATTGCTACAAGTCCCTTGTGTTCTCGACATCACATGCGAACAGAAAACAAAATAGCTATCGCCTCCTAGCCTAAACTTCATCGCACGCCCTTGTCACTGTCTAATCAGCCCCTTCGCGGCCTTGGCAATGCCTACGGTCATCGAAACTGCCTCCAAAATGCCATAGTCACATTCAAATCACACCATTATCATGGCCTCGGCCGCTGCGCCACCATTGCTGCGTTTGAAATCACCACCGTTGCCCAAAAAATATCACCACAGTCCCATACCCCCACTGCCTCGCTAAACAATCAGAATTACACCGCTAATCCCCACACCATAGCACCATCTCCGCGGTAAAAAAACAGACCACACGCAGCCACCAACTCCGCCGTTTAACACCCCGTTCGAACAGACCTAGTTCATGTTTAAATCCGTTCCCTTCTTCTTCTAACGGAAACGATCCCATTTGGGTTGTTTCGGCTAGAAAAGGGAAAGAACGGAAAGAGGGGAAAGAGAACAGTGTGTACCATGTAAAAGTCATCGGAAAATACTAAGAGGTCGCCGGAGTTTATACTTTTTTTTTTCAGTCCCTTTGATTCCCGATCTACAACAAACGATTGAGAATTTTGGGAAAAGGATAGTAGGAATGGAAAGAGGGGACTGAGACGGTTCTGGAGATGTATTATGAGTATTTTCTGGTCGCCGTCCGGCAGAGGTTCACGGCAGAAGGACGATGGCTTATGGTGGGGCTTCACTTTTCCGGTGGGGTTTGAAATTTTGGCAGCATTTGCTTTAGTCACAAGGGACTTAGGGTGTATGTGGAAAAATGAGATGGCTAAGGGAATTTTAGGGGTTTAAAAGGTGAAAGGGATGGGTGCTCGGGAGCCCTTGGATCAAAGTGATCTGACGGTGTGGAGTGATCGGACTAGCGGGTCGGGCTTTGCATTGGGCTAGATTAGATAGGAATTGGACTTGATTAGTCTCTTTTTGAATTTTACAGATAGCCACTAAAGAGACTAATATTGAAAACATGCACAATTAGTTAAAAGTTAAAAATCAGACAATTGCAATGTCATCACAATTGAAACATAAGCTTACAATTGAACAAAAAAAACAAGTATTTTTGGTATTTTTTTCATATATATATTTTAATTAATGAACTAGAACTAGTTAAAATGGCATGTAAATATCTATGAAAGATAAGCAAGATCGCAAGAAAATAAATACAACGAATTGAGAAAAATTTGGATTTTTTGTGCCAAAATTAGGTGATTACACAAGTCGGCGCCGTGTTTACTGGTATGTTCCTATTCTTCTCCTCTTGATCAGCAGATTGAACTTGTAACTTGAGGTCCTTGCTGTTGTCGAAGTGAGAAAGAATTATTTGGTGAGGCTCGAGCTCTTGCTCGAGGGGAATCATCGAGCCCGAGGGTCCTACCTCGGCAGTGTTTCTACCTTCACCCTCGCCCACAGCGTCGTCGCCCTCGGCGTTCTCGTCCCTATGGGTGACATCATCAGCGCCAGCCGCTTCCATGACGTCATCGCCCACGACGTCATCATCCTACTCTAGGCTGACGTCCTCGCCTACCGCAGCGATGTCACGCCTAGCCCTTTCTTTCTGACGCTTAGGGCCACCAGCACTAGAGGTCACCTCTCCGCTTCCTTCTGCCTCTACCACCTGCAGCGCCGGCACGGTGGTGATAAACTCGCCGCTGGATATAATGGCGGCGTAACGTGCAATATTTGTCCTCTCGCCTGAATCACTCGAATCCTGCCTGGAATGAGTGGTAGACATGGTTTTAGTTTGAGTTCAGAGATTTCTCAAAAATGGGAATCAATCAAAGTAGATACAAGAGCTTTTGTTTTCTTTTTCTTGACACAGTTGTTTGCAAAGATTGAAAGTGAGAAGAAGAGTTTGTTGGGGAAATATTTATAGGTATCGAAGAGGCAAGTGGCGAAGGAAGTCATCATTATAACGTTGGAGGAAGCGAAGGAAACAGCGTGACCGTTCGAACATCCAACGGACAATTGACACGTGTCATTGAGCAGTGATTTGAAAGGACCCGTACCGTTGACAAAATTTGAAATGCTTGGATAAGATCAAGCCACGTCGCTCTCCCGCGGAATTTCATGCCACTCCTCGGTAACCTCGATAATGATCGAGGAGTGGGGGGACTATCTGTATTGGTTAAAAATCGGCTCGCGTTGACTCGCCTCGGCCACGTGGTCTGATAGCAACCGAGCACTTGACGACAAGCCAGAAACCGAAGCAAATGAGTGGATCGTCGAAGGCAAGCTGCAAGATGAGCCTCGGTGATGTTCACCTCGGTCCAGAAACAGCGCCCTACTACCGAGGTCATATATTTGCGCCTCGGTGAGTCGCCCCAGTTCAAGCGACATTGCAGTCCACTATTTCAGCCCACTACTCTGCCCACTAACTCCACTCATAAAGGCTTCAGATGTGGGTTGGCCATGAATAAATCGTGGAGGACGTAGGGAAATATCTTGTATCTATAAATAGTACTTCAATTGTCATTGTAGATATTCAGAAATATATACAGAAACTCTGCCGAATTTTGTACTCATCGCAATATATTGAAATCCAGTTATTTTCTTGCATTTTACGAGTATTCTTGGCATTTATCGACTTTGATACAAAGTTTTGCTTATATTCTAACCCAAATTCGATTTGTGATCCTAAAACCGATTTAGGCCCATACAGTGATCTTGGAACAAAAATGGCGAGGAATAAGTTTCATCTTGAAATAGCATTGTTGTTCATGTATATTTTAAAATTTGATTTCAGGTATTACAATTAAATTTATATTTCATTGAGCCTTAGGCGACCGTTCTGTATCAAAATTTCAACTATTGGATTGCTAAGCTTACGTCTAGCAGTCAAGATAACCTTAAACCGATTAAGATATCAAACGGACGGTTAATATTTCAATCAGCAGAGAGAAAAATGACAAATAATGCTAAAGGACACAAATTCAACGATAGGCATGCAAACAAACAAGTTGTATACTGCAAACGAACTGGTTGTATACTAAAAGGCTTACAGACAATTAATTTAACTGGCAGCCGTAATGAAATCGCTTAATTATCTTGATAATTAATGGCTCAGTTCGAATGATTCAATCAGCAATGCAATGATCGAACAAGACGATTGTTAAGCAGATAATTAAACACAAAAGGGCAATCGTTATGAGCAATTGATGGATTAATGCTAATACATTTTAGATTATCGATTCCAAAGATTAATGACTCGAACAATGACAGATCGAATAAAACGACGATATTGAAAATAAACGAGCAAAGAGACGATAATTAAAGCAATAAATGAAAAGAAATAAGCTTATTGTATTGATTGAATGATTGTGCTCCGGTGGGGAAGATGAACGTCTTCTCCAAAGCGAAACCAAATTGTAGCAAAATAATGGTGGCGAACAAGTGATAATGGCGGTGGAATGACAATTAATAGCAGTAAAACCGTAGTAATTGTGAGGATGGTAATTGCTCAGGGGATAATTATATTCAAAAGAACATAAGTCTTTACTAAGGGAGAAATGATTGTATTTATAGCTAAAGAGGCCAAAACCTAGCAAGAACCACTCTACATACATTTTTCTATTGTCAGGTATAGTCGTTATCCACGTCCAACGGCCTCCGAAATCGGCAGAAGTGATTGAATTGATAACTTATCATTTAATTCAACTCCGTTTCTTAATCGCTCAATATCATAGCGACTGATCCATCACTTCGATCCAGCTGGCAGCGTGCTTTGCGCACTTGTCTTGACTCCGATATTCAAACCATGCTTGCCACGTTGCTGATGATATGTAGTAGCCTTGTGTTCGATTTTTGGCCAATACAATTCATACAGTACAATGTGTGGTGAATATACATACCACTAGCATAAAAGTAAGGTAATTCAGCTTATTTTCAAAGACCATCCACAATCTTGAATAAAAAACTAACCTAAATGTAACTAAATCATCCAGTAAATTGGCATGGGCATTGTTTTGGATAATACAGACGTATTTTATATGAGGGTAAGGGTGAGGAAAAGAATAAACATAGCGTGAGATGGAAACGATCATATTATGGCGGAATATGTTATTTCTCTCCTAAACTTGTCTCGGATTACCATTTTCATACCTTACCTTTACGGGCATCCGCTTACCCCCTTAGTAACTTTCAAATGGTATGAATATCCCCCTTAAAGCTGACGTAGCAGTGAGCATGTTGTTATACTATTCAACAGAGAGTGAATAACAAAAATTATATTAAAATTAAATTAAGTTGTACACGTGTCAATTTGTAATTGGATAAGGAATACTAATTTCTTAATTATTTTGGACCTTCTTTATTCTTTGTACTATCTTTTCTCTTTCTTTTTCCTTTTTTTTTCCCATGGCCCACCACCCCCAATTTGTTCTTCATCTTCACATAACCCACCACCACTCCTATTTACCTAATGTTCTTCACAAATCCATAACACACCCAAATTGTATAGATCGAACAAAAAAAATAACATAGACACAAACACAAATTCTTCTAGAGACATGCATCAAGAAAAGGAAAAATAATTAAAGGTTTAAAACAGTAGAATCAAGAAAATTAATTTCAATTCTACAAACACGAATTTCTTGCATTTTGATTTACCATTTTAACGAATAAGCAAGGAAAAATAATGAATCAACAACCACAAAGACAAAACTCAAAGGATGAGTATTATGAATTGGGAGAAGTATCGATCTTGATGTGTTGTTTTTCTTTGTTGATTTAGTAATCAGTGGTAGAAATAACAAAGCATTTCTAATTATTTTCTACACTTTTTGGAAGTGTTTAACTTAATTTCATGTATTTTAGACTTTGGCTTTTGGTGGATTTGATTTATAGTGGTTAGTTTATTGTGGTTTAATTTGATGGTTATTGGAGGTGGTGTTATGGCACGGTGGATATGGCGGAGGAACTGTGGTGATGGGTATGTCGGAGGAATAGTTAAAGGAAGCATCAAAATTGTTGGAGAAGATGAGATGGATATAAGAAAATGGAAAGAAAAAATATCAAAAGGAACAAAAGATATATTAAATTCAAATAGTAGTAAATAAAAACTACTTAAAATAACAGGAATTAAATAGGAGAAGGGTTTCTTTTTGTAAAATGTATTATTTTTATTTTTTATAAATATTGATATTATATTAAAACAAAATTATAAAAATGACGTGGTTGTGACGTGTCGATGATGTGGCTGCCACGCATTGCTTATATGGCGCGATTGTATTACACTCTTGACCATGCAACTGGTCGAGAGCCTGTGAGGAGGGAACTAATATCATTTGAAAGTTGCTAAGGGCGATAAAGGGTTGCCCGTAAAGATTGGATGCGTAAATGGTAATTCGGTACAAGTTTAGAGGGGAAACAACCTATTCCGCCTTCATATTATACTAGATTTATATTTGTAATGAAGTTTCGATCACCACTATAAATGAAGACTTCTTGATATAGGAAAAACTTCTTGATCACTATCGTGAGAGAGAAAGCCTCTTGATGTATGTATTCTGGTGTCTTTTCGGCTTGTAGGAGCTCCCTGTGTATAATTGTAAAATGGAAAGTTGTGATCATAAAGCCAAAAGCATTTGTATGGATCTGATTGATGGCATCTCATTACAAAACACAACTTAATTATCTTGTGAGCCGCTTCAATTTGATTTGGCCGAGGTCCACCACTTTTTACACTTGGCGTATATGTATTGATCAATTTACTTGCTCAATTTATGACATGATTCCATGAGGCACGCCACATCATAACTTGTGTAAGACATGTCTTTATTTGGCAAATGGACTGATTTGGGTCCCACTTTGCTAAGTAATCAAAGTTATATTTGACTTAAAGATTGCTAAGAGATTCTCAAAGATTGACTTAAGATCTGGATACCATCAGTTACGCATTAAAGGGGAAGACATATGCAAGACAGCCTTCAGGACCAGATATGGGCACTATGAATTCTTGGTAATGCCTTTCGGATTGACAAATGCACCAGCAGCCTTCATGGATATGATGAATAGGGTCTTTAAGCCATATTTGGACAGATTTGTGATTGTTTTCATCGATGACATCCTCGTGTATTCCAAGAATAATGAAGATCATGAACAACACTTGAGGATAGTATTGCAGACACATAAGGAACATAAGCTATATGCTAAGTTCTCGAAGTGCGAGTTCTGGTTGGACAGAGTTGCTTTCTTGGGTCACATTGTATCTGAGGAAGACATCTTGGTTGATCCGAAGAAGGTGGAAGCGGTACAAAAATGGGCAAGGCTGACTACCGCATCTGAGATACGAAGTTTCTTGGGTCTTGCAGGATATTACAGGCGTTTTGTGCAGGATTTCTCGAAGAAAGCTGAACCCTTAACTAAATTGACTCAAAAGAATGAGAAATTTCAATGGTCAGACGCGTGTGAGCTGAGCTTTCAGAAACTGAAGGAATGTTTGACTACCGCTCCAGTTTTAGTTCTACCATCTGGAGCTGGAGGTTTTGCAGTTTATTGTGATGCCTCCCGAGTAGGACTTGGGTGTGTTCTTATGCAGATTGGACGAGTTATAGGTTATGCTTCCAGACAGTTGAAGAAGCACGAGCAAAACTATCCTACCCATGATCTAGAGATGGCTGCAGTTATCTTCGCATTCAAGATTTGGCGCCATTATCTGTATGGTGAGAAATGTGAGATTTATACTGACCACAAAAGCCTTCAATATGTCTTCCAGCAGAAGGATTTGAAAATACGATAATGAAGATGGGTGGAGCTAATAAAAGACTATGATTGTGAAATCTTGTATCACCCAGGCAAGGCTAACGTTGTGGCAGACGCGTTAAGTCGCAAATCCATGGGCAGTTTGGCATACATTGGACCAGTGAGGAGGCTTATTGCGAGGGAAATCCACGAGTTGAAGAGAAGTGGAATACATTTTGAGATGGGAACTACAGGTACATTATTACCTTGTGTGCAAGCCAAACCATCTTTGATTGAAAACATCAAGGCGAAGCAGTACCAAGATTCTAAATTATGCAAACTTAGAGACAAGATCGGTACCAGTAAGGGAAAGGGATTTACTATTAATGATGATGGGGTACTACGACTTGGTGAACGCATCTGTGTACCTGGTGTCGATGGGTTAAAACAGGCTGTGCTCGAGGAAGCTCATAGCTCCAAGTACTCAGTTCACCCTGGATCCACAAAGATGTATCAAGATCTTCGACAGTTATACTGTTGGGAAGGTATGAAGAAGGATGTTGCTGATTATGTCATGCGTTGTCTGACTTGCCAGCAAGTGAAAGTAGAACACCAACGACCTGTAGGGTTGATGCAGCGACTTGAAATTCCGGAATGGAAGTGGGAACGAATCACTATGGACTTTGTGACTGGGTTGCCACGGACACCTAAGGGCTATGATTCTATATGAGTGATTGTGGATCGTCTAACGAAGTCAGCACACTTTTTGCCAGTCAAGACCACATACAATGGTGCACGTTATGCACAGTTATATATAGATAAGATCATAAAGCTTCATGGAGTCCCTGTGTCTATAATTTCTGATAGGGGGTCCCAGTTCACCTTTCATTTTTGGAAGGAATTCCAGCGAGAGTTGGGAACGCGGGTGGATCTGAGTATTGCGTTCCACCCGCAGACTGATGGGCAGTCAGAGCGGACCATATAGACCTTGGAGGACATGTTGAGGTCTTGTGTCCTTGATTTTGGTGGTAGCTGGGATAAGTACTTACCATTGGTTGAGTTTGCTTACAATAACAGTTTTCAAGCAAGTATTCAGATGGCTCCATACGAGGCTTTATATGGAAGACGATGTCGGTCTCCTATTGGCTGGTTCGAGACTGACGAAGTTAAGATTTTGGGTCCAGAGTTGGTACAATTAGCACTTGATAAAGTTCAATTGATAAGGCAGAGGTTGCTTGCAGCTCAGAGTAGGCAGAAGGCGTACGCGGATAAGAGACATCATGAGTTAGAGTTTTCGGTAGGAGATCATGTGTTCTTACGGGTTTTTCCGATGAAAGGTTTCTTGAGATTTGGGAAAAAGGGAAAATTGAGTCCGAGGTATATTGGACCATACGAGATACTTGACAGAGTTGGCAATGTAGCCTACCGTCTGGCTCTTCCTCCTGAGCTGTCTTCCGTTCACTCAGTATTCCATGTATCTATGTTGTGGAAGTACATACCCGACCCTTCTCACGTGCTTGAGGCACAAATGTTCAGTTAGATGAGAACTTGGCTTATGAGGAGCAACCTGTTGCCGTAGTTCATAGGCAAGTGAGGAAGTTGCGGTCAAAAGAGATTGCAACAGTGAAGGTTGCATGGAAGAATCACAGAGTGAATGAGGCAACATGGGAAGATGAGGAGGAGATGCGAGCCAAGTATCCTCACCTATTCAAAACTGAGGGTACGTATATATTTTAAATTCGGGGACCGAATTTCCTTAAGGGGGGGGGGGGGGAATGTAATAACCCATAATAATAATAATAATAATAATAATAATAATAATAATAATAATAATAATAATAATAATAATAGACTATTGTAGTGGTCTTGTATATATTAGTAACACATTGGGGGTAAGTTGAGGCCAAAACAAAAGTTCAATAGCTTATTTATAATTTTAAAGAGTTGTTGGCCTAAGTTACAAATAAAATAAACATAAAAGAAGAAAGAAATAAAAGGAATAAAATGATTAAAACCTAAAGAACATTCACGGCATAGCAACCATTTACATCAGGAACAGAGCCTTGAAGGGGAGCTTGGCAAGTGATCAAATGTCACTTCTGCTCCTTTTAACTTGGTGTAAGGTGAGTTAACTAAGTATTTCATCAACTTCTCCTCGATTACCTTTGTAGTGAGGAATTTTTAATGTGAAAGAAAGGAAATTATAGTTAAAAAGAAGGGAGGAAAATATAAGAAGTAATAGTTGCTATGGTAGTTTTTGCCTATGTCTGAAGCGTGATCACTATCAGTTATGGAAGGTGAAATATTGAATTGAATAGTAAATTGATAAAGTGTAAAATTAATGGAAGTATGCAGGGTTAAAGAATATATTTTATTACTAAAGAAGTGACTTAGGGTTTCAGAGTCTCAGAGTGAATTTACTTACCAATTGATCTCTGTAATTAATACATATTATGGTGATAATTTATTCTAGATTGTGGAACAAGCAAATCATACCTTGCGAGTACACATTCGGGACAACGAAAGCTAGTACATTGAGTGAAATATCTACCCGTAGTTAGTTTTCAACTATAGCATGTTTGAAGCTCACTTTCTTGCATCAATACTATTTTTATCAAATTGTTTTATTGCATGGGACAAGCGCTAGTATAACTGTTGTATTGTTATATCCAACTGTTATTTTGGTACCGAAGTTGTTGATACAAACTGATTTATTTTGAACCTTTGTTTATTTTGAGAACCGCTACAGATATTTTGATTTGATATCTTATCAGAAAGAAAGTACAAATATGAGATATTATGTTATAAAAGTAAATATTGTTTTGGGAATTAACTTGGCCAGATCGCCGTTATCTAACGTCGGGATCGTTAGGCCTGGTGCACCTTGTACAGTATTTCTCCTCCGCTAGTAGGAAAGAACTAGTGCACCCTCTAGAAGGGAACCCAGCTGACGGGTTAGTCAGACGGCTGTGATAAACTCATAGTGTCAGACCGTAATATTTGATTTTGGCTCAGGAACCTTCCGTTATATAAGACACGAGTACTATGGTTGAAATTACTATTTTCAATGGAACTACTGTATTATTTATTTATGCATGTTTTCTTATACATGCTTGTCCCGAATAAAAATGCTATGGTTGATGTTGTCCTCGCTTAGTCTATGTGACTAACCCTTTTCCTTTCCCCACTCACAGATAAACTAGTTGAGGCTGATACTTTGAGTCAAGACGAGTGACAGAGCTGAGGATTGATCCTGTAAGCCCCGCATCTGCTTCGCGAGGGCCATTATTTATTTTTTAATTTATTTAAGTCATTAGTTCATTTGAATCTAGAGTTTTGCTCCTTAATCAGTATTGGGATGTCGTTTTGGTTTACGTTGGTACTGAGGTACTCTGTGGTTTAATTATTATCGTGGACAGCGTAGATGTAGTGTTGTTGATCGTCCTTTAGACTTCAAATATGCGTATTAATTTGATAGTCATTTATTAGACTGGTTCTGGCTGGTTGTTGACAGGTACAAAATTTTGGTTTGCTCCCGGTACAGGGGAAACTCTGCCGAAATTTCTGCGCAAATATGATAGGCTTGCTAGGTAGGCTTAGCCCTAAATAGGGTCGCGACATTAACGACATTATCAAAAAGGTGCAAATAGCTATTACTTATATTTTTAGAAATAAAAACCAAGAAAGAAGAAGAGAATGGGAAAGAAAATGTATAGAATTAGGAATGCCAATTAGGAGAGTCCAAAGGAAGTTTGTACTAGGTGGAACACTTTATATGATGCATTGAATGTCGCTTATGAATATAGAGTGTCTATTTCTCAAATGTATAATAAACATTTTATGGAAATCTATCACCTTAAAGATGGCGATTGGCAACTTGTTCAACATCTTTTTCAGTTTTTACAAAAATTTTATCAAGCTGCTTTAGAATTTTCCGGTCAATATTATCCAACTACTCCTACCATGTTATATTATATAGCTGGAATATCGGAATTATTGAAATTATATAAGCAATATGCAGTTTACAAACCGGCTGTAGAGAGAATGATTTTAAAATTTAGAAAATATTTTTTTCCAATTCCTCATCTTCTTTACATTGCTTCTGTGTTGCATCCTGCTTTTAAAATTAAGTTAACTGGACGACTTGTTAGAGAAATATATGCAATTTAGAAATTACTCCTATTAAAATTGCTACTAACGGGTATCCAAGTGTAGAAGATGCTATTGCTAAAGTTTATGCAAATACCGTGACTGTTTTTGCAAAGTATAGAGCTTGGGCAGACAGTGCTACACCAACGGAACCAATACAATCCACCGGGAAAAGTTCTTCTCAAATGGGCAGCACATAGACGGGGATGAGCACTTTTGGGGGACTTGATGAAAAGTTGCTTTCAGAACAGGACGAGTACGGGGAGGAATACACTGAGTTCCAAGTGTATTTAATTCAATATCCAAGAAACTTAACAACTTTGGAACTTATCATTTGTTGGGTTATTGGAAGAATCAAGAATCGCAATTTTCAATTCTTTCAAAAATGGTCCGGGATATATTAACAATTCAAGCTTCATCAGTTGCATCGGAAAGCGCTTTTAGCCAAGGAATATTTCAAATTGGAGATCACAGATATTCGTTGAAGGAGGAGGCAATGGAGACAGGAGTTTTATTCAGGGATTGGATCAGAGCAGAGCGAAAAAATTTTGGTCTACCAGAACTTACTAAGGAAAAAGGCAAGCATATCTCGATCAAATTTTGAGCGACGGAACAAGTGAAGGGAGTCAAACCGGCAATGAAGAAGAAGAAGAAGAAGAAGATGATGATGATGATGATGATGATGAAGAACCAGAAGGAGATGATGAACAAGAACAACAACGACCAGTTCCTAAAGAAAAGCCTACGACTATCATCAAGAAACTAGCTAATATGTTTAAAAGAATGTACTTTTCTAAATAAGAATTTTGAAATTACAAGTTTGAAAGTTTAGCTACTGTAGTATGTGTTGCACTACTTATGTCTTAATTCAATAAAATTGCTCCAAGTCTTGGAATTCAATCACAACTATTGTCTTCATATTTTTAATTTTTAATTTATAGTTTGCGCAAAAATACTATATTTGGGCGACTGCCGGACCGGAGCGGGCCGGAACCGGACCGGACCGGACCGACAGTTTGAATGGACCAACGGCTCTCTTTCAAATATAGCCATTGGCCAACGGCCAAAAATGGCTATATTTGCCTACCACCCCCCTCCTAAACGCCCCCCATATCTCTAACCTATTTTTATCTGTATATACCCTATTATTTCATCATTATATCACACAATTCATCACTTTCTATCAATTTATCTCTCAAATTACTCTCAAATGCTATTTTCTAAATTTTTTCAAAAGTCCAAACAATTATAATGGCTGAAAATCAAGCTCCCGCTGTTCCTGGTCCTAGTGAAACAAGGCTTGCGGAACGAAGATGTCATTCTGTAGTGTGTCAAATTATTATGAAAGATACTGAAACTCAGTAAGCTAAATGTAGGATCTGTAACAAAGAGTGGCAAATTTACATTGGTGTGAACGGTGGAGGGACAGGAAAATTTAGGAAGCACTTAGAAAAACTTCACAAGACTGAATGAGATAGAGTAAATGGCTTTAATCTGCGTGATTGAAAATTTGAAGAGATGGTTAAGGGAATATTTATGTCATTCAATTATGTATTTTCAAATTTCTAGCTTATTTAGTATCTTTGTAATTTTCAATTTCTAGTTTGTTTTTGTCATTTCAATTATGTATTTCTCGAATTTTCAATAAATTGTGTGTATTTCTTTTCCAATCAACGTTTGTTTAGTGTTTATTTATTTACTTTACATCAATAAATTTAAAAATATGATGTACATAATTGTTTTGTTTCATTAAAAAATATAATTTACATAATTATTATGAATGGTGTTTACTTTCATTAATAAATTGTTAAGTTTTTTCAATTTTCAACTTTATTTGCCTAAAGAAAAAAAAAACTAAAAAAATTTAAAAAAAAAAACTGTTAAATCGGACCGTCCGGACCGGACCGACTGGCTTAACGGCCGCCGGTGCCGGTCCCGATCCGGCTCCAATATTTTTAACCAAATGAGACCGGACCGGTAGACCGGTATTTATTCGGCTTTGAATTTTTTTTGGTCCGGACCGGATCGGGCCATTAGCCACCCATACCCCCCCCACCTTGTTTCCTTTGCTTTGCCATTAACGTCTTGCTCATTTTCTTTTACCACAATTTCTTTCTCTTCCATTTGAATATTTCTCTATCATTACAGCCAAATGATCCATCGAATTGATAGATACAAAATCCACCGTAGAAAAAGATAAAGTCTAGAACTATTTGAATAGACTAACCAAAACCTTCAAAAAGTATTTTCCAAAATTAAACCTTTGTAAAATAAAGGAAAAAAAGTCTAAACAATATTATGAAAATGAATAATTGAGATCAAGAAAAAAAACAAAAAGGAAAAATAATTAAAAAAATTGAAGGCCGTGCAAAATATTAATTCATGTACGGGAGAGACACAATTCCGACGCCAAATTGGATTATTTAATTAGTTGAGCAACAGAAATGGGTTGCTCAACTAAAAAATAACAAAAATGGGTATATCGGCATTATAAGTGCCAACTGACATCGTTTGATAGACGGAGCAGTTGAAGAAATTAATGGAATATATTTCTACACAAGTCTGCATTTATTATGCCGCCTTAATAAGTCGGCATAATAAATGCCGAGTTAATAAGTCGCCTTAATAAGTCGGCATAATAAATGCCGACTTGTTATTATATAGAAATACACATATCGGTACAATTATTTCCGACTTACAGCTTTAATTTCACACTTCATCAGATTAAAAATTTTCACTTCAAACTCTTTTACCCCTTTTTCATCTCCACTAGCGCTAATCCCACCATCGCTGCAAACTCCACCATCGCCAACACCATCAGCAGTGCTAACTCCACCATCGCCGGTCAACTCATCAAGGTAATTGTATCTTCTCTCTCCTTTCTTTTCCTTCTCCCTCTAAACCCTATGAATAATCACGAACTAATTTTTTCAATGTTGCTTTTAAATTTGGTAACGAATCCTATAGGATTATTATTCAATCTTCGTCTCCTCATATGTCGCGCTTGTGTGTCGTCAGCCTAATCTCCTTTTCGAATTCTAATTTTTAAACTCCACCTCTTGTATTTTAAATTCATAGCTTAGAATTTGATTAAGTTGTAGTATACTTACATTTAGTTGTGATAATTTATGTTATTGCTTGCTTAATTATATGTTCATTACTTTATTTAATTTTTTGCAAAACCATAAAACCCCATTTTCTTTCTATTTGTTAGAAGGGAAAAATAAAACAGAATAATTACAGAACATAAATTAAAAAATAAAAGAAGTATTAAAATGCAAGGATCCTTCCATCGATATAAAATTCAATTTACTTATATATATAATCATCAAGCGAAATTACTAATATACCCCCTTTAAACTTTGACCCTGGATGACGTAGAAAGTAGAAGAAATAATTGGGCCGAGTCCACAATATATATAGACAATTGGGTCTATTAAATATTGTTAGGGCAAAGTGAGAAGCGTGAGCTAAGAAAAAAAAATCAATTGTTGTTCTACTGTTCGAGTGATTCTGCAGGTTTGTTTCCCTTATATTATCGTAAGATTTTGATTAGATTAGGCTTTCGATGTGATCTTCTTGATTTTTTTTCCCGTTTGTAGAATGGCTGGTGTTGGTGGTGGTTCTAGGGCTTTGATTGGATTTGGTCGCGGTGTTGTTGCTGGTGCAGCGCCCACCCGACATATGAGGTATTTGCACAATCGTATCTATTCTTCATAAATGGCATGGCCCCCGTTTAATTTCTTACATTCCTTTATTTATTTACTAGTTCTAGATGCACGTGTATCTTATACTAAATAGCACAAAAGTTTTTAAATGATATAAGTATGTTAGAATATGTATGCGATTAGTTGAATTAAAATTAATATTTGAAGGGTTTTGGCTGAATTTACTGCTAAATATAAAGAGGTTTATTTGTTTGTATATGTGAAGAACAACTAAATCTAATTATGTACTGTTACTATTATACTGACATTTAGTTTGATTTTACTTGGTTCAAGCATGTGATATGACCGTGTCTCACAATCAAATCATTTCCTTATGGATGATTTGTTGGTCAATTATTTATGTTCTGACGTTTGTTATAACCAGACACTTCTTGTAAAAGTTCGCCGTATGTACAATTGTCCATAAGAAAGAACACGTTGCAACCAAGTGATGTTCGAACAACTCAATTGTACAGTTCCTCTTGACATGACAAATATTAAGGTTGACATTAACTTGTCTAAATATTTCATTCAACAGTAACACACACAAATTCACTTTGTGCAATGTCGGCTATGGTTTATAGATATTTAATTTCAGGTCTAAAATCTTTCATCTTTTCTAGATGAAATTGTTGACTCTTTCTTCTGAGAGCTGCATACGTATCAAGAAGTTGTCGAATGAAACTAATACTATCTTGTAGAAGTTGGAGCGAAATTCGATCAATACACGTCTTCCTTAATATGGTTAGTAAATCACTGCCAGTTTCATACTGTAAAGCTGCAAAGAAGTAGTAGTAATTATTATGTGATGGAGATGCTAAATAGTTACTGATGTTTCTTTTTCATGTTATAAAATTATAATTGCACATACACGTACCTTTTGTCGGATTCAAACTTACAAGTCGTTTCATCGGTAGAATTTGACAAAAGATTGAGTTTTTTGTGGATGAAAAAATATAACATGATATGTGCCAAATTTAACATAGTTTAGGCATCCATAGACTAATATTTCTAGCAGGTTAAATTGAATACCAATTACAACAAAAGGAAACAAGTTCCAAAATAATTTATGAAATCTTGTATTTTCGTAAGTTCTTTTAAAATAATTAAAAAAGCTATACATTTCAATATCCAAATTTCAAGGGGCAAATACATATACACACACGAAGAAGCAACTTTAATATTATGACGATTATAAGGCTAAAAGAAAAGGAATTATCATACCTTAGCTTATTAGACACTGCTTGCAAATTGCTGTTGCAAATGGAGAGATATGCATCAAATGGAAAAATAACATTAATTTTATATGGAAAATAATTTTCTAATTGATGATAGTTCTTTAGAAAGACAAAGGGGTGCACTTTTATAGTTTGATTTAAAGGAGGTGAAAAGGCTGAAAAGGATTAAATGTTACAATTAGGGCTGGAAAATGTAATAAACAGACAGCTCACATGAATGTGTGTTGTTAAAGGAAGATCAAAGAGTGAAAGTTAGTTGGAATGATATAAATTAATTTTATATAATGTGAATATATATATATATATATATATATATACACACACACATGGAATTTATAAGGGCATTTTGGTATTTTAATATTTTACTTGGATATTTTCGTAATTCAACTTTAGTTAAGGGGATTCTCACTTTTAATATAATATGATTTAATATTTTACTTGGATATTTTTGTAATTCAACTTTAGTTAAGGGGATTCTCACTTTTAATATAATATGATGATTTGAAGGTTTTACTGTGTTAAAACTGATGATGCTGCTCGTGCACAAGAAAGAAAGCAAGGGGCAGTTAATGGTAAAATTTATCTTTATGTCACACCCCCATCGTATCCACTATGTTAAATTTTATCTAATTGTTGTTTCTTTACACTCTCCTTGCAGTTGCCTGTCTTCTTGGTGGCGTAGTCGCGGCCTATTTATTCAATGAATGGGCGTAAGTTCCCATTTCGATTTTTTTTTTTCCGTTTATTAATTGCTGCTGATATATTCTTTTGGTTGATATTCCTGTGAAATGAATAAAATCATGTAGAAATATTTATCATTCGATCAATGCAAGTGATAGTCAAACTTTGCAAGTTGCAATTGTATAGGAGTAGTTAATAGAGATGTATAACAGAAACAAGTCATTTTTTCCTTATGATTCTCGGTTCTGTTCGAATTTCAACAGTTTCTATTTAACACTTTGTCATACTTTGCTAGCAATAGGAAGTTTCTTTCCTTCACAACTACCTCAAACCAATCTTTAGATCTTTTTATCAGTTTTCAATACTTCAAATTTCATCAGAACCACTGGCCTATTGCTAGCATTGTTTTCAAAGTCGATAAATATTTTCTCTCCCTCTAAACACCAACAATTTAACACATTGTCATACTATGCAGCTTATTTGATTCTCATTAGGGACTTGAATTGCCTTATATTTTGTGAGTAGATCTTGGCAATGTACTATCCTTTAACAACCTAAAGGAAATGAAGCAATTATAATAGTATAGCCTTAGAAAAAGTCCACTTCCGAGTATTACTGGTTATTTTGTAAACTAGCTAGTAGTCAGTTCTTTATTCATTTGGTTTTTAAGAGCCACTTGTAGTAAAACTATGAAATGAATTATTCATTGTTAATGCCTCGGTCATTGTTAATATATATGATATTGATATTAGATAAGTGTGTGTGTGTGTTCTAATCTTTCTTAGCTTATCTCTCAATTTATTTTGGCAGGGTAGGCGCGGAATTGGATGAGCTCCGAAAGTAAGTTGCGCTATACCTTCTTACATTTATTTTCATCTTGCAGAACATCGATTTCCTTTGGTTACCCTTTAGTTGAAGTTGCTTATAAACGAACTCGAAAATCTAAGTAGTTGAATGAACATCTTTTTGGTGGAATTTAGTATTTTATTATAACATTGTGGATGATAGTGTTTGGATGCAAGGGACTGTTGTTGTAGGGAATTGTTTCTGTGCAAGTATATTTGTGGTTTCATGGGGCAGTGGTAGCATTTATATGTTTGATATCTTAGTAGTGCATTTCGTTACTACATGCTATGATGTGTTAACATGGATTTTATGGCCAGTCATAATAATGCACTACATATCTTTATCAAATTTCTTGTGGGATAACAGTGGTATCTTTACTAAATTTAATTCCCTTTGATGTTTCTCAGGGAACTTGAAAGACAACAGTGAAGAGCTATGTGGTGCTAAGGAGTGGAGTTGGAGCTATGTGGTGCTAAGGAGTGGAGTTGGGAAGTAAAGTAGGCCCTTAAAATTGTCAATAACTTAAGACACTTATCTTTTGGTTGTAACTTTTGAATATATTAACTTGTTTAACATTGTATTAGATCCTTAACATTAGCATGGCAGTGTACGAGTTAACTCTATCTTCACTTGGTAAATGAGAACACCTATATAATTATTTCTACTAACTTCGCTAGAAAATGTTTTGAGTCCATCCTCTTTTGTATTCTGATGAGTCTCTATTCTCGTTCATTGTAATGCTAATAGTAAGTTGGTAACTTAGTGACTTTGGTGTTCTCTTTACATAGCTAACCAAGATGTAAAATTTCTCAACTTTGAGCTCGTTGTGAAGAGACTTAAATGTCTAGTTTTCACTTAATGAGATACGTTTTTAGTCGGACAAATGTCTCTTGTTTAACACCACAAATTTCAGAATTTTCGATAGATTTCTTTACTCTAATGCAGAGGCGGACCCAGAATTTGAGTATGACGGGGGCACTACTGAATTTAATGTAAATATGCCAATTTCTCCGGGTGCCAAGTACTATAAATATCTAATTTTTGAAGTATTTATACCTACATATATAAAAATTTTGTCGAAATCACCGGGTGCCGGTGCACCCTAATTCAGCACATAGGTCCGCCTCTGCTCTAATGGTGTCTATTCTCCTTACCTTTACTCTCTGCCTGGCGTCTCTTCTGATATATGCTTACGACTTTGGCATCATGGCACCAATATGTGTTGTGCTTTCACATATGGTTCCTGCTTAATATGGCACCAATAAATGAACTATTCTTATTTATGTTGGTGATATGATCGACATGATTATTAGAGAACTTTTTGACTCGTTATCTGATATGTTTTCCATAGAAGTTAAATTACCACAAAGCAACATCAATAAGTTTTTACAGGATGATCTTCAATGACCATAATTTGAAGAACTTCTGCTATATACCATATTATTGCATGATGTTTGTGAAGCAAATTGGCTGCCGCACTTAACCCAGATTACGATATAACAGGCTCATTTCGGGAAGAAATAGCTTTTAGTGTTGACGAGTCCTGTATAGTTATATGTAAGTTGTATTAACTGCCTCTATTACTGTTGTCACAAATTTACATTTTTATTATTAAGCTCTACTGTTTTTAGTTGGTAGTACTACTTGGTCATTGTGCAACTGTATTAAATTTGCATGCCAGTTCTATTTGGTCGATATTCCTTCTTACCTAAAATGACTAAGAAAAACCATCATAGAGAAGTTTTTATGATGTAATTGCTACAAATAATCAGATTCTTCGACATGTTTCATTGGAAAACTCAAAAAGAACAAACAGAAAGAAAGATGAGTGATTAGTAAACTAAATGAACTGCATTCGACAGGTTTAAATTAAAGGAGATGAGGAAATAAGACTTTGCTCAAGATGAGCTTAATAGGACCTTCCTATTGAAGATTTAAGTTTCTTAGTACTGCAGTCCATGTTATGACATTCTGCAGTAGAAAATGCGGCAAAATATGCTCTAAGAGGAAAAATGAATTCAACGAGACTCAATTAGCATTTATGTCAGTTCTTTCTGTAACTAATTTGTATGTTCTATCTTTACTTTCAATGCAGTTATGTTTGAACTAAAAGTATGTATGGAAATTTTTAGCTGACTTTGTTGTATGATTATAAAATGGAAGGTTTGCATTTCCTGAAGATGACTATTGATAGACCTTGCAGATTGTGTTGTTGTTGTCGAAGAGCTATGGTTTAAGGTCTTGTTTTTTGAAATTGAGTCTTGATTATATCCAATTTATTAAAGTTGTTGTGTGATAAATGTAGTGGAAAATTTTGAATTTTGGCAACTCTCAGAAGGAATTCTATGCAATTTCTTCAATGTGAACATATATACTAAAAGTGTTGTCCCACGATGTGCTAGAGCACGTACAAGAGCGGCTAAGGCCCAAGATTGGAAAGGAACTGTTAAGGTCAAGAACGCTCAAAGACTTGCTCTGCAGCATTGGTTAGAAGCTGTAAGTTCTTGATATATTTTTTATATCTTTCATCCTAAGTATAATTTTTATATCGATTGAAAGCTCACTGAGAAGGTTGATCAACCAACAAACTTCAGCAGTAGCCGAGCCAACAGTGCGATACTCAGTTTCTGTAGGTGAGCTGCTTATTAGAGCACAAACTGATTGGATGTTGTCCCAAGAAACAAGAAAAGCACTAGTTGAGCTCCAGTCGTCACGATTTCCGGCCCAATCAGCATCAGAAAAGCAATGCAAAGAAAGAGGAAACCTGCGACTAAAGAACAAACATTATACTCAGAGGCGCCCTTGAGATAACGAAGGACACGCTTGACAGAAGCCCAATGACGATCAGTTGGTTGGTTAGAAAATTGAGCAAGCTTGTTTGTGGTAAAAGAAACATCTGGCCAGGTTATTTGTAGGTACTGTAAGCAACCCACAAGAACACGATACTCCTTTGGATCTTTAATAAGAGGGCTATCACCCATACTTAGATTGTGAGAGACCGAGCGAGGTGTGCCAACAGAGTTTGCATCAAGCATCTTGGCACGATCAAGTATATCATGAATGTATTTCTGTTGAGAGAGAAAAACACCATCTCGAGTCCTCTCCATCAACACAACACCCCTTGCACCTATCAAACTTACTCCTGTAAATTATCCTCTTGGCATACCCAGTGGGATTCATTGCTTGTGGTATGATTTGAGAAATATATTGAAACACAACCAGATTCTCATCCTACAATAAGTTTGTGGAAACGACAGAACCAACTTCTAAGGTCCGTTCTTGTCTCAACACTCTCCATTGGAATTGTGACATTTGTTGTTTCCTCCAAGACATCTTATGAAGTATGGAATGTGTTGAAGGATATGTATGCCACTCCAAATCGTGCTCATCTAATGAGAGTACGCGATTCAATCTCCAAGGCATCCAAGGACAGCCAGCTAGTTACTGTCTATCTCCAACATGTACGTCAAATTGCAGATCTACTAGCTACTGCCGGTTCTATCATGTCGTCTGAAGATCTGGTTCTGCACATCCTTAATAGTCTTCCCTCTGAATATGTTCTTATTTCAGAAGCTATTCAAGCAAGGCGCACACCCATTACACTTCAAGAATTACATCAAAAGCTTTTAGAATTTGAAAAACGTTTACTGCGGTGAGAAGATGACCAGTTTCTATGCCGTTAGTTGGCAAAGGGCTGAACTTGCTCTTGGTTGGAGGTCTGGGATGAAGAACTGCCATGGAGATTTGTTTAGAAAAAAAAGAAGGAATGTTGGCCGTGTATTGGGCTTTGATAGATTAATTTTTTCACTGTAGTTTATTACTCCCTGCGTCCCATATTATGTGAGGTAGTTTGACTCGGCACGGAGTTTAAGAAATAGAGAACACTTTTGAAACTTGTGGTTTAAAACAAATCCATAGAAATCGGTGTGGTTGAGAATCATCCATAAAATTGAATTGTTACTAAATAAGGAAACATGTCATTCTTTTTGAGACAGTCCAAAAAGCAAAGTGTGTCACATAAAATGAGACGAAGGGAGTATTTGAGAAGACAATACATAGTGTAGAACAACCTAGAAACGGAAAGATACAAAATCACAAATCAAGCATACAACAATGAAGAGGAGATGTTGATTCACAACAGAATATATAGCCAAGGATTTTCCTTATTAAACATCGTCTTTCAGGTAACTTTTTCACAATTACATTCATCTGCAATATATTCAAGTATATTTGATGCTAAGGGTTCTGAAGTTATGTTAACCTAGGGCACTTCAAGCTCTTTCCTTACAAATAGAGATGGTTTTCAAATTCAAAAATACATAATCTCATCTTAATCAGAAGTATAAACTGGTTTTGAAACTTGGTTGATGTAGTTTTACATCATGTATATTGCTTGGTTTTAGTTTTTTCTCATTCGTTTCTTCAAATAATTACTGTTTGTGTTTATAATTACATTTTCATGCATTTGTTTTAATTTCATTAGCGTTTTTTTTTAAGTTCATGCTTTTATGAGTTTTTTGTTTTTGCCAACTCTTTCAGCAATATCTGGCCTTTTCTTTGGTTTTATGGAAATTTATATTAGGTGTTGAATAGCTTATAGCCAGTACTTATCAGAAACATCAATCAGAAATTCGATCCAGTATTGGTGTAAGGTACCATTTGCTTAGGCCTCTTCATTTGTGTTTTGGAGCACTGCTGTTATTGAAGATCGTTAAAACATGATGTTTGGTTTAATTTAGCAGCCTACAGAATTATGAAATTTAACAAACAACTTTATTTGAACTAATGGTGAAGTTTATCCTACTTTAGTCATTTGGGATGAGCAGTATAACTTCTTGTACTTATTCAGTTATTCTACATACTCAGTTTAAGACTCACTTATAGCATCAAATGATACAGTCAAACTCTTTGTCATCATTAACGGAGCTCCTAGAGGGTTCTTCGCTACTCAAAAAAGCCTCAGACGATGTGACCCACTTTCTCCTCTTCACTTCACTTTGTTTATGGAAGGGTTGAGTAGGATGCTCATCACTGCTCAAAATCTTGGTTGGATCAAGGGGTTTAACCACTGTCCCAGAGATCAAGGGGAGTTGCAAATCACCCACCCTTTATATGCAGATGACTCCTTAATATTTCGTGAGTAGGAATCAAATTTATCATCTAAGACTGATTCTTTTGTTTTTTGAAGCCGTCTCAGGTCTACATATAAATTATGCAAAGAGTGTCATTTATCCAGTTAATGAGACTCCTAACTTACAGGAAGTTGCAAGCATTATGGGTTGTAAAACTGGAGCCTTCCCTACTAAATACTTGGGGCTTCCTCTCGGTTCCAAAGCAAAAGCCATTACAATCTGAATGATATTCTAGAAAGATATGAAAAAAAGAAGTCTTGCTGGAAGACTAGGTACCTATCATTGGGGGTAGGCTGGTCTTGATTAACAGCGTGCTAGATGCATTACCCACCTATACCATGTCTTTGTTCCCTTTACCAGTTTCTGTGGCTAAAAGGATAGACAAAATTCGTAGGAATTTTTTATGGCAAGGTTGCAAGGAAAAAAGGGCCTTCAATTTGGTAAAATGGGATGTAGTCGCATTAGACAAGAAGGAGGGAGGTCTAGGAGTAAAAAATCTGAAGCTCCACGGCACCAGTTTATTGCACAAGTGGCTTTGGAGGTTCAATCAGGAGGAAATGGCACTTTGGAGAGTTGTAATTGCTGCTAAATACAGCCTTCTTAATCCTTGGATCACCAAAGTTCCTTCATCTCATGGTCCCTTTTCCTTATGGAGGTCCATCAGGCATCATTGGGACTCTTTATTCTCGAATACCGCATTCGCAGTGGGTAATGGCAGGAAGATAAAATTTTGGTCAGATATTTGGCTTGGGCACTCGCCATTGAAAGACCAATTTTCAACCCTGTACAACGTTGCTCAACGTCCGGAAGCCACCATCTCAGATTACTGGACAGAGCAAGGTTGGAATCCCACTTTCAGACGCGATATAAATGACTGGGAATTCGACAATGTTGTTTTTCTAATGCTTCAGCTTCAGAAACACATACCATTCCAGTCAAGAGCAGACAAACTGATATGGAAAAGAGACGCGAAGGGGATTTTCAAGGTCAGATCTTGCTACCAGCACCTTTCTTCTGAAAGCTTCATTTGGCCGTGGAGAACTATTTGGAGAAACAAGGCTCCCTTGAAGGTCGCATGCTTTTCATGGTTGGTGGCTCACGGGGCATGCCTTATCCAAGACAACCTTCAGAAAAGAGGGATTAACTTATGTAACAGGTGTCCTTTGCATGAAAAGCATAGTGAAAGTGTCAATCATCTTTTCTTGCATTGTCCTTCACTACTCAAATCTGGCACCTCATTTTAAATCTGCTGAGAGTTAGCTGGACAATGCCCGAGTCAACCTCTGAATTTTTGCATTGCCAGTACATAAAAGGGCTGGAAAAAGACAAGCTGAATCTATGGAACACACTACCTGCAGCAATTTGGTGGAGTGTTTGGAATGTGTTAGAGAATGAATGTAGCTAGTCTTTGGTGTAATATACATAGTAGCCAATATGTAGGGATTTTCTTTTAATTCTTTCCTTAGTTAGAACCTAATGTTGATGTATATATTGCTAGTTACATAATGAGAAATACACAATTGAGTTTTCTCGAAATACCTTCAGTCTTTACATGGTATCAGAGCGGGGTCGTCTTCCTCGCCAGTGTTAGCCGGAGAACTCGCCGGAGTTATTTTGCGAGTCTTTGAAAGTTGGAATTTTCGGTCACCACCTACCTAGGAAGGACCGGCTCATCCCGATCTATAGAAACCCGAAGTCTGGTGACCGGCAGAGAGGCAAGTGGTTCTCACGCGCCGGAGATTGGATTTTCCGGCGCTCTGCTCCGGTGGCACGTGGTGGCGCGTGAAGCTTTGGTTTTTGCTCTAGTTTTTACTTCCAAGATCGTCTTAGTATTTCCGACCAAGCTGTGGTGATTACCCGACCAACAGACCACGGCTATCTCTGTTTTTTTAGTGCTCGATCCATTTGGCTGCTCAATCCTTTTCTTTGGTTTCATTAATTGCTTCTCAGATTTATACAGTGGGGTTCCTATTGGAAGTTGCCTTTAACCGCTGGTTCCTCTGTGTGAAATTGTCTTTGATCCTGCAACATTCAGTTGATTCTCGAAATCTCTCTTAATCCAGTGAGACTTTTGGCTTTCTTAGCTTATCAGTATACTTGGAATTATATTATTGATAATTTGGCTTTGGCGTGGAGATTTGTTGGCTTTCTGGTTATTTTTATTTCAGTACAGTGAAGATGTTTGATTATAATGAAGAAGGAAGCAGGACTTTTGACAATATTGACTTTGGTAATGTTGTTTGTCACTATTGTCATGAGCCAGGACATATAAAATGGTATTGTAGGAAATTAAGAAACCGTCACAGAACTCAGGTTTCAGCTGATGAGTTTGCTAAATATCAAATCAACTTAAGGAATCTCCTTCGGTGACCACCCTTGTCGAGTCTGGTAAAACATGTTTGATTTCCTCTTCAACTAAATGGGTGATTGATTCTGGTGCCACAGATTATATGACAGGTAATCCTAATATATTTTCTAGTTTTCAATCGCACAAAGCACCATCTTCTGTGACCGTAGCTAATGGGTCAACCTATAATATTGTGGGATCTGGATCTGTTGAATTAACATCCTCCATTATGTTGTCATCTGTGTTAAGTCTACCTAACCTCGTATTTAATTTGATCTCTGTGAGGAAACTTACCAGAGATTTAAATTGTTCGGTATCATTCTTTTCCGATCATTGTCTGATTCAGGATCTTGTGACGAAGCAAACTATAGGTAAGGGACATGTTTCTGGTGGTCTGTATATCTTTGATAACCGGATGCCTCAACCAATTGCTTGTTCTACTGTCATGTCTCCATTTGAAGCACATTGTCGGTTGGGACATTCCTCTCTCCCTATGTTGAAGAAACTTTGCCCGCAGTTTCATAATGTTGCTTCATTGAATTGTGAGTCATGCCAATTTGCAAAATATCATCGTACCTCCTTAAGTCCAAGGGTTAATAAGCGAGCTGAGTCGGCTTTTGAATTAGTTCATTCTGACGTTTGGGGACCATGTCCTGTTGTTTCTAAGACTGGACATCGATATTTTGTCACTTTTGTGGATGATTTCTCTCGGATGACATGGATTTACTTTATGAAGAGCCGTTCTGAAGTGTTTACTCACTTTTGTGCCTTCTGTGCTGAGGTTAAAACACAATTTAATGCTAGTGTGCGAATACTAAGGAGTGACAATGCGAAAGAGTATATGTCATCCTCTTTTCAATCCTACATGAGACAGCACGGGATGCTCCATCAGTCGTCTTGTGTCGATACACCTGCTCAAAATGGAGTTGCTGAGAGGAAGAATAGACATCTATTGGAGATAGCTCGGGCTCTTTTGTTCCAAATGAAAGTTCCTAAACATTTTTGGGCGGATGCAATATCTACTGCTTGTTTTCTGATCAATCGGATGCCTTCCGTTGTCCTTAATGGTGGTACACCGTATAATGTTCTCTTTCCAGATAAATCATTATTTCCTGTGGAGCCTAGGGTATTTGGATGCACATGTTATGTTCGAGATGTTAGACCATCTGTCACTAAGTTGGACCCTAAGGCATTGAAATGTGTTTTTCTGGGCTATTCTCGCCATCAGAAAGGGTATCGTTGTTATTCTACTGAACTTGGAAAATATTTGGTATCCACTGATGTGGCATTCTCCGAGGCTAAGCCGTTCTTTTATGCACCTCCCATTTCTACCAGTCAGGGGGAGGAAGACGAATGGTTAGTCTATCAGGTCACTAGAGCTTTAGCAGATGAATCAGAAAATGTTGCTCAAACATCTCCCAGTCTTTCTACTGAGCACCAACCAGCTAGTGTACCTACAGAACCTGCCTCATCTGTGCCAGCCGCACCACCAATTAATCAAGTTTACTCGAGGAGACAAAAGACTAATAATACATGTCCTGCACCAGTCCCTTCGTTATTAGTTCCTCCTCCACCTGCTCCATTAGAAGACTCAGACCTTTATTTGATATCAGATCCTGCTCCACCTGCTCCATCTGAAGACCTTGATCTCCCTATTGCTCTTCGTAAAGGTACTCGTACGTGCAAATCCACTTATGGTATTGCTAATTTTGTTTCCTATGATCATCTGTCATCTGCATCTAGCTCTTTTGTTGCCTCTTTGGATTCGTGTCTGTACCCAAAACATTAAAGGAGGCATTGAGTCACCCTGGTTGGCGTGATGCAATGTTTGAGGAGATACATGCCTTAGATGAAAATCAAACTTGGGATTTGGTGAGTTTACCCAATGGAAAGAAGGCTGTGGGATGCAAATGGGTCTTTACAGTCAAAGTTAATCCTGATGGCTCTGTGGCCAGACTTAAAGCTAGACTTGTGGCTAAAGGTTATGCTCAGACTTATGGTGTGGATTATTCAGATACTTTTTCTCCGGTGGCCAAACTTACATCCGTCCGCTTATTTATATCCTTAGCAGCTTCTCATCACTAGCCTCTACATCAGTTGGATATTAAGAATGCTTTTCTTCATGGTGATCTCCTAGAAGAAGTCTATATGGAGCAACCACCCGGTTTTGTTGCTCAGGGGGAGTATGGGAAAGTCTGTCGTCTGAAGAAATCATTGTATGGCTTGAAGCAAAGTCCCAGAGCTTGGTTTGGCAAGTTTAGTAAGGTTGTTTGTGAATTTGGGTTGAACAAGAGCAATTGTGACCACACAGTCTTTTATAGGCGATCGGCAGTTGGTATCATCCTTCTTGTTGTATATGTTGATGACATAATCATTACAGGAAGTGATTCAGCGGGGATCTCTTCACTCAAGTCTTTCTTGTAGACTAGGTTTCATACGAAAGACTTGGGCCAGTTGAAATACTTCTTAGGAATAGAAATCTTTAGAAGTAAGAAGGGAATTTTTCTGTCTCAGAGAAAATATGTTCTTGATTTACTTGCGGAAACTGGAAAATTGGCGGCGAAGCCATGCAGTACTTCAATAGTTCCTAATGTGCAGCTTATGAAAGATGATGGCGATTCTTTTCATGATCCAGAGAGATACATGAAATTAGTTGGAAAGTTAAATTATCTCACAGTGACTCGTCCAGACATTGCATTTGCAGTAAGCGTAGTTAGTCAGTTCATGTCCGCACCTACAATCAAACGTTGGGCAGCTTTAGAGCAGATCTTATGTTACTTGAAAGGAGCACCTGGACTTGGGATATTATATATACTCTCGCATCGAGTGTTTTGCTGATGCAGATTGGGCTGGATCCAAGATTGATAGAAGGTCCATTACAGGATACTGTGTCTTCTTTGGTGGAAATTTGGTATCATGGAGAAGTAAGAAACAAAATATTGTATCTCGTTCCAGTGCAGAATCCGAGTACAGAGCTATGGCGCAGTCTGCGTGTGAGATTTTGTGGATAGATCATCTTTTAACTGAAATTGGGTTGAAACATCAAATTCCAGCTAAACTTTGGTGTGATAATCAAGCCGCCCTCCATATCGCCTCAAATCCGGTGTATCATGAAAGAACCAAACATATTGAGGTTGATTGTCATTTTATTCGCGAGAAGATTGAGGAAAATTTAATCTCCACTGGCTATGTGAAGACAGGAGAGCAACTGGGTGATTTGTTCACAAAGGCGTTGAATGGATCAAGGGTCAATTATCTTTGTAACAAGTTGGGCATGATTAATATCTATGCTCCAACTTGAGGGGGAGTGTTAGAGAATGAATGTAGCTAGTCTTTGGTGTAATATACATAGTAGCCAATATGTAGGGATTTTCTTTTAATTCTTTCCTTAGTTAGAACCTAATGTTGATGTATATATTGCTAGTTACATAATGAGAAATACACAATTGAGTTTTCTCGAAATACCTTCCGTCTTTACAGAATGAAAGTAACTTAAAAATATTTGAGAGCAAAAAGGAATCTGTAATTAATATTAAGAACAGATGTATTTCTCTGTTGTTTTTTTTTGGGTGTAACATGGGAATTGCAAATGACTTTGTAGCCATGAGTGATTTTTTGAGTTCATTACATTTTCAGTAATGAGGCTTGTGTATGTAATTGCTTTGCAGCATTTTGCTGCTCTTTAATACAAAACCTTTACCAATCAAAAAAGTTGGACCACATAGCTTCGATTGCCTTGAGCTAATTAGCGTCTCGGGGTAAGTCTTGGCCTATCGTATGAGCTAGTCTTTCCTGCCCAGTTTCCAATTTATGGAACATCATCATTTTAATGTCGCTCGTATTTTTCATCCATCGTTGATGAATCACGTAGTTCAACTTTGATTTGCATTCTCTGTAGTACATGAAAGTCTTCTATGGAGCTATTATTTCGATATCCTTTCTTTCCTTGTCATTTAAGCATAACTTCATCTTATGTGTGATGACACTCATTTTAATTTTGTGTTTTTGTTGCATTTACATGATTTTCACCTCAATTCTGCTTCGTGGTTGTCTACTTCACGTTCTATTTAATATGTTAGCTTTGGTCCCTTTGGTTTGAGCTGGAGAGGATTATGGGATCTTTGCGCCTACAGTATATATTTGTTCTGTTGGCCATCAACAATGCTTTATTCCATCTTCTTATAGCATTGTTGGTTGTTCATAATCCCTTTTATCCTTCTCCATACATTATGGGCGAGTGTGCTATTATTTTTCTTTGTCTCTTTCCCTCTTGTATAAGTGCAGATTTTCTTGTTTAAGTCAATGATCTTATGTTTGCGGTGTATATCATATATGAGCACAGATAGATTCAGAAAATACTGTCTGACAGTAGATGTCACTGGTCACTACTTCAACTATGAGCTGTTGGAATCATGTGTTTGCTAGTCTCAGTTTTGTCTTTTCTTTTGTAGTGTGTTTGAGCTTTTTAATGTGCCTGCTAATTGGTAACTATTTAACTTATCGATAATTGTACGTTTGTTGTGTCTGTGTGCATCTGGTGCTATAATGTTCGATTGTTTTTTCACAAGATATGCATTGATGTTATTGGTGGTATTTCAGCTTTTTATGACAAATATCTTCTTACTTGGACATCTATGTGTTATTTAATCTGGATTTGCATTTAAGTAACTTCCACCTTGCTGGACCATCTTCAAGTTTTCAAAATTCTACTCTCTGTCATTTGTGATCATGATCATTATATGTTCAATCTGTGTATCTTAAATCGTATTCACAATCTTATAAAACGTCCTTTCCTTTCCTTCTTGATGGTACAGATGCATATGGATTGTTCAATGTTTTAATACCTGGGACTTCCTTCTTATCGGCTATTGAATCTTCCTCATGGCTGGTAAGTTCTCCATAGAAATGATAAGATAGTTCATTATTTCTTTAAATCTTGTTGGACCACTCATGTGCTCAACTCTGAGGTATAAAATGACATGGAGCATCACCCTTCTGATTGACTTGGCTTGCTTGTTTGCTTCACTATTGTTGATGCTTCCCAATATGGTGTTTGTGGCATCTTGAAGACAATAATTTCTAAAAGAGGATAACTAACTGTGGTATATGAATAAGTTAAGCCTATGGTCATGGTGTTTGCGTGATAAATGGTCACAAGCGGAGAACTAGACCTCTGATTAACCAAGAGAAAGGATGAAGATTTTGCATCTTAATTAGTACATGGAATCATTGCCTCTCCTTTCTACTTCTGCCCAAGCCCTAGGTGGTTTGACGCGATGACAATGTTATTAAATAGATGTTGCTTCTTTATGTCCTTGTATTGATGTTATATGTTCTCTTCTCTAACTATCATGGGGGTTAGTTGGGAAATGCCTAAAACTACTTCTGAATTCTTGCAATGTTGGCATATGAAAGAACGGAGAAAAAACAAGCTGAAAACATGGAACTCATTGCCTATTGCCATTTGGTGGTGTATTTGGAAACAAAGAAACTCCAGAATTTTTGAAAACAAAAAGGAATCTGTAATTAGTTTAAAATTTAGATGCATTTCTTTATAATTATTGGTGTAATATGACAATTGCTCGGACTCTCCAAAAATGATACCGCACCCGTGTCTGATCCTCCAAAAATGCACTACTTTGGAGGATCCGACATGCACCCAGGATCATTTTTGAATAGTCCAGCAACATAGATATTTATATTCTCGGCAGTCAACTTGTGTGAGGGGACCCTTTTTTTATTATGTGCACTGGTGGTAATGGTGCAGGATAATACCCACTCTTTCAAATCAAACTGTGACCTCCAGGTTGATCCTATTCTTAGTTTAGTAGAATCTTACTGATTTAAACTGAGCATGTTCAGTTCTTCCTCTCAGAACTGGAGTGCCTTCTTATCTGGGAGAGCCTTTCTTCATGGAAGCGAGCAAGCTTTGCTCAGGCATCTTGCAGATTATTCAGAGTCACTTTTATCTTGGTACACTTGAAGATAAGCATATGGCTGTTGGATTAAGCTGTCTTTGCTTCTCTTTAGAAATAATGCATGCATGATAAGATGTTTGGTGAATTTTTATGTAAGAAATACGTAAATAGCCGTGAGAGAGATAGTGGATAAATGACATAAAGGAACTCTTATTTTTATTTCAATCCTGGTGATGAGAAGCTTAGAGGAGTAGAATAATTCCTGTCTTTTTGATGATTGACCTTCGTATTCTGCAACTCCGCTGCAACACTGTAAGCTGTAAGAATAATTGCATAACCAACTCAAGTTTCAAGTTATCACATTTATAGGTAATCTGGAACTGCTCGAAGTAGTGATTGAAATGAACAGAGAAGTAAAAGAAAGAAATTCATTGACTTCGAAAAGGAGGTCAATTAAGTGAGAACTAACTCTCTTCGATTACTTTGTTGTACCGGGTTAACAAGAGCTGCCTTATCGATCGCGGGGTGGACCTTTGGGTCTTCCCTACCGGGAGGTTTATAGGGGTTAGAAACTATATTAATTGGAATTAGGTAAGAAGAATGAAAAATGGGAAACATATTCTTTTGTTTAAGTTTCTTTTCGTTGTTTTGTTTATATTATGTGATTTTTGCACTATCATTTGCTTTCTGTTTTGATTAAAATTTAAAACATCACCACTATACGAAGTAACAGTAAAAAATTTGTCAGTGTCTTGTAAAGTAATTTTTTTCTTATTCCTTTTCTTTGTTGACCTTTATTTTCTTTTCTTGGGAGAGTGGGTTCCCAAATTGATCTTGCAAATCCTTAGCGAAGGTATTCCTAATATGCAAACTACAAGGTTTGTTTACTTTGTTATATGAGTTCTCATTGACTGTGTTACTCAATATAAACTAATTTCAGGCCGACCTTATATGTTTACCAAATAAAAGCTGTAAAAGTTCAATATATTTTCTAAACGTGTGAATCTCTTAAAGGATATAACGACTCCTAGAAAGGACCTACATCTAAAACATATTTTCAACTAGCAGGTATCACCTATATGAGTCTTTTCTTCCGTTGAGCAGATAAGTTTTCAAAGCACGTCTCTTACCTCGTCGTCGGAGTTTGGAGGAAATATCCCAAAAGTTGGAAAGGAGAACTTTTGGTAATTGACGGAGAACATAAAAAGTCGAGTGTACATTAACAGAGTGGTTTTCTCGTCCTTAATTCATAAAGTTCTACGGGCCAACATCACTATCTCAAGATGTCCCATTGACTGATCTGCGTCAGAAATAGTTGAGGCTACGGATGTTATCTCCCTATCGACTAGCTTGATGTGTATCTTGTCCTCCTTTTCTTGTCAGCAGAAGTTCTTTTCCTTCTAAAACACAGTAGTTAAAGCTGCAAGTGAGCTTGGCCTGTAGTGGGTTGTGAACAAGGGGAAGTTAATATCATTTTCTATAAGGTCTTATATTACAATGAAGTAATTAGACTCTTGAGTAATTGACTTGTTCAAAATGCAGCTGGTGGCTGATGATAGCAGGTTTCCTGGGAGAGGGAGGATATCACAATTCAGCACTACAGGCTAGTCTCCTGGATGGTAGCAGCAGCCCGGAGCGTAGTTCACCTCCAGCAGCAATAGGAGGAGAACGGAGCTTAGCTAGAAGGTACTAGATACAGCCCGTTGTTATTTGCTAACAACTTACTAACAATGATATGATTATCAATGTTATTTGTAACTTCTGCATCTTCTTGATGCCTTTTAACGACAACAACTTCATGAAGAAAAAGTAATCATATTGATTTTGAATTTATTTTGATCATTGGTTGGTCCAGTGAGAAACATCTGTTTTTAATTGCATTTTCACATCTTGCTTCCTACATTACTGCTATCCGATTGAATGATTAGCTGGAAACAAGGTGTTTAAGCTGGACGATCCAGTAACCGAGCTTCATTTACTGCTAGGAAATAGTTTTCGTGATTTTCTGTTTTCTATCTAGATCAAAGTAGAGCCTTCATTTCGATAATTGACTGGCTTTCCTTTTGCAGATCGAGCTCGATGGCTCAACTTTTATTGTTAGATCCTCAGACTCAGTGCCTGTGATTTTCTCTGAACATATTTTATGTTTGGATTCTCTGTCACAACTCAGACAATCAGCAGTAGATACTATCGCGACAGCAACCAGACTGCTAGGACAGCAGGGAAAGACTCTTGCTAACTGTTTATCCTTGCATTCGTTTATGCTAAAAATTTTTCTTTGAATATAGGGATTCATTCCCTCAGATGTAAAGATTCAGAAACTTGTTGCAATGGGTTTTTAGAATACAGTTATGCTTCAGATCCTTCAAGATGGTGGTGGTTTTAATTTGAATGCACTGTTTACTATATTTCGGGGAATGCGATTCTTATCACAACTTTCTGAGATTAACCTTGAACTTCTCTGGCTCATGACTGCGCTACATGATCTTGATTTTCACTGGCACAAGTAGAAGTTGCTCTGGAAGCAGCTGAAGGAGACCTGATTGTTGCTATGGAAATTCTAATGAGCCTACAGGTACTTATTTTCGGGCGTTAATACAACATAGGGTCTAGTGGGTTGGTTATTCTTTAACAGCTCTTTCAAATGTCTTACATGCAGGATTATTGTGAAATGCAGTCATCAGTTTAACATCAAGAAGTGACTCAAAATTCCAAGGCTCTAATGAGTGATCGGATTGCTCAAAGCCCTGGTTACAACAAAAATAAAACACCCAGGATAATCCACAAGTGGGCTATGGGGACTCAAACCCTTGGTTCTTTCCTCTTTTGTCAGTATATATTTTCTGACTCAAAATCTAATCAATATTTTTAGGAAAAAGGAAGGCATTTCTGTGTTTGTTTTGCACCTTTCCCACACGAAGCAGATATTAATTGTAATATCTTAACTTTGTGGCTTTAAATGCTGCAGAATATGAGAGACTCATCCGTCTTTTCTGATCCCTCCATCCAATGTGGTGGACTATTTTCTGTCTTTTGTATTTCTGACAGCAAATCTACTATTTTTACCCCTAGATGTATAGGCTTGCCCTACTTTCCCCTCGGGTTTTTGGTCTTACATAAGTGAGTCGGCTAGTTATTCATGACAAGAGTAATTTGATGTTGTCACGATGAATTAGGTGCTTTAATATTGTCACTGACCTATGAGTTATACTAGCAGGCGACGCCTGGACTGGATGAGCCTCAAGATTGTGGTTCCACGGCGAAGGTAGCATAGCACCTGATGTGTGATAGACTTATGTCACTAGTTGGAATCCTATTGGTGTTTGGTCTTTAAGTGGAAGTTTTGAAATTGTGTGTATCTCTTGTTAAAAACATAAATGCTTAATGCAATGATTTTTTCCTACCATTGGTGGATCTTTTCTTACCTACTAACTCTATATGTATACATCTTTAGGTATTTTTGCACTCATAAAGCAATAAATAGTTCAAACTAACCATAATTTCACAAACACAAAAGGGCAGTTACATCCTTGGTGCATAGTGTCACAAAATAGAAAACTATACTATATGTTACTACCTCCCAAGCTTGTATAAAACTAAGCTGATAGTATACTTCATTTCGTTGGCTTTTCTTTTGATGCACTTACAAATCAAACCCAAGCACATGATGTAATTGCTCATTTCCTAGCCATCGTCCTATACCACATGACTAACCAATGTATCATGTCGCAATTAGTTTACACCATTTATGAACTAATGAACTCATGTAGTCCAACTAATCGCCAAGAAAGAAGGGAATGCGTGCTACAACTTTTTAGAAATCTGAATTTGTAACTAGATTTAAGGATAAAGCATTTCTATTTTGTTTTTCTAGTGTGGCTATTACAAATGACACAGAAGCCATGGTTGTAAGTCACCTTGCTTGCAAGTCATTTGAATCGAAATATTTGCCCACTGCGAATGCATTTTCCAGTGCTTGCATCTTCCTTGTTAAAATACCATAGCAATCACAGTAGTACAAGTAAAGGCAGATTATTACATGTTGAAGTGTTTCTTTTCTTATGGTGGCTGATTTTTTCGGATATTCTCGTTCTGTTATCACGTGAAGTGGCCCGATTTTCAAATTATTCACTTGCTTTATTATTCAGAGAAACTTTGAAAATGAAATACTGCGAACATGTTTCTTTGTTATCCCTCGTCTTTTTGCACCTAAGATGTGTTTCAATGCCTAACAATAAGAAAAGCGAAAAAAGAAAAAGAAAAAAGATGTATGCATGGCTAGTAGAATAAATAGTCGAAGCTTGCACAACAAATCCACTTTGAACTTGAAAATCCTTGGCCTTTATGTCATCATCCTATTTATAAGCCAAAGGTTCTTGAATCTTGGAATCACAACTGGGTCGCCTTTGGAGGAAGGCATGCAACTTGCTTGTGGTAGTACTTGCAATATCTCTTCCATCACCGCTGGATATTCAACAGGGTCGAGGGAAGGTTTCTTGCGGTAGTAATTGCGACATTTCTCCCATTATTGGGTCAAAACTTTGGATGGATTCAACGCAAAGATGCAGGCAAGTTACGACCATTAGGAGACTAACTTTTGAAAAAAAGGGAAAAAGATAAAGAACACCCTGTGAACTTGCTGCTTTTGATTTCTAGTGCAGCCTTTTGGTTAATAGATGTTAAAAAAAGATGGTTTTCCAGGTACAACAAAATTTTATATGTAGCTTTGAGCACATCCAGGCAGGACAGCTTGATGGTTTGTTGAGAATTGTTCAGGTCCATTCTCACACATTGATTGCAGGTTTAAGGACATTATTCTAACGCTATAAAATGCGTAATCTTATCCAACTATGTGCTTCATAGATGCAGGGTAAAACGAGCGGAAGCTATAAACGATATGAAAATGCGGAAGCGATAAAGATAAAGATAAAAACGAGACGAGACTCGAACGATTACCTAAGTAGCAACGAGGAACTTGTCTCGCTACACCTCAAATGAATGTCAAGGAATCACCTACGCTATGCAACTATCCTCAAGAGATACTCGACCCTTGCAAATAGAATGATCAAAGATGGATGAAGTTCAAATTGGAATCCACCAATTGAATTCAAGTTCCCAACAAGGGTTCAAAGAGAGCATAGCTCAAGTTTCTTCAATATTCAAGGTTGTGTAAATGAAATGAAAGACTATAGTCTTCTCCTATGCCTAATGTAATGTCTAAAATACCCCCAAAGTGGGTTAAAACAATAAAGGGCACGTAGGGCTAAAGTAGAAAATACACATCAAAATGAAGGAAAATCCCGTCATGCCAACACAGGGGTAGGCGGTCCGCCTCCCCCTCTAGGCGCTCCGCCTTGTTTCTGCTCTTCAGGGGTGGCTGCACACTAGGCGGTCCGCCTAGTGCCTTTAGGCGGTCCGCCTCCTTAGATCCTGAGGCTTGAATTTGTGTAGGCGGTCCGCCTCTTTGTGTAGGCGGTCCGCCTCATCCTGGGAGGTCTTGAAATGGCTCAAAATGGGCTCTAGGTGTTCCTCCTTGGTCCGTAGTTCGTCCTCCCTCAATGGTGATCAAGTTCATGACTTCAAATCACCCTCGAATCCTCCTCGGGAGCCTTTGATGTATACTCCTTGTGATCTTGAGCTTGGCTCTTGATGGTTGGCGCTTTGGCTCCAATTTGCCCGGCATCATCCTCCCCTTTTTGAAAGGATTTCGTCCTCGAAATCAAACAATCAAGTCCTACAATCAAACACAAGCACAAACAAAAACAAAACTCCTACTACAAGAGTAGGTTAGTGCCACAAGTGTGGGAAAACACACTCTTATGGTATAACCAAGTATCTATAACAATAAAGAAGTTCATGTTCCTAAGGGAACTAGCAATTACTTGGTTCAACAAAGAAGTGCGCCCAACACAAGAACAAACAAAGAGATCAATAGTGCGTGAGATATGCAAAAGCAAGATTTCAAAATCCTTATGATCCCTAAGTTCAAGATTAGCACAACAAGACTTTCCACTACACGAGTAGGCAAGTCCAACAAGAGTGAGTGCAAGTGATGTGGAAAATTCACTCTTGTGATAGAGCCAAGTATCAATACACATCAAAAAGCTTATGTCTCCAAAGGAGACAACAAGTTCTTGGCCCCATAGTGACAAGCATTCGCATCCATAACAAGCAAAGAGATCATTAGGACACAGAACATTCAAGATTAAGTAATCAAAGTTCCTATGACCCCTAAGCTCATGATCAACATACCAAACCTTCAATGCATTACTTTCACATTGCGGCACAATGGTTTTGGCATGCTCAATTCTCAAAGTGTGGTTAACATGTGGGATGGGATAGGCGAAGTAAGTCAATTCACAATGAGAATCAATTACCCCACTCCCCTTCTTAAAAGCTCTCATACTCACACTAAGAGATACTTCCTCACCTCTAATTTCATCCTCAAGACAACCCCTCTCACAAAGTAAGCTCTCACGGAAGGAATTAATAATGGCCTCTTCATCATCATAACCCGAACCAACAAGAGTAGGGTCACTAGAAGAATCATCTACCTCACTCGAAGCTTCAAACAAAGAGTTGTCTATGGGATCAAATCCCTCACACCATGGAGGTTCCAACTCATTCCTAACTCTAGCTCGTTACAACTCACCACCACCAATAAGGATGCCCTCAAACAAAGGATTAGTAAAAGTACGCATCCCATTCTCAAGGTCAAGCAAAGGTGAAGTATTAAAGCTAGGTTCTTCACTCTCACTTGAGGAGTCATCATAGACAACCTTGTCCAATTGGACTCCTCAAGGTCACTATCATCCTTACTACGACACACAAATCCACCAAAACCAATTATATCAACAAGGGTAGAATCACATAACTCATCTTCCCCTTCATCAAATATTGGTGGGGTGTCATAACAAGATTCGCAACCTAAGTCAACTACCGCATTTTCACTAAAGAGAGGTTCTTTGAATACCGGGCTCACATCATGATGTGGCTTATCAATCTCCTCAACTAGTGGTTCACAAATACGCATAAGTTGACCAACCGACTCTATGCTAGTTGTATGTTCATCAAATACATCACAAGTATCATCTAGCATTGAGTTCTCACAAGATAAGGAGTTTTCATGCTCATATGAAGGTAAAGAAACACTTACTTTTGAGTCGCTCCCGTGAGCACTCACATTGCTTGAAGCATCGCGTTCAATTTCTCCTTCATGAAGCTCATAATCGAGATCTCTGTTATCTTGTCTTACTTCCAAGGCAAACGGTTGAGGCTCTAATAGCTCGCCTCCAAGGGTACCTACACAAAAGCTATAGCAAGAAGAAGAAGAGAACACATGGTTAGGACAAAGGGTGCCCTCACTCTCAATTTATTTTTCCTCCCCTCTTCTTTCTTTCAATTCGCTCTCATGTGCAAGTGTGTGTAGATGAGGTCCAAGAATGTTATCACCTCGCTCATCTTTCCCCACTCCCTCATTTGCCATTGGTTGGCTCATAGGAGTAGTAGAGCTACTCCTAAAGTGAGTAATTACTTCTACTTGGGGATTGCCCAAGTCGTGGGGAATGCCCACTTGTTGGGGAGTGCCCAACGATTGGGGATTGCCCAACTTCTCTTTACTAATGCCTTCTCCGGCATCTTTTTGGATACTCGGGGTCCATCCCTCTTTGAGGCGATCAAACCTCGAGCTTATGGATCTCACATCAGCCAAAAGGTTGACCAAAGTGCTTACCGGTACCTTAATGGTATCGTATACGTCTCCGGCCATGTACCTACAAAAATCAAGGATAAGATAAAGAGGTTAGAGTAAAAACCTCACCCGCTCCCTCACTTTTGAATGTCACTCGGTACACTCGTTTAGTGGTGGGGGAATTTATATCTCAAACTTGATTCAAAGGCTTCCTCGTAGTTGAACAACCTCCTCAATAACCAATCAAATTCACAAGAACCAAAAGAGTGGAGTTGATGGGACTCGATGAACGTTAGGCTATTTAGGTGCGCACTTGAAACAAAATTAAACTACGAGTCTTCTTTGAGGCCTATTCTCCTCTAAGCACGAGAACCATATACGCTCAATGAACTAGTACTAGTAAAGTAGGAGTGTTACTTAAAAAGTACTAGCCGGAAGGGATACAAGCCAACAAAAAGCAAAAACCTACGAAAAACTACAATCCGGACAGCTTCCAGAAAAAGGCGCTCCGCCTCCAAAAGGCCAGAGAGCAGCCCAGAGGGAGGCGGTCCGCCTCAAAATGTAGGCGGTCCGCCTACTTGGTTTTCCTGCAGCTTTGCACTCCGCATTTTTGATTCTTTAGCACCCAAATTTCCAACAAAAATACATTGTTTTTCCAATCTAATGGTACCCAAAGGTGTATAGGATGATTACAAACAAACCCCAATAGTTTTTAACCCCAATCAAACAACAAATAATCGATTTCGATTCTTGAAGCAAAGTTTCTAAGGTTTTGAAAATTTTGAGATTTGATTCTGAAAATTTCGAATCACAACACCAAATCAAGATATTTTGGTACCAAAAGAATGGGAATCTAACATATATCAGACCCCAATGATTTTCAATGTTTGGGTGTTTGAATCCAACAAGTTTCACCAATTTTTTTGTAGTTTTCAAATTTTTGATTTTTTTTTTTGTTTTTCTTCAATTTTTCAAGAACAAGCAACAAAATCACAACAACAAGAAGAACAAGACCGAGGATTCGTAAGAACGAAGCCTAGCCGTGCTCTGATACCAACTGATGCAGGGTAAAACGAGCGGAAGCTATAAACGATATGAAAATGCGGAAGCGATAAAGATAAAGATAAAAACAAAACGAGACGAGACTCGAACGATTACCTAAGTAGCAACGAGGAACTTGTCTCGCTACACCTCAAGTGAATGTCAAGGAATCACCTACGCTATGCAACTATCCTCAAGAGATACTCGACCCTTGCAAATAGAATGATCAAAGATGGATGAAGTTCAAATTGGAATCCATCAATTGAATTCAAGTTCCCAACAAGGGTTCAAAGAGAGCATAGCTCAAGTTTCTTCAATATTCAAGGTTGTGTAAATGAAATGAAAGACTAAGGGAGACTTTTATAGTCTTCTCCTATGCCTAATGTAATGTCTAAAATACCCCCAAAGTGGGTTAAAATAATAAAGGGAACGTAGGGCTAAAGTAGGAAATACACATCAAAATGAAGGAAAATCCTGTCATGCCAACACAGGGGTAGGCGGTCCGCCTCCCCCTCTAGGCGCTCCGCCTTGTTTCTGCTCTTCAGGGGTGGCTGCACACTAGGCGGTCCACCTAGTGCCTTTAGGCGCTCCGCCTCCTTGGATCCTGAGGCTTGAATTTGTGTAGGCGGTCCGCCTCTTTGTGTAGGCGGTCCGCCTCATCCTGGGAGGTCTTGAAATGGCTCAAAATGGGCTCTAGGTGTTCCTCCTTGGTCCGTAGTTCGTCCTCCCTCAATGGTGATCAAGTTCATGACTTCAAATCACCCTCAAATCCTCCTCGGGAGCCTTTGATGTATACTCCTTGTGCTCTTGAGCTTGGCTCTTGATGGTTGGTGCTTTGGCTCCAATTTGCCCGGCATCATTCATAGAACTAGATGTATTTCAGCTGAAACCCATGCTACCAACTCCTGAAAGAAATCTTATCACCTTAGTGGTAAGAGCACAATCTGAGCCAAACCGCGTCACATAGAAAGCTTATTGTTTGGGGGAGGTGCAGAAAAAGGGGAATTTACACTCCATGCCCACAAAAATAAATTATTTACCTGTTTGTGCCCAAAAAAATTAGTTTACATGGAATACCCATGCACCTCATTTTATTTACAAAAATGCCCATCTGGGCTGTTTTATTTACACTATGTGCCCACCTGCCCAATTTTAAATGTATACTATTTGCATTATAGTATATACCTTTTTAGTATACCAAATTAAGTATATTTCTTTTATGGATTTGAGAGTATGTAACAAGTATACCATGGGAGTATACTGTATACTAGATAGGTATACAGAAGGACTTGAGAGTATAGTGTAACAAGTATACCATGGGAGTATACTGTATACTAGATAGGTATACAGAAGGATGGGTATACAGTGTAAATAAGTTTGTGGGTAAAAACGTAATGGGTATGGAGATGTAAATAAATAGGGTTTGATGGGCATTTTTCTAAATTTTCCGCAGAAAAAGTCACTTTTTGGCCAGCTATTACAGTTTAAGTCATTTTTTAAAAATTATTTAATGTTTAGCTACTTTTTGAATTTCAGACATCGGGGTATGATCTTCTGATTGTCAAATATTCAGGTTTGAACTTCAACTTCAAACCTTCAAGTCTTAACTTAAAACCTTCTATTTGAACTTCAAACATGAAGGTCTGAACTTCAGCCCTACTTTTTAGCCACTTTTTCAACTTCAACCTTTGGGGTTTGAACTTCAAACCTGAAGGTCTGAAGTTGAACTTCAATTCGGTTTGAAGTTCAGACTGCAAGGGTTAAAGTTGAAAAAGTGATTAAAGACTAAATAATTTTTAATAATTGACTAAAAACTAAATAGCATGGAAAAAGTAGCTCCCTAGCAAATTTTTTGTGTTATTTGAGTGGAGAATGTTTAAGGAGCATTAGGAAAATGATATGTGACCATATCTTTCTTGGTACTAATGGCCATACTGGGGATAATTAAGTCATTTCACTAGGGAATTGGAGGATTTATGGACACTTCCTATATTTTTTGTGCCTATTATACCCTTCATGAAAAAAAAATCAAATTTTGAATTTCACTCTCTCTCTCTATCTCTCTCTTTGTAGTTATTATGTTTTACATTCCCAATGCATAGAATGTATAAAAACTGCGTTTTTTTGTGCCTATTTTCTTTATTATATTTTTTTTTTCAAAATTTGAATACCAACTTGTGACTTTCTTATTTTTTCATAATATAAAAAAAAAATCTTATTTAGTGCATATTTCATATTCTTCTTAGGATATACGAAAGTTTAATTTTATGATAATTATTTTTGTGCTTTCTTCTCTCTGGTACGTCACTTTTTTGGACAAAAAATTTAAAAAATAGTTTTGCAAAGTGTTTAACAAAAAAAATTCATCTTGATGTCTAAGAATAAGTATTTTCTAGAAAATAAAGGCTAAAAGCTGTTTTAGAAAAAAAAATCAGTTTGTTCATTTTTTGCATTTATTTGAAACCCATCTTTTGAAAAAATAAAGTGTTTTTTATTAGGGAAGTGATAAAACTTTTTTAATCGAATCTCACCATAACCTATGGAGGAAAATATTTTATTTAATTAACATATACATAAATACTTGTAATACGCATACGCTAGTTCGAGCAAAGCACAAAGTATAAATTTTTAAAATTTTTTATATTCATTTAAATTAAATTTAAATTATTGAACAAATAACTCAAAGTTAAAATTTTACATAAATTGTCACTAACTTAAAAATAGCGAAATAGTATCTTATTTCAAGCTCGAAATAATATTCTTAGTCGTGACACATCTAATCTAGAACTAAGATAATGTCCTTATGTATCTTATTAATTTGGTTGAATAAAAATTTGTATTGTTTGACCAAAAAATATATATTCTTATAGAGGAAAATATAACTAATTTTATTGAAAATATTGTATGTATATATTATTGTATATGATTGTATGTCTCCAAGGTGCCTTCAATTGTTCATTATTATCAGTGATTGAAGGATCAGAATAGCCAAATCAAAACTCATTACTATCAGTGACAACATATAGAAGATATAAGAAATTTTGCTACATAGCAAGAGTAATTGAAGGATCAAATAGAGCAAATCAAAATTCATTAGTATCAGTAATAACATATAAAAGATATAAAAAATTTGGCTACATAGCAAGAGTAATTAAATATGAAGTAATTGAAAAAATAGGTTAGATGAAACACTTTTGCCACATTTGACCTTTGATTATAGTATTGCAGTAGTTGTCATTATGCAGGAGTAGCTTCATATGTCAATGGGTTCACTCCAACATACTTAAACATACAAATTCTTGTCTCAATTTGTAAGGCGTTAGTTGACCCATCAGGCAACAACATTCGTACTTTTTTAGTCTATTCTTTATTGACCCATCAAACAAGGCAAAAAACATGAACATGGAGCTAAAATGGCTTTGGTTGACATTGCAAGCGAGATTATCCAGAGGTTCAACAGAAAGAGCGTGGAGACATACTAACAACTACTCCTACTGTTACTTCTGATGATTTACACAATGCATGGTAAGTTAGTGGTTTAATTAATGATGTCATATCTGTATTTATTCTTGATAATATATTGTCTTATATATAACAGTATTTCCATAACAAATTTATTTCCTAGTTTTTTTTTTGTTCTCACATAATTCTTGTTGTATTATTTAGGGGTGTGTATGCTAATATATGAATTATAATTTTTTACTGGTAAACTTTTAAATAGTGTGTAGATTAAAAAAGCAAAGGAATAAGTTTGAAATATATAGGGCGTATATTTTCATTACCTAGTCAATTAAATTATAATAATTCGAATGATTTTGATCCACGCTCAATCCACTCACCTCAAAGGGTGATGGGGCGGTCGTTAAAGATAATAGTACCCAACGTATGAGTCGGGGTCGATTTCCACAGGGAGCTAGCAAGATAATCTATTAGTCTTAGGTTTAATAGTTACAGGTCCTAAGCATTGTTCGTAATGTTCCTAATAATTAATGGTGAAAGTGTTAATTATAGTTAAGTTGAGCAATTAATGTAAAAACAATTAAATAATGATTATGGAGTAAACTATGAGAATGAGCTAGGGGTTTATCCATTCCAACATGGTTCTCTTAGCTAAATACCTATATTAATCTCACAAATCTTATGGGTGACATTAGTGGTCGGACCTCTAATGCATTCCTCAAAACCCTCTCGGGATAGGGAGGATTTTACTTCATCAAGTCCTCTCGCGTCAATAATGAAGCGCTAGAAACCCTAGTCCAAAGACTCGAGCGAGGTTGACCTATTTAGCTCGACCCCTCTAGATGGGGTAGGTCGCAACCAATGTAACTCAAATTCTCGCTAGTCTCCATTAACCTACGCCTTCAACCCCTTTCGGGTGATAAAAGCAAAGTAGGGTTAGGTTCAAATACGGATGTGCCTTAAACCCTAGTTAAGAAAGTGCGAGGGAGAGCTAGATTTATGTTAAACCATTAATTTTATAAGATTAAATACAAGATTTAAGCTAAGATAATTATGTCTTCATGAATAAACCCCTAGTATGAGTTTAGCTACTCATACTAGGGTCTAACACACAAATATTGAAAGATGAAATGACAGGAATCATCTAAGAATTTAGATTAAAGAAAGTAATCCTTACAAAGATTCAAGTAGCAACCCTCCTTTCAACTCCAAGAATATTCAAAAACTTTAAAGTGATATTCTAGGCTAAAAGAAGTCTCTTTTCTTGGAGGCATAACAGCCTATTTATAAGCATGAGTTTAAAAAATAAGCTAATATTTATAAAAATGCCATTTTCACTGCTTTTACGCCAGGCCGTCTCTTGTTAGGTGAGCCGCACATTTGGTTGCTGGCTCGCAGCTTTCACTTTGCTAACTCACATTTTCTTGTGCGGTGCAGGTTAAGCGGACCGCCCTTCTGTTTGCGGCCAACTCCTCAATGTCGCAGGTTTTCTCAACTCTCTGTATCAACCGGCGATGTCATCTCTCGTTCTACAGGGCCGCCGGATGTATTCCGCATAAATATTGGCAGGCTGCCCTTTTGAGTAGCTGGCTGCTGTGAACTTCCCTTCTTTTGGTGGATGGCTGGCCTCTCTAACCTCTTGTTTGGCGAGGCGCCCTTTTCACTGTTGCCTTGTTTTCATGTTCCTCACTTTTGTTAGCCAAAGCGCACTTGTATTTGCTCTTTTGTACATTTTCTTCGGCTTTGTGTGTAAATTCTCTTAAAAACCTGAAACATGAAGATTAACATAAGATTCATTCAATGAACATCACAAAAAGGACTAAAAGCTAGTAGGAATGAGTTACAATTAAGCACAAAATACCAACATATCAGAGTTCAATTTCAATACATTAATTAATTAACTACAATAAAAATTGGTCACTTACGTTTCCATCTAAAATTTATATATTTAACGAAAAACTTCTACAAGCAACAAAAAAAATCAGTTAAATTCAACACTCATTTAAATTAAACTCGTATATTCAATATTAAGAATAATGTACTTATTTATCAATATTAAGAACAATATATATATTATATATTTAGTTTAATTATTCAATGTATTGGAACTATAAAAAGCTAGACATGCTAATTTAAAATTATTATATATTTTATAGGAAAACTTATTGGAGGGAAAAAATAGTGGAGGGAAACTTATTGGAGGGAAAATGATAGTGATTGGAGCTAAAAGTAAACAGGAATTTTATGGACTTTTCACTCGGTATAGCCATTGTATGTCCACACAAATATGGTGAAATAGCAGCATCCTACTTATTATCTATGAAGCTTCGAACCATATGCCATTACTACTAGGGGTTTCTAGGTAAAATAAGAGGATTTGGGCTGTCACTCTGGAATAGACGAAGAGGCGCGAGAAATGCAATTGAGTTTGTGACTTCGATGTGCATTATGAATGGTTGAACTTTAATTTGTTCAAAATCGTAATGGCTTCACTTTATCAGATGAAAGTCACGGCAAGAATTTATTCATGCTAAATCCACATATGAACTTTGTAAGACGGAATAACTTGGGGAATATATTAGCAATACGATGATTATAATCCATTGTTAAATAGTCATTTAAAAGATCTAATCACTGTCACGTTTTATTTATCTAACATGTTGCATGCCTTTAGCTAAATGGGTAGTTTTGTCAAGAGACTAAATTTGGATTGTGGAGGAGCATCTCTTCCGCCTTTGCATAGGAATTAGCACATGTCTCAAGTTGTTACTTGTCTACGCTACGCTACTTTTAGATGTAAACTGATAGGTGAAGTAGTGCAACATAGTTCTTATGTTTATGCAACAGATCGACTGGATTTGGTTTGAAAAGCAGTTTCTCCTATGTTGGTTTTGAAAAGTTGGTTCTTTTTTTCGGGTCTTTTCACGTTGGTTTTGTAATCCTGGAATGAAAATGGCGAGGAATAAGATTCATCGCCAGATAGCGTCGTTGTTTATACAGCACAATGTGTTAGATTCACATATTGAGTGAATATACCACTGGCATAAAAAAAAAAAAAAAGGTAATTCAGCTTCTTTTACAAAGATATGCTTTAATTGAAGAAGAAGAAGATGAAGATGATGATGATGATGATGATGATGATGATGATGATGATGATGATGATGATGATGATGATGATGATGATGATGATGATGATGATCTGAGAATACTAATAAAATGTGGTTTAAGCTCCTAAGAATAAAACATGGTAAGACGGAACTTGAGAATCTAGTAGATGGAATTATGGAAAGCATTAAGTTTTACTTGAGCATAAAAAGCAAAAACAATTACTTACCCAACTGGAGAGCATAATTGATGCAGTCCGAATACGTGCTGATCATGTGTTCAATCCACCGAGGCCAATGACACGAAGCCAAGCCAAGCTGCTACACGATGTCCACATTCACTTGGCTTGGTCGAAGAAAAGAAACCACTCCGAAGCTGAGTACCCGAGCTCAAGAATCGAAGGCGTCATCTACAAGCTTGAGCTCGAAGGAGTGAGTGACTGAACCCCACCCGAACACTCAACATCGACACCGAAGTAAAAAGAAAATAACCGAAGGAAGAGCGATCGATGCCAAATATGAGCCGAGTTGAGAAACCGAGCATCGAAGTGAAGGAACTCGAGCTCAAGTGTTCGAAGTCAAGTGTTCCGTTGAAGGAGTAACCGAACACTCATTAGACAGCCCTGCGTGGCTTACTCCTATTGGTCGCCTGTGACCATTTACTGTTTTATCCTTAGTGTAGCTTATAAATACTCTATTACATTTCATTGGTCGGAAGTTATTGTTGAATATTGAACATATCAGTTGCTATTGAAAGTGTCTCCGATGGAGCCGAACCCCGACGTGGGATTTTAAAGAACTTGTGTCAATCGGTATGAGTCGTTTGAACATTTTCTTCTTGGTCATTCAATTTGCAAGAAGCGTTGTCTTTCTTGAGGATTGTTGCTTAGTATAGGTGATTCTTTGCCTCCGATTCATCGAGTCCGAGACTAGTTCCTCGCCGTTCTTTGAATCGAAGCAAGATTTGTCTTGCTTCTATCTTTACTTTTCTGTTGTTTAAAATATTTAACCTAAAAGTGAGAATCCAAAACAAGAGATCTTGAAGTCAAAGCAGCAACGCAACAACAATGATCAACACAAATGCGCCACAAAGCTACAAATAAAGAAAACAAAAAATAAATCCACATTAGGCAAAATAAAAAGTAATCACCGGTCAAAAGGAAGTAAAAACAACGTGTATTATTGTGGATTGACCTTTTCAAAGACCTATAATATATGAGTGAGAAAAGGAAGACGAAGGCACATATATAGGACAGTTATACAAAACAACATACCTAATATATCCCACATGAGGACAGTTATATAATTTAAGTAAATATATAAGACGTGCAATCAATTCCTAATTGAATTGAAAATCTCTTTAATCGTTAGAAACTTAAAATATACTCCTTCCATTCCAAAATAGTTGTCATAGTTCAGATTTCGAGAGCCAAACGAATTCATTTTGACCGTAAATTTAAATATATAATTTTTAAGTTTTTTCTAACGATGTTTATATATTTAAAAACTACATAAAGTACTATAAGTCACAATAATTAATAATTCAAAATATTTAAAAGACATATGCAAATACTACGGTCAAAGTTAAACTCATTTAACTCGCGAAATCCGAACTATGACAACCATTTTAGAAGGGAATGAGTACTCCTTAGTAGCCATAAAAGATAACGAATTTGATTACGAGTCAGATTTAGTCCATCACTTTACGAAAGCTCTAGGTGGACAAATTTTGGTGGAATTCAAAGTCTATTATTGGTAGTGAGTGTATTTCGTATTTATAGTAGGAATAACAACTAAATTAAAGTAGGAAGAGTAATTACATTAAAATTACAATTTTATTCAATTTAAAAACACTTAAGTAGAATAAAAAAGTCGTATGACATTTAATTAGGGCCTTTTAGAAAAATATATATACCAAAAATAATTCTGACTGGTTTTTGCACATCATCCATCGGAAATATGACATGACTTTTTAAAATATTTTTAATTCCTACGGGTCTCACTTTTTTTGCCATGTTTGACTTTTTAAATAGTAATAAAAGACAAAAAATATGTGACCCTAACCCATTAAACAACTTAGGTTAATATATGTTACATTTAAACAACTAATTATTCTAGCATACTTGTAGTAGCATCGCAACACTCAACCATCCTCCGCGAGTTTGAACAGTTTATGAATAAATGTGGAATTGTAGTGCCTTTATCTTCACTTGGTAACTATACCATATTGTGAACTAACTATAGTACCAACAATTTCTTGCTAGGCTCAGTCCCCTAAGGCAGTGGTTTAGCTGAAAAAATATGCTCTTCCATCCAAAATCTGTAATTTAAGCTCAAATACTACTAAAGCATGTTACCGGGAGATTTAATCTAGGAGAAAGTACAATCATGCAGCAGACAATAATCAATGCACTTCTCTATTCAAAAGTTTTTTTATCATCTAAAACTGTTCTTAACTAAGGAGATGTCGCACCTTTCCGTATTTTCCTAATTAGAATATTAATCATAAACCGTATTTATTAAACATTTCATTAATCATATCGATATGTGTTCTCCACATATAGCTGGTGGTCTAGCAACACCACTTCTTCGTATTGTCTCTTACATAAAGAGCTCATCCACCTTTTTTCCCAACAATACCTTTTATGTCTCAAAAAAACATTTGCCGGTTAAAAAAGACAGGTATATCTTCACTTTATAAAGCATGCATGAAGTTTTACTAAAATGAATTAAAGATATACGCTAGTGTAAAAGGACCAATTTGCAGCAACTATGCACAAGATCTTTAATCCTTGGGATGATCAAGTTCTACATAGAGTCCCACGTTGTTGTGTGGGTATAGATCTTCACTATCGAAAGGCATAAAACTTCAACCTCAGTGGATGCATGAAAAGCTTCACAGAAGAGATAGGTCAAGCAGTAATGAACTTTATAACAAAAGGAAGGCCAGTTTATTGTACCAAAAAAGAAATCAGAGACAAAACCAAAAGGTATTAGGTACAACTTGAAGATAACGAGGTACAAATACATGGAAAGACGTATAAGCGGATACAAGGTAGATAAGCAGAACTGTCAGTAAGCATTAACAAAATTTGACAACTCCAGCACAGTTATACAATTTTTTTGATAATAGTGATGTATCACCGGGCCAGCTTACAACAGATATTATGTAACTTTATCCACCGAATACCTGCGACCTCCCACCAGCAACAGATATTATGTAATTTTATCCACCAAGGCTTGGATAGATGGGAAGAAAGATCGAGTGTTTTTTTGCGTTCGCTGGGATTTGAACATGAGACCTCGGGGTTCTATCCCACCACTAGACCACACCCGCCCTTTGGTGCAAAAAAGCGCAATGCCGACCTATCTCTAATATTTTTCTATTTTAGGTATGCTAAGTAACTGAAGAAGGTTTAGTAAATATTCGTGAAAGGCTGCAGGATTATGAGACTTGAGGTTTGAAGCTTGAAATATGATGTTCTAAAAAGTTTCTACTACAAACCAATGCCGACCTACAACTGCTTTTTTGGTAAAGAAGATCTCCAATTGGAGAAGCGTTTGTTACACCTACTGCTCCCAGCCACCTAGTCTTGTCCCTGGGTCATAATTTGTAAACAGTCGCCTAGTTTGTTGGAGTGATGTGGCCTAAAAGCGCATGGGCGTAAACCCAAGAGTTCTGAAGCCCTATCGCTTTGCACTTCACCTGCAAAAATTAGTAAGCAGCTTCATGACAACCATAAAGAATAAAGACAGGAAGAGACAACTGGATCAATGTTTAATGTCCTTGAGAAAAATTAATTAGATTCAATGACCTATAAACAAGATGAACGACGGGAGGCCAGGTGGCGAATCACTGCATAAAGTCTAGTAAGTACCTGTGAGTAAAAGCAAGTGAGTTTGTCCTGGTCTCACAAGAAAAGAAATTGTTTGAGCAACTTTCTCTAAGCATTCCCGACTCTGAAAATTTAACAGAGAAAAAGGTATTGAATAAATCATTGCATTAATGTTAAACTTGCATAGACAAGTAATGACAATTATGTGAATAATTCACTTTCATCGCATTCCCGACTCTAAAAAATAAAAGAAAAAGGTACTGAATGAAACGGCGTATAAATGTTAAACTTGCACAAGACAGGTAATGTCAATACTGGGATTAATTCTTCTTCATTGTCACAAGAGGGCATAAAAGCAGTTAGCTTCCTAACAGACATAAAAGAGGTTTTTTTTTTTATAAAGTAAAAAATCTATTAGAAGAAGACAGAATCAAGATGATAGTGTCAATAGTACACAGCAAAATAAGCCAAAAAAACTGGACTTGATTACATTAAAGTCCTACATAGTCTAGCAAGTCCAGCAAATTATAGAAATCCAACACTATATTAACAGACATAAAAGAGGTTAACTGAACGAGAAGTATCTATCTTCTTCTAGGTTATGAATACCTTCTAATATACCTGCTCTATAAAGGTCAATTTTCAGGCAAGCCTTCATGTTATTTTTTAGCAGGATCCTAGCATATTAGAGAGAGAGAGAGAGAGAGAGAGACCTTGACGCTAGAGGTGATCCATCCTGACCTTAGAAATGCAGATCATAAGAGGTCAAGAAAATGCAGATTTATTAAAAAAATAACAATTAAAAAACAAAAAAAGAGGCAAAGAAACAGAGGTAAAGATAAAAATTTGTCTATGAGCTTTTTTTTTGATAAAGAATGTTAACGTGTTTCCATTTAGACATTAAGATATGCCTGCTCCCCGAACAAAATAGAAATATGAGCAATCAAGGCAGAATAAAATTCTCTATTAACAGAGACTAGTAAAAATTGAAAAGAAGCATGAGGGTAATAGGTGGATTTTCTGATATAAGAGAAAGTAACATTTGAAATTTAACAATCATATTTCGATAAGAAAAGGAAAGGGCAAGAATAAGATTCACCTAAAAACTTCATGCCCGACTATGAAACGGTCAATATTCAGGATACATTCATACAAACTATGTCAGTTTTTTTTTTTTAATCGTTACAAACTATGCCAGTTTTTCATATAGCGTCCCATCCATAGGTGCAAAGCCCACAATTAAGCAATGGATGATCTTCGACTATAGCTAAATTCTTAATATAAGGAGGACAATTTCATTTATTGGAATCTCTTAAATACACAGGGAACTTCACAAATCAAATTAGTCTGATATAAACAGATTTAACTAACTTTTGAATTAGTTAATACGCTGTCGTTTAGTTAATAAGTCATTAGCCAACTAAATAAAACAGCTGCGACGTCGTTTGTATTAGTGAGTGAGTTAGGCCAGCGTGGCAGTCAGTTAGGCTGAGTCAGCGGAATTAGTTACTGAAATTCAGGGTAGTTAAATAGAGTATCAATCTGTGTAATTGGATATCGGATTTTTGGTGTAATTCAATGGAATTATCTCTTTCTTCCTCTCTCTAAATTCTCCCTCTCAGTTTCTTCAATTACGATTTCCGTTCAGGAGCTCTTCTTAGCTGAGTTCCTTAGGAAATTGCATTCAGATTCTTGAATCGTTCTTGTTCCAGAATTTAGCTATATCATTTTGGTATCAGAGCTTCACGATCCTTAGACTAAGCAACAATGGCGGAAAACACACGATACTCTTGAGTTACGCAGGGAAGTAGATGGGTTAAGGAGTTCATTTGATGACTTCAAGAGCACTATGGGAAGGGCTTTTGAGGATCAGCAAAAGGCCTTTGAGGAGAAGCAAAGCCAATCCATGGAGGAGATGAAAACCCTTTTGACTTCATTATTATCCAACAACGTGAGGGGCGAGGCAACAATCAGTCTAGACAATGGGACAATTCAAACTAACAAAACAGAATCAGGCAGGGATAGGTATGAATTGCCTACTAGGTCACATTCTGTGGTTTTCCCTAAATTTGATGGTTTGAGCTTAAAGGATTGGGTGTACAGATGTGAGCAATATTTTGAGGTGGACAACACACCACTAGGATCTAAGGTGAAATTGGCTTCACTTCACATGGAAGGGAAGGCTTTACAATGGCATCAAGTGTGGATGAAGAACAGAATTAGCAGGGAGTGGCCTTCTTGGGGTGAGTATGTTCAAGCCCTTTTTTCAAGGTTTAGTACTGCACTTTATGATGATCTTATGGGTGATATTAAAAACCTTAGACAAATTGGTTCTGTGCAAGACTATGTAGATTCATATGATGAACTTTTGACTAGAGTTGAATTAGCTGAGGAGTATGTTGTTAGCTGTTTCTTGAGGGGTCTTAAATCCAACATTTGTTTACATGTCACTATGCATGAACCTAAGACCTTGCAGAAAGCAATTAACTTAGCCAAGATTCAGGAAAGAACCCTTATCCTTGATAAACAGACTAAGCCTAGTAACCAGACTTACATCTCACACTCAAGACCCCCTTCATCTTTTAAGCCACACTCATCTTTTAACTCACAAACCAGTAAAACCCAGCCTAGAACAACCAGAATGTTGAGTCCTACTGAATTGGAAGAAAAAAGAAGTAAAACTTATACTTCTACTGTGATGAGAAGTACTCTCCAAATCATGTTTGTACCAAGAGAAGACAATTATACTTCCTAGAAGTAGAGGAAGCACCTGAATCTGATGAGGAAGAAGGAGGACATTATGAGTGGGAAGGCATATTGCCATTACCAGAAAATAAGTCTGACACCTCCCTAATGCCTCAAGTATCTATGCATGCTATGACTGGGTTATTTGACTACAGCACTATGAAGGTGACAGGCTCAGTGGAGGGCAAAGCAATACACATACTTGTAGATTCTGGTAGCACACACAATTTCCTGGATTTGCGTACAGCTAAGAGGTTAGGGTGTCACTTAAAGACTATGGCACCAATCTCAGTGGCAGTGGTTGATGGTAATAAGGTATACAGCACTCATATGTGTGAGGGGTTTACAAGGAAGATGTAGGGAGTGAGTTTTACATCAGATATGTTCATTCTACCTTTGGGAGGATGTAGCATAGTGTTGGGCATTCAGTGGCTGGTAACATTGGGAGATAGAAGGTGGAACTTTAGACAGTTGAAGATGGAATTTAAGGTACAAGATAAGAATGTGTCTTTGAGAGGTATGTCACCTGCTGGTGTCAAAGTTGTGAAGCAAGATCAAATGAACAAATTACTATCACATACAGCTTCCCTATCTATGATGAGTGTGGGGCTACTGAGGTGGAGGATACACAAGAAGAACAGGTTACACTGTGTCAACTGGAGACTACTGAGAAAACACCAGTACACCTAGAACTAGAGCTGTTATTGGAAGAATTTGCAGATCTTTTTGAGGAACCAAAATCCCTACCACTAAACAGGCTGCAGGATCACAAGATCATCCTCAAAGAAGGCACCTCACCTATCAATGTGAGGCCCTATAGGTACCCTAATGTGCAGAAGACAGAGATTGAAAAAATAGTCAAGGAACTGCTGGATTCTGGGGTGATAAAGCACAGTACTAGCCCATTTTCATCCCCTATTGTCCTAGTTAAAAAGAAGGATGGCACATGGAGAATGTGTGTTGACTACAGGGAGTTGAACAAACACACAGTCAAGGACAAATTCCCTATTCCAGTTATAGAAGAGTTGCTAGATGAACTACAGGGAGTAAAGTTTTTCTCCAAACTGGACCTCAGATCAGGCTATCACCAGATTAGGATGAATGAATCTGATATCAGCAAAATAGCTTTCAGGACACACCATGGTCACTTTAAATTCTTGGTTATGCCATTTGGCTTGACCAATGCCCCATCAACATTTCAGAGCCTAATGAACTCTATATTTACTGAACACCTAAGGAAGTTCATCCTAGTGTTCTTTGATGACATATTAGTCTACAGCAGCAACTGGTCTGAACACCTGCAGCACCTTCAAAGGACTCTTAAAATACTGAGACAACACCCATTGTTTGTAAAGAAGAGCAAATGCAACTTTGGAGTACAGGAGGTGGAGTATTTGGGGCATGTAATTTCACAAAAAGGGGTGGCTATGGACCCAAATAAGGTTTCTGCAGTACTACAGTGGCCCTTACCATAGAATATCAAAGCCTTAAGAGGATTTTTTGGGGCTCACTGGGTATTATAGGAGGTTTGTCAAGGGTTATGGTAATATAGCCAGGCCTCTCACTGATATGCTTAGGAAGGACAACTTCAAGTGGACTGAGAATGCAGTTCAAGCCTTCCATCAACTTAAACAAGCTGTGACATCAGCTTCAGTATTAGCCCTACCTGACTTTTCTAAAGATTTCATCATAGAATCAGATGCATCTGGTGGAGGCATTGGAGCAGTGTTGATGCAACAAGGCCAACCTATTGCTTTTTTCAGTAAGGTCTTGTGCTAGAGGAACCAAGCATTATCTGTATATGAGAGGGAACTGTTAGCAATCATAGCAGCTGTACAGAGATGAAGGCCTTACTTGATAGGCAGACATTTCACTATCTTGACTGACCACCACCGCTTGAAGTACCTATTGGAGCAGAAGATAACCACACCTAGTCAGCAGAAATGGTTGATCAAACTCCTTGGGTATGACTACTCTATACAGTACAAAAAGGGAAGGGATAATGTAGTAGCTGATGCCCTCTCCAAAGCTCCACAATTTGGAACTAGCACTTCTCACCAGTGTTATAGTTTAACAGGGCTCAGTTCAGATATGTGGGACAGAATCCATGCCATTTGGCCTACTGATGAGAAGTTAAACAACATATTGACTACCTTGCAAAATGAACCCAATGCCAGGCCCCCTTACCAGCTTCTGAGAGGCATACTGATCAGGAAGGGGAAGGTAGTAGTAGGGGCAGATACTGAGTTGAAACAGGAGCTAATCAGTCTTCATCACAGCAGTGCCTTAGGGGGGCATTCAGGAGTACAAGCCACTCTCATCAGACTGAAATAATACTTATATTGGAGGGGAATGAAGAATGATGTCTATGCATTTATACAGGCTTGTGATGTTTGCCAAAGATGCAAAAATGAGACGGTAGCATCTCTAGGCCTCTTGCAGCCTCTTCCTATCCCAGACAGAGTGTGGGAACACATATCAATAGACTTCATTGAGGGATTGCCTTCATCAGGAGGAAGAAATGTCATCTTGGTAGTTGTTGACAGACTGAGTAAATATGCACATTTCTTGGCACTGAAACACCCCTTCTCAGCACTAGACATAGCACAAATCTTCATGGATAACATCTTCAAACTGCATGGTTGGCCAAAAACCATTGTCTCTGACAAGGACACCATCTTTTTGAGTAAATTTTGGAGGAAATTTTTCAAACTACAGAAGGTTAAGCTTCACATGTCTACAGCTTACCACCCTCAAAGTGATGGACAAACTGAAGTTCTTAATAGATACTTAGAGTGCTACCTGAGGTGCATGGTGACTGACAGACCTAAAGAGTGGTGCAAATGGTTACCCCTAGCTGAGTGGTGGTACAACACATCTTACCACTCTTCCATTAAAACATCTCCCTATGCAGTTTTGTATGGCCAACCACCCCCTCCTCTTATTCCCTACCACCCATTTGAATCTCAGCTGGACACTATTGACAGAAGTCTGCAGGCTAGGGAAGCCACCATTAGGACCATCAAACACCACTTAGCTCAAGCTCAAGAGAGAATGAGGGTACATGCCAACAAAAAGAGGTCTGAGCGAGTGCTAGAGGTTGGAGACTGGGTCTACATTCAACTACAGCCTTATAGGCAATTGTCCTTGAAGTCACACCACTACCACAAACTATTACCCAAATATTTTGGGCCCTTTCAGGTACTTCAAAGAGTGGGCACAGTGGCTTACAAGCTCCAACTTCCATCTCATGCTCGCATTCACCCCACCTTCCATGTCTCACAACTCAAGAAAAAAATTGGGTCTCACCCTGTCTCACCCACCTTACCACTACAGACTACTGATCATGGAGTCACTATAATGGCACCTGAAGCCATCTTGGACAGACGCTTAATTCCCAGAGATGGTGTTGGAGTTACCCAGGTTTTGATTAAATGGTTCAATGCAGCTGAGGAAGACAGCACATGGATGGATTATACAACCTTTCGCAGTTCTTATCCAGATTTCGATCCTTGAGGACAAGGATTATTTTAAGGGGCGGGTAGTTGATATAAACAGATTTAACTAACTTTTGAATTAGTTAATATGTTGTCGTTTAGTTAATAAGTCATTAGCCAACTAAATAAAACAGTTGCGACGTCGTTTGTATTAGTGAGTTAGTTAGGCCAGCGTGGCAGTCAGTTAGGCTGAGTCAGCGGAGTTAGTTACTGAAATTCAGGGTAGTTAAATAGAGTATCAATCTTTGTAATTGGGTATCGGATTTTTGGTGTAATTCAATGGAATTATCTCTTTCTTCCTCTCTCTAAATTCTCCCCCTCAGTTTTTTCAATTACGATTTCTGTTCAGGAGCTCTTCTTAGCTGAGTTCCTTAGGAAATTGCATTCAGATTCTTGAATTGTTCTTGTTCCAGAATTTAGCTATATCATAGTCGCTAGTAAAAATGGATTACAATGCAAAAAAGATCATTATTTAATAATCATAGAACCACTTCGTATGTAACATATAACAGCTCTCACCAGGTAGGGAGGATCTGCAACAATTATTGGATATGAGTGTTTCAATGATTGTTAGCTTGAAGTTTTGACTGATGATTCAGGAACAGATTGAAGGACTTGTTCCTTACCCTATGGCAGCAGGATTAATAATATTGTAAAATCAATTAAGCAGGAAATTAATTATTATCCTAATATCTAATGTTTATCTTGGTATTCATGCAGATTCATACGTGATAAGAAAAGATTGCATAAGCTTTTAGATAAGACTTGAAGATAAGGAAGGAGTTCTGTTAGGACTCAAACACATGGAGACTTTGAAGTTCTAATCAAGCAAGACTCTTCAGATTCCAAGGCTATAAATCAAGGAGGTCTTCAGTTGTTAAAGTACGCACAAATACAGAGATAAAAAAAGCTTTAGCTTTGTCGAGTTGAAGTGGTATTTGAGCAGTCATTAAGCTACAGGGAACTAAGTGAAGAACATGTTCCTTAGTTTGAGTCTTATTAAAACTCTGTCTTAGTTCATCTGTAGTAGGACATATCAAGTTGTACTATTTGCTTTCTCAAGAAGTTCTGTAGTAGTATTGATTATTCAAGTCTTGTTACTTGGAAGAACTTCACTACTTGTGAAAGGAGTCACTATAGGATTAGAGTTAGTCCTAGGTTAGTAAGAGAGTGGTATTGTAACCAAGTGAGTATTTCAAAATAGTGAAGTTGAAATCCTACTCGAGAAAGTAGGTCGTGGTTTTTTGATCCTAAGTTTAAGGGATTTTTCCACGCTAAAATCAGTGTCCTTTTACTTAAGTCTGACTTAATTCTGCAGTTTATAAGTAAAGGAACACACCGAAGGAACAGGTCCTTCAGTGATGACTCTTGGAAAAACAACAATGATGACGGAAGATCTTCTGGTTGTTGTAGTCGTAGAATGTGAACTCAGCTCCATACTGCTCAAACCGTTTGTCATACTCAAGAAGTTGTGCTGGTGCATTAAGGTCAATTTTCTGATACCGAGTGCATAAAGCAAAGCATTAGAAAGTTCACCATGAAGATTAAAAATTCAGACAATAATTGAGTACAACCGAAGTCCAAACTAAAGCAACGGGTTTGCAATCGATCATTGTGGATGCTACAAATGTTAATAAAGCTATCACTTACAGTTCCGCTTAACATGACTCTTTTCTGGACAAGAAATTAGCAAACAAAGCTCACCCATTTATAATGAACTATCTATGATGTTGCAAGATGTTAATAAAACTATCTCTCTTCCTCAAATTATGTCAAATGCTCTATATATTACTATGTTAACTATCACTTGTCCTTAAGTGTGTTCCCTGTTAATATCTTTTGCCTAACACTAAAAATCAGCTCCCATCAGAGGAAGTCCGATAAAATTCCCATAGTTTGCACCCTTACTCAATCATTTAAGCAGGAAAAAAATCTCGAATCCCTTTTGCTAGATTATTGAAAGATATATAGTAGTCTGTCTTAATGTCTAAGCATAAAGAATAAAAGGTCTAAATGACACAAGCTTGACAACTAAAATACACTCAATATCAACTAGTTGTAAACATTGCTAAATCAAAATAAATAATGTCCGTCAATTTGAGTTTTAAGTATTGTATGGGCCTAAATCAGCTTAGGATCACAAATCGAATTTGGGTCAGAATACAAGAAAATCTTCGTATCAAAGTCGATTAAAATGCTAAGAATAATTGTAAAACGCAAGGAAATAGTTTGATTTCAATATATCGTAGTGAGTACAAATTTTGTCAGAGTTTCTGTATATATTCTGAATGCGTACAATATAAAAAGAAGTACTATTTATAGGCACAAGAGCTCATCCACGTTCTCCACGACCTGTTATGGCCAAACCCACGTCCAACGCATTTATTGGTAGAGTTAGTGGGCGATGTAGTGGGCTGAAGTAGTGGGCTGCAAAGCCGCTTGACTCGAGGCGTTTCACCGAGGCTCAAGTATATGACCTCGGTGATAGGGCCTTGCTGCTCGACTGAGGTGAATGTCTTCGAAGCTTGGCTTACAGCTCGGCTTCGAGGATAACCTCGGTGCTTGACTTTGGCGACCCACTCACTTGCTTCGGTTTCTAGCTGGTCATCACGTGCTCGGTTGCTTATCAGATCCTGTTGCCGAGGTGACTTATAGTGAGCCGATTTTCACCCAATACAGATAGTCCTCCCACTCCTCGGTCAATTACCGAAGTTATCGAGGAGTGGAGTAAGATTCCGCGGGAAAGTGCCGTGGCTTGATCTTATCCAAGCGTTTCAAATTTTGTCAAATTGGCTAATCAAATGGTCACGCCGCTTTTTTTGTTTCTCCCAACGTTACAATGATGAGATTGCTCCACTTGGCTTTCCCACACCTATAAATGCTTTCTCTCCAAGCTATTCCCATCATTTCCAATATCTGCAAGCAACAGTAATAAAAAAATAGAGGAATAATTCCATTTTCGACTTGATACATCCCTGCTTTTAAGACATCTTTGAACACTTGAAGTTGTAATCATGTCTACCACACACTCCAGGCAAGATTCAAGCGGCTCTGGTGAGAGGGCAAAGATTTTACGCTACGCCGCTGCTATAGCTAGTGGCGACTTTATCACCATCGTGCCGGCGTTGCAGGTAATAGAGGCGGAGGGTGGTGGAGAGGTGGCGTCCGACGTGAGTGGCCCTAAGCGGCGTAAAGAAAGAGAAAGGCGTGATGTAGCTGCAATGAGCGAGGACGTCAGCCTAGAGGGATAAGATGACGTCGATGATGATGACGCCATGGTGGTAACTGGCGTTGATGCTGTCATCCATAGGGATGACGATGGTGAGGGTGACGACGTTGAGGGCGATGGCGAGGACGATGCCGAGGCTGAGATTGAAACCGGGGGTGAGCTTCCCTCAACCGAAGGTGGGCACGATGCCGAGATGGGACCTTCAGGCCCGGAGATTCCCCTCGAGCAGGAGCTCGAACCTCATCAAATTATCCCTTCTCATTTTGACAACAGCAAAGATCTTAAGCTATAGAAGCAATCTGTTGATCAAGAGGAGAAGAACATGAATATACCAGTGAACACGACGTTGACTCGCATAACGCAAGCTCACATTGAGCGAGTTCAAAGAGATTGTAAATTTGGGCCCGAGATGAAGGTTGCCATCCCCAAACCAACCAGTAGAGTATGCCAGCACGTGGATGGGCTATCCTTTGCATACACTTACCCATTCACCATCGGCTTCACCCTCCCTGTTCACAAGGTCATCGACGATTTTTGCTGAGCATACAACCTATGCTTGGCTGAATTAGGCCCCAGCGTTTGAAGGGTCGTTCAGTGCATGGATTGGCTGAGCACTAAAGCCGGGGTGGATTTCACCTTGCAGCATTTCATCTCTCTCTACTACCCTTATTTCCACAAAGCCGTGGTTGTGGCTTTAAACAACCGAGGTAAATATGCGCTTCTCTAGAAGAGCGAGGATCATGGCGAGGCTGGAGTGATCGCTACGTCCTTTTGGAGACCAGCGTTTTATCCGCCGAACCCAACTTCCCAGAGAGGTGGAACAACACACGTAAGTGTCCCTTCATTCTTCATTTCTTCCTCGGTGATTATTCATGCTTGCTGACCCCATTTCATTTTTGTTTTTCAGCCAACAAGGTTGCTATCATTCCTCCCATGGGGTTTACCGAATGGGTTAGGACTGTGATTGGGGCTCGTGAGCGCCCAATTCGAACGTGGATAAAGATGGCTGCTGAATTTGGTTGGCAGTGTAAGAGGCACGGTAAGTTTTATGTGGTGTTTCGCTTGGTGTGTTGTTTTGAAGTTTTCGCTTTGGTTACTAACTCTCTTCCTCTCGGTGTCAGGTTTTCCAAATCGTGCCATCAACACGAGGAAAGACAAGAAGAAGAAAGGAAAAGAAAAGAAAAAGGATTATGAGGATACCGAGTCGGATAATGATCTAGCTTCGGTGGCAGGTCTAGCTGGAGACCTGAAGAAGTTGAAGGCTTCAAAGTCTTCAAAGATTTCAAAAGGAGCCTCAGGTCATTGGTCCTCCAAAGGTAAACACTATCCTCGGTTAACTCACTGGTTCTTGCTTCTCTTCATTCTTTTGCTTAAAATTCTTTTATGTTGCCCTTTGCATGTGTGAAAAGGAAGAGGGTGGTTTCCAAGAAACCCTCTCGTTCTGTGGCTCCTCGTACCGAGGTAGCAACTTCTCCTCAGCCCGAAGTGGTGGCGAAACAGCACCGAGGGCTGATTGATGAGCCCGATAATGAGGTTGTCGAGGGCTTAGAAGTTCGAAAAGAGGTCGAGGTGGTTGACCTTGAGGATCAGGAGCATCACTCCGAGGCGGCAGTCGCCAAGGGCAAAGTTGGAGAAGCTGGGACTGCTGCCATCGAAGAGGGGGCTGGCTTTGCCGCGGTTAGGGCACAATCCGAGCCCGCGAGGATTTCATCCTCGGTGGGGTCCTGTCAGAAACTTGAGGTGTCATCTTCTTCGAACCTTCTGGCCTACGACCGAGGAGACATCTTGAGTCTTATGCCTTTGCTTGGCCCAGTGGAGGACAAAGTTGTGTAGGCTTTCTCTCGAGGCCTATACAACACCATTGCTGCTAATGCTATGAGAGTAAGTTTCGTCGTCTTTTAATTTTACCTTTACCTTCGTCCTTGGTTAGTTGCTGAGAATTGATTTTCTGATTGACCTCCATTCAGAGCTTTGTTCTGTCATTGAGGGCTATCGAGGTTAAGACCTCGAGGGATGAAGATGTTCGGTGCGTTGCCCGTGCATGGGATAGGAAAAAGGACAGCTTCAACGCACAAATAGCGGAACTGAAAGCTAAGTTGTCCAAGTCCTAGTCCGATTTGCATGAAGCCGAAGCTGCTGCTTCCGAAGCGAAAATTAAAGCCCTCGGTGATGGCTTCCAGGTTGAGTGCTCGAGGCTAGAAGCTAAAGTTGTAAAACTCGATGCCGAGCTGATTCAAGCGAAGGGCAAGTTTGAGGAGATGGCTAAGAAACACCACGAGCAACTGAGAAAGCATGTACTCCATATTCAGAAGTTTGAGGGTAAGACCTCCAAACTTTCAGCTCGTGAGGCCGAGGTCGAAGCTCTTCGAGAGGAAATCGCTGATCGCAAAGACATAGCTAAGATCAAGGCCAAGAGGGCAGAGCTGGATAAACAATGGGTTGTCATCAAGTCTCGGCTGAAGCTACTCAAACAGTGCCGCGCTGGTGAGCTCAATTTTGAAGAAGAAATTTCCGAAGCCGAAGAAGGCAGCAAAAGCTCAAGCTATCATCGACAACCTCCCATCAAGTGAAGCCTCGAGTGATGATGAAGATGAAGATGATAAAGAAGATGCCGAGGGGGATTCCGAAGAGGGAGGTGACACCTCTGAGGCTTAGACTTCTGTTTACATTTTTTGTTTTCGTGTAAGCCTTCGGGCTTTTTTTTTTTTTTTGGTTCATACTTTGGACCTTCAAGTCCTTTTGATGTATAAATTTGCAGCCTCCGGGCTTATTAATGAAATGATTTTGTACTTCATCTTAAATGTTAGTTTTTGCATGAACCGAACACTTAAAATAGGTAACTTGCTTGCAAGACTTAATTAAACGAAACCGATGCAAACTTAGAACGACGTCTCGTTCTCGAGTCGATGCATTTAAAGTGCAACTTCGGAGTGCGAGATTTTAGAAATAAAGAGATATGGAATCAGGTTTATTTCATTTGTAATATCAACGAGCCAAAATCAGCCTTTTACATAAAGCCAAGTCGAAGTGGACCTTGGGGCGTAAAAATAAATTGATAACATGCCACTATCGGGCGTTATTACAATGTACTAATCTATTCCTCGGGTGTCAGTCCCCGGTTGTTGAACAGATAGGCTTCGGTTGGAAGGCTCGGTGTCGACCTCGGTTATAACCCGCCCTCTTACTCCCTTCTCGTGTTCGGGTGTGAATCTTGATGAAGATCCAAGCACTAGAAATCGTTTTATCTGCTTCGTGAAAAGGTCAAGCAAAACGAAGCGAGGAGCAAGTTAGTACATTTCAATAGAGGCCTTGGGAGCATTTTTTGGCTCGAGGCTGAATATAAATTTTAATTTATCAAGGAATGCTTACCTCGATTTCAGAAGTAGTACCGCTTCAAATTGGAGATGTTCCAATTTAAGGGTTCGGGTACGCCTTGCAGATCTTCAATTTGATAAGATCTGTTCCCAACAATTGCTCTGACTTTGTAAGGTCCTTCCCAATTTGCGACAAGCTTTCCCCCATTTTCTTCCTTCTTTGATTGGTTCGTAGCCTTCAGCACATAATCGCCAACTTTAAAATCTCTAAGTTTGGCCTTCCTATTGAGATATGCTTCGATCTACCTTTTTTGAGCAACTAGCCGAACCAAAGCCAACTCTCTTTTCTCCTCGAGCAAGTCCAACTCTATGCGCAGGGCTTGCTGATTTGCATCCTCGGTGGTGTGAATGTACCGAAAACTTGGTTCGCCCACCTCCACCAGGATAAGGGAGTCCATACCGTAAGCAAGTGAAAAAGGAGCCTCACCGGTGTTGTTCTTTTCTGTTGTCCGCATGGCCCACAACACGCCTGGCAATTCCTCGGGCCAAGGACCTTTCTTCTCATCGAGCCTTTTCTTGAGATTTTCAATTATAATCCTATTCGAAGACTCAGCCTGGTCATTGGCACTTGGATGCTGGGGGTCGAAGCAATTCTTTGATCCCCCATTGTTTGAAGAAATCAGTGATGGCCGCTCCCATGAACTGTTTACCATTGTCGCAAGCGATTTCCCTCGGGACACCAAACCTGTAGATGATGTTCTTCCTAATGAAATCAATTACTTGTTTCTGTTTAACTTCGGTGAGAGCTCCTGCTTCCACCCATTTAGTAAAGTAATCAGTTAAAACGAGGATGAACCGAACACCACATTTACCCTTCGGCAAGGGAACAACAACATCCATCCCCCATTTCATAAAAGGCCAAGGTGACACGACCGAATGTTAAGGTTCGGCTTGTTGGTGAATCATTCGTGCGTGGCGTTGGAATTTATCACATTTTTGCATGAAGGCCTTTGCATCTGCGTTGATGGTAGGCCAGCAGTACCCAACTCTAAGTATTTTGTGCACCAAAGATTTTCCTCCCGAGTAGTTGCAACACTCGCCCTCGTGCACTTCAGCCATCACATATCTGGCCTCGTCTGGACCTAAACACTTGGCCATCGGGCCGCAATACAATCTCATATACAAGTTTCCCTCGATCATATGATATGAAGCCTCCTTAACTTTTTGGCTTCTTTCTTATCTTGGGGAACAGTCCCCAAGTCGAAGTAAGAGGTAAACTTACTTCGCCAATCCCATTTGTGGTCCACCGAATTGATTTGCAATTTCATCTTTCTCATTTGTGCGGAGAGCAACCGAACCATCGAGTCAGTCCCCGAGTATGTTTAATCAACCGCCAAACCCAAGTTTGCTAGGGCATCGGCCTCGTTATTTTCCTCTCGAGGCACTAGTTTAATCTGCCTCTCATAGAATTGGGCCAAAATCCTCTGTGCTTGGTCTAAGAATAGCTGCATCCTGGGCTCCCGAGCCATGTATTCACCGAGCACTTAGTTTACCACCAGCTGTGAGTCGCATCTCAACTCAATTCTTTCCACCCCCATGTCCTTAACTAACTCCAAGCCTGATAAAGCCGCTTCGTACTCGGGCTCATTATTGGTTACCTTTTTTAACTGAACGGAGTGCCTAATTTTCTCCCCGGTGGGCGCTTTCAACACTATGCCTAATCCCGAACCCGTGGAATTAGTTGCCCCATCGGTGTGAAGTATCCATAGTCGCGAAGCCGTTTCTTTCGACATTGAATTTTCCTTTTCGGCTTCGGGTAGGATCCCAATACTAAAATCTGCTATGAAGTCGGCCAAGACTTGGGATTTGATGGTTGTTCGGGGTTGATAAGTGATGTCATACACGCTCAATTCTACTGCCCACTTTGCTAACCTCCCTGATAATTCAGGTTTATGCAATATACTTCTCAAGGGAAAAGTTGAAACTACCGCTATTGGGTGACATTGGAAATAAGGTCGTAGTTTCCGAGCAGTAACAATTAAAGCGAGTGCTAGTTTTTCCAAGTGAGGGTACCTGTTTTCAGCATCGAGGAGTGTCTTGCTCACATAATAGATGGGCTGCTTCTTGCCATCTTCCTCATGAACTAGCATAGCGCTGACTGACACCTCGGACACCGCCAAGTAGACCACCAATGTTTCACCATCTTTTGGCTTGGCAAGCAACGGTGTGTTAGCCAGATAGCGTTTCAAGTCTCTCAGCGCTTCTTTGCACTCCGATGTCCATTCGAAGTGGCTATTCTTCCTCAAGACAGAGAAGTATATGTGGAATCGCTCGAAGGACCTTGAAATGAATCGACTCAAGGCAGCGACTTGGCCAGTTAAGAGCTGAACTTCCTTCACCCCGGTAGCTCCTCGGGGATCTCTTCGATAGCCTAAATCTTATCTGGGTTGGCTTCGATTCCTCGTTCAGAGACAACGAATCCCAAGAATTTGCCTGACCCCATGCCGAAGGCACACTTCTCAGGGTTTAATTTCATGCCATATTGCCTCAGAACAGCAAAAGCTTCCCTCAAATGATTCAAATGATCCTCCATTCGAATTGACTTGATGAGCATATCATCTATGTAGACTTTCATAGATTTTCCAATATACTCCTTGAACATGCGACACACTAGTCTCTGGTATGTCGCCCCAGCATTTTCAAACCAAAAGGCATCACTTTATAGCAAAAGGTACCTCGGTCAGTGATGAACGAGGTCTTCTCTTCGTCCTTCGGGTCCATGAGGATCTGGTTGTAGCCCGAATAAGCATTCAAGAAGGTTAATAGTTTATGTCCAGTCATGGAGTCTATTAACCTGTCTATTTGTGGCAATGGGTAAGAGTCTTTGGGGCAAGCCTTGTTCAAATCAGTGTAGTCTACACACATCCTCCATTTGCCATTTTTCTTAGGTACGACGACCACATTAGCTAGCCATTCGGGATGCTTTACCTCCCTTATGAAACCATTTTCTTGCAACTTTATGGTTTCATCTTCGATTGCTTTCTTTTTAAACCCGGCATGAGGTCTCTTCTTCTGCTTCACCAGGGTAAATTTTGGGTCTACATTTAGCTTGTGGGTCATGATCTCCGGATCGATACCAATCATGTCCGAATGGGACCAAGCGAAGCAATCGTTGTTGGACTTTAAGACTTCAATGATTGCTCTTTTGACTCTGGGTCCAACTCCGAGCCGACAAATACTTTTCTCCCAGGAAAATCTTTCAACAAGGTGAAAGATTTCAACTCCTCAATAGTTGAGTCCTCGGCCTTTTGTTTCCAAGGCTCTTGAATGCACACCGGGATATTTTCAACTTCTCCTCGGAGGTCCTCCTCGCTTGACCCTGGTTGTGTTAGTTGCTATTGTTTTGGCCCAGTTGGGGCGACTCCACTTTTCAACACAACCGAATAGCATTCTCTTGCTACTCGCTGCTCTCCCTTTATTGATCGAACCCCCCAAGGTGTAGGGAACTTGATCACTTGATGGAGCGTGGAGGGAGCAACCTCCATGGAGTGGATCCACGGTCTGTCGAGGATCACATTGTATGCTATATCCTCGGGCAACACTTAAAACAGTGTTTCCTTGCTAACTCCTTCAGCAAATGTCTTGCGTGTGATCTCACCCAACGTTTTCTCCGTGGAGTTGTTAAAGCCAGTCAACACCGTTGCCTTGGGGATGACTTCCCTTTGAGCCACATCTTCTTAATGGCCCCGTAGCTGATTATGTTGACCGAGCTACCGGGGTCAATCAAGACTCGCTTGATATTCGAATCATTGATTCTCAATATGATGACCAAGGCACCGTGATGAGGGAATATCATCCCATTACAATCGTCATCATCGAATACAATTTCTTTACCCGAGCCTGCCACTCGGGTTCTCTTTTCCATTGTGATCAACAGCTTGGCGAATTTCTTTGCGGCTGCAAAATTCATCCTTTTCACCTCTGACCCCGCGGTGATAACATTTACAACTCTCTCAGGGGGTGGAGCTCGAGGTGGCTGTCACCTCGGTTCTTGGTGTAGTTGTCTTTTCCCTTGTCGGTAAGGAATTCGGCCAACACACCCTTCTTTAACAAATGGGCCACCTCGAGGCGCAATGCTTTGCAATCCTCTGTTCGATGGCCATAATCCGCATGGAACTCGCATTTCAAATTTTGATCTCTTTTTTCCGCTGGAGTTCTCATGTCTTAGGGTACTCTTACCCCAGCAGTTCCTTTGACTACGTTGACCAGCTCCGAAGTCGATATATTAAAATTGTAGTATGGGATCGGAGGTAATTCTTTCTTCGAAACCGAAGTTGGGCCTGAGGAATTTCATTGATTCGTGTTAGAGTGAACCTTTCCTCCGAGCCGCTGGCTTATATGTGGGCTTACAACCGAGTTTCCAAAGGAATTTCCCAGCCTTTGGCTGACAGGCTGCCTTGTGGAAGTATATGGTTCGTACCTCCCCCTCAAATTTCCTCGCGACGCCTCAGCGCGGTACGCAGATTCGCCTCGGTTCTTGTAATTATAACCTCGGCTCTTAAACTCAGCTTCCTCCAACCTTATCCTGGAGTAGACTCGTTTGTGTAAATCTTCCCACTTCAAAACTTGGTATTGCTGAAGCTCTTTTCGCAACTCAGCGGCAGCGTCAGAATTGCGAACATTGATACCCTTTTCAAATGCCATGGTGGCTAGGGTATCATCTATTCCAGGCAGCTCCATGTGCTCAGCATGAAAGCACTCAAGGAACTCCTTAAGTGGCTCACTGGATTGCTGCTTGACCTCGCAGATATCCTCCTTTCTTTGGAGAATCTTTTGTGCTCGGGTGTGGGCCTTAACGAAGGCGTTGACCATTTCCTTGAAGGTGGAAATTGACCCCGCTGGTAAGTTCATGTACCAACGCGACGCTCCTTTCTCCAAAGATTCGCCAAACTTTTTCAAGAACATTGACTCGAGCTCTACCGCTGTTAAGTCATTTCTTTTTACCATTGCCATGAACTCAGTTACATGCTCTTTGGGATCGGTGGTCCCATCGTACTTCTTTAGGAAGATGAGCTTGAAATTTTTGGGAGTTGAAGCCAGTGCTACTTCGGGCTTGAATGGAAACTCCCTGTATTGGTCTATGTCAAGCTCGTCTTCGGTCCTGGCCACCCCGGGGACGCTTTCGAGGCGCTTTTCGACACGTGCCTCGACGCGAGCTTCGAAGCGGGCTTCAATTTCTCTGGTCAATCTCTCCACATCGACCGAAGATGTAGTTTTCACCACGGTGGGTAGCGTCCCGAAGTGTGGTGTTGCGCTCGGTATATTGCCCGAACCCCTAGACGTGGCCCCATTGTGAGGTCCCCCTATTATCGCACCCATAGGAACGAATGGTGGGATGCCTCTATTTGGAGCCGAAGGCTGAGTGCCGTTCGGTGCTGAGCTATTCCTCGCCTCTAACAAGGCACGGAATTTGGCGTTGATGTGAGCTTTCTCATCTTGTCGCTCTTGAAGAGCTTTTAGCGAAGCAACAACAAAAGCTTGAAAGGCTTCAGTTTTCATTGGGGATGAAGACTGTTGGTTCAACGGAACGTCAGTCTGTTCATCGAGATTTCTACTGCTGTCAGCCATATCGTCGTCAAAGGATTATGGATTTCAACGAAAAGGAACGTCTAACTTTGGAACAAATCGTTCTTCTTGAATCCCCACAGACGGCGCCAATTTGTATGGGCCTAAATCAGCTTAGGATCACAAATCGAATTTGGGTCGGAATACAAGCAAATCATCGTATCAAAGTCGAAAAATATGCTAAGAATAATCGTAAAACGCAAGGAAATAGCTTGATTTCAATATATTGTAGTGAGTAAAAATTTTACCAGAGTTTCTGTATATATTTCTGAATGCGTACAATGTAAAATGAAGTACCATTTATAGGCACAAGAGCTCATCCACGTTCTCCACGACCTGTTAATGGCCAAACCCACGTCCAGCGCATTTATGGGTAGAGTTAGTAGGCGATGTAGTGGGCTGAAGTGGTGGGCTGTAAAGCCGCTTGACTCGAGGCATTTCACCGAGGCTCAAGTATATGACCTCGGAGATAGGGCCTTGCTGCTCGACCGAGGTGAATGTCACCGAAGCTTGGCTTACGGCTCGCCTTTGGGGATAACCTCGGTGTTTGACTTCGGCAACCCACTCACTTGCTTCGGTTTCTAGCTGGTCATCACGTGCTCAGTTGCTTATCAGATCATGTTACCGAGGTGACTCATATTGAGCCGATTTTCACCCAATACAAGTACTATTGGTCCTCTTTTATATATAACTAGCAAATCTATTGTTTCAAGCTAATTAGCGTGCCTTTCTACCCTACTCTATCTAAATTTCATGTTTGCTTCAGCCGCAGGATCCTAACTTGTGATTTACGCCTATTGCATATTGTGTTATACTATTACTACCTATGTCATTGAGTCAATGCCCTAAGGGGCCAATAACATTTTAATAAGCTGATTGTTTTATCAAATAGTAGTAAATGAGTTTAAGTTACATACATAGTCAATATAAAGAAAGCTTAATATTCAAAGGATATCTTACAAAATAATACAGGTTATCTACTAGAACGGGTAAAAGTGACATGTAAAAAATACGATGTATATAACTTAAAACTCATAGTATATCGCGTAAAGCGTGGGCAAGAAACCCTCTGTCGAATCAAATGACTCATTTGCAACTGTTACTAGAACTGCCTTAGCCGCCAATCCAGTGGCGAGAAACTCTTCTAAAGCGTGAGAACTTAACGCCGGATTTCAAAACGGCGTCGTTTTCTTTTTTTGGTTGTGAATTTTTTGGAGCTTGTTCACTTTTGAAATTACAAATTAATACCAAAAAGTATGACTTATTTATACTTTAACCCCTTGGATTTTCATTGAAATCAATCACTTACTCTCTCCCTCTGTCCCTTTAAAAATGTGGAATTTATTGGCTCCACTAGTCCATTTTTGTCTGACACGTACTATTTTATAATTTATAAAGGCTGTAAATCACTTTTTATTTGTATTTATTCCATACTATACTATTTTATACTACTATTAAACATAATTAAAAAAGAAAAAGAGTCCTAATATATACAGTTGCCCGTGTGAATTAACCCCTCCCCCGTCAAAAGTTTACCCTCCCAAGTTTCCCTTTACATGGCCAAAAGATGCTCGTTTGGTTTCTCTCTTTTTTCATCCTTTTTATTCAATTAATATTATTTATAGATGAAATCTAGCAATGATTTCGTCATTGACAAAGGACAAATGTCTACCAATTTAGTTCTCTGTTTTATTGTTAGATATAATTATATTGATTATTGTCTCACACCAGCTTTAGTAATGCAATACTTTTCAGAAGATTGACATGTAATGACTATTAGTTTCTCGGTACGCGCGTTGCGCGTGTGCTCCATCTATGGATCCAAATTTTAAATATTACATGATATTAATGTTTCGAATTGAAAACTAAAAATTCGAAAAAGTAAGGAAAGAGATAAATGTTGGTCATATTTATTTAAGACAATAGGAGAAGGAACCGTGCCCCAAAGAAGTCCTCAAATATGTTATTATAATTTTGATAGAAAGGTTATGCAATTTCTCTAAAGCTAGACGGGTTTGTATTCAGATTATTCTCACGAGTATTTCTATCTTTTTATGACATATATGAACCATTTGTAAAAATAACTAGAAAAGACCAATTTAAACATCAGAGGATGCACGATTATATGACCCAACTACTCTACATATTTGTACATAAGCTATAAAAATCCAAATAAGACTTAAAGTACCATTCTGAAAAACTAATGTTTGGATTAATTAACTCATGAGACGAACAAAAAAGGCCATGTTAAGAACTAATACAATGAAAAGAACCAAAGTAGAGTTTAAGTGACCATAACATAATGAAAGACTACAAACACCAAGTCCATCTTACCTCTGTGGATCGAATGAGTAAAAGAAAAATAAAGAGCTCATATATAAAAGGTTAATACTAATATATTCTTATCTGGTCTGAGTGAAGGTTGTTGCTCGACGCGAAGAGAAAACTCAGCTCCTTTGATCCTTATCATCCACAAATCAATAGCATATAGTTATAAAAAAAACTTGGTTCAAAATGCATTAACCAATAAGATTAACGATATGAAATTAAAAGTTCTAGTTATAAGGAAAAAAATATTTTTAAAAAAATAATGGCGCCATATGAAATTTATCTACTTTATGTCAGTTGTTTATCTTCATAAGTTTAAGAAAATTTTTAAATAGAAAAAGAAATAGAAAATAAGAGTACAAGCTGAGACATCTCGTTACCTGTTTGAGTATATGTTAATTCTGCTTGTATTAGTTCGTGCATCTGCCCATCAAAAAAATAAGCTTTAATTGCTTCAGAAAAGAAATTGCCCTTTAGTTTATATTTCCTATTGATTGTTTTATCTAACAACCTACACAAACAATTCAAGAATTAGTGTACCAAAAAATCCAACTTAAAAGTCTGAATTAAAGTATAAAAATTAATTTATCAAAAAAAAAATTGCCCTTTAGTTTATATTTTCAATTCATTATTTTGTCTCACAACCTGCACAAATAATTCAAGAATTAGTATATGGAACTTTGGTGTATATATACCGAATTGCCAATTTACTGACAAAAAATTAATTTGTCTAAAAAAAAAGGGACGTTGTTCCTGCTGGTAAAACAACAGCTTACCACTAAAGAGATCATGAATTATCATTCTCATCAGATAAAGCACAACACATTATTTTTATTTGGTGTATTTGGTTGGGAACACAAAAAGATTGCTCAAGTTCCAAAAAATACCTCAAGCAGTTATACATTGAATTTATATTTTTCACATGAGGTGTATGTGAAAAGGCTCAATTCATCATGAGATGCTCTTAAGTTTTTTCCATAAATATTGAACGGGTAGTACTAAATTGGAAGACTTACAAAAATACCCACACAACATAAAGTATTTACCAGTCTCTACCCACTACTTTTGATATTACCTTACCTACCTACAAATTATTTACCAGAGTACCCATTTTTCTTTCAAGCTGTTTCCATACCCAAAAGCTCCAAAAATCAGTCTAAACCTTAAGGCATAACCTTCAAATATGACACAGACCCATTTACCTTCTCTCCATAAGATCTCACACATTTTGTCTCCAAAAACAACAACAATGGAGGTGGAATATCGGGCGGAACTTCCAATAGGATATACTATTTGCACCCCAAAAAAACACCCCAATTTAATTTATACTACTTATTTTTAGAGAGTAAAGCAATACATCCAAAAAAAAAACAAAAAGAAAATGTCCCGAGGAAGTCAATTGGATCCATTTTCTTAGTGAGGTTTTATGTCTTCTCAATCTTCTCAAAGTTCTGATCCTTCAAATCAAGTAATGAGAAATCTTTTTCATTGGTGGTTTCGATATCAACAATGTAAGATTGGTTGGGATGGCATTAAAAAGTCCAAAAGAATGACAGATTTTGTGTTTGCAGTTGGTTACAATGAGGTTGCTGGTCACTTCCTTGATTGCATCAATTAATATATCCAGCAAGTGTCTTGGCCTGTCCAAAGATGAATTTTGACTCCATACAGACAAATCTCAAGCATTTCAATGAGATTTAGGAACGAAGATTCTTTTTTTTTTTTTTAAATGGAGCTGGAAAATATGTCAGTTATTATAAAGGTATATACAATGAAACAGGAGATAACCCCATCAAACCTAATTTACGCATGTATAATTTTGGATGAAAGTATATTATAAAGGTATACAATGTAAATGTATCCTACTCCACCTAATTTATGCATGTATACTTTTGGTAGAAGTATACCATAAAGATATATAGTGGCAAAGAGTATACCATAAATGTATACAGTGTAAACCTATCTCTACCCACCTAATGTATCCATGTAAAGTTTTGGATAGAAATATACCATGAAGGTATATAGTGGAAAAGAGTATACCATAAAGATATACAGTGTAAATGTATTCTCACCCACCTAATGTATGCATGTAAAATTTTGGATAGAAGTATACCAGAAAGGTATACATTGAAAAACAAAGTATACCATAAAGGTATATAGAGGAACTATAACCTCACCTCACCAAATATTATGCATGTACAGTTTTGGATAGAAGTATACGATGAAGGTATACAGTGAAAACAGAGTATACAAAATAAATAAATATAAACAGATCTACCATATTACGAATAAATAAATAAATATATTTAATGAATTATATTAATAAGAACATTATTAGTTAGATCAAGGAAATGATCACTGAAGTATACAACTGTATTAAACTGTATACTATAGTAGTATATTGTTTCAGTAAACTATAGCAGTATACTATTGCAATATACTGTTGAAGTACACATGTAGTAAATTGCATACTATAGCATACATATTACAATAAATTATAATAGTATACTATTACAAATAAATTAAAATAGTCACAGTTTATGCAGACTTTTTTCTTTGATTTGCAACTCAAAAAATTTGATTTCAAGCACCTCAAATTAATTTTGATTAACACCACATTTTAGCATCAACTTTCCAAAGATAATAGAAAAAATTATTTTGCAACACCCACTTCGAATCAAACAATAAACAAATAATTTGAAATTTCATATTCATATTCATATTCAAGTGCTTCAAGCTCAACACCATGCAAAATTTACAGTGAGCAGAATTTACACTAGGAAATTAAAAGGTTTGCAAGCTCTTATTATAGATCAAATTTGGGAAAATTCAAAAACGTACGAGACTATATATTTTGTTAAAAAGAATGATATTTTGGAAGTTGGTCTTAAAAATGGAGAAGAACAAACAGATTTAGTGAACTAAGGATTAAGGAATGAGATTTGGTGAGTTTGGGTTGGAAATTGAGAAGAACTGAGATATTTGGTGAAATGGAGAAGACAATGTGATAAAGGATCAAGTAGTAGTTGGGGAGAAATGGGTAGGGTGAGTAATTATTATCAAATTTATGGGTAGTAAGTTTTCACGTGGGTAGAGCGGGTAATTAATATCAATTCTATGGGTATACTGCATAAATATTCCTACTAAATTTGTCTATCTTTCAATTTACTCCCTCCGTCCCATTTTAGTTGTCACTTTCAGCTTTTGCACGTCCATTAAGAAACTCAATAAATAGAGTATACATTTTACTATATTATCCTTATTTAATATATGACTATTATTTTTTTTTAGAATACCTTTAATAATTAAGGGTATACTTGGAAATAATGAGCAAAAAATATCTTGAAATCCTAAAGCGTCAACTAATTTGAGACAAATGAATCTTGCTAAAACGTCAACTAATTTGGGACGAAGGGAGTAATTTTTTCATGTATTAGATTTTGTTTTTACATATTTGTACCAAAAATTGATTGGAGTGGTGGGTATTTTGGTCTTTCACTTTTTAACTTGATAGATTCCCACTTTTATAGTAGTACTAGTATTCGAGCATGCGCATTGCGCGTGCACACCATATCATCAGTATTAAAAACTTTATGAGACAAATAAACATCACTAAAAGTGTAAAATAAAAGTAACAGGAATAGTCCAACCACCTTATAGGACGTTACTGATGCTTACTGTATCCTATTTATCAAATTAAATAAAGAAAGAAATGTCACTCGCCGATGTCAAAATTTTAACCTTATGGATTTAATTTAACATTTACATTATTAACACTAAACATATTACAAATTGTAATTATGAGGTCAAAATCTAGTATATAGATATATACTCTATAAGCCGGAAATACTACATGAACCTAGTAATTGTAGACTACTCTACATTACATAGTAGTAGAACAAAAAACACAAAATATTCATTACTCACTGATTTATGGAAGTGTCTTTGGATAGAACTTGAAAATTATAGACCAAATGAAACTGGCAATTACTTAACAGTGTCAAATAACTGGCATCATCGAGAATAACTGATGCTTACCAGCATAACAACGTCTTCCTTAGAATTTCCATGCGCAATCTACAAGCTCACCAGCCCATCTTCAGAGATATAAATAAGTAATTGGACATTGGTAGGCTAATGATGCTACCGCTATTCACGAAGTACATCACAATTTTCTATAAGATAGGAAAATATTTTACAACATAGGAATATCATAGTTATAATAATAATATGGAATAGGAACTTCTAAACTCATAAGTAAATGAGAAATTGTTTTGGATTACACAATATTAGTTCCTGATATGTCAAATACCCATCAGAATGGAGAAAGTTGTTGAGAATGAGAATGCCATATTGTGTCACTGACGAACGAAGAGCAAGAGAGCTGCATGACTACTGTGGGAGTACGAAGGTCAACTAACCTGCACCATGACACATAATTCTAAGAAAGTGTTAGCATCCTCTGAGTTGTGACCAAACATGTGCAATTCCAACGATAAACGTAAGGTGGAAAAGACTTGAACCTAGATATTGGATGCTTCCTGGTCCTTGTATGACTTAAATCAGTTGGGTCGATTAGATGTGCATGTTGTCTAGTAACTGGGATTTTATATTCAATCTCAGCTTGTATTCATATTACATTTTAGGTGGTGAGAAGGAAAAGAGTATCGTAATATGTGGTAGAAGATGAATAGATAAAAAAATATGAAACAATCCTTGAAAAGTTACTTTGAAAAATATCAATCCTTGTCACAATAGTTTTGAATATACATATTTATAGGTTAACTTGTATCTGGAATCATCCAAAAGCCTAATACTTCAAGTTTAATAAATAAATGAGATGAATTATGAGAATGTAAAGGTCACCTTGGAAAGATTGGATACATGCATCGTGTTAAGTATTTTGAAATTCTCAAGGCACATTAACTTTATATTCTGAAGAGAAATTTTGGAGTAACGTGTTACTATAATTTACCTTTGAAGCAATACATAGTCTTCAATATTAAAAACCTATTAAGTGACGAAAGCGTTTACACTTCAGGAACATGTATTGCAATTATATTTTATTGAAGCTGAATTGCAAGCATTTGCACACATTTTTGGAAAAGACCAAATACAATTGACATCATACTATACTAAATGAGCCTATCACTTAAGCAAAATGTAAAAGACCTAAATGATCCTGCAGCATTAAAAATAGACTATTATTAGTATGCAATTTTGTTTATTGACTAAAATTTAATAAAACAGAAAAAAAAAAACACGCTTCTCTGTTTTCCAACTCCTCATCCCTGTAAACTTCTCATCTGCCTAACTTTACCTAACTTTGCCTAACTATCTCTTCACTACCCAAAATTCATCAGTTTCATGTCTTCGCCATTCGTTGAACGTAGCCGCGGATCCTATGCGCCCTTTCGCCTTAATGCTACATTAATTCACACTCATCTACAAGAAAGTCTGGACGCTTTAAATTTGTTATGCACTTTATATAAGTTGGATATGTTTTGGTTTATTCTCAGTACCTACCAACAACTGCAGCATCCAGGTACCATTGTTATCATTTTACAATTGAACCGTCAATTCTGTTAACATTTTGAGAAGCCATTGTGATTTTCAATTTGTTCCTTCAATTTTTCCTGCAGCCTTCTTTGCGTTGTTCATTAGGAATTGGGTATGAATTCGACACCTTTGCTTTTAGTTTAGTACAATCATTAGTTATAGTCGCATGAACTTTGTCATTTTGTCCTCAATATTGCCAGCTAAAGTTGCATCGTCGGTTGCTTTGCTTAGGCCCCAGATTCTGTTTACTATCGTCGATTAGACGACGTCGCAGCCTTAGTGTTGCTGAAGTAGCATCCTAGGTTACTTAAGCCGCTAATTCCCCACAATTTCTTCACTGTCGTCTATAGACGTTGGAGGTTTGCTATATATTGTTATTATTAAGTGGCACTATGCTATATTTACGTCCCCTTGCATTATGATTTCTGTATATATAGTGCTTCTATTTGGTTCATAGACAGCGTGTGTCCCAATGGCGCCCGAGCTAGAGGAGGGAAGACAATGCATACCTATTAGCGAATTGAAACCATTGCAAACTGAATGGCTTATTAAAGTCTTAGTGCTGCGGCGAGGCCCAAAAAGAGACTATAAGACCTCAAATGGAGAGGGTGTTATCAGATCTGTGATATTTGTTGATGAAGAGGTAATAGTCTTTGACTCTTTTATACCGCTTACAAATTACCAACCACCCTCCCACCATATGTAACAGTGCCTCATAATTGTCATATGCCAGAGGACGAAAATACAGGGAACCCTTTTCAACGAGCAAATTGAAACATGGGAAGACGACTTCAACCCGCTTCAGGCATATTACATCGAAGATGGGAAGATATTCACCCCAAAAGCCAACTACCTATCCGTGAATGCTGAAGTTGAGATTTTGTTCCGCCAGCACACAAAGGTCACTGAATGTGACACTGATTTTGATACTCAAAACTTCGCTGCCGGTTTCATCTCCTTTGTGGAGGCTGCCAGGATGCCCCTCGGGACTTTGTTTGGTAACAAGCAACAACTCTTTATACATAGCTTTGCCAACATTTATTGCTACTTCTTTTCTACACTAACTAGATAATCTTTTCAGATGTCGTCGGCATTTTACTAGAAGTGAAAGCACTAATTGGAGAAGGCCGCAAGACAAGGCGTGAAGCAGTAATCACCGACGATAGGTTGGTCATTTCATCTTGGCTTACAGATTTCTACTGCTACAGCCTGCATCCAATTGACCACGACATTCCCCCTTTGCTCATTCTGTTTAATTGCTTCAGTTTTAGCGATATACAATTTGCCCACTTATTATTTTCATTGTAGAGATGACCGGAAAATAGTGACATTGTGGGGAGACTTGGCTAAAAATGTTAGCCATCTCTCAACATGAAAACCCCATTATTGCCTTTTGCAATATTAGAGGCTCAATTTACCAAGGTCTAACGCTCACGGCCTACCGTATAATTCCATTAGCTCCTGTATAACATGAAAGTTGGACTTCTCACTGTTCCCCCGCTGTGCAGGTGAATTTGGACTTTCAACTACTCCAGTTAGTTGTGTGCTCATGGAATCAAATTTTGAAATAGCAGATCATTAGAGGTCAGTTAAATATTTTGTCTTCAGTATCAGTCTATTGCTAGATGAAGTAGTCACTATTGAAATGATATATGAACGCATAAGAGCCTGATGACATATTTCTATCATTATACAGAAAGGTGGTATCTTTAAAGCATTGTTTCGTGTCAATGCACATAACAGACTTGAGGTATCCTCTACTAACATTCTCCTCTTCCTTTTAGCTGCTCCTATTCATTTTTTATGTTTCTTATATATGAGTCCTCCGTGTAATGTATATTCATGTAATTCGTTTGCTTGTCAGGCCTACTGCAAAATTAAGGGTGTCCAAACAGACGTTCTCATTAGCGGAGTAGCATCTCAAAACAGAGCTGTAAGTCTTGTGTATACTTCTGTTTACATTGATTACTAATTTCTCAAGTGTCGGTGCATTCAACTATATTACTTTCGTGTACACCATTGTGCTGGATTTTATTCTATTCTTTACAACTCTTGTAGGTTGAGGGAGATATTGTTGCTATTGAAATTGATCCTCCATACATTTGGACTAAACTGAAAGGATTTACCGCTGCGGTTGCTGATAATTCTGCTTCTTTAGACAATGGTACTTTGGATTCGGAGATTGCATGTGTCAAAGAGCATATGAAAGGGAAGAATAAGTTAGACACCGATTATGGGTTGAGTAGTTGCCAAAATTGCCTTTGCCCCTTGGAAAAATGCTTATGTCGTAGAATGGCTATTCCTATGGGAAAAATATTAATCCAAAACAAAGTAATGAAGTTACGCATGCAGCGGAACAACTTTCAGCCGTCATGAATTTATTCCCATCTAAAAGGCCAACAGGCAGGGTTGTTGCTATCCTCGAGGGATCCCCTCGCCGGGACAGTGTTGTTGGTTTTCTAAGCGTCAAGAAGTGGATGAACAGTAGGGAGGGAAACAAAAAGGACTTGCAAAAGAATAGACATTCGATGTCAGCTGTGAACTGTCAGTATCTCCTGTTAACACCGACTGATCCAAGGTTCCCGAAAATGATGGTCCCCTTTAAAAGTCTTCCAGGCATTATTAAGAAAAGATTGGAAAACGGTGATGTAACAGTGGACATGGAGCTAATTGCTGCACGAATTGCTGACTGGATAGAAGAAAATTATATTCCAGAAGCACATATAATTGACATATTTGGACAAGCTGGAGAACTAGAGACACAGATTGCTGCAATTTTGTTTGAAAATGCAATTAATGCTTCGAAGTTCTCTCAAGAGACGTTATCATGCCTTCCAAGTGTTCCCTGGGAGGTGCCAAGAGAGGAGGTTGAAAATAGAAGAGATATCCGGAATCTTTGTGTTCTCACCATTGACCCTACCACTGCTACTGATCTTGACGATGCACGGTCTGTTGAGAAGTTGCCTGATGGAAATTTTAGAGTTGGGGTTCATATTGCAGATGTTTCATACTTTGTTCTACCAGGAACACCATTAGATGTTGATGCCCAAACACGGTCAACAAGTGTCTATCTGTTGCAGAGTAAATTGCCAATGCTGCCCCCACTTCTATCTGAGGATTTGGGTTCACTTGATCCTGGTGTGGACAGACTTGCTTTTTCTATATTTTGGGACATCAATTTGGCTGGGAAAGTGCTAGATCGCTGGATTGGTCGAACAGTAATTAAATCATGTTGCAAGCTTTCATATGAGCATGCTCAGGATATCATTGATGGAGTGCTTGATGACCCAAGTTCTTCTAAAGCAGAGCATTCGTGGCCAAAGTTACATGGCAATTTTGAATGGTCTGACGTGATAACATCTGTGAAGAATCTCTATGAATTATCTAAAATTTTGAAGAAAAAAAGATTTAATGATGGGGTCCTATCACTTGAAAGTCCTAAGATAGTTTTCTTGTTTAACGAGGAGGGCATACCATATGATAGTGCTCTAAGTGAACGAATAGACTCAAACTGTCTTGTTGAAGAGTTTATGCTTTTGGCTAATAGGATGGCTGCCGAAGTTATAACTAGAGCTTATCCTACTACTGCATTACTGCGAAGGCACCCTAAACCCAACATCCGGAAACTCAGAGAGTTTGAGTCCTTCTGTTGTAAAACATGGTTTGAAAAAGGATACTTCCTCTTCTGGGAAGCTTCACCATTCCCTGCAGCACATTAAGCAAGAGCTCAAGGATGATTCCACATTATTAGAAATAATTATATCTTATGCTACAAGACCCATGTAGTTGGCTGCTTATTTCTGTAGTGGAGATTTAACAGATAAAAATGATAGGGGACACTATGCTCTAGTTGTTCCTTTGTACACTCATTTCACTTCTCCGCTACGCCGTTATCCTGATATACTGGTACATCGGATGTTGGCTGCAACTGTAGAAGCTGAAGAGTTGTACCTGAAGTGCAGACAATTGTCATTGCAAAATGGCAAGGGTCAATTAACATGTGAAAGATGCTTTACTGGTGTATGCCTCGATAAAGATGCAATTGGATCACCTGAAGCTCAAGAAGCTTTACTCGCTGCAGCATCAAAACATAAGGTTCCATGTGCTGAAAGACTTGCTGGTGTTGCTGCGCACTGCAATGAAAGAAAATTGGCTAGCAGGCATGTGAAAGATGCTACCGAGAAACTCTATATGTGGGTACTTCTAAAAAAGAAGAAGGTACGTAACGAATCTTTAATGCGTTTCATTACATTGGTATGATCTGTTACTAAAAGATAGGTGGACATAATGAGACAGCTTTCTAACAAAAGTAATGTTTACTTATTGTAACGCTGAAATAAAAATGACAGCATCGACAACATATACTCAAATCTGACTGATAACAATTACTGTACGGAACTCTATTACTATATCTTACTGAGTAGGTTCCTGATTACTGATTGCAAATTTCATGCACTAGATATTGGATGAAGATTGTTGTTTCTGCTAAGGAGGTTGAAACTACTGTTCTTACACTGTTTGGGGGTGCGCGATTCTTTGTTGGATGCGACATAAATGAGTATATTCAGTCAACATCAGAAAAGGTAAATACTCGCATCGGTTTACCAAAATATTCGCCTAATGACTTACTGCCTTAGGATTACTTTATCTTGGCGGTTAATAAACTTTTTTGTTTCTTATTAACTATACAGAATGAAAAATAACAGTACTACCGCAAGATGGAGCAGAGCAAGGGTAAATTGTTCAGTTTTCTCATAAAGAATCCGCAAATTCTTCCTGTCGAAGATAAGAACAAGGATTTGATAGTTGAGGAGATACACGAAGCTGAAAAGATTGGTCCTGGAGAACTGGAAGCTGAACCTTCAGCAACAACGCAAACACCCAAGAGGGCTATTATAAGTGACGATACCAAGGCAGAAGAACATTCAACTCTTGATAAGAAGCTTAAAGTGGAAAAAAATCAATTTGTTGCTTTTAATCAGAATGTTTTGTCCATGTTCAATAGTTACTTCAACTGTAACAAGTTGACCCATGATTAGTTATTAGTAGACTGATCTTGAGAGTCTCCTCCCTTAGTTTCCTTAAGAGCAACTTTAGCTGGCACGCTACATTGTCATTTGCATTTCGATAATATTAAATTTTGTTTCCTAAATTGTGTTTGCTCTATATTCTGTTACAGTGCGCGTACAGTAATATTTATTACGCGTCATATTTTTGCTTTACTTCGAGAGACTTAGATATTGAAGTCTAAGTTTCGTGGATATAAAATAGTTGGAAATTTGATTGCCTTGACGGATGATGCAATATGTTTAAAGTAGCACCACTTATTGTTATATAAATAAATTAAATATCACTTGCAGATATGATGATGGCGGAAGATTTTGGGCCATGACATGTACATCAAAGTTCAAGAGGCGAGACTTAATTTTTTAAGAAAAAACCAATCAACCTTGCAAAGAGAATTGTATCAAGCCACTGCTGATATTCTTATATCTGAAGGGTATATAGAAGATAAAGCTTATCAAAAAACTGTGCTTCCGACAATGATTATTGGACCAAACAAATCTCAAAAGGGAAATGTAATGAAGTGTGATTAATAATCTGATGCCAAGAAGAATGGAGATAGAGTTGGGTAAAGTATATCTCACTATGTTATAATTATTATTCTAATAATTCAAAAAGAGTTTATGGAATAGGTTAATGTGTTGGCAAACATGTATTTTAGGTGGTCGACTAATAGCAACTTCATGTTTAGGCAAAAAAAATCACGACTACCGACCATTACTCTATTTTAGATAGTCTAATGATGCTTTTGACCATTTTGCGTTAATATATTAAAGTACTCATGCTTCGAACTTATAAGCTAGCTTCGTCATTTGTTAGCTTTTGATTCAACTTATGCATCAATGCAAACAAAGTTTTCTACGTAACCTTTTTATGCTTACAAGGACTGATGAAATATACGTGTACTCTATGGTAATTCAATTAAACAATGTTTTATACTCCATCGGCAATCTCTATTCCGCAACATTTTCCTTGATCCAACTACTTCCATTTCATTCCCAACATTCTTAGCGCTACAATTAGGTTCCACGCGCAATGCGCGTTTCCGTTACTAATTTATAATAAGGAAAAACATTTCAACTCCCAAGAAGTGTGAACATCGGGTCAAATTAAAAGCAGGTAAACGAAAATAGTACTATTATTTATTCTACTATAAAGTACATACATAATTTAAAGACAAAATGTATTAGATTTAATAGAAATTTTTTGTTTTTGTTAATTGTAAATTGATGATTCAATATTTCATGGGTATTTTGGTCTTTCACTTTTTAACTTGATGGATTCTTGCTTTTATATTAATATATGATATAAAATATGATATATATGATATATGATGCGAGCTTGACCAATAAATACAAATTAATACTTTAGACTCCATAATTTTGAACACATTAACAAAATTAAAAAAACACACATATAAAATCATATTGAATAATAGAAACTAAGTCAAAATCAATACATAATTATATTTTCTCTAAAAGACTAAACACATCCGCTTGATTATAACAAATTTTTGGAAAAAATGATATTATTGGATTATCATCTAAATATATAAATATTTAATAAAGCTTAATTCAATTATTGGCTTAGTAAAGTTTGCTTCAATAAACAATTGCATAAGATTGGAGATTTTGATGTATAAAGTATATTCATTGTTTCTTGAAAGATGGGATTATTTAATTTAATCATGAATTAATAAATAATATAGTAAGAAATAAGTATAAAGAAAAAGTGGTTTACAGTCTTTTTAAGTTAAAATATCACGTGTTAGACAAGAATGGATCACCACTACTTACTGCTAGTTAATCTACCGGAGCCAATCCGATTTCTAAACATGTAGCATGTAAAATGAGGTATAGATGCACATTACATGTATGAACCTTATCGGGTGCCACTAGCAAAAACACTCAGGAATTTCTCAAATATAAAAAGTAAATAGAAGACTTTCAATATATGTCTCTTCGTGATAAAAGACATTATTTGCATTACTTTGAGAACGATATAAAGCTTTCTACTTATATGAAATGACTCTGACACTATTATATTCTTTTTAAAGATATCTACAAGTAACTTTTCGTAAGAATGAGAAATTTCATTTAAAAAATACAAATTACTCGCTACATCATACAAAAATAATTTCAGTATTATATGAAAATTATTTTAACAAAAATGGTCAAATTTATTACTGAACTATTAAAGATAGATCAATTATACTATCTACTAAATTTGATCTCAAATATACTTTTGCTATTAACAAGTGTGAGGAACATTTCCCCTAACTTCCATGTCAAATTTGAACCTACTTAAATAATTTCACATATAAAAAATCAAACTAGCCCTTGAACTATACAAAATGGAAGTATTAAATTGGCTCAATCTTTTTACTATTTATTAATAAATCAGGTTCGAGAGTATAGTTCAAGGGCTAGCCCTCACCACCCTTCAATCTATTTTTATACTTCTTTCCATCACTTATATATTTATTAGTTTTGACATCACTCCATTTTTAACCAGAAAGAACTATCATTTGATCTCTTTTTTCTACAAAAGGTCACTCATATTTTTACGTAATCGTCTCCATCCATCTTCGCTCATTACATCAGGGCCGCCACTCATCTTCCCACCAATGGTATAAGACATAACCATTTCCCACCACTCTCCTTCTTCAGCCGCATCCATTGCATGTTGTGATTAAATATTCTGCATTACTCGAAAGATAACTCGTAAAGAACTAAGGGGTCGTTTGGTTGCGTGTATAAAGACTTAATACATGTACTAAAATCCACACTAAATTATTACCATGTTTGGTTGCTTTGGGTGGAATTTTAATACTTGCATAAAAATAGTACAATGTTTGGTTAAACTTTAAGATATAATACCCGCATAACTTAATGAGGAAATCTATGTATTATTTTATGCGGGGTAGAAGGTGGAATTAATAATGTGGGTATTAACAATGTAGATATTAAAATTTAAAATGACAATATTAACCCTCATAATAATCAAGATAATTTTAAATTATATTTAAGGAGTAACTAAATATTTTAAATTATAACATTGTAGATTAATTTGTAATATATTAGTGATTCAAGAAATAATTCCTATAGCTAATATCTACATTACTAATGCCTACATTATTAATACCCGCATTACTAATACCCGCATTATTAATACCCACATTGCTAATACTCACATTGCTAATACATACATTACTAATACCCGCGTAAATTCTATCTCAACCAAACGACCCGTAAGTGTTAAATAAATTAGAGAAATATTGTAATGTGAGAACTAAAATATAAAGATAATACTAGAATCACGTTAGGGTTCGAGATTTTGTGAATGAAGAGGGGGGACAATAGGTTACTAGAAAAGCAGAGAAAAAAAGAAAAGAAGGCAAATGCAATTAGAGTTGGAAAATAGGCTAAGGAATATGAGTGGAAGAAAGTTTAATTCTACCTATTCTTTTGGACACTGAAAATTAATTGGGCTAATTAGACTAATGGGGATTTACAAAAATGCCCATCAAACCCTACTTATTTACATCTCCATACCCATTACATTTTTATCCACAAACTTATTTATATTGTATACCCATCCTTCTGTATACCTATCTAGTATACAGTATACTCCCATGGTATACTTGTTACACTATACTCTCAAGTCCTTCTGTATACCTATCTAGTATACAGTATACTCCCATGGTATACTTGTTACACTATACTCTCAAGTCCTTCTGTATATCTATCTAGTATATCTATCTAGTATACAGTATACTCCCATGGTATACTTGTTACATACTCTCAAATCCATAAAAGAAGTATACTTAATTTGGTATACTAAAAAGGTATACAATATAATGCAAATAGTATACAGTTAAAATTGGGCGGGTGGACACATAGTGTAAATAAAACACGCCAGATGAGCATTTTTGTAAATAAAATGAGTTGCATGGGTATTTCATGTAAACTAATTTTTTTTGGCACAAACACGTAAATAATTTATTTTTGTGGGCATGGAGTGTAAATTCTCCAAAAAATATTCCAAACCTAATTCATTGATAATAGTAATAACAATAATAATAATAATAATAATAAGCTATTTTTGTTAACGACGAAGGCACAAACAACCTCAATTAATAGTAGATAACAAAATTATTTCACTTAATACTATAGTTCAGGATCAACATCGACAATTTTCATTACCCAAAATCAATCTAAATAGGTTCAAATTTAAGGTGGAGATCCATTAGCTTTTAGAAGTAGATGTATTTTACTTAATTAACAATAAGGATATATTTAATATCAAAATTAACGGACGACATAATTGATCTATTTCAAATTGTTAAACAAATAAATTTGGTCCTTTTCTTTTTTAAGTGGTGTTATGCACAAAAACAAAATTAAAGGTAAAGCTGAACGTGACCTCCATTTTGTATTTCACCTAATACTAATAATAAATATATTCCCTTGTTTTTGTATTGTCTCTCTAAATTCTAGGGTTCCTGAAAAGGGACCTTAGCTTTCAATTCTCATCTCTAGCCAACAAAATTCTTCCCTTTTACAACTGACCCATTTTCCAAATCCTTTCTCTTAATTCACACCAGGTATAATTGTCCTATTTTATTTTCTTTTTTTAATCATGTTAGATTATCTTTTTCTGATTCTTATTTTGTTAAAAGTGTAATTTTTTCTAGTTTTTAGACTATATTTTGTTAATCTGAATGTAAACATGTGCAATTTTATGTTTTTGTGTTGAAATTTTGCATTTTTATTAGGATTTTATGTTTGTTTGAGTAAATTAAGGTTCCCAATCTTTGTCTTTTCATTAATTTAAAATGCCCTTTTGGTGACTTCTCATAAGAATCAAGAAAGTTGCCTTTTTTGGATTTTATTTTCTGTTAAATTCAGAATTTTTTTAAAGATTAGCCGAGGGTCCATCGTAAATGGCCTCTCTACCTCGCACAAGGTAGGGGTAAAGTCTGCATACATCTTACCCTCCCCGGAGCCCACTTGTGGGATTATGCTGGATATGTTGTTGTTGTTGTTGTGGTGTTAAAGATTATATTTTTCCATATTTTTTCTTTATTCTTTGCTTTTTGAAGAAGCTATTTTGTGTTATGAGATCTAATTATGAAATATGTTGTGTGGCTTTGTTTGGTTTTTAGGTTTTGAGAATGGACGAGGTAAAGAGTCATATGACATCACCTGCAGCTTTTGTGGAAGGAGGAATTCAAGATGCCTGTGATGATGCTTGCAGCATTTGCCTCGAGGCCTTCTGTGACAGTGATCCTTCCACGGTGGGTACTAGTGATACTTTGCCTAGTTAAAGGCTTAAGGTAGAAATGATTGGCTCCCAGGGCTTTGGTCTAGTGGTAAGAGCACAACCTGTGATATGTGCTTAGATGCATGTCACATGTTCGATTCCTACCACGGACAAAAGCCTAGTAATTAAGTGGGGAAGGGTAGAGTAGGCTCATTATCTACCAAGTTTATGATCGTGTGCCAGTGTCCCTCGGGAACTTCTGGGTTTAAAAAAGAAAAAACGTAGCAATGTTTTGACTCTCCTTTGTTTTCCTAGTGACTTTGCTATTGCTTAAAATATCTGGTCTTTTACTTCTATAGGTAACTAGCTGCAAGCATGAGTTTCATCTCCAGTGCGTCTTGGAATGGTATGTAGTTATAGCCTTGCGTAAAGTTAACTGTGTTTATAGAATGCATCTGATGCCTTCTGTGAAGTTACATTCTCAAATTTAGCTGCCTCCATAGGTACAAATAGACTATGATATCACAATAGAATATGAAAGAACAAACTAGTAGTGGTAGTTTCAAATCCACAGGAGTAGGTAATACATAATGGTGTCGTAGAAGCTGCTCTTTCTATTTTGGTGAATCTGTTAAATGCTGCTTGTACCTTTTTGTATAGATATTTTTCATTCTTTGCAGTTAATCTTTATGATTTTGATCATAGTTGTTAAATCAGGCGGTGTGTAGTAAAAATTGAAATCACCATTTTAGAGTGTATTCTATTCTTTTCGGAATTGTCTACTATATAGTAGTAATACACAACATTAAAAATGGGAAATAACATTTTTGCGAGAAAATGGGAGGGAGTTAGTATTTTTGAGGTTTTGATTTTGCTAGGCCACCAGCTAGTTACTTTTGGAATTATAGTACTATGGCGCACGGACTATTCTAAAGATCATTCAGATTGCCTCTTACATAGCAGTGTTGCAGAGGATGAAACTTGTATAGTTCAATTCATTATCCACACCAGATGCATAAGGGACATTGTTGCATTTTTGTGTCTCTAATACATTTGTCTAGAACTACTCGGTCCGTCCCATTTTATGTGACATGGTTTGACTTCATGGAGTTTAAGAAAAAAATGAAGATTTTTGAGACTTGGTCCAAAACAACTCATAGAAATTTGTGTGCTTAGAAATCATTTAATTAAAGTTTAAATGGGAAGTTTAAAATTAATTGTTTCTAATATAGAGATGTGACATTCTTTTTGGAACAGATAAAAAATGTAAGTGTCACATAAATTCTGACGGAGGGAGCAATACTTAAGTACAGTAAACAAGTGTATGATAGTTACTTTTAATAGAATGTGCTGTTTATAGACATGTTGAAACATTTGACTGCGTTTTTCTTTATCGGGTAAAGTAGCTTTCTGTTCAAAATAGCATCCAGAGGATGCAGTTTCAGTACCATAACAGAAGCTCCTGGACATTAAACTCCTAACTAAAATACAAGGAGCTTACAGAATAAAAAAAAACATCGACATTATTCACAATAGATTGGTTACAGCAGGCAAAAAGATCCATCAAGCAACTAGTTTTCAACATATGATTTGAAGTTGAAATTCCATCAAAACACCTTTGATTCCTCTCCTTCCATATACTCTAACAGACACAAGGTGGAACATTAGCCATGTATTCCAGATGGACTTCTCAACTCTCCATTTGCATTACCCACTCTAAAAATGCACTAAGAGCCCATTTGGGTGAGCTTAAAAGTGGCTTATAAGCTTATAAGCCCATTAATATATGTTTGGTAACTTGAAAAATTTTGGACTTATAAGCCATAAGTGGCTTAAAAGCCACTTTTTGACTTATAAGCCACTTAAAATAAGCTGCTTATAACCCCACCCAAACAGGCTCTAAAGCATGTCCCATATTTTCCTTGTTAGAGTACAATGCAAAAACAAATGATCTATGTTTTCGTTATCTTCCAAACTCATGTAATACCTGCTATAAATCAAAATACCTCCTCCTTAGGTTAAGAATGAGTTAGGCATGCCCCTAGATCTGCCAACCAATTGAAACATGCCACTTTTATAGGACCTTTAGTCTTCCATATTAATTTCCACGGCCACGTCCTCTATTATGCTGCTGCTCCTTGTTAGTTTACCATGCTAATCCTTACTTTAAACCTTCCCCTCTCTTTCCCCACTGCAAATTATTTTTTTCCTGCTCATTAATCTGGCCACTAAGTATCTAGTTTAGAAAGTGCAGCATTCTCTCCCTTTCCCAGTCGTGAGAATCTCCTAAACGGGATATTCCGTGACTCCCTCTCCCTTAGCTGACTAACAGTAGCATTAGGATTATTAACTAAAGAGAAGATATCAGGAAGTGACTACTTTTTTTGTTGAAATTATGTCAGATAAAAGAGTTTGATCAAAGACTATGCAAATAACCGTTTCTCTGCTTGCAGCATCTTTCATCCTCCATTTTTGTTTTACATGTCCACTTACGAGGCCCTTCTCCAAATCCATGCTTCGTATTTTGTAATGAACATAAATATTTTTTGAAGCAGTATTTACTTTTTGCATCAATATCCGGTAGAGATACTATTTAGAGACTTTCCCTTTTAGTACCCTAGGGCGGAGAGGCAAGGTGTCGCCTCTGAGCAGTGAGGCGAGGAAAGTTTTAAAAGGCGATGAGGCGTTGAAAGGCGTCGCCTTTTTTTTTTTTTTGTGTGTGTGTGTGTGTGTGTGTCTTTTTTAAACTAGGACACCTTTGTAGAAGAGGAAAGAACCCCTTTTTTGGGGGTGGGGGATCTGATTGGCTTATAGAAATGGATGTATATTCTGGAACATGAGAAGGAAATGATTGAGGGCCTATATGAGTTACTGTGAACAATGAAGATATAGTCTAATATGATTAAGTTTTTAAAACAGGTGCCAGAGAAGTTCCAATTGTCCAATGTGTTGGCAGTCCATAAGTCTGAAAGATCAGACAAGGTTTGTTTTGCTTCGTTTTCCTTTCAATTCATTATGTTCATGATTCTAACTTCTTTGACTTCCCTCTTCCAGTCAAGAATTGTTTGAGGCTGTGGAGCAAGAAAGGAATTTTAGAGTTAATGCAGAAAGAAATGCTACACTATTGCACCTCCCTGCGCTGGGAGATTTTGAATTACAGCATGTATGTGGCCTTCTTAAAGGATAAGCATTTTTCACCTTGTTATTTCATTTCTGAAGTTTCGCAAGCTAGCATGTCGCATTTACCTCTATTTATTGTTTCTTTAATTGCACTCCAGTTACCTGTTGGGATGGATGATGCTGAACTCGAAGAGCGCATTCTTCAGCATTTGGCTGCTGCTGCTTCGATGGGAAGGGCTCGCCATGTTGGTCGAAGGGAGGGCTCAAGAAACCGCTCATCCACCAATGACCGTCCACAATTTTTTGTGTTTTCAACTCATCCTAATTCAGCTCCTACCGCTTTTATTTCACATTCTCCTATCAGCTCAAATTCTGATCCTGCTTCAATCGCTGTAGCTGATTCTTCTATTCCCATTGCCTCTGCTAGCAGTGAATCACCACAACATATGCCTCAACTTTCCGCAGTTCAAAGTAATCAACTTTCTGCTTCATCATCTGGATCTGTTCTAACGCGAACCCCTGCACAAGGATTATCTATTGGTGATAGGTATTAATAGTTTTCATCATCCTTCCATTTTTATGCACACCTGGGCTTAATATTAAATTGGTTTATAGTGGGCTGGATTGGTTAACACATGCAAGATTACTTAAATCAGCTTCATTTTTTTTGGGTTTTCTTTCTAGAAGCTCTTCTGGTTCGTCTTTGACACCAAGGCAAGGGAGAACTGGACCATCAGACCTCCAGTCATTATCAGAGTCCTGGAAATCTCGATTTAGTTCTTTGTCAATGAAGTATGAACGACCTTATTCAATTACTTATATTCTTAATCTAAGCAGGTACACTTATTTATGGTGTTTGTCATCTTAAGACTGAGGCATGTTATATATATGATCTTGTGTTCCAGATATAAAGAATCAATCTCAAAGAATACACGAGGGTGGAAGGAGAGATTGTTTTCTCGAAGCTCTTCAATGCCAGATGTTGGTCCTGTTAGGAGAGAGGTGAATGCTGGAATTTCTAGTCTATCTCACATGATGGAACGCCTTGAAACTCGAGAAAATAGTAGAGCCGGTTCTGTTCCTGCAGTTACTACTACAGCGGATTCTTCAAACACACGGCAGAGAGACCATGGTAATATGAGTACTCATATCGGAAAGGGAATGAACAGAAATAGCTCAACAGCTTCTGCTGCAAGTTCAGCTCAGAATTAAGTCTTCTATATTTAAGCATTTACATGACATCTGTCCTCAGCATTTCATCTTTGAATGTAAGTCATCCTCCTGTAAAGGGCTATTTTCTTTTGCTTTCAATGTCGTTCTTCCCTTCTTTCTTCATCATCCCCCCTTCTTCTTTTTTTGGGTTGTGAATTTTCTTGTTTATAGATTTAAAGATGCTGTTTTTTTTTTTTCAAAATAAACTTTTGGTGATTATAAAATGCTGTTGGTCTCACTAGGTCAAGGTACACATTCATCCACTTCCCTTGTTGAACGAAAATTTGTTATTTGGTGTTAAAAAAATTCTGTTGACACTTCGAAATGCAGACCAATTAACTGAACCAACCTATTTGGTTTTAGATGTTTTGCAATGATAGTATTTAACAAAGTGAACATAAGTTTGTTTTTGGAAACTTAGTTATCCTGAAACCAATAACATATATATTTTTGTTTCCAAAACAATCCAGATATAAATGTTTCAGCGAACTTTCTCTAAAATTGTTCAGTGGTTGCATCCTGATTAGTTGTTTGGCAGTCCTAAAGGTGCTCTAAGCATGTGAAAAATTCAAATGTGACGCAATATGACAGCTCCAGTACATTTGTGGCTTTCTTTGTCGGTGTTTGTCTAATTTATACCTTATGCAAAGAAATTTAAGTCCGAATGGTGTCTTAACATCAAGATTCTCTCTAGTCCGAATGCAGTCTTAAGTCGGAAATTTGTAGACATCATAATTCTTTTTATAGGTCATCTACTATGTGTATACTGCCATTTCCTCTCACTTCATTAATACAGTTTAATATCTTATCAAATATATCCACATAGCTCACCTCCCAAGATCCATCACCACCCCATGGAGGATAGATCAGTCCAGCATTCTTTTGGAAACTAGTGATTCACTGATTTGCGTGCACTATTAGTTTGTCCCTTGCCCTGTATTGTGCTTAGTAGTAGAAACTAAGGACTGCTAAATTGTCTCCTTTGTTGCTTTGTCCTGTCCCTTTATAGAGTGAAGAAGCTATGCCATGGTAACCTCTAAGCTTTTGTTGTTGATCAAAGGCCTTCGAGTGCTTGAAAAGCTGACCTCAGAAAAGAAATAATGTATATAGTTTTCTAGGAAATTTAACTTTCCTTGGTCCCCTAGCTCTGTTTCACCGCGTATGTGGCTGTTTAAAACTTGCAAAAGAATCTGAACCTTTTCACTTTCGTCTGCTCATGTTTTATGTCACACTCTCTTAATCATTGGATTTGCTTTCATTTCCAGGTTATTTAACTTATCGGGGTTCAGATATGACATGCTGAGGATGAGATAGTATCTTTCAGTCTCTGGAGAGGAGAAATAGCATTTCCAGCATGAATGTGATTTGCCTGTAAATTTGTTTATATACGTTAACCTGATCAAATGTTGAACACATCCACCAGTTGTGTAGGATGTTTACAACATAGAACTTAAATTCACAAAATCATGTTTTGCTTATTAAAAGAACCTTACATAGGCCTCTGTTGAAGAGGGGGGGGGGGGGGGGGGTGCTTTTTGGACAAACAGAATAGCTGCATTTGTTCTCGACCTTCGTTTCCATCTCTGGATAATCTGTTACATTTACCCCGTTGACTATATTTTATGAATTGGAATTGTTTCTTTATGTATATATTGTTTTTAGTTGTGCTGTTTCCACGTAAAGTATTAGTGCTGAATGGTTCACATTTTTATGTGAGAATTAATAAAACCAACATAGATATAGATCTAAAGAAATAAGTCACATTGTACACAACATATGATTTGTAGCTTCACAGACAAACAAGTCTGATCTTTTTATAGTGGCGTTTTTTGGCTCCAAAGACTTTGGTTGTAGTAAAGTTATAGAGGATGACTGTTGTAGAAATGTTTTGATTACTGATTGGCTGCATCTTGCTGACGCAACAACTATAATTACAGACCGTAATATCATTTTACGAGTAAAAAAACCAATCCAATGAGTATTCAACGAGAATAAATCTTCAAAAATAACTCTAAAACTGCAGTATTAAGTGGAAGACACTCCAAAACTTGGCAAGGCTATGAGGCCAGGCAACCATGCATATAACTAAAATTATTTCTGTCGTGTCTTATCACCTCTTATTGTTATATTAAAAATCTCCTTTTATTCTAGAAATTTCTTGAAACTAGGACCTTGATTTTATTAATGATAAGATAGATTTGGTACAAGAAATTATGGATAAGTATTGCAACCCCAAAATACAAAATGAAATAATGAAACTCCAACTACAAAATGCAAATAAAAAATGCATTTTAGGTAGTATATGAACACATCCTGAAAAAGAAAAAGTGAAAAAACCAGAGGCAGTTGATCTTTCACTCCGAAAGTTCGATTCATACTAACATCGGATTCAAAAAGCAAATACTCTATGAAGAGGAATTAATTTTATGAAATTTATTAAAACCCATGCAAGGATTTGGAATAGAACAGATAGGCATGCATGGTCTTATTATCTATTGTGACATCTTAGATTACTTTTCATAGCTTAAATTCATGTGTAAGTGTTCATCTTAACTGCAATATGACAGTGATGGAAACAAATGAATTATCAAAAGTAGGTATGGTATCTATTAGCCACAAATATTTTATTTTATTTTATTTTATTTAAAAAAAAATCACTTTTACTTGTTCTTTTTGCGTTAAAAGGAAGTAGTTCATACTAAATTTCAATTTCATCAGTTTATTCATGCTAACTTTCATTAGTCATCAGATGTCAAAGTCAAGTTAAGAAATTATAATGTGCAGGTAAGAAAGCTAATATCATATCATTTTTTCCTATTAAAGTCATTACTTCTAATAAATTATGACTTTAACCTCAAACAATATGTTATATACATATTTTACTTTCTTTTTTCGGTTTCAAATTACAACTATATTAGAGTGATCAAGTATAGACACACGATATTATATGTACATGGTTAAATAAGGATAAACTCAATTTAAGATTGAGGGGAGATTAAAACAACTAAAATAAATAGAACCCGAATGATGGTTAATTATTTTTTAAAGAGAGAGAGAGAGAGCGTGCGAGCGAGCATAAAGCTAAAGACAACAGAAATTGCAAATATAGGCTCTAATGTTCTATGCCTGGTTGTGATAAGGGGTTTTTTCACACATATATACAAATCTACACCCATATATTACAAAAAATAGCAACATTTCTCAAATTGTAAGACATAACATTATTTTACCTAACACATTTCCTAATAATCAACCCATTTCACTTTCATTTCTCCAAATTACAACATCTCTCACTTACTCTCTCTTTCTCCCATCACCCTACCCCACACCCACCACCCCAGCGCCATCATCTCTACCCAGCGCCATCACCCCCACCCCCACCACTCCAGCGCCATCACCCCCCACCCCACCACTCCAGCGCCATTGGGGGGAATGCAGTGCTAAAATCACCTTATTTATTTGTCAATAAGTAGCTAAAACATGCATAAGACAAGTCTTAAAATTACCAGAAATGAGAATTACAGACCAAGACAACCCAATTGTTAGTACGCATCGAATGTGATGTTGAGGCGATCCCATAAGTAGAGAGCAGAACAAGGCACAATAGATATGTCGATTTCATAGTGCACCACCTCATTCTTCCATTTCCGCTTATTTGTGTTACTATTCACTGCAAATGTACTCTTTTTGTTGATTTGGGAAAACAAGGATTAGTGAACTATGAAGTAAAATTGTTACTTTAAGGGTGAATGTATGTTATGCAGGTATTTTTTCATCTTTCCAATTTCATTAAGCCCGTTCTATTTATTTCTTTTTTTAAAAAAAAAAAAAAATTAGACAGAGAAACAACGCAGATATAGTGCTTAAATGATGTAGAAATAGTTTGAAACAATGCAAGTACAATACTGAAATGATGCAAAAACAACATAGATATAGTGCTGAAACGATGCAGAAACAGTTTGAAACAACACAGATACAGTGCTGGAACGACGTAGAAACAGTTAGATACAGTGAAATTGGGGGAAATGGTGGTAGAAAAAAAGAAATTGGGGGAAATGAGACGATTAAAAGTGAAATTAGGGGAAATGGTGGGAGGAAAAGTGAAATTGGAGGAAAAGTGATATTAGGGGAAATAGGAGGAAGAATATAAGGGTTTGCTATGTTATGAGAAAATATTGTTATGTTTTTACTATGTTTTGTAATTAACTTTTCCTTTCTTCTATAATGAGTAGTTTTGCTAAAATTTTGCTATGTTTTGTAAATAACTTCTAAAACTTGTACTTTTATGTAAAAATCTCTTGTGATAACTCGAGAAGAAAAAGAAAATACCATTATAAAACTCCTGATTCATTCATCATATATATTTTTTTAAAGGACTCCGTATCTAGAAATTTGAAGCAAAATTATAGAACTATTATAAATCTCATTAAGCTTTTTCAGAAAACAAAAGGAAAAAGAGATAATCTTCTATAGAAATGATGAATAACTAGTCAAAACTGTTTATGCCTAACACTTGCCGAATATGTTAAACAAATAAATTTAAAAAAGGGCCACAAGTAAGAAAAGAAAATATGAAGAAAATAATGCGAAAGCAGTAAAAGAGATGTTTTATTCTTTGAAAATAGGCAGATTCGTAGTGAATATCTTGTTCTTGAATGGAGGATAGAGGTATATATAATATTTGGCTTATCCCAATCCTAATTATGGTACAATACTATATTTATAGGCCATGAGCCTGATTACACAAAGCGGTGATACTAGGTTAACCTAGCTAGGAGACTGTTACTCTCGGGGCGACTGGGTATGTGCCTTTCGCCTCCGGGCCCGTGCCTAATGAAAGGTCGTGGCTGTGGGGCATATGTATATCTTCAGTACTCGATAACTTGTAGAGTAAATTTAGCCTCTGCCAGCTGGACTCGATCCCCATTATAATAGGTGATGTATTTTTACCCACACAGTCAGTTCCCTTCACTTGTTGAGCGCTGCCGTAGGCGGTCAAGAAGTGAAAGAGATGTGAAAAGACGTTACACTGATTCTCTGAATTTTGCAACTGCCTTGATCGGATTAGGTGCTTCGTTCCTCTAGAATTCTACTTGTCTACGCCTGATTGGCATTGTTGGTCTTCCGCTCATTTCCAAATGCCTGATATTCCTCCTGCCATTTACTGCACTGAATCATTTCATATTTTTTTTCTATAATTTCTTTTTGACAATTTCATGTTCATCTCAATCTCCTTGTGCCTATACAAAAGGGTCTTCCCTGCAGCTTATTTTCTCAAGTTCTTCATATTCTGAATACTTTGTTTCTTCTGAACTTCCTTCCTTAGCAAAGAACAGAATATTTTTCCTTTTCTCCAAACGCTTATTTTCGATCCAGACTCTTTGCCTTCCTCAAGACATCACCATCTTCAAGAGTAGATGGTGTGTGAGAAAACTGAAGTCAGGGGGACAATTGTCTTCTTCTTCCTTCACTTCTTTACTCCGATTGAAAAAAAAAGATAGTCTCTTGTTTCTTGAGGCTTGAGCAGGATTTTAATGACATTTTCATAATGTCTTCATCATGAAACGTGCGGTGATTACGATGCACTTGTTTTCTAACGCAGCTGGTGTCGTGATATGTCTCTTATGAGGCAGAACCAGGCTGTCTGGTCTCCATGACTGTCATGAGGCTTCTCCTCCATGCTGCCTCTAACACATTGGTAGCTCTTTTGACAGTGAATGGCCCATGACCCCCTGCCTCGTTTTGTTACTTGGCCAACAAGGGGATTCAGTCTTACACTATCAACATGTTATGGAGTCTTTAAACTCCATGCTTGTTTGTAGCTCGAGGTCGTCCTCTCTTTCGACCAGTTCGGCCAGTAGCTCTTGCGACATCTTCTCGGCCGTTGGCTATAAGCTGTTTCGAGAGGAAGTCCATCTCTCATGTAGGTTCCTAGTCTTAACCCTCTCATGTTCGATAAGCTCTCAATTGTGCTTGGAGATTCGCTTCAACCTCCACTGGTTGGAGGCATTCGTGCCTCTGGGCTTCTTCGAGTTCCTTCTTTACGGTGGGGGATTGACTTAATTCAGATGCTTCCGAAGTCCTTTCTTCCGGGCATCGTGTTGTATTTGGCGCATGTATGTGATACGGGCGCTGAAAGTGATGAAACTCCATGCCAAGGGAATGCTCAAATCAAATTTTCGTTTAGATGGGGGTTATGGCTCGAGGTGTAGCTTTTCCAGCCGTGTGAAGACCATAAGATTTTCAGATAGAGTCCCCCGAGACCTTGTTATAGCTAGGAAAAGTTATTGTAAACAAACTGGTATTTGAAGTTTAATTGTATATTGTAGCCTCCGAGCCTTGGATATAATGAAAATGAATGTTCACTAAACAATTGTTTTATAAGAGTTTGCATATTTCAACACCTTTTACTTGATTGTAATCAAGGAGTGTTTTTGTGCGCCTAGTCGGACGTTTGGTTCGTCGGCTGAAGACATATATGCGCTTGTAGAAAGTGGCTTTAGATTTTGCACCGGTAGACGGTGGCTTAATTGCATCAGTAGTAGACGTCTTTGAGGCATAGTTCGCACTACAAGGAGACCACTTTAGACCGTTGTCGATAACATAACATTTTAGTCCATAGAGGACGACTGTGCTTGTCCACTCGAGTGCTTAAGTCTTTCACGACACTGTCTAAATGAGCATCCCCACCCCACGTAGATGCAAATGTTGAATTGACTATTTCTATGTACATAATTACCTGGTGGCTTTGCTAGAGTTGCTCAAGTTTGAGTGAGTTAATAACTTCAGCTTAAAATACGGTCGAGGGCTAAAAATGAGTGGATCTAGATGATCAAAAATAAAACTGACTAAAGACGAAATAATAGTTTTATTTAATAAGGAAGGCTCGAGGGCCGAACGAAAGTTTGATAAACATTGCACGGGGCTAGATACCTTTTTAAATAAAATCATGATAAACAAGAAAAATAGTAAATGTTTTGATTATATGGGCCTCCTAACCTATCAAGAATAATACTTTTTGAGCCACATCATATTCCAGTTGTTTGGATGGTAGCTCCTTCCATGTCTTTGAGTGTGTAGGCTCATCTCTAGTAATCCCCCCAATTTTGTACGGCCCTTCCCAGTTCAAGGCTAGCTTTCCTGCTTTGGCTTCCTTGGTGATTTGAGACACCTTCCTGAGGACCAGTTCTCCTACATTGAAGGAATGTAGGTTGATTTTCACATAATAATATTGCTCCAATCATTGCTTTTTAGCCGCTAAGCAAACTGCAGCTAGTTCTCGGCGCTCGTCCAGCAAGTCGAGTGCGATTGCTAGGGCCTCGTTGTTGGGCCGTTCTTCAGCAATTGATCCGTGCAGACTGGGCTCCCCTATCTCAACAGAGATCATGCCCTTCGCTCCAAACACTAATGAGAAGGAATTTCTCATGTGCTTGCTTTTGATGTAGCGCAACATGCCCACAAGACTCTGGGAAATTATTTCGGCCATTTGCCTTCGGCTTCTTTGAGCCGTTTCTTCAGGCTGTCCATGGTGATCTTTTTTGAATATTTAGCCTGACCGTTCGTTGCTTAGGTGTCGAGGTTATCCTTTTTATTTGCCATTCCTTCAGGAACTCTGTGACCTTGGCTCATATGACTGAGGTCCGCTATCACAAGTGATCTCGGCGGGGACTTCGAAACAACACATGACATTCTTCTAGATGAAATGTATCATCTTTTGTTCTCGGATCTGGGCGTCGGGAGTCACCTTGATGAAGTAGTTGATCATCATAAGCAAGAATTCTAAGCCTCCGGGCACTTTGGGCATTGATCCTACAATGTCCATCCCTCATTTCATGAAAGGTCATGGTGCAGTTACTGAGTGTAACGCCTCTGCTGGCTGATGAAGTGCATGGGAGAAATGTTGACAACGGTCACATGCTTTAACAAACATACTCGCACCACTCTCTATTCAGGGCCATTAATAGCCTGCTATGATTACCTTAGTCCTAAGTGATTACCGCAGTGCCCTTCGTGGATTTCTCTTAAAACATAGTTGGATTGTCTCCGGCCTAAGCATTTAGCTAGCAGGCCGCTAAACATCCGACGATATAGCTCTCCTTAGATTAGGCAATAACGTGTCTCTTGCATCCTCAGCTGTTTACTTTGCCTTTTGTCATTGGGGAGTGTTCCCTTATCCAAATATTCGATTAGCACAAGATGCCAGTCCCAAATGAGCCCGGTGGTATTGACTTCAAGACGCTTCATGTTAGAGTGAGTGCGCTCTATTAACGCTTCCAGGCTGTCAAGATTAATGTTTGTGGTTGCTGCTAAACTGGCTAGAGCATTGCTTTTGTATTTTCTTCTCTTGATATCTGAGCAAATTTCCGTTGATAACAATTTTTCAGAAGGGCCAATACTCTAGCTAGGTATTCCTGCATGTGAGTGTCTTTTGCCGCAATTAGTGTGTTTACTTAGTTGACCACTAGTTGCATATCGTTGTGGAGGCTGATCTCCCTGACATCAGTATGTAAGCTAATTTGAGGCCTTGAATTACAACTTCGTATCCTGATTCATTATTTGTAATCAACGGGCAACTGACAGCTTTCCAAAATACCTTCTTGGATGAGGGTTTTTATCACTAAGTCTAGTCCGGCCCTTTTGACGTTGGATGCCCAATCCATGTAGACTTTTTATTCTCTGGGTGTGATCCCTCCAGCCTTGGGCAAGATATCGGTGCTGAAATCAGTAACGAAATCTGCCAGAACTTGTGATTTGATGGTCGTTCGAAGTTGACAAATGATGTCGTACTCTCCTAGTTCTACAGCCCACTTTGCAAGCCTTCCCAAAAGCTCATGTTTGTGTAAAATGGTTCTCAATATGAAGGACGAGACGACGATAATTGTGTGGCTCTGAAAATAAGGCCATAATTTACGGGCTGTTGCAACAAGCGCTACTGCGAGTTTCTTCAGGTGTTTATACTATGTCTCCCTATCCAGAAGTGTCTTACTGACATAGTATATGGGAGACTATACTCCTTCTCTTCCCGTATGAGGATGACACTCACAACTACTTCTGAAACTGTAAGGTACAATAAAAGTTGTGCCACTTAGTGAGGCTTAGTCGGTAGGGGGATTTAAAAGATACTCCTTCAAGTCCCGTAGCGCCTGGCGACACTGGACTGTCCACTCAAAGCTCTTGTTTTTCTTCAACACGTTAAAGAACTGATGACATCGTTCCGAGGATTGAGAGATGAATATATTTAGTGTGGCTATACGGCCGTTGAGTTTCTTTACCGCTGCCTCACTCTTCAACACCTTTTGTATGGCCTCAATGGCTTTGATCTTGATGGGGTTTGATTCTATTCCTCGGTTCGAGATGATGAATCTGAGGAACATGCTTAATGGTACCCCAAAGGCACACTTCTCTAAATTAATTTTCATATCAAACTTATCCAAGATAGCAAATGATATCTCCAAGTGCTTGATGTTGTCCTTCGCAAACTCCGACTTGACTAACATATCATCGATGAATACTTCCATAGTCTTCCCTATCTGGTCTTTGAACATTAAGTTTACCAGCCGTTGATAAGTGGCTCCAGCATTCTTCAGTCCGAATGGCATCACCTGATAATAATAAGTCCCCCAGTCCATAGTGAAAGAGGTTTTATCATGATCATTTGGATTCATAAGGATGTGGTTATACCCCGAGTAGGCATCCAGAAAGCTAAGTGTTTCGTACCCTGACGTGGAAGCAGCGGGAACGAGTCTTTCGGGCATGCTTTGTTTAGGACAGTTAAGTCGATGCACATCCTCCACTTGCCATTCTTCTTCGGAACTGCCACCACGTTTGAAATCCAATCTGGGTAATGAACCTTTTGAATAGATCCGGGTTTTAACAACTTCTCCACTTCCTTATAAACCAACTGTCCTTTCTCGTGGTTGATTGACCATTCTTCTACTTGTCATCTTTGAAGGTTGGATCTACGATCAGCTTGTACATAATCACCTGAGTGAATTTCCCCCGGCATATCTGTATGCTGTTGACACCCAATTGTGTCCCTCCTTTTTCTAAAATTGGCCATAATTCAACTTAATGGTGCAATGTGACTATTTGTGCAAAATGTGCATTAGAAATCATGCATTTACGTGTGTTATCCTCTATTTATATATTATATACTTAAGTGTGGCTATATTATGTAACTTTTACATCATTTAGGCTATTTATCAAAACTGTGGCTATTTGTGAAATTAGTACATTCATAATATTAGTGGCTATATTATATAATTACGTCATTTAGGCTACATGTCAAGTTTATTTTAATTTGTGATTATTTGTGCAAATTAGTAATTATTTGTGATTATATATATTTAAATAATTTAATTTGAGTTTATTTGATATTTATTTGTGCATTTTATAATATATCTATATTTCATTTTTACACCTTTAAGTTAAATATTGGCCAATTGAAGTGTCCAAATTCCTTTTATTATTAATTCTTCCATATTTCAAAATTACTACCCAAAATTCTTTTTATTTACTTTTATTTATTTACATTTTTTACTCTGAACCTAGCCAAATTTCTTAACCAAATACATTCGTATTATTTGAATTTTAAATCCCAAACATTCTTCCAAATTTCTACCAAATTCTTTAGTTATTTTGTTTTTATTATTTTATTGAATCTAGACTCAAAATATAACCAAATACATTTTTTGAAATTCAAATTGCTATCCAAATCTTCTTCTAATCTCCTAATCCCCTAAATCCCTCAAAATTCCCCAATGTCCCTACCCCACTTTTAGTACCAAGTTCATTTCCCAAATCTAATCCCCAATTTTTCTCCAATCTCCCTAAATTTCTCTCTTGATTCACTCCCATTCACAATCTCCCTAATTCCTCTTCTTCCTAATTTTAGGTCACCCTTTTCACCACTTTCAAGTCTACATACATTATTGAGGAAAATCATTCAAATCTCCCTCAAATCATTCCTCTTAATCTTATCCAATCAAATCCCTCCCATTAAGCCTAAATTCCCCAATCACCTCCCATTTTCCCTTAACCACTCTTTTTCAAAAATACTATAAATACATCTACTTCTCACATTCATTCATGACTTACTCTCATCTTCTCCTACACACATCTTCTAATATATTGATTCATCATCTTCACTTGCAATTACATCTTCTATACACATTCCAACATTCTCACTTCTCACATATTTCTCTACACTTCTTTTATCCTTTAACACGCCACTCTATTTTTTATTATTTTATTGGGAGCCACATTAAAGACTTGTCCAGAAGCTCGTATTGACAAAAGTTATCCATTCATTGGAAGATAACTTGTATTGAACTTTTCTTAGTATGTTGTGCTAATGTTGCAGGTACAACTACAACTATATATAAGTTACTGCTACGTAAGGTGAATATTTGGTTATTTGTTTGTTGTGTGTTGAAATGACTTTTCTTAGCCACCTTCTACCCTCTATTTATTTGTTGTGTGTTGAAATGACTGAAATCATAAGATATGTTGAGAATGTGAAGTGCTACTTGAAAACTGAAATGTTTTGTATGAATCTGGAAATCTGAGTTTTACTTAGTTAATGCATGACAGATTTTTTTTTTAAAGATTAAATTAGTACAGGGAGCTGGCTTATTTCTGCAAAATTGAATATTCTGAAAATTTAACAGTAGCATGAAGGCTTCGCATCTTTATTACAACTTAGTTGTTTTAATTTGGAGGCCTATTTTTAAAGCTTTTAAAATTATTTTGCTTACATGACATTATTTGACTTGTGTGATTTGCATGACCGTACTCTTTATGTGACGACTAGAAGAGTTTAGATTGGGGCATTAACATATTTAGGGAGTCTATATATTTTACATTTATATTAGTAGTCTCAATGGCCTCCGAGACATTAAGTGGGGCGCTAGCAGACCTATAGGACATTTAAAATGTTAGCTAACTCTTTAGTTAAATATTTAATGAGGGTATGGGGGTTAAAGGAATTAAGCCCCTCGGATATGATGGAAACTACCCGAGCCATATTTGATAGTGGATTTTGAAACTATCGTCCCTTACGAAAGCCGGGTTCTGATCCGAATAGGATAATAAAACCTAGGGTTATTTATTCAAAGTGATCAATTAGTTATTTATTATTTTGCGGCTATTTGTGCAACACAACTATTATTTTAAATTATTAATGCAAATATATTAAATTACCTATTTTACTTTGCATCTTATATCTCCTTTGTTTATTTATTTAGTTTCTATCCTTTTTTATAAGCAATATAGTAAACCCGATATAAAAATCGGCCGGGAACCACGCTTAGTGGAACCTAGGAGGTGCCTAACCCCTTCCTTCTAGGTTACTTCAAACACTTACCCGAATCTCTGACTAGTAGACCAACTCGGAGTTATTCTTTAAATGAAATTAGAAATTAATAGGTGACCTAATACGCCTAGAATAATTTATTAGGTGGCGACTCCAAAACTCAATCCAAACGAGTTACCCAAGTCGGACAACACTTACTTGATTTAAAGTGGGGTGCGACAGAATGGCGACTCCGCTGGGGATTAAATGTTCTAACCATTACGATTTTTTATATTGGGTCTATTATTACTTTTATTATTCAATACTAACTTTTTCTATTTGCAGGTGGGTAGCCTTTATATTTTTTGATATTTTTAATATTGATGAATTATTTGTCGCATTTCGTTGAATTATTTATTGCATTTCGTTCATACTCTTCCACTCCTGGAAAATTGACACTTGCACACACACAAACGATTACGTGGATCTCACGATCGTTTCACTCTCAAAAAACCCTTTAGGAGGAACGGTTAGAATCTAGTTGGTCCGTGGTACAACCAACAATTCTAAACGTTCCCACCCCTTGGTTGTCCGCCTGGGGGGAACCATTTCCTTGTCTAGATTACCCAACTCTTAGTTGCACTCAGTTTAGAAATCATGCATCATGTCATATTTAGGAAAATTTTAACTTCGGCTCATGTCTAAGTCTATTAGTTCACCATATTTGAACGAACCAAACAGGTCTCCGACCCTAAGGGACGTTTAAATATGTTATGTGCATCTATTTAAAGTTGAATGTGTCTAATGTAGACCATTTGTTCTCAAAATGTGGATCATCTAATTATTTAGTTTTGTTGGAGGATGCCACAAGTCGAAAATTTGGAAGATCAAATAAAACAGATTTTAAATTGATCTTTCTATCTTTGTGTAATAAAGTCAATTATTTATTTCTATAAATGGAAATTGTTATAGAAATCAATTATTTATTTCTATTTACGTATGAATTTTTCTTTATTCATACAAAACCAATTATTTTATAAAATTATTTTCGGGTTATGAACGAAATTTATTTTTCTACTTTTATGAAAACAAAATCATAGACTTTAAATTAATTTGTGTTACTTTAATGTAACAAGATCACTTATCTATTCCTATTTTCCTAAAAAAGGAGAAAATGTGTTGTTTCTACATTTATTTAATAAAATTATTTCCATTCATTTTTGGGTTATGAGAACAAATGGGATAACGCACGATACATGTTCAATTTCAAATACAATACTCAAACTTAGGAAGGCTTAACATTCTTGGTATGTTAAAGTCCATTAGCCAACTTCGTCCAAATGACGCCTATCATGCATCTTATATGTGTTGGTCTTGTTAGGCCTACCTCCGATACAAGAGAGGCCCATTGAATTATAAGGATTGATATATTTTGCATTTGATAATTATTACCTCGACACTAACTTATTGTTTTCGTGTTTAAGTTTACTCCCACTCCTGGGTTGACCTGTGCATTCTGGCCGAGCATCAGTACCAAACGAGAACTAAGGGACCAGTTACAACTCCTCCCCCCTCACAAACTAGAAGAAGAGGAAAGCGAAACATCATGACTGAGTTGAACAATGCTACTCTTAGTGACGATAACATTTATAACAATGGAACACCACACAAGCTTGCTCCAGTTGGATATAACGAACATGTTGCTACTTTAGAGCAAAGAATTAAAGAACTTGAAAAGAAACTGACAATGGCCAGTTTACCCGTTGGTAACTCCGCCCATTCAAGGGAATCAGTCGATCCAAGTGGGTCAGCCCGCCCTAATGGAAAGGACCCTATGCACCCAACCGATTCCCTTGTTGTTTACCAAACAACGCAACCAGCTCCTTACCAAACAACACCACCTGCTACCTACCAAAGCGCACCAACCGCCACATATCAAGCACCGCCTCCCTATCCAGCACCACCATCTACTTATCAAGCACCACCTCTTGCATACCCTACTTACCAAACACAAGCCTACCTCACACCAACACTTCATATCCACAGCCTTACAATCCCATGTTCACTGCTGAGACCAAACAACTCACTTCACCCGTCAAAGACCATGACAACTATGAATGAGCGGAGGATGAAGCCAGTGATGATGGCACAAAAGAGAAAGTTCGTAAGCTGGAAGCAGCCTTTAAGAAGTTTGAGTTAGGAAAAACTACTAAAGGTTTAGCTTATGAAGACTTGTGCATCTATCATACTTTGAAATTTCCAGACGGATACAAGATACCAAAATTCGACCTGTTCAATGGCACTGGAGACCCTATGGCACATCTGAGAACATATTGTGATAAGCTGATCGGAGCAGGGGAAGACGAGAAAATACGAGTAATGCTATTCAGCCGAAGCTTGACCGGAGAGGCTTTGAGTTGGTTCTCTAAGAAGAAGCCTGGCACATGGCTCGGTTGGGAAGACATGGCAGCAGATTTCGTAGAACGATTTGGGTACAACACTGAAATGGTACAAGATCGTTTCTACCTGGAAAAGTTGAAAAAAAAACCCACTGAAACGTTTAGAGAATATGCTACTAGGTGGAGAGCAGAAGCTGCCAAGGTGCAACCCGCTATGGATGAAAGGGAAATAGTGAACATATTCATCCGCATTCAAGAGGACGTCTATTACGATAAGCTTCTGCATATGAAAAATCAGAAGTTTGCTGATGTAGTGTTGATGGGAGATGACGTAGAAGAAGGACTGAAAAGTGGAAAGATTATTAGCCTAGCTGCACTACAAGCTACTAATAAGGCTATCCAGTCAGGAAATGTGAGTCTCTCCAAAAAGAAGAAAGACGAAGTCTCTTTTGCTGCAACCATTCAAGACCCTGCTTTAACCCACTATTACCAAATGCCACCACCATACCATCACATACCACCTGAATATCCCGTTTACGACACTCAACCCACTCGGCCTATATTCCACACCCTAGCACCAAGCCGTCCATCATACCAGCAAAATACTCAAACCAACTACCAAAATGCATCACCATACCCTCCTAGGCCTCGCCCTGAGGCAAACCAAAGACCTAAAAGAAACTACACTGCATTAGCTGAATATCGCACCCAATTGTTCGAGAGATTGAGAGCTGCTGGGCTTATTGTCCCAATCCCTCAAAAGGTACCTGACAATCCTTCACTACACTTTGATTACAGCAAAAGGTGCGCATACCACTCAGGTGGACCGGGGCATGAGACGGAGAGATGTTTTGCATTGAAAGATAAGATTCAAGACCTAATAGATGAAAAGGTCATTCACTTGAAGACACCAAATGTGCACAATAATCCACTACCTAATCATGGAGATGAGAAGGTGAATATGATTGACTTCGGCAAAGAGTGCAATCTGGAAGGCACGATTATAAAAGCAAAAACAGTGTTTGATAAACACGAGTTTGGCATGGGGTACGTCTTGGTTTGCAAAGGAAAAAGTATTACAAAAGATACAAGAGGTTATCATTCACTAGAGCAGTTTGTTCCAACTCTGAAACAAACATCCATCTTTTTAAGCTGCATGAAAACTCTTAAGGGAGAAGGACTTGCCGAAGGTGTTCACGGTATAGAAGATGAGCTGACCGGTCTAAAGGAGCTATTCATGGAAGAATATGATGCAACTCTTGAAAAGCATACTGAAGCTGAACAACTGAATCTACAGCACATTCCGAGCATGCTGAGAACCTTAGTGGAGCTGGGGCATTAGTTATTTTCTTAAATAAAACACGACTCCAAGTCGTTAGCTTTTGTTTTCTTTGTTGTTCAACTTTATTGCATCGTTGTTTCCTTTCGAAGGCTTTTTCTCAAGTCCAATAATAAAATCATGTCCATTTCTATTTTAAGCATGCGTCATTCACTTTCAGCAAAATTATTTTAATTCCATTGAATCTACGACTGCGATGTGAGGAAGCAGTCTAAAACGACGAGTACAAACCAGGCTATGGTGATTTGACAAAAGACATTTGAGGAACTTCATGAAAATCTTATAGCAGACAATTGAAGCAAGAGCATCAAAAAGATATTGAGAAAATTACTTAAAGCGACACAGTAGAAATACATATAAGGAGCAGAATTGGACAATCCTAAATGGGCAAAAAATATACTCGAGCAAGTGACGCTCATAGATAGCGAAGTATAAATACAACAAGCAATAACATGACAAAGGCATTTATCCAGGAAGTTAGAGCAAGACAGTTGATCCTAAAGCGGAATTCTTAAATCGAGATAAAATTAACAAGATCCTTTACTCAGATACAATCAAGAGATATTACGAGTCAAGCAACATTCATCCTTTTGGATTTGAACTACGTAGCGACCTGATTCCCAAAAGAGGATACGTAGGCAGCCTACCCAAGGCACGGTCACATCATAAGAGAATTTTATTGGACACTGGGGCAGAATTTTTTGAGTTTCCCTCAAAAAATTCAAAGAGTACATTATAACACACTGGGGCAGAATTTTTTAGGGACCTCAAAAATTCTAGAGAATACAAGCAGCACACTGCAAGATGAAAGATCTTTGAACAGTAAATGGACATAGAGGAGATTATGTGCAAACAACATGTCGCAGTCTATGATTCAATGGAACAAATTTGCATTACTCTTTAAAAATAATTTTCACAAAACACATGCATATCCCCTTTCATTCTCCCTTTTGACCCACAGCTCGACTAAGGTTTGACACTCGAAAAGAGAGAAAGAAAACAATTATACAAGATGCAGCAGCAGAGTGCAGTACCACGAATGCGCAAGTTAACCTCCCCCAAAAAACTCACAATTTTTCTTTGATTGCAGATTTACACAGGTACCAAGTATACCTAACAACTCTTGCAAAGCAAAATCTATCAGATTATCAGAGCATAGAATCTGCGTCGGCGGATATGTAGGGTCCGCAGCGGTGGACACGACATCAATTTGAGAAGCATAGGATCTGCGTCGGTGGATATATAGGGTTTGCAGTGGTGAACATGACAGCAATGACAACAGTGTAAGGTCCGCGTCTGTGGACAAGACATCTTTTGGAGAAGCATAGGATCCGCATCGGTGGATATATAGGGTCCGCGTCTGTGGACATGACATTTTTTGGAGAAGCATAGGATCCGCATCGGTGGATATATAGGGTCCGCGTCTATGGACATGACATCTTTTGGAGAAGCATAGAATCCATGTCGGTGGATACATAGGGTCCGCGTCTATGGACACGACATCAATTTGAAGATCATAGAATCCATATCGGTGGATATATAGGGTCCGCGTCTGTGGACATGACATCAATTTGACAAGAATAGGATCCATGTCGGTGGATGTATAGGGTCTGCATCGGTGGACATGACAAGCATAGGATCCATGTCGGTTGATATATAAGGTTCGCAGCGGTGGACATGACATCAATTTGAGAAGTATAGAATCCATGTCGGTGGATGTATAGGGTCTGCATCGGTGGATATGACAAGCATAGAATCCATGTCGGTGGATGTATAGGGTCTGCATCGGTGGATATGACAAGCATAGAATCCATGTCGGTAGATATACAGGATCCGCAGCGGTGGACATGACATCAATTTAAGAAGTGTATAATCCATATTGGTGGATATATAGGGTCTGCATCGGTGGACATGACAAGCATAGGATCCATGTCGGTGGATATATAGGTTCCGCAGCGGTGGACACGATATAAATTTGAGAAGTATAGAATCCATGTCAGTGGATATACAGGGTCCGCAGCGGTGGACATGACATCAATTTGAGAAGTATAGGATCCATGCCGGTGGATATATAGGGTCCGCGTCTGTGGACATGGCATCATTTAACAAATATAGAATCCAAGTCGGTGGATATATAGGGTCCGCACCGGTGGACATGATATCAATTTGAGAAGTATAGAATCCATGTCGGTGGATACATAGGGTCTGCATCGGTGGACATGACATCCATAGAATCTGCGTGGGTGGATATATATAAGGTCCGCATTTGTGGACCATTCAGCAATTGAAGGAATAGGGTCCGCGTTTGTGGGCATAGTTCAGCGATCTGAAGCAGAGTAAGAATCTGCGATTGTAGATGATGGGGTCCGCGTTTGTAGGCAGTTCAACACAGGATCCGTGCCTGTGGATACAGTTCAACATTGAAAGCACCTTTAGTATCGAAGAGACATATGATCTGTGTCACTGGATGGAAAGTTTGGAGTCCATGTTTGTGGACGAGATATCCATCAAACAAGCGTAGGGTTCACGTTTGTGGGCATACTTCAACAATTTGCAGCAGAGCAAGGTCCGCATCGGTGGGCATAGCATTGGAAAGATATTTGGATGAGACATCAATCAAACAAGCATGAGACAAAACAACCACCCGGCTTAACAGGAAAGTTTACTTTATCTTTATCTTTATATCTATTGCATTTATCATGATTTTTCTGCAGGGAACTCCCCGATCTCTCGACAAACCCCTGTGCCATACTCTCACGCCTACTTCCAAAATCACGGCCAATTAGGCAACCGCAAAACCTAAAAAACATACAAAGCAAAGCCTAATCATACATACAATGCCTTTTGCTACACCAGCAAGCTACCTATCTTTCTGAGTTCCATGCTACAATTCCATACTCACACCAGTGGTCTACCTACTCCATCCTTGTCGATTGGATGTCAGTTTCGTATTCTTTCCTAATTCGTGCCCGTCTGCGTCAATCGTGCATATTTTTGTGCTTAATCGTGCCCGTCCGTTTGAATCGTGCACATTCATAAAACTCGCTCCCCAAACGTTTTCAAGCTCATTCAAGGCAATATTGAAGGCGATATGACCCATTTATCGAGATGAAGTGGAAGTTAGGTACATATAAACTCCTCTTTATGGGTATGTCGTGCACCACATCTTCATAACTAGGATGATTATAAGCCTCTTTTTTCACGCTCAATCTATCGATGTTATCTCATCTCCGACAATACCTTTGCTTTATTCTTCATTCATCTTGCCAAAAGACAAAGCATACACGAATCTAAACATTACATACTTGGATAAGTTTAGTCTTTACATCCAAAATCGTGCGACATAAATAACTCACACAGGCAACTTGCCATTCTAGAACTACACACAGCCTGATTCTCGTGAAACCCGAGATATGTAGGCAACTCAGAGACCGGGGTTTGGCCAAAAACACCCCAAAACTCTCATTCTTCCCCTTTCAATCTTCTGCCTACCGGTCGTGACAAAATTGGTTATTCCGTCAAATTTCTTTGCCCGAAGACTCTTTCATCATCCCCGGTCAAAGAGGGGCAACTGTTGACACCCAATTTTATCCCTCTTTTTTCTAAAATTGGCCATAATTCAACTTAAGGGTGCAATATGACTATTTGTGCAAAATGTGCATTAGAAATCATGCATTTACGTGCGTTATCCTCTATTTATATATTATATACTTAAGTGTGGCTATATTATGTAACTTTTGCATCATTTAGGCTATTTATCAAAACTGTGGCTATTTGTGAAATTAGAACATTCATAATATTAGTGGCTATATTATATAATTACGTCATTTAGGCTACATGTCAAGTTTATTTTAATTTGTGATTATTTGTGCAAATTAGTAATTATTTGTGATTATATATATTTAAATAATTTAATTTGAGTTTATTTAATATTTATTTGTGCATTTTTTAATATATCTATATTTCATTTTTACACCTTTAAGTTAAATATTGGCTAATTGAAGTGTCCAAATTTTTTTTTATTATTAATTCTTCCATATTTCAAAATTACTAACCAAAATTCTTTTTATTTACTTTTATTTATTTACATTTTTTACGCTGAACCTAGCCAAATTTCTTAACCACATACATTCGTATTATTTGAATTTTAAATTCCAAACATTCTTCCAAATTTCTACCAAATTCTTTAGTTATTTCGTTTTGTATTATTTTATTGAATCTAGACTCAAAATATAACCAAATACATTTTTTGAAATTCAAATTGCTATCCAAATCTTCTTCTAATCTCCTAATTCCCTAAATCCCTCAAAATTCCCCAATGTCCCTACCCCACTTTTAGTACCAAGTTCATTTCCCAAATCTAATCCCTAATTTTTCTCCAATCTCCCTAAATCTCTCTCTTGATTCACTCCCATTCACAATCTCCCTAATTCCTCTTCTTCCTAATTTTAGGTCACCCTTTTCACCACTTTCAAGTCTACATACATTATTGAGGAAAATCATTCAAATCCCCCTCAAATCATTCCCCTTAATCTTATCCAATCAAATCCCTCCCATTAAGCCTAAATTCCCCAATCACCTCCCATTTTCCCTTAACCACTCTTTTTCAAAAATACTATAAATACATCTACTTCTCACATTCATTCATGACTTACTCTCATCTTCTCCTACACACATCTTCTAATATATTGATTCATCATCTTCACTTGCAATTACATCTTCTATACACATTCCAACATTCTCACTTCTCACATATTTCTCTACACTTCTTTTATCCTTTAACACTCCACTCTATTTTATATTATTTTATTGGGAGCCACATTAAAGACTTGTCCAGAAGCTCGTATTGACAAAAGTTATCCATTCATTGGAAGATAACTTGTATTGAACTTTTCTTAGTATTTTGTGCTAATGTTGCAGGTACAACTACAACTATATATAAGTTACTGCTAGGTAAGGTGAATATTTGGTTAAGCAGGGGCCACCTTCTACCCTCTATTTATTTGTTGTGTGTTGAAATGACTGAAATCATAAGATATGTTGAGAATGTGAAGTGCTACTTGAAAACTGAAATGTTTTGTATGAATCTAGAAATCTGAGTTTTACTTAGTTAATGCATGACATGTTTTTTTATAGATTAAATTAGTACAGGGAGCTGACTAATTTCTGCAAAATTGAATATTCTGAAAATTTAACAGTAGCATGAAGGCTTCGCATCTTTATTACAACTTAGTTGTTTTAATTTGGAGGCCTACTTTTAAAGCTTTTAAAATTATTTTGCTTACATGACATTATTTGACTTGTGTGATTTGCATGACCGTACTCTTTATGTGACGACTAGAAGAGTCTAGATTGGGACATTAACACATTTAAGGAGTCTAGATATTTTACATTTATATTAGTAGTCTCAATGGCCTCCGAGACATTAAGTGGGGCGCTAGCAGACCTTTAAGACATTTAAAATGTTAGCTAACTCTTTAGTTAAATATTTAAAGAGGGTATGGGGGTTAAGGGAATTAAGCCCCTCGGATATGATGGAAACTACCCGAGCCATATTTGATAGTGGATTCTGAAACTATCGTCCCTTATGAAAGCCGGGTTCTGATCCGAATAGGATAATAAAACCTAGGGTTATTTATTCAAAGTGATCAATTAGTTATTTATTATTTTGCGGCTATTTGTGCAACACAACTATTATTTTAAATTATTAATGCAAATATATTAAATTACCTATTTTACTTTGCATCTTATATCTCCTTTGTTTATTTATTTAGTTTCTATCCTTTTTTATAAGCAATATAGTAAACCCGATATAAAAATCGGCCGGGAACCACGCTTAGTGGAACCTAGGAGGTGCCTAACCCCTTCCTTCTGGGTTACTTCAAACACTTACCCGAATCTCTGACTAGTAGACCAACCCGGAGTTATTCTTTAAATGAAATTAGAAATTAATAGGTGACCTAATACGCCTAGAATAATTTATTAGGTGGCGACTCCAAAACTCAGTCCAAACGAGTTACCCAAGTCGGACAACACTTACTTGATTTAAAGTGGGGTGCGACATATGCGTCCAAGCAAAAGTAGTTGCACGGACGCGTAACAGGTCAACAAACTCGTCTTGCTTTCGCCAAAAGTTTTGAACTTTAGAATTTCTTTTTAGGTGCCTTTTCATCGAAGATAAAAGTATCCAGATAATCTATTATGGCCTTGGAAACTTCATCTTCTTTGTCCAAATCGCAGGCGACAATAGGTGACTCCTGAGGACTTTCCCCTTCCGGATTGTCTAGCTCGATTGATATGTTAGTCACCAAGCAAGGCCCAAGAAATTTCTCCAATAGCTATCATTGATTCTTTATTTCTTGCTTCACTGCGCATGTGACAGTGGTCATATTATAGCTCTGGACAACCTCTACTCTCCCCAAATCTCTCTTATCCCCGACGGAGTTGGATACTTGAGGACCTGATGAAGCTTTGAAGATACCACCCTTACTTCATATATCCAAGGTCGCCCCAATAAGACGTTATATGAGAGATCAGATCACATGTCATCACATGCAAGGACGTTAGCTTTGACAGTCATGGTATGAAAACTGGGAGAACTGTCTCTCCTACTGACTTCTCGCTCAAACTGTTGAAACTGGTTATCGTGTATGGGCTCGGGACTATCTGTCCTAGCAGCTCCATGCTACAAATAACTTCTCATCGAATTATGTTCAACGACGCTTCCCGAGTCCACTAGAACTCATTTAATTTGGGTATCGACTACCCCAAGAGTGATGATTACAGCGTCATGGTGCGAAAATAGGAGTCTTTTACATCGCTCCCATTTAACTAAATTATATTGATATGTGGTCTCTTTTTCCTTCCTCTCGGGCGTCGCTAACCATCATGGCCTTTGCTTTCTCTGTTTCGATTCCTGGCCCACTAAAGATTTTGTTGACTGTACGCTTGTCCTCCTGATCTATCGTCAGGGACCGTTTTCCCTTCTCCGCGAGTAAGTCGTTAAGGTGCCCCTCATTCAGCAAATGGGCCACCTTGAGCATGAGTACTTTGCAGTTAGCGGTATTGTGACCATTACCCTAATGGAATTTGCAATAGGCTGAAGAGTTCTTCCTGAAATTGCTTCTGATAGTCGGAGGCGTACCTTCGAACCTAGCCTTCTAAAGTGATTTTTGACTAGCTCAACTGTATTCACTTGCAACCCAAAATCTTTAAAACTGTGAGGTTCAAAGCTTTTCGCTTAGGAAGTCTCTTCTTGTGACCCACCTGATATTGCATTCTGCCTTTTGTCCTTCAACTGTCAGTCTCTTCTTCCTGAGTGGGACTGCGTCTTCAGCTCCTTCGGTTGTTGTCCTCAGACACTCAGGTCATGCTGTCTCAATTCAAAGCTTATCACTATATCGTTGATATAGTGTCTCCCAAGTCTTCACTAGGTGCTCTTGCAAACTTCGTTGCAGCTCGCGTATGGCCACTAAACCTCGGGGGTTCAAGCTTTTACCGAAGGCTACCGTAGCTATGCTATCAGGTACAAAAGGGAGCGTCATTCGTTCCTTTTAGAACCTCTAAATAGTCTTTGAGTAATTCGCGTTCCTGCTGCCGGATTTCAAAGATGTCCTCTATCTTTTTTTCTCATTTTTTGGCACTGGAAGCGCCTTTTTGAATAAATCTTGCATTTAGGTGATTGATACAATTGACCCTGTTGAATCCCAAAATTACCCTTTCTTAAAGAAAAGATAAGTTTCGGTATAATATTCAACAAATGGGACTCCAAAGGGTTTTCTTTGGAGTCGCCACCTAATTTTAGGAGAATTAGGAACCAATTAATTAAATAGTGCATGCAATCCTCCGTTTCAAGGAAATGGTCTATTTTCAGAGATTCTAAGTAAGAGGTTCAATTATTTTCGAAAGAAGGTTTTAATTTGAAAGCACTTTCGAAAATCCACAAAATGTGGTTAATCCTTCAGTTTTCACAAAATAGCTAAATAAATGCGATTTACAAAAATATTTAACTTTCAATTAAAAGCGTCACTAATTGAATTTAAAATCAAGTATAAAGGTAGGGAAAATAAATTACTTTAATAAGAAAACTAATTGACTTGAAGACTTGCATTAAAGTTGTATTTTAAAAGCGATTTTAAAATTATTACGAATTCGCTTGCCCACGTTATTTAACTAAAAGATTCAAAATTCCTAAAATAAGATGGAAATTCTAAAGAAATAAAATATTCACAAAATAACTCAATAAATAACTAAACATTCATTCATAATCAATCAAATAAATTATACTACAATAATTATCTACGGGGAATTCCTATAGACATGCAATTTCTAAGGGATAGAAGGTAGAGAGAAGGGTTAGAAGGTATAACCCGGTAAATTGACAAACTCATGGGAGCCTTGAATTTTATTTTTTATACATTATGCCCATGAGTCTAAACATCACATGACTCAACAAAGCATTTTTAAATTTCTAAAGATCTTCACTTCTTGAATCTGGAGCCCGGACTCGACCCCAATGAGACTCCAAGCCACGAGCCAATCCCAATTGTGAGTTAACGAAACTCGTTCCCCAGGGTTGTAAATTATGCAAAGAAAAAATAAAAAATATGGATTAGCAAATGATCAATAAGTAATAATAAATAAAAATTGTATCAATTAAAGAAAGAAAGAAAGAAAGGGCATAAGGACCTAATAATTTTAGCAAAGCCAATATAAACATCAAGGTTCAGGCCTTTAACCAGTAAACAAACTTTGTATTAAAGAGTGCAACCTTCAAAATTTAAGCTATCGAACAATCAAGAAAACTATACAACCAAATTTACACTTCTTCTTTCAATATTTAACCAAGTATTCTCTTTATCACTTAAGTAGGACAGATCAACAACTTATCATTTAGCTTTCAACAACCATGGAGTGTTATTTCAGGGAATAGACCACGCTAAGTTGAAAAACGTTCAGGACTTGAACAAGCTTTCCTTGGCAATATCAATACACACAACTAGCAAAAATACCATAAGGTAGAAGGAATATCCTATAAATATATGGTCAAGCACAGATAGTCAGTTATAACAGAAAATGACACATTATGAGCAAGTCACCAGATTTTAAAATAATGTCAAAGTTGAAAACGAAGAACAGTGGCATAGCCTAGCAGCATGCTTCTCCAAACAAACTTTAATTTGGCGGACCACTGGTTGGACCAAGATATGAACAACACCAATCTTTTATTCTATTTCAAACATATGCAGCAGATTAATTCATGAAACACTTGAATACATGCATCCTTGGTTACATTAGATGTCAACAGAATTTCTCATTTTAGAAGGACGCAGACAAGAGATCCTCAAGCTAACAGATCCTTTCATTCTTCTACCTAAGAGAAACAAACAAGAAACCTTAACTGCTTGCTCCTCTTATACAGACTAGAAAACAGAGCTTACCACTACTCTCTAGATTCCTAAACAAACTACAACAGCACAGATCACCCAAAAATCAATTCCCTAAACCCTGCTAGACCTTACATTCCATAGAATCAACCTGAACCAAAAGAAAACAACCTCTCCATGACATCTCTCAGACCCCAAGGAAACACCAGACATCTTCTACTTCTTGCGCACATGCACACAAAACCTCACACTCATAAACAACCTGAATAAATCAACCAGACAAACTTCACCCTACTGCCTATTCATCTGCTCCTCTAAGCTCCCTAATACTCTCTCCAAAATACCTACCTACTGCTGCTACAAACTACCAGATAGCTCTAGGAACAGCTGCTACTGGACATCCTTCAAAACCAATAACTAGCCAGCTTCCCATCAAAACTCCCTCAAGCAGAGAACTAGACACGAGCAAGGCACCAATAAACTTCAACTTATACATCCTTTTACAGCCTCAAACCAAACCTTACTACTCCTTTTAATTGCAGAAAACTAGGGAAACTAGAACCCTGCTCCTTAGCAAAACTGAACATCAACTCAGACCCTCACTGCCTGCACATACACTGATCTCTGAAACTGCAACATCACAGATGAAACAACCCCAAACAAACCCCTGCTGCTGCAGCATCCCCTGCTATTGCTACTGACCATCGACTCACACCCTCTGAACCTTGCTCCCTGGCATACTCTTCACACTATCACAGCTTCCTCAACTCATCAATACCACCTACACAACCTCTTACACTTCCTGATGAATCTGCAGCACCATCTCACTCTAACCAGCCACCAAAACACTTTCTAAAACTCCTTAAACTAAGCTGCTACTCCCTCAAACATCCTGAACTAAACCAGAAGCTCAAACCCACAAAAGCCACCCCTGCTTCTAAGACATTTTGGAACTAGACACCCCAAGCTAGGGCTAGAAAACAGTCACAAAAGACACAGGCTTCGAAGACACAATTGATGAAATAACTTAAAAATGAACTATTTATTTGAAAAGCAGCTATGAAACCTCTAAAAGATTCAATTTTTTATGCTATGCATTATCCTAAAATAGTTTCACACAGATTACGAATTTAAGAGAGAACTTATGAACTGAAATCATGGGAGCTTAAACATATATGAACTTAGCTTGATTCAATAAGATCATGTCCTAGCTGATAGTCAATAATGATTGAGATTCTGTAAAGAAACTAACCAAATAACTGAGGAAAACAGCTCATTTCTTTATTTTCAGTAAGGCATTTGAATCTTCAGACAATAATTCAGGAAACGAATGTGAACAAATACATACGTCAAGCGAAAACAGTTTTAGCTATTCGGAAACATTTACCATTCTAAAATGACTAATAAGATCACTCTTCACGAACAAACACATATCATTATAACATATCACATTTTAAGCAGAAAAGAATTAAGGTGAGGTTTATTACCTTTTGCGGAGCAGTGAAAAAGGGCGAGGGTTTGAAGCGATGTCACTCGAACAAGGTCGTCGACTCGAGCGAGGTCGACGACTCGACTTACGAAGAAGCGATCAAACGAGATGGCGAAGCGATAATACGAGACAAATGCCAGGAACAGAATCGGAAAACTGTAACAGTATATGTATTTTAACCAAAACTTAAACTGAAAAAATGTATATGTTTTGGCGTTTGCCTCTCTCTATCTTCCTACTACTGCCGCTACTCTATCCCTATATATCTGGCTGCTCCCCTCCCGTTTTTTACCTTCAACTTCCAATTTATATGGAAGATATTAGGGTTCTCGAATTAAAGGAAAATACCAAAAGAACCCCCAACGGCTCCTAACAGATAAGGCTCGTACGGAGATGGTGATGATTCGATCTTCGTACAGTGATTAGCTGGAAATTTTAGTGAGAATTCGGGTCTTTGGACGGGTTGGGGAATTGGGCAGGTCGGGCAATTGAAAATTGAAAAGGGAACTGATATCTGAAAGAAATGAGCGAGTATGTGTGTATATATTTGTTTGCAAAAGTAGGCCAGTGAAGTGAAGGGAAGGCAATTTTAGCCCTCTTCTATGGGTTAATTCAATTAATAAAGGGATTGCACGGGTAGGCTGGGTATTAGGTTGTATTTTACACATTTAACCCCTTTTCTTTGAATTTGCTCAATTACTTTTGACTTTTCAAAATTGATTTTAATTTTAAAATAATTATACTTTAATTTACACAACCGGGACAAAATTGGGTGTCAACAGCTGCCCCTCTTTACCCGAAAAAGGATGAAAGAGTTTTCATGGTAAAGAAGTTGACATAAAGCCAATTTTGTCACGATAAAGCCAAAGACTTTTGATTCCATGGACCAAAAGCCAAGGTTCATAGACATGGCCGAACTCCGATTTTCGAGTTGCCTACATATCTCGGGCTGAAAGAGAATCAGGCCATATGTAGTTCGACGACACTTGGACACGAAAATTCGCACGATTGATAGAAAAGACGCACGAATAGAAAAGAAACCAAATTGACACCCTAATCCGAAATGAAAGATTAGGATAGACTTGCTTGTTCGAGTGCGATTCTTCAGATCCTCGTTGACGAGTCTAGCTCATATCAACGATTGCCCCAGTTCACTGCTAAGAAAGAGTTCCACGTTATGCTCCAAATGCTGCTGCGGTGCTGCTAATATCCTATAATAAACTCGACAAACGGTAAGCGCGTAACTGCAAATAAGGCTTAATAAATGGAGTAAGAAATAGATAATGAATAAAACTTGTAGATGTTGGTTGCAGAATCAATGATAGGCTTGTCTTCCAATCAACTTGTGAAGCAATCCGGCTTTGTGAGGCAAGATGACTTTGGGGCCGTTGGTAGACTGAAAAATAAAGCAATAAAAAGCTTCAATTAATAGGAACATAAAGTGAACTTTAAACTAAATAATGAGGATAAAAATGCCGCCTTTTCGGCAATAACCATGATAAAGCCTAAAGCTTTCAATCATGAAGAGGCAATTCGAAAAGCAATCTTGGAATGGGCTCCAACTCAAAGTAAGTACACATCCGAAGGAATCTCATTATCCTGCCAGCCTTAACAAACTTATTAGCAATGTAAGGCTATGAAAATATGTATAGCAAATGTATAAACGCCTCAGGAGGCTACAAAATGTGCTCAAGAAAGTGTGCTAATATTAAACGTCTTCGAGACCATTAAAGATTACTCCTTAGAGGAATTTAAATAACTAACACCTTCGAGGTGAAATGAATACGCCTTTGAGGCAATAAAACTACGCCTTAGAGGCATTCAATAACTAACACATTCGAGGTGACATAAATACGCCTCCGGGGCAACAATATTTCACCTTCGAGGCATTCAAATAACTAACACCTTCGAGGTGACATAAATACGCCTCCGGGGCAACAATATTTCGCGTTCGAGGCATTCAAATAACTAACACCTTCGAGGTGACACAAATACGCCTCCGGGGCAACAAAATTTTGCCTTAGAGGCATTCGAATAATTAACACCTTCGAGGTGACATAAATACGCCTCCGGGGCAACAAAATTACGCCTTAGAGGCATTCAAATAACTAACACCTTCGAGGTGACATAAATACGCCTCCGGGGCAACAAAATTATGCCTTAGAGGCATTCAAATAATTAACACCTTCGAGGTGATATAAATACGCCTCAGGGGCAACAAAATTACGCCTTCGAGGCATTCAAATAATTAACACCTTCGAGGTGACACAAATACGCCTCCGGGGCAACAAAATTTTGCCTTAGAGGCATTCGAATAATTAACACCTTCGAGGTGACATAAATACGCCTCCGGGGCAACAAAATTACGCCTTAGAGGCATTCAAATAACTAACACCTTCGAGGTGACATAAATACGCCTCTGGAGCAACAAAATTACGCCTTAGAGGCATTCAAATAACTAACACCTTCGAGGTGATATAAATACGCCTCCGGGGCAACAAATACGCTTATCGAAAGCGTGAACATAAAGACGCTTCTCGAAAGCTTGAAATATAAAGACGCTCTTCGAAAGCGTGAGAATGTTAATACGTTATACTCTCTGAAATCTTCCACGGAGGAATGGTCTTGATTATAAAACAAAGTGAACCCCTTAGGATTGGAAATATCTGAAAATCAAAAAATAGAACTTTAGTAAGCGTTCTCATGAAGTGAAAGAGAAATGAACAGATATGCTTAACAAATTGCAAGAGTTATGGGAAATAAAAAATGCCGCCTTTCGGCAAAGTGGAAAAGCGTCGAGTCATGAAGCACGAGCTTTATCCAAATATTGTTGTAATCCAAGCGATGAGAATCTTAGAGATTGACTTGCTAAGATGTTTATCCTCCTTTGCAGATCTTAATGTCCCTGCTCTCAAAGAAAAATTGTTAGTTTTTTTAGGGAGGGGGGGAGAGTTTGAGTCATGCTGACTCGAGCCTTCATTCTTCATCCGCTTCCTTCTTCTCTCTTTGTCTAGATTTGCGATCCGTCTTCTGAGACTTGACCTACAAACTCTTTGTCAAGCAATACGGCTTTTGCAAAATCTGCCCCATTTATGATCTCCTGAATCTTCAACTTATTTTGCAAAATTTGCCCCAGTTGCTATCTTTCAAACCTTCAAATTATCTTGCAAAATTGCCCCAGTTGCTTGCCTTAGGGGAGACTGGAAATTTTAATATTATAGAGTCGAGCCCGTTAAGAGCGCCTACGTATCCCTCCACGGGAATCAGACCGTGTGTAGTTCTGCTTACATAAAGATTTTTTGGGGGAAAATATGGCAATCTAAGTGCGAAGCCGAATCCGAATTGGAATACCTACACATCTGCCCAGATGCATAGTTCGGAATTACATCATCAAAGATAAACAAACCTAAAGTATTATAAAATCTGATCGAATCCGATGTGGATTGCTTACTTATCCTGTTGCCATTTCAGGAATCAGATCAAAAGTAGTTCAAAATTACATAAAAGAGGAAATAGGGAAATCCTACGCTAGTGTAACCGAGCTCTATCTGAGTTGCTTACGTATCCCAGGCCTGGGAATCAGGTTACGCGTAGTTCGCATTACAATTAAAATTACATGAAATGAGAAAAACACTTGCTTGCGCCGCTTGTGAGCTATCTTGATTGTACTTGGATTGATAAATTTTGGTATTCTCCTATCTGGATTGATCCATCTTCGATTAAATCTTGGATCTTGTGTTTAAGAGCAACACATTCGTTAGTGTCGTGCTTGAAAAATTCTGCATGGTAAGCACAATATTTGGTTCCATCAACCCATTGTGGGGGAGGGTCAAATGTACCATTTCCTGATAGTGGTTCTAGCATTCCCACATCTTTTAATCTTTCATACAATTGAGCTTGTGGTTCACCTAAAGATGTGAATTTTCGACGCTGTTTCTTCTCATATTTGGGATGCGATCCTGATGGTTTAGACTGGCGAGCCACAGGTGGCTGATGTTGTTGAGGGTAATTGTATGCTTGCGGTTGTGAATAAGGGTGATAAGCGGTTGCTGCAAATTGATGGTAACTGGGTTGGGCATTATAGACTGGACATGGAGCGGGTGGATTTTGATGCTGACTTGGATAAGTTGGATATAGTGTGCTTCTGTAAATAGATTGATTTGATGAGTTTCTGAAGGTTGGCTTCTTGTTTGGCCTTTGGTTGATATCAGCCATATCAATTCCAAATTCATCTTCCCTCTTTCTCTTCTCAAAATTGCGCATACCAGTCTGGATGGCTTGCGTAGTTGCCTTCATTGCGGCAAAACTTACGATTCGCCCTGTCTTAACCCCTTCTTCAACCATCTCTCCCATCACAAGAAGTTCAGAATAAGGTTTACCCATCATAGGGAGCAAGTGCATGTAATAAGAATCATCTTGAGCTCGGATGAAGTACTTTACCATATCTTCCTCAGTCATTGGTGGTCGCACCCTTGCAGCCTGTTCACGCCATCTCAGTGCGTATTCCCTAAAGGTTTCTGTAGGTTTCTTCTTCAGATTGGACAAGGTTATAAGGTCAGGAGCCATCTCGACATTGTACTCAAACTGCTTTGTAAAATCACTGGCTATGTCATCAAACTTACGCCACTTGCTTATATCCTGCCTTGCAAACCATTCAGCAGCAATACCTTCCAGACTATGACTGAAGAAGGCCATCAGAAGTTCATCTTTACCTCCCGCAACCCTCATTCGGTTGAGGTATTTGGTTAACTGAACAAATGGGTCACTATGACCATCATACATATCAAATTTTTGCACCTTAAACCCGGGAGGAAGAGTAACGTCAGGGTATAGATAAAGATTGCGGTAGGAGATGCTTTGACGTCCTCTAGACATTTGCAAATCCTTGATGGATTGCTGCATGATTTTCATCGTTTGGATTATCTCCTCTTGCTCAACTGTCTTTCCCTGCTTTTCTACAGTTATGGGCACTTCAATGGGTGCTTTAGATTGTGGAGGACGAGGAGTATCTTTGGCAGGTAAATATTGATAGTAAGGCAAGTTGTTGTGGTTAATGAATGCATTTGGAATGTTGTTAACTGGTGCAAGCATACGAATGACACTGGAATTTAAAGGCGTGTCGGGATTGGCAGTTTCAACATTGGGATTCAGAGTTGATAGCATGGCTGGCGCGTTTTGGTGGCTCGACCCTTTCATTCTTTCTAGTTCAGCTTGCATACACTCAATCTGCTTAGCCATTCTAGCAATTCGTTCATCAGGAACAACAACTGCTTGCTCATTGGATGATTCAAGGATACCAGTCTGATCATCAGTCAAATCAGTCATTGCTAGCTTCACATTAGATTAGACACTTAACTAACTCGGGAGTCAACACGAATCAAACTCTCTCTCTCTTGAGGAATAATCAAAACAAAAGAAAAATTCAAAAGGTAAACTATGTTAGTTTGCGTGTCATTAACAACATTGCATACAATCACGTAGCGCGCGTCACGTAGCGCTTTGTATTTTAAACAAGTTTGACATGTGGCAATCACAATTAGTTGAGCGTAAATGAAAATGCGGGCGCGTCCTACCCTGTAAGGTGCCTCTTTGTGCCAGAGGTGGGCCTAAGACGCCAAATAGGTGATAACGAAAAGTAGTCCAAGCCGGTTTTGCAATAATCGAATTTAGAGTAAGTGACAATGACAGTAATAATAATTTCTCTTTCGTCATAACTTGATTTTGAGTACATCATTGTTACATCAAAAATAGAAACTGTCAGACATAATTTAAATACATCATTTTGAGTACAATATAAATAACTGCTATAACTACGCTGGATCAGGCTCGAGGAGGCAATGGAACTGAAGTGCGGGCCTGTTTCGATCAATCCTTGCTTGCTTGCACAATCGGTGTAATTTCTGATATCTGGTCCCAAATATCGTTTACATCAAAAAAACTTGCTTGAATCAAACATCGATCAAATGGATCGAACGTCTTATCGTCCTTTCGACGTCTCTTGCCCTAGCTTGTTATCTTCAACAATTTCAACTTGATGACTATTTGAAGCATCTTCTAGTCTACAAAATTAATAAAAGTATTCTAAATTTAATTAATTTCAAAACTTGGCTTGGACTGGAAGTTCCGTTATCACATAAATACATAATATGCACTGTTGTTGGGTTTAAACCCGTCAACGAAAAAGGGCGGTTTTCCTAACTATGGAGGCAGTACCAAGGACCGGGTCAAATATAAGGTTTATGCATGCATGCTCCTAAAGGAGACTCTAGAGTGGGTTTACTAAACACAAGGCTGTTTTTGAGTGGCAAGCGGTCACGCGGTAGTAAAACTATCCGCTCACCCCGCAGGTACGCGCACTCTTTCTTAAAGGTTTTTTGTGAGTTGCGGGTGTATATGCATACACCTCGCGGGGATAAGTAACCATGAAGAAGCTCCCAGGAGTGGGAGAAATATGAACGGAATGCCAGTTTTATATGTGCACAAATAAAGTGTAGTGACATGCTTTCAGTGACAAACAATTGCAAATAATCAAATCAACTAAACATGCTATTTGCAAATAATAAACAAATAAAGAGTTATCTTGTGAAAACCTTGCGGTTAGAACCTTAAGGTATCCCCAGCGGAGTCGCCAAGCTGTTGAATCCCAAAATTACCCTTTCTTAAAGAAAAGATAAGTTTCGGGTATAATATTCAACAAATGGGACTCCAAAGGGTTTTCTTTGGAGTCGCCACCTAATTTTAGGAGAATTAGGAACCAATTAATTAAATAGTGCATGCAATCCTCCATTTCAAGGAAATGGTCTATTTTCAGAGATTCTAAGTAAGAGGTTCAATTATTTTCGAAAGAAGATTTTAATTTGAAAGCACTTTCGAAAATCCACAAAATGTGGTTAATCCTTCAGTTTTCACAAAATAGCTAAATAAATGCGATTTACAAAAATATTTAACTTTCAATTAAAAGCGTCACTAATTGAATTTAAAATCAAGTATAAAGGTAGGGAAAATAAATGACTTTAATAAGAAAACTAATTGACTTGAAGACTTGCATTAAAGTTGTATTTTAAAAGCGATTTTAAAATTATTACGAATTCGCTTGCCCGCGTTATTTAACTAAAAGATTCAAAATTCCTAAAATAAGATGGAAATTCTAAAGAAATAAAATATTCACAAAATAACTCAATAAATAACTAAACATTCATTCATAATCAATCAAATAAATTATACTACAATAATTATCTACGGGGAATTCCTATAGACATGCAATTTCTAAGGGATAGAAGGTAGAGAGAAGGGTTAGAAGGTATAACCCGGTAAATTGACAAACTCATGGGAGCCTTAAATTTTATTTTTTATACATTATGCCCATGAGTCTAAACATCACATGACTCAACAAAGCATTTTTAAATTTCTAAAGATCTTCACTTCTTGAATCTGGAGCCCGGACTCGACCCCAATGAGACTCCAAGCCACGAGCCAATCCCAATTGTGAGTTAACGAAACTCGTTCCCCAGGGTTGTAAATTATGCAAAGAAAAAATAAAAAATATGGATTAGCAAATGATCAATAAGTAATAATAAATAAAAATTGTATCAATTAAAGAAAGAAAGAAAGGGCATAAGGACCTAATAATTTTAGCAAAGCCAATATAAACATCAAGGTTCAGGCCTTTAACCAGTAAACAAACTTTGTATTAAAGAGTGCAACCTTCAAAATTTAAGCTATCGAACAATCAAGAAAACTATACAACCAAATTTACACTTCTTCTTTCAATATTTAACCAAGTATTCTCTTTATCACTTAAGTAGGACAGATCAACAACTTATCATTTAGCTTTCAACAACCATGGAGTGTTATTTCAGGGAATAGACCACGCTAAGTTGAAAAACGTTCAGGACTTGAACAAGCTTTCCTTGGCAATATCAATACACACAACTAGCAAAAATACCATAAGGTAGAAGGAATATCCTATAAATATATGGTCAAGCACAGATAGTCAGTTATAACAGAAAATGACACATTATGAGCAAGTCACCAGATTTTAAAATAATGTCAAAGTTGAAAACGAAGAACAGTGGCATAGCCTAGCAGCATGCTTCTCCAAACAAACTTTAATTTGGCGGACCACTGGTTGGACCAAGATATGAACAACACCAATCTTTTATTCTATTTCAAACATATGCAGCAGATTAATTCATGAAACACTTGAATACATGCATCCTTGGTTACATTAGATGTCAACAGAATTTCTCATTTTAGAAGGACGCAGACAAGAGATCCTCAAGCTAACAGATCCTTTCATTCTTCTACCTAAGAGAAACAAACAAGAAACCTTAACTGCTTGCTCCTCTTATACAGACTAGAAAACAGAGCTTACCACTACTCTCTAGATTCCTAAACAAACTACAACAGCACAGATCACCCAAAAATCAATTCCCTAAACCCTGCTAGACCTTACATTCCATAGAATCAACCTGAACCAAAAGAAAACAACCTCTCCATGACATCTCTCAGACCCCAAGGAAACACCAGACATCTTCTACTTCTTGCGCACATGCACACAAAACCTCACACTCATAAACAACCTGAATAAATCAACCAGACAAACTTCACCCTACTGCCTATTCATCTGCTCCTCTAAGCTCCCTAATACTCTCTCCAAAATACCTACCTACTGCTGCTACAAACTACCAGATAGCTCTAGGAACAGCTGCTACTGGACATCCTTCAAAACCAATAACTAGCCAGCTTCCCATCAAAACTCCCTCAAGCAGAGAACTAGACACGAGCAAGGCACCAATAAACTTCAACTTATACATCCTTTTACAGCCTCAAACCAAACCTTACTACTCCTTTTAATTGCAGAAAACTAGGGAAACTAGAACCCTGCTCCTTAGCAAAACTGAACATCAACTCAGACCCTCACTGCCTGCACATACACTGATCTCTGAAACTGCAACATCACAGATGAAACAACCCCAAACAAACCCCTGCTGCTGCAGCATCCCCTGCTATTGCTACTGACCATCGACTCACACCCTCTGAACCTTGCTCCCTGGCATACTCTTCACACTATCACAGCTTCCTCAACTCATCAATACCACCTACACAACCTCTTACACTTCCTGATGAATCTGCAGCACCATCTCACTCTAACCAGCCACCAAAACACTTTCTAAAACTCCTTAAACTAAGCTGCTACTCCCTCAAACATCCTGAACTAAACCAGAAGCTCAAACCCACAAAAGCCACCCCTGCTTCTAAGACATTTTGGAACTAGACACCCCAAGCTAGGGCTAGAAAACAGTCACAAAAGACACAGGCTTCGAAGACACAATTGATGAAATAACTTAAAAATGAACTATTTATTTGAAAAGCAGCTATGAAACCTCTAAAAGATTCAATTTTTTATGCTATGCATTATCCTAAAATAGTTTCACACAGATTACGAATTTAAGAGAGAACTTATGAACTGAAATCATGGGAGCTTAAACATATATGAACTTAGCTTGATTCAATGAGATCATGTCCTAGCTGATAGTCAATAATGATTGAGATTCTGTAAAGAAACTAACCAAATAACTGAGGAAAACAGCTCATTTCTTTATTTTCAGTAAGGCATTTGAATCTTCAGACAATAATTCAGGAAACGAATGTGAACAAATACATACGTCAAGCGAAAACAGTTTTAGCTATTCGGAAACATTTACCATTCTAAAATGACTAATAAGATCACTCTTCACGAACAAACACATATCATTATAACATATCACATTTTAAGCAGAAAAGAATTAAGGTGAGGTTTATTACCTTTTGCGGAGCAGTGAAAAAGGGCGAGGGTTTGAAGCGATGTCACTCGAACAAGGTCGTCGACTCGAGCGAGGTCGACGACTCGACTTACGAAGAAGCGATCAAACGAGATGGCGAAGCGATAATACGAGACAAATGCCAGGAACAGAATCGGAAAACTGTAACAGTATATGTATTTTAACCAAAACTTAAACTGAAAAAATGTATATGTTTTGGCGTTTGCCTCTCTCTATCTTCCTACTACTGCCGCTACTCTATCCCTATATATCTGGCTGCTCCCCTCCCGTTTTTTACCTTCAACTTCCAATTTATATGGAAGATATTAGGGTTCTTGAATTAAAGGAAAATACCAAAAGAACCCCCAACGGCTCCTAACAGATAAGGCTCGTACGGAGATGGTGATGATTCGATCTTCGTACAGTGATTAGCTGGAAATTTTAGTGAGAATTCGGGTCTTTGGACGGGTTGGGGAATTGGGCAGGTCGGGCAATTGAAAATTGAAAAGGGAACTGATATCTGAAAGAAATGAGCGAGTATGTGTGTATATATTTGTTTGCAAAAGTAGGCCAGTGAAGTGAAGGGAAGGCAATTTTAGCCCTCTTCTATGGGTTAATTCAATTAATAAAGGGATTGCACGGGTAGGCTGGGTATTAGGTTGTATTTTACACATTTAACCCCTTTTCTTTGAATTTGCTCAATTACTTTTGACTTTTCAAAATTGATTTTAATTTTAAAATAATTATACTTTAATTTACACAAACTGGACAAAATTGGGTGTCAACAGACCCTACAGGCAGCTTAGTGTACCATGCCAAGGCTCCATTAGTTAGGGTTGAACCAAATCTTTTCACCAACTCCTACTAGAATTCTTCTTCTGTAATATCTTCGTTCTTTATGGTCGTGAAGTATGCAGTTATATGATCATCAAGATTGGTGGTTCTGTCATGCTTAAGATTTCCCGGAGAAGGAAGTGCTTAGGTATTGGAACTGACACAACGCTCGCCTTATACGCGTGCTTGGGAACTTCTGCTCGTCTGCTGCGGTCACAAGAGGCGGATGGCCTGGAATATTACCTATCCGTTCATGGACTACCTGCAACTTTTTAAGTATGCCTTAAATGACCATGAATCTGGTGGACAACGGTTATTGGCCCCTGTTGAACTTTCTGGGGCAACCTCCAAATCAATCCTTCGTCTGGGCCCTGAAGTTAGGGTATTACCCGCAGGCTCCGATCCACATGGGGATCCTAGCCTTGGAATTGACTTAGAGAAGGCTGCCTCGAGATGCTTGGCTAGTGTTTCGTCCATCGTTGTCGAGTTTCTGAACTTACTGCTGTCGTTGAACTTTGAGAAACCTGTCGAAACGTTTCTCAAATTTATCACTAGCCCTGGCCTGGCTTCCATGCCGTGACTCATCGTGTCACTTTCTTCCCCTACGCTGATTGGATCCTTGGACAAATCCTTCTTTTGTCCGGCTTGATCCTTGAGATCCTTCGGTGCGTCGTCAACTGCATGATCGTATTTGGTGGGAGTCCGTCGTTGTCATTCGACATGGTCATGCATTTTTCCTTCGTAAAAACTAACAACTAACTGGGCCCCGCGGTGGGCGACAAGGTGTTTATGCCTATAACTTGCCGTATAGGTTAAACAGATAAATTTAGAAGAGGGACACAGACAAGAAAGTAAACACGAAGAAAATAATGCAATAGCAGTAAAAGCGATGTATTATTCCTTAAGAATAGGCGGATTCGTAGTGAATCTCTTATTTTTTAATACAATGAAGAAGGGGGGGGGGTATATATAGTATTGGTTTACCCCCAATCCTAATTATTGTAAAATACTACGTTTATAAGTCGTGGGCATGATTACACAAGGCGATGATACTACATTAACCCAAACTAGGAGACTATTACTCTCGAGGCGGCTAGGTATGTTCCTTTCGGCCCTGGGCCCGAGCCTAATAAGCAGTCGTGGCTATAGGACATGCATATATCTTCAGCACCCGATAACTTGTAATTTGAGTTTAGTCTCAGTCAATTGAATATGTATCCCCATAAAAATAGGTGGCGTATTTTTACCCACACACAAACTCGAACTATAAAATGAATTCAAATACGTATTTTGATGGACTATATGAACACATCCGAAAAAACAACTTGGGAAAATATAGAAAGGGGTGGTTGATAGTTCACTAGTTCGTTCAATCCATAATATCAAGATTATTTTATAGGAATTAGCTAATGAGATTATGGAATTTATAAAAACCATGCATTGATTTGGAATAAAAAAATAAAGAAAAGTCTTATTTTTGCTTCTTTTATGACATCGTAGGTTACTTCTATGTAGCTCATGTTCATGCGCAAGCGTCCATCTTTAACCTCTACGATATGACATTGATATAGAAAACAAATTATTTGTAATAAAAAGGAAAAGTAAAGGAATCTGAATGTCACATCTATTTGATTTTTATCCCTCTCCTTCTCTCCCTTTTTCTTTAATCAATGATAACATCAAACTTTTATTTCACTGTTTTCATAATAAGCTTCACTTCAAATGTCAAATCAAGAAAAGAAAATTGTAACATGTGTGGGTTAGAAGGCTAATATCATCTCATTTTTTAAGTCCATTTTCTTCCTTCTAAGCTTTTATGTTAAGATGTTAACCTCACATATTAAGTGAGATGTGATACGTATGATTATTTTTTATTTTTGGTCCCAAATTACAGTACTATGGGAATTAAGCACTTATTTTTCATGTATGGTAAGTATAGCTATACGAATATGCCACTTGGCCATAAACTAATGACTTTCATATTACTATCAAACTAGCAAGTGCAGTGGTGATATAGTACCGCTTATTTCTTTTGCGCTGCAATGTCAAATCTTATTTCTTAGACAATATTTTTTCAACTAATTAATAAGAATATGATAATAAATAATAATAATAATAATAACGCAGACTACAACCCACTTGGAGTAGAAAGAGATATTTGATACAGAGAAAGTCGAAGCCATGATTTCAAGATCATGAGATCTCAGTATTTATTATGGACCAGAGTTTCAACAATGAGATATTTAACTATTTAAAACTCGAATATGTTTTTATTCTTTTTTTTTATTTTAATTGAAAACCGAACAAAGACTACAGTATCAATTGCGGAAATAATGAGACTCGAAGTCACACACACTATTTTGGCTATAAAATTGGGAAGTTGAGTGTGTCATTTGGCTGAAGTATATTGATCCATCTTCTAACTAAAATTATCTACTTTATAATTGCAAACTTTCCAGAGATATAATGATATATAATTATTCACCATGACGAAAATTTAATTAAATGAAGAAAACCAACAACACATAAAGAGGAAAAAACACATGCCTTTTACCTGAAACAGCAAAACTCGTGAGTTTGTTTTTTCTTTATCAGTTTATCTGTGCCAAACCTTTTTTAAGTTGGACTTATTATTAATATGTAGTGCGAAGAAAAGTGGCTTATTCAATCAATTAAAGCTTAATATTTTCTATTTACCGACAAAATATTATTCATAAAAAGAAGATAAAAGACAAAGTTCTCCTAACGCACAACTTGAGATAATATTTTAATGTTGTATATACTTAAAAGTTGCAATATCCAAAAGAGAAAAAGAATTCTTCAACTAAATGCCTTTCTCAACCCCTATACTTCCAAACTTAAATTCTTTAAGGTATAGTTAAATGTCCAATAATCTATATAGGACAACTCAATAACCAAGAGTTCACGTTTTAAATATAAGGATGGCATAATTGAATCGCCACTATTGAGCTTTTTCGACCTCTTATTAATTATGTAAAGAAAATATATTCCAAACTACAAAAAAAGATCTAAATCTCTTAGTGGGCCATCAAACTAAATACAATGGGCCATGAATGATTATCCCCAAAAAATACATGAACACCGACAAAATCAAAGGTTAAATTAGTCATTTTAATGATGATGATGTTTGAGAACAAGACAGACAATCTTCCATTTGGAGAGCTGTCCTTGTTTTTCCAAGTCTTGTGACCTAAGCTTAAGTCACGCGTTTCACGCGCTAAGAAAGAGACGTGGGACTTTCTTTTTTTATTTCTTCGTTTGCTTAACGTAGAAAAACAGCGGCAAAAATGTGGCTTTTTATTCACGGACAGGACAACGACAGCTTGTTTTTCTGGCTTTACTCATGTTATCATTAGGGGCTTGGTTACATATGGCTTGAGCCGAGCCGTTTTGACGAGAAATTGATAAGTAGGGTCTTGTATGATTAATCAACTTTATTACCCTATTTAAGGATTTGTTCCTTTTACCAAACTATCTGTACGTGCCCGTCTGGTACTGCATGTTCTTGTGAACATAGATTGATGAACATTTAAGGTAGTGGCAGCTCAGATTTTACACTTCATATATACTCACTCTGGTCCTTTTTAGTTGTAAAATTTACTATTTGCACGTAATTTAAAAAATCATAAATAAGTAGATTATTTCTACTAATCTATTATTCTTGATATTTTAAGAAATCTATAATTTAATTGTTTATATTTTTCAAGAACAATAATACTATGGGTATAATAGGAAAAATAGTCAATTTTATTTTGATTCTTTAAAGGTGATAAATATTTTGGTCCAAGTAATTATGGTAAGTGGTACAACTAAATAGGATTGGAGGGAGTAATGAATTTTTAGAGTACAGAGTAATAAATAAGTTAGTAAAGCTTGTTATAACTTATAGGAGTTTAATGAGAATTGATTGCCTCTATGATCACTCAATTTTGAGTAATAGACCACCACGGTCACTTATTTTTGTTTTGTCTTTCTATGGTCACTCAACTTTGGGTAATAGGCTACCATGGTCACTTATCTTTGTTTTGTCTTTCTATGGTCACTCAATTTTACCCAGTTAATTCTCATGGTCATCCAGCACAAAACTCTACAAACTTCCGTTAAGTATATGCTGACGTGCCAACTTTATATTTTATGAAAATTACAGAAAAAGAAAAAAAAAACTAAAATCATTTAGGACCAACTCACTTTAAACTCCATCCAGTCTCAGACCGACCCAAGAATTGAATTTAGCATAACATCCTTACTATAAAACAACTTGCTATTTCTTTTTATGTTTCTTTTATCTTTTCCATATTTCATCCTACAAATTATATGTAACAGTTATCGTACCATTGCAAAGTGAAATGAATAAAATAAAGCATCAAATAAAAAGGGAGCATATATTATCTAAAGCAAAATGAAGACATCAAATTATTGTAATATTATTTAACTTCTTCAACAGAAGACATAACCATTTTAACCATATAATTAACTTTTTTACAACATATCCTATCAAACTGCTGTCTATGACTTCTTTCTTCCAAGAGAGCATAACCATTTTAACCAGCAAAACGATATGGTATAGTCAGTTCATTTAACATCAGCTTGAAGCTCTTATCATATCTGCTAAATTGATATCAATGTCAACCATCAAAAACCTATATATAAATAAATGCAGTACTACTTAAACAAACTGTGAAATATCTTAATTAATCAAAAATCTACGCCACTTAAATAAAAATTTCTGCTTACAAAAAGCATAAATGCAGCTAACTCATCAAGCTCAGACGACCAAGTTTAACTCGAATTGGGGCTGGGTGAGAGGAATGAAGTGGGTTGGTGCTAAATGATTTTAGTTTTTTTTTCATTTTCTGTAATTTGCATAAAAAATAAAGTTGTCACGTCGGCATATACTTAACGAAAGTTTGTAGAGTTTTGTGTTGATGACCATGAGAGTTAACTGGGTTAAGTTGAGTGACCATAGAAAGATAAAACAAAGATAAGTGACCATGGTGATCTATTACCCAAAGTTGAGTGACCATTGAAAGACAAAACAAAGATAAGTGACCATGGTAGCCTATTACCCCAAGTTGAGTGACCATAGAGGCAACCAACTCAGTTTAATGAGTATATATCGCTTACAATATTGTAAAAGATAAATTGGAGATCATATTTGATCTCATATAGCGACTATGCAGCTTCTTAAGTTCTAAGCATCAAGGGTTGTGGGATGAATGAGATTATTCGATATAAATCTTAATATTAGGTTAGAATTATGTGAATGAAAAAAAGCTTATATTAGACGGCTTACTTTATAAAAGATTGTATACAAGTATACAACGTGCGTAGATTCGAATTAACCGTACCAGTCAACTACCTAGCACTTATAGGAAATAAAAAGCACACACAACGACCGTCTCAAACTTATAGGAAATAAAAAGGCACGTACAACGAAAATTTCAAATAAACTATTTTTTTGGTACTCGATATTTGGTATCTAAAAAAGGTCCGATTATTCCGCTCCGTATAGGGCTTTATTAGCTCAATTTTCACCACGTCATTTTGATCATCTCATGAGTCTCTCCTCTATAAATATAGCTGTATTTGTCCGATCACGCTAGTGACACGTGGTCGACTACGTGGCAAGATGAGAGAAATTGTCGGAGACAGCATAAAGCGAGAACGAGGTGGAATAGCGTCGATCAATAGAGTGTGATCGGTTGAACTGAATCATGATCGAAAGATTTCGAAGGCAATTTCTGCGTCAGATAAGGATGATTGATCTTATCCCGCTTTTGTCGGACCGAATTTAGTGGAGTCTGTTAAACGTGGGTAACTACAGCTGCGCGACTGGAGAATAAACGTGGGAGAGTGGAGTCCTTCTAGGGTTGGAGACTCCACATTTCTCATCCTATAAATATTCCCCTATTTTCCCATTTGTAATTTTACGTTCTACTAAATAAAGCAACCCCTCTTTTATTTTACTGCCCTATCTCAACCATTACCATCATTATGCCGCCACCATTACAATCATTGTATTAGTGCAAATCACTGCTTGGTTCAACTCTAAAGGAGGACTTTTCTCTTTCAACGAAGCACCAGCCTTAGATCAATCAATACAATAAGCTTTACTGCTTTCATTTATTGATTTATTATTTGTTCTACTGTTTGCTTATTGTTTTCATTGTTTGACGAGTTTGTTTATCATCATCGATCTTATTAATTACTTGTCATCACTTTGATCGTAATACTGGTTTAGGAAGATTACTGTGCAATCCACAAATCATAATTTCATCGTTTTAACTAAGCATATCGTTAGTTAATTCGTATTATCTTATCTATTTCTCATTGTTGTCATCGTAATTCTATCGCAGTATCCTTCGTCGAATTCTAATTTAAATCATCTAATTAATACGAACTAATTTGACAGTTAAAGCACGTGTTGATAAATCAATAGCTGTTTATCTTATTCATAGTTCATTTGTTCGGAATCAGTAAGAATCGATCGTCTGCAACTAGATAGTCGCACCGTCGTAATCGATAAATTTGTTGTTTGTCTTCATTTATTCGATCATATCTGCCTTCAAATCAAACTAGTTATATTGTGTATTGTCGAGTTCGTTGTCATCTGTTCTATCGAATCTGCTGCTTGCACATTATCATTGACATTGTATTTGTTAAATCGATCACTTATCAACATAAATTGCTTATCAACGGATCAAATCAAGATATAAACGGTCGCCTAATGCTCAACTAAATATAAATTTAATTGATAAAATCATGCACCGGGCCCACACACTAGGGCACAACAAATTCGGGGGCCCATCACACGGGCACCCACGCACATATGGGCGTCCACATAAGCTTGGACCTAACTCACACCCCAAAAGCTAGCTCAAAGGGTGGAGGATTGTCCAAAGCTTATATGGGCATCTTGCCCCCTCTCTTTCACCGATGTGGGACTCTTTCCACATTCCAACACCCCCCCGCACGGCCAGCCATACCCACATGGGTGGCACGTGGACCACGTGCTCAAAGGGGGTTCCAACCGGAGACAATCTTTCTGCTCCGGGGCCAGGGTCTTAACCTGGCTCTGATACCATGTAAAACCGAACACACTCACACGAGAGAAATAATATTTTGGTGAAAACTCTTGCTTTCATTGATGAGGGGAGTCCCCTATTTATACAAAAGAAAGGGGAGTCCCCTATTTATACAAAAGAAACCTAGAGAAAACCTAACCCTAAACCTAACTTAGGGACCAAGTAAACCTAACGGGCTTGGCCCACTATACAATTTACATTACTAATCTATTTACCAAACTCTATTTACAATACCCCCCTCAAGTTGGAGCGTGAGGGTTCCTTATGCCCAACTTGTTAAGGAAGAATTCGAACTGGGCGCGTCCCAGCGCTTTCGTAAAAATATCAGCAAGTTGCGTGGTCGTAGGCACATAGCTGGGACGAATGACTCCTCCGATGATTTCATTCCGAACAAAATGACAGTCGACCTCGATATGTTTAGTGCGTTCGTGAAAGACTGGATTCCGAGCAATATGTAACGCAGCTTGACTGTCACACTTCAAATTCATCGGAGAATCGTGATCAATTCCAAGGTTCCATAAAATCCCTTTCAACCACTTCAATTCACACACAGTCATCGCCATCGATCTATATTCTGCCTCAGCGGAGGACCTCGACACGATCTGTTGCTTCTTCGTTCTCCAAGATATCGGTGAGTCCCCTAATGACACATACCAACCTGTCAACGATCGACGTGTCAACGGACAGCCTGCCCAATCAGAATCACACCACCCGTGCAACCTCAGATCACACTGAGAATGAAATACAATGCCTTGTCCCGGACAGCCTTTCAAATAGCGAACAACCCTGAGTGCCGCTTCCATATGCTCAATACGGGGACTCTGCATGAATTGCGACAACACATGCACACTATAGGACAAATCTGGTCGTGTAAAACACAAGTAAATTAATCTTCCAACCAGTCGCCGATAGCGTTCAGGATCTTTGATAAAGCGACCAGTCGCAAGTGCCAAGCGATGGTTTTGTTCTATCGGTGTACCAACCGGTTTTGCCCCCAACAAGCCTGTTTCGGATATGATATCCAATGCATACTTCCTCTGACACAGGAAGATTCCTTTCGGAGCCCTTGCCACTTCAACTCCCAAGAAGTATTTCAAGGCACCTAAATCCTTCATATGGAAACATTTCGAGAGATATAACTTAAAAATTCGAATTGCCTTCGAATCATTACCAGATATAATCAGATCATCCACATAGACAAGCACATTTAAATGCACATTTCCCTTCTTCATCGTAAATAATGAGTAATCCGAATATGATTGTCGAAACCCATATCGCTTAAGTGCAGCAGACAACTTCGCAAACCAACATCGGGGAGCTTGTTTTAATCCATACAATGATTTTCGAAGGCGACACACAGCTCCTCTCCCCGTCATGCGATGTCCCGGAGGCAATTTCATATATACTTCCTCGTGAAGATTACCATGCAAAAATGCATTGTGCACATCCATCTGATGCAATTCCCAATTTTTGGCAGCTACTACGGCCAGAAAAACTCGGACAGTCACCATCTTTGCAACCGGTGCAAATGTCTCCGTATAATCAACCCCTTCGATTTGGTGATTTCCAAAAATCACCAATCTTGCTTTGTACCTTTCTATAGTTCCATCGGAGTTGTACTTTATCTTGTATACCCATCGACACCCGAGGGCCTTCTTCCCGGTAGGCAAGCGAACTATCTCCCAGGTTCTGTTCGCTTCCAATGCCTTCAATTCTTCCCCCATGGCTGTTCTCCATTTGTCACTTTTCACCGCCTCCGAATAGGAGGTAGGCTCATGTCCTTGCGTTATAGCTGCAAGAAAACTCACATGTTTCGAAGAGAAATTATCACAATTGACATAGTGTGCTAGAGGATAGGGCTTACCAGAGGGTTGTTGAGAAACAGATGAACAAGCAGACTTTCGAACACAGGACGATACCCGGTGACTCATCTTTTGGACAGTATTAGTAACAAAGTCTCTCAGTAAGATATTCTCTTTCTTAGTTCGTTTTCCCCGACCCAACTCTTCGGGTTCAACTTCGGGAACAACCTCAGGTTCAGCTTCCGGAGTCACCTCTTCGGGTTCAATCACCGGAGTCACGACTTCGGGTTCAACACCCCCCCTTCCTTGCACACTCTCCTCTTCCTCCTCCAATGCAACGGTGACAGAAGCCGTATCTTGTGTCCGTTTTTCGGCATCAGTCTCCTTGGAGGCGAATGGAAATTCCTTTTCGTAAAACACCACATCCCTCGAGAACACAAACTCCTTTGTCTCCAAATCATACATTTTCCACGCTTTCTTCCCATTTGGATAACCCAAAAACACACATCGACGACTCCTACTTTCAAACTTGTCACTTGTTCGTCCTTGATTACGAGCATAACATAAGCAACCGAACACCCTCAAATGATCATAATTCGGTGTCACACCCATCAAGATATCGTAAGGTGTCTTCCCATTCAACAACTTAGTGGGTGTCCGGTTAATCAAATAACAGGCCGTCATCACACATTCTCCCCAGAAGTCAATCGGTAAATTAGCTTGAAAACGTAGCGCCCGTGCCACGTTTAAGATATGTCTATGTTTCCGTTCAACTCTACCATTTTGCTGGGGTGTCCCCACACACGAAGTTTGGAACAAGATTCCTTGTTCGAGAAAATACCCTTTCAGACTTACAAATTCAGTTCCATTATCACTTCGAACGCACTTAACCCGTTTATTGAATTGTCTCTCCACCATGGCAAAGAAACCCTTCAATTTTTGTCCGACCTCTTTCTTATCAACTAATAGGAACACCCATACTCCTCGTGAACAATCATCAACAATAGTCAAAAAATATGATGCACCACACGAAGACTCAGTTCTATAAGGACCCCACAAGTCACAGTGAACTAAATCAAAAGGTTCAGCAGCTTTATTATTACTCGAAGGAAATACATTTTTAGTTTGTTTTGCCCTAAGGCATACATCACATGCTTTTTCTTCTAAGCTACCTTTCCCACTATCTTCTAAGACTGAAAGAGATTTTGTTATTTGCATCGAAGGATGTCCCAACCTTTGATGCCATAAGTCTACCACATCGACCTTCACAGCTTTCACCACGGGTATCGTCCGAAGGAAGTAGAGTCCGTTCTTTTGTTCACCCGCTCCAATCAACTTCCCCGTAGCCCGGTCCTGCATAACACACAAATCATTAGTGAAATTTACATTGCAACCAACTTGATTAATTAATTGAGACACAGAAATCAAGTTGCAAGTCATTTCGGGCACGTATAACACTCCGTGAAGAACCATGTCTTCGTTAAATCTGATGGATCCTTCCTGAGTCGCCATCGTACTGCTTCCGTTCGGTAAACCTACCGGACACTTTGGTATTGTTCGTAAATTCTCCAAAATACTTATCTGACCGGTCATGTGATTTGACGCCCTCGTGTCAATAATCCATGAAGGATGAGTTTTCTTACCGATCGATGGTTCACTTGTGCTTGCCTTCTCCTTTTTCAACAAATCGAACAGCATCTGCAACTGATCACCTGTTATTCCGGACAGGTTAGTCTGTCCGGGCACACTCATGTGTCCGTTTTCTCCATTCTCGAGCTCAGCTTGAGCAGCATTTGCTCGATTATTGCCACGTCCCCGACCAGCATTTGAACCAAACTGTTGATGTCCACGACCTCTTCCACCTTTGTTACCTTCAGCTCTTCCTCTACCACGTCCTCCATTCGAAGTGCCTTGCTTCGGATAATGCACCCACCCCTCCGGATAGCCAATGACTTCATAGCAGCGTTCCGGAGGATGTCCTCCTCGATCACACAAGTGACACTCCTTATAGCCTGTCTTCGGCGGTTGTGATCGTTGTGCAGCAAACGCCGTCACCTCCCCTCGTTCTTCCTGAGTTCGTGCCATCCCTTTGACCCGTTCATCTTGGATTACCTTTTGGTAGACTTGATTCATCGATGGCAACGGCTCCTGAGCCAAGAGATTGGAACGGACAGTTCCATAAAGGCTTTCATCCAGGCCCATAAGGAATAAGTGAACCCTATCTTCTTCCCTTTTCTTCTCTAGTGCAACCGTTAGGTTGCAAGTGCAGTTTCCACACGAGCAAGTTGGAAATTTATCACAATTTCCTAGTTCTTCCCACAACATAGCCAGTTTTCCATAGTAAGCAGCAACAGTTAATCCCTTTTGCTTACAACCGGCCAAAGCCGCTTTTAATTCCTGAATCCGAGGTCCGTTTCCCACGGAGAAACGTTCTCGAATACTCTCCCACAGATCTTTCGCTACTTCCATGTGCGATATGGTGGTCCGAAGAGTAGGCTCGATCGAATTCCTAATCCACGACACCAGAAGAGAATTGATAGTCCACCAATCCTCATAATCGATCGACTTTTCATCGGGCATCTTGATCGATCCGTCAACAAAACCAAACTTCTTCCTTGCACGCAGCGCCGTTCTAACCGACCGCGCCCATTCCTCATAGTTTTCACTGGTCAACTGGACCTGTGTGATAATCAAACCAGGATTATCATTCGAAGTGATATCGTACGGTGAGATTGTCTTCCGAAGTGATATCGTACGGTGAGATTGTCTTCCGAAGTGATATCGTACGGTGAGATTGTCTTCCGTGGTGATATCGTACGGTGAGATTGTCTTCCGTGTGGCTGCAACATCACCTTTTGGAGCCTCCATTACTTTTCTACTTGAAGAGTTTCACGATGGCTCTGATACCATGATAAAATCATGCACCGGGCCCACACACTAGAGCACAACAAATTCGGGGGCCCACACACTAGAGCACAACAAATTCGGGGGCCCATCACACGGGCACCCACGCTTATATGGGCGTCCACATAAGCTTGGACCTAACTCACACCCCAAAAGCTAGCTCAAAGGGTGGAGGATTGTCCAAAGCTTATATGGGCATCTTGCCCCCTCTCTTTCACCGATGTGGGACTCTTTCCACATTCCAACAAATTGTAATGTCTGAAATCAGTTTTTAGAATATACAATAGCATAACCGATTCTTTGTGCCTTGGATGTAACTCCCCCGTAAACTCCCAAAGCAGTATCATTCTTGCTTTACGTTAATAGAGTAATATATATTTTTTAATAGTAGTAACTTAAATTATGAATCAGAATCAATTCTAAACTCCCCACTCCTCGAACACCTCTGGAAGGATATGCTTCTTAGCATTTATTGTCTGACAATTGATTGGGATTTTATATGCTGTCTAACAAGCAAGGTATTTCAGCCAAGATCAATCGAAGTGTGCAAGAAATTAAAGATATCAGGTTACCTGAAAAAGACAACAGTGTTAAAAAGAAAGAAAAGGGGAGCAGCTGAAAGGTTTCATAATTATAGTAAAACAGAGTTTTCATCATTTTCATGCTGCAAAATCTTGAATTAGTGTTGATTTTTTTTTTTTTTTTTTTTTTTTTGGTTTCTATAGAAGAAGTTAATGTTTGAAATAACAAAATATGAGTAGTAGATTATTATATCATATTTGATGAAATAGAAATTTATAAATAAGAAAAGCGGAAATTTTGTTGCATAACAAAAATTTTGTTAAAATTGTTGATCCTTTCAAGTTATCATTTCAAACAAAAGATGCCGTTTTCGTAATAATGACTAAATGGTCGAATATTTATACTAATTCTTTTTGGTTAGAGCTGGATATATTGGATGTTAGAAGTAATGGTCTGGAAACTTATTATCAAAGGTCAATACAAGTTGGAAAATTTTTGTTTACTTTTTGCGTTTACAAATACTAATCACTTTCTTAATTTATACGGTGTCATTGATTGGAAAAGTAAAGTGATAGCGCAAATGTACAATTTTACAGAACTGAGAGTTCCTTAACAATTTTCATATTACAACATTCACATGTAAATCTTGCTCTAATAACGTAATAATTGCTCTGCCGACAATAAATAACAAATCATAAAGGAAAAGAATAATGTGGCATTACATATATGTAGTTTGGAAAGACTTCCTATTCGAAGATCCCTTTTAGAAGGTTCAACGCTACAACTTGCACAATAAAAGCAGAATATTTAGCCAATAAACCCCACGTAAAGATGGGCAAATATAATGTTGGTATTAAATTTGTTTGCAACATGTGGTCAAGATGGGCTGCTTCAATTCATTAAGCAGACCTTTGGTTTCTTGGAGATTCTAATTAAAAGCTGTCTGATTTGATAAATCTTAAAAATGACGTGCATGATTTGCAACTTTTTTATACGAATTATGCTGTCTATAACCCAATATTCAGTTGGTACTAGTACCATTACATATCATATTATGTACATTCAGTCAACACATATTTTAATCGTTATTGCTGAACTAAAGGTGCAGAGACTTATTAATTAATAAAGAAAAAAGAAGAAAGAACTCCCTCAAAATGAACACATCAACCCATTACATTGTTTCACTCCCAAGTAATTTTCGGTTAATATAACCTTCGTGGCTCCAAGAATAGTGAGTTTAACAAAATCTAGTGTTTCAGAGTCGGATCTTATACATGCATAAAAAATAAGTGTAAACAGAGGTAGATACATTATATTATAAAAATTAACCTCTTAACTCAAAATTCATATTGTCTAAATTTTGAACCTGCCACCATGTAACTGAAAACCCACATTAATGATCCTCAATAGTGGAGGGCCAAAGCAAATTTTCGATCAATTAGTGAGTTTTATGGCGTGATGTGGTGGTCACTGGTTGTTGAAGAGATGGTGTATAGTAGACGATAATTTTGATCTGATGCTGATGGAAGAATGGATGGTGGAGCACTCGTAGCGGACTTTGTTGGTGGAGGTACACTTTTTTTTTTCTTTTTTATTTTTTTGAGGAAAACTGAAATCAACAAAATTAAAAGTCTCGATTGGCCTAGGAGAAATTTAGCGGGTGTGTGAGGTGGATTGGTAAAAATAAAAATGACTTGACATATTTTATATGATGTGGATAATAAAATTAACACGATTGAAAATCACGTAAGGTCGGACCGATTGAAAATTCAGATAGTGTTTACAAGCATTTTTAGATATATAGATGAAATCTTGTAAGATTAAGGAGTCGGGAACACAATTTCATGTTACGTCTAATGCCTATTTGGTTAATCAGACCAACTTTAATATGTGAACTTACAACAAGTTTAGACATCAAGAAAATGCAGCACTAAACAAAAAGAAAGAAAATAGAGAGAGAGAAACAAGAAGCACAAGCAAAACAACTAAGCAAATTGAAGAGGGGGGTATTGGCTTAAAAGTGAAATGAAAGTGCAGCTAAGCCACACCGTCAAAGCCGCGAATGCAATGAATATTGACAATCGCGACTAGTCGCGTGGCCCCCACTTTACAGGCTGTCTCGACTCCCACCTAAACAACCAAACCCCCTTACCTCTTATTATGGAGGGAACCATAAAGTTAAGGGAATTCCACTTAATCTGACTTCACCTTTTCATTTCTCCACCTGCCAACCCCTACCCCTCCTTCCTCACCATCTTTTTTAACCTTCAAGCAAACTAACTAAATTACCCACATCTTCTCCTTCTAGAATTAAATTATTTAACTAATAATAACATAATTACTCACCTTATTTTGTATTCCATAGTTAATGTAAGTAATAATAATTGCTATTTCATATCACTTACAAATCATTTGAGTATCTTGACTTGACACTATAGGTGTCATATAGAGGTTCAAACGCTAGATTTAGACGTTATTTTTGGATAGCAATTGTCTAAATGCCAATCTATGACTGTGACAATAGACTCAATACCACTTTTTACTAAGAAGGCCTAATACTTTTCAATCTTAAACAAATTGGATTAGCTATATATTGTATATCATTATCACATTTATTTCGTTATTCAATAATTTAATTTAGATTCTCTATTATTAGAAATTCTCTACGTACTCTATTAATATATAAATCAGAAACAAAACTAAAATACGACTGGCGACAAACATTTAACCTAATATAAACTCACCTAACATAACCATTTTGTATTAAAGAACTACATAATGAATTTACACAATTATATATAGCACTTAAACTATCAATCCAACAAATAACTAAAACTGAATTGCAAACCTAAAAGAAATAACAATTCTCCTCTACAAAGAAAGACCAGAGAGGAAGTGTATTTTGACTTTCCATCCAACACTCTATAAGTGCGCTGTGGATGTGAGAGCTCCAGCCAACAGGGCTGTGGGAAAATATGCAGTGGTACTCAACCCTACTCTGACCACTGACATTGAAATGAATACTGTGGTAAACCCTAACCCTAATGTTGATATGAATAGAGAAACTAATACCATAATTTGGAATGTTAGAGGTGCTCATAATCCTGACTTTCGTAGGCATTTTGGAGCTATTTTAGAAACTTATAAACCTGTGGTTGTAGCTCTACTCGAAACTAAAATGGATGATTACCATGATATGCGTGCTAAATTTGACTTCACTGACTATGCTAAGGTTCCAGCGGAGGGTCAATCAGGAGGTATTGTTCTACTCTGGAAAAATGATTTGGTTAGTGTCAATGATATTCAGATTAGGGATAATGAACTACATGCAATGATCAAGGTCAGTCTTCCTACCCTTAACTATTCTTGGCTTTTTTCTATTATTTATGCTAGCACTTGTAATTCTAATAGGCAAATATTATGGAATGATTTATCTAACATTTTTGATAATTATAAGGGCCCCTGGATGGTAGGGGGGATTTTAATCAAGTCTTGGCTCAGAATGAAAAATGGGGTGGTCGTCCCATTAGCTATTTGAATGCTGAAAAATTTAGAAAGTGCCTGATTCTTGAAAGGCTCGATAGGTGTCTAGCTAATCACGACTGGATCACTTTGTTTAAAAATGCCTCGATTGTCCACTTACCTAAAACTTATTCCGATCATCACCCAATGCTTATTAGTTTAGATAGGAATTTATGTTCTAACACTGCCAAGCCTTTCAGGCTAGAGACGATATGGTTATCTCATCCGGAATTTACTAATATAGTAGCTAATGCTCGGATAAATCGCAATCTTCATGAGGCCACTGAAATTTTTGAAAAGGAAGTTAGAATTTGGAATAGGAATGTGTTTGATAACATTTTCAGAAAGAAAAATAAAACTCTAGCTCGTCTAAATGGTATTCAAAACTCTCAATATTATTCCACGAGCCTTTTTCTTCAAAGATTGGAAAAACAGTTACTTTTGGATTACGATAACATTTTAAAACAGGAAGAAGAGTTTTGGAGGCTTAAATCCAGAATCAATTGGTTAAATTTTGGGGATGCTAACACGAAATTCTTCCACATTGCAACCCTAAATCGTAGAAGACGTAATAGAATTACGCATTTTCAAGATGAGGCAGGCAATTTAATTTTTGATCCTATTAATATTATGGCTCATGTGAAATCCTTTTTTGAAAACTTATATTCCTCAAATCATGAGTCCGGTAAAGTGTTAGCCTTAGAAGATAATGAAATGTGGTACACTGGTACTGATCTCTCCAATCTAGATAGGCCTCTTCTTGACATTGAGATTACAAATGCGATTTTCTCTTTTAAGCCATATAAGGCTCCTGGCCCTAATGGTTTACACCCTATTTTTCTATCAAAAACACGGGGACATCGTGGGAGATTCTGCAAAATCCTTTTGTCGTCATGTTTTTTCAACTTGTGTTATCCCTGATCATGCCATACTACTTACTTATGCGTTATTCCTAAGATAAAAAAGGCAGTTAATCTTAAGAATTTCAGACCTATAGGATTATGTAACACAATTTATAAGATTATAACTAAGATTATTGCTAATCCAATAAAGTCCCACTTAGATACCCTAATTCATCCCACTCAGGGTAGTTTTATTAAAAATAGAAGGGCATCTGACAATGCCATCATCATTCAGGAAATTTTGAATAAATTTAATGCTATGAAGGGTACTAAGGAAAATATGATTATCAAAATAGATATAGAAAAAGCCTTCGATAGACTTGAATGAGATTTTATTCGCACAATGTTGGCATTTTTTAAATTCCCCAATAAAATCTCGAAGCTAATTTTATCTTGTATCACATCCTCTACAATATATGTGTTGATTAATGGTGCTAAGACCCCTTACTTCTCTCCTCTAGAGGAATTAGGCAAGGTGACCCCATGTCACCTTTTTATCTTATGCCTAGAACTCCTATCCATTTACATAGATAATAGAGTAGGGACAAACCTTTGGGAATCTTTAAAAAGCTCTCCTCTAGGTCATGAACTTTCCCATGTGTTCTTCGCTGATGATCTCACTCGATTCGCTAAGGCCAGTGAGAAATCAGCTAATACTATCAAAGCTACTATTGATTTATTTTGTGAAATATGAGGGAAAAAGGTTAATTCTTTAAAATTTAAATTTATTCACTCCTCCAATGTCAAACCTCATGCAGCCTCTATCATTATAATATCCTTGATATTCCAATAGGTAAATCTTTTGGAAAATATCTAGAATTCCATATTCTTAACCACAAGCCTAGACATACTGATTATAACTTTGTTATGGATAATCTCAATTCTAGATTAGCTCGTTGGAAATTAAATTTCCTTAATATAGCAGGTCGCACAACCTTGATCAAGTCTACTCTAAACTCAATTCCTAACCACATCATGCAATTCCATCATCTACCTGCCAAAACTCTTAATGTTATCGATAAAATTCAAAGGAATTTCTTGTGGGGTACGATGGAGCATAGAAAAAATTACATTTGATATCGTGGGACAATGTAACTAAACCTAAGCATCTAGGGGGTCTTAGCATTACCAAGGCTGCTGACAAAAACTTAGCCATGATCACCAGCCTTACTTGGAGATTACTTACAAATCCAAATGCGTTATGGTCCAAAGTTATTAGCAATAGATATATTAACAAGACTCCTACTAAATCTAGTTCTTTTATTTGGAAGAGCATTAAAAATGGACTTTCTCTTTGCCTTAACAATGTCCATTGGATCGTAGGCAGTGGTCGAAATGTCTCCTTGTGGGAACATCGATGGCTCCCTAATAGACTAAGCTTGAGAAGCCAAATACAAGGCCCACTCTCACTAAATGATCTTAGCTTGAAAGTTTCTGACTTGTTCCTTAATCAACACTGGGATTTTTCTAATCTTTCTTTTGAGCTCCCTGACAACATTAGAGCTCTATTTCATAATTCTAAACCTATGATGACTGATAATACTATTGACCATCCTATTTGGGGTCCATGCTCCAATGGTATTTTTTCTACTCGCTCCACTTATGCTTTAATGGGTCAACAAATTGATAATAGTCAAAACTTCAAATGGATTTGGGATATCGACATGCTTAACAAAATTAAGTTCTTTCTCTGGCAGTGTCTTCATAATCGACTACCTACTAGGAATTACCTTAGTAGGATTGGTATTCATATAGACCCAATGTGCCCTATTTGTAAAAATATTATTGAGGACCAGTTACATATTTTTATAAAATGCCCCATAGCTGTTAAATTCTGGAGAGAGGGGTCTATTAATACAGCCTCTATTGATAACTAAAATTGGCTCACTAGTTTAAGAGATATGCCTAATACTCCTATGAATAGATATTATTCGTGGATAGAATTCTTGTCCTTTGCCCTTTGGAACCTATAGTTAAATCGTAACAATAATAACGTGAATAATATGGACAATGCCCTTACCTTTGGTAAGATACACAATCGAACCCTAGGATACAAGTTTCTGACTTCAAATGAACCTCGTAGGGTTATTCGTCAATCTATCAAAGTTTGATGGCTTCCACCACCTCAGACTATAATTAAACTTAATATAGATGGTGCCTTTAACCCTAATGGTCCTAAAGCTAGTATAGGAGGTGTGTTTCGAAACTCTAAAGGGGATTGGATAGTAGGGTTCCATAAACAAGTTCCTGGATTAAATCACACGCACGTTGAACTTCTTAGTCTTCACCAAGGATTGCTAATAGCTCTTGATCGAAATTTCCAACCTTTAGAAATAGAGACCGATTCAACTGAAGTGATTCATCTATTAGCCAACCCTACTCCTACTTATATCTCTATTATTCAATCTTGCAGGTCACTGATGTCCAGGCTTCAAATGCCGCTAATAAGACATAACTTTCGGCAAGGCAATAAGGTTGCCCATCTTATGGCAAAAGGGGCTCCCTCAACATCCAATCTAACCACCATCCATCAATATGCAGTGCCACCTTGCTTCGTTTACAAAAATTTCATGGAAGACAAGGAGGGTACAAGTTTTATGATCACCTCTTCGGATAGTATTTGTCGTCATCTAGCATCCTTAGAAAATTTGAATGCGCTTAATGCCATTCCGCTGTTTAATGTTAATTCTACAAATTATGTCATTGATCCCTTGGGGATCTGTATGAACACTCTATGTAATCCGCCTTAACTACTATTAATATAATATAGTGTTTTAACCAAAAAAAAAAAAACTAAAACTGAATTGTCCAGCTTGGAAGCATTTCTATTTGCATAATAACTTAAAACCCAGAGTTCCAAATTCCAACTGTCCAAACAAAAAATGTTGAGTAATACATTAATACATTACTTTATGTAGGTTTTCACTTGAATCCAAAGTTTTCCAAAATTCCAAATACACATGAGTGACAGAACATAGAAGCAAAATATATACTAGAAGAAAATAACCCTTGACCCTCCACCAGTATTCCCAATACTTTATTATTCCACCAAACAACTACTACTATACACTTTCCTCTTTACTACTATCAAAAAGAGGACACTACAACACACTCTAAAACCAACATAACACGTTGTTCTACCGACACTCCATAAAACTCTCCCATTTTAGAAAGAGAGAGAAATAAAAACAAGCTCATTTTAGAAAGAGAAACCTCAAAGTCTATTTGCCATGGATTTTCAGATCTATGGCCTGTTCATTGGTATACTAGTTTGTTCAATGAGTGTTGTTCCTACATTACAACAAAAACCAACAAACAATGCAACACAACAAATCAATTCAAACTCCATTCTTGTTGCTCTTTTGGATTCTCATTATACTGAGTTATCTGAGTTAGTTGAAAAAGCTCTTTTGCTTTCAACACTTGAACAAGCTGTTTCTAAACATAACATTACTATCTTCGCTCCAAGAAATGAAGCCCTGGAACGTGACTTAGACCCTGAATTCAAGCGTTTCTTGCTTGAACCTGGCAACTTAAAGTCACTACAAGATCTTTTACTGTTTCATATGATTCCATCCCGCATTAGTTCCAAGAACTGGAAAGCGCGTGGGCAACACGCGACATTGTATGCTGGATATGAGGATGTGCTAGATATTGCAATGAAGGAAGGAGACAAGATGGTTAGCAATGCAAAGGTTGTTAAACAAGATGATATTGTCAAACCTGATGGAGTTATTCATGGGATTGAGCGCGTGTTGATACCTAAATCAGTTCAACAAGATTTTAATACCCGGAGAAGTCTCCGGTCAATCTCCGCGGTATTACCTGAAGGGGCACCTGAAGTTGACCCGAGAACTCACCGGTTGAAGAAACCTGCGCCAGCTGTTCCTGCTGGCGCCCCACCGGTTTTGCCGGTGTATGATGCACTGGCGCCTGGGCCATCATTGGCTCCTGCGCCAGCTCCTGGTCCTGGGGGACCTCACCATCATTTTGATGGTGAGAGTCAAGTAAAAGATTTTATTCAAACTCTCCTACATTATGGAGGGTACAATGAATTAGCTGACATTCTTGTCAATTTAACATCATTAGCAACAGAAATGGGAAAATTAGTTTCTGAAGGTTATGTGTTAACTGTTCTGGCGCCCAACGATGAGGCTATGGCTAAGCTGACAACTGATCAGCTTAGCGAGCCTGGGGCGCCAGAACAAATAATGTATTATCATTTGATACCGGAGTATCAAACGGAAGAAAGTATGTATAATGCTGTAAGGAGATTTGGGAAAGTGAAGTATGATAGTTTGAGGTTACCACATAAAGTTGTTGCTGAAGAAGCTGATGGTTCAGTGAAATTTGGACAAGGTGAAGGGTCAGCTTATTTGTTTGATCCTGATATTTACACTGATGGAAGGATCTCTGTACAAGGAATTGATGGTGTTCTGTTCCCTATTGAGGAAATTAAGGTTGCTCCTGTAGCTGCCTCTGTTGCTAAGGTTGTTGCAAAGCCAAGAAGAGGTATAATTCTAGCCTTGTTTTAACAATTTATTTTTTGTTAGATTAATGTAGTTTTAGTTATTTAATTCAATTCATTTGATTGGTTAGCTATGATCGAATTATCCTAGAACTAGAAAATTTAATTATGTATACTGTGGATGGTTATGTGAATATCATGGTGTAGTTGTTGATATATTTCTCTGTGGATAATTATGGATGTCCTGATTCTTGAGAAAATGGCTGAAAATCAGAATTAATGAGTTTGTTTTGCTCTTTTGATGTTAAAAATGTGCCTTTTCCATGAGTTCTGATAATTATCACAAAATTCTGCTTGATAATTATTGATTATGTAGAGTCTTGACTCTTAAGATATGTATTTAAGGAGGTTTTTGCTTTTGAATTCTAGTGATTTCACAAATTACTGCTTAATTTTATTGATTGTTCAAGTATGTAGTTCTTGATTCTGTAAAGAGATGGCTGAAAATGTTGATAGATTAGGTTCTTAATTGTGCTTTCTTAGTAATTCTAGTGATTATGACAAATTAAGGTTTAGTTGATTTTTGATGGTTGGTAAAAAGGAATCATGGCATTAGGCCATTCTTGAGGCCACTGGAAGCCAGCTTTTTATGGTGAATACTTGCACTTAGAACCTAAGCTACGTATCTAACTTTTGCACATGATTGAACATGTCATTTTTGCACAAGTATTAAATATATTTCCTTAATGTTGAGGGAGTCTCAATTGCTTTACAAAGTTCTAATAATTAGGTAGTCTATGTGAGTTAAGATTTCATTGTCATCATCTCCTATTGATTAATTAGTTATTATTACTTTCATTACAAGAAGCCACAGATTGTTGACATGGCAAGTTAGTATGAATACTGTTTGTTCAGAAACTGACAAATAGTTTGAGAAATTAGTAGGTATAGATTAACTGTCGGTGAGCCAAAACAAAAAAGGAGCAAAAAGGGGGTGAGGTGAGAGTTGGTTTTTCCTTGATGTAAAACTTATCCAAGAACCATTTGATGAAGTTAGCTTTTGTTAGGGAACTTTAGTAGTTGAATTATTAGGAGGAAAATATTAGTGTATCCTTAGTTATTAGGTCAATTTTGAGTGCCCTTTGAGTATTGACCTACAGTGAGACATAATGCACAGCGGTGGCCTAGTAGATGTCAATTATGCAAGGCTAGGCTTTGAATCCCGACATAAACACTAAAAAATACATGGTGATTGCTCTTTGTTGGCTAAATCTTAGTGGATAGAATTACTCGTGCTTGTCGCAAGTGGTAAGTATTTAGTAGAATTGGTCGAGGCAAGCGTAGGTTGATCCAGTGTGACAAAATGTTAAAATTCCATTTCAGCACCTGTGAAACATAGCTGTACTCAATGATTATTCCAAACTTGATTGTAGAGACATCAAGACCAGCCTGTTTGTTGACTAAAACTAGCCCCACCTGCTCTTTTTATTTTTCCTTTAACTTTCATTATCAGCTGTCATGAATTGTTATCTCATAGTTTAACATAAGATTTATAAAGTTGACATTAACATTCACTTCATTCTATCAATTTTCAACCTTTACTTATTAGTCATATTCCTTGTTTAGTTGGCTTACACACTCTCTTTCTCTTTGCAGGAAAGTTGATGGAAGTAGCATGTAATATGCTGGGGTCATATGCTTTTAGTAGTTGTCATTAAATTTGTATACTGAGGACTTCTGAAGATAAAGATATGAAAGAAAGAATGGTGAGTGTCACAAATTTGTGTATGAATTTTGATTTAGTCTACTTTAGAAAATAATGGGGGCCAAAAAAAAAAAAAAAACTTATAGTATTTCTGAATAAAATGCAGTTTTTAGGAGGGCTTTGTTGATGGTGATCATCATAAACATAAAAGGGAGGAGAAGTGGTTTGATTGAAGTAGAATTTGGAGCGAATCTTCAGCCCCCTCCTTCCAAAAAGAAGAGAAGGGAGAATATCTTTTGTCTTATTTTGTTATAAATACTGTAATTACCTATCAATTTTTTCATTTGTATTTAAGTTTGTTCCACCGACAGTTTGTATCAGAAATGTACCCCCAGAAGGAAAAAAATAATAATTCTGCAAGAGCATCATCTTTTTTGTATCCTTTTTATCACGGGTGGTGTGTTTAGTTTTGGCCTTTTTGTGAATTAACTATACCTTTTACATAATTAATGCGTTTTGTATTTTAGTGTGTGGGCTCTGAAGAGAAGATACTTAAAACAAGAGTCCTTTTGAGTGATGGTATGGACTATATATGGAGTGGAGGAGGTAGTGCTGGTTGGGTGCGTTATCTTTCATGATGAAGTCAACATAGGTTTACATCAAGTAAAAGAAATACATTAATATTATCAATTATTATCATGTAAAATGCTTTACGTCTGCGTTTAATATATTTGCTACTCAAAAAGTCCACTAACTAACAAAGCAAATCACCCATTTTACTGAAAATACAGAAATCTTCACTTAGTTTCTTCTATTCTATATGGGTGTTAAACTGTTCTATTTGTTTACTTGAAGAGTTTTGGTTTCCCACCCGGCGTTAGCGTTGTAGTCCAGACTAGTTTACATTTATGCCGTGTAAGGGTCAGTAGCGGAGCCACATAATTGAACCCCTTTGTGGACAAATTACACTGTAATTTAGATAAAGATAGTATTTTTATGGCATATATAAGCTATTGAACTCCCTTAAAAAGTTAAAAAATTATAGTAAAGTGGCAAAGGGGTTCAAAAATAGCTTTGGATTATAGATTCAAATTCAAGATGTGACATTTTTGAAAAGGTGAAGAGGTCATATCGATCGTATCACAACCTTTGGTGTAATCAAGAGTTAGATGTACTCGTGTAAAGTTACAAATTGTAACCATCTCAATCACCTGAGAAACTATATGTACTCGTGTGAAGTTACAAATTGTAACCATCTCAATCACCTGAGAAACTATCGATTCAATTAGCATCGAGGGTCTTGAGTTGAATGGCTATTCTTAGCAATAATTGAACATAACTGTGGCGTATTCTAGAACCTGGAAAAAGTGAAGGTTTAGAACTTAATTACACCAATAGAAAGGGATATATGTGCAAAAAAGGTTGGGAAATTGTGTAGCTTATTAAAAATTAGTATGGATACAACATTGCAAAGAAAGAGAAGTATATGAATAATTGGAATAAAACAAGGGGCCGGCAATTTGTTTGTTAGGAAATCTATTTTATGATGTATGTGCATGCAATATGCTCCCTTTATTGGTGATTAGGCTAATGATTTTTCATATCAAAGGGAAAGTGAGCTGGCCTATTATTATGAATTATTACTTGTAAATGTAAAATAATGCAATTGAACACCACCCCCTCTCTATCATATACTATATCATGATTTGCGGTATGTATTCGTTTTCATAGGAAGATGTATTCGTTTGCCGAAAATAAAAAGAAATATTAACTCGAGTTAATTGAAGTCAACAATAACTCACAGCAAATATAAAATTACCAGCTAATCAACTTGAATCTATAGTCACTCACACTCAAATTGACCCTACACATTTATCTTTAATTGACATGAAAGGAGAAGTAGTTCAAAGATACTACTATAAGGGGATTGTTATGCCAAACATTTCATCATTTCATGTGCCTTAGGAATGTTCCGCGGATCTTAGAGCACCAAAATACTATTAAATTATTATAATTCAATGTGCATACTTTCTTGCTACATACTTACATGATATATATATATATATATATACACACACACACACATCAAAATGAAATATCAAATACTCCATCTGATAGACAAGTTTCGAGAGAGAGATCTAACTTTGTAGCCATTACTTCAGGTTGCCTCTACACTACTACTATCTTTTTAGGTTCTTTTTACCATTAACAGTCGATTTAATTAATTGTGGTCAAAACTAAAGAAAGTTGACTATTACTAATTACTAGTACAATATTATTTTGAATGGGTGGAGCATAAAAGGGGGATAAATTGGTGAAAATGTAAGTTAAAGTTTGCACCTTATTTATTTATTTAATTATTTATATGCTTTGCAAGTACAAACATCCCTAAAAGGATGTGGTGCAATGAATAAAATCCTTCCACTCATAACTAAAGATCTCAAGTTCGTGCCTTAAGAGTGGAGATATTTAAGTATTTTCCCTTAGCTACCAGAAGTAAATTTGGATTAATCGAACCAATGAGTTTTTAATACCACATAATTATACCAAAAAAATAAAAAAAAAAGTACAAACATATTGTGATCATTGAAATGTTGCCAGTGTTGCTTTGAGATTGATTTGCATACATGTTAGAAATTCCTCCCCCAAGCTTTTGATTACTAGACCAGGTAGTTAAGGTGAGAAAATGAATCTCAATATCTTAGACTCTTGTTAACTAAGCGCTCATTTAAGTCTTGTTTAACTTTAACGAAATTTGGGATCAATTTTATCATGACGTACAAATGTTCCAACACGACCGCAACTTGCTTTGGATTGAATAATAATAGTAGTTGCTCTGTCTTACTATCACCAGGCTAAAATGTAAAAACTATGTTTATTGAAAATTTTAAACTAGATATATAAAGGTGGAGCAAAAAAGAGTGAACGTGTACATCTGCCAGATGACATGAGGCTTGCTGGTATACATGTGACAAGACGAGGATGGGCAAGGAAGACAGTGGTGGTCTTGTATCAGCCCAACCATCCTCCAAATCATGATTTTAAGCTTTTGGGTTATGGAATTACGTCATTTTTTTAAGTGGATTTCTTAATACAAATACAGGGTGTAGGCCCATAGTTTTGCCGAACCTGTAATTTGATTTGTAGATTCACCCCTGACCACTACATAAACCTAATAACACTACTTACATTGTGATTTGAAGGTTTTACCACTAACTGCCTACAACAATTGTGTTTTGTGAAGCTTCAACAAAGAATGATAAGACTCAAATTTACTGCAGAATCATATTTTCAGTACGATAATTAGACAACCAGCTATAACATTACCTCTTCTGTCATTGCAATATAGTAAATACTATTTTCTCCATGCTGATCCAGGCACTCTAGAAAATGTAGAATGTGTAGATAAGTAACACCATAAATTACAACAGCTATAATGAATCTTGGAACCAGGAGGGAAAAAAATGTGCATTCAGTAAAACCAGACATAAAAGTTCAGAATGTTACATAGGAAAAAAGATAGACAATGTGTCAAATCTGACTTAGAAAAATGAATAAGTATAACACATAAAAGCCACAACAGATAAAATTTTCAGAATGATACAACAATGGTACAGAAATACTTGAAAAGAATGAAACAGCTGAGAACCAACATGTACAATTTGTAATCGTGACATACACACCATATTCACAACTCAACGGAGCATATCAGAGAACAAAAAGGCCTATAAATAAATACAGGAGAAGAGAACTTCAGTAAGTTCGTTAACCTTCAACAGTGACTTCACCTACCATGATGACCGGATTTGACGGACGTGCCACATTGTCTTCTGCTGAATTCGTTTCAGACCTGGGGGCACAGTCAGGTTGAATTTCCATTTCTTCTGTTTTCTGTACACAAGCTTTCTCATCTGAACCCTTTGCTTCAGCAGGTTTTAATTTGGTTTCAGCAGGTTTTGATTTTGTTTCAGCCGGTTTCCCTTTTGTGGTTGAGATGTCTCGAGACTGAGCAGTAGTCTGTGAATTCTTAACTGGCTTTTTCGCTTCGACAGGCTTCCCTTTTGAGGCAATGCTAACTTTATTGTTACTTGACAGCAAAGCCCGGGGTGACTTACTCGTTTCTCTGATCACTTTTGGACTGAAACATGACCCTCCATCTACGGAGCTATTAGTTGTTGATGTGGCGTTCTTGTTTCTTCCAAGCTTTGGTGATATGGCACGTGTTGTTGGTATCTGCACAATTTAGCGATACTAAACATCTGATGCATAATGCCACAAGAAATAGAACATGAATTGCATAAGACAGCCGTGGCCTATAAACAAACAAGAGTATAGATTGCAACTTAAAATGCAGGAAAACTAGAATTTAAATCAGAAGCCTTAAGCTTCTCTGGAGTCTAGGACACCTTTAGTATTTACACAAGGAAAAAAGAGAGCATTAAAGAAAAATGCTGAAAAGAGGAGATGGCCAGTTTTAAGAGTAGATAATGATAAAATCTATTTGTGACAAGATTCATTGGAGCGCCTTCATAGATAATAGCTGTGCTTAGTCCAGAGTGCTGTCTTTGGTTAGTCGAAGTAAAGTATCATGAACTATTGGTTGATAATAACGAACAAAAAGATAAGTTGCTTTGATCTCACATTGCAGCAGGTTAACCTTCAGAGTACATCTTAGAATTGTCCCAGATCTATGAATAATAAATAACATGGATAACAAGTGCTTTTAGGCAAATAACTACAGGAAGTACCGTGTCATCAAAATCTTTCAATATTCTTAATAGTTCCTAAAATGACATCAGTCATACTCTCAAAAGAATGCGCACAAAAATCAGCAGTATGTAGCTAGGCAGAGACATCAAATATTGGGTACTGACTACTGATGATCCTGTTAGTGACAAAATTTGACTAGTTGGAATGAAAGAGAGGGACTGAGTCTATTCAAACTTGTGATCCCTACTTCCTACCAGGCAATCATTTCATAAACCCGAGATATTGTTTCTGTTTACATGGTTATCAAAAATAACATTGTTTACCTTTACGTGTTCACCACAACATGATTCCAATCTCACTAAAATTGAGAAGACAATTTCAAGCTAAAATAAGTCAAGATTAGTACAAAACAATAGGGAGGACCTAAGCAGGTTATGAACATAGAGGAAGTCTAGCACATATTACTAATTATGCAACGAATTCACTGGCCCATTCTGCATTTAGCATTCTCAATGCCCCATTGTATATGGGGAAGTACTTCTCCGTTCACCCTCTACTATACACTCAATATGACATAGTACCTTGAAAAGATCTCTAAAGCTAATAACAATTTTGTCTTCTCAATTTTGACAACATTTGAGTCATATTAGCTCATGGTGAAGATGAAGGATTAGAAAGTTAGATAGTGAAGTCAACAAAGTAATGAGTTTCTAAGATAACATTACATAATCAATACAAAATCCTCTCCTTGTCTCTTTCTCTCTAGCATAGTAGTACAGCTTATAACTTTAAGCAGAAATTAAGTGCGAGCTTTGACACATTGACAGAACATGATCAGACAATGTTAGAGGAGCTAAAATTGATCCCAATGTTGCACCAAAATCAATACTTTACCTTCTTCAGTTCAACTTTAGGAGGGGGTTCCTTGTAGAAGTTGGGCATTGGTGAAGCTTTAAATGTCAAGCTCTTCCTGAATTGCTTTATCTCGGCCTCTTGTTTTTCCTGAACAAATTTCCAAATCCACACAGAAAATATCATATGTCAGACTAGTTTTTACAAATTCAGCAATGCAAAATCGATATTGTTTGAGCTAACCTTAGATTTTGCTAGCAAGTTACTCGTTTCCTCTTCTTTTGCCAGTATCCTCTCTTCCATCTTTGCCAAAAACTGATGAATAAAGAAATGAGCTTTAATATTTTGCACACAACCTACTGTATACATAAAGGTCATAGGAACCAAAAGCTAGACTTCAAACCTCCTTTCGCTTTTCAGCACGTTCTTCCAATCTGAAGGAAAATTCAACAACACTGGCACGAGGAGTCGCATTGCTGATTACACAAAAGAAATTTGATTATAGGCCTAATTTAGGACGATGATAAACCAGACCAGTGGAAACAATAAAGTAACAATAATGCAGACTAAGATAAGAGCTGTACGAGGAAATAGTAGAACGGGCATCATCATTCTCTTTAAGAGGCGATGTAGCTTTTGTAGGTTTTGTATTTTCATCATTTGATCTGCAAATACAAATAAATAGTATAACTATCAGAACATTTATTGGCAATTAAACATAACACAATGGTAAACTGCTAAAGAATACACGCGGAAAGTTTTACATTAAGAAAACCAATTTTGTGAACAAATGCAAGTAGCAAGATTCACTAACCCTTCAGATGTAGCTTTCTTTGCAATTCTATTGGCTGAAACAGACTTCACGGACTTAATGCAGAAAACAGCAAACGAAATTTGTGAGTTAAGGCATCCATAAAACTTAAAGAAGTAGAGGCAAAAGATCATGAGGACCTCAGCTTACCGGAGACTGACGAGGACTTGACACAGATCCAACAGTTGTCCGTCTGCTGGTTATACCCCCTCCATTTGTGTTTGAACTCTTCAAGGCTCTAGCAGATGCACCCCTGGTCAGATTTGATCGAGAACCTGATGAAGCTGTTCCATCCGACTGTGAAGCCTCATGTATTACACCATTTGGTATCCAAGGTTTAGCATCAGATTTCTTAGAATGCACATCGATACTCTTCCTCGTTAAGTCAGAACTGACACCTTTTGCAGGGAAGGACAGACTCTTGGACATACTTCCCTTTTTCGAACGAGTCAATGCAGCCGTACCTCTTGAACCAGCCTGATCCTTAACCATTTTATTGTTCTTGGTACCACCAACTGAAACTTTACATTGATTCGATGCTTTAATCTTCGGAACATTCTCAGACAATTCAGTTTTGGCTACAGATGGATTTGGTATCTCATCAGCCTTCTCCTCATTCTTACCAGCTTCATACTCAAGTCCTTTCTCGCTACTGTTCTCTTCTTTCTTCACATCCACATTTTCGTCCTCAGCCACAACAATCTTTTCCACTTCTACGGGAACGCCACTTTCAGACTCCATATGCCAACAATGCCTAAAGTATAACAGAAATAAATTCTCAAGATTATTTTCTCCGGGCCGGAGCTATGGTGGTCAGTTGAATACTACCCTTTAACCGAAAAACTGTGTTGTGTATATAGGTCAAATATTACTTTTAATACATATATATTAAATCTTGAACACCTTTAACGAAATCGCCACGCTTTGTTTCAATCAATGATTGGAAGTCAAATTACACATGCATAAAATCCAATCTATAAAGGAACTTCACTGAAGTCGAACAATCATAAATGTGGGAACAGAGAGACAAATAATCCAGACTCCAACTTTCACTTGATGATCTTATAAAAAGAGAATATTAAACAGAAACACCTTTGACTCTACTATTCATGAACAACTCATTAGAATAGCCAAAATACTTCTCTTTAGAATAAATCAACACCAACCCCTCTTCAAATTCCATTTCCAAGAATACAATTTTCAGTTCTTGATCTTAGATAAACAGAATTTTATAAAAGTAAGACTATTGACACTGTTTTGGTGATAATTCAAGAACAACTAAACAAAGCATATAAGGTAACAACATCATACTTCAAAGTAGCATAATCAATACTAATCTCTTCAAACTTGCAATAGAATTCAATTCAAAAAAAATTAACAAAGAGTGAATAGTGTTGTTTTGGCAATATATCAGAGAAATGTGAGTACCTCTTTGTCTTGGTGGCAAAGTATACTTTAAAATGATATACTCTCAAATTATGTCTCTCTAGAATTCAAATGGCTACTATTGAATGAAAAGCTGGTTACAAATACTGGAAACAGAGGAGGAGAGAGAATAATGAATGGAAGTTATGGGATGGAATTATGGACTATGCTGTTAAAAAATAGGAAATGACCAATGTGGCCCTCCGGGCGGAAAAGGCTGCACTTAAGAGGGTGTGATGTACGCAACCTACCATAATACAAATATGAGTTATTGAATATTACATGTTGAAATTAATTTTTTAAATAAACAATTAAATATTTGCACTTTCAAATAGAGTTGTTGAAACTGATAATGATCGATTGATGTATTTGGTTATTAGCATTATTTACACTCAAAAGGAGCTGATTATGGAGTGTTCAACTATTGATTTAATTTGATTCAACTTTTTTGAATTTCCTAAGTAAACAAGTATCTTTGAATTTTGTCAATTACAATGTACTTTTGGAATTCAGATATACTAACTTTCTTTCAATGTTTCTAAGTAATTCAAAATGTACATTACTGATTTTATGTCACAATAGTTTGATGGAGGTTAGTGAAATCCACTCTCGAAAGGAAATCGTCATTTATTTATTATTATTTCTATAATAGATAATAATTATTGTACTTTGCAATAATTTTGTGCGCAAAGATAGCATGTGGAGAACACGTCGGTGATAATCTACAAAGTCATTAGTCATATCAAAATGACAATAATTTGAAAAGTATAAACAATTATTTGCTGATGAATAAGGATAATAGACTGATCAATTAGCTAATTCTATCATTCTGTTCATTTGTTAGACATGGTCATGCAGCCCAACCAATTATTTTATATTTTGATATATAAATACAGGGTGATGACAATAGAATCATTAGAAACAAAGGCATCTAACCTCTTATTACTTTGGTTAAAATATAGGTTGTACCATATAGAAAGTAACTGAATGCTGGCCATGGTTGTTAGTTTATGTTTTGCTAACATGCACACAAAAAGCAAAAGATTTTTTTTATTAACTTAAAAATCTATTGCAGTTGCATATATTATTAAAATAAGGTTTCTATATTAGAAACAAGAAAGCCAATAGTCAAAGACAAAGCTTATTTGCTAAAAATGTTGGAGAATGCAAACTTTTTATTTGGAAAAAGTGGAGCAATATCATTACAATATTGAAGCAATAGTTTTTTTATTTTTTCCTGCTTGTGTGTCTCACCAAATCCATAAGTTATTCCTAGTTACACAGCTAGCCACCCTAAAAAAAGAACACAAATAGAGAATTTTTCTAGGCTAAAATAAAATCTAAATACCTCGATAGTTCCTTAAACTTTTGGTATGTTCAGTAAGATAGTCACGTAAACTTGAGGGACAAATTAAAATTTAGACACTTTATATCACTCCAAGTGTATAGTTTAGCACCCACACGCTTAACATGTACACTTGAAGTTCAAACAATTTTGATTTTTAATATTTCAACTTTTACCCGATAATGATTTTATTTGTTTAAATTCATATATTCTGTAGTATTTTATTGATTCTATTTGATTTTTACATATTAATATTTGAATATAAGTAAACCGTACACAATTCAGATGTTGGAAAAACAAACAGTCTTAATTATTACTAATCGTTTAGATCTAGAGACAACATCATAATATTCAGATGTGTATTCAAGTCCAAATATCTTAATCTTAATAAAAACAAATGGCTCCTATCTTACGTAATGTGTCACAGATAATTAGCATTGTGTTTAGCTCCAATATGAACAGGGGCATTTTAGTCAAAACACGGAGAAGCCAATGATTTGAAAACCGAAAAACCTGTAGAAAGTGAACTGTAGGAGAACGTGGAGGGTTTATGTATTATGAAACACTACGAAGAGGCTGTCGCAGACGTGGCATGACAGAGCAACGTGATTGGGTCCCACGTTTATTAGGCCCCACAAGTAAGGAGAGACTTTGTTTTCTTCCTCTTCACCAGTTTGTGCTTCCAACATTATCTTTGATGTAGAAAAAACAAACATCTATTCGGTTTACAAGAGTTAATTATCTCTTATAGCACTTTTTTTCCCTATACACAAACAGTTCCTCTATTTTGTATTTCCGATCTGGTAATCTGATTATTAGTTTTGAATTTGACTAATTCAAATTTGTATCGAAAAGTTCACTTTGAAAGTAAAGCGTTCCTACTAATGTCAATTCCATTTTGAATCATAGATGAATTTTCTAGTTAATGAGAGAATATCCACTCAAATCTTTGATGATAATATGGTATACCAACCATTATTCTGCCAGGTTAGGAGTTAATTATTGTACTGGTCGAAAACCGTCGAACACGTGATGCCACGTGTTCATTGACGTGGCGAGTTCAGCATCAAAATCGGGGACAAATTAGACGTCGTCGAGTAAGAAATGATTATCGAAGAAGCCTGTTTGTTGTGATTGACCGGGGATGATTTCTTTGAAAACACGAGGCAACGTAACAGATGAGCACGACTTACCAAACTCCTTCATTTTTGGGAGCCGTTGAACATGGATGACGACCTTATCAGAACATAGAGAGACGTGTGGTTAGTGGAGTCCATCTAGGGTTGGCTCTTAGGTTATAAATACAGCTCCCCCTCCCTTTGTAAAGCTACGTTCTTTTTTTAACACAACCTCCATTTACTTTATTGTTATCACTGCCATCTTTACAATTAGCCGCTATTATCAGCCATTCCACTACCAATATTGATTGTTTGTCATAACTTGGCTTTGCTGTGGAGGATGAGTCCATTCTCTTCAACGGAACACAAGCCCTCGACTGCAAAATACAATAAGCTTTACTTTTATTTTGTTCATTTATTGCTTGTTTAATTATTTATTCGTTCGTTCGCTTATTTCATTCGTTCATCATTATTATCATCGTTAATCAGTAGATCATATTACAATCAACATCACATCTAAGCAAGAGTCTTTTGTTGGTTATTGATTCGTGTTATATTTATTAGATCGATAGATCATAGATCGACCACTTAATTGATCATTTGCCTAGTTAAAATCATTAATCGCATCGTCCGATCAAACAATTTGGTTAAATTTACAGTATCATTGATAATCTGCATGTTCGTAATTGGCTACTTTAATTCTTCAAATCGACAAGTCAATTTGTTCGTTTGCTATGTTCGAATATTTGGCTAGTCTCTTCGTTATTCTCTCGTCGTACCTATCATCGATTTTGGCACTAACCACTCGTTGTTTATTTTCCATTGCTCGAATCTATCCACGTTCTGATCTCGTTTAAGCATTCATTAAAACGATATATCTTGTGAACGTAAACTCACCGGTCAAACATCAGACTTCGATATAAAACGATTAGGGGTGTGCAAAACCGAATCGGTACCGATATCCGAACCGTTACCGCTACCGATAAGCATAATGGTGTCGGTATAACGGTTATTGGTTCGGTAATGGTATAAATTACTAATACCGATAAGATATCGGTATGGTAACGGTTTCTATATATCATTACCGTTACCGTACCGATAACCGATAAGAATTTTTTTTAATAATTTTTATGAATTTTATTTATTAGTATATTAATTTATAGGTTGAAGTATAAATATTATTGCTATTAGTGGCTATTTGTCATTACAAACATATGAGGCCTGGCCCATTTTGAATTTGTTTCTGCTTCTAGTTCTGCATAGATGTTGGCGGAGGAAATATTACTGTAAAATGATAATCCCTTGATTGAGGTTGCTAATGTTTATAAGTAATATTAATAGCTGTCTGTTTATGGAAGATATGAATGAAATTTACCTTCTTTTGGCTAATTTTCTTTTCTATAGGTTGTGCTGCTGCTTGTAACAAAAGTTTATAAGTTGTATATTTAAGAGTAAAGCTAATCTTTTATGTGCTTTTATGAGATTTCTTATTAATCCAGCAAGCTTTCTTTGATTACTTCCTTTCGTAAATCTGAGTTATTGTGGCTTCGGTATACCGCTTACCGAACCGTTAACTACCGAACTATTAACTACCGATAACCGATAACCGATAGCTTATCGGTACGGTATTGGTTTTACATAATTACATACCGTTAACCGATATACCGTTACCGATAAGCTTAAAACCGTACCGTACCATACCATGAACACCCCTAAAAACGATTGTCTAAGACTCGACTAAAATACAAATTTAATTGTAATACCTGAAGTCTAATTTTAGGATATAGAGTTTGGCGCCCACCGTAGGGTCTAGGCAATCGATTTGTTCCGAAGTTTGTCGTTGATTTTACTTACGTTTGTTGTTTTTTGTGTGCAATGGAAGATGATCAGAGCAACAATGCTCACAACGCCAATGCCGCTGTCAGAGATGGCGCTCTTCAGCCTAACCCCGCTGATGAGGCCCTGCTTCCTAGCATCGAAGGGGTCGATGAATCATCCCACCATGAACAGGATCCACCCTTGAACGCCACTACGAATGGTTCTCAGTCGAATGTCAATCGAGGACGTCGATCCGGTAAGGAACCTGCGGTCGAGGTAACGTCAGTTGATACGAACACTTTATTGCGAGAACTTTTGGTTAAGAAAAATGAGCAGATGGAGAGAGTAAGTGGGTATTTGCAGCTTCTGTCTGGCTATGCAAGTCATAGAGCGCCCGCCTCCATCAACACCCCCAGCAGGCACTCTAATCTTTGTTCCTCAGGGCGCAGTAATAGGGAGACCTGAAGCGGGAGTGGAGCTCGGAAGGATGTGTTCGGCCGCCGTGGCTAAAGGAGCTCCGGTCTCTGTCGTGACAGAAGCGAGTATGTTGGTTATGATGCAGACTTTGTTGAATGATACAATAGAGAAGAAGTTCAATGAGATGAGATCATTTATGGAAAAATTGTCAGGAGTTCCAAATTTAATAGAGGACGCCGCTAAAAAGTCGATCTCAAAGCGGTCATTCCCTCCAAGTGCAGCTCTATTGCCAATTCCAAAAACTTTCAAGTTATCGGAGAGTTTGAGGTATGATGGAACTACAGATCCGAGAGATCACATCAATATGTTTTCGATCGCGGTGCAGTCGAATGATTTAACATCAGATAAGATTAATTCGGTGAGTTTAAAGAAATTTTGTGAAACTCTAAGAGGATGAGCGTTGAAGTGGTATATGCAGTTGCCCAAAAATGGGATATCAGATTTCGATAATATGTCAGCTAAATTTATTCGGGCATATACTGGAGCGAAAAAGATAGAACAAAGAGTAGAGGATATACTGAACATCAGGCAACGACCCAGTGAAACATCAAGCAATTTTTGAAGCGGTTCAATGATGAAAAGATAATCATTCCAAATGTCGAAGAAATGTGTGCTTGTTTGTCCTTTATAAATAATCTGAGCAACGACTCAATGGAGGCATGTAGGAAGTTGAAAGATCGGTTGAGGGAAGTCACTTTGTGGACTTTCGACGATCTATATCGTAAATGTGAGCCAAAAACTAGGGCCGAGGAAAAAGAGTTACAGTTAGCTCTTTACAGTCGACGATATGAGCGATCGGCTCCACGGAGGGTCGAAAATGACAGGCGAAATCACAGGGCTCAGCAGCGATTTGAGCCCTACGGTTTCCCTTGTTAAAGTGGTAATAGACACGAAGCTAGCAGCTCGAAGAGTCAGCCAAGAAAGGAGCAGTCGGGTCCATCTGCAGCTCCGAGTGACCCACTGCCTCCTAAGATTTCATAGTATAATTTTTGTGTTTCGACAGCAAGCTCGATGAATGCATTGAGTGGAATGGGTGATAAAGTGGTAAAATTCTCCGGTCGTATGAAAACGCATCCGAACAGTAGAGACGATAACTTATATTGTGCTTTCCATCACGATAATGGGCACACGATTGAAGAATGTAAGGCTTCACATTGTGAGGTGGCAAAATTGCTTGAGAGTGGACACTTGACGGAGTTTTTGACGGAAAGAGGAAGGAAAATTTTAATAAGAAGAAAGATGACCATCAGCCACCAAAGCCTCCGGCCCTAAGGAAAACAGTTAATGTCATTACCGGTAGAGCAGAAGTCCATGGGGTAACATATACAACGAAGAAGTATGCAAAAGTTTCATTCAGCAGAGACAAACAGACGCGAGAGATTATGAATGATGACATTATGTTCGGGGATTACGACTTCGATAAAAGGATACATCCCCATTACGATGCCTTGGTCGCACAATGAGAGTAGACGACGCCGATGTAAGACGAGTCTTGATCGATGTAGGCGGTTCAGTCAATATAATACAGTCGAGAGTAGTTGAGCAATTGCAATTGACTGATAAGATAATACCCAGGTCTACAATGTTGTCAAGATTCAATAATTCAGGTGAAACAACGCTAGGTGAAATTATGATTAAGACTTACGCCGAAGGAGTTGAGAATGAGACTTTGTTCCAAGTAATGGGGGATATGGCTTACAACGTGATTTTGGGTCGACCGTGGATCCATGCCATGGGAGCGGTCCCATCGACTTTACATCAAGTTGTCAAGTTCCCTACCCCATGAGGGATAAGAGAAGTTAGAGGTGAACAACAGACTTTCCGAGAATGTTATTTGGTAGCCATGAAGGAGGGCGCTAATTCGAACGCTTCGAAATAACAATTAGAGTCACTGGAATCTTTGGCCAAAGATGATGAAATAGAACCAAGTCCAACGGATCAGGACTTCGCCAAAATTCTGCATGTGTTAGGAAGCCGAACAAACAGAAAGCTGGGGACTCGACGATCGAAGAGTTGGATGAAGTAGTCCTTTTCAAAGACAAGCCAGAATGGAAAGTGTATGTTGGAGCGAAATTGGACCCCAACATGAGAACGGAGATTATCATATTTCTCAAAGATAATGCTAACTGCTTTGCTTGGTCCCACGCGGACAAGAAAGGAATAGACCCGAAAGTTGTTACTCATAAACTGAACGTCGATCCATCACATCGACCGGTGAAACAGAAGAAACGACCTAACGGGGGATTTAGAAGGAAATTTATCGATGATAAAGTGGACAAGTGCTGAAAAATGGATTCATTAGAGAAGTAAAATATTTAGAGTGGCTAGCTAACACAGTCGTAGTCCTAAAGAAGAATAGGAAGTGGAGAGTATGTGTTGACTATACCGATCTAAATAAGGCATGCCCAAAAGACTCATTTCCGTTGCCTCACATCAATCGATTGATCGATTCAATGGCAGGGCACAAAATGCTAAGTTTTTTGGATGCATATTCGGGATATAATCAGATATTGATGGAGCCAGAGGACCAGGAGAAAACGTCATTCATAACGGACAAGGGACTTACTGTTATACGGTCATGCCTTTCGGTCTAAAAAATGCCGGGACTACCTATCAACGGTTGGTCACAACCATGTTCAAAAATTTGATCGGAAATACTATGGAGGTTTACATAGATGATATGTTGGTGAAGTCGTTGAAAGCGAAGAGTCACTTGGATTATTTAAAGGAGACATTCACAATATTGAAGCAGTTTGACATGAGGCTAAACCCAGAGAAGTGAGCGTTCGGGGTCGGATCTGGCAAGTTCTTGGGATTCATCGTATCTCAAAGAGTGATCGAAGCAGATCCGGACAAAATCAAAGCAATCGAAGATATTCCAAATGGGCTTACAAAGGTGAAGGACGTTCAATGCTTGGCCGGTCGAGTAGCCTATCTCAGCAGGTTCATCTCGAGGTCACCCAAACGATGTCACAAGTTCTTTTCAGTTTTGAAGAAAAACACAAGCTTTGAGTGGACACTGGAATGCAAATAGGCCCTCAAGGAGTTGAAGCAATATTTGTCAAACCCTCCGTTGCTTTCAAAACCAGTGGAGGGGGAAGTGTTGCTGATCTACTTGGCCGTTTCAGAAGTTGCTGTAAGTGCCGTCCTCGTTCATGAGGACGAAGGTAAACAATTTCCTATCTATTACGTTAGTAAAACCTTAATTGATGCAGAAATGAGGTATCCACACTCAGAAAAACTTGCACTTGCACTTGTTATAGCTACACGAAAACTAAGGTCATATTTTCAATGCCATGCTATATCTGTTGTAACTACATTTTCTTTACAAAGTATTTTACATCGACCGAATTTGTCCGGTCGACTAATGAAATGGGTGGTCGAGCTAAGTGAGTACGATATCACTTACCAGCCTCGCATTGCCATCAAATCACAAGTTTTGGCTAACTTTGTAGTAGACTTTAGCGCTAACATTCTTCCGGAGGCAAGAAAAGAGAAACTCATGATGAAGGACCCAGACCTCGAAGTCTGGATGCTTTACACGGACGGAGCATCAAACGTGAAGGGAACTGGCCTCGAAGTCTTGTTAATAGCACCAACGGGTGAAAAGATAAGGTATGCAATCAAACTACATGCCAAAACTAACAATGAGGCCGAATATGAGGCCCTAGCTGTAGGTCTTAAAGTTGCCAAAGACCTGAAGATCTAACGGTTAGAAAATAAAAGTGGTTCTCAACTAGTGGTAAACCAAGTCAAAGGGGACTTCAGTGTTCGAGATACAAGAATCCAATAACTGATCAGCAAGGTACAAATTCTTTTAACCTCCTTTTAGGAATGGAAAATAGCACAAATCCCAAGAGAGAAAAATATTGAAGCAGATGCTCTGGCCAACCTCGGCTCTGCAGTAGTCATCGAAGGAGAACCCGATGAAACAATCGTATATTTGTTCGAATCTCTATTTAATCGAAGTCTTAAGGAGGTAAATAATGTCAATCATACTTGGGATTGGAGCAACAAATATTTGTTTTACTTGCAGGTATGAATTCTTCTCGAAGACAAAAAGGCTTCCCGATAACTCAAAGCTAAAGCGGCTCGATACTGCCTTTTGGACGACCAAATCTATAGGCGCATGGATAGCGGCCCTTTGGAAAAATGCATGGGCCTAGGAGAAACGAGTTATGTGATGAAAGAAGTTCACAAAGGCGAGTGTGCAAACCACTTCGGAAGCAAATCTGTGGTACGAAAGTTGATCAGAGCTGGTTACTATTGGACAACGATGGGGGAAGATGCCAAATCCCTTGTTCAAAAATACGACAAGTGCCAACAGCATGGCAACCTTATTCACCAGCAAGCGGAGCCCCTTCATTCGGTCACGTCACCGTGGTCGTTTATGAAATGGGGGATGGATTTGGTCGGGCCGCTTTCAACAGTGCTCGATGGGGTAAAATTTATATTGATTTTAACTGATTATTTTTCTAAGTGGGTAGAAGCAATTGTCTTGGCTAAAATTCGAGAACAGGAAGTCACCAAATTCATTCACCAGAACATCATATGTCGTTTTGGGATCCCGAAGGAGATCACATGCGACAATGGCAAACAGTTCGTTGGTAGTCAGATCACAGCTTTTTTTAGGAAGTGGGGGATCAAGCGAATTGCATCAACTCCATATCACCCTAATGCAAACGGTCAAGCTGAATCTTTCAACAAGATAATAATTGAATACTTGAAAAAGATGATGGATGAGTCAAAAGGCAACTGGCCGGATGAACTCTCAGGTGCTCTGTGGGCTCACCGAACAACGGTGAAAAACAATACTGGAGAGACCCTGTTCTTACTTGTCTATGGAGCAGAAACATTGATCCCAGTGGAAGTCGGTGAACCAAGCCTTCGGTTCGCTCACTCCACTGATGAAACAAACAAAGAAGCCATGTTAGTAGATTTGGATTTGATCGAGGCAAAAAAAGATATGGCTTTGGTCCGGATACAAGCACAGAAACAAAGGACAGAGAACTACCTCAATTAAAAGATCAGGTATCGAACCTTTAATGCAGGTGGTTATATGCTGAAGATCAGACGATCAAAGAAGGATAAACCCAACGAAGGCAAGCTGGGAGCAAATTGGGAGGGACCCTATCAGGTCAAAGCAGCGGTCGGTAAAAGATCTTATCAGCTGGAAACCCTAGACTCGAAGCCGGTCGAATTCAATTGGAATATCACCCACTTGAAGAAGTACCACTTCTAAAAACGTTAGGTATCGTCATCCTTTATATTCTTTTACTTACTCCAACTCAGAAACACTTTATTATTGTTCTTGGTACTAACACTTTTAGATGATAGGCATAGTTGGAATCGAATGATGACGTACATCACCCACGAACACAACAAGCTTGAAACGCTCTCAGTCGGGGTCAATAAGTCTGACGAACACTCTAACGCGGTCTTCATCTTTAAGTCCACTCTATTTCTTCTTTGCATCCCTTGTTTCAGGAAAGTTCATATAACGGAAGCGTTGAACCAATGTCCGACCCCTCATGCTTCGCACACGAACACTGGAGGGGATGGGGGGAAGGGGGAAGGATGAAGGATTTGTTCTTTTTTTTTTCTCGAATTGCTATCGATAGTTCGACGACTGGGGACTGCTTGGGTCTGAAGTTGGCGACTGTACGAAAGGATAATGGGGACTGCCAAGTACTGGGGACTGCCCCAAGGTCAAGCTTGCAAACGATCGAAAAAAGACTAAGGACTTCTTGAGTCAACTGCTTGAGTCCGTAAAGAGGAGTAATTTCAAGATCATCACCGGGCAGACGCTCACACTGGGGACTGCTCGTGATCTTAGTTCAGAATGAAATGTAAACGGTCCATTAGCATCCAAAGTTTTAGTTCACATTCATAAAAGCCATAAAACGACTACATTCCAAAACCGATCACAATGATCAGTCGGTCAAAATGTACTAAATGCCCGATAGCCGCCAATATTTCAATTAATACAACACCTCTTGTCAAACATCTGCTGCTATTCGCTGATTCAAAACGACTTAAGTGTTCAAATATTTTTCCGAACTTGATGTTCGAAGAGTGCACTTGTATGAAAATGAGACGTCATTTTTCATTATGCGCTAACATTGGGCCCAATTAATTTGCTCTTTCCGATAACCACAACAATTCACGTTGAGACTTCGAACGATGAAAACACTCTTGGTAAATGATAAAACGTAAGCTGCATCTTCGAAAATCAATACTTCATTAATGGAAAGAAAGGCAATTCATCCAAGAAAAAATATTCACATAAGTTTGGCCATCGGTTCCATTGTCTTTACAAAAAGAAAACGACCATCGGTGCTGGTCGAAAGAACTAGAACAAAACAAATAAAATCCAAAGTTCTAAAGTCTTATTCATCGCCTTCATCATCGGAGGAGCTTGGTGGGAGCCCGAGGTCTTTAGGAGCCAACCTCATGACCTGAACGACCTCTTCAAGTTCAACGGCGACATCGACCCTGCGTTCGAACATCTCACGCAGTACGTCACGCCTTGATTCTACAAGGATCAACTCCATCATCTCTTCAAATTCTCCCTCCATCGCACGCCTCTGAGCAGCTAAATCTTGCTGAAGGATTCGATTCCTCTCCGTTAAAGCATTGACTTGAGCAGACAAGTCCTCATTATTGCATCGAAGAGCGTGAAGTTCTTCGTTCAGCCTAGCAAGTTCCGAATCTTTATCCCTCTGCTCAGACTCGAATCTAGTGCACTTGCTGCCTATGTTGGCTTCAAATCGCTCGAGCTGGTCATTCAGAGCCTGGATTTGAGATTCCAACTCCGAATCACGAAGAGCATGGGCAATCGCTTTCTTGGCTAAATCAGCCTCGAGCTCAGAATATTTCACCTTCAGAATCTTCAAATTATTATGCCATCTATCACCAGCCGAAGCAAGGTGAGCAGCTCACTCGTTCAAATGCACTATTTCTGCTTGGAGCTAGCGAATCTGATCGGATGTCTCAATAGCCATGATGGTATTCTAAAATAAAACAAAACGAAGTCAAGAGAAAAGGAATAAAACAAAGAATTTATATAATCGAGATAGAAAGTTTTAAAGTTACTCGAAAGGCGCTAAAAGCAATCTGGGAAGGCAAGCTCAAATCACTATGGCAATTTAGCCGAGTTTTTTCTATCGAGCCCATCACTTCGAAGAGGTAGCCGACAAGATGCTTTGGACATCTAAGTAGATCCACATCACCGGGAACGGCTACTGTGACCGACCTAGTATTTATTTCCCCAGCAGCGTCAGCTCTCTTGAAAGCGGCAAAGGATGCAACCTCTTCACCCCTAGGAAGAGGGACCACATGCTCTTCATGATCTGCCACATAAAACGATGAGCCTGAGCTTTCCGCATGCTTTGACTTTATCGTCTCCACTTGCCGATCGAGAGGCAGCTTGCCTTTCCTCGAGCCTCTCTCCCTAGGCACTTGATCTGTGGAGACAATAGCAGCCTCCCTCACTTCAGGCACTGGCGCCGTAGAAACGATGACGCCCTCATTCCTCCCAGACAAACCCTCAGAGCCTGAGGTAACCTCAACCAAACCCTCTGCTATAGGCGATAAAGGAAGTTTCCTTTCAATTCCGAAGTCGGCTAAAGGAGCCCTATCATACTCCTCGGCTGCCCTAAGCTGTTCAGCCATTTCCAGCATCACTTCCTTCCTTGGCCTCTTCAGGCGTCTTAATGGCTGTCAGAGCCCGACTCCGCAGCCTCTTTATCCTCGGGGGCAAAACGAACAGACACACCCCCCTCGGCAGCTTTTACCGCCTCAACGATCGATACTGCACCCGCCACGACGTCTTCAATGGGCTTAAGGGCAGCCGATGTACCTACCTCCTGATCTTGTGGGGCATTCTTAGCAAGATATCTTGCTTTCAGGTCTTGGTAGGATGCCTTCTTTTTCTTCTTCAGGGGAGCTTCATCAACCTTCTCACCCTCAGCTTCTTCGGCATCAAATGCCTACAGGAATTTTCATCCATTAACAAGGGAAGTCGATTTTTACAAGTTACAAGGAAAGAATAAGAGAACATACCGTGATGTTTTGCCTTCACTTTTAGTAGAGCAGCTATCGGTTTCCAAGCTCTCTCATCATTGGTAGTCTTGTCCAAAACTCTAATTAGCCACCCTTCGATGTCGGGGACCAAATCGAACAAGACTTCGTTGGCTGAAATATGGAAAAGCATAAGGATACAGAGGAAAAACTATAGACCTGAAACAAGAATTGAATACTTACGAGTGCTATTCCACGTGTCGGGGAGCATATCTGCCCCTGGAGCAGAGAGCTGATGTGTCGAGATAAAAACAAAACGTTGATCCCATGCCCGAAGGTCATCGTCATTGTCCGAAATCAGAGCCCGTTGCCCCCGCTTTTGCACGGTGACAATTCCGACCTTGTAAACTCGAGGGGAATATAGATGGAGAATATGTCGAAGTGTCACCTCCACCTCAGCTTTCTTAGCAATCCAACGATACATGGCCACCAACCACCATATCATCGGAGAAACTTGTTCAACATAAATTTTGTACATATGACAGAACTCCTCGATTACTGGATCGATCAGAAGAGTAAATCCTACCGTAAATGGATATGTCAAAATGACAGAATGGCCACCGTAGAAGGTGGTCAAAGTATATCTCCTCGGAGGGCACACCACATCGATCACGCGCTCCTTCCACTTACACTCCTATCGAACCCTTGGTATCGACTCCGGAGTAATCTCACTGAATACAGAATCGATGGGAATATTCTTTTTCTTCTTCACTTGGGCATCGCTCTAATGACTAACCTTACAGTCGTCATCGTAGCTGAACTTCTTCGGAAGAATCTCCGTGTAAAGTTTTTCTGGGCCAAAACCCTTCGCTTTTTCCTTTCCCCTTCTTTTTCACTTCAGAGGGACTAGCAACGTTTGCCCTATTAGTTGCAGCGACAGACTGCGGCGGCGGCGCTGCGGGGGAGACAATGATATCGGTGGTAGTTGCAGGCATATGAGTTTTTTCAGTTGTCATTATGAGAAAATGTGGATAAAAACAAGATCTAAAACAAGATTTGGGCTTCAAAACATAAGATCAACAACCAGAAATGGAGGAATCACAAAGAAGTTCTAATGATTTAAAGAAAGAAGAGAAGCAAAAGTTTACAAATGAATTTTTGAAGTGATATTTATAGGAGCAGAAGTAATGTGTGCCTCGGTAACCGGCGAGAACTGCCACCCGCATGATGGCGTACACGTGTAGTGATGGGAAGGCGAAGTGACGTTTTGGCGTTTCGAATTGGAAGGCTGAGGAAGTTCCACGTGTTTTCCTGCCTAAAGATTTCATGCCACTTGCCAAGATCACACGAGCACTCACTCGGCAAGTGGGAGGATTATCTGTACTGGTTAAAAATCGCCCGAGTCAAAATCGGGGACAAGCCAGATGTCATCGAGTAAGAAATGGTTATCGAAGAAGCCTGTTCGTTGTGATTGACGGGGGATGATTTCTTCGACGACACGAGGCAACGTAACAGATGAGCACGACTTACAAAACTCCTACATTTTCGGGAGCCGTTGAACGTGGATGACGACCTTACCAGAACATGGAGAGACGTGCGGTTAGTGGAGTCCATCTAGGATTGGGCTCTTAGGCTATAAATACAGCTCCCCTTTTCCCTTGTAAAGCTACGTTCTTTTTTAACACAACCTCCCTTTACTTTATTGTTATCACTATCATCTTTACAATTAGCCGCTATTATCAGCCCTTCTACCCCCAATATTGATTGTTTGTCATAACTTGGCTTTGCTGTGGAGGAGTCCATTCTCTTCAACGGAGCACAAGCCCTCGACTACGAAATACAATAAGCATTACTTTTATTTTGTTCATTTATTGCCTGTTTAGTTATTTATTTGTTCGTTCGCTTATTTCATTCGTTCATCATTATTATCATCGTTAATCAATAGATCGTATTACAATCAGCATCACATCTAAGCAAGAGTCTTTTGTTGGTTATCGATTCGTGTTATATTTATTAGATCGATAGATCATAGATCGACCACTTAATTGATCATTTGCCCAGTTTAAATCATTAATCGCATCGTCCGATCAAACAATTTGGTTAAATTTACGGTATCATTGATAATCTGCATGTTCGTAATTGGCTACTTTAATTCTTCAAATCGGCAAGTCAATTTGTTCGTTTGGTGTGTTCGAATTTTTGGCTAGTCTCTTCGTTATTCTCTCGCCGTACCTATCATCGATTTTGGCACTAACCACTCGTTGTTTATTTGCCATTGCTCGAATCTATCCACGTTCCGATCTCGTTTAAGCATTCATTAAAACGATCTGTCTTGTGAACGTAAACTCATTGGTCAAGCATCAGGCTTCGATATAAAACGATCGCCTAAGACTCAACTAAATACAAATTTAATTGTAACACCTGAAATCTAATTTTAGAATATACAATTATCTCTTAGTATGTGACAACACTGAAGTGACTACACATTATTTCTTAAATCTGTATGACAAGTGAACACACATCAATCATGATATGCGTATTTGTATGTATTGTCATGGTAATACTTTGCATTCATTAACTTAAATTCCTTAATCGGAGGTAAGATTACATGTTTCTACATTAGAGGGCAAATTGAAGGTGAAGCAATAGTTGGGGTGGGGACATGCGACCCCTCAACACCTAGTTAGAGTATCAAACATTAAATTCTGACTGCAGCCACATGATAATTTCCCTTCATTATAACAAGACTTTCTAGTGACAACTAAGAGAACAAGAGTATTGACAATATCCCTCATCATTTGAATTGGTATTTTACCTAATATTGATTTTACATGTCTCTATCTTCTGGCTTCTTATTTAGGTTGTTATGGTGTCATGATAAACGAAAGCTCCTTCTTTTACTATCTATTTTAACCATTTGGTATCTGAAAAATATACTAATTGACTAATTTATAGTATTTGTTTCGTTTAAAGTTTATGGAGGAGATATCGATTTCAACCCAAAATTATTTTTCGTATTAGACGGTATTTGTTTCATTTAAAGTCCATGAACGAGAAATCAATTCCAATCCAAAATTTTTTGTATTCCCTGAGCTCGAATTCGAGACAATTGATTAAAATTTTCGGTTAGCAATGAATCCCAAAATTACTAGCACTACAACATTAATCTATCCGTAAACGATATTGACATCCCTTTGCTCCTTAATTAATTGGGATGGACCCAGTTTACCATCAAAATCTCTCTTAATTTATCACTTCGATTAGAAGAGATTTGGGACAACGACGAGCTAATTAAACATGGATTTGTGCAACCCACTCGGATTTGCATTATCTCGTCTGCTACTTTGTATAATTTTTGTCCCTATTTTGGTATAACTTAAACTGATACTACCTTATAATTCATAGGGACCAAGGATTGATTAATTGAAATCAGCTGTTTATCTAAAATTATGCATAGTATTTTCAATCGTTTTAATTAGTTTTGATTACCAACTTCACGAACCCATATGGGGTAGTTGAATTTTGAGATAGCCAAATCGGATTAACATTTATGAAAGCACATTCTCATTTTATTAGTGTTACTATTCGTATTATTTACACCACTATCCTGTGAAAAGCTACAACACATAGAACTAACAAATAGAGAAGACACTAGACGAATGAAGTTTGTTCTAGTGATAGACACCACCACCATCAACCGGTCGATAGGCGGGAGGTTCCAGTCACGACAACATATATATATACACACACAAGACACACAAAAACATGTTCAAATAAGGGGCTAAGATGATGGAAGGAGTATAATAAGAAGTTCCAACCCACAATCTGTGGAAAAGTTAAATGGTGCTCAAAAAAATAAAGAGCAAAAAGGAGAAATTAAATAAGAACAAAGCACTACTTCATTTTCTTGAAATATTTTACAAGACTTGTACATCCTATTCTACAATATATTAAAATGAGAAGGTAATCCAACTCGGGAGTAAATTGATAAGAGCTGGCATTTGCTATGTGCCAGTATCTATTGATCTTTGAGCATACTATACTTCTATACATTTACAAAATCACGAGGAAATGATAAAGGAGAAATTTCAAAGCAGAAAAAGAAGAAGAAAAGAAACAAATTAAGTACAAAGATCATTGTGTGACAGCAAAACCATGGAAAGATGATGATGGATAAAAACTAAAACACAAAAAGAGGAAGAAGAAAGAAACAAGTACAGTATCTTTCTGTGTCAGCAAACCTTTGTTGAATCCCTAAATCCGATGTTAAAATTATTTGGCAACCGTCTGTTACCCAAATTTGCATTTCCCGCATTTCCTTTGTGCATCATCGCCACAAACTCGTTATAATCTATCCGCCCATCCTGAAATACAAGAACATATAATTGAACAAGATGTAGTGATAAGAAAGAATGAAAAGCATCAGGTGCAGCCTGACAGTTCTAGAAGACGGGCTTGCGACAGCTCCTAAATGAGGTGTTCTATACATTGGATAGCCTCACCTACATGTTTGAATATATCTGAATAATCATTTCATTATTTGACCACCAAAATGTGTTCTCAATGTGGTTATTTCAGACATGAGAGTTGTGTTGATATGAAAGTTATTTAGCCTACGATTACTTTCATGCATTTCAAAGTATATAGGGATGTGAGAAATGCTAGTAGAACCACATACATTATTTTGATCAACTTCTTGAATGATTTCTTCCATGCGGACATCCTTTATGCCAAATTCATCACAAGCCTTTTGAAGCTCATCTGCAGTAATATACCCACTCCCGTCTTTGTCAAAGTATGAAAAAGCAACAGAAAGATAATCATCCTTCTCAGCTTTGTTTACATGGAGCATTGCAGCTATGAATTCCCCATAGTCAATGGTACCATTGTTGTCAACGTCTGCCTGCAATTTTAGGGAGAAAAGGTGGAGTTAAACAAAACGAAAGCACCATAAAGTTATCTAATAAAAAAGGAAATTTACAAGCTAGAAGGACTAAAGTACTTAAGCACTTCGCGGTGAGTTCTCAAGCCTATTTCTGGAGGACTCGACACTTCTGGTTCTCATTTCACAAGCCTCACATAGATTGAAAAGAGAGCAGATAGAGAACAGATCTAATTTCAGCCTAATTTTGATAATCTTCATGGTTAGATGGAAACTGTCGTTGGAACTATTTAACCCCTGGGGTTGAGTAGACTTTATTTTTTCTTTGAATGGCCACATAGCATTTAATACTGAATAAAAGACTACAAGACTACAGCATACCGCTTTCATCAAGTCTTGTATCTCTGTCTCAGTAAGACTAGCCCCAAACTTCTTTAGTCCAATCTTCAATTCATCAGAAGTAATTTGTCCACTATTATCCGTGTCAATCATTTTGAACATCTCTTTCAAGCCTGCAATTTCCTCTTCAGAAAGACTCTCAGCAATAACCTGTATCGAATAAAAAAGTCTATGTTTGAGTCTGGAACAAAATCAACTTTTCATGCATGTGTGGGGACTGGGAGCTATAGAGTTTAACTGCAATTTTAAGTTTCAAAACTGGCGCAGGGGAGGTTAATATCTAACTTCCGTGTAAATCTCATCGGAACTATTTCAGTTTTACTGAAATTTTACCCTGAGAGCCATTTTCTTAAGCTTGTTCATGGCCGAAAATTGTGTCAAGCGACTCAATACTGCAGAATCAAGTGGCTTATCTGGAGCCACACCATCAATCTTCACCCAAGGATGGCCTGTGGAAAGGGAAAATAAGAATAATCAGCAGATTCTTTGAAATTCCATGACAAAAGCGATCCCGCTATATTGGTAACCAATTGATTGAGAGGTATTACATATTGGTCTATTGGAACTTATCAGGAAAACGTGGACAAGATTTACACAATATAACTTGACAAGAAGTAGAACCGAAACCATCTCCATTTAAAGACTCCTTTTCTCTTAATTAGCATAAATAGAGCCTTATTTCCCTTCACCTGCTTTCAAGATCTACTTTCAGAAGATGAACAGCTAGCATAACTGATAATTTCCAATTCTACACCAGATACAGATTTATTGTAGGCGTATAAGAGTAGAGGAGGTTAAGGGTACAATCCGCGGGATGCGAGGGGGAAGAGCGACAGGGCCATATGAGATCCCAGTCGAATTCTGGAAGACTGCGGGCAGAGCAGGGTTGGAGTGGTTGACCAGGTTGTTTAGTGTCATTCTTAGGACGGCAGAAATGCCGGAGGAGTGGAGATGGAGCTGCATGGTTTCTTTGCATAAGAACAAGGGTGATATTCAAAATTGCAACAACTATAAGGGCATCAAACTACTCAGCCACACTATGAAAGTTTGGGAAAGGGTGGTGGAGAAGAGGATGAGGAGGGATGTGTCTATTTTCGAGAATCAATTTGGATTCATGTCTGGGAGATCAACTACAGAAGCAATTCATTTGTTGGAAGGATGATTGAGCAGTATAAGGACAAGAAAAAGGATCTGCATATGATGTTCATAGACCTGGAAAAAGCATATGACAAGTTCCCTAGAGAGGTTTTGTGGAGATGTTTGGAATCGAAAGGTGTGCTGGTGACGTACATCAGGGTGATTAAGGACATGTATGAAGGAGCCAAGACTCGAGTGCAAACTGTGGGAGGAGATTCAGAGCATTTCTCATTCGAGATGGGGCTTCATCAGGGGTTAGTGCTTAGCCCATTTCTATTTGTGCTAGTGATGGATGAATTAACTAAGAGTATTCCGAGAGAGGTGCCTTGGTGTATGCTATTTGCAGATGATATAGTTCTGGTGGATGAGACTCGTAGAGGTGTCAATGAGATGCTGGAGGTGTGGAGATAGACGCTAGAGTCTAAAGGCTAAGCAAGACAAAAACAGAGTACATAGAATGCAAGTTTAGTGATGCATCAGACGAGTTGCATGTGGAAGTAAGGCTTGACTCTCAAGTCATTCCCAAGAGAGAAAGCTTTAAATATCTTGGCTCGATCCTCCAAGCTAATGGAGAAATTGATGAAGATGTCGCACACCGTATAGAAGTGGGTTGGATGAAGTGGAGACTCGCCTCCGGTGTACTATGCGACAAAAGAGTGCCTCATAGCCTCAAAGGCAAATTTTACAGAGCAGTTGTTAGGCCAGCTATGTTGTATGGGGCAGAGTGTTGGCCAGTGAAGAACTCACACATCCAGAAGATAAGCGTGGCAGAAATGAGAATGCTTAGGTGGATGTGTGGTCATACCAGAATGGACAAGATTAAGAATGAAGTCATTCGTGAGAAGGTGGGCGTGACACCAGTGGCAAACAAGATGCGGGAAATGAGGCTGAGATGGTTCGGTCATGTGAAGAGGAGAAACGCAGATGTCCCGGTTAGGAGATGTAAAAGGTTGGCAGTGCTAGGTCTACGGAGAGGTAGAGGTAGACCGAAGAAGAATGGGTTGAGGTGATAAGATAGAACATGGTCCAACACTAGATCACCGAGGACATGACCCTAGATGGGAGGGTGTGGAGGTCGACGATTAGGGTAGAAGATTAGATAATGGTTGATTGTCTTGATAAAGCGCTATATGGATTAGCTCCATCTTAGGCTCCGTATTTGTAGCTACTGTTTATCCTGTGTATTTTGATTATGTGTGAGTTTCATTTTTCTCTTGATTGCAAACAACTTGTTTTCACGCGTATTTTCTGAAAGGTTTTTCTCTAGCCGAGGGTCTATCTGAAACAGCCTCTCCACTTTGGTGGGGGTAAGGTCTGCGTACATCTCACCCTCCCAAGACCCCACATGTGGAATTATACTGGGTATGTTGTTGTTGTTGTAGTTGTATGTTTGAAATGCTAGTTGAACTAAAACTGATATACTATCTAAGGGATACATAGACCAAAGAAACACCAAAAAGACATTAAGCGTGCACCATATTCTCTCAGCTGCTAAGCAAAATAGTTCTCACAACGTCTCTAAGCATAATATATGATAAGCTGGATGTCAAATACAAAAGAGAAATTCAGTGACTACTCACATAGAACTTCATGTGCAGTAAGTCGCTCTCTGGGGTCTCTAACAAGCATTCTCCTTACCAGATCTTTCGCATCTTCAGAGATATTAGGCCAAGGATCTGATGTGAAGTCAATATCGGCTCGTAAAACCTCATCAAATATATCCTGCTCGCTTTCTACCCAAATAATGAGTGAAATAGACATGAGAAGATGCTTAAGGTAATTCACATAACTAGAAATCCATGGTAAAACTACAAAAACTGTAATCTCAAACATGAAAAGATCAACTTACCACCCCAAAATGGAGGCACGCCACATAGAAGAATGTAAATTATTACTCCTGCACTCCAGATATCGGCCTCTTGACCATAACGCTTAAGCAGAACTTCTGGAGCAACATAATACGGGCTTCCAACAATATCAGTGAATACTTGCCCTGTGGTTCAGAATATAACACAATCAGCTTGCCAATTTAAAAGGAAAAACACATCATCAAAATAAGACGGTGTATGCTAGAAAGCCATGCTATCAAGAGAGTTATAATTTTCACATAGAAGAACTGATGCTAAGAATATGTTCCATATAAGATGACGAATATCAAATTAAGGAAAAATAGTAACCCTTTTAAAGATAGAACCCTTACGAAGTTAGAGGCGGCATCGCTTTGCTAACGTAAGAGTAATAAACAAGAATGAGATCTTATTATAAACTAGCAGATATAGGATATGCAATCTATAGACTTCGCATACCAGTAAATGTGGAGTTTTCAAGCTTTTGGAATCACTAGACAGTTTTTATATGTACTGGCCAGTTGTTATAGACAAAACATTAAAAATAGGAGCTGGTTTCATGAACCCCTAATAAGTAATTCCTAGTACAAAGGCAGCTGCAAACATCCTGTTGAAACGGAAGACTTTCACTTATTTTATGGTAAGCTGAAATTTCATTTGAAACTTCTCTTTGTGATTATTCATCATTAAACACCACACCAGTTTTTCATTCTGTACCTACTTTAGCCATTTCCAAAAGTCCACAAATTTTATCCTTTTTGAGCACCGTATGATGCAGATTTCTATAATCCTACTACTAGAAAGAACATACTACAAACCATTCATTTATATATTAGAGGCTATGGAAACTAGCTACATCAGTAGGGATGCAAAGATGCAGATGATAATCTATCCAACTTTTGCAACCTGTGATGCTGCGAATTCCATGGTGATGACTTGGCTTTTGATTTTGATGATGAAAGACATTATTTCAAACTACATGTGCTACCAACTGGCAAAGGATCTCTGGAACTGTGTCACCAAGATGTTCTATATTTCCCAAAAATCAATCTCATGTCTATGCGTTGGCGTTGAAACTCCGAGGAGTCTGCCAATGTGAGGATAGTATTACATAATACTTCGACTCAATAAGTGACTATGGTAAGACCTAAGACCTGTTCAAGGCTTGAGTAGTACTAGTTCAAGCTCGTATTCAAATTAAATAATACTTTCACAAGTTATCAATAGGCTACACACTTTTTTTCCTGCTTTGTTTATAAAGTAGATTATTTGATCTTTTCCTTTTAGTCCAACGATCATGACATTAGTTTTTAACCAAAACCTCATTGCAAATCTGTTTTATTAGATTCATAGTGAAGCTCGATGACTTTGCAGAGGTAATATCTTATCAGGGAAAAAATGGTTGGTTACTCACTGATAATCATACTAGATTCAATTGGGAATATTCCTTAAAACACTCTGTTCGGATTGTTATTTACCATTGTTGCAGCATATATAGGTTTGTTCTGTATTGTATTGTTCTGCCGTACAATTGTATTGACTGTAACATTTTTGTGGTTTAATAACATTTTTATTAAGTTTACTAAAATGCCTTTTAATGGTTGTAAATATTGGATTTACTAACAATTACTCATAAAAATATTCAAACAACTTCTTTTTCCTAAATTATGACCAGTTATGCCTTGCAAGTTGCAGTATATTTCAAAAAGTAATTAGGTAAATACAAGTTAATAACACATTTCATAATTTGGATCATAAATCAAGTTTCCCAACAAATGACATCCATATAATCCATAATATAATAACAACATATTGATTATTGTCCATAATAGTCATAAGACACGTGATATTATTTCATTCAGTTTTCAGCCAACATCATGGTTAATACAGAGATGTTTTCCCATAGATTCAATTAACGTTTGACACAAGTGTGCATGCATGCTAACACATAAATATATCCAAATACATTTCCTTTACCATTTTCCAAATTATGGGCTGCATAGTTGAAAGGCGATTAATGGGACTGGCCAAATGATCCCTCTACCAGTATGTTCTTGTCTAGTCTTTTTTACTACTATCAGAAGGTGCCTCTGAAATAGGTATTTTATTTAGGTGTATCACGAGTTAGTCGATCTTGCTCATTGTCTCCATATTCATCAGCATTTTCCAAAGCATTTATGTAAACCATTTCATCTACTTCATCAATGGTCAATGGGATAATATTTGATATTCTAATTTTTTTTTAACTCAATACGTATGGCTAGTCTCAACATGTTTAGCCCTATTCCGTTCATACAACACAACTATCTTATCATAATTTCAAATCGATTTGTCCCTCTATTCAGCAACTTCATGCTTAGCAAACATAATAACATGAAAATAATAGAAATGAAAGTAAACCATTAATTACTTGAATCTATTGATCCCACAAATCAGCATTCCATATATTTGAGCAAGATCTCATGCAAACCCACTCATGCAGTTTCAAAATATATCATAGCACTTGCCTAATTGTTTTGTAATTAATCTCATTTCATTATGAACTCTCTCCTTGTAAAAAAGCTTATCCTGAAATTTTGATTACATCTCCTTCATTGCATAATCCATTGTATGTGTACTTCTACCAGCTCTGTGGCCACGTGTGTACTCATGACAAAATGCATCAATTAAGGCATCATTCATGGCATATGACCAAACAATGAAGGAATTGTCAACTGAAGTATTTATGTTACTTGAGGAGGCCTTTGACCTTTTTGGATGTTGACTACAACGACATAATAAGATAAACATTTATGTGTAATGCGATATCAAATCCAAGTATGTGCATGTCAAAAAGGTCTGAGCCATCTGTTAAGTATATAAATGCTTCAGATAATATTTTGAGTTTGATCACCTGCTATGCATGAAGCCTTAATTTATGCATTCTATCACGAGCCTACACTTGGCAGCAAAGTTGGTGAAACTCTCACTACACACACATAGGATAATATAGTGAAAGAGACACAACTAAAAGTTTCTAATAAATTTATTAACAAGGAGAAAATTCACAATAAAATGAGATTAAGTAATAAAATTATTCGGCAAGTGCGATGATATGTCCTTTTTTTTATGACAAAGGAACCCACAGCCGCTACCCTTCGGGTGCCTTTGGGTAAACCCGGCTCTTGATGCAATAGCCTGCAAACCACACAAGAGAGGTAACTTGCACTAGGCATGCCCGTTGCGACAGGCTCAGACTGAGAAGGGTGTTGGCAAGAGGGTTTGAACCCAAGTCTCCTATGTGGGAAACCACTTGGTCAACCAACTCAGCTACCCTTGCAGTTCTATGATATGTCTTAAAATGGCATGAGTGGGTTTACATGGAATCCAAGCACAAATATGTGAAATGTTGAATCCGCAGTATGGTATCAATTCATTCAGGCAAATCCTTTCTTACTTTTGTTCTTTGTTTCAAGTTATTCTGGGTTTTCCATTTTCTTTACTACGTGCTGTATGTATTTTATACGTAGGTTAAGACAGTTGTTGAATAAAGGAACAAGACAATTAGAAATTATGATAAGTTAGTTGTGACATATGAAAATGATAAGAATACTGAAAAACATGTGGAGAAGATGTGCTCACAATAATTTAAGAGTATCAATAAGATCTCATTGGCCATTGATGAAATAGATAAAATGGTTTCCATGAATAATGCTTTACTGGAAAATGCTTATTAATATGGGGAAGATACGCAAGCTCAAGCAACTCCTGAACACTTAAATCAAATGCCTCTTAAAATGTTTCGACCTTTAGGAGTAAAACATCTAAACAAAAATATCCTGAAGACATAACTGCCTTGTTGAAAGGCAGGGTAGATCATTTTGCAATGCCACTAATCGCCTTTCAATTATGTCATCAATTTGAGAGAGTGAGAATTAATAAATGGTAAAGGAGATGGACTCAGAACCCGATATGGTCCCAAAAGCTTGTACTTTTATTTGTACAAAGACTTGTATTGAAAACTGATTCCATGTCCATTGGGAGAACGCAAATCAGTTTTCTTGAACATGATGTCAACCGACAATTAAATAAGAATAATATTGTATGTCACAACTATTATGGATTTTGTGGACAATTTCACTATTATGTTATCAAAAATATCATCTATAGCATTTTATAAATTATGTGAATGTCATATTGTTGGGATACGTTTTCCGTGATGTAAATATGACATGAGTTCACTTCTTCTTTTTTTTTTTTTTTTTTATATATTATTGACTTGTATTCAATTAAGTTCATCTGAGTTGCATGAATTTCATAGCTTAATATATTCTTTTCGAAAGGCATAAGTGGTTATAGATATAAAAGAGTTAATGTTTACAAGTAATCCAGAAAAGAAAAAGAAGGTAATTCCTATTCTTCATTTCAAAACTAAAGGGTATGGATTCTAAACATTTCCAAATATTTATAGGGTACGGATTCTTGCCACATTTACATTATCGTAATATTGATATTCTTAGTGGGAACGTACCCATTGCTTCAGACTACAAAAAGGAAATTTCTATACTGTCCTTTAAAATAGTGTTCTTCCCTTCTTCTCCTATCTACTCTCATCAATGTCATTTTCCAATGTAGAGGCAGAGTTGATCATGTATGGGCGTTCCAAATAACCTAAAACTTCTTCGAAGATGAATTATACTGTTCTATGTGAAGCCTCTACAATGTGCTTTACAAAGTAGATTGATGGATTTAGGAATAAATTTAGATATTATCTGGTTCATTCACTCGCTAAAATTGAAAAAACCTACCAAGAAATGAGTAGAAAAAGGGAAAAGATGGACCTGAAAAAGCTTATCAAACATCACACTTCACACGACATTAACACATTTATAATGATGGCTACTCAGATTTCATGAAAATAATTGAATTCCAGCTTTCATTGGGAAATAATTGGCTAGCCTTGAATCGTTCGTCTTTATACTCTAGTTTTGTCAGAAACTGTACTCATATTGTCCTTAGTATCTACCAAATGTTCTACAGATTCCTCACAAAGAAAATTGCCTTCTTGGGAACCCATGATGGGAACCCATGACACTATATTTGCAAAAAAGTCTGATGCTATAACAAGAACCCTGCTCCCAATTCAACTACTCAGAGCAATTGAGAAGGATTATCAACAGATACTTATAGCAGCATATGATTTATCAAGTAGGCAAATAAAAATCCCAACTATTTAACCCTTTACTTCTATGATACCAAACTTCCTATACTTTTGATATGGGAAAACCCACCCTCCTGAAATTCCCTACCTAGGAACCCACTAATAGCTTCTTCCACTTTGCTCCCTTGCTAACTCGAGTTCCCAATCTCCTTGTTGGAGGTGGAGGGTCCTTATCACTAGGCTATCCCTCCTTGTCGAGTACTACATTTCCAACTTATAAATTTTCAGTACATCTATCAGACAAAATTTTATGCGTACAAACCACTAAAACAATTCAAAGAAAGAGGGAAATAAGAGAAACCCAAAAAACAATGGAAGATTGGATAGAAGTATGAGAAACTCAAAATATAAGAGAAATGGAAGAATTTGGAGAAAGTGGACAAATACCTGGCTTGAAAAACATCGATAGCCCGAAATCTATAATCTTTAGAGGTGAATCCTCATCATCATTAACAAAGAGAAAATTCTCAGGCTTAAGGTCCAAGTGCAACACTCCCATAGAATGGCAGGCTTCTATTACGCTAACTATAGTCCTCGCTAGCTCAGCCGCTTGTCTCTCCGAGTAATGACCCTGCTTAACAATCCTATCGAACAGCTCACCTCCTGTACATAATTCCATCACAACATGAACTGCAACAGCATCCTCGTAAGCTTCTTTTATTGAGATGACGTTCGGATGTCCAGATAAGTGATGCAATATCTGGATTTCTCTCCTTACATCTTCCACATCTTCAGGCGTCAATAGTTTCCTCTTCGCAATAGACTTACAAGCATACTTTTTCCCTGTTGCTTTTTCAACACAGAGGAATGTGGTCCCAAACTGGCCATGCCCAAGTTTCTCTCCCAAATCATAGTGATCCTTCACTTGGCCAGTTTTTCTTTTTAACACAGAATCAACCTGCATTCCTGCACTAACCATTCTCTTCACATTATGTGGCTTCTTTGGTTTTGCAGGCTCTTTTGGTTTCTCCTTCTTATCAGCAGTGTGGCTAGACTTTTCAGGACCTATTGCTTCTGCAGGTTTCGAATCGACTGATGCCTTTTCCGGTTTAACCACGTGAGCGTCTTTCTTCTCTTCCTTCACTAGTACGGTCTGCTCAGGCCCATTCCTCTCGGATGGTTTACTCTCTTCACTGTCTATCTTCATCAATTCTGGGGGTTTATTCTGAACAGAATTAGGACATTCAGGCTCGTTGTCTTTAGAAGGTTCTTCAATAGCCTTTTCTTTCTTCTTATGTGTAATCATATTCGGTGATTTAGACCGCCAAAAAAACGAGTTGAAGAACCCATCCTTTGAAAATCTTGCATGAACACAATTATTTCCCATCTGTCACTATACTCCTCTCCACCAATACCTGTTAATACTATACACATTTCAACTCAACTAATCAAACCCAAATTTAACCCCTCAAAATGGGTTGATTCTTGAAGGATTTGAAGAAGTAAACCATGACAAAACCCTCTCCAAAAGCATAGCCTTTTCAACTGCAAATAACAGTTGTCATGTCAAAATCAGCACACGACAAAACCTTTGACACTGTAAATTTCCAACTCAAACAAGTAAATAATCCAATGCACACCTCTAAACAAGTTTTAAAGAAAAACCAAGAATAAGTAAAATAAATATGCCCAGTATGAATGTCACGACTCTCCGATAGTTTTCCCACAATCAAAAATCAATGCACACAATTAAAAAGAAAACCATATAACATCTATGCCTCAATTCCGAACTAGTTTAGGTTGACTACGACAACAACTACGCCCATGGTGGAGCTCTGTAGAGCCAGGGCAAATCAACTGAATCCCCTTCGTCCAAAGATGATATTGTGCAAATAGGGCAAAAGACGATGTTTCTTTTGATATTACTCCTATACACTGTTGGATCCCCTTTGGCACTAAAGAAGGTTCTAGTTAGTGGTAAACGGGTTCAAAAATTGCTTCTAAGTCAAAGATTCAAATCCCAAGCTAAGGGTGACAATTCTTGCATAAATTCCTGGCTCCGTCACTTACTACACATAAGTTAATGTTCTCACTAACCATGTTACTTCATTTAAGCTCATTTCATGCAAGCATTATACAAAATAATATTTAAAAAGTATTAGAAGTTCTCTATATATTCTAATCACTAACATGCTAAAAGACTCCAAAAAGCATAAGACCTAAAGTAAAAGTGCTAACATGACAAAAACAAATTATATTTTGCAAATAAGGAAAATACGATCTTTCTTTTGTTATATACTCCTATAAATTGTTGAATGCCCTTTGGCACTAAAGAAGGTTTTAGTTAGTGGCAAAGGCATTCGAAAATTGCTTCTAAGTTACAAGTTCAAATCCTGGGGTGACATTCTAGTGTTTTTGGAAAAACTCCCTAGCTCTGCCACTTACTATGCACAAGTTAAGGTCGACTGTATGAATCTCACTAACCATATTAGTCCATTAAAGCTCATTTCATGCAAACATTACACAAAAAAAAAATTAAAAAGTATCAGAAGTTCTCTATATTTTCTAAATGCTAACATGCTAAACGACTCCTCAAAAGCATAGGACCTGAAGTAAAAGTGGTAACATTACAAAAACAAGCTGGGGTCGGCTAAATAAACAAAGAATTCGTAATTGAAAATAAAGTAGATAACTAGAACAACATTTAGAAACTTACAAGGCAAAATAGAAATCTCCTCGAGTTGGGATTTTTAGGAGAAATTACAAAAACCCAATACGTAATTAACGAGAAAAATTCAGCAAATGCAATGGATGAATAATAAAAAGAAGAAAGGGACCGTACAAGAATGGTAATTATGATTGTACGTGAATAAATTATTTGATTATCTATAATATAAAATTTGACCTATTTGTTTTGGAACAAAAATTTGAATTAGGGTTTTTGGATTTGAATTGATTCAATTTTTGTTGAAAATTTAGGAGAGACGGAAAAGGAGGGACAGAGGAATATGAAGAGAAGTGACAGGTTTTTCAGTTACAATGAATGGTCCCATTAAAATAAATGTTAAAGTAAATATTCTGATTACAACCATTGCCCCTCACTTTTATTTATTACTTACTACATCCAACATACTTATTGTTATTCCATAAGTTGAGTCTCGAAAAAGTAAAATATACACAAACCTTACAATTATCTGGGTGGAGAGGTTGTTTTTGAAGTTTTATTTGTTATTACTATAAAAAAATATTGTTCTCTTTTCCTTTAGTATACAAGTTTTTTTTGTTAAATAATAGTATAATAATAATAATACATTAAATAGATAATAATGACTAGACAAGAATTATTGGCGAGAAATATGGAAAATATATGTCAATAACAAGAAGCAAAGTAGTGTTAACTAATCATTTTTTTTTTTTAAAAAAATCTCTTCTCTTCCTTGGATAATTGCTTTATTTTAGAATGATTCAAAGAATTTAAATATAGAAGAATGATATTCATTGTCGTGGAATGCATTTACTGTTTCTGTTTGTTAATGTATGGCACGAAAAAACTATGGGATTTTTATACTCTATACCCATGAAATTTAAAGTATTTACAAGTCATACCCATTAAAAATTACACTACCCATAAAACTAAAAGTATTTACCCAACCTACCCATTTATTATTGTCTATCTTTGTTATGCCTTATAGGTGTATACCTTTAAGGTATACTGCATAAATTATGGTATAAAAGTCTGGAGGGCCATTTATTACTGTATACTTTTATTATACCTTATATGTGTATACTTTTATGGTATACTGCATAAACTATGGTATACAAGTCTGGATAGGTAGAGTGGGTAAATAATTTAGTGGGTATGTCGGGTAATATTTGAAAGTAGTGAGTAGTGGCTGTAATTATTTTAGGTTTTATGGGTATTTTGTAAGTGTCCCAAAAACTATTGGTATGGTCTTGAAGTGTTGAGCACTTTTTTTTTACGGTCTTAAATTTTTTAGCACATTCATTAAGAAGTATTTGCACAGTGTCCCTCTAGCACTATCGACCACCACCTAGGATATCCCACCACCACTGCTGCGGCCAGCCATCAACCGCACCGGCGACCACCCTCCACCACCTCTCACTATAACTGCAACGCCGTACACTACGTAGTGGGGGTTACTGGTATTAGAGAAAAGAGTTCGGATTTGGGTCTAGTTGTCATTGACGAGTTGATGGAAAGGGAGACTGGTGAGCTGGGGCTATTTTTATGGTTTTTGATTGGACTCCGGCTACAGCTATGGCTCGAATTTCGATAGCCGCGGCGATCGTCGTAGTGTGCGTTACGTTGAGGTGGTGGCGGTACAAATAAGTTTACGACGCTGACAGAGTTGTTTAGATATGTATTAAGGATTTTTTAAGTGTGGATGGTAGTGTATAGACGGCGGAGCACGGTGGTCGTCGTCGTGGTTGTCGCCGGAGTTGGAAATAAGTGGAGGTGTTGAAAGAAGAAGAACACCGAAGTTTTCACATGGAATAGCAGAGCTTGTAACCGATGGTGATATCGATCATGATTTTCAAATTTTATCATACAAAAGTTTGAGCAATTTTATGAAAGTGATGATTGTTTGGACTCGTTTATTTGTAAAACGTACATATTATTGTTTAACCTAGATCCGATTTTAGGTCAATTAAGAATTAAATTTTTATTTGTGGAGTCACGATCAATAGTTTAGATTAAGAGTTTAGCCAAATTAAATACGGAATTGCGTTAATTACTAGATTATCAATATATGCACGATTTTCAATGACGATAATTGACGATATGGAGATAATGAGATATAATCGAAAGTAAATCAAATTAAAGCGTGAATAAAGTATACTGAAAGAACCGTATCGGATCAATTGACCCCGGTGAGGATTCCTTGTTACTGACTATGCTTGAAGACTTGAGAGCAAAGTATCCAACCAATGCAAATGAAGAACAGTATTCGAGCAAGAGTAAGAGAGAGTGTTATTATTGATATTGTAGACAGAGAATAAATTGTGTGTTACAATGATTCAGGATGATTGCTATTTATAGGTATGATAGGCGTTTGTTGGGTTTGTAACCGCTGGGCACGTATCCGTTTGATATGTAACCGCTGGATTGTGTAATCGCTGCCTTTAAGACCATTCATTAGGCAATCATGCATGATTAGGCTAATAACTGCTCATTCAGATTGTGCTGACCTGGGAAGCATTACTTTACTGCTCTGAGTCTGCTCGTGGTAACCGCCTGGCTAGTTGTCTATCCGGGGAAACTTCTCTTCTTTAGGTGACGTCAGTTTTTATCCAATACAGATAGTCCCCGCACTTCTCGAGCAGAGTTTCTGCTCGAGGAGTGGATATTGAATTTTGGTGGGAAATTCTATCCGTAAAGTCCAGCTTTTATCTGCAATACGATGATCCTTGGTGACGTGCGTGTTTCATCAGCTACATGACAAGTTTCCATGATGTGCGCATTAAATGCGCGATGAAAAAAAGTAACTGCAGTTGGCACGTCTGCACGTCCGCCGTCAGCTTCGAAGTGATTGCTGCGCGTCCCACGAGTAAAAGTAATGATTTTAACCGCCTTAGTCACGTGTACTCGCCCGCTGTCAGGTGCGAGGTGACCGCTGCACTTCAGGGTAATGATGATACTTCGAAACCTGGCGAAAACCACTTTCTCTCTTGACGGTTGGATCTGATCGTGGCTTCTTTGATGATCTCCACGAGTCCTGTGGGAATTTGACGGGCCGGATTTCTACTTCTATAAATAGGGGTTTGCTGAATTTTAACCCTTTTACTCGCTTTTATCTTACAACTCCCAAATCTTTGAGAAAACCTTTGAATACCCTTCAATCTTCTTTCTAATCTTCTCAATTCTTTTTCGAACCATGTCTCCAAAAGCTAGAAGAAACTTAAATATAGATGCTGCTGCTGGTAATTCTTCCGCTGCTGCTCCTAGGCCTAAGGCCGCTCAGGCTACTGCTGCAGAGATTATCCCCAAAAAATGGGGGTGAATTGGAAAAAGACCGCAATATCAAGGCCTCTAATAATTACGGAGATATACGCGTATGGCCGGTGTACAGATTCAAGTCTGGAATCACGTCGGAGGTGATCCCACAAGTTAGAATGGACTGCAACTGGGACGCAAGTGTTCCCCTCTTGCCGGTATCTGAAGCGGAGAACATTACTTCACATAGGGCTGGGTGGACGGCCATGTGCACCTACCCATTTACAGTTGGTTGCATATTACCCCTGCACCCTGTGCTCGAAAGGCTCTGCAGAGAGTATTTACTCTGCCCGGGGCAACTGTGCCCCAGTGTGTACAGGATAGTGACGCTTATGGATTGCTTTGCGGAAGAAACCGAGCAAATTTTTTAGTATGAGCACTTTATTTCTCTGTATAGCGTACAAATCTTCAAGGATTGTTTTGTCAATGTTAGGATGCGCGGGAGCAAGGGCTTGGTGCGTAGTTCTGAGGATACAAGCGACCGGAGTTGGTTGCACCGGTATGTGTTCGTGCGCACCCAGTCGTTGTCCTTCAACTCCAAGGCTCCTCTTTTCGAGATCTGGAATAAGAAGCGTAAGTCCCCCAGTTTTCCTGTGGAATTTTCATATTTTCCCCCTTTCCAAGTATTTATTCTTTTGATTCTGTCTTACAGCTGTCAAGCGGCCCTACAACGAGCTCATATCGGTTGAAGAGCTGACGGCGTGGGTCGAGACCATTTTGGAGAAATTCCCTGCTGAGCAGAGGGAATGGGCGTACTTTGCCGCGCAAAAGAGTCTGACCGTAAAGACTCATGGTAAGAACTTCTCGATGTTTATAGCTATTTCTTCTCTCCGGGGATTTGTTGTATCTGACCGTTTCGTCTTCTGCAGGTCTAGGCACCCAAGGAGACTTCTTTCCTACTCCTCCTCCTCAGGCTGTGCTGTTTGGGTCCACTGTTGACCCCGAGGCTGAGGTTGCATCTATAAGGGCTTCAACGGAGGCGCTGCGTGGGAGGGAAAGCGGCGAAGAGCTTCTGTCCAGTGGCCTTAGTTCCTTGAAAAGGAAGAAGAAGGGTCAAGGTGAGGGTGGAGCGCAGAAGAAATCTGCTCGTAAGACTTCCGTTGCTGCCGGGCAGACCTCAGCCGTTGGAGGTACGACCCCACCTGCTGCTAGTGTGCCTGAGGCGGAGAGGGCCAGGACTCCTGCTGAAGTCCCCGAGTCTGTGCGAGGAGAGGGTTTAGACAAGGAGGTTATCAATATTTGCAGATAATGAGACTGAAGCTAATGAACCCCTTGTGAGAAAGCCCTTTCTTCGAAGTGACAAGAGGAAGGTTGAAGAGGAATCTGCCTGCACTCCGGAGGGGAGTCCCCGAGTTGATGACGGGGTCAAGGCGGCTCCTTCTCGGACAGATAAGGGGAAAAGGAAGGTTGGCGAAGAAGAAGAAGAAGAAGAAGAAAAAGAAAAAGAAGAAGGAGGAGAAGAAATCCCCCAAGAGGGTAGCCAGGGTCCTCGAGTTTTCCATTTTGAGGACTTGGATCCGATTTTAGGCTAATTAACAATTAAATTTGTATTTGTGGAGTCACGATCAATAGTTTAGATTAAGAGTTTAGCCAAATTACATACGGAGTTGCGTTAATTACTAGATTATCAATATATGCACGATTTCCAATGACGATAATTGACGATATGGAGATAATGAGATATAATCGAAAGTAAATCAAATTAAAGCGTGAAAAAAGTATACTGAAAGAACCGTATCGGATCACTTGACCCCGGTGAGGATTCCTCGTTACTGACTATGCTTGAAGACTTGAGAACAAAGTATCCAACCAATGTAAATGAAGAACAGTATTCGAGCAAGAGTAAGAGAGAGTGTTATTATTGATATTGTAGACAGAGAATAAATTGTGTGTTACAATGATTCGGGATGATTGCTATTTATAGGTATGATAGGCGTCCGCTGGGTTTGTAACCGCTGGGCACGTATCCGTTGGATATGTAATCGTTGGGTTGTGTAATCGCTGCCTTTAAGACCATTCATTAGGCAATCGTGCATGATTAGGCTAATAACTGCTCATTCAGATTGTGCTGACCTGGGAAGCGTTACGTTACTGCTCTGGGTCTGCCCGTGGTAACCGTCTGGCTAGTTGTCTGTCCGCTAGATGTCTGTCCGGGAAAACTTCTGTCCGTGCCACGTGGCAGACACGTGCCACTTCTTTAGGTGACGTCAGCTTTTATCTAATACAATTATTTAATCTACATAATGAATAAGTAATGACAGATTGGTCTTGTTATGTTTTCCTTTGAATTTTGAGAGGTTTATGAAAATACTCATCAAAATCAAAATATTCACTCCCCTACCCATAAGTTTTATATCTACTTGCCCTACGCAGAAACTGTTTACCTGCCCTACTCATTCAGATTGTATACCATAAGGTATACGACCCATGTAAACCCGTTATACCATAAGGAACACGCTGAAAACACAATATACTATATAAGGTATACATAAATAATGGGTAGGACGAGTAAATACTTTGAGTTTCATGGGTAGTGTAATTTTAAATGGGTAGAGCGGGTAAATACTTTGGATTCAAGGGTACATAGTGTAAAAATCCCTTGAATTTTTATATATGATTGAAGTGATGATGATTTGGTATCATTTATTTGTAAAATGGACAAAATAATTTAGCTCACTTATGAATAAATGTGGCCGAATTATCTTCGTTTTATATTTTCATATGTTTTTACGTGAATGAATAACCTGAGGACAATTTGACCTCATTTATATGCAAAATGTACATAATATTTTTGCTCATTGTATGAATAAGTACGACCAGATTGTCGTTATTTCTAAATATAATCACTTGAAGTTATTCTTTTATGGATGTGTGAAGTCATTTTGGCCTCATTTCTTTGCAAAATGGATATAATTTTTGGCTCAATATATGCATAAATACAGATTGACATAGTGTCTACTTCGTAGGGAGCAGTGACATTTTTGTAATTACGGCTATATTAAGGTACGGTGGTATTTTTGTAATTATAGCTTCATTAAAGTTTTATGATATTTTTGTAATTATAGAAGTGCTCAATTTTTAGAGACCATCTTTAAAGTGCTCGGCTTTCAAAATCACCTCTTTTTTTTTTTTGGGTGAATTATAAAAATAAGCAGAAAAGCACCCGATCTTGATTTGGTAAGCTATTATTTGGTGGTCTTGAAAATATAAGCACTTTATCATTAAATGAAGTTGAAAGTACAAAAATACCCTTACTAATGAGAACTTCTCGTAATTACAAAAATGCCACTGACCATTTTTTTGAAGCCGTAATTACAAAAATGCCACCGCACCATTTTACCTCCGAAATTATAAAAAACGCCTCTGCTTCCTACACAGCAGAAAACAGTGCCAACCCGATTATATTTCACGTCAATTTTGTGAATAAATAACGCCAAATCGGCATCGTTTCGCTCATATACAAGGCAACCAATCCGTCTGTATTTCACGTCTATTTTGTGAATAAATAACATCAAATCATCATCGTTTCGCTCATATACAAAAATCAAAACAAAACAAAATATAAGCAAAAAATCATGTTTGTTTTGTGAAGAAGTGATGCCAAATCGGCCTTACTTTATTGATTAACAAAAAATACCTTCAAGTGCTTTTATATTTAGAAATAATGTCAATCCGGTTGTTGTTTATGCATATAATTGTGTTCGTTTTGTGAAGAAATGAGGCCAAATCGCCCTCACTTCACACATCTATAAAAAAGACCTTCAAGTTTTTATATATTTAGAAACAATGACAATTCGTTTGTATTTATGCATATATCGAACCAAATATTGTGTTCGTTTGTGAAGAAATGATGCCAAATTGTCCCAATTTCATTCATTCACCAAAAAAAAAAATACATATGAAAACATAAAATGATGACAATCCGTTTGCATTTATTAATAAGTGAACCAAATTATTTTGTCTATTTTACATGCAGGTGATGTCAAATAGTCATCACTTTACACATATAAAAAAATTCAAAGTAAAATAAAATAATGTCACTCCGGCATCATTTGTCTATTTGATTTTACACCCCTGCTTTACCGCTGCATGCAGTGTCTCGATCATTGTAGCCAAAGCACGAGCTACTACCTCGCACCTCGCCACGATAGCCACTATCGCGACAGCTTCTCCATCACCACTGTCAAAATGCCAAGCACCAACCATGTCAAGCCAACCATGGCATCTCCATCACCACTGTCAACGCAAGAGGATTGTCACAAACTATCAGAGACAGAAAGGTCTGCAATCATATATCCTTCCTCCTGATCTTTCCCTTGCCATTATGCTTCTTTTTAATTATTTTAAGCTTCTTTTTTATCTTCTTTTCAAGAGGTTTTAAAAATTTAGCACTTTGATTGCCATCAACCATCTCCACATCTACAAATCACGATGATTACAAATTAGCATATTGTGTGGAAGGCTAAAAGTAAATACAGCGTGCAAATTCCTATCAATTTTATCAACACTATCATATGCAAAGAACTGGACTATATGACTAGTTAAATCTCTACATCTTCAGCGCCGGCAAATTGACTGGAGACGCCGGAGATGACGTTAGCTGCATCAATCGGAACAGAGGAAGACGAGCCTATGTCACCGGCGATAGGATTTTTTCCGGTGAGTTTCTGACCCGTTTCCCCGTTCTTGACCTTGCAACGCCGATCCCCGCACTGGTTCCTCCACTACTGAAAGTGGTGATTTTCGATCTGTATGTGTGGGTATTACTGACAGTTCCCACTCCCTCTCTGTTTTGTACCACTGTATTTATGGTATGATACCACCGTTAATGGTGGTCTCCGCCTCCTGTTCCCCCTCCCTTCATATGTGCTCTATATTCTATTGGTGTATGTGTGTGTTTTCAACGACAGAGTTAGTGGTGGTTGTGGTGGGGTTAAGATTTGGTGTATAAATAGAGAAACTGAATATGTAGAGAGAGAAAGTGGATCTGTAGAGAGAGAAAGTGTGAATATGAAATGGTAGTAGAATAATGTTTAATGGGTAAAAATGAAAATACTATTAAAAATATTAAAAAACTGCTTACACTTTAAAGACCAATGAAAAATAGTTCACCAAATCAAGACCATCCCCAAAAGTGCTCACCCTACATAAAAAAATATATTTTTTTTTAACCTATTTGTTAAATTAATCCCCTTATTGATACACTAGTAAAATAGGTCGCGCTTCGCGCGGTTGGAAACGGTATCAGTGAATTTAGCGATTAATATTGTGGTAAATATATTTGAGATATCGATTAATTTAGTGATTAATATAATTGTAAATTTATTTGAGTTAAATAAATATAAATTTCCTGTATATGCATATGATAGTTCATTATATATATTTGATTATTCACAAATATAATCATTTAGAAGTTGAACTTAGATTATCTGCAACTTCTATTAGCACATTTTCTTTCGTAAACTCCAAAAGTATATGTGCTAGTACGCGTAACTTCTATAACTTTAATAGCGTGTGTGTGTATGTGTGTGTGTGTGTGTGTGTGTGTGTGTGTATGTGTGTGTGTGTGTGTATATATATATATATATATATATATATATACACACACACACACACACACACACTAGTTTTGGCAACGCGCGTGTAACCGCTTTCAATAAGTAAACATAGAAATGTAATTACATAAAATATGAACTAAAAGAAAAGATTGATGACAACGATAATGTAGATGTATGTTTCCTATGCAATTTTTTTTTTATTTCTTTCAATAAATTCATGCATTTGACTTTTGAAAAATGCATGCTCAAATTATGATATGTCTTTAATAATAAACAAAGCGAATGAACGACATAATTTCACAAAGAGAGCCTTCACTAAGAAATCCAATGCTCATAATTACGCTAATATAAAAGAGGAAGAGAACGAATTGGGAAGAAAAAATAAGGAGAAGATCATATTCTTGAACATGTTAAATTAGTTCCAAACCACAATCATCAACAACAAATGTTTTTGTATCTCTATAGATAGAGTCACATCTTGCATATGTATTTGGTGACCACATCATGCATGTAAACGTAAAATGCAAAGAGTTCACCGTGTTTTATTCAAATCATTTTGGATAAAAATGTGAAGCTATGTTGTATGTAGTATCAAAGTTGAAGCTTTTAGGCTAGCTGTTCTCAAGAGTAGGAACACAAATCAATTCATACACCATAAACGGAATTGTAAGAGTTAGCTTAGAAAGACGGAAAGACTCAATATATGCATGAGAATTTGAAATGTTGACTTCAAAAAATCTAAAGACTGTTATTATATGTACACGGTAATCTAATTCAGATTGATGTTACTACTATAGCCAACAAAATATATTAATTTACTTATATATATATATATATATATATATATATATATATATATATATATATATATATATATATATATATATATATATATATATATATATATATATATATATATTAATCATTTATTAGAGAGTGAATTTACTTTTTAGTACAAAAATCTTATAAAAGTACTTTTAAAGTGAAGGGTAAAAATATCTTTCACTTTTTACCTATAGGGATTGGCTCTTTTAGAATAGTATGATATATATATATATATATAAAGGAGTATGAAGAGTAAAGAAATTTATACGAACACCGAGGACATGACCTTAGATAGGGGAGCGTGGAGGTCGAGAATTGGGGTAGAATGTTGAGTAGTAGTCGAGTATCTTTTCCCGTATTAGATGTAGTGGCATGCCTATGTAGATTATTGTCATTCTAGTCTTTGCCTAGATATCTACTATTTTTATATGTTTGTTTTGGATATGCTTTAGTTTTACTATCCTCTTTAGCATGATATTACTGTCTTGATTTTTTAAAAGTGTTTTCTCATGTTTTTTCTCCCAAGCCGAGGGTTTATCAGAAACAACTTCTCCACATTAGTTGGGATAAGGTCTGCGTACATCTCACCCTCCCCAGACCCCACTTGTAGGATATACTGGGTATATTGTTGTTGTTGAAAGCATACAAATTAAAAAGGCCTTATAGAAATAAGTGGCAAGAGAATTACATCTCCGTCTTTCCCTATACTTTTAAAAATAATGTAGGGATTCACATATGCATATAACACAAATCTATACTAAATAGATTGTTTAAACATAAACCGAGAACTTAAATGTTGTTCTCGTAAGCGGAAGCGGTAGGATCTTGAACCGTGGCTGGAATTACTGGCAGTCGGTGGTTGTCACGTACTTGACGGATCAACCCTTTTATCCACAGTCTAAACACCTAGTTATTTGGTAGAGAGAAAGAGGAAGAGCTGTATAGAAAAGTCCGTTATTTTTTATGGTGTATTACTGTTTTATTTATAGCTTATATGAAGTAGTTGTCCTCTTATAGGACTCTACTAGGTAACAACTTATTTACCAGGATAAGCTTTAAGAGCGCCCCTTATGGAGGACTCTTAACAGATAATTCCAACATCTCCCACTCACACATAATGGGAGTGCTCTTATAATACGAGAAATATATTCTCACCTCATCTCTACAAATATTCATACAATGAAATAGACCGTGCGACCAGCATACTGTGTGAGCTACGTGCTATACATCTGTTAGGAGTATATAGCCTCTCGTCGAGTGCAAACCTGCAAGTAGATTATAAAGTATGCAATACCCTAGATCATATGAATCACATTTTGATATCCTCTCAAAATCTCAAATATCATTTTTATGTATTCACAATTATAACTCATAAGTTATAACTGGTGCACCTGTGAATACAAAATTAATGAGATTCCTTTAATGATCTTCCTCTTTTCACGATTCTCTTAACATTAGCTCAACTGCTTTTCTATATATGTCCCACCAGACCGCATCCATTTTCATGGTCTTTTGGAAACACACTAAGATAGCTAACATTAGACTAGGTCTTAAGTATCTGATCGGAGTCGCTGAGGGTACACAATTTGAGCCAGCATAAAGGCTCTGGGTATCTGGCAACAGTAAGTTGAGATCAAACTTATGTTAACCCAAGGTCGACATTAGCACACATGGTATGAAACATGTGCTACAACATTTTTCTCCTTTCCTTAAGGAGCGTATGTCTTTATAAATAATGTTGTATAGATGAAATCAGACACCATATGTATCTAAATTCGAGTTTCTTAAACTCACATCTAGCTCACTAAGTAGACTAGGTGAACATCCTTTCACCTTAATAACCTTATGTTATTACTCACTCTGTTCCAAAATGATTGTCACAGTTCGGATTTCGAGAGTCAAACGAGTTCATTTTGACCGTGAATTTAAACATATAATCTTTAAGTTTTTTGTAACGATGTTTATATATTTAGAAACTACATAAAAAGTACTATAAGTCACAATAATTAATAATTCAAAATATTTAAAAGACATATAAAAATATTACGGTCAAAGCTAAACTCGTTTGACTCTCGAAATCCGAACTGTGACAATCATTTTGGAACGGATGGAGTATTTAAACGACTGTATTGATTTTAAGCATATCGCTCTCAAATTATCCATTTGATAATTTTTCTTAAAATCAAGTCTCATCTCCACTTATCACTAAGATAAGGAGGTGGTTGCCTGTGTGAGAAGGCCAACCTCTTGTCTACTTGACATACTAAAATATAATTGAAGAATGTACTAAACACTCAATAAATTATGAATATGTATGTAAGTAAATCAACTTTATTGATTATCAAAGAACACAGTTTTGTGAACAACTGGAAAAAAACAAAGAATAATACAAAATCACTCAAGGTCTATGCAAGCCTTGAGACCTAGTGTGTCTCACAAACGCATCTCTAGCTAAAGGCTTGGTCAATGGGTCTGCTACCATATCTTCTGTAGATATTTTCACCAGGTTCAGCCTCTTGCGTTTATACATGTCTCTTGCATAGTTATACTTGATATCTATGTGCTTAGTATCACAATGATGCTTAGGATTCTTGGTTGCATCAACTGCAGTATTACTATCACAGTAGATTAACACTGGTTCATCATCAGTGTTATCCAACAAGCTTTTGAGGAGCCTATTCAACCAAACAGCTTCTTTTGTTGCTTTTGACAGAGCCACATATTCGGCTTCCATCGTGGATAGTGCTACACATGATTGCTTCTTACTCTTCCATGATATGGCACCATTACTAAGTAAGAAGACATATCCTGAGGTAGACTTCCTCTCGTCTCCATGATCAGCATCAGTGTATCCAACTAATCGCAAATCTTTGCTGCCTTGATAACAATGTGCGTAGTTAGATGTTCCTCTCAAATATCTCATAATCCTCTTTACTGCTTGCCAATGTGCTGGACCTGGATCGGATTGATATCTACTTACCAAGCCAACTGGTTGACAAATATCAGGTCTAGTACACACCATAGCATACATTAGACATCCAACTGCGCTTCTATAAGGCACTCGCTTCATCTTTTATGTCTCTTTAGGAGTCTGAGGACACAAATGATTTCCCAAGTTATGGCCTTTGCTGATAGGAGTGTCAATTGGGTTGCTATTCTGCATATTAAATCGTTCAAGAATTTTCTTAATGTAATTCTCTTGAGAGAGATATAATAGTTTCTTAGGACGATCTCTTGAAATCTTGATTCCAAGAATATATGCAGCTTCACCCATATCTTTCATCTTAAATTGAGACGACAACCAGGCCTTTACCTCGTTTAATAACTCCTTATCATTTCCAGCTATAAGTATATGATCGACATACAATGTCAGAATTACAAGCTTATTTCTTGATCTCTTGGTATAAACACAATGGTCTTCATCAACCATAGTAAAACCATTGGATATGATCACTTTTTGAAAGTGTATATACCACTGCCTTGAAGATTGTTTGAGGCCATAAATAGACTTCAAAAGTCTACAAACCTTTTGTTCGTGGCCTTTTTCAATGAAACATTTGGGTTGTTCCATATAAATTTCTTCTTTTAATTCTCCATTGAGAAAGGCAGTCTTTACATCCATCTGATGTAATTCAAGATCTAAAATTGCCACTATAGCTAGAATCAGGCGAATTGAGTTAAATCGCACAACAGGTGAGAAAGTCTCTTCGTAGTCTATTCCTTCTTGTTGTGTATAATCTTTCGCCACCAGTCGAGCCTTATATCTCTCAACTGTGCCATCAGCCTTGAGCTTAATCTTGAGAACCCATTTGCTCCCAATAGCTCTGCGTTCTTTTGGGAGATCAACTAGTTCCCAGACTTTGTTGACTCTCATTGACTCCATTTCATCTTGCATTGCTTTTATCCATTTTTCCTTAGAAGGGCATGAGAGAGCCTCTTTTGCATTTTTAGGCTCGTTTTCTACTTGTAAGAACAACATAAAAAGTTCAGCACCTTCGACATCAAATCGTCGGCGGAGAATTTTTTTACGTAAACCACGTCCTTTTTGTGATTCTTCTTCGTTGTTCCCATTTGGATCAACGTTGCTCCCACTTGGATCAAGAACATCTATCCTGCTCCCACTTGGAACAAGATCAGTGACCATCTCGTTCCCACTTGGAACAAGATCCATTTGGTCACTGTTTGATGTCAAATGATCACTTACATTCGCATCCGATGATGAAGGAGGTTGTTGATGTGAAACTAATTCATCATCTGTTAAATTTCTCCCACTCGAATGAAGTGATCTTTGTTGATCTTGATCCTCTATCTCAAATAAGGTTAGGTCTTGACCTATCTCTCCCTTTTTAGGAAACTCATCCTCTAAGAATGTGACATCTCGTGATTCAAACTCAGTTACGCTCCCACTGTCTTGCAAACCTATAAACACATAACCCTTAGAGGTTTCTGAGTATCTTATAAAGATACTTTTCTTTCTTCTCGGGCCTAATTTTCCATGTTTGTGAGAAGAATCATGTGTATAGGCAGCGCAACCCCAAGGTCTTAATACACTTAGGTTGGGTGCTCTTCCAGTCCACAACTCATATGGAGTGGTTGCAACTGATTTTGTAGGCACTCGGTTAAGTACATAGGTAGCAGTAAGCAATGCATCACCCCAATAACTAATTGAAGGTTAGCTTGTGCCATCATTGACCTAACCATTTCTAGAAGCGTCCTATTTCTTCTTTCCGCAACGCCATTTTGTTGTGGAGTATTTGGGATAGTCAACTGATGAACAATTCCCTTTCCATCACATAACTCGTTAAATTGAGTTGACAAGTACTCTCGACCTCGGTCAGTTCGAAGAACTTTTATCTTCTTGTCTAATTGATTTTCCACTAAGCTCATATAGCGTTGGAAACAACTTATTTCTTCTGATCGGTGGGAAATTAAATAGACATAACCGAAACGAGTGTAGTCATCTATAAATGTGATGAAATAGTACGCTCCATGCCTAGCCCTGACATTCATAGGCCCACAGATGTCCGAATGGACTTTTTGCAAGTGATATTCAGCTTTAGTCACTTTACCGAAGGGTTTTCTTGCAGATTTTCCTGCTAGACAATTTTTACAAGTGGACAATTCCACATGTTCAATGCCAGTAAGCATACCTTTTTTTGCTAACCTTTGCATTCTTTGTTGGCCAATATGACCAAGTCTAGCATGCCATATGTTTACATCACTATCATATTTATGTGAGGAAGCAAACATAGAAAAACTAGCATTATTATTAAATGAATCACAATCCAAATCCATAATAATAAAACCTCCGGTCACATGACCAAAATCAAATAAAGTTGAACCTATAGTCAATTTGACAGAAGTGTCATGGAAAAAAAAGCTAAAGCCAAGCCTAAGCAAAACAATAACAGAAATAATATTCCGGCGAATTCCTGGAGCATAGAGGACATCATGTAGTAGTAGGTGTCGACCACCACACAAGACTAACTTGCATGTGCCGATCCCTTCAACAGCAAACTTATTATTGTTGCCCACATAAATCCACTTTGTTCCACGTGAAATATGCCGAAACTCCACAAAAGAATTGCGTTCCCTCGTTATGTGGTCCGTTGCTCCCGAGTCTACAATCTACAAAGGATTAGATTCAGTCAAAAACACTGAACTAGAAACACAAAGTTCACTAGTTTGAGTTTTGTGAAATACCTTTCTAGGAGGCTCAGAGCAATCCTTAGCTTAGTGACCCTTTTTGTCACAGTTAAAGCATTTCGCCTTTGCAACATTTACACGTTTGGTACGTTTGTTATTGCCTTGTTGTTCTGCCCTTGCTCTTTTAGTAGGCTGAGACTGAGTTGGTCCTCTTTTCTTAACCCAATTCTTTTTCTTAAAGCCACCTTTGGCCTTAGAGGATGTTGCTATATGAAACTCAGTTGTTGGCTTAGCAGCCTCAAGCCGATCCTCTTCAAGCTCAAGAGATCTCCGGACATCTTTCAGAGTCTTGATTAGCTGATTGTGGGTCAAATGCATCCTCATATGATCCCAAGAATTAGGTAAGGACCGTATGACAGCTTGAACTTGTTGCTCATCGGTCAACACATGACCAGCATCTTTTAACTCCCCAATCATGTTTGTCATAAGCCTCAGATGAGTTCTCACTGAATGTTCTGGGCGCTTTTTATATGAGTCAAACTTGATTGTTAAGGATCGTAGCCTTTCAATAGAACAGGTTCCAAACCTATTCTTCAAAGCAACCCAAAGACCCATAGCTCTTTGGTGATCCTTAAATTCCCTTAAGATATCATCATCTAAGGTGCTCAGCAACGTAATGCGAGCCAAGGAGTCTTTCTTTTTCCAAGCGTCATAAGCCGCACGGTGACGCCTATGCTGAGCCGTGGTGACTTCGTCAGGCTCATCCATGACGATGTTAATTGCCTCCAGAGCCTCTTGCTCTTCAAGCACATATTGAACTTTTAAGCTCCAGGTCTCATAGTTGTCACCATTGAGTTTCAACCCTTTGTTGAGCTCAACAACAATGTTCTTAGCAGCAGTAGACATTTTCTTTTAACAAAATAAAAAAAATATAGTGAGGATCTAAAGAAGGAATTATTTAAACGCAAGTACTATGTTCAACATACATATTCGGACAATAAGCACTAAGTTGATTAAGTTAATAAATACATATATTAATAATGGAGTCGAAAGTTCACTATGTTCCCAGTCATCGTTCAAAAATTAACTACCTGTAAATTAACCTAGTCAGCTACTTAGCTTAATGTCTAATCATGTTTAAAAACAACCTTTTGTTTTCATGATCTTATAATCCCGTATGGATCTAAGTTAAACAAATTAACTTAAATTAATTTAAATTTTATTTAACATATTAAAAAATAAATCAAATGTTAAACTAATTAACATAAATGTATTCGTTAAACTAATTAACAAATATATTAAATATTAAACTAATTAATATTTTAAACATGTTAAACAAATTAACAATACTAATTCAATGATAAACTATAACAGTTTAGGCAATTGGTATAACATCTCAATGTATACTTAATGTTAAACTAATTAACATTTCATACAATTATTAAACTAAATAATAATATTATTTAATGTTAAACTAGTTAACACTGTACACAATTGGGATAATTAAAAAAATTATGTTAACATATACTGGAATATAGTCCATTTGACTAACATTTATATTCTGAAAAGGAAAAAAAAGTCATAATTTTTTTCTTTACATAAGCAACTTAATGAAAGATTAATTATCAACAATAAGGCCTTTAAATCATTTCAAACACTGAAGCAAGCTTAAACTAGATTCCTTGGTGGGCCTTAAGCTTTATAATAGAAAGCAGAAAAGCATCTACTATAAGCCCGAAAGTCATCAAATAATACTACTTCTAAATAAGGTCTACATCCCATCATTTTTTATTTTATTGGGTAGAGTAAAATAATGAGCCCTAAAGTCTTCTTTTTCTAGAATTACAGCCGCCCCCATTAGAGCCCAAGATCTATATTTATTTATTTTTTATTTTTTTAAATTTAAATCAAATATGGAAAAAAAATAGAAACAATAATTTCTCATCTTCTTTATTCCTCATTAGTTCCTCTGCCATCTTTGTAGAAGAAGATTAAAAACTTATCTTTCTTCTTCTTCTTTTCAGAGTTGCTATAGCCATTATTTCGAATCTACCTCTTCTCTTTTTTTTTTTTCTTTTTTTTTTAATCTGATTTGAAACTAATTTCAAATCAATTAAAAAAAATTGGCACTCTTTGATTCAAATTATAGGAGTTCAATAAGACTTTCTATTTTTAATATATAAATTCCGCCATAGCAGCTGTTGGGTATTGTTCACTGTTCTTACTAGAACTTTTTCGGAGGCTTGCAAGCAGATTTTATATCGTCAGAGGTAACAAAAAATCAAGTTGAGATGGTCAACTCCAGGTGATAGACAATGCAAACTCTGTTGTTTAATTGATTAACACAGCAAGATCAGTACTTTTCCCGCGAGTTGACTTGGTAGTATACCTTGTGTACTATACCTTTGCTTATGACGTCTAAATTTTATCCATTCTGTTACTTTTGCTAATTCTACTGGCTTTGCTTGCAGGCTGCCAACTATCGAACAAAAAAAATTATTGTTCTCAATATTCCGGGGTCAATTTTTTTTTGAATCGGAGTTAAAAATCCATGTTATAAACAAAATATGCATTCAGATTATTTCCTTATAAAAAAAATAACTAGAAATTTATTGACCAGAAAACCAGCCTATGACATCTGATACCAATGTAGGGATTCACATATGCATATAACACAAATCTATACTAAATAGATTGTTTAAACATAAACCGAGAACTTACATGTTGTTCTCGTAAGCTGAAGCGGTAGGATCTTGAACCGCGGCTGGAATTACTGGCCGTCGGTGGTTGTCACGTACTTGACGGATCAACCCCTTTATCCACAGTCTAAACACCTAGTTATTTGGTAGATAGAAAGAGGAAGAGCTGTATAGAAAAGTCCGTTATTTTTTATGGTGTATCACTGTTTTATTTATAGCTTATATGAAGTAGTTGTCCTCTTATAGGACTCTACTAGGTAACAACTTATTTACCAGGATAAGCTTTAAGAGCACCCCTTATGGGTGGACTCTTAACAGATAATTTCAACAAAAATATAAACATATAATATAGGACACACATATGGAAAAAAAAATATATGTAAAATGCATATGAAAAAGTAAAACAAAAAATGAAATCCGAACAGTAGCATGATATATCCACACCATTTTTTAAAATTTATATGACAAAGTTCTCGTGTTTTAATTGGGGATAAGCCGATAACATTCAAGAAAAGTCGATAACATTCATTTTCTTAGAGAACATAATATGTAGCATAAGCCCTTCAACTTCCTATTCCTTCTTAGTATTTTTTCATAAACAATATTCACAATTGTAAATAATGATTATTTATTAGTAATTGTATGTAGAGGTAGTTAATGTTAAACAGAATTAGAGACTTTCCATCTTACAGGAATCTTTACTTCATAAGGATGACACTGTCGCATTTCTCTCAAATGATAAAGATTAACCAAAAACTTAAAGAAAAGAAACCAAAAAAAGCATAAATAGGAAAAAAAAAAGGATAAAATCTTTTAGATGTAACCTTCTCTACTTGGATACTTTCTCATCCTACCATTATTCTAAAGCTTCAAAACATGTACTAAGATAAACTGTTATAGTTTGTAACAGTACCGTGTTTAAATTGAAAAGTAGCTGTGTAAGAAATAACTGGAAGAGGGACAATTAAAAGGTACAATATACGAACTATAAAATGGACACAAATTTCAAACTCAACTTCTATAAACAACATTTAGAAGATTATTTCTATTTACATTCGGAAACAATAGCACATCCAGTATAAAATCCCTCTTAATTCGGGTCATCACCCTTAACAGGAAGGATTTCCAAGACAATCACATCCCGAAGTAACCCTTTGGGTTTTTAACAGAAGTTGTTCTTGATGTACTACTACTCCTTAATTGAATTGTTGTGTTGTAATAATATCACTACTTACAATAGTTTTAATATATACAATTATTCAAGCAAAAGATAACTAAATAAGGAGTAGTTCATCCCATTACAACCACCCTCCTTTTTCTCCTTGATATCCCGTCCTTCCTCCATCATGGCCTTTTTCATTTCTTTTCTTTATTTTGCCTTCCTCGTCTTTCTTCTCTTTCTTGCAATGGCAGTGGCCTTCCTTCCTTTGGCATCACGTGCTCGATTTCTAGCTCGTCATCACATGCTCGGTTGCTACCAAATCATGTTGTCGAGGCGATTCATAGCGAGCCGATTTTTACCCCATACACTTGCAATGGCAGTTGCCTTCCTTCCTTTGGCATCTCCTCCTCTTTCTCTTGGGTGAAGTGCAATCTATACATGAACATGCAAAACACAAAATAAAAGGATCAGATTAGTTAAAAAGCTCAACTCGAAGAACAAATTCAATTTATTATTTTCATGATCAGAATTATAGAACATATCAGATGATCAAATCAAAAGAAAACTAAGAAAACAGAAATAAAAATTTAGAAAAAATTGAGGAAGAATGAGAAGACTCTGTTACCCTGGGGTATAAATGGGGCAAAGTTTTCATTTACCAGCATTTATTGAGAAGATGAATGACATTTCCGTTAGGTTGGGCTTGGGAGTATATGAAAAGTTTTAGGGAGAATTTGTGTGTATTAGTTTCTCATAAATTAACTATTAATGATCATTAACTGCATTATTTTTTCATAAATTAGCAATTACTGATTTATTGAGCTAATCTATATCTATATCTATCTATATCTATATCTATATCTATATCTATATCTATATCTATATCTATACTAATTGAGAACTATAGCCAAGTGATGTGGCATAGCTCTATGGCCAAAGATTCATCATTTTTGGTCATTTTCTCCCTTTCTTTTATCCTTTCTTTTCTTGGCCTCTTCGATGTATAAAGTGAAGTCTCGGTCGTTTCCTCTTTCACTGCTGATTGCTAAAGGACTTTATGACAAGTAATTGTACTACTTATTGTGTATAGTAATTGCATAATAATGAAGAAATTGAAACTGTACTACTTATTGTGAATAATAATTATATAGTAGTGGCAAAATTGAAACGGTAGAATCAACTTGACAACCTCAACTAAAAAAGCTATATAAAGGAATGAAAAGCTGTCATTTCCTTCAACACCTCAAAGTCATCTTCTCTATTGTTCCTTCTCCTTGGCAGTTTCTCTTCATTCCTGCCTTTTAGTTTTCTAACTCTCATCACCCTCAGATGTAGCCAGACATCTCCATTAGCAAGTATGATGAAGACGACATTTATCCTTGCTTCTTTTATTCTTCTGTTATTCATATGTTCAAATTTATTTAATAAATACATCTTGCTTCTTTTTCTCTTTTCGTTTTTTTATGAGATGTTGTAATTTTCCTCTTACTTTTTTTGCTATGTGAATGTACTCCTGTTGGTTATTTATCTATTAATGACTTTGCTAATATCAAAAGAAATGAATTAGAACTAGACATGTAATTATATTTAGGAAAAATTTATTATAATATTATCATTCGTTTACACCAAGTCACCAAATATATAATATGAAGTATTGAATAGACCTTCCTCGCTTAACCATAGCTAACTGATATGTATTCTCATCTCTTCAATTCACTTATTAATAAAAAATTGTATTGTTTCGTTTGAATACTTCTTGCCTTTAGTTTCTTTTTTTTATAGTTTAAAGAACCAAAATAGTACCTTTATACTTAAAAGGTTGCAAGTTTTCCTTCTTTCGTTTAAAATACTCTTATAACTTCCTCGCTTTGATTTTTTATAATAATTTCCTCTCATACTCTCCGTTCCTTAATATGAAGTTTGTGATAAATAATTACTCTTCAGATCGAATTAAAGATTTTCCAAAAGCTAATAATACGTTCTTTAACAATTTTGTAAGGAAAAGTTTGCTAATATATCTGAAACACCTATAACATTTGTACCTCAGTATTTTAGGAAAGATGAGAAATTTGGCAAAGTTCTTAAATCAAGTCCATTCCACGGATTTATTTCCCAAAACTAGGATTGATTTTCAATACTCTTAAGACACAAAAATGTTCTCATGGGTTAGTTGTGCGTAAATAAAAAAGAATATAAGAATATATATATTATATCTTCATTCAATAAAAAAATTTCGTTTTTATAATCATAACGACATTATTTTATACAAACGGTTTGCTTTTTTATTTCAGCTATATGTTGTCTTCTTTCATTGCTTATTTTAGCTTTCCAGTTGTAGGCATGTCACGGTGGAGTGGATGCTATTTGCATAATTGCATGGCAATGCAAAGAGTTCTTAATGAATCTTTAGTTTGCATAGACAGGTTAATCTTGCGTAGATCATTCTAACTTGTATATATGTATAAAAGAAGAATATAAGATATGATCGAGACCTTTCTTAATTAAAAGTTATAAAATAAGCAAAAGAAAGTAGATAGACAAAGGAGAAAAAATGGGAAAATGCAATGACTTTTGAACTTTTGGTTTGTTTACGTTTTGAGGTGAATGGAGGCCAATAGTAAGACATAATTGCGCTACTATTAACAAATAAAAAAAAATTATAGCATCTAACGATTACGCGGTCAATTTTCTTAGTTTATCTACTAATTGAGAAACATAAGAAGGTGATGTGGCATGCCTCTATGGCCAAGAAACTATCATTTTCTTTCACTTTTGCTACTTCTCAATCTCCTAAACATTTTGCTGTTTTAGTTTGCATCCCATTTATTTTACAATTTCTCATTATATTTCATTTATCTTATCTTAATTTAACCTCCATGACTCACATTTATTCATGTCCATAATTTCTACTATTTAATATAATATTTGTCGCTTCAATGCATTTTATGTCCGTAAATTCCGAAATATTAATGTGTATAGTAATGGAGAATTGAAAAGGGCAATTAAGAAATGACTATATAATGGCAACAAAATTTCGATCTCCTCAACTCTTCTTTTCCATTTCTATCTTTGAGTTTGACCTCTATTTTCATTATAAAGTAATCATAGAAGATTAGCTAATTCGTCTTTTGTGATGCAACTTATTATATCTATTCTAAATTTTGTTGACGAAAGTCTAATTGTTGTTTATTTTCTTTTCTTTCAGGAGATGTAGAAATTACTTATTCATTTTTTATTTGCGGGTTCGTGAATATGATGATGTAAGTTGTTTACTTTTTATGCCTTCACTAGATTGCTTAGGAAATTAGTAGAATTAAACATGCTCCGTAGCTATGCTAAAATCTCAGTCTATAATGAAGGGTTTGCTTTAACCTACTCCTTTCATTGTGCTTTAATTTAGTGGGTAAATTAGTATAATGAACTTTTGACTATTGTTTCCTCTTAATATTTTTATCCTCGTAGGATTTAAAATTTTACACAGTTTATGTACAGAAGTTGAGGTAAAATCGGATGAATGAATACTATAGTGATATCTGAATTGATGACAAATATTTTGTTGTAAAAAATGAAGGCGTCACTACTCGTGAGCCTAAGAAGGTAGATCATCTGTTATTTCTTTAAATAAATTTTATATAGGATGTCAAAGAAACATGATCATAATTTAGACATTAATATTTCTCTTGCAGAATATATTATGTGTCCAAACTATGCTTATTTTATATGGGATGATGTCAACATATATAACACAGTTAGTATTAACAATGATTGTGAATTTTGTATCACTAATATTTTCTTAGTGAAAGAGCAGACTTAGTATGGTAATAATTGTATACAGAGAATGATAGATGTATATATACAATCATACATTTCTGTGAATCTTATTAGAGCTTGATTATTTTATTAGCCATGGAATGAGGGCTGTCAAGATAAAATTTTCAAAGAAATTAGCTTGGAATATTGTAAGACACAAGGAGAGTAACGCAATGCCACCATATTAAATATTCTTTGAATTTAATTATTGGTTGCCTATATATTCAAAGAATGACTAGACCCTTTGGGTCTCTTATACAAGAAAAGATTAATTATTAATACGAGAAGTATCAAGTCATCTTCTCCATGATCAAAATTATTTCTTTTATTCTATCTTTGTCAAAATATGATTAATAAATTAAGTGATGATGACTCTTAAGCCTGCCCGATGGGTGGGCAAGGGAAGACACAACAATTAAATCAACAAGAGATCAAAATATTATTGTGTTAAATGATTAACATACCGTGCAGTAACTTTATGTTGGAATACATTTGAAAATGTTTAATTTTGAATGGTCAACTTTCATCATTGTTAAAATATTTCTTATTTTTTCTTGGAATAAAAATATGACTCAAATACAAGTTTCAATCTCCAGCTTATAAGAGGAAATTTTTATATGGGTTAGGTTCTTAAAAAAAAGATAGAGAGTTATAGATTTTAAAAGAAAATAGAATATAAACAAAAAAGATGCTTTGATTATTTTAAAGCTCGAGGCAATTATATTTAGGAATAAAATATATGATTGGAGAACATCGCAAGTACAAAATTCATCAAAATATAAGGTTAAATCATATAGATGTAATCTCAATAATTTAATTTTCTACTTGAATAAACGTTTTTATTCTTAATATTTAAATATTAAAAAAAGATTATGTCCTTTAATAAGAATTGAATTTAGTTTTGACTTATTTTTCTTTCACTTTGAGAAAAGATGGAATATATATCAAAAATTATACTAATCTAAAAATAAACATTCATTATGTTATTTTAAAGGTAATAATAGTGATTATTAGCTATATACTTTTTCTAATTTTCAAATGACCGCGCGAGGGCGGTCGAGTTCCCTAGTATATACTAATTGAGAACTATAGCCAAGTGATGTGGCATGCCTCTATGGCTTCCATTCACCTCAAATTGTAAAGAAATCTTCATATTTGTTTCTCCTCCCATCCTCATTGAATTTTTAGTATTTACTTATTTCATTTTCCTTTAAGTAATTCCAGTAAATGTGATTTCAATGACCCACAAAAATGACTTTAAGAAGGACTTAATTCTCACGTTATTTACTGTTTCTTCTATGGCTTCTCCCTATCCCCTTTTTCTTCTATCAATCAATTACTATACATAGTTATACATCAGTTACAAAAGCCTCTCATTTATTGATATTAAATACTCGGTTGAGACATGACTATTAATACCGTTAGGAGCACCACTTCTTTCTCAGTTTTTTTGGCAGGGATAATATCTTTTTGCTGAACTATTTTACTTTCTCCCTCTTTCAATTATTTGTACATATAGAAAAGGAACTCAAAATTAAAGCGCCTCTTTTGATTCTTATGATATCTCATTTCTCTCGATCATATAATGACTCCAATCATTTAATTTGCATGAATACTATTTTCTCTCTTCATGTAAGGATTCCAAAGTATTTACCTCTACAAATTAATCATTCAGTTTTCGTCGTATATATGTATTTCGATTCTTTTGCTTTAGAGCAAGTGCTCACCACAACACAAAGGTAATCTATTCAGTTCTCTTTGTTCAGTTCTTTATCTAAGTTGATTTTTTTTTTTAATTTCCACTCTTTTTGTAGGACTATATCAGTTAGGCCCAAGACTAACTTTCTTGCAAATCATTCAAAGTTTTGATCTTATTCAACACTAAACTTGAATAAATCACTGTCATATTCAATCCAAGAGAGCTGTTTTTCCATTTATTGTTTTTTGTTCATGTTCATATATTCCTCCTATAATTCATTTCTCTTTGTCAGAAAGTATAATAAATATTGTATGAGGGATTAACTTATTTAGTAAAGATAAGAAAATGCAGCCTATACGCCAATCTCTGCATCTTCATTGACATTGTAATTTTGTAATGTTTGGCATAAAGCATTAAAGTTGCAATTGTGTTGGAATCTTCGTTCTTCAATTTGTTCTCAAAATTTTTGAAATGTTTTTTATGTTTGTGTTTTCAATAATCCTTACTAACATACCTTATTTTCTGGTTTGATATTAAGGAAGTTCCCATAGACATGAAGCCTCATCCATAATTGTGAAAAATGATGAAAAATTTTACATCTCAAATTTATGAAGAACTATGATATAATATCAAAAAAAAGGAGGCGGCTAAAACATTCATATGGAAGTATGCCACAGTTTGCATAAGTAAAACTCAATGTTCTAGGCATTTAAGTATTTCTTTTTAGTTTATGTTGGAAATTGAATTCGGTTCACCCATGTGGGTCAAACCGGATTCCATATCGTAATAGGTTAATATATATATATATATATATATATATATATATATATATATATATATATATATTATATCTATTATAAAAATAAAGGGACATGACTATTGGGGGTTTCCTGAAAGGTTGTATCCTTTCAAGAGTGTAAGCAAGTTTCCGTTGGAAGAAATTCACATAGGTTTTCATCTCACCTCCCTCCTAAAAACGTCTTTCTGTTCTTCAAAAAATAAGAGCAGAAAAATTCTCCAAACTCTCTTCTTTATGTATGAAGAACAATTTCAATGGAAGATCCCGAGAAGAACGAAAAGGATCGTCTTCCACGAATTCTGTAACCAGGTACGACTTAGACTGTGGTCTAATCTTTACCGTTCGTGTTCTATACATGTGATTGTATTGTAGACTAGTGAAAAAAATAAGGTTAGATCCTGGGCAATTGTGTGTTCTTGAATTTTGTATAATCCTTCATTGGTATCAGAGCCCGAGTTATTTATTTCCTAGTTGGTATTTCTCCTTTTCGAAACAGTATGCGAACTGTCCTATTTACTGATGCAAAAGCAATTTTTTTTGGTGGCATCTTGTGTTTGACGTTTTGGGAATTTATTTGTCCCCGTTTGCGTCATCTTCTCAGAAATATAATTGTTTTTGTGTTTTGACAGTTGTAGATATAAATTTATGAAGTAGTAGTAATTAAATAGGAAAGGGTTTGATAAATTATGAATTTACTAATGGTAGAACCAATTTGCTTGGTCAAATAAGTTATCAAACTCAATACTCTTTTTAGTGAAGAATTAGCGTTTTCACTTCTTCTCTTTAATACTCTGTGAAGAGATACAATTTTTGGGTCAAGTTTTTACAAAGGAGATTTATTCTCTCTTATCGGCTATCCGTTACCTCTAAATTATCTTCTAAAAGAGATTTGTTCTTTTTTTTTATTAAAGAGCAAGAAGGTAAAAAAAAAAAAAAGGATGAATCAAAGTGACTTTAATAATTAAAGTGACTTTCTGCAGAACAACCCACTTCAGTTTCATCAAGACGTTTTTTTTGGACAAAAATTAAGAGGATCACAGTGAACGATGTGAAATTTGACTCCTATTGTTGCCATTCCAATTAGGATTCTTTAGTATTATCTTTAGAGATAATAATTAAGGGAAATTTGAAAGAGGCCAGCGATGGGTGCATAAGAAGCGCTGATTGCCCCGTTTTAATGGCAAATTGGACTCCTACAAACAATAAGTTTTGTTAGAGCCTCAAACATCTGGATAGCTATCTTCCGATTTTCTTTTCTTATATATGTTACAAGAAAGTGACTTTGAGAATTAAATCACATTGTTATGCTATAAACTTAGTTTAAGACCATAAACTTGGTGAACCTTGTTGGGCTTTAGTTACTGAATCTTGGTCCTACTTATGAATGCCAAAGTTTGTATCTTGGTCCTAGTCCTACTAATCCAACATGGACTATAATTAAAACTCAAATTGTATGAGTGGTAACACATTTCATTCATGTGAATCTGGCTTTTGACTTATCTAACGAGGACTCTGGGTAGAAACCTCACAAGTTTTGGAACTCAAAACATTTGGATAAAAAGTTTTTAGTAAACAACATTGCAAAGCAGAAAAAATTGTAAACATGAATGTGCCTGTTTTTGTTTCTGTATTTTTTACAGGAAAATTGTGCACATGTGCATTTAATGTATGAGATTATGTATGTCACATGATACAAGTATGTGTACTTGTAAAGATTTTAAACTTTAATATTTTAGTGCGTCTTTTTTGTTTTTGGGGTATTGCTTGACAAGGTCATTTATAGCTGGTATTGAACTTCTTTGCACTAAATACCCGAAAGCCATCAGCATAGAGAAAAGTTAAAGTTCTTTTTCTACCTTTAACTTGAATCATCTATGATGACTATCCAAGTTTAGCAGAATACTTGTCATAATCCATACAACGTATGTCGCATATACTTGTTTGAGTGTGCTGCTTGAATTATAAAGATTTATTGCTTTGTGCTATCTTTGTTGAGTATTTCTATATTTATATAGAATTTATATTAAATTGGTCTTGAATTTAAGTAGTTAAGACAAGTGTTCCTTAAATAATTGATTATGTTAGATTTATTGAATATTAGAATTTGGATGATGATTGGGAAGTGAACTTTCGATTCCAAATCTAATATGAAATAAATTTTAACATAGTTAAATTATTTTAGGGATTAGTATGTATATGAATTTTAGGTTCTAAGAAGTACATAGTTGTCTCTATAAGTTTATACTTGGTAATATCAATATGTCAACTTCTATGAGAATATTATCATGAGTTTGATAATGAAATCCAGTATGTCCTTCAAGAGCAAGAGGCTTTCGAGACTTTAGATATGCCTATAATTTTTCTTCAAAGTGGCATTACATTCCATTGTAGCTGGTATATTATGACATCTGTGATCCAAATTATGAAATTATTTTAAGTCAGTTACTTATCTTCATATAAATTATGGATAGATGAAAACTCAATTCTTTTTTACTCTTGAGTTTGTGCTGCTTTTGTACATAAACCATTTTTCCCACACGAAAAATTAGTTTCAAGGGGAAGGGAGTTTATCTTATGATACTCTATGTAGTCCAGGGTTTATTGTTCATAAGTGAACGATACAATAGTGGTACTGTAACTAAATTTGGATCACATGATGTTACATTCTTAGAGAATGTCTTATCCTAAGTAGGGTGAGATAGGTCAGACTTGTCTCTTCATGAAACTGTGGACCAAATTGCTTCCGCTAATGACAGTCAAATGGATTTGAGTAATAAATACTTTGGTGATAATGGATCTGTTTCAATTAGCACCAAGATGACTAAAAGAATTCATTTATATTGTTGGTCCCAGTGGGAGTAACTATCAATTGATAAATCAATTTTATCAATCTCAACCTCGACAATGAGTCGTCTAGTTTTCCCCTTTGTCGATTTGAGATCGAAGGGGAAGCATATATAGTTACTCCACAAGATGAATAAGAGCAACGAAAGGTAAATGAAGCTCTTAAATATCCTGCTATGGATAAGTACCTAGAACAATGGAACATGAAATGGAGTTAATGAAATCAAACCAAGAGTTGGAACTGGTTGGTCTACATTTGCCTAACGCCATTATGAAAAAATGGGTTCTCATTATATGCGAAAGGCTTATTGCAGTATTGGAAAATATTGGTGAATTCTTGAAGTTAAGATTTCAAGAAATCGTTCCAAGAGATTGTTGTCTCTTTCACAAGAATCTTATATAAGAAATTTTCTCGAACGATTTAATATGCAAGAGTGCAAGCCCATTAATACTCCTATTTATAGAGACAAAGTTTCAAGTAGGAGGATGTGTCCTCGTGAATCCACAAGAATATGATTTGTCTCATGAAGCTTGATATCTGTTATTTCAGTTAGCGGATATCAGTCTGACTTAGAAATAGAATACTGGAAAGCAGTTAAAGGATACTGATGTATCTCAAGGGCATGTGTGATTATCCTTGTAAAGTAAAATAAACGACCTACAACTCAAAGGCTATACTTACGATGATTAAGAAGGAGATTTAGATGAGATAAAATCTAAATCTGAGTATGTCATTCTTTGCTAAACAATAGCGATGTGTATATTGTTTGTGTAGCAAGAAACAATCATCAGCCTTATATATAAAGTAAGCTGAATTTCTAGCGCTTTCAGCAACTGTGCAGAGTTGTTTGGATTAAACGTCTTTATGATAATTTGGGTGTGTTTGATAGTGCTATTGAATTAGTGACAATCAAGTGTGATAGTCAAGTCTTAATAGTTTACACAAAAAGGTCCCAAGTATTATTAGAAGACAAACCATATTGATATAAGTATAATTTCCTTAGAGACATAGTTGTACATAGAAAAATGAACATGAAATACATCTCTATGCATTATATGATAGTACATATGATAATGAAACTCATAGAGTTTGGTGCTTATGAGTCATATGTTAAGGCATTGAGTTTGCGTGGGTGTTGATGTATTTATATTTAAATTTTCCCAAGTATGTTCACATAAAACTGCATTATTGGAGTTAATGTAGTTGAAGCCTAAATTGACTTTTTAGTTGATTCATATACATAGAATGGTTTTATGCTTAGTATATAAATTTGATGTATGTCGGACAGATAAAAAGATTAACCTGTTCACACAGGCAATCGCCTCTATTGTCTAGGCGATTAATAGGGATGAGACAATTATAAACTTATTATTATCCGAGGTGATAATGATAGAGAGCTTGAAATTGAAGTTTACAATAAGAATGCCGCTTGTTTTTTGGTCAATCATATTTAATTAAATGTGAGTCTGTCTTAATGCCAGATGTGAGTTCTGAAGGATAAAATATATGAGTAGATGTGTGAACTCAAAGTTAGACATGAGTTGTCTGAACAATCATCTGCACAGTATTTTCATTTGTGAAAGACATACGCTCCACGGGAAAGGAGTCAATACTGTGATGTGTGTTTCATACCACGTATGCATAAAGTGACCTCTGGGCGATACAAGTTTAATCTCTACTTGCTTATCATGTGAAGCCCTGAAAATTATAAGTAATTTTCTTTCTTTGTACCCTCATGACTTTGACCATTTTCTCGAGATTCAATTTGGTGTTTGCTATCTTAGGGTGTTGCCAAGAGATTATGGATGATTCAGTCTGGCGGGACATTTCTAGAAAAGCAAATCAAATTGAGATTAAGAGATTCATGAGATGAGGAAGATCATTAATGAGTACTATCACATTAATTGTGTTCATTGGTCGACCCATTATGTTTGTCTATGTGACAAGAACATAATAACATAATGATAAACTCAAATTAATACAAAGAGATAGTGAGAGATGTGAATGTGATAAATGATCTAGGGTACTGCATACTGCAATCTACTCCAAGGTTCCGTTACTCGAGATGCTATATACTCCTAACAGATGTATAGCAACTACGCTCTCGAAGTATGCACTGGTCACACGGTCTAGTTGTTATGTATGAAAGTTACAGAATGAGAATAAGAGTTGACCCACTATGTGTGAGTGAGAGATGTTGAAAATTGAATTCGGTTCACCCATGCGGGTCAAACTGGATTCCATGTTGTAATAGGTTAATATATATAATTTGTTATATAATATTATATTATATCTATTATAAAAATAAAGGGACATGACTATTAGGGGTTTCCTGAAAGGTTGTATCCTTTCAGGACTATAAGTAAGTTTCTGTTGGAAGAAATTCACGTAGGTTTTCATCTCACCTCCCTCCTAAAAACAACGTCTCTCTGTTCTTCAAAAAATAAGCAGAAAAATTCTCCAAACTCTCTTCTTTATGTATGAAGAACAACTTCAATGGAAGATCCCGAGAAGAACTAAAAGGATCGTCTTCTACGAATTCTGTAACCAGGTACGACTTAGACTGTGGTCTAATCTTTACAGTTCGTGTTCTATACATGTGATTGTATTGTAGACTTGTTGCTCCCAAACGCACACGCAAGTATACGTGGTCGACAAGTAATAAAGTGATAAGATGAGTATCGTTCCCACGAGGACTATGCAGACTGAGTTCTAGCAAACAATTTATTTAAACTATTCAGGGATCTTTTTCCAATAGTGAGGATTTTGTTAACTAAAGAACAGTAATTAAATGGTAAAAGTGAATTCAAGCAATTGAGCAAAACTTGGTTGTTATCAGTAATAAGGAGACGGTCCAGGGTCAGAGTTACGAACAATCCAGTTGAGTTTTCCAATTGATTCCACTTCTTAAATCCCGGGTTACTAACTAACAGATTAAATGTACCCGTGAATACCTTTCAGTTCTTCACGGTCTATGCAGGCTACTCCAATCCCTATATGTCTATGGGTTGAATCACGTGCACGCATTAACGAATTCTGTAATTAGTTAAACTAGGCGAGCAAGTATATGTCTATCCTACTCACAAATTGGTTCCCGATGCCCGGGTTCACAAACTAGTCCTACTCTTTCTTATTGCGTAATTAAATTCCCTCTTTCGAGTTCAATCTAAAAACCATAGATAATGCGTAATAATCGGGCCCTGACAATTGCACAAGTGAAATCAAGAAAGAATAAGCAACCCGTTATGGGATTCAATTAATGGAAATCAATCTTCATACATCAACCTTCATGAAACACTCTAACCCTAGAACGATATATTTAGCTACACATACTCATAATAACAACACAAGGAATTGATGTAATAATGAAATAATGACGAAATAAATTAATGGAAGGAAGAAAAACCCTTGTCTTGACGTTATGAGCTCTCCAATTTACTCCAAGGTCTGAACTCCTATGAAAAACTAAGTAAAAGAGTATTTATAGTGTTTACAAACACCTAGTAATAAGTTAGACCCAATCCTAGACGAAATAGGACGTAAAAACGCGCACAAGGGGCGCTATAACGGGCGCCCCGCGCCTCGTAACGCGTGACAACAACCAGAACCCGCCACATTCTCCACGCTTTGGCCATGCGCCGCGTGGAGTACCGCGCCAGCCACTGCGTGCGCTAGGCTGCGCGGCGCGTGGGCTAAAGCGCCAAGCCATTTTCCTGATTCGTTCGCTCCTTTGCTCGCTCGTGTCGTGCCTTCGTGTGCTCGATCCAATCCTCAATCAAAATCCAATCTTTTCTTGCTCAATCATGCTCTTAAAAGCTCCAATTGCACTGCATAACAACCTACATACACACGACATAAAATTAGTGCAAAACCACATTCATAAACCATAAAACGAGCGAATAAAGTATTAAAACGTGAGGAAATATTAAGGAAATATAGGCATAAAATGCCAAACATCAAGACTAGTGAAACAAATACGGTTAAGACCCTGGGCAATTGTATGTTCTTGGATTTTGTATAATCCTTCAGTTTATTTTTTTTGTTTTTCCATAAGAATACACAAAGAGATGTTGATGGAAGAAAATATAGTAGTAATTCCATTTTTTTAACTCTCCTCCTCCTTTTGTTTGGTCTTTTCTTTTTTCTACCTCGATCTCTCATTTCGTTTTTTCTTTTTCGTTCGTTTCCTTGAAGAGTTACTTTTTCAATTTAAAGGATTAGGCATAGAAATATCAAAATATTTTAAAAAAAAATACAAGAAGTAACGATTATGAAAAACTGATAGAAAGATCAAGGAAAGGAAAGAAAAAGAACATCATTTATGAAAGGAAAAAATAGCAAGTAGAAAACAATAGCACATGAAATAGTAGCAGTCAGTAGGTAAAAAGCAACTTACATGCAACTCATATATTGTTCTTTTTCCTTTATGCGTTTAGTTCTATAATTTCATATTTTAATTTTTTTTTTATAAAGAAGTATTAGATTAATATTCAATAAGATGCGTCATATTGTTGAAATTCAAAATAATTATATCATTCTTATTGTCTTAGACTGCGCAATGCGCGGGCTCATTCACTAATACTTTTTTAATTGAAAAAAAGGGGAGAAAGGCAAAAAAATGTGAAAAATGATAAGTAGAATCTTGGCCAAAGAGAGGTGCCACATCACCTCCTTTGAGCCCAGGATTATATAGATATATTGATTGATTGCAAAACATCTTGGAAGCCCAATCAGAAGTGATTTTGGTGAAAATTCAGCAAGAATCGAGGTCATGATCTGAGTAACAAGGATGCTAGTGACGTTGGTCAAGAAGTGGATAAAAATATATTTTCCATGAACTTTGTGGGTTATCTGAGAATAAACTACTATAAGAATTTTGTGGGTTTTCACATGTTTGTATAATGTATCCTGTATCAAATACTTGTACGTAAGCTAACTATGTTAACATCTATATATTGCACAATTATGATTGTACAATGAGCTTTGCGGTCACTTTCGTTTACTTAAACTTTACTTTTTACATTCTTATTAGACAGTTTATGGTTTAATTTGATTGACTTACTAAATTTTCATTTTGCTAGGGTATGCACTGTCTTTTTGAGTATTCATTTGCATCAGTTTCTCTGTTTCTCATTAGTATCTCATAATTTTCTTTTCAGGCTATTTTTTTATTTGGTTGATGTGGCTTCATATGTGAGTTAATGTCTTGAAGGATTATACTACTTAATTGTGAAATTGCGACCGGCGTGAATACTTGGTAGTGTTGCATCACTATTGAAAATTTATCTCTTTGTATCAAGATTTATCTTTTTAGTTATCCCTTATTTTAGATTGTGTTTGTCTTTAGCTATATGGCTATCATAAATAGTATTTAGAGTTATAGTTTATCGAATATTGATTAGAGTGGTCACTGTAAGCATGTATTTAAGTACCTTCTTTTATTCAATAACATTTACCGTTTCCATTAATCTTCTTGCAATTATTTGGTATCAGAGCTATTTCAGCTTTAACAGCACGATCCATTTTTTTTCATTCCTTTACTATGGCCAAAAATCCTTTACTATGGCCGACAACATTGCTGAAAACAATACAATTCTCAAACCTAATGGAAGCCATAACTTCGCCACCTAGAAAGCTCAATTTTCAATGCTTATACATGGTCATGACCTCTATGGCCATCTTGACGGTTCTACTCCGGCTCCTGCTCACTATCCCACTTTGGACACCGCTACAACCGTCAACCCTGCGTATACACTTTGGTTTCGTCAGGACCAACTCATTCAAAATGCCCTCATGGCTTTAGTTGACCCTACTATCTCTTCCACAGTAGCTACTTCTGACACGTCAAAAAAGGCCTGGGACGCTTTGCATACTGCCAATGCAAACACGTCCTAGACTCGGGTCTACAGTCTTCGTGATCAATTTGCCCGAGTTCCCAAGATGCTCGTCCTGTCAATGAATATCCTCAATGTATTCGGTCTCTCTTAGATGAGCTTGCAACAGCTGGTGCTCTTGTCTCCAACTCCGAACTTATTGTGAACATTTTTAGTGGACTTGGTCCTGAGTTTCATGAAATTTTTGCTGCCATTCGAGCACGTGACAAAGTTGTTACTTATGAAGAGTTGTATAAGAAACTGCTGGATCATGACTCCGTCACGAGGAAGCCAAGAAAAATACCAGTCCAATCACCACTGCAGTTGCCACCCTTAACACATAAACCAACAACTCCTACAACCGCAACAACCGTCGCAAGAACAACACTAGTATGCCTGCTCAAAATTCACAACAATGGCATCAGAGTGCTTGATCCAATCATCCACCACAGTGGCAGACTTTGAATACTATTAACTCTCATAATGTTATTCAATCCCAATTATGTAACAAAATTGGACACATTGCGAGGGTGTGCAGGTATGAATCTCACAATCACCTTGAGGCCATTACGTCGCTGGCTTGACCACCACTGTCAACTCATGGATTGTAGACTCCGGCGCCACTCATCATATCACCACGACGCCACATAACTTGCAAGAATACCATGATATCGAGGATGTCTCTATGGGTGACGGTAACAAAATCCCAATAACTCATACTGGTTCTATTCCTCTACCAGTGTCAAATAGTATTTTTAATCTAACCCACACTCTTTGTGCTCCTGAAATAAAGTGTAATCTAATTTTAGTTTCTAAACTTTGTCATGACAATCTAACTTCTGTTGAATATTTTCCGTTCCATTTGTTGTGAAGGATCTCAAATCACAGGTACTATTGGTGTGCGGCTCGAATAAACACGAACTATATAAGTGGCCCAACCTAACTCCATCACTTCCTCAAGTTCACATGTCTTCCCCTGCTGCTTCTACCAATAAATGGCATCAAAGATTGGGTCATCATCATTCTAGAGTTCTTAAATATATCTTGAAAAAGTTCTCGCTCCCATTCTGTAAGCAAGACAAGTTTTTTTTTGTAATTCATGTTCATCTAATAAATCCCATCGGCACCCATTTCGTACTTTAACTCTTACTAATTACAAACTTTTACAAGTTATTTTCAGTGATTTGTGGGGACCTTTTACAGTTTTATCTCTTGACAAAATATTGTATTACTACTTGTTTGTTGATCAGTTCACGAGATATACCTGGTTATATACCTTTAAAATAAAAGTGAGGTCAAAGAGCTTTTTCAAATATTCCATCCTTTGATGGAAAGACATTTCGGCACAAAGATCTTATGGCTTTACACATATGGTGGGAGAGAGAATAAAGGCCTTGACTCTTATCTCTCTATGCACGACATTGAACATCTCTCTCTCCCCCTTATACACTAAGGGTGACTACTGGTCCGGTCCGGTCACAGACATAAATTTTTTCTGTTCCGGTCCGGCCAAGGGGGGGGGGGGGGGAGGGGGGGTGGAGATCGGACCATTAAGGTGTTATTGTTCCGGTCCACTCCGGTTAAAAAATATGAAGCCAGGTCAGGACCGAAACCGGCGACCATTTTGCCGATCGGTCCAGTTCACGGTTTATATTTTTTTAATTTATTTTTTCTTTAGGCAAATACAATATAAATTAAAATTAAAAAACTAAATAATTTATTAATGAAAGTAAACACCCTTTGTAATAATTATGTAAATTATATTTTTAATGAAACTAAACGATTATGTAAATTATATTTTTTAAATTATTAATGTAAAGTAAATACTAAACAAACGTTGAGATTGAAAAAAAAATACACACAATTTGTTGAAAATTCGGGAAATACATAATTGAAATGATAAAAATAAATTAGAAATTAAAAATTAAAAAGATACTAAATAAACAATAAATTCGAAAATACATAATTGAAATGACAAAGACAAACTAGAAAATTAAAAGTTACATAGAAAATTGCTTAACAATTTCTTCAATTATTACATAGATATTTGGGCCCCACTCGACGACTCCATTCGAAATTATGTTGATTTTCTAAGTGCAACATAAGTCTCTTCGTCCCACCCAATAAGCTCCACTCTCTTTGACAAAGTTTACATTTAGCTTTGTGAGCTTCCGAATTATACTCTATAAAGATTGAGCTTCATTAGGAGGACCATTAGGTTGATTTGCAGCCATTATAATTATTTGAAAAAAAAAAAAATTAGAAAATAGCCTTTGAGAGTCATTTGGGAGAGAAATTGATAGAAAGTGATGAATTGTATGATATAATGATAAAATAATAGGGTATATATAGATAAAAATAGGTTGGGGGAGGTATGAGGGGCGTTAGAGGGGGTAGTAGGCAAATATAGCCGTATTTTGCCGTTGGCCAACGACTATATTTGAATTCCAACCGTTGAGCCAATTCAAATTGCCGGTCCGGTCCGGTCTGGTTCCAGCCCGGTCTGTCCGACTGTCCACCCTATTTTTTCTTAAATTTTTTAAATTTTGTTTGTTTTTTGTTTGTCTTTTATTTAAAGTGATGGATAATTTTAAATATTTTGAAATTTTTGAAGTGATGATTTAAAGTTTCAAACTTTGAATTAATTTGACAAGTTCAAATTTTTTAATTAATTTGTTTAGTTCAAAGTTCAAACTTTGAATTAATTTTATAAAATCAAATTTGAACTAATTTAGAAACTAGTAATTAATTGTAGTATTTTTGCACGAAGAATAAATTAAAAATAAAAAAATATGAAGACAAGAGTTGTAATGGAATTCCAAGACTTGGAGCAATTTTATTGAATTGTTTAAGACATAAGTAGTGCAATACATACTACAATAGCTAAACTTTCAAACTTTTAATTTCAAAATTCTAATTTAGAAAATTACATTCTTTTAAACATACTAGCTAGTTTCTTGATGATAGTCGTAGGATTTTCTTAAGGAACTGGCCGTTGTTGTTCTTGTTCATCATCTTCTTCTTCTTCTTCTTCTTCTTCTTCTTCTTCTTCTTCTTCACTTGTTCCGTCGCCCAAAATTTGATCGAGATATGCTTTGTCTTTTTTCTCAGTAAGTTCTGGTAGACCAAAGTTTCTTCGCTTTGCTCTGATCCAATCCCTGAATAAAACTCCTGTCTCCATTACCTCCTCCTTCAACAAATATTTGTGATCTCCAATTTGAAATATTCCTTGGCTAAAAGCGCTTTCCGATGCAACGGATGAAGCTTGAATTGTTAATATACCCAGTCCGGATCTATCTAATGAACAGTAACAGTAATATAATCACATCCATTAGTAGAACGACCCATATCCGTAGTAAGACATACTCTAGTGTCAAAGTTATCAAATAAATATCGCAAATAATCTTGGTATTCGTTCTTAAATTTAATAATACATTTTTAACAGTAGTTCTTGGAAAACCTTTATAAGAGGGATTATATGTAGACTGAATATAACGAACAAAACCAGTAGAAGAAGGAAAACTATAAGGTAAACCCTCAACCGCAACTAGTTTAACAATATTTTCCCTATTCCTTTGTTTATCATAAGTGAGAAGCCCTCCTGTTATTTGGTTAATTTTTGTTTGGGTACCCAAAGATTCATCATGCGCTACTCCCCCATGTTCGGTCCCTAAATATATACCCCTCTTCCCGCATTGACCATTCTTTAGGATGTATTTTTGTAATTGGCTCCTAATTTTACCCGTCCCACCATCATTACCCCCAGTTTTAAAAACTCACTCCATTTCACAAATCCCACATACGGCCGTCTGCGTTTCAACTATCTTGAAATTCATGTGTTTCTTCTAAATTAACCCCGTTTTGATTGCCATATTATGCTTCTAACATTTCATGATCAAGTATATTATTAGCGCTAACATCATGATAATATTGAGAATAATTGGGTGAACCGACTAGAACTACCAGCAATTCTTTTACCCCTATTTTCCCCACGACCACGTGCCCGTCCTCCACTACTAGTTCCAATTGAACCTCTTTGAGACATAATTATAGCAAATAAAATAAATATATGACAAAAAAATTATGAAAGAGTAGAAAGTAGGAACGACCAACCAAATATAACCGTATAATTGAGGTGAAGCTGAAACTTGAGCCTTCACTTCAATTAATTAGTTGAATACTTGATAATCGAAAAATTACAAAAATAGCCAAATTGATATTTCAACCAAGTAGCACCTCCAATTGACCCAGTACTTGATATTTGAAAACTTTACCAAATAGCCAAATATAATTTTGATAGCAACTCCAATTAAAACTTGATAAAGTAGCCAAATTGTAAATTTTTAACAAATAGCCAAAGTAGCAAAATAGCAATATTGTAGAAAATTTGAGAGAATTAGAGAGAATTGGATGATTTGTCTAAAAAATATGATGAAATAATAGGGTATTTATAGGAAAAAAAATAGTTAGGGGTGGTTATGGGGTGGTAGAGGGAATGACCGTTTTTGGCCTGGACAACGGCTAGGGGGTCAAAAGAGCCGTTGCCAACGGCTAGATTTCTGGATTTTTATTTTTTATTTTTTTTGGACCGGCCCGATCCATTTTTATACTGGTCAATCCATTTTTATCAAAGGACCGCGTTGGAACCGGGTTTTGCGGCTCGCTTGGGACCATAGAGAGATCCAATCGTCAAAATCAATAAAAAGGCCATCATGGACCAAGATCCAAACGAATCAATCTTGTTTCCGGCCCAAATCCGGCCGGTCCGGTCGGAGCCGGACCAGTAGCCACCCTTATTATACACCATAAAGAGTAGCTCTTGCGGAACGACGACATCATCATATAATTGAAACCGCAAGAACACTACTTCATGAGATAGTCTATCACTTGATCTTTCAACATTCGTATGGCAACAATTGTGCCATTTATGTGGTCATGATGTTCAAGCTTGAAAACGCAGAGCAATTTTCTAATTGTTGTCTTCCTCTTTTTTAATTCTAAATCCATATTATATATGCTATTTTTCTTTATTTATTTTATTTATTTATTTTATGAAAAAGAAGGTTTAGATGTTCGACATAACTTCGGCAATTTTCTTCATATGAAGGAAACTCCACTATTTGCAGCCTTTTAGTGTCAAGGAAGTCATACTTTTATCTTTTAAGGACATGAAATGATAGGTTGATTCTAAGTTCAGATATCATCTTGAGGATAACTGTCAGTAGAAATTTTTGATGCATTTGGTACCTCAACATGATATTAGAAGTTGCATTTTCCTTGGTTAGACTGCATATATGATTGTCGACTTGTTTAAGTCAAAAGAAAAGCAAACATTATTTCCACTTTAGGACTTTTGAGTTTTCAAAGTCAAGGTGCCTTTCTCTTTTCTCCTTTTCTATCTTACCTCTTAATGAAGTGAGAAAATAATTAATTTTCTATAATAAAAATTATTGCATTAAGTCGATGATAAAAAATTATTTCATTGACTATTAAGAATTTTTTTTTTTGATTTTCTTTCACAATTGCGAGCAAATTTACTAGTGTGAAATATTTTGAATAAATTCTATTGTTCAAACAACTCATATTGGGATTAAATCGAGTACTAAAGAACAACTATAGCAGTTATTGAAAAAAAAGTATCAACAGTGCAATTTCAGGAAAACCATAAACTAAGGGCTTCTTCTAGGTGATCAAATAGTTCACTATCAACATATGATTCAAGGGATTAATTTCGCCTATGAGAAAAACAAATCTAAAATCTAATTTCTCGTAGGCTGGTAGCGTTCTGGGAGAACCTCAAACATCTCTGAGACAATATTTGTGCTTGTGAAAAAATAGTTTCTCACCTCTTGTATTATCACCTTATGTATTTTTTCCACAGATCTAGATAAATAATATTTGACTTTCTTTAACTTATGCCTCCAACTCCAACATTTCCAAGGTTGAGATGTACAACAAGGCTTCTTCTCATCTTCATCTAATGCATCTTTATATATAAACTGTAATAAAATAATAAAAGTCAGTATCTACAATGCATAACAGGAATAAAGTTTACGAAGACTCAATAACGAAAACAATATTAGAAAGGGTTGCAACTCTATTTGTTTTGACTTATTACCGCTCAATCTCTTTACTAGTAGAGTTTTGCTACTTATGTAGCATGTACCGCTTGAACCAGATCAAAAAACAGTTCAGTATGAGCAATTAAGAAGTGCATGCAATGGTCAATCATCATCAGGGTGTACAATCTATTTTGTCCCTGCTTTCCTTGTCTTATCAGCTAATTCCTTAATTTTACACCAGATTTATTGAAGTTGGCCAGCTACACATTGTTAGGAAAATATAACAACAAAACGGGAATTGAAGAAGAATTACTTCGAGGCACAAAAGATCGCTATCTTAAAGAGATATTATTGGTCATATTTTCTTTAGGAATTACAAGCAATTTCCTTTGGAGATCCAACAAAGCTCTAAGTATATTGCAAATTGACTTAAACTACTTCAAGATATCTTTTTGATAAAGGAGTAGGGGTTGTGTTAATGCAGGGATGACACCCTTTGGCATATCTGAGCAAGGGTTTAACTTTACAACAACATGCATTGTCAGTTTATGACGGTTAGAATATGAATGTAGACTTGTTCTTTAGTAATGTACATAGCTATAAGTATAACTAGCAGATTCTTAGGATTCTCTTTTAAGTCTTTCCTTATTTAGTTGTACAGAATTATTGTATTTAAACCAAGAACCTATTGAATATGTATATACAGAAATTCCTCCATTGATCTTGTCACTTTACATGGTATCAGAGCATTTCGATCCGTGTTTGGGTGATCTGCAAATTACCTTGGTTCCTTTTTCTTTTGGAGAAGAACTCGGTTCTTCATTAGGTCACAATTAGGGTGACAATTTTAGATCACTGCTGCTAAGGGTGAAGGGAGAACAGATTTATCGGCTGGAAGGGATCCTCCGGCGTCTTAGTGAACATTTCGTGACTCTTACGCGCCGCCTTCTTCTCAGATCTGCCTCTCACGCACCGGCGCGTGGAGGCGTGTGCACAGTCGGTCCTGGTCGTGCCTTGTATCTTCGGCATCGCCTCTTCAATTCCGGCATGCTCCTGGTATTTATATGAACTTAACACTGTTTTCGAAAGGTCAGTAGCTCAACTTCAGATCGGTTCTTCACCTTGTTCTGTGAATCAGTATTCAGCTCGGTTTTCTTTTATTCTGTGACTGGCTACTTGTGTTTTGGATCTCGAAATTCGTTGTTTGCTCGTGTGACTACAACAGTATTTGTGTAACAGTGCTGCGTTAGCTTGATCTTGTTACTTTCGGGTGAAAGTTCCGTCTTATTGTGGACTTATAATTTGCTCTTTATGAGTACCCTCTAGTCTCTCATTAGTTTATTGCACATTGGTGCTCTTCGTGAATCTACCGTGAAGTACTGGTAATTTTGGGAAAAAGGTTCCAACAGTCTGCTTCTTCAATTAACAACAGTAATTGGTAGGTTGAAAAATGTATGAGAAAATGGCTTTTGCGACTGAAAACAGGGGAGGAGGAAAAGTTACTACCCTTACTGAGATAGGTAAAACATGTCTTGTTTCCTTTTCAAATAAGTGGGTTATTGATTTTGGTGCCACGGATCACATGACAGGTAATCCAAATATTTTCTCTTACTTTAGAACACACAGAGCACCTTTTCCTGTGACGGTAGCTGATGGGTATTCTGGTGTCTTAGGCGTAGAGGAACCACACCAATCCATCCCGAACTTCAAAATGTAATGTTGTGGGATCTGGGACCGTTAACCCAACCTCCTCTATTAAGTTGTCATCTGTATTAAGCCTACCAAACCTCGCCTTCAATTTAATCTCTGTGAGTAAACTTACCAAGGAGCTAAATTGTTCTATTTCTTTTTATCCTAATTATTGTGAGCTCCAGGATCTTATGACAAAGAAAGTTATTGGTAAAGGACATGTATCTGATGGTCTCTATATCCTTGATCAATGGGAGCCTCATCCTGTTGTTTGCTCCAGTGTTGTTTCTCCATATGAAGCACACTGTCGGTTAAGGCACCCATCTCTCCCTTTGTTGAAGAAGCTTTGTCCTCAGTTTCATGATGTTTCTTCATTGGATTGTGAATCTTGCCAGTTTGCAAAACACCCTCGTACCTCGTTAAGTCCAAGGATTAATAGACGAGCTGAGTTTGCCTTTGAGTTGGTCCACTCTGATGTTTGGGGACCATGTCCAGTTGTGTCCAAAGGTGGATATAAATATTTTGTTACCTTTGCTGATGATTATTCTCGGATGACATGAATCTACTTTATGAAGAGTCGATCAGAAGTATTTTCCCATTTTTGTGCATTTTGTGCTGAAGTTAAAACTCAGTTTGGTACTAGTGTGCGCATATTAAGGAGTGATAATGCTAAAGAATACATGTCCACCTCATTTCAGTCCTACATGAGAGAGCACGGGATACTCCAAATCGTCTTGTGTTGATACACCCTCTCAAAATGGAGTTGCCGAAAGGAAGAATAGACATCTACTTGAGACAGCTCGGGCACTTTTGTTCCAAATGAAGGTTCCTAAACAATTCTGGGCTGATGCAATTTCTACGGCTTGTTTTCTTATCAATCGGATGCCTTCTGCTGTGCTTAACGGTGGTATACCGTATAACGTTCTCTTTCCAAATAAGTCACTATTTCCCATAGAGCCCAAGGTGTTTGGAAGCACATGTTATGTTCGAGATGTTCGACCATCTATTACCAAGCTGGACCCTAAGGCATTAAAGTGTGTTTTTCTAGGCTATTCTCGCCTTCAGAAGGGATATAGATGTAATTCTACTGAACTTGGCATATATTTGGTGTCAACTGATGTGACATTTTCAGAGAGTACACCTTACTTCTATGCACCTCCCATTTCTACAAGCTAGATGGAAGAAGAAGATGAGTGGTTAGTCTATCAGACTAGAGTCTTGCCAGATCAATCAGATGATGTCGTTCCTACATCTTCCCGTCCATCTATTGAGCACCAACCAATAGTTGCACCCTCAGCTCCTGTGCTATCTAATGATGTTGCCCCTACATCTTCCACATTGCACCAATCGGTGGTTGTACCGTCAGCTCCTACTCCATCTATGCAAGCTAGACCGCCAATTACTCAAGTTTACTCGAGGAGGCAAGAGACTGGCGATACATGTCTTGCACCAGTTCATTCATCATCAGACCCTCCTCCACCTGATCCTTCAGAAGGCCTTGACCTCCCTATTGCTCTTCGTAAAGATTCACGCTCTTGCAAATCCAGATACTCTGTTGCTAATTTTGTTTCCTACGATCGTTTGTCTCCTGCATCTAGATCTTTTGTTGCCTCTTTGGATTCTGTCTCTATACCCAAAACAGTGAAGGAAGCTTTAAGTCATACTGGTTGGCGTGATGCAATGCTTGAGGAGATACATGCCTTGGATGCAAATCACACTTGGGATTTGGTGAATTTACCTAAGGAAAAGAAGGCAGTGGGATGTAAATGGGTCTTCATAGTCAAAGTTAATCCTGATGGTTCTGTTGCTAGACTTAAGGCTAGACTTGTGGCTAAAGGATATGCTCAGACATATGGTGTGGATTATTCAGACACTTTCTCTCCAGTGGCTAAGCTCACTTCTGTCCGCCTATTTATATCCTTAGCTGCTTCTCAGCATTGGCCCTTACATCAGTTGGACATCAAGAATGCGTTTCTTCATGGTAATCTCCGAGAAGAAGTATATATGGAGCAACCACCCAGTTTTGTTGCTCAGGGGGAGTATGGTAAAGTTTTTCGTTTGAAGAAGTCATTGTATGGCTTGAAGCAGAGTCCTCGGGCTTGGTTTGGCAAGTTTAGTGAGGTTGTTCGTGAATTTGGGTTGAAGAAAAGCAAATGTGATCACACAGTTTTCTATAGGAGATCACTAGCTGGCATTATCCTTCTTGTTGTATATGTCGATGACATTATCATTACTGGAAGTGATACGGTAGGGATTTCTTCACTTAAGTCTTTCTTGCAAACTAGGTTTCACACAAAAGACTTGGGTCAGTTGAAATACTTCTTAGGAATAGAAGTCTCTAGAAGCAGGAAGGGAATTTTTCTTTCTCAAAGAAAGTATGTTCTTGACCTGCTTGCAGAAACTGGAAAGTTAGCAGCCAAGCCTTGTAGTACACCAATGGTTCCCAATGTACAGCTTATGAAGGACGATGGTGATCCTTTTGATGATCCAGGAAGATACAGGAGATTAGTTATTAAGTTAAACTATCTTACAGTGACTCGTCCAGATATCGCTTTTGCAGTAAGTGTGGTTATCCAGTTCATGTCAGCACCTACAGTCAAACACTGGACAGCTCTGGAACAAATCTTATGTTACTTGAAAGGAGCACCTGGACTTGGCATATTATATAGTGATAATGGATACTCTCGCATTGAGTGTTTTGCAGATGCAGATTGGGCTGGATCCAAGATTGATAGAAGGTCTATTACGGGCTATTGTGTCTTTGTTGGTGGAAACTTGGTATCTTGGAGAAGCAAGAAACAAAATGTTGTATCTCGTTCTAGTGCAGAATCCGAGTATAGAGCTATGGCGCAGTCTACATGTGAGATTATGTAGATACGACATCTCTTAACTGAAATTGGGTCAAAGCATCATACTTCTCCAGCAAAACTTTGGTGTGACAATCAAGCCGCCCTTCATATTGCCTCAAATCCGGTTTATAATGAAAGAACAAAACATATTGAGGTTGATTGCCATTTCATTCGTGAGAAAATCGAGGACAACGTGATTTTTACTGGCTACGTGAATACAAGAGAACAATTAGCTGATTTGTTCACAAAGTCGTTGAATGGAGCTCGATTTGATTATTTTTGTAACAAGCTGGGCATGATAAACATCTATGCTCCAGCTTGGGGGGAGTGTTAGAATATGAATGTAGACTTGTTCTTTAGTAATGTACATAGCTATAAGTATAACTAGCAGATTCTTAGGATTCTCTTTTAAGTCTTTCCTTATTTAGTTGTACAGAATTATTGTATTTAAACCTAGCACCTATTGAATATGTATATACAGAAATTCCTCCATTGATCTTGTCACTTTACAATTACAAAGAATTGCTTGCTCTAGTTTTAGCTGTTACAAAATGGAGTCAATATCTCACGGGCAGACCGTTCATAGTCAAAACTGACCAGAAGGCACTCAAGTGCTTGCTTGAGCAGAAGCTGCATACAAGAACATAGCTCAAGTGGATCACTAAACTTATGCAGTATGACTTCTGCACTGAGTACAAGAAAGGGAAGAAAAATAAAGCTGTTGATGCCCTATCGAGGGTACCAGTAGCTGAATTTACAAGCTTGACATTGTCCACTGCTCAATCTGATTTGTTAGAATCTAGTATGACCACTTGGGAAGAAGATCACGGTCTAAAGGAGATGGTCACAAAGCTGTAAGGCGGACAAGTTATCAAGGGTTATTCATTCATTCACAATTAGTTGAGGAAAAAAGGGAAACTAGTAGTGGGCAACAACTTGCAGCAGAGAAGAACTATTCTGCAGTGGTGGCATGATTCACCTACTGGGGGACATTCTGGAATTGACAATACTTATAGAAAGGTGGCTGCATTTTTCTATTGGAAGGGCATGAAGGAAGACATTCACAAGTACGTTCTGTCTTGTGCCATTTGTCAGAGGAGTAAAAGTGATTTATCTCCTTATCCAGGACTTATGCAACCTCTGGACATCCCTGTCATTGCTTGGAGCAGTATTAGCATGGATTTCATTGAAGGACTTCCCAAATCCAAGGGTAAGAGTGTTATTTGGGTAGTGGTGGACCGACTCACTAAATATGCCCATTTCATTGCTCTGTCTCATCCTTATTCAGCTTCTTGATATAGCTAAACTATTCATGGAGCATATATACAGGTTGTATGGGTTCCCTGAGAACAGTGTGAGTGATAGGGATCCAGTTTTCATAAGCAAGCAATGGCAAGAATTATTTTTTAGAGTTTAAATTCTGTGCACTGTCAGTGTACTATTTTTTTACACTATCAGGTTAATTTAAAGGTAATTAATCTCTCTTCTTTTTTGCCTTTTAAGGTAATTAATATTTTGCTTTCTACTTTCTCCCCTCGCACATCCCCTTCTTCCTTACCCCCTCACCTCCTCTCGGACCCCATTCACGTCTTCTTGCTTACCTCTTCCTCCTTTTGATATAATATAGAGTTCATCCAAGCCAAACATTGACATTCTTTCCAAGAAATTTGATGAAGGATAATTTGAACTCTTACTGTATTGTAACCAAAGATTATTATAATTTCAATATTATTTAATAATTTTATGAAGATTTCTAATGGTTGTCTCTTAAAATCACCATTGATGATTTTTCTAACACCTGAATTATTGTAAACCTGTAAATTCAGTTGCTGCAATTTATTCTCACCTTTCTCCATTTGTTTTTCTAAACTATTGCTCTAACAAAAAGAAGCGATGGAGTATTTGAAGGAGAAAAGGAGGTAGAATGGGATGGAAAGGCCAAAGTGAAAGAAAATAGTTGAACATATCTGTGGATGAAAGATGGATGTCTAAAGAGAGAGGGGGTAGGGTGGGGGCTTAAAAAAATATAAGATTACAACAACGTTTAATTATTGGTAGAAAAAGAAAAAAGAAATTAGAAAAAAATATGGTAACCTGCTATAGCAGGTCAAAATTACCTGATGGTGTAAAAAAATAATACACTGACAGTGCACCAAGCTTAAACTCTATTTTCTATATAGGGGTTCACCTTAAGCACTTCCACTGCTTACCATCCTCAGTCAGATGGCCAGACTTAAGTGGTTAATAGGTGCTTGGAAACATATCTTAGGTGTCATTGTGCAGACTCTCCAACAGACTGGTTTCATTACCTAATTTATGCTGAATGGTGGTACAATACCACCTTTCATTCTTCATTACAAACCACTCCTTATGAAGCTCTTTATGGACAACCTCCACCTATTCATCTACCATATGTTGCTGGTAACTCAGGGGTACATGAGGTTGACAGACCATTGCTTACTAGAGAATTTAAGTTGCAGCTTCTTAAATACCATCTAAAGAGGGCACAATAGAGGATGGTGGACCAAGCTAATAAACATAGGAATGTAGGTGTTTTCAAGTGGGAGATTGGGTATTTGTGAAAGTGCGGCCTTACAAATAGATAACTGTGTCTTCCCACCATTTTACCAAGCTTTCTTACAAGTATTATAGCCCATATCAGATCTTGGAAAAAGTGGGATTGGTGTTTTACAAGTTGAATCTTCCTTCTCAACTCTTACTGCATCCTACATTTCATGTATCTCAGCTAAAATTTTGTCACTCCGTGCCTTCTACTATCACCCATCCTCCAGTGTTAGAACTATCCAGTCCTTACTGTCCACAACCTTCAATGCTGTTAGACAGGAGGACCATCCAAAAGGGAGGAAACGTTGTGAATGGTTTATTCAATGGGAACACCTGGATTCTGAGCAAGCTACATGCGAGGATGCTTCACTTGTGAAGGTTCGATTCCCTGAATTCCAACCTTGAGGTTAAGGAAGTTTGAAGGGGAGGCAATGATACGAATTATTAAGGAGTTAGGCAGTGGGAGTAGTACATTTGGCAGAGGAGGTTATACCTGGTGGTTATGTTAGTTAAGTTATAAGATAAGAACTATTTTTATTTCAGTCCAATACCATAAGTTAGAGTTTTGGTATTTTCACTCCTCAACTAGTCACTTGGTCATGTCAGAAAGTTAGTTATGAAGTCAGAGGTGGCGCTTTGCTAATGTAAGAGTAATAAACAAGAATGAGATCTCATTGTATACTAGCAGATATAGGATATACAATCTATAGATTTCGCAAACCAGTAAATGTGGAGTTTCAAGTTTTTGGAATCACAGCTAGACAGTTTTTATATGTACTGGCCAATTGTTATAGACAAAACATTAGAAATAGGAGCTGGTTTCATGAACCCCTAATAAGTAATTCCTAGAACAAAGGCAGCTGCAAACATCCTGTTGAAACTGAAGACTTGCTGGAAAAAAAATTTCAACTTCTTCAAAATCCTAGATTCCTACAAATTCTACCAGATTACATAAATAATGCTAACAGATTCTTAAATGTTGATTTCATTTTTGTACCTCATCTTATAAGGAAATTTGGTTAAATCCCTTGTTCGCTGCAGTAGACTATATTTCATTTTATATTTGTAGTTTTCACCTTATATAATACTATAATAGGCTGTTATTTGCTTAGGTAAACTTCTACTTCTATTTTAATTAGGATTCTGTAAGCTCTATTTAACATCAATATTTCAGAGTAATAATAATTAGAACTTTGGTAAAACCTTAGAAGTGTGAGACTCTCCCTCAAGGAGTCTTAAGTTAGTGCTCCCGTTGACGAGCCTAAAGTTGGAGCTCCCTTTGATAAGCCCTACTATATTCACCGCCCTACAATCTTCACTGGCTTATGACTCGAACCATAGCCCCGGAATATAACAACAGAGGTTAAAATTTGCTTCCACTATTTTCCACTTATTTTAAGGTAGGCTGGAATTTCATTTGCAATTTCTCTTTGTGATTAATTATCATTTAAACACCATTTCAGTTTTTCAATCGGTATATACTTTAGCCATTTCCAAAAGTCCACAAATTTTATCCAATTTGACTAATTTAGACTGCAACTACATTAACTTCAATAATGTAGTTTTATGTGAACATGTTTGAGAAAATTAAAGTATAAATACATCTATATCTACGCAAATTCAATGCCTTCACATATCACTCAACAACACAAATGCTATGAGTAGCATTACCGAATCAACTATCATATAATGCGTAGAGATGTATTTCATGTTCACTTTTATATGTACATGTACAACTATGTCTCTAACGAAATTATACTTATATCAAAATGGTTTGACTTCTAATGATACTTGGGACTTTTATGTAAGCTATTGAAACTTAACTATCACACTTGATTGTCACTAATTCAATAGCACTATCCAACACACCCAAATTTATCATAAAGACATTTAAGCCAAACAACTCTGCACAGTTGCTGAAAGCGCTACAAATTCAGTTTCTTTATAAATAAGGCCGATGATTGTTTCTTGCTACACAAACAATATACACATCCTTATTGTTTAGCAAAGAAGACATACTTAGATTTTTATTTCCTCTCATCTAAATCTTCTTTTCTATAGCCTTTGAATTGAATATCCTTTTCTTAACAACACAAGGATAATCGACTGTCCCTTTGAATGATTTCTTGAAATCTTAATTTCAAGAATTCACCCATATTTTTTCGATACTACAATAAATCTTTCGTATATTTTGAGAACCCACTTTGTTCCTAACAGCGTTAGGCTCAAAAGTAAATCAACCAATATCAACTCTTGGTTTGGTCTAACTCCTTATCGTCTTCCATTGTTTTAACTATTTATCCTTGGTAGGGTATCTAAGAGTCTCATATATATTCGATGCTCTTATTCATCTCGTGGAGTAACTATATATGCTTCCCCTTAGATGTCAAACCGACAAAGAGAAAAAAACTATACAACTCATTGTCGAGGTTGAGATTGATAAAATTGATTTATCAATTGATAGTTACCCCACTGGGACTAGCAATATTGAATGGATTCTCTTTTGGACAATGTATTGGTGTTAATTGGAACATATACATTATCACCAAACATGACTCACATTCGAATCTATTAGCGTTAATAGCGGAAGCAATTTGGTCCGCAATTTTATAAAGAGACAAGTTTTCGCTTATCTCGCCCTACTTAGGAAAAATATTAGCTAAGAGTGTGACATCATGTTATTCAAATCTAGTTACAGTGCTACTGTTGTCTTGTTCACTATTGAACATACAAACTTTAGACATAGAGCATCATTGAATGATACATCTCCTTCCCCTTGGAACAAGTTTTCCATGTGGAAATTTTTTTTATGTACAAAAGCAGCACACACTCAATAAAAAAAATGGATTTTCATCTACCCATAACTTACATGGAATATAAGTAACTGACTTAGAATAATTTCATACTTTGGATCACAAATGTCATAATGTACCTAACTACAATGCAATGTAATGCCTCTTTTGAGAGACGTCATAGACATATCTAGAGTCTCAAGAGCCTCCTGCTCTTTTACGACATATTGGATTTTATTGTCACCGTTAACACTTCTGTTAAGTTAGGGACAATAGTCGTGTAGTAGTTGATATATTGATATAAACTAGTATAAACATATTGAGACAACTATGTACCTTCTTAGAGGCTAAAATTCATATACATACTAATCCTTTAAATAATTTAACTATGTTAATATTTATTTTTATTTTAGATTCGGAATCGAAAGTTCACTATGTTCCCAATCATCATCAAATTCTAATATTCCATAAATATAATATAATCAATTATTTAAGAAAACTTGTCTTAAATTACTTAAAATTCAAGACCAACTAATTATAAATTCTATAATAAGTATAGAAATATGTTCAATAAAAAAATATTGAATCTAAAAACTGTACAAGTATACTTACTTGAAATTTTCACACAGGCAATTGCACAATCTAGTACACCTAGTCATAATTTTCTATAACCCATATAGAATAAAAAGACACATGTCTATAAGAAAAAATGGTGCCAACCTATTGCATTGCTCTTGCCTATGTTGATGAGTGAGTATTTCAATAGTAAGAACTCACCCAAAGGCAATTTAATTTTAAGAAAACCTTTACAGGTCCAAGTATTTATAAGCCAACGAAGTAGCTTTTAGGATGGTAAACCATTTTCTACCAATTTCCTCTCCCCTCTTCTATTATTGACATGCAGTCAATGACTAATTAAAGAAAAAAGGAGCATCATGATTTTTCTCAACACAAAGAAATAGAGACTCACTTCAGCCATATATACACACATGTATATGTGATTATTATATATGCACTCATGCATAGCAATAAAGTTTACAAGAGAAACTTTAATCTAAATCTCTATTTTCCAGTATCATTTTATAACATATGCAAAAAGTATCATTTAGCGCAGCACATAAACATAGTATAGTGAGTTTTAATTGTTGGAATATAAGGTAGGGACCCTTGATAATATCACAAGGCACAAAGAGGATGGAAGAGGGAGAGACATTAAGCTCACTTCATATAATATAATAAACTCCACTCTTAGTTTAGACTATTACAAATGTGCTATTTATATGTGTATAAGACAATTCTAGAATCACTTTCTAGATTCACACCTACTAATCAAATTAGTTCACACACACTATGTGAACATGAGCACCTAGATAACATAAAATTCATGCACCTAGGATGACTAAAAGTACATGAACTTAGTAACTTAGAACATTAACAAATGAATCTAACATTTTCTAGAATAATCAAAATTAATATTTCTAACATTCCCCCTTAATTTTGAATTTTTTTTATTTACTCCAAATCAAGCTTTCAATCTCGAAAATCTTCATCATCCGACTTCATCCCTTTTCAAGTCTTTTTTTTTTCATCCAACTTGAATCCTTTGCTTCAATTGGATTAAAAGTCCGGTAACTCTTGTTACCACTTCCAATCATACTTTGATCAATCATTTCATCTTCTCTTTAAGAAAAATAACAACATCACTCTTTGTGCACACCTTATAACTAATGAATTCAATCATTGACAAATTCATTCATCTCCTTTTAGCTTTTGGCCATTGCAAACACAAACTCATATAAGACTCCTCTTGTCTTCTTTCTTGTGAAGTCCTTCAAGACTTACACCTTCTCGACGGGTTGCACTTTTCTTCAAGAACCCGGAGGAATCACTCTTCTCTTTGCAAATAGCCGGCCTCTCAACAGGTCACCAAACCCGGAGAATCACCTTCAATGGAGATTGCCAAACTTTTGTCTTCACGCCTTCGTCCAGGATCGTACCAACGCTCTAATACTACTTGTTGGAATATAAGGTGGGGACCCTTGATAATATCACAAGGCACAAAGAGGATAGAAGAGGGAGAGAGACATTAAGCTCACTTCATATAATATAATAAACTCCACTCTTACTTTAGACTATTACAAATGTGCTATTTATATGTGTCTAAGACAATTCTAGAATCACTTTCTAGATTCACACCTACTAATCAAATTAGTTCACACACACTGTGAACATGAGCACCTAGATAACATAAAATTCATGCACCTAGGATGACTAAAAGTACATGAACTTAGTAACTTAGAACATTAACAAATGTATCTAACATTTTCTAGAATAATCAAAATTAATATTTCTAACATTAATGGATGAAACCCTCATTCTGATAATTCCTTTTGCATATCTATTGCCTCCAAAAGATCAGAAATTCATCAAATCCCATTTGAAATCATTGGATGATTTTTACAAAAATACCATCCGATCTCAACTTGAAATAGTCCGTCATGATGCCATTTAACTTTAAAAAAATGGAAAGTGAAGCCAACATAGGTTATATTTCACAGACATATTGTGAACATTCCATTGATGGATGTCGGCGAAGGCTTTAAAATTATAAATTTACCATAAGAAAATCTTCTTCCCCCAGTTATTCACTTATAATTCAAACGGCCAATCACAAAAAATAAGAAAGAATCGTTTGACGCAGCGGCACCACTTTGCCACCAATCATCAGCCTCAAATTAATCTCTTATTATATTTAAACTAGCACTATGTCTCTGGCTATTTTCAAGGCTTTTCACAGTACCCAAAAAAAACACAACTAATCGCAAATTTTCAAGGCAATCTTCTCGGGTAACTCCGGCTCAATCACACGACAGTGATATGCATTCAAGACACTCAATTTCTTTTGCTAATTAGAGACTAGTAAACAAATAACTCAGGCTCTGATACCAATGAAGGATTACACAATCCGTTGAACACAAAATTCGCCCCAAGAACATTCCGTATTTGTTTCACTAGTCGTTAGTGTAATCACATATATGAATCACGAACTACACCATAAGATTAACAGTCTAAGATCATACCTGGTTATAGAAGTTTGTTCCGCACGTTTTTGGAGAAAATTCTTCACAAGAACTTTCATATAAAAGCTTCTGAAATTGAGAGTAGAAGGAATTCTGTTTTAGATGATGGAGAGAGGGAACATATATCCAGTTTCCCAAAGGAACCTTGTGTTTTAATGTTGCCAAGAGATGCAACTGTTTAAGACTCTTCCTAACAGTTGTGTCATTTTCTTCTTAAATTATAATTAGTAATATATATTTTATTAATTATTTTAATATGGATTCGGGTTGACCCACACCCAAATCTCATATATTTCCAACAGAGCACCATATGATGCAGATTTCTATGATCCTACTACTAGAAAGAAGATACTACAAACCATTGATTTATATATTAGAGGCTATGGAAACTAGCTACATCAGTAGTGATGCAAAGATGCAGATGATAATCTATCCAACTTATACAACCTGTGATGCTGCGAATTCCATGGTGATGACTTGGCTTTTGATTTTTATGGTGAAAGACATCATTTGAAACTACATGTGCTACGAACTGGCAGAGGATCTCTGGAACTATGTCACCAAGATGTTCTATATTTTCCTAAAATAATCTCATGTCTATGCATTGACGTTGAACTCTGAGGAGTCTGCCAATGTTAGAATAATATTACATAATACTTCTACTCAATAAATGACTGTGGTAAGACCTAAGAACTGTTCAAGGCTTGAATAGTACTAGTTCAAGCTCGCATTCAAATCAAATAAGATTATTTGTTCCTTTAATGCGAGAATTTCCATTTATTCCAAGGAGCATCACATTAGTTTTTAACCAAACCCTGGTTTTGCATCTATTTTATAAGATACATAGTGATGCTCGATGACTTCCAGAGAAAATGTTTTATCAGATAAAATGGTTCGTTGCTCTCATGATTATCATACTAGATTAAATTGGGAATATTCCTTAAACTCTCTGTTTTGATTGTTATTCACCATTGTTGCAAAATGTATCGTTTTGTTCTGTATTGTATTGTTTTGTTGATACAATTGTATTTAACGTAATGTTTTTCGTGGTTTAGTAACACTTTATTGTTTGGGTCGGCTATATAATATTGTAATAATTGATAAGTTTACCAAAATACCTTTTAACAGTCGTAAATCATTAACAAAGACAATATTTCAGGCTTAAGGTCCAAGTGCAACACTCCCATAGAATGGCTAATTTCACGTAGGACTTAGAGTGGAGGTGTAATTGTATAATTGTGCTCTATATTAGGAGCCGTGTAAGTCAGTCTCATTAGGAGTCCTAAGTCGTGGTAACTTTGGAGTCTTGTTCTCTAAGGAACTCTTGTATATAATATTGTGTCTGCATACGAAAATAGTAAGAACAGAAGCATTCTCTACATGGTATCAGGAGCCATTAAAGGTTAACCAAACTTTTTTTTAAGTAGACCAACACGCTTCCATGGGTGAACATAACAGCTCTTCCATGCCTTCAAACTTCTCTATTATTTCATCTTCTTCAAACTTGGCACATCAATTGCCCGTGAAACTTACATCTTCCAACTTTCTACTGTGGAAGACACAGTTCATGCCTATGGTATATGCCTGTGGTTTGAACCATCATATTGATGGTAGCAAACCAATGCCACAAAATTTTTTGGCTGACAACATACCCAACCCGGACTATACTGTTTGATTACGTGAGGACCAGCTTGTTTTGAGTTGGATTGTTGCTTCTGTTTCGGAGAGTATCCTGCCACAATTGGTTGAAGTAGAGACTGCTCGTGTAGCATGGGACAAACTAATTTCTGCCCATGCTTTAGGATCAAAACCACATATTCGTGAGCTCAAGGCACAATTGCACACTTTGTGTCGTGATAGTGCCAATATTGAGTCTTATATGCAAAATGCAAAGGAAATTGCAGATAAGCTGGCTGCATTGCAGCATCCGGTTTCAAATGATAACTTGGTGGAATTTGTTCTTGCAAGACTAGGCCCTACATATCATATTTTTACCATGTCGCTTGAATCACATCAAGAGGATATCACTTTTGATGCACTGTATGGACTGTTGTTGAATGAAGAGCGATAATTTAGAAGGGATGAAGCCCAATCTGTCATAGCACCTACAACGCAATTTACTCAAAGTTCTTTCTCTACCACTCGTGGATGTGGTAGAGGCCAAGGGGGTCGAGGTCGTGGACGCTTCTCAAAATTTTGGGTTTAATTAGTCATCCCAAAGTCGTAGCTCTATGCAGCAGTTGCCCAATACTACTCCATCCCAATATTCAGATGCATCTGGAATTATTTGTCATAATTGTGAAGGTAAAGGTCATATAGCTCGTGTGTGTCCATCCCCTAGGATTAACAATGGCAACAAGCTTCTAAACCACCTGCCTCCAATTTTGCAAGAACTCCATCTCCACAACATTGGTTAATGGATAGTGGCACCACACATTACCTCGCAGCAGATCTTAATAACCTGGGTATTTATTCCGAATACCAAGGCTTGAAGAAGTTACATTAGGTAGTGGTTCAAAACTTCCTATTTCTCATACGGGTAAAAGTTCTATTGTTCTTTCTGATAAAAAATATCATCTCGATAATATCCTTTGAGTTCTAACTGCTACTCAAGATTTATTATCTATTAGTTCTTTTGTTAAGTCTAATCAAGTTTCAATTGAATTCTTTCCTAACTATTTTTTGATTAAGGACTTGGCGACGAAGGAAATATTGCACACATGCCCGAGTAAAGTTGGATTGTATTTTCTCCCGGTGTTGATGTCATCAGCACTTGCATCTTATGTTGCATCTCTTGGTGTTTGGCATGCCTGTTTGGCTCATACATCCTATCCTACAGTTCGTCAAGCATTATTGTCTAGTGTCATTGTCCCTTCAGTTAAATCTTCTAGTTTATGTTCTACTTGTGCTCTTAGTAAGAGTCATAAACTTGTTTTTCGTGAGTCTAGTTTCCAGGCATTCGGGCCTTTAGATTTAGTTTGTTCGGATGTTTGGGATCCTGCTCCGATTGTTTCTAATGAAGGATATCGATATTATGTGATTATCTTTGATCACTTTAGCAAATATATATGGATTTATTTTCTTCATTTCAAATCAGAAGTAGTTTCAATTTTTTAAGCAATTTCGTACATTGTTGAAAAATACTTTGGTCGTCCAATTAAAAGTTTTCAGGCTGATTGGGGGGAGAATATCAAGCTCTAACAAATTATTTGAGAGATAATGGAATTGTTCAGCGTTCTTCATGTCTATATACCCCTGAACAAAATGGATGTGCCGAAAGAAAAGATAGGCATATAGTTGAAACTGGCCGAGCATTGCTACATCATGCTAATGTCCCACATCAATTTTGGCCAAACACATTTGATACCATTGTATATATGATAAGGGGAAAACTACGGAAGCGATAAAGTAAAGATAAAGCGAGACGCGACAAGAACAACTTACGAGGTAGCACCAAGGAACGATGTCTTGATACACCCTCGTTCGAGTCAAGTAGAACCTACGGTAAGCAACTATCCTCAAGAGACACCCGGCCCTTGCAAATATAATGATCAAGGAGGATTGAAGATCAACTTGGATTCTTCCAATTGATTCAAGCCAAAAGTTTACAAGTATTTTGAGAGAAAATCTCATCAATATTCAATATTTGAGGTAGGTTGATGACACTAAATGATGAAGGGTATATTTATAGCACCCTTCTACAACCAAATAAAATGTCTAAAAAGCCCTTAGCTAGGTAGAAACACAATAGAACACTTAGGGCTAATTTAGGTAGTTCACACAAAAAATTAATCTTCAGGTGTCGATAGTTTCCTCTTTGCAATAGACTTACAAGCATACTTTTTCCCTATTTTTTTTCAACACAGAGGAATGTAATTCCAAACTAGCCATGTCCAAGTTTCTCTCCCAAATCATAGTGATCCTTCACTTGGCCAGTTTTCCTTTTCAACACATAATCAACCTAGAGTCTTGCACTAACCATTCTCTTCACATTATGTGGCTTCTTCTGTTTTGCAGGCTCTTTTGGTTTCTCCTTCTCATTAACAGTGTTGCCAGACATTTTAGGACCTCCTGCTTCTGCATGTTTTGAATCTTGTGATGCCTTTTCTGGTTTAACCACGTGAACGTCTTTCTTCCAACTCATACAAGTAAAATAATTTAATTTACTCCTCTAAACAATATCTATAAGAAAGAAAGAGAATGAGAAAAAGAAATGGACACACACAGAGTGTAAATAAACACGACTCTCAACCAGTGTTCCCACTTCCCATGCAATCAAAAATCAATATAAAGAGTTAACAAAATATCAGTATAGAGATTTAATCAAAATTCAAACAACAACAACATCTATGCCTATTTTAAACTAGTTTAGGTCGACTATAACAACAACCACGCCTCAATCCTAAATAAGTTAGAGTCGACTACAGAGGTTGATCTTGGGTTTAAACTTAATGATTTATGGATTCTAGGACAAATGGTCTCAAATGCTAGTAATTGGGTTCTCAATTTAATTTTGCACATAACTTTAGTAGATTTCTTAGCACGTATACGTTTAGAGTCGGCTATATGAATCTTCACTAACCATATTGCTCCATTTAAGCTCCTCTTATGCCAATATTATATTATACAAAATAAAAATAAATTATTAGAATTTCTCTATATTTTCTAATAGCTAAAACGATAAACGACTCTTAGAAAACATAGGATCTAAAAAGTAAAAGTGCTAACTATAACACCCCAATATTTTATAATAATTAATTTATTTTATTTGAATTTGAGTTGGAGAAAAAGCTAGAAAAATATAATTAGATAACTTTTGGACCAAATTGTTATCTTCTTATATTAGTTGGACCTTACCATATAAAAGGAAAAAAAATGGTGGGCTGGACCCAAATCTCTTATTGTTAGCCCATTTACTTTAGGGCACACAAACACACACATATATAAAAGGGCATTATCTTGATGTGTAGGGTTAGGAAAAAAAAAAGAAACAGAATTTTAGGGGACATTGGGGGAAGAGGCAGCGGGAGTTAATATGCAACTTTAAGGAGGTTCATTTGGAAATACATTGAGGTATTAATTTATTTTCTTATTTATTGTCATTATTGATGTAATGATGGTTAAATTATTAATAGGAATAGTTATAATTAAGTAATGATTTCTATGAAAATAGTGGATGGAAGTCAATGATTGTGCATATGGTTAGTGGGAGACATCATGATTTCATGATGATTAGGAACTATAGATGAAAAGCAAACTTGGTGAACTTTGCTCCTCTCTGTATCGTTTTTTGTTATGCTGCTCTGTTTCTCGTTTTTATTCTAGGCGTTATGCTATCCACTGCAGCTTCTCATTAGTATCGAAATTCTTGTTTTCTTTTAATTACTGAGACTAAAATTTTGAAATATTGGATTCATATAATTGAGTATCGTTTATGTTGGGATGTATGTTTCACAAGTATGACATTTGAGGTGTAGGAAGTAGTATTTGAACCTAAGTTATCTATTTAGTAAAATTGAGACTTGACACCCAAATTTCTATTAAGATCGAGATTTAATTGATTATACATTTAGACTCGTGTTCTTATGGGTATAACGATTGTCAGATTAATTTTGGATTTGAGTAAGGGGCCTCGGGATTGACTTTTAAATTTCTTAACCCTTTTAGCTTAAGGTTGGTATTGTTTAACTATTAGTCTTGGTATTGATTGTATTACGTTCTCTTAATAGAGAGGGAGCGTTTGGAAGGAATTCGAAAAGGGAAAGTCATTGTTGAGTAGCTAGTGAGCTTCGGACCGAGGTAAGTGTATTTTACTTTCTTGGCGGACTTGCTCCAAAACCTATGTATAATATACCCTTCTATACAAGTAATTATGGCACGATGTAGTTTCGTACATATTATTATGGTACGATGTAGTTCCGTACATATTATTGTGGTACAATGTAGTTCCGTACATATTATTGAGGTACGATGTAGTTACGTACATATTATTATAGCACGATGTAGTTCCGTGCATATTATCGTAGTATGGTATGGTTATGTATTTACCCCCCGAGTTACAATGAAAGTGTTCGTGGTACTTTGATGACGGATTTTGAATATTACTCTATTGTTACTTAAATGGTTTCTCTTAACTTCCCATACCTTTGAGTTGTCTTGCTTTCCATATATGAGCAACTTGCTACTTTACTTGGAGCCCCGTCCCCACTTATTGAGTCACTCGACTCACCATTTTCCTTTTTTCTTGTTGGTTTATTTATGTCTTACATATTCGACGCCATCTACTAGTGAACATCGAGGTTTACCGAGTTGGAGCATCTTTCTATTCGCGGTGAGCCGACCCTCCATCCATGGTGGCCACCTATGTAGTTTATCTTTCCCTTTGAAGTATTCCTAAAATTTTAGAGTTCTATAGCTTATTCGACACTCTTAGATGTTCATGATTCGGGGAGTACTTAAACCTTTCATTGTTGGGATTATTTCTACTTTATTCTATGGTATTGAGATATTTATATTTTTCATTGAGAAGCTTATATTATTCATTCATAATCAAGTGGATTTGGCCGATAGGGTTAATTGGGTGCCCCCACGACCTATTCGGATTTTGGGTCGTGACAAATTGGTATCAGAGCCATAAGTTTAGAGTGCTCACGAATCATGAACAGTGTCTAATAGAGTCTTGCTTATCGGGCAGAGACGTCTGTACCTATCTACGAGAGGCTATGGTGACATTTAGGTAACTTCCCTTCTTTCCCTCCTTATCGTGCGTAGTATTTCCATATCAAGACTAATCTTTTCCACTATGTAACGCGCAGATGGTGAGGACCCGGTCCTCAACTCATGAGGCAGAGGTGGAGCCGGAGGCACCACCTGATGTACCAGTTGCCGTTAGAGGTGGAGTTAGAGGTGTCGGCCGAGCGAGAGGTCGAGGCAGAGGACGTGGCCGAGGCAGACATGGAGTTCAGACTCTAGCAGTCGCCCAGCCTAGGGCTAGAGCTGCTAGGGCCACGAGAGTTGTAGATCATGATGATGATACATAGATTGAGGATCAGTCAGAGGTCCAGGTTGATCAGGGATTTATTGCTACACCGGTACTTCAGGATACTATGTTGAGGGTTTTGGGTATCCTACAGACTCTTGCACCACAGGGACCTCCCGCGACCCAGGTAGCTTCTCACGTTGTCCCACCAGCGGGTACTCAGATGTGAGGTATGCAGACCCCAGTTCAGTTTGTTACTCCTGCTATGCAGACTCCAGAGGTAGTAGCTGTGGGTAGTATACCCCAGGTTGTTCAGGCAGGTCAGCCAGGGCAGATTGTGGTTCCGGAGGTGAACCAAGTCAGACTTCTTCACTTCACTAGGTTGCTGCCCCCGAAATTTGGAGGACTTCCATCCGAGGATCCAGGGGCTTTTCTGGATCGATCCCAGCGGATATTAGGTGCTTTGAGATATCTTGAAGAGCATGGATTTGATTATACAGTTTTCCAGCTTGAGGGTCCTCCTCTGACTTGGTGGAATACACTTACTCTAGCTAGGCAGGGCTTGACGAAACTATCTTGGAGTGAGTTTTCTCAAAGGTTTATGGATAAGTTCCTCCTCCGTAGCCAGCAAGATGAGAGGTGCAGGCAGTTCGAGAGGTTGAGACAGGGCCATATGACTGTATCTGAGTATGAGGTTCGATTCTTATATATGTCTCGTGATGCTCTTAATTTGGTTCGTCTGGAGTCAGAGAAGGTTAAGAGGTTTATTGATGGTCTTTCTGCTACTTTGAGATCTAGTATGGATCGTGAGATAGAGGCTGGTACTTCATTTGATGTAGCGGTGGATATTTCTCGTCGATATGAGTCTTATAGAGCTCTGGAGCAAGAAGAGTTGGAGAGAGATAGTAAGAGATCTCGTGGATATGGTGGACTTCCTATTGCCTCATCTGGAGGCAAGGGGTTTCAGGGGAGGTCTTCTGATAGGCCAGCTCAGTCTATGGCTCACAGCTCGAGGAGCACATATGTACCCTATCATGAGCAGATTCGATTCTCTCAACCTTCTCAGCCAGGCTAGTCTGTTTCACGACCTCAGCAGCACTTACCATGCAGACCCAATTCTGGGTGCTATCATTGTCGTGAGCTTGGTCATCATATAAATAATTGTCCTAGACTATTTCAGGGAGGTAGTCAGTCTTTTCCTCGATCCCAGGCATCTGTGCAGACTTATGGTACTACATCAGGTTCTCAGCCAGCTAGAAGTGCACCACCGCCAGGTAGAGGCCGTGGGCGTGGTGGTAGTGGCCCTTCGAGGAGTGGTCATCAGAGTACTAGTTCAGCTCAGCCTCAGAGGCAATTTTATGGTTTGCCAGCCAGACAGGATGCTGTGGCATCCAATGCAGTGGTTACATGTACTCTTTCTATTTGTGGACGTGATGCTTATTCCTTGATTGATCTAGGTTCCACTTATTCTTATGTGTCACCTTATTTTGCTTCGGGTTTTAATGTTGATTATATGTGTATTCATGATCCAGTTTGTGTTTCTACTCCTGTTGGAGAATCTATTATGGTGGAGCGGGTGTATCCTGGTTGTACTGTATCTTTTGGGGGGCGTGAGACCATAGTTGATTTATTAGTTCTAGACATGGTGGATTTTTATGTGATTATCGGTATGGATTGGTTGGCATCATGTTATGCTACTCTCGATTTTCATGCCAAGACTATTCCGCTTTCTTTTACTGGCTCAGTACCGGTAGTGTGGCACGGTTCTTGTTTGCCACCTGCGGGACGTGTTATTTCATTTTTGAAAGCAAGGCGTATGGTGAACAAAGGGTGTCCTGCTTATCTTGCCATGATTCGGGACACCAATATGGAGCTTCCATCTCTTGATTCTGTTTTCGTTGTGAGAGAGTTCACTGATGTGTTTCCCAATGATTTTCCTGGACTTCCTCCGGATAGGGATATTGAGTTCGGTATTGATTTGGTGCCCGGAACTCATCCTATATCTATTCCTCCATATCGTATGGCTCCAGCAAAGTTGAAGGAGTTAAAGGAGCAATTGCAAGACTTATTGAATAAGGGGTTCATTCGACCTAGTGTGTCTCCTTGGGGAGCTCCAGTGTTGTTCGTTAAGAAGAAAGATGGCTCTATGCATATGTGCATTGATTATAGGCAGTTGAACAAGGTCACTATCAAGAATAAGTATCCCTTGCCTCGTTTAGATGACTTGTTCGATCAGTTGCAAGGAGCCAAGTTCTTTTCCAAGATTGATTTGAGGTCTGGGTATCATCAATTGAAGATTCGGGAGTCCGATATCCCGAAGACAGCATTCAGGACCCGTTATGGTCACTATGAATTCTTGGTTATGTCCTTTGGGCTTACGAACGCTCCAGCAGCTTTTATAGATATGATGAACCGTGTGTTCAACCCTTATCTAGACTCGTTTGTCATTGTCTTTATTGATGATATCTTGGTCTATTCGCATAACCGTGAGGAGCATGAGCATCACTTGAGATTGGTTCTTCAGACGCTTCGAGAAGGTAAGCTTTATGCTAAGTTCTCAAAGTGTGAGTTCTGGTTGGACTCTGTGGCTTTCTTGGGTCATGTTGTGTCCAGTGAGGGTATTAAAGTTGATCTTAAGAAGATTGAAGTCGTTCAGAATTGGCCACGACCTACTTCTCCGACAGAGATTCGTAGTTTTCTTGGTCTGGCTGGATATTATCGGCGATTTGCGGAGAAGTTTTCATCTATTGCTGCTCCATTGACCCGCCTGACTCAGAAAGCGGTTCAATTTCGTTGGTCAGAAGAGTGTGAGGCGAGCTTTCAGAAGCTCAAGTCATTGTTGACTAGCGCTCCAGTGTTATCTCTTCCTTCTGGAGCTTGAGGGTTTGTAGTTTATTGTGATGCTTCTCGTGTTGGGTTGGGATGTGTCCTGATGCAGCATGGTAAAGTCATTGCTTATGCTTCTGTTTCTAGGCAGTTGAAAGTGAATGAGAAGAACTATCCAACCCATGATTTAGAGTTAGCCGCTGTGGTATTTGCTTTAAAGATTTGGAGACATAACCCGTATGGCGAGACTTGTGAGATCTTCACCGATCACAAGAGCTTGCAGTACTTGCTTACTCAGAAGGACTTGAATGGCAGGCAACGTAGATGGCTCGAGCTGATCAAAGATTATGATCTTACTATTCATTATCATCCGGGGAAAGCCAATGTGGTGGCTGATGCATTGAGTAGGAAGTCTATGGGTAGACTTGCATTTCTTGATGTTGAGATGAGACCTTTAACTCGAGAGTTGCAGACTCTATATAATTCGAGGGTGAGAATTGACAGTTCGGACTCGAATCGGGTATTTGCTTGTATGGTGGCTCCGTCTTCCTTAGTTAGCCAGATTAAGGAAAGACAAATGAAGGATCCTTACTTTCTTGAGTTGTGAGGGCGTATTCAAAGTGGAGGACCCTCCTTTTGAGTAAGATAGTGATGGTATTCTTCGGATTGGTGGTCGTCTTTGTATTCCTAATGTTGGTGATTTGAGACGGTTGGTTCTTGATGAGGCTCATAGTTCACGGTATTCCATTCATCCCGGTATTACCAAGATGTACTAGGACCTTCAGGAGTTGCATTGGTGGAAGGGGATGAAGAAAGATGTCTTTGGTCATGTATCCCAGTGCTTGAACTGTCAGCAAGTCAAGTGCTAGCATAGGAGACTCGCAGGTTTAGCCCAGGCACTACCTATTCCTGAGTGGAAGTGGGAGAGGATTACCATGGATTTTGTAGTTAGCTTGCCGAAGACATTGAGGCATCATGATTCAGTTTGGGTCATTGTTGATAGACTTACCAAGTCGGCCCATTTCATTCCGGTGAGGACAACTGATACATCAAAGAAGTTGGCTCGGATCTTTATGGAGCAGATTGTTCGGCTGCATGGTACTCCATTGTCTATTATCTCTGATCAAGGCTCTCAGTTCACTTCTTAGTTTTGGCAGGATTTTTGGTGACAGTTGGGCACTCAGGTCCAGTTTAGTACCATATTTCATCCGCAGACTGATGGACAGTCTGAGCGGACTATTCAGATCTTGGAGGATATGATGAGAGCATGTGCCTTGGATTTTGGCGGTCATTGGGATGATCATTTGGCTCTTGTAGAGTTTGCTTATAATAATAGTTATCAATCTTCCATTCAGATGGCGCCATTCGAGGCATTATACAGTCGCCGATGTCGATCTCCAGTTGGTTGGTTCGAGTCTCGAGATGTTGAGGTATTGGGTCCTGATATTGTTTGTCAGACTTTGGATACAGTTCGTATATTCAGGATCGTCTTCGAACTGCTCAGAGTAGGCAGATATCATACTCGAACAAGAGGAGTCGAAAGTTGGAAGTTGAGGAGGGTGACATGGTTTTCTTGAAGGTGTCACCAATGCGAGGAGTGATGAGATTTGGGAAGAAAGGCAAGTTGAGTCCTAGGTTCATTGGTCCTTATAAGATTGTGAAACGCATTGGTGAGGTTGCTTATCGACTTGCATTGCCAGAGTCTATGCCTGTTCATCCTATTTTTCATGTGTTCTATGCTCTGGAAGTGTGTTCGAGATCCCACTCATGTCATAAAGGTGGACCCAGTTCAACTGGATGTGAACTTAGCTTATGAAGAAGTTCAAGTCGCTATTGTAGGAAGAGACATCCGAAAGTTGAGGTCTAAAGAGATTCCGTTAGTAAAAGTGCGATGGCATAATCGTCCGCATGATGAGGATACTTGGGAGATTGAGTCGAGCATGCGGGATAGATATCCTCACTTGTTTGAAGCATCATGTAAGTAAATTTAAAGTCCTTGCATTTAAATTTCTCTTATTAATTGTGAGTTATAGCATGTTTACCTCCTTGTTGGAGTTGTCTGATTCGTTAAAGTAATTTATCTCATTGCCGGAGTATTTAATTCATTAGAGTAATTTAGCTCCTTGCCGGAGTGTGTTTGATTTATTATTGTGATTTACCTCCTTGTCGGAGAGGTTGAGATTATCTTGAGCTTTGTTTGGTACCTATGCATGGATTAATATATTGTATATGGTGGTTGTTGGTATTTGAGACAGGTATTATTTTTGGATAGTCCAATTTACAAAGGAAACTCTGGCAAAATTTTTGTAAATTTTGGGACTTAGCCAAATTTTGAGTATATATGAAGTTTGGTTGTGAGCGGTAAATGGTTTGGTGTTGGATGCATGTCTATAAATAGATGATTGGTATTGGGTGGATCAAGTTCGAGGACGAACTTGTGTTTAAGTGGAGGAGAATGTAACACCCCAATATTTTATAATAATTTATTTATTTTATTAAAATTTGAGTTGGAGAAAAAGCTAGAAACACATAGTTAGGTAACTTTTGGACCAAATTGATATCTTCTTATATTAGTTGGACCATACCATATAAAAAGAAAAAAATTGTGGGTTAGGCCCAAATCTCTTATTGTTAGTGTCACACCCTAAAAAATTTAATTAACGCGAGTGTTTATTATTTAAAGGCTCGTGACTGGTGTTCAAAGAGATACAAAATTATTTAGAGAAACTCGGAGTCGCCACTTGACAATTTTAAGGTGTGCCAAGTCACCAAAAGGTACCTTAGAACACCTCTGACTCGTCTAATAGTCTGCCTTAGAGATTTGGGTAAGGTTCTCAGTTGACTCTCGGGAAGGTATTAGGTACCCTCGAGTCCTGTGCCAAGCACAGTTGCTTTATTGTCGAAATTTTAATTTATTAAATATGGTTGTTAGATTGATGTCGTTAATTTGAATTTGTACTTTGATTTAAGAAAATTAAAAGTGTTATTCTTATCCAACCTCACGGAGGACTGGACGAAATTACACTTTAATTCAGAAAAAATTTAAAAACGTTATTCTTATCCAACCTCACGGAGGACTGGACGAATTTACACTTTGATTCATAGTAAATAAATAGATAAATAAAATTTATTACGCATTTCCAACCTTATAAAGGGCTTGTCTATTTTTAAAAAAGAATTTAATTAACTTCAAAAAATAATTAATTTAGAATTAGTTTAAATCAATTTAGTTTTTCTTTTAGCCTAATAAGTAGATCACAAATCATACTTATAATATTGCCTAAGTGGATTTGAAACCATATTTTATCGCAAGATTCATCACTAACTTCTCTCAATTTAATTTGGCTCGTCTCAATTTGGTTTTACCCTAATAAGTAGATCACAAATCATACTTATCTATTTGCCTAATCGCATTATATTTTGTTAAGTAACTTTCAGTTAAAATATTTAATGGATAGTAGCTAAAATAGTGGACTATATAGATCAAACCATTTCAAATCTAACTTTAGAGTGAAATTAATTATATGGATTAGATTAAAACAAACTTGACATAATTAATCAATTATGCATCTCTCTAACCAAAATACGGTTGTTTGCAAAATTAAGGACTATTTTGTTAAAGTAGGTGGCTATTTATCAAACCAGAACAAGTAAGCCTTACGTTTGCAGTGGGCTGGACTATTTGCAAAAATGAGCTGCTTTAAGGTTTGTTTTGCGAAAAATAGTCACATTTATTTCTATATTCCAAATAAGTTGTTTTCTTTGTAAAGTAAGGATGTGACCAAATTTTAAATTAGACGTCCTAGTCATTGCCTATTCGTCCAGATTGCGAAATTTTAATCACGCTTTGCACTCATGGTCATACTTCAATATATTCTTAAAGATTTGACCAATTTCGTAAAAACACTCTCAAGTTCAATCAAAATTCCAACAATTAGTACTATAAGCCTATTTCATATTTTTTTACATATCTGTCCAAATTTTAAAAAAATTGCACCCGTAGTCATATTTGTAGAAGTGGTCCAGATTTAGCACTTATTACTTATGCTGAAAATATACTTTAATTACTAGCTACTTACTATCAATTTTCCATCATATTTCTTTCCACTTATCTTAACATATACATCGCTCTAAAAAGAAGCATATAAACTTTATAAGGGCCAACAACATTAGGCATACAATTACTTAACTAAAGACACTCATAAGTAGACATCATTAGGCCTTTAAAACATGTTGATTTCCATATCATTTCATAGCAAATTAATTGTAAAATACAAGGTTCAAGTATTACCTAGATAAACGAGATCTTAGAGCTCGGCAATGACGACCACTAGCAAACCAAGATACGTACATAGCAAGAAACACCGGACAGCAAACTAAACAGCCCCTTATACCTCAATTTAACCCTTTAAAAACTTTAAATTTATGCCCCAAAAGTCCCTTAGCGTAAAGGCTTTTGGTTCTAAATCCTACTCTCAAACTTAACCCTTTTTTTCAAGTATTTTTTAGCTCTCATTCAAATGTAGTTTCAGCTGGTTGTTGTGTTTTAAATGAGGGTATTCAATGCCTTATTTAAAGCTGAAAAATGAGACCAAAAGGTGGGGTATGGACTTGTACAAAAGTACAAGCCCACACCCCTACACTTGAGTGTTTTGGTGCTATTTTCAGCATAGTACAACAGCTGTAAAATGACTATTTCAGTCACTTAAACTTGTCCTAAAAGCTGAAAATGCACAAGTAAGGTCCTCTAAAAGGACACCCATTACTCATTGTACTAAACTAGAAGGACTAGGACCAACTAAGCAAACTAAATTAGCCCAAAGTAACTTAAAACTAAACTAAGTAAACCAAAACAAATTCTCAGTTGGTTTGGCCAAAGCAAACTTGAAGCCTAACTAGAAAAGCCATCAGATTCTAGTTTTCTAATGACTAACAAGTTTAACAAACTAGCAGATTCACTACAACTCACAATAAGTACATGAATGGAGACATTTTCCCATTGACTAATCAAAACCCAAATTTGAAGTACAATAACAGATTATGATACTTGTAAGAAAAACAAACATGATTCAAACTCTTTCAATTTCAATGAATAAACAAACACAACTTATTAATGTATACGAGTACAATCATATGAAGTGACATATACTAATAGGTAAGCCTAAACAATAATTTTGATTATCTAATTTAATGAAACAAAATGGGAAAATAGAGGATTGGACTGATTTCTCTAACCAGTGGCCAAAGGGAAGCGTCGCCAATGTCTCGCTGCACTGCCTCGAGTACGTTGAATCATCACAGAAAAGTCAATCGAGCTGCTGCCTCTCATCTGATATCGCAGCATCGCCATCACCAAATCATCGATCAGACCCTTTATCACCACTATCCAAACGCCACTATTTTGCAAGCGTAATCAAACCAGTGTTGCGGCATTCCCATTCCAAACAAAATAGCCACAGCCTCATCTCACTGTTGAATCGCTTCATCACCGATAACGAATCCAAACCATTACAAACCGAATCAGAACATCCCCTCCCCGCTCATCAAAAACTGCATCCAAACAGGCTCCCTATCTGCCATTAACAAACAACACTGCCACCAACTCGTCACCACCACTGCCACCAGCTGTCTCACTCAAAACAATAGCAACATCCAAAAAAAACCAAAATCACAGCCCCTCCAAAATTCCAACAACACACATTACGAACCAATCCATGGGTCACAAACATCCCTTACATCATCACCACCACCCCCTCCCCCAAAATATCCTCATCACAGCCCCCCCATCCACTCAAACATGCCAAACTGGTCCCAAAATCAGAGTATGCAGCAACCAAACAAACAAATTCATAACAAAAAGAGAAGAAGAAAATGAGAAGAAAGAAAAACAAAAACAAAAAAAATCAGAAAAGGAACGGAGCAACGGGCCAAGTAGAAAAGTTTCAGGAAACAGGGTGTGGGGTGACGGGGAAGAGAAAGACCAAAAACTCACTGGAAAAATCAAGGATCCCCGGAGTTGTAGTTTTGACCAAAACTTCAAAGCCCGATCTACGCCAAACGGTTGAGAATTTGAAAAGAATAGTTGCAGAAATGGAAAGAGGGGGCCGAGATCTTTCGAATAGTGTATTATGGTATTTTTCCGGCCACCAGAGATGGTGGCCGGCGACGGCAGAGCGGCGGTAGATGGTGGAGCTCCGAAGGGGCAGTGGTGGTTGGCAATTTCCGGTGGGGGGGGGGGGGGCTGAAATTTTGACATGGTATCCCCTAGTCATTAAGACTAAGGGTGTGTGTGGTGTAAATGAAGTTAGTTTGTGAACTTATAAGGGAAAGGAAGGGAAGAGTAGGAGCCATTGGATCAAACATGATCTCATTGGATCAAACATGATCTAACGGCTGTGATTGATCAAAACTTGGATGGGCCAAGAGAGAGTGGGCTGATTGGGTTAGCAATTGGGCTACTTATTTTGTACATATGGCCACTACACTTAGCCCATAAAGCAATTACATAATTAAAACATTTAACTAGTTAAACAAAATAAATTATTAACTAAATAAACTTAAAAGCACATAATATTATACAAATCACGTTATCAAAAAACAATTACATAACTAAACTTTAAAATTATTATCATATATTTTGTACAAATTGATTAACCATTAATGAGAAAAATCCAGGAAAAATTAGGCAAATATCTGAGAAGATTAACTTGGCTCATTTGAGCAATTTTTAATTATTTAGTGCCAAAATTAGGTGATTACAGCTGCCCCTCTTTGTTCGGGAACACGAAGAGTTTTCGGACAAAAAAGTAATCGACAACTAATTTTGGCTTTTCGGTTCTGGCCGAGAGCATGCTTTTCAAAATGGTGACCGTACCTTGAATTTTAGTTCTAACCAAGAACAAAGCTACCTACATATCTCCGGACTAAGGAATCAGGTCAGTGTAGTTCCTTATGTGCGGTAGTTGGGACTACCGCATTCAAACAGACACTAGACTCTTCTAGACTCATTAAGACAACACTAGACACTGTAGACTACTAAGACAAACTAGAGACTCTTCTAGACACACTTAGGACTGATGCTAGACACTTCTAGGCACACAAATGCTGTCGTTGCTGATTACTGGTCGCTTACTGGTGGTCGTTGCTTCAACAAAGAGAAATGAAAATTACAACATTGAAAAATGTAAAAGTTACAACTCCTAGACTAATTCTTCATGCTTTCTTGAGGTAAATCTTGGCTTGAAAGATAACTCCATTGCCCATTGTGTGGGCAAGCACTATCTGAAACTTGAAATGGTTTCATCTGTACAAGCGGGTCTTGACTTGAAGTTGGGGATGGTTGCTATCTTTGAGCGGGACTAACTTGAAAAGAAAGTGGTTGCTATCTTCGAGCGCAAATGACTTGAACTGAATGTGAGTGCTATCTTCTAGCAGAACTGACTTGAAAAGAAAAATGATCGCTATCTTTTAGCAAATCTCTTCATGAAAAGGAAATGACGTTATCTTTGAGCGAAACTGATTCTAAGAGAAAATGATCGCTATCTTTTAGCAGATCTTGACATGAAAAGGAAATGACGCTATCTTTGAGCGAGAATGACTCGAAAAGAAAATGATCACTATCTTTAGCAAATCTTGACATGAAAAGAAAATGACGCTATCTTTGAGCGAAACTGACTCGAAAAGGAAATGATCGCTCTCTTTTAGCAGATCTTGACATGGAAAGGAAATGGCGCTATCTTTGAGCGAAATTGACTCGAAAAGGAAATGATCGCTATCTTTTAGCAGATCTCGACATGGAAAGAAAATGACGCTATCTTTGAGCGAAACTGACTTGAAAAGGAAATGATAGCTATCTTTTAGCAGATCTTGACATGGAAAGGAAATGACGCTAACTGACTCGAAAAGGAAATGATCGCTATCTTTTAGCAGATCTTAACATTGAAATGAAATGACGATATCTTTGAGCGAAACTGACTCGAAAAGGAAATGATCGCTATCTTTTAGCAGATCTTGACATGTAAATGAAATTACGCTATCTTTGAGCGAAACTGACTCGAAAAGGAAAATGATCGCTATCTTTCAGCAGATCTTGACATGGAAAGGAAATGACGCTATCTTTGAGCGAAACTGACTCGAAAAGGAAATGATCTCTATCTTTTAGCAGATCTTGACATGGAAAGGAAATGACGCTATCTTTGAGCGAAATTGACTCAAAAAAGAAAATGATCGCTATCTTTTAGCAGATCTTGACATGGAAAGGAAACGACGCTATCTTTGAGCGAAACTGACTCGAAGAGGAAATTGAGTTCCATCTGACATCTAGCGCAGCTACCCTGATTCAAGTGGTCCTAGCTCTTTCTTGGCAACATAGCAAATGTCACACTGACTTTCTGCATCGTGGATACACCCTTTTTCTAGTCTTGCAAATAAGCTTGGTGATTCTTGCTCTATTCTTCACAATGATATAGGATGAACAAACGCCTAAAACTTCTCCCAAACATGTCCACTCTTCATGATACAATTTGGTATGCCGTTTCTCTGGTCTGATGTGCGGTGCTCCATTATCAAGGTTGGTCATGACTCGCTGAAACCTTTCCATTATCGAGGGTGTGCCCTGCTCGCTGGAATTAAACCTAAATCCTGAAAGATAGAGTTTTGCAATTTTCTTTTGTTGCTCATGTGAGGTTAGCGCAGAAAGGGCGAGGAATTAATGATGAGGCAAGATATACAAAAATGGAATTAAAAAAACTTAAGGGCGAAAGTCGTTTGGACAAGGAACGTCTTTCTGAAAGAGGGAAACTTATCTGGCAATATACCGGCAACCCTAATGATCATGACATGTATTTTGGGTGACCTCGTCCGACCAATGCCACTTGTTTGTTAAGAGTTGCTCCATGGAAGATATCAAACCATAACCAAGTTGAGGTGGCTCTAAAGTCGACTAGTAGCGCCCTTTCGGATTTTCGCCAACTAGCCTCTCTCTTTAATCTTTTGCCTCACTGTTTGTCTTGCGGCGCCTTCTCAAGTTTTCACCGGCAAGACTTCATTTTTTTCTCTTTTTTTTTTCTTTTCTTTTCTTCTTTTATTTTTTTTAAATTCAATTTACAACACAAACATCTCTTTTGATGGCATCATCGACTTGTCATAAAGGAAAATTTGACATAAGTTCTCCAAAACGCATCATGAGGTGACTGCATACAATTCGCTCCCCCTTTGGACATATTTTTTTTAAAAATAAAAACTTTTTCCCCACTGTTTAGAATAAATTGGGTCGCTTTATTTTTCTTCATTGACTTCGAGACTGGTATGCCAAACATCTCATAAAACATGTGACTAGATGATACAAAAATAATAGAAGTTTGTTTTTACTTTATTTTATTTATGAAATAAAATAAAAACAAACTTCTGCCCTAGTTTAGCATAAAAGGGAGATCTAAATTTCTTTTGATGTTGGCCGCAAACTTGGGGGCAAGTTTTGCGTCAATATGAAACAGGAAAGAATGAACTTTTCACTGTTACGAACACAAAGAAAATGGGAAGGGGGGGGGGGGAGGAATATTGAATTTCCTCCATTTTCTTAAAAACAAAAATAATTTCTGCCCCAGTTTAGGATAATGGGGTCTCTGATATTCTTGATATATTCCGCAAGCCTGGAGGCAAACTTTGCGCGAATAAAAGTAGACAGGGAAAGAGGAATTTTCCCTTGTTACGACCGCACCAGAATGGTTGCCTACGTATCCTTTTAAGAGGAATCAAGTCAGACGTAGCTCTAGTCAAATGCCCAGGTTTCATTTCATTTTGGTACAATTACATTGATTCCAAGAGAGAACATGTCTCGAAAGTACAATGTTCAAAGTGCTAATAAGGGATACAATTTGGGATAGCAAAAAAGAACAAAAGCCTTGCATTCATCCTGATTTGAAAGCCATCTTGGAGTCAAATGTAGTACCTCTTGACCGCGTCTGTATTGACGGGTATTTTGGTTGTCCTGTCTTCCGGATCTGTAAGGTACAAGGCGCCATTTGGCAATATTTTCTTTACCAGGTATGGCCCTTGCCAATTTGGAGCAAATTTCTCTTTAGCTTCTTCCTGATGAGGAAAGATTCTTTTCAAGACTAATTGACCTTCTTTCAAGTCGCGGAGGCGCACTTTCTTGTTGTAGGCTCGGGCCATTCTTTGCTAATACAATTGACCGTGACAAACTGCATTGAGCCTCTTTTTGTCAATGAATGACAACTGTTCCAATCGGGTTTTGACCCACTCCGTGTCCTCAATATCTGCCTCCACAATGATCCTGAAAGATGGTATTTCAACTTCAGCGGGTATGACTGCTTCAGTTCCATATACCAATGAATATGGGGTCGCACCTATGGAAGTGCGCACAGTTGTGCGGTAACCAAGCAAAGTGAAAGACAACTTCTCATGCCAATCACGAGATCCTTGAATCATTTTCCTAAGGATCTTCTTGATATTCTTATTGGATGCTTCAACCGCGCCATTTGCCTTTGGTCGGTAAGGTGTGGAATTTCGGTGCATGATCTTGAATCTTTCACATACTTCATTCATTAAATGACTGTTCAGATATGACGCATTATCAGTGATGATGGTACTTGGGATACCAAAGCGACAAATAATGTTAGAATGAACGAAATCCACCACGGCTTTCTTGGTCACGGATTTGAGAGTGACGGCCTCAACCTATTTGGTGAAGTAATCTATTACAACCAAAATGAATCTGTGCCCATTTGATGCTTTTTGTTTAATAGGCCCAATAACATCCATCCCCCATGCTGTAAAAGGCCAAGGGGCTGACATTGTGTGCAAATCTAAAGGGGGTGAATGTATCAAATCACCGTGTACTTGGCATTGATGACACTTTCGCACAAAAGTAAAGCAGTCATGTTCCATGGTAAGCCAGAAGTATCCTGCTCTGAGTACCTTTTTAGCTAGCACGTGCCCTCTCATGTGGGGTCCACAGATCCCTGAATGCATGTCATTGAGATTTTTCGTGGCTTCAGTTGCATCCACGCATCTTAACAGTCCCAGATCAAGTGTCCTTTTGTACACCACCCCTTCCGCTAAAAAAGAAACCACTTGCCAGTCGTCGAAGAGTTCTCTTTTGATTATTTTCTGCCATTGGCGGATACATCCCATCTTGAAGAAAATTCTTGACATCAAAATACCACGGTTGACCGTCAATTTCTTCTTTAACCACATTGCAGTATGCATGTTGAATTTGGACCTGAATCTCTAACGGATCAATATGGGCTTTATCACGATGGACAAGCATTGAGGCTAATGTAGCCAATGCGTCAGCCAGCTCATTATGTATTCTGAGAACATGTCTAAACTTTAGAACATTGAACTTTTGGCGAAGATCGTCCATACACTGCTTGTACATGATCAGCTTAATGTCTCGAGTTTCCCATTCACCTTTCATTTGGCGTATCAAAAGATCTGAATCTCCGATCACCAGCAATTATTTGATGTCCATGTCAAGCGCCATACGCAAACCCATTATGCATGCTTCATACTCATATGTGTTATTAGTGCAACTGAAACGGAGTTGGGCAGCTACCGGAAAATAATGTCCCGTGGGAGAAATGAGGACTGCTCCAATACCATGGCCTTTCGAGTTGGAAGCACCATCAAAGTACATTTTCCACACATGTTCTTCTTCGTTAATCAGTTCTTCAAGCACATCTACCTCCTCATCAGGGAAGTAAGTCTTCAATGGCTCATAGTCATCATCAACCGGATTTTCAGCCAAATGATCAGCTAAGGCTTGAGCTTTCATTGCAGTTCCAGTGACATAAACTATGTCAAATTCTGTGAGCAGGATCTGCCATTTTGCAAGTTTGTGGGTTGGCATTGGCTTTTGAAATATGTACTTCAGTGGATCCATCCGGGAAATGAGATAAGTGGTATAGGACAAAATATAATGTTTCAACTTTTGTGCAACCCAAGTTAGGGCACAACACGTCATTTCCAACAAAGTGTATCTGGCCTCACAATCTGTGAACTTCTTGCTCAGATAATAAATTGCCTGCTCTTTCTTTCCCGAGGCATCATGCTGTTCCAATATGCAACCAAGGAGTTTTCATTGACTGACAAGTATAAAAACAATGGTCGGCCAGGCTCAGGCGGAACCAAAACAGGAGGATTTGACAAGTATTGCTTGATCTTGTCAAAGGCTTGTTGGCATTCTTCGGTCCATGCAATTGATGCATTCTTTTTCAACAACTTGAGGATCGGCTCACATATTATGGTAAGTTGAGCAACGAACCTACTGATGTAATATAGCCTGCCTAGAAAGCTTTTAACATCCTTCTTGGTTCAAGGCGGAGGTAATTCTTGTATTGATTTGATCTTTGTAGGATCCAATTCAATACCTCGCCTGCTGACAATGAAACCTAACAATTTTCCAGCAGGCACACCAAATGCACATTTGGCTGGATTCAACTTCAGATTGTACCTACGGAGCCTTTCAAAGAACTTTTTGAGATCTCTGACGTGTTCTTCAGCCGTTCTAGACTTGATAATCACGTCATCCACATACGTTCCCCAAGGCATAGTGAATGCTGTTTTGTATGCATCATCTTCATCCATATGGATTTGGTGGTATCCGGCATAGTAGTCAACGAAAGATTGTATCTCATGTTTGGCACAATTGTCTACGAGAGTGTGAATGTCAGGCAACGGGAAATTATCTTTGGGACTGGCCTTGTTCAAATATCGATAGTCGACACATATCCTTGTTTTTCTATCTTTCTTAGGAACCGGAACAACATTTGCAACCCAGGTAGTGTACTGAATCGATTGAATTACTTTTTCATCCAACTATTTCATTATTTCATCATGGATTTTCTTGATCATATCGGTTTTGAACTTCCGTTGCATTTGTCTCACTGGAGGAAAACCGGGTTGAATTGGTAATTCGTGGACTATCAATTCGGAGCTCAAACCTGACATCTCATCATATGACCATGCAAAAACATCCCGATATTCGAAAAGCACTTTCCGAATATCGTTCTTCACTTTAGGTCGGGCATACATGCTTATCTTGGTTTCCCTTACATCATCAGGGCTCCCAAGATTAACATCCCCTGTATTATCCAAATTGGGTTTAGGCTTGCCCTCATGGCGTTCAACTTCCAGGCCTATTTCAAAATCCGCCTGTTTCCCATCATATTCAATCTCGTTAAAAAATTCCTCAATGTCTTCTTCATCACTTTCAACCTCAACTATGGTTATGGAGCCAAAATCAGATTGCGGTCCCTGGATGGACGATAAGTTCCTTGAACATGTCATGATATCAGGACCAGCAGATATATCACTACAGATAAACAAAAGTAGAATAAAATTAGGAATATGAAAAGAGGTTGAAGGAAAGCTTGGCTCTTAGGCCATTCATTAATGAAAAAGGGTTTGAATTACAAAAGGAAAGATGAGAAAAATAATACACTTGGCATACAACCCTTAGAATATCCAAGTGTATTCAAAAGAAAACTGTAAAACAACAGTCTACCAAGACCCCTTCCCGATGAGGAAGGGAGTTGCATTGCAGTTAGTCAGGTGCACGTCCGGGCCAATGTACTGTATTGAAGCATTGCTGTAGCCTTCACCCGGCTGCACCATGCAGATTTCAAAAATTCCACCTAGATCGAATGGTGCATCCTGATTGTTTTCCACTGTGTTGACATTTGTAGCGACAACCTTTGGTTTCATGACATAACCCACAAAAGACAGAGCGAGACATGGAATTGGCTTTGGGAGAGACCAAACTTCCGACTTTTTTTCTTTGCTTGCTTGCGATCAGCTGCTTTTGGCTTGAACCCTAGTCCCCACGTGCCTTGCACACCATTTGGATAAAATGGATTTACCCTGCCTTGTAGTGATGCTCCCAAGCCCTTTCCAAATTGGAAACCATGCTTTAACATCTCAGACGCCATTATAATAGACGTCTCTGACACTCTTGGGACGGGTATAGGTTTCCCTTCTGTTACTTTTTCCACATACACCACATCGGAGGTTTGATACATGATGGTCGGGCGTGTGGTGACAACCTCAAGGGCTGGTACGTCCAGGCTGTTGTTAAAGTGTAAGTCATCCTCTCCAAAAACTACGACAGCTTGATTATCCCAGGTAAATTTGACTGCCTGATGGACTGTAGAAGGTACAGCACAGGCCATGTGGATCCATGGTCTACCCAATAATAGGTTGTAAGATGCATCTGTTTCCATAACTTGAAACTCAATGCTGAAAGTAGCAGGACCAATGGTTAACTCAAGATTAATTATGCCCAAAGATTCTCGAACCTCTCCATCAAAAGCATGAACAGCAGAGGAACTTGCCCTGATTTTGCTCATATCCACCTTTAGACTCTTCAATGTAGACAGAGGGAAAATGTTCAATCCTGCGCCGCCATCTATTAGAACACGTGTGACATAGGAGTCTTCACATTTAACTGAGATATGAAGCACCCGATTATGACCAGTTCCTTCTGCTGGCAGCTCCTCATCGGTGAACGTCACACGATTAGTCTCAAATACTCTGCCAGCAAGTGCTTCCGGATTAGCCACAGTAGTTTGTTCAGGAATGTAGGCCTCATTCAGTATTTTCAACAGTGCGTTGCGATGTACTTCATAGTTCATAAGTAGAGACAAGAGTGATATCTGAGCTGGAGTCTTGCTCAATTGCTCGATGATAGAATAATCTGTCGATCTCATTTTCTTCAAAAATTCTTCAGCTTCTTTCTCGGACACTAGCTCTTTGATGGGTCCTTGGTCTTCTCAACCTAGATTTGCCTTTCTCAATTCTTCCGGGGTAAAACATCTCCTGAACCGAGTTAGACCATTTACATCTGCAATGACCTCCATGAATTCCTTCCCGTTGTAAGACACAATTGTCTTGTTTTAGTTCCAAGGAACAGCCTTTGTACTTTTGACAGGGAGTTGCGCTGCTTGAGTGATGATAACCGGTTCACACTTCTTTGCCTTAACCTCGAAGACCGAAGTTTTCTGGCATGATGCCCCTTGCACAATAAATGCTGGCGCACTGTCATGAACTATTTCCTGCTTTGCAACCGGAATTGTGAAACTTGGCTCAACAGCCGCATCTTGCTTTACTTTGTTGACAACAGACGCACTTGACTTTCCCCTGATTACAACAATAAATGGCTCATGGCCTTTGATGTCTGGGGAGGGACCAACTGCCACAATCTGCTTGGCAGCTTTCCCTTTCATGTCTTCTTCTACGCATACCATCCCTACTATGTGTATGTGGTTTGGAACTTCATGAGCTGGTAAAGGATTTTGATTCACATTTTGTGTTTCATCCCCCACTACTTTTATCTGATTATTGTCTATCATTGCCTGGATTGCCCTTTTGAGTTCCAAGCAGGATTCCGTGTCATGTCCAGGTGCTCCAGAATGAAATGCACAATGGCGCGAATGATCAACTCTTCCATTGGGGTTCACTTTTCCCGGGATTGGTTTCAACAGATTGGCTTGTTGCAACTTTTCAAACAAATTAGTGTAAGTTTCCCCCAATGGGATGAACTGTCTTTTCTCTTGTTGTATGTTTCTCTGTTGTATGTTTGGATGAAAACCTGGTGGACCTCGTGGTCGATAAAGCATCTCCTGTTGAGTCGGGAATTGAGCATGTGCATGTTGATTGTTATACTGGAGTTGAGCAGGGGGTGCACGCCATTGAGGACCAGATGGCAGCTGAGAATAAGATGCTGCATTGACACGGAATGAGAACTGCGGCATGGTAAATTGTTGGCCATGAGGTGGATAGAATTGTTGTGGCGGGGGTGTCTGAATGTACCCTTGACGGTCATTGTATCTTCCGTCATTTCTTCTCGGTCCAGGGCCAACCATGGCCACTTAATCTTTCTTTTCTTTCTTCTTCCCAAAAGCACCTGACCCTGATTGCAACGCTTGGGCAGTGGCTCTCAAAGCGGTTTGGCTGACAATCTTGCCTGCCTTGATTCCTCTACCAATCATTTCAGCAATTCTCACTGCTTCACTTAACTGCTTCCCAATGGCAGAGGTCATCGCTTGGTAGTATGTTTCATCGAGCACTTCGACGAATTCTTCAACCATCTTATCATCTGTGATCAAAGGGCTCACACGCGCCGCTTGTTCGCGCCACTTGTAGGCATACTCTCTGAAACTTTCACTTGGTTTCCTTGTGATCGTCTTCAAAGAAGAACGATCAGGAGCAGCCTTCATTTTGTAACCATAATGGTTTAGGAAAGCGCTGGCCATGTCATCAAAGGTGACCCACTTCGAAACATCTCGTTGTACAAACCATTATGTTGCTGGTCCTCCCAAACTGTCAGCAAAGTATGCCATCAACAATTCATCCTTCTTAATGCCCCTCATTTTGTTAAGGTAGATCTTCGCGTGGATCCTTGGATCACTTTGTCCAGTGTACGGATCAAATTCAGGCACAACAAAACCTTCAGGCAATGGCACATGAGGGAACAAGCACATGTCTTTGTATGAAATATTGGTTTTACCCCCTTGCCCTTGTATGTTTTTCACAGTTTGCTCCAAGCTTTTAAATTTCCGAGCAAAGTCATTCTCTTCTATTTTTCCCAACCCCTCGATATCAGCATGTGATTCTGGGTGGTGTCCCTGATCATACGACTCAGTTTGGCGGCACACATTACCCTGAGCTTGGTCAAATTGTTGATCGCGGGTCCTTAACTCTAGGTCACTGTTCGATCTTTGCAAAGTGTGTCCTGCAGGAACGGTGAATGCTGTGGCAGGAACTTGGGGTTGGCCATATTGTCCATGTTGTGGGAATTGTACCCCAGGTTCTACAGTAGAAGGTCCGGCTGCGTTGTCAGTTTTCGGATGTGGACCAAATCCCGGGGGGTAACATGGCTCTTCTACCACTGTGGATTGCCCTTGCCCTGGTGGCTGAGTATTTGCCATGAAACCAACCGCACCTGGCGGAACAGGAGGTGCCTGAACTACTGCCATCTTAGCCTATTACTCACCTAAACGAACCAACTCAGTGTTCTCAGTTTCCTCGGCCATCGTTGTTGGAGTGTTTTCCTGAAGAGGTGCTTCAACCACTTCTGGAACAGGCAGTGGTCCCTTGATTCTGGTGGAATAGGAATGTGGGGCCAGCACGACAGTTGCTCAAGCTCTATCAAATCAAACAAGTTAGTGCAGCAAGATAGCATGGAACATGAATTTGCTCGTCGGCTTAACCAATGCCTAAGGTCGTTATGCGTCATCCCGAAACAGTTAACGGCGTAAGCCGAGTGTACCGACCGTATCCCCCAAAGATTGCTTACGTGCCTTGAGAAAAATCAAAACAAAATTGTAACTGGCACGTAATTAGAACAAGGACAAACTTGGATGATTTTTTTTTTTATTTATTTTTTTACCTCTTTTTCTAACTCAAAAAAATATAATTTAGACAAACGACACGATACAGACTCAAAATAAATTGCTTAACGTGATACATGAGTCAAAAGATATATACAAACTGACACATTAGGTGGATACACCCAAACGGTGAAAATAATAAGACTCGATATTTTAGCGGAGTCAGATTATTCCACGAGGATCGACGCAAAATACAACTTAGCTAATTGCAATTTATCGTCTGCACCATGTCTTGACCTTGAAAAATACAATACAAAGTAAAGTGGAATCCTAAACAAACACATTTTTTTAATGAAAATTTAAGACTCAACCCGAGGGAGGTTCTAACGAAACTTAAGAACAGATTATGAAACAAACTATTTTTTTATCTGAAAGGTGATTCCAAAATCGGACATTATGAAACCACAAAGATGGACACAATTTATTGAAACAAACTCTTTGATCTAATTCGAAAACGAATCTTAGAGTATTTACAAAATTTGGCCATTATGACGACACAAAGACACAAAATGTTACACGAATTAGATGCAAAATTGGTTTACAAAAATTGGTCATTATGATGGCGTAAAATTCGGATAAATTACTTTCCAAAAATATGGACTTGACTTGGACACAGACTCCAAAACAAAAGGGTCCCAAAATTTTGCCATTATACCGGCGCAAAACTATAACGACGCAAAACTATGACAAATTATTTTTTAATACTTGAGACCAAACCCGGACACAAAATTAGACTCTAAAAGTTCTTGAAAAAATTCGCCATTGTAACGGCGTAAAATGACAACCAAAGATATTTTGAGACACAGGACTAAACCCATTTTCTCATTTTTTTTTGTTTTTTTTCAAAATTTGACACCCGCCCCCGTTGATCGGTCAGCATAACAACCCTCTTTCTATAACAAATGCAACACATAAGATGCCAATAATGTGTCTTTTCAGGACACGGGCACATCTTGACACAAAGGGGTCAGCCTAGACAAATGCAATACCGGTGTACCGCACCTCATTAAGTCAAATATGATGCAGATAATTGGGCCTAAAGGTTTAACTCTAGGTGACGCAACTGACTCAGTGTCTAGGCTGGCTGAAAAAACCCGGTAGACAAACTGGGCAGAAAGCGCATTAGGGCCATCGGGAAACAGTGTGTCCGGCCTAAAACTCCGTCACGCCTTCCTCCTAAATCATGGGCAATTTAGTAAGAAAATCCCAGATGCCACAAGCAATCTGGTAAGTGCAAGTGTGCGTGTGTTTCAGAGACTCAGAGAGTTGCGGAGGAAGACATTATATACAGTTCAACAATATCAAAGCAGTAACATTCAGCTTTTCATGTGATAACAGCAAGAATATAACAACCAAATACTTAATAAACTAAAATATGCGACAATTTTATCAAAAAGCCGGAAATTCTAGTTTTCACTAATTTCCCCGACGGAGTCGCCAAGCTGTCACGCCCTAAACAGTTTAATTAACGCGAGTGTTCATTATTTAAAGGCTCGTGACTGGTGTTCAAAAAGGTACAAAATTATTTAGAGAAACTCAAAGTCGCCACTTGACAAGTTTAAGGTGTGCCAAGTCACCAAAAGGTACCTTAGAACACCTCTGACTCGTCTAATGGTCTGCGTTAGAGATTCGCGTAAGGTTCTCAGTTGACTCTCGGGAAGGTATTAGGCACCCTCGAGTCCTGTGCCAAGCACATTTGCTTTATTGTCGCAATTTTAATTTATTAAATATGGTTGTTAGATTAATGTCGTTAATTTAAATTTGTACTTTAATTTAAGAAAATTAAAAGTGTTATTCTTATCCAACCTCACGGACGAATTTACACTTTGATTCAGAAAAAATTTTAAAGCGTTATTCTTATCCAACCTCACGGAGGACTGGACGAATTTACACTTTGATTCATAGTAAATAAATAAATAAATAAATAAATAAATAAATAAAATTTATTACGCATTTCCAACCTTATAAAGGGCTTGTCTATTTTTAAAAAAGAATTTAATTAACTTCAAAAAATAATTAATTTAGAATTAGTTTAAATCAATTTAGTTTTTCTTTTAGCCTAATAAGTAGATCACAAATCATACTTATAATATTGCCTAATTGGATTTGAAACCATATTTTATCGCAAGATTCATCACTAACTTCTCTCAATTTAATTTGGCTCGTCTAAATTTGGTTTTAGCCTAATAAGTAGATCATAAATCATACTTATCTATTTGCCTAATCGCATTATATTTTGTTAAGTAACTTTCAGTTAAAATGTTTAATGGATAGTAGCTAAAATAGTGGACTATATAGATCAAACCATTTCAAATCTAACTTTAGAGTAAAATTAATTATATGGATTAGATTAAAGCAAACTTGACAGAATTAATCAATTATGCATCTCTCCTACTAAAATACGGTTGTTTGCAAAATTAAAGGCTATTTTGTTAAAGTAGGTGGCTATTTGTCAAACCACAACAAGTAAGCCTTACGTTTGCAGTGGGCTGGACTATTTGCGAAAATGAGTTGTTTAAGGTTTGTTTTGAAAAAAATAGTTAAATTTATTTCTATATTCCAAATAAGTTGTTTTCTTTGTAAAGTAAGGATGTGGCCAAATTTTATATTAGACTTTCTAGTCATTGCCTATTCGTCCAGATTGCGAAATTCTAATCAAGCTTTGCACTCATGGTCATACTTCGACATATTCTTAAAGATTTGACAAATTTCGTAAAAACACTCTCAAGTTCAATCAAAATTCCAACAATTAGTACTATAAGTCTATTTCATATTTTTTACATATCTGTCCAGATTTTTAAAAAATTGCACCTGTAGCCATATTTGCAGAAGCGGTCCAGATTTAGCACTTATTACTTATGCTGAAAATATACTTTAATTACTAGCTACTTACTATCAATTTTCCATCATATTTCTTTCCACTTATCTTAACATATACATGGCTCTAAAAAGAAACGTATAAACTTTATAAGGGCCAACAACATTAGGCATACAATTACTTAACTAAAGACACTCATAAGTAGACATCATTAGGCCTTTAAAACATGTTGATTTCCATATCATTTCATAGCAAATTACTTGTAATCAAGGTTCAAGTATTACCTAGATAAACGAGACCTTAGAGCTCGGCAATGACGACTACTAGCAAACCAAGACACGTACACAGCAAGGAACACCGGACAGGAAACTAAACAGCCCGTTATACCTCAATTTAACCCTTTAAAAACTTTAGATTTATGCCCCAAAAGTCCCTTAGTGTAAAAGCTTTTGGTTCTAAATCCTACTCTTAAACTTAACCCTTTTTTTCAAGTGTTTTTTAGCTCTCATTCAAGTGTAGTTTCAGCTGGTTGTTGTGTTTTAAATGAGGGTATTTAATGCCCTATTTAAAGCTAAAAATGAGACCAAAGGTGGGGTGTAGACTCGTACAAAAGTACAAGCCCACACCCCTACACTTGAGTATTTTGGTGCTATTTTCAGCATAGTACAGCAGCTGTAAAATGACTATTTCAGCCACCTAAACTTGTCCTTAAAGCTTAAAATGCACAAGTAGGGTCCTCTAAAAGGACACCCATTACTCATTGTACTAAACTAGAAGGACTAGGACCAACTAAGCAAATTAAATCAGCCCAAACTAACTTAAAACTAAACTAAGTAAACCAAAACAAATTCCCAGTTGGTTTGGTCAGAGCAAGCTTGAAGCCTAACTAGAAAAGCCATCAGATTCTAGTTTTCTAATGACTAACAAGTTTAACAAACTAGCAGATTCACTACAACTCACAATAAGCACATGAATGGAGACATTTTCCCATTTACTAATCAAAACCCAAATTTGAAGTACAATAACAGATTATGATACTTGCAAGACAAACAAACATGATTCAAACTCTTTCAATTTCAATGAATAAACAAACACAACCTATTAATGTATATGAGTACAATCATATGAAGTGACATATACCAATAGCTAAGCCTAAACAACAATTTTGATTATCTAAGTTAATGAAACAAAATGGGAAAAATAGAGAATTGGACTGATTTCTCTAACCAGTGGCCAAAGGGAAGCATCGCCAATGTCTCGCTGCACTGCCTCGAGTACGTTGAATCATCACAGAATAGTCAATCGAGCTGCTGCCTCGCCCCTGATATCGCCGCGTCGCCATTACCAAATCATCGATCAGACCCTTTATCACCACTGTCCAAACGCCACTGTTTTGCAAGCGTAATCAAACCAGTGTTGTAGCATTCCCATTCAAAATAAAACAGCCGCAGCCTCACCTCACTGCTGCATCGCCTCATCACCAAAAATGAATCCAAGCAATTACAAACCGAATCAGAACATCCCCTCCCCGCTCATCAAAAACAGCATCCAAACAGGCTCTCTATCCGCCATTAACAAACAACATTGCCACCAGCTCGTTGCCACCACTCCCTCCGGCTGCCTCGCTCAAAATAGTAGCAACATCCAAACAAAACCAAAATCACAGCCCCTCCAAAATGCCAACATCACATACTATGAACCAATCCACGGGTCACAAACAGCCCTTACATCATCACCACCCCCCCCCCCCCCAAAACATCCTCATCACAGCCCCCTCATCTACTCAAACATGCCAAACCGGTCCCAAAATCAGAGTATGCAGCAACCAAACAAACAAATCCATAACAGAAAGAGAAGAAGAAAATGAGAAGAAAGAAAAACAAAAAAAAAAATCAGAAAAGGAACGGAACAACGGGCCAAGTAGAAAAATTTCAGGAAAGGGGGTGTGGGGTTGTCACGACCCAATTTTCGGGGCCGTGATGGCACCTAAGTGTTACATCCTTAGGCGAACTACGAATAATTAAACTGACTCATAATGATAATTTAGATAGAAATATTTAAATAAAATGTAGGTGTAGACATCCACCCGAAATACACTGTCAATAGAGCATCTACGAATTCTGACATCCGATATATATAATATATAATACAAGATGTAGGAAGCGACTAAACACTAAGGTGGATCAGACGGTATGCCACCACGAACCATGCGGTTGGCTCACCTCAAGCAAAAATAGCCACAGCCTCGAACGGATCAGATAAGTCCAGCTGTCTGACTAGTAGAAGGATCTGCACATTTAAACAGTAAGTTATGAGCCAAAGCCTAGTAAGATCATCGACATGCCCGCTAAATTACCCTTTCGGGACAATTCTTTGATAATGCATAAGAAGATAACGGAAGTACAATCCACACCTTCACAGTAACCCATAAACATTACATGCGATAATATAATTATACAACAACACAAGCAATAATACGCGAATACATAACATGGTCAATAATATAAAGATACATAATATAGGCAGCATATACAATATTATATTTATACTATGGCATAAGCAATAATATAATAAACACACCGCATGGCGATGATATATCTCGCATACCACATAGGTAATGATATACCTAGCACATAGCATAAGCACACACCCTGTGCGGCTTTGTTTATAGGTCATAACGCACCACAGGCCTCTGTCCCTATAAACAACTTTACTTATAGGTCATAACGCACCACAAGCCTCTGTCCCTATAAGTCTCCACATCTAGGTCATAACGCACCACCGGCCTCTGTCCCTAGATCGAATTTAGCTTCTAGGTCATAACGCACCACCGGCCTCTGTCCCTAGAGCATATCAATAATACACCGGCACACAACATCGACTATACACAAGTCACGTTTGTGCTTTCTCCTTTTTGTATAAATATAACTAGTAGTACATAATACTATCTACTAGACAATGCTAGTCAATTAAGTACTCGACATCTTACTTAGCAAGATCAAATCTTATCCGCAAGGAAAATAGAGGTCAAGTCTCACTTACCTCAAAATCGGCTCAAGTGGCTAAGGAACGACCTCCTTTCCCAAACGATGTGCCTCCGTAAGACTCCTCTCTGAGCCAAAGAAATAGTGTCGCACTCATAAGCATGTGAGAAAAGGATTCTAAGCCCTTACGCAATTTAAAAGGCAATTTACCAAAATACCCCCGGGTCGGACGTACCCAAAAACCCGTAAAATTTATGTTTCCGGACTCCCCATACTCCCACGAGTCCAAAAGTACCATTATTGTACATACCCGAGTCAACCTCGGTCATTTTTCCTATTTCACAAATCTAGGGTTCAAACCCTCTTTCCAAGGATCGTCACTTTGATCCTCGGATTAAAGCGTTAAAAATGGGTAAGAATAGTTACCTTGTGTTTAGGAATGATTTTGGTACTTCAAATTCCCCTTGGAATCACTTTTAGAAGCTCAAAACATGAAAATAAAAATGAATGCCCGCCCTAGTATATATAGCAGCCCGCAGCTTTAAAGAGTTGTACCACATGCGGTCCAAATTGTACCTCACTGGATAGCTTTCAGTACAATATCCATAACTTTTCATAGAAATGTCCATATGATACGAGGTTAGTTGCATTAGAACCATAACTCAAAGAGCTACAACTTTCATGTTTTGACGTTTTTCCAATTCCTTATGGATTGATCTGCAAAATCGATTCCTTTCCGGTTGAACAGTAAAAACAGAATTCAGACCCTTTTTTTGGGCTTTGCACCAGGTCAGCCACTGTCTTTGGGTCCAAACGGGACCCTACAAAGCTCGGAATGACCCAAAATTTTGTACGCAAGTCATACAAGACTTGTGTGACATGCTCGTCAAGACGAAACTCAATTCGGATCTCTAGAACTCAAAAAGTGGGTCCCACGGGAAAGGGTCAAATTTCGACTTTTGCCAAAATAGCGAATTTTAATCAAACGACCCCAGAATCCAAATTCGAAAGTTGCTACAAGTCACAAATGACGATACGAACCTAACGGAACCCTCAGATCTCTCATCGGAGTTCGTTTACTCAAATCGAGCTCGAAAACCTCTTTTAACCTTTTTAAATTTCCGCAACGGAGACTTTATCAAAAGTCCTATCAAACGAGGTCTGTTTTCACTTCTGAAGGTTGCTACAAGTCATAAATTACCATACGAACCTAAGGCAACTTTTAGATTTCACATCAGAGCTCATTTGCTCAAATCAAGCTCTGAAACCTCTTTTAGCCTTAACGAATATCCGAAACGGATGTCTTTCTCCGATACCTATCTAACAGAGTTCGTTTTAGCTAAAAAATTTCAGGCATGTCATAAGGGACCTTACGGAGCTTTTGGGATTGTCGACACTCAAATCGAGGTCTCAATTCCCGAAACGACTATTTGAGGTCGTTACAATCTCCCCCACTTAGACTCTCGTTCGTCCTCGGACGAGCCCGAGTCTAAGGTAAGATTCACATTTTCATGAAAATAATTACACGGATTTCGAGGACTCTCGCTACTATCCGAAATCATAAACAACAACATAACTTTCAGGCTTTAGAGATTGAAATCAAACCTGAATTATCGAAAAGGCGAGGATACTTCTCCCGCATGTCGGACTCGAGTTCCCAAGTGGCCTCTTCGCTAGGACGATTCTTCCATAGCACTTTAACCAACATGATCTCTTTCGACCTTAGCTTACGGATCTCTCTAGCCGCAATAGCAATCGGCTCCTCCAAGTAAGCCAAGTCCTCGTCGATCTTGACAGAAGCCATATCAATCACATGGGATGGATCATGAACATACTTTCGGAGCATAGATACGTGGAATACCGGATGAACTGACAGAGATGGAGGCAAAGCAAGCCTATATGCAACAGCGCCAATGCGCTCCAAGACCTCAAAAGGACCAATGAACCTCGGACTAAGCTTGCCTTTTTTCCCGAATCTCATAACACCCTTCATCGGCGATACTTTAAGAAATACCCGGTCACCTACCATAAACACCAAATCTCACCTCCTCCGATCCACATAAGATATCTGTCGACTCTGAGCTGCGCGGAGCCGATCCTGAATGATTCGGACCTTATCTAAGGTCTGCTGAACTAGATCCGGACCCAACACCTTCACCTTTCCAGGTTCAAACCAACCAACTGGAGAACGACATCGGCGGCCATATAATGCCTCAAACGGAGCCATCTGGATAGAAGACTGATAACTGTTACTATAGGCAAATTCCGCCAAAGGCAAATAACTGTCCCAATGGCCTCCAAAGTCAATAGTAGAAGCCCTCAGCATATCCTCAAGAATCTGGATGGTCCTCTCGGACTGACCATCAGTCTGAGGATGAAATGCGGTGCTAAGATCCACTCGAGTACCCAGCTCCTTCTGAAATGATCTCCAGAACTGAGCTGTGAACTGAGTACCGCGATCTGATATAATAGAGACTGGAGCACCATGCAATCTCACAATCTGCTCGATAAAGATACGAGCTAAGCGCTCCGATGAATAAGTAGTCCTCACGGGGATGAAATAAGCTGACTTGGTGAGACGATCCACCACTACCCATACTGAATCATGCTTGCCCAAGGTCAAAGGCAATCCAACCACAAAGTCCATAGTAATATGCTCCCATTTCCATTCCGGAATCGGCATGGACTGAGTCACCCCGGCTGGTCTTCTATGCTCATACTTTACCTGCTGACAATTTAAGCACCGAGACACATGATCAACAACATCTCTCTTCATTCCCTTCCACCAATATAACTCCCGAAGATCTTGATACATCTTCGTAATACCAGGATGAATAGAATACCGAGAACTGTGTGCCTCTGCCAATATCAGCTGCCTCAACTCCCCAACATTCGGAACACACAACCGACCGTTGAGCCGCAGTACACCATCATCTCCGATCATAAATGAGGTCACTCCCCCACTTAAAACTCTATCTCGAATATCACGCAAATATGAATCATCAAATTGCTTTTCCTTGATCTGGGAAGCTAGGGATGACTGAGTCCCTATATAAGCAAAAACTCGGTCTGGCACAGAATCATCAAATCGCACTCCACTAATGGACAAGGCCTGCAACTCTCGAGCTAGTGGTCTCATATCAACATCAAGATAGGCAAGGCTACCCATAGACTTCCTGCTCAGAGCATCAGCCACAACATTAGCTTTCCCGGGATGATACCGAATAGCGATGTCATAATCCTTAAGCAACTCCAACCATCGGCGCTGTCTCCCGTTCAAGTCCTTCTGGGTGAACAGATACTGGAGACTCTTATGATCAGTGAAAATCTCACAAGGCTCACCATATAAATAATGCCTCCACAACTTCAATGCAAATACCACCGCCAATAACTCTAGATCGTGGACAGGGTAGTTCTTCTCATGCACTTTCACTTGTCTCGAGGCATAAGCTATCACCTTGCCATTCTGCATCAAAACACCACCTAAGCCAATACAGGAAGCATCACAATAGACTGTGAATCCCCCGGATCCACTAGGCAAGGCCAATACAGGTGCTGTAGTCAAGACAGTCTTGAGCGTCTGAAAGCTAGACTCACAAGCAGCAGACCATAGAAAAGGAACATTCTTCTGCGTCAATTTAGTCAGTGGTGCTGATATGGAAGAAAATCCCTCCACGAATCGCCGATAATAACCTGCCAAGCCTAAGAAACTCCGAATCTCTATAGGAGAAGTAGGCCTAGGCCAATTCTGAACGGCCTCCACTTTCTTGGGATCAACACCAATACCGTCCTTGGTTACCACGTGACCCAGGAACGACACGGTATCCAGCCAGAACTCACATTTAGAGAATTTAGCATACAATTCATGGTCTCTCAAGGTCTGAAGGATAATCTTCAAGTGATGCTCATGCTCCCCTCGGCTCCTTGAATATATAAGGATGTCATCGATGAACACAATAACAAAAGAATCAAGATATGGCTTGAACACACGGTTCATAAGATCCATAAAGGCGGCCGGAGCATTTGTAAGCCCAAATGACATGACAAGAAACTCATAGTGCCCATATCTCGTACGGAAAGCAGTCTTAGAAATATCCTCAGACCGAATCCTCAACTGATGATACCTCGATCTCAAGTCAATCTTGGAAAAATGAGTAGCACCCTGAAGCTGATCAAATAAATCATCTATACGCGGTAAAGGATACATATTCTTGATAGTCACTTTTTTCAATTGCCGATAATCAATACACATGCGCATAGAACCATCCTTCTTCTTTACAAAAAGAACCGGAGCACCCCAAGGAGACACACTGGGTCTAATGAAACCCTTATCAAGCAAATCTTGAATTTTCTCCTTCAATTCCCTCAACTCAGCAGGAGCCATACGATATGGAGGAATAGATATAGGCTGAGTACCTGGCAATATATCAATACAGAACTCAATCTCCCGCATAGGAGGCAAACCCGGCAAGTCATCCGGAAAGACCTCCGGATACTCGCATACTACCGGTACTCGATCAATAGATACCTCCTTCACTCGAACATCTCGAATAGAAGCAATATACCCTCCGCACCCGCGAGCTATCATCTTCTGAGCCTTCATGAATGATATGATCTTGTTCCTCGGAGAAGACCCGGAACCCTTCCAAATAGCCTTAGGCTCACCTTCGGCACCTATAGTCACGGACTTGGCATGGCAATCCAACGTCGCATGACAGGATGCCAACCAATCCATGCCCATGATCACATCAAATTCCACCATATCTAGCAACATCAAGTCTGCTAGAGACTCAACACCACAAATAGAAATCACACACTCCCGATACCCTTTATCTACGCATATAGGATCTCCGACAAGCGTTGCCACCATAAATGGAGCATCAATAAAAACCAGCTCCTTGCTCAGCAAGGTGAAAATCCAGGAGACACATAAGAGAAAGTAGATCCCGGATCTATAAGGGCAAAGGCACTGCGGCCACAAACAGAAAGAGTACCTGTGATCACATCATTGGATGCCTCGGCATCCTGGCGTGTCATAGCAAAAACCTGAGCTGAACCTCCAAGACCAGGAGCTCTCTGAACCGGCTGCCTAGGAGGAACCTGAGTGACAGGCCTAGCTGCCTGAGGAGAAGACCGAACCATAGCAGCAGAACTCTGATGTCCTGCGGAGGTAGGTCCAGATGAAGTAAATAGGGGCAATCCCTAACAAAGTGCCTGGGATCCCCACACTGGTAACAAGCCTTACTACCGCCTCCTCCGCGTCCACCTCCGGGCCTGCACCTCCCATAGTGCCTCTGACAGCATCTCCCACAAACAGGTGGAACCGACTGAGATGAATCCCCACGCTTCTGAGACGGCTGAGGCCTCTGAACACCCGACGAAGTACCCTGAGATGGTAAAGCAGCGGCCTGGGGAAGCCTAGGCTGAGTATGACCACGAAAACTCTGGCCACCAGAAGTACCAGAATATCGCACCCTCTTGCTCACCCTCTCTGCATCTGCTCTAGCATGAATGTCCTCCATACGCCTCGCAATATCAACCACATCATAATAAGAGTTGTTGCCAATATGTGAGGCAACAGCCACCTGAAGACGAGGGTGAAGACCCTCAACAAATCTAAGAACCTTGTCTCTCTCCAGCATAACCATAGCAGGCGCATACTGAGATAACTCTAAAAATCTGGTATCATAAGCAGTCACGGACATGCCTCCCTGTCTCAACAACTCAAACTCGCGTCTCTGGGCATCAAGATGACTCTGAGGCACAAATCTACTCATAAACATAGCAACGAACTCGGTCCAAGTCAAGGGAGGAAGATCACTCGACCTCTGTCTCATCATAGAAGACCACCAAGTCTCGGCATCACCGGACAAACGGAAAGAAGCACATCTCACCCCAAGGGTGTCCCTAGTACCCAATACAGAAAATATCTTCTCACATTTCTGAATATACCTCTGGGCAGTGCAAGTAGCTGGGGTACCATCGAACTCGGGAGGCTTGAGCTTCATAAAGGATTCAATCCTCCGAGCTACCTCCTCGTCACTCATAGAAAGAGCAGGAATAGAATGACCCAACTGAATACCCGACTGAGGAGCCAAAGTGGAAGGCTGAGCAATAGGACTAATAACTGGAGTAGACTGAGGAATCACCGGAGTAGCCTCAGGAGTCGGCGTACTCATAGCTGGAGTAACTGGCTGGGGTACCGCAGAAGGTACTGGCATATCGCCCATAGGCGAGGCCTGAGATCTAAGCATGCCCATCATCCGCAATAGAACATCTGCAGAAATAGATACCGTTGTACCCGGCACAAAAAGAAGGCATAGTCGATGGGACATGTGTGACGGGTATCTCAGAAGACACCGGTGGCACTGTACTAGTCTGTCTGGCAGCAGGAGGTCTGCCCACAGAAGCTCTGGTAGTAGCCGCTCTCGGCTGAGTAAGTGCCCACGCACCAGTCCGTGTGCTACGCACGGCTCTCCCACGGACCGACTCAGTCAGTGCGTCACACGCTCTCGAAGCAAAGGACGATCGCGTTCTCACCATCTGTCACAATCACATTAAAGGATTAGCACCTATGTAAGCATCATAGCACGAGAAGAGATGAAATGAAGGGAAACAACTCTTCCTAAAATGCCTTTGCAGCCTCTCACTTATAAGTATGGTCGACAACATACCCATAAACAAGACTCTGCTCGGACACTGCTCCATTGACCCAATTTTCGGGGCCGTGATGGCACCTAAGTGTTACATCCTTAGGCGAACCACGAATAATTAAACTGACTCATAATGATAATTTAGATAGAATTATTTCAATAAAATGTAGGTGTAGACATCCACCCGAAATACAGTGTCAATAGAGCATCTACGAATTCTGACATCTGATATATATAATATATAATACAAGATGTAGGAAGCGACTAAACACTAAGGTGGATCAGACGGTATGCCACCACGAACCATGCGGTTGGCTCACCTCAAGCAAAAATAGCCACAGCCTCGAACGGATCAGATAAGTCCAGCTGTCTGACTAGTAGAAGGATCTGCACATTTAAACAGTAAATTATGAGCCAAAGCCCAGTAAGATCATCGACAGGCCCGCTAAATTACCCTTTCGGGACAATTCTTTGATAATGCATAAGAAGATAACGGAAGTACAATCCACACCTTCACAGTAACCCATAAACATTACATGCGATAATATAATTATACAACAACACAAGCAATAATACGCGAATACATAACATGGTCAATAATATAAAGATACATAATATAGGCAGCATATACAATATTATATTTATACTATGGCATAAGCAATAATATAATAAACACACCGCATGGCGATGATATATCTCGCATACCACATAGGTAATGATATACCTAGCACATAGCATAAGCACACACCCTGTGCGGCTTTGTTTATAGGTCATAACGCACCACAGGCCTCTGTCCCTATAAACAACTTTACTTATAGGTCATAACGCACCACAAGCCTCTGTCCCTATAAGTCTCCACATCTAGGTCATAACGCACCACCGGCCTCTGTCCCTAGATCGAATTTTGCTTCTAGGTCATAACGCACCACCGGCCTCTGTCCCTAGAGCATATCAATAATACACCGGCACACAACATCGACTATACACAAGTCACGTTTGTGCTTTCTCCTTTTTGTATAAATATAACTAGTAGTACATAATACTATCTACTAGACAATGCTAGTCAATTAAGTACTCGACATCTTACTTAGCAAGATCAAATCTTATCCGCAAGGAAAATAGAGGTCAAGTCTCACTTACCTCAAAATCGGCTCAAGTGGCTAAGGAACGACCTCCTTTCCCAAACGATGTGCCTCCGTAAGACTCCTCTCTGAGCCAAAGAAATAGTGTCGCACTCATAAGCATGTGAGAAAAGGATTCTAAGCCCTTACGCAATTTAAAAGGCAATTTACCAAAATACCCCCGGGTCGGACGTACCCAAAAACCCGTAAAATTTATGTTTCCGGACTCCCCATACTCCCACGAGTCCAAAAGTACCATTATTGTACATACCCGAGTCAACCTCGGTCATTTTTCCTATTTCACAAATCTAGGGTTCAAACCCTCTTTCCAAGGATCGTCACTTTGATCCTCGGATTAAAGCGTTAAAAATGGGTAAGAATAGTTACCTTGTGTTTAGGAATGATTTTGGTACTTCAAATTCCCCTTGGAATCACTTTTAGAAGCTCAAAACATGAAAATAAAAATGAATGCCCGCCCTAGTATATATAGCAGCCCGCAGCTTCAAAGAGTTGTACCACATGCTGTCCAAATTGTACCTCACTGGATAGCTTTCAATAAAATATCCATAACTTTTCATAGAAATGTCCAAATGATACGAGGTTGGTGGAATTAGAACCACAACTCAAATAGCTACAACTTTCATGTTTTGAAATTTTTCCAATTCCTTATGGATTGATCTGAAAAATCGATTCCTTTCCGGTTGAACAGTAAAAACAGAATTCAGCAGCTTTTTTTTGGCTTTGCACCAGGTCAGCCACTGTTTTTGGGTCCAAACGGGACCCTACGAAGCTCGGAATGACCCCAAATTTTGTATGTAAGTCATACGAGACTTGTGTGACATGCTCGTCAAGACGAAACTCAATTCGGATCTCTAGAACTCAAAAAGTGGGTCCCACGGGAAAAGGTCAAATTTCGACTTTCGCCAAAATAGTGAATTTTAATCAAGCGACCCCGGAATCCAAATTCGAAAGTTGTTACAAGTCACAAATGACGATACGAACCTAACGGAACCCTCAGATCTCACATCGGAGTTCGTTTACTCAAATCGAGCTCGAAAACCTCTTTTAACCTTTTTAAACTTCCGCAACGGAGACTTTATCAAAAGTCCTATCAAACGAGGTCCGTTTTCACTTCTGAAGGTTTCTACAGGTCATAAATTACCATACGAACCTAACGCAACTTTCAGATTTGCCATCAGAGGTCATTTTCTCAAATCGAGCTCTGAAACCTCTTTTAGCCTTAACGAATATCCGAAACGGATGTCTTTCTCCGATACCTATCTAACAGAGTTCGTTTTAGATAAAAAATTTCAGGCATGTCATAATGGACCTTACAGAGCTTTTAGGATTGTCGACACGTAAATCGAGGTCCCGATTCTCGAAACGACTATTTGAGGTCGTTACAGGGGTGACAAGGAAGGGTAAGGGGAAGAGAAAGACCAAAAACTCACCGGAAAAATCAAGGATCGCCGGAGTTGCAGTTTTGGCCGAAACTTCAAACCCCGATCTACACCAAATGGTTGATAATTTGAAGAGAATAGTTGCGGAAATGGAAAGAGGGGGCCGAGATCTTTCGAATGGTGTATTATGGTATTTTTTCGGCCACCGGAGGTGGTGGCCGGCGGCGGCAGAGCGACGGTAGACGGTGGAGCTCCGCGAGGCAGTGGTGGTTGGCGATTTCTGGTTTGGGGGGGGGGCTGAAATTTTGACATGGTATCCCCTAGTTATTGAGACTAAGGGTGTGTGTGGTGTAAATGAAGTTAGTTTGTGATCTTATAAGGGAAAGGAAGGGAAGAGTAGGAGCCATTGGATCAAACATAATCTAACGGCTGTGATTGATCAAGACTTGGACGGGCCAAGAGAGAGTGGGCTGATTGGGTTAAGCAATTGAGCTACTTATTTTGTACATATGGCCACTACACTTAGTCCATAAAGCAATTACACAATTAAAACATTTAACTAGTTAAACAAAACAAATTAGTTAACTAAATAAACTTAAAAACACTTAATATTATACTAATCACGTTATCAAAAAACAATTACATAACTAAACATTAAAATTATTATCATATGTTTTCTACACATTGATTAACCATTAATGAGAAAAATGCAAGAAAAATTAGGCAAATATCTGAGAAGATTAACATGGCTCATTTGAGAAATTTTTATTTATTTAGTGCCAAAATTAGGTGATTACAGTTAGCCCATTTACTTTTGGGCACACACACACACACATATATATATAAGGGCATTATCTTGATGTGTAGGGTTAAATAAATAAAAAAAAAAAAAGAAACAGAATTTTAGGGGACATTAGGGGAAGAGGCAGCGAGAGTTAATATATAACTTTAAGGAGCTTCATTTGGAAATACATTGAGGTATTAATTTACTTTCTTATTTATTGTCATTATTGATGTAATGATAGTTAAATTATTAATAGGAATAGTTATAATTAAGTAATGATTTCTACGAAAATAGTGGATGGAAATCAATGATTGTGCATATGGTTAGTGGGAGACATCATGATTTCATGATGATTAGGAAATATGGATGAAAAGCAAACTTGGTGAACTTTGCTCCTCTCTGTATCGTTTTTTGTTATGCTGCTCTGTTTCTCATTTTTATTCTAGGCGTTATGCTATCCACTGCAGCTTCTCATTAGTATCGAAATTCTTATTTTTTTTAATTATTGAGACTAAAATTTTGAAATATTGGATTCATATAATTGAGTATCGTTTATGTTGGGATGTATGTTTCACAAGTATGGCATTTGAGGTGTAGGAAGTAGTATTTGAACCTAAGTTATCTATTTAGTAAAATTGAGACTTGACACCCAAATCCTATTAAGATCGAGATTTGATTATATATTTAGACTCGTGTTCTTATGGGTATAACGATTGTGAGATTAATTTTGGATTTGAGTAAGGGGCCTCGGGTTGACTTTTAAATTTCTTAACCCTTTTAGCTTAAGGTTAGTATTGTATAACTATTAGTCTTCGTATTGATTGTATTACGTTCTCTTAATAGAGAGAGAGCATTTGGAAGGGATTCGAAAAGGAAAAGTCATTGTTGAGTAGCTAGTGAGATTCGGACCGAGGTAAGTGTATTTTACTTTCTTGGCGGATTTGCTCCACACCCTATGTATAATATATCCTTCTATACAAGTAATTATGGCACGATGTAGTTCCGTGCATATTATTATGGTACGATATAATTGGAGAGACCACTGAAGAGAGCACGGATAGCCTGTGCACGTTGTGGTCATCAAGGTAACAACCGCAAGACCTGTAGGAATGCTCCAATAAGGTTTTAAAAGAAGTATAAGTTTGTTGAACGTTTCTGTTGAAACTGTTGATGTTGTTTTTTAATACTGTTTCCAAGATTAGTAACTTTTACTGTTAATTTATTTAAGTAATTATTGCTGTTTTGACTTATAAGTATGGTTGTTTTAAAGTTTCACTTTACAATACAGTAATGCAGTAAATATATACAGCGAATAGCAGATATTCAACAAATATATAAAAATTATTTAGTATGCTATCAAAAGCTTCATAAAAACTGGAAGTAAACTAAACTTATCCCAATTGTGTAAATAAATTTATATAATAAATATAAGTATATACAAATAAAATAGTGCATCTGATATTTACGTTAAAGGAAGAGTTAAAGATTTATAGTGAATAACAAAGTTGCAATAAAAAATTACAACACACTAAATATGCAACAAATATCTACATAATATGCAGTATGGTGAAACTAACCGTGAATAACAAATATGCAGCAAATTTTCCACTGCTGTAAACAAAAACCGTGCTAATATGTACATAATATGCAATGTGGGGTAACTAATGATAACCGTGAATAACAAATATGCAACAAATATTCCACTGGTGTAAATAAAATGCAATAATATATTGAAGTAAAATGGAAGTAAACAGAAACTTAAACCACTGGTGTAAATAGATTCCAATAATACATTGAAGTATATATAAAATAGGTAAATGCATTTGATATATGACATAAAACATACTAGTTCTGACAAATATCTGGATGATATTTTCTGAATACAAAACCAGAATGTAGAAACCAAAAATTAATAGTACTGTTGTAATCGAAATTAAATAAGATCAGTTAATCACAATGGTATTGTCAGAATTAAATTACAAAACATCCATTGTAACTTCAATAACTAGCAACTAACTGTCAAAAGGACATACTCTTAAAAATCAACAAAAAAAAAAGGAGGAGCAGGTTCTCAATTCTCCTCATCGCTAACAGCACAGTCCAGTTGTTTGGTCATCCCATAATGCCAGAGATACATTGCATAGCGACTGCGTACAACAGAAAGGTCATCTTCTGGTGTAGGAAATGACTGGTACTGAATGTAGTACTCCGCAAAGGCAGCAGAAAAGACGGTATAATCACTGATTCAGTAAAAGAGGAACATCATATAAAGGAAGTACATTTTACTAATCTGCCATAGATTTTCCCTCATAAGGCGACCCACTATAGAACAAATCTGCTCTTCTTTGTATAAAATCAGTGCATGATAAGAAGAGAAGTAACATGGTAGAATAGGGATCAAGAGCGTGGATGACTTCTTCATTGTATGCTGGTGAATTTGGGTTAGAGTCATAAACATAAATAGACCGGTCCTTAAAAGACAATCTCGCCAAAATCCAATGCCAATCATGAACAACCTTGACCGGGAACAAGATATCATCAACAAGAACCCAAGGTGTATTACACCGCAAAGTAGTGCCAGATATATACTCAGAAATCATTTTAGCATCATCTACAACCCTGAGGTCTTTACACGACCTGATGAACTCATTATACACAGCTTTGATGACTGAATAAAATTGACAATCGATGGTTGTGACTTTGACAATAATGTCCTGATCATACTTGGCCTTCTTACGCAAATAGTAAAACAAGACATCAAGATGCTGGAAAAATAAGTTCAAAAGGTCATCAATACATACATATATAAATAGTAAGCATTGGATAACAAGGATATACACCAAATATGATAGTTAACTGAAAAAATATACAATGAATATAGAATTGTAACAAGACTATAATCCAATTAAAACTGATAATAGAAATGATTGATGTTATTATATAAAGATCAACTCATGCATATATCAACGATATAATACGACATGGTTTCATACTGATGTTATACTGCTACTTGTGAATTTTTTTTAAGAGTATAGCAAATAATTTCTGGGAATATACCATGAATATAATAAACATAACTACTGGATATATCAATTTTAGACAAAGGATGGGAAGAAATAGTTCAGCTGGATACTAAAGCAAAAACACAACAAATAGTTGCATATTCCTTGAATACAGACATCTATGAAAATTTATTTACAGTACTTGTTTATTTATTCTGTGCATATACAATGAATATATTGAACATACTTTCTGTATATATCAGTTTTAGACTAATAAAGGGAACACATATTACAGTGTAAAACTGCTTGATAATCCCCAAATAATTTAAATTGCAGAAATCATCAATGTAACTGGAAAACAGAATCATATTATATAATAAGGATATTAAGGAAAGAAATTGCCGAATACCGTGGTACTGAGGTCTTTGGAACCATAGTTGAGGACATGAAACCACTCCTTCTTGTCAACCACATGAACACCAAAATAAACTTCGGATTCAAATTATTCTCCCTTGCTGGATAAATATTACCAACCCTGTATTGAAAAATAAATAATGATGACAGATATGTGATAATTTACTAAAAGAAGCATCATAGTTCATTTTAACTACTTACTTAGATTTGTTAATCACTTTCCGATCAATCCAAGGACCCCATTGCTTTGTAAGGTTGAAATCAGGCTCAGTCCGTATGTTTGCCAACAGGGGATGGGGGAGACGGAAAATGCGTCGCTGGGACAATTCGGAGCATGTACCACCAGAGCCAAATTCATTAATAAATGGAGACTTCTTAAATTTGGAAGTCTTTCTTGTGCGGCGTAAAATCAGAGGTGTATCATCTGAATCCTCATCATCAACACCTTGCTCCTCAACAGCATTATCCAAAAGAAGCTCACTGTCATCTTGTTTATCAGCATTGAAAGGTAGCTCATTCTGCTGAGCTCTGCTTTTAACAACATCAGCAGCCCTAGCAGTGAGCTCATGCCACTGACTTTCGCATAATTGGGAAAGTGGATCTTCACTTGACTGATTTACCCCAGCAGGAGCTTGCACATCATGAATATTCAGCCCCGCGTCAAAGATCAAATTCTCCTTTCCAGTAGGATGACTGCATGTTCATTAGTTTTAGAATCAATGTTAGCTAATATACAATGGTAATATCATACAAAACTAAACATTAACAACAAACTCAGACCTTTATCAACGACAGATTCAAGAGACTTGTCATCAGCACAAGCTTTAACATTCTGAACGTCGACTGATTCAAGAGACTTGTCATCAGCCCCAGCTTGAACATTTTTAACAGGTGGGTTGCCAATAACAACACTAGGATTAGTGAATTCAATATCGCCCAATCTAAACGCATCACGAATATCATAATCATCATCCACCAAATGACCTACATCCATATATACTTTAACAAATCAGACACAATACCTTAAAGTTACTAATACTAACTAAATTAGTATTTAGGAACAAATGTAAATACCTGGACAATTAACCTTATCACTTCCATCTTCAGTACCTTCCATACAATGAAAAACTCTATGCCCCTCTTGTATAAGTTCTAACAGAATATATAGAGGACAAAAACAATCAACAATAAATAAAAATCTATTGGTCAAATGAACTTTTATTTTTGAATATTCTGTAAATATTTAAAAAATATTCCTTGAATATTTCATTACATGTAAAAAAAAAAAGATTTGGCATACCTTGAGGCTTAACCATCTCAACTCCATGTGAAATGTCCTCAACAACATGAGGTCCTCTCTGCTTCACAGGTAGAGGTTCTAACATGAACATTTTTAAAAAAAATGCACCAACAATATGAAACAAGTACATGAATATTTTGATTGAGTATTGCATAAATATTGTGCAAATACCACTTGAATTTTTGAATACCATTTAAAAAATATATCGTTAATACCTTTAATACTGGACATCTCAATTCCATCTGAATTACCTTCTACAGCAGAAGGATCACTCTGCTTCTCCTGTTTCTCCTCTGAAGGTATAAGCCAAGTAAAGTACAACAAAAATATATACAATGAACCAACATAATGAAAACTTTATAATGAAAATATTCAGTGAATATTTAGTAAATATTCTGCAAATACTACTTCAATTTTTTGAATAACATTTTAAAAATATAACATTAATACCTTGAATATTGTTCATCTTAATTCCTTCTGAATTACCTTCTACAACAGAAAGATGACTCTGCTTCTCTTGTACAGGATCTAACAAGAAAAATTAAAAAAAAAAATGAACCAACAAAATAAAATAGGTACATGAAACAGATTGAATTTTTGAATAATATTTTTAAAAAATATCATCAATACCTTGAATATCGGTCATCTCAATTTCATCAGAATTACCTTCTACAATAGAAGGAACAGTCTGCTTTTCCTGTTTCTCCTCTGAAGGTAATAACGCAAATAAAGTAAAACAAATATAATTAACAAATAAATAATTAAATTAGCATAATAAAATCCAATTTATAACCTTCCAAAACATTAGCCATAACTTCTTTCTCAAAAACAAAGTCTGCAGCAACAGGGAAAAAAATGGTGTTAACTGAAACTAGAAAAAATGAATATTCAATTAAGAATGGACACAAATAGGATGCAGACCTAAAGGATTGTAAAGGGGGAAACCATTAAAGCTAACTTGCTCATCACAACACATTTCTTGAACCTTCTCCGCAGATTCTTAAAAAAAATATATAAACAAACAAAAAATTAATTTACATAACAATAATCAAAACCAAAATGTACATCAAAAGCAATTCAGAAGCAACAAACAATTAATATTAAGACAGGAATGTCAGAATACCAGAAGGATTTTCCTTTTGACATCGATCTGGTAAATCTGCATTATCATGGGAGAATTGTGGCTGTTTTTCAAACGGACTTGCAAACCAAAAAGTAATGAAGCAATGGACACAAGATAAACAGATAATACAAAAATGCAAAGACATGAAAACATAAATACCATAGCATTGATATGCAAAATTCAATTCCTCTTCCTGATCATAATTTCCAACAGATGGACCATCACTATGATATTCATCTCTTTCATTCGTTTCTTTGCCCGACACAGAAACCTTGAATAATAAAATGAAAAAAAGTTAATAATTGAAACTAACAAACAAAAAGAATATTACAGGCACATACACATACCCCATCGGATTCATGGCCCTCTCCCAAATCATCCGGATCAATGTTTAACTTCTTGAAAATTTTATCAAAGCACTCAACCATATACAACTTCAACCCTCGCACATCAGCCTGCAACAATTTCTATTGCCCAAACAATAACTGCACATCGGGTGAAGAATGATGATTAAAACAACTACTACTTGGTTGATGTCCTGGTCCTGCCGTTGGTGAATTTTGAGCTACACCAACAGGCTCATCACAAGGTTGTTCATCAGCATCCCCTGGACCAATATCATACAACTTAATATCCGGCAGTTTAAATCTCGCACTTTCTTCTCCAGAAGGTTCAACCCTTGTAAACAGTACCTTAAAAAAAATAACATAATAAAATTTACCAACATATAAAATACAAAACCTATAGAAAATGTATGCTATGATAATTCATGTATAGACATTCTACTAATATGTATAACAATAATATGTATGCACTGTATATTCATATTGTATGCATATTACAAGTTTAATAATATAGATATTCAATACATATCCCTCTTGTATGTACAATACACTCCTATGTGAATAATATGTATGTAAAAAATACAGTTTATATGCAACCTTAAACAAAAAATAGCACAAATATGCAAGAAATATAACTGTAATATGTAATTTCTGTGACGGTATGCAAGGTATCTCCATGGAAATATCAACAAAAACAATTAAAATAAAATCGTCAAAACCTGAGATTTCTTTAAGCTGAAGAACCCTTTCTACAACTCTTCGAAATCATAAGTCCTCTTTACATGCCAATTAAGAATTCGGGGGGATGTGTTTGCAACTCTTAAAGTAATCTTGTCATGCACAGTGGGGCAACACTCATAAAACCACGCCTGCAAGGCATACGGCAAACCAGCAAAGCGGTAACACTGAAGAAAGGGCCTCAACTTGTCATGCATCGACATAATAGTCGCAAGAAACACCTTTGTCCCCCATGGAAAGGTCTTGCATGCACCGCATTCAAAAACATTGAATTCCTTCTCCCCAATTGTAGTATCTAAATTTGCTGAATTCTTTGTAGAAAATAAGAAAGTATGGATGAAATACAAAGCAGCAAGCTTAATAGCATCTTCATCACTTCTCCACTTTTTGGTGATAAAACACTCAACCAATGAATATAGAATTGTAACAAGACTATAATCCAACTAAAACTGATAATAGAAATGATTGATGTTATTATATAAAGATCAACTCATGCATATATCAACGATATAATACGACATGGTTTCATACTGATGTTATACTGCCACTTGTGAATTTTTTTTAAGAGTATAGCAAATAATTTCTGGGAATATACCATGAATATAATAAACATAACTACTGGATATATCAATTTTAGACAAAGGATGGGAAGAAATAGTTCAGCTGGATACTAAAGCAAAAACACAACAAATAGTTGCATATTCCTTGAATACAGACATCTATGAAAATTTATTTACAGTATTTGTTTATTTATTCTGTGCATATACAATGAATATATTGAACATACTTTCTGTATATATCAGTTTTAGACTAATAAAGGGAACACATATTACAGTGTAAAACTGCTTGATAATCCCCAAATAATTTAAATTGCAGAAATCATCAATGTAACTGGAAAACAGAATCATATTATATAATAAGGATATTAAGGAAAGAAATTGTCGAATACCGTGGTACTGAGGTCTTTGGAACCATAGTTGAGGACATGAAACCACTCCTTCTTGTCAACCACATGAACACCAAAATTAAACTTCGGATTCAAATTATTCTCCCTTGCTGGATAAATATTACCAACCCTGTATTGAAAAATAAATAATGATGACAGATATGTGATAATTTACTAAAAGAAGCATCATAGTTCATTTTAACTACTTACTTAGATTTGTTAATCACTTTCCGATCAATCCAAGGACCCCATTGCTTTGTAAGGTTGAAATCAGGCTCAGTCCGTATGTTTGCCAACAGGGGATGGGGGAGACGGAAAATGCGTCGCTGGGACAGTTCGGAGCATGTACCACCAGAGCCAAATTCATTAATAAATAGAGACTTCTTAAATTTGGAAGTCTTTTTTGTGCGGCGTAAAATCATAGGTGTATCATCTGAATCCTCATCATCAACACCTTGCTCCTCAACAACATTATCCAAAAGAAGCTCACTGTCATCTTGTTTATCAGCATTGAAAGGTAGCTCATTCTGCTGAGCTCTGCTTTTAACAACATCAGCAGTCCTAGCAGTGAGCTCATGCCACTGACTTTCGCATAATTGGGAAAGTGGATCTTCACTTGACTGATTTACCCCAGCAGGAGCTTGCACATCATGAATATTCAGCCCCGCGTCAAAGATCAAATTCTCCTTTCCAGTAGGATGACTGCCTGTTCATTAGTTTTAGAATCAATGTTAGCTAATATACAATGGTAATATCATACAAAACTAAACATTAACAACAAACTCAGACCTTTATCAACGACAGATTCAAGAGACTTGTCATCAGCACAAGCTTTAACATTCTGAACGTCGACTGATTCAAGAGACTTGTCATCAGCCCCAGCTTGAACATTTTTAACAGGTGGGTTGCCAATAACAACATTAGGATTAGTGAATTCAATATCCCCCAATCTAAACGCATCACGAATATCATAATCATCATCCACCAAATGACCTACATCCATATATACTTTAATCCCCATCGGGTGAAGAATGATGATTAAAACAACTACTACTTGGTTAATGTCCTGGTCCTGCCGGTGGTGAATTTTGAGCTACACCAACAGGCTCATCACAAGGTTTTTCATCAGCATCCCCTGGACCAATATCATACGACTTAACATCCGGCAGTTTAAATCTCGCACTTTCTTCTCCAGAAGGTTCAACCCTTATAAACAGTACCTTAAAAAAAATAACATAATAAAATTTACCAACATATAAAATACAAAACCTATAGAAAATGTATGCTATGATAATTCATGTATAGCCATTCTACTAATATGTATAACAATAATATGTATGCACTGTATATTCATATTGTATGCATATTACAAGTTTAATAATATAGATATTCAATACATATCCCTCTGGTATGTACAATACACTCCTATGTGAATAATATGTATTTAAAAAGTACAGTTTATATGCAACCTTAAACAAAGAATAGCACAAATATGCAAGAAATATAACAGTAATATGTAATTTCTGTGACAGTATGCAAGGTATCTCCATGAAAATATCAACAGAAACAATTAAAATAAAATCGTCAAAACCTGGGATTTCTTTAAGCTGAAGAACCCTTTCTGCAACTCTTCCAAATCATAAGTCCTCTTTACATGCCAATTAAGAATTCGGGGGGATGTGTTTGCAACTCTTAAAGTAATCTTGTCATGCACAGTGGGGCAACTCTCATAAAACCACGCATGCAAGGCATACGGCAAACCAGCAAAGCGGTAACACTGAAGGAAGGACCTCAACTTGTCATGCATCGACATAATAGTCGCAAGAAACACCTTTGTCCCCCATGGAAAGGTCTGCCATGCACCGCATTCAACAACATTGAATTCCTTCTCCCCAATTGTAGTATCAAAATTTGCTGAATTCTTTGTAGAAAACAAGAATGTATGGATGAAATACAAAGCAGCAAGCTTAATAGCATCTTCATTACTTCTCCACTTTTTGGTGACAAAACACTCATCCAACGCTTTCTTTGTAACTTTCGATGCTCCCCCAAAGTACAACTCTAACAATCGATTAGGGACTTCCGAATGGTACTCTTTTAGGTGATCACCCACACAGTTGAGTCCAATAACCAATCCAAACTCCAGCAGACCAAACCTCATTTTGTTGCCGTAGAAATCAAACCATAAAGCATCGGTATCATCCCTTGGCGGACATACCTCTCGCAACAACAAAGAATTCAACAATTTGTTACACGTAACAAAGGCATGCATGTCAAGGAAATGACCAAAACACGACTGCCTAAAAATTTCCAATAATCTGTCATTAAGAACCTGCTTGATAATTGGGACAACTTCAACATTTGTATGAGTACATATCCTACGGCTTCGGTATTGATCCGGACGAAAATAGAGTTTCAACGGCTAGTACAAGAAAAAATATAAACATGAGAGAAAAATTAAACAAACACATAAGTAAAACCAGAACAATCAAAATGCAATTTTGAAAGTTAAAACATGTAGTACAACAACATATATATAAAGGAAAACTGTTTGTATGCATTTGAAATTTTATGCTTGGTTAATAGGCAATAGGTATCATCCTAGTATGACAATAAACTACAGCATCACAAAAGGTATATGGTACATACGGTGTAATACAATATGCAAACTAAATACCAATATTATGAAACTTCAGTAACTACACACCTAAAATATAAAAGAATACTTAATTCAGTATAGATATCCCTGTAATATGCAACCAATATCCCTGTAGTATGTACTAATAACAGTAATATGCAGGTACACAACTAAAATATAAAAACATACTAAATTCAAAATGGATATCCCTGTAATATGCAAGTAATATCCCTTCAGTGTGTACAAATATCAGTATCAAGAACACAACTTACACAACTGACATATAAAAAACATACTAATATCAGTAATATGCAAGTAATATCACTGTAATATGTACAGAGGCACACCAGAATTAAAAAAATCAAACTGGACATAAAACACACGTGCGGAATATTATATAAACATACCTCGACATCAACCAAAGGAAAGTCACCAGTCTTAACAGACTTAACTGCTCTCTTACTCTTCGCTTGAAATAACTTCTTCTTCATTGAAGACGGAGATGAACCATACAAAACTTTCTTTTTTTTAACAATAACAAGGGGCTCACCATCAGAATTGTCACTCGATGAATCGACTCTTACACCTTTACCCTTACCATCTGAACCAACATTTTTTGTTTTAGTTTTGCGCTTATCCACGACGACTCCTCTTGTTACTATTCAATTTGCATGTGGACCTAGTAACACGACTAGGTGTAACAGTGGCAGATTTTTTCGGAGGAGAAATATCAAAATCATCATCTTCAATTACATGCACCAGTTTTTTTTTTTGGATTCTTACCCCTTGCTTAGCCATTAAAACTGCACAATTGTGCCAATGAATATAAAAAAAATGGTTTAAAACTAAAATCATCAACTATATCAGAAAGTTTTATGATAATTAAATTGTATTCAAGGAATTATCACAAACTAAAAAAAATAATATATGAAAAAAAGGCAGAATTACCAAGAAAGTTAAAACAACTGCTGAAGAAGCTGACGTCTGCACAGGATACAAATGAAATAATTACAGATGGAGTAGATAAAAAGGGAACTTTGATTTGGAAATTTAAAAATTTTTGTTTACCGCTTTTGTTTTGATATCACCGAAAAAATAGGAAAAAGATCTTAAGCGTGGGTAATTACTTGAGAAGCGGGAAAACTACTAAATGCACACTTAAAAAATATCCCGCATTCCCATAATTGTATGCACGCTAAAAGGGAGATAAAAAAATTTTTAAAGTGGCTATTAAATGATAAGTAAATAAGTCTAAAAGTCTATTTGGAATAATATAGATAAAATATATCTATTTTCTGTTAAACACCCTCCCAAATGTCTATACAGTGTAAAAATTCTATTGAAAAACCTTTTGTGGTATTTATGAAAAATCTTTAGGAACACACTTTCATCAAGTTTTTTCGCAAAATAGACACATCTGGCGTTGCTGTTACAGTTTTGACTCTCATAAAAAAGTCTTACGATTTCGACCCCTATTGGAAAAAGTTCCTATGTCCTGCTGACTTTTCTTACGGGGGCCATATATGTGATAGGGCACTAAAAGTGTCTTATTTCTGTAAATCACACCAACAACAGTTTTATGGGATTTTTACCCTGCCTAAACACTTTCAGCCGTTTTTTACTATTTGTAAGCATATTTGTTCCTTCCTTTCTTTCTCCAGCCGAATAGGATAATTAATATAATATTTTTAAAATCTTAAATATATATTATGTGGTCCCTACCCTTAAATATAGGGATTGATGTTAAGTAAGGATCCCTTATCACAATTAAATGAATATTTTAATCGGATAAGCATTAACTGAATAGTAAGCTTTCTTGAATGTTTCTATTTTTTTCCAATATGGTTCTTCAATATTAGCACTATTATATAAATTGTGCATTTAGCTTATTTAATCTTTTGAAGAAGTAAAAAATACAGTACATGCAAATATGTTTTAAATATATATATACAATTTATCTGCAATAGTATCTTACGCATACATGTATTAATAATGTACTATACGCAATATTTAAAATATATATATATAGTATATATGCAGTTTATATTTTTCATATAGAAGTATTAATACTATATGTTCAGGTATCACTAAAATATATACATATATAGTTACATATTTTGAGATATATCTAACATATTCATTTTATATTTCCTAGATATATGCAAAATATGTAGCCTGATTGTAGTTTACTTTATTAGTAGTGAAATATATTTAATTTGTGAAGACCAAGACTTTTAAATTTGAAAATTAAAGATAAGAGAAAAGAAATAATGATAGAAGCGTGAGTGTTGCCGTATTGAGTTAAAAATCTGTTTGAGGTTATGTGGATAATTAGTTAAGAGTAAATAGTGGAATTCCACAATAATATGGTAGTCTTGATCATGGTATTGATATGTCTTAGGCTAAAATAACGGCATCTATCCTTAATTATAGGCAGCTAATATTCATTATTTTTTTCTTTTAGTTACACCTATAATTAATATTAGTTATGGCTAGTTTTTGTTTGGGTTAATGAAAAGTAATATATTATATGTGGACGGTTATTTATGTTCTTTGCCCAAGTTTTATCAAAATGTAGATTTTTTGTTTATTTGTTCAATTCATTGCTAAGATCAAACCTTGGGCAGGCTATTACTAGTTCAAATGTTTTAACCCTACATACGTGTTGCCCTAATACTCACCATTTGGCATTCATTGTTCTAATCTATTATCTATAGATGATTTTTTTTGAATTGTGAAGCTCTTTTTAGTAAATTTCAGAAGTTTTTTTTTCCTACCCACAACTAAATATTAATTTGGTCAATGTACTATTTTCTTATTTGGAAACTTGCGAGGTCTCTTCACCTCATTTTTCTCAATTAACTTCGCTCCATTTCCTGAACTATCGAAATGACATAGTCATTGATAGAAGCTGCATTAACATTGTGTTCTATATGTTATTATACGAATGTAGCTTTTAGCCTATAAACCTAATCGCTTTTATAGAAGTGACTGCTTTCAAAATTGCCTTTCATTTTGCCAATAGAAACAAAAGAAATGAAAGCTTGGCATAGAAACATGTGAAGATTTAACCAAAAGCACCCTTCAAGTCCTCAATTAAAAAAGTAACCCTTTCTTTTCTTTTTCTATTTTTTTCGTCCACAGAAATGCTAAAAAGGGGGTTAAGTGGGTCGAGTACTTAATTAGACAATTTAAAACTTTAGGACCAGATGAAACTTTACAAACACTCCCAATGCAAAAATTGGTAACCGCGCTCACCACAATCATTTCAACTTGTCTTTCTTCTTTCTCTCTTCTCTCTCGTGTTCTTCTACACAATTCGCCAGCTACCACACCGCACTACTCTGATCATCGTGATAACTTAAATAAATAGTCTGTAAATCATAACCTACTACTCTGATCATCATCCTCGTTGTTTTTCCGGCAAAAAGGGCGCTAAAAATCAGTAAGGTAAACCCAAACTTAAAACTTTACCTTTTTGTATTTTTGTTTGATGACTGTGATTTTTTAAGAAACTGTAGCGTTTCTTGGTAAAAATGTAGTGTTTTATTTAGGGTATTTTGATGATTTGATGAATGATGGTTGTTTCGGAACTATTGAGGGTTTGTGACTGTATTTTTTGATTTTGCACAGTGTTATTTGGTCATATTGATGGATTTTTAACCAACCTAAGTAGATAAATTTCAAGTCGACTATATTTTGTTTTAATTGCATGACAAAAGTGATATTTTTTATGCGCCCTTACTTGAATTTAAGACAAAAGCCAACTTGAATTTAAGACAAAAGTGAAATTTGTATACTCCCTAGTTCTATGTATATATTTTGGTATACGCTGGAACTTTGTTATGTTTGCCTAACTTTATTTTGTTTACACTGTTTTAGCTATTTGTACTTAATGTTTGTTACTGTAAATGATTTAATGGTCCTTTTATTATCTAGATAATATGGTCATGACAAGGAAAAATTCAGTCACAGACAAAGTTAAGACATTGAGAACGCATGTAAGCACTAGTACTGCCAAAAGAAGAAGAAGACAATTCTAACAGGTAATGTCTGATAGGGAATCCTTAAATGAATCCTTGAACACTAGAGAAAAAGAAGTGTTATCTCTAATGCAACATAAATCTGTTGAAGAAACAACAAATGAAGAAGATACTAATGAAGCTTCTTTTGAGGGTGTGGAAAAAGAGGAAGAGGGAAAAGATTCTGTTAGTGGGAATGAGAAAAAAGATGGTGATGAAGAAGGAAAAGACTCTAATGAGAAGGAGGTGAATGATAAACCAGCTGGTGATGGAAAGGAAAATGATCAGTCTGGTGGTGTGAATGAGGGAAACGATAAACCTGATGGTGATGGACAGGAAAAAGATGGTAGCGAAGAAGCCATTGATGATTTATCAATTACTGAAGAGGTATATGTTCATTTTTTGAGTCTATTTAGTAGTTATTGGATGACTTAGAGTACATGTTTGTTACTTTTTTAGTAATCATGTTTGTTGTTGTGAAATTGATGGGGCAATAGAGCATATAATAATAGTATTACTGACTTTATATCGATTAAGTAACACTAGCTCTAGTCCATTGACTCAAAGTCTGTTAATCAACTCTGGCACTTCTTAACTCTGATATATAACTTCTTATGAGTTTAGGATTTTAGGGTTTTAGGGTTTAGGGTTTACATAAAGTACTTGTGATATCTGATGTTTAGCACATGTGTTTATGCATTTATTGATTTAATGAACATGCTGATAAAGTTGTGGAAGATCATGAGGAATTAGGGGATCCAGAAGCTCTATCAGTTGCTGAGTGTCAAAAGAGTCTTGAGCTATCAAAATACAATTTCAAGACATATTTGGATTTCCATCCACCTTTTCCTGCTAAGGTTTCTGTAAGATCTTCTATGAAGAAATTATTCAAATTCAAAGAAGAGTTAGCAACCTCAAAACTGCTAGAAGCCTTTAGAAACACTTGTTTTGGTCACTTATTAAGCTTATCTGAGCATTGAAAACACTTCAATGGACAGCTTGTACACTCCCTTCTTCTACGCAAAATTGGGAGTGCAAAGTTGTATGAAATCTGGTGCATATTGGAAGGCAAACCTATTTTCTTTGGGTTGAGAGAATTTGCATTAGTTACTGTGTTGTATTGCGGGGAATACCCTTCTCAAGATGAATTGGACAAGGTCTATTTGAAAGGTGAGAAATTCTATGAGAAAGTGCCCAAAGGCTATTATGGTGGTTTGACAGGGGATGATAACCTTGAATTGATGAAGTCAAAAAGATTCAATGCTGTAGAAAAACACAAGCTAAGCTTGCTTTGGTTTGTTCATTGCATATTAGTTGCTAGAGATGATTCAGCACATGTCGACAAGAATTGGATAAAGATGGCTTACAGTTTGGATGTCTTCATGAATTTCCCATGGGGAAGGGAGAGCTTTGAATTAACTGTTCAATATCTTAGGAAAGATGTCATGCCCCCATTAGTTGAGGCAAGGGAAGGCAAGAAGAGAAAAAGAAATGGCAAGACAAGTCCAAATTATTCTTTATTTGGCTTTCCTTGGGCTTTCATGGTAAGTATTTTAACAATGTACATTTTTTTTATCATTTGTTAAGGACTGATTTAAAGTTTTTTATTTAATGTAGGCATGGGCCTTGGAAGCAATACCTTCAGTTGGACTGTTAGCTATCAGACCAAATGAGAAGCCATTGCCTTTGCCGAGGATGTTAAGATGGCTCAATCCCAAAGTTCCTTCATACGAGGATGCATTTCAGCAAAGAGTGCATGGGGAGAAAAAATATATTAGCAATAATTCTGTTTAAGCATTAAAGTTTAAAATATTTTATTTTTTTCTTAATGTTTTTTATTTCTTGTTAATTTAGATGGTTCACCCTTTCCTATATCCTACTGTCCGGGAAGCGAGGCAGAAATACGTGTCATGTGTTAAATCATTTAATGATGAGGAGCTTGAAGATGGGCCAATTGATAGGCTAAGAATTGTCTTGGAAGGGGTAACATCTATCAAGAATGCAGCTGATGAGATAGCGACAATAAGCAGTGGAAGTGATGATTACCGGACACCGAAACAAGCTTCAATGAGTCGAGGAAAGCAGGTGGTAGGAATGAATGTTGTTGGTAGTGGAGGTAAGTTTTCTTGGAGAGATGTTGGTCATAGAGGTGATGGTGAAGGTACCTCTTATGACAATGTGATATGCAATAACTGTGGAAGGCAAAACAATGATGAATTGATGAAAAAGTTGGAGAGCTTGGAGCTGAAATTGGATGAGGTTTAAAAGGTTGTTTCTGTGCTACAGAAAAGGGTGCTTTATCCTAGCAAATTCCAAAGATCACATATTGCTGTGTTGAGTAAGTTGAGAAAAAAAAAAGTCACTAGATTCAGCTGCAAAGAAGAAAAAATTGAAGTTGAGGAAGGTTGATGTTTTTAAGCCAGTGAAGTTGGCTGATAAAAAGGCTTTTTATGAGTGGTTGGAAAGGAGGGAGACAGTGACAAGGAAGTGTTTGACTGGATTTTTCAGTTAGGAATATTTTGAAAAATTGAGGCAGATGAGTCCTTGGGTATAGGATGATGTAATTATGGAATATTATTTTAGCCTTCTTTATGCATAGCCTTCTTATACATATTAAGGCAACTTTTACACTCTTTTTGCAGCACATTAATGAATTGATGGCCCTGATGCGGCTGCGACAGAAGGAATATCCACGTTATTATGATCAATCATCTGTGATTGTTGATTTTCTATTCTGTCAGAGCTTACAAGAGATTTGGAATGAAATTAGGATTAAATGTGAGAAAGAATTCTTGGACTTTGATGTGATGCTGATCTTTTACCAGTTTGATAGCTGTGTGATGGACTATCACAGGGGTGCTCAACCAGTCCTATATGGACGGAACTGGGAAGGGGCCAAAAAGCTTTATTATATTTGGAACATGGAAAACATACACTTTGTCACCATTGTGTTCATCTTAGAGGAGGCATTAATCAAGATTTATGATTACAATTGGGGGTGCTATATAAACGAGGAGGCTGGTGTGCTTGTGCAGCCCATTGCCGAATTGATGCCTAAGTACCTCAAACAAAGTGGAAAATTTGACCACCTGGGTGATGATGTGGTGTTAAATCCATGGACATGGGAGCGCGTTCTGGATGTCCCAAACAATGAGCAGGCGTAAGGAATTTTTTACTACTAGCTTTTACTCTCAAAATTCACTTCAATTTTTGCTAAATTTGTGATTTTTTATATAGTGAATCTTGTGGAGCATATGCATTGAAGTTCATTGACTTCCTCATCACTGATACCTCGATGGATAACTTGCACGACAACACTATTGAAGAATTTCGTGAAAAATTTGCAGTTGAAATCTTCAAAGGCAGAATGGAGCCATGACCTGTTGGATGCTAGTTTGGTTTTAGTTGTGAAGTTCTGGACAACTGATTTAATTTCTAACCTTTTGGACAATATTTCAATCGTATTTTAGTTTGTTTGTTGTCCCTTCTATTTAGCATTGAGGGACTATTTATGGCTGTCATGACAAACAATTTGATGTACGCCATTTTTTTGTGTAACTATGGTCAATGATGGATGTAAATATTTGGTAGTTATGGTCAATGGAAGGTTTGTATGTTATCCCTTAATAGTTGTGTTTGCAAATGTCTAGTTGCATTTGATTTGGAATGGGGCAAACAAGACTGTCAAATAAGATATGAAAATCATCAAAATAACTCAGTAAAATAACTCTTACAACTATGGGTCGATTAAACAACTACGGGTCGATGGGTCATAGACTTGAGGTTTATTAAACAACTTTGGGTCGATGATGCATAGACTTGAGGTTGATTAACCAACTCTGGTTCGATTGGTCATAGACTTGAGGTTTATTAAACAACGTTGGGTCGATGACGCATAGACTTGAGGTTGATTAACCAACTCGGGGTTGATTGGTCATAGACTTGAGGTTGATTAAACAACTTTGGGCCGATGATGCATAGACTTGAGATTGATTAACCAACTCGGGGTCGATGGGTCATAGACTTGAGGTTTATTAAACAACTTTGGGTCGATGATGCATAGACTTGAGGTTGATTAACCAACTCTGGGTCGATTGGTCATAGACTTGAGGTGTATTAAGCAACTCTGGGTCGAGAACCCATAGACTTGAGGTTTATTAAACAACTTTGGGTTGATGGGTCATAGACTTAAGGCTTATTAAGCAACTCTGGGTCGAGAACCCATAGACTCGAAGTCTATTAATCGACTCTAGCTATTTCAACATGATTTATCATAATAATCTAATGGTTAAGCATACCTAATGATCGATAATGTTGTTAATCAACGTATTAATGATATCACAAATGTTAGTTGACATATTTGCATCAACGACTAAACATAATTTGAACGTGTGTATTAGGCGATAGCAATGTGTAATAGGAATACTTGTTTGTATTAGGTGATCTAGTATCATGTTAGTTATTTAATTGCTAATGTTCCTTTAATGTTGACATGTCAATCTACTTTTTATGATCTCACAATTAGTTCGGATAATACATGAATGCATGAATGATTAACATTAATGAATTATGTATTAGTATTAGTAGTGGTATTACTTTTGGGAAAATGTTAAGCGAACATCAATATTTAATTACTAATATAATGTGTTGTTAATAAAATTGTATGATCTCATAATGCGTTTCAACATATTAGGTGATCAATTATGTTCAATGATGGGTATTTAAGGATTAATACACAATTAATCTACATAATTATCATCATAATTGTATTTTAAGGTATTATCATCATTAAATCAACATGATTATTTAGGTGATCTAGTATCATGCAAGTTGTTTAATTGCTAATATTCATATAATGTTGACATGTCAATCAACTTTTATGTTCTCACAATTAGTTCGGATAATACATGAATACATGAATGATTAACATTAGTGAATTATGTATTAGTATTAGTTGTGGTATTACTTTTGAGAAAATGTTAGGTGATCATCAATGTTATTTATTTACTAATATAATGTGTTGTTAATTAAATTGTATGATCTCATAATGCGTTTCAACATATTAGGTGATCGATTATGTTCAATGATGGGCATTTACGGATTAATACACAACTAATCTACATAATTATCATCATAATTATATTTTAAGGTATTATCATCATTAAATCAACATGATAATTTAAATGAATTGTAATTTAAGTATTAGTATATATATATATTATGGATACATCCATAATTTAATTTAATAAAATACTTTTATTTTAACATATAATCCATAATTATATAGTTTAAGTCATTTTAAACTTTTTAAAGGGTGACCAAATTTTAAATTAGTCTGGCGGGAGGGGCAAATTCGAATTTCAAACTAGCATATAAATTAAATGTTGGCCCCATTCCCAAATCAAAATTTCTAAAATCTCTAATTTCCCTTTCCCCCCTTTCTCTCAGAATTCTTTTCTTTTCAAAACCCTAAATTTCCCTTTCCCCCTTTCGCTTCGAATTCTCGCTGCTCAAGATGGAATATGTACCATTGTGTGAATATGGAGATCAAGCATCACTAAGAACATCATGGACGAATGCTAACCCTGGTCGTCGATTCTTCGGTTGCAGATATTATGGGGTAAATTTTAACGTCTTGGGTTCGATTTCAAATTTAATTTGAATTTAAGTTTAACTTTTTAAATTTTTAGAACAATGGGGTTGTTGCTTGTAGCTTCTTCTTGTGGTGTGACCCCCCAATTCTGAAACATGCTAAGGAAGTAATTTTGGGGCTTCTTAGAAAAAAGAAGTAGATGGAAGCTAAGCTTAATGAAGCAAATAAAAAGGTATTCTTAAGGAAGATTCTATGAATGTTCGTACTGCTTATGTTGAAGTTCATTCTTGTAGGAAATGGTGGTACTTGTTATCTATTTTGACAGGTAAATAAATAAAAATTAGAGGCACAAATTATAATGATTAAAGTTCTTCATTCATTCATTCATTCATTCAAGAGGCCACCGGAGGAGTACAAAATAAAGGGTTAATTAAAAATAAAAACATAATAATACTTAATTAAAATTAAAAACTTAATAATACTAAAAACTTTTAATTTGCATGGTCCGCTGGAGGAGGAGGTTGAGGAGAATGTGGAGGACCCATGTAGTCGTCAATGTCTTCCCCAGCCCTTATAAGTAGAAGATGGAGCATCCTAGCAATCCTCCGAATGTTCCTCTCTTAGCGGTCTCTGTCAGCAGCATACCTTTGGAGCAGTCTGTCTATCAGTTCTCTCATTTGTGCAATTTGATCTTGGGATGTTTCAGATGGTGGACTTGAATCTCTTCGTGGAGCAGGCCTTCGTGCCATTCTTCTTGGTGTATATAAACTGGATTTGATGTTGTAGTGTTGTGGATTTGATGTTGTCTTCTCCTGTATTTATAGGTAAAAAAAATGCAGTGTGGACTTGGTTGTTGCACTTCTCCAGGATTGTGTTCATTTCATTTTCCAGACGTGATTTATGTTCACGTCTGTTCATTTAAAGAACACGTCTATTCATTAAACGTCTGTTCACGCTTATCACAGAAACAAATTAATGAACAATAACCATTGGTTGCGGGATAATCAAGAAGTCTATAAACAACGATTGGTTGATGAAAATAAAAGTCTATGAATAAACTAGTAGTTGTTTGGACCAACATTTAATTGCTTGACTAGACTAATAGTTGATTACGATACTTGGCTAATATTGACAAGATCAGAACTAAATTTAATGACCAACATTTAGTTGCTTGACTAGACTAATAGTTGATTACGATACTCAGCTAATATTGACGAGATCAGAACTCAAATTAATGACCAACATCACATAAATTCCTTACAAATAACATCAAATGAGTCCAAAACATCCCAACAATAACATCAAATAAATTACAATCTTAAAAAAAAAAATACGAACAACACTTGATCAAACAACTTTCAAAAAACTAAACCAAATTTCTCAACTTTCTTGCTTCAGAGGGAGTAGGGCATGTGGTCCTCTTGTGGCCATATCGTTTGCAGTTAGAGCATTTATTTTTCCTCTTCCCAGCTTTAACCACTTCCCCTGTAGACGACATCTTCCTTTTCCTCTTTCTCCCCCATGCGTGCTTGATGAAACGTGGAGGAATTTTTCTCTCTAGAACATCTTCAGGCACCTGCCATTGGCCTTCTGAAGGAATTAGGAAAATTGGTTCAGCATATGCAAGCATGTACATCTGTGCCCTATAATATGGAGAGGTGAACTCATAAATGCTCGAACCATATCCATCTCCAAAGTGAGCCCTCAGTGCTGCCATTGCCTGTTTGCAAGGAATTTTCATAAGGTCAAACTGTCTGCAAGTACAAATTCTGTTGTAGAGATTGACGTCTTCCTTCCCTTCATCACTGATGACATTATAGTCCCCAGTGAATACTCTGTTCACCACAAGTGAATTGCCCGCTTCCATGTTTTTCCTTACAATTTCTTCAGCATATTCGACTAAGATTGTGGTTGCTTTGCTTACCTCCGTACGCCTCTCATGAAACTTCAGGGCAAACTTACTGTTAATTGCATCAAATAGAGCAGTGATGGGAAATTCTCTTTCCTCCCTGAACATTGAGTTAAATGACTCCGCAATATTCGAGGTCATCACCTCAAACCTATTCCCAGGAAAAAAATGCTCTAGTCCATTTATGAAATCCAATTTCCTGAAGATAATTAGCTAGCCTCCCATTAAAATCCCTGATCTCTTGAAAATGTGTGTTAAACTCTTCAAACCGGTAAGCCTTTGCTGCTTTATAGTACTTGTCTAGAATATCTCCACACTTGAACTTTACCCTGATGTTCTCAGCAAGGTGCCACATACAAAAACCATGATGAGCTCACTATAGTACTTGGCAATACCATTTGCAATGCTTGCATGCCGATCGGAGATAATGCACAACTCTATAGTGTTAGGGACTATATCAAGCAACTGTTCAAAAAAATAACCCCATGACTCATCACACTCCTTTTCCACTATACAAAATGCAAGCGGATAATGTGGTTCTCTGTATCTTGTGCAACAGCACACAACAACACTCCACCATACTTGCCTGTTAAAAATGTGCCATCAACAGCTATAACTTTTCTCATAGTCACAAACCCTCTTATGCAAGCTCCATAAGCAACAAAAAAGTACTTGAACCTCACTTTTCCATCAAGCCTCAAATCAGTCTTACTTCCTTGATTTTTGGTTTCAAGAACACGACGATACACCTCTATCACAGCATAACCATGCTCTAGTGTTCCCCTTAGCAAAGATATTGCTATTTCAGCTCCCATCCAACACTTCCAATAGCTGATTTGACAACCCATACCTGCACGAACAGAATTGGCAATGTCTTTTGTGGAAGGACCTTTGCAGTTAATAAATCTATTCTTCATAAATTCAGCGATGACATCGGCCGATGCATGAGGATGATGACTTGGAAGGTGTTGCACCCCACATGTGTGCTTACCATTGTATTTGGTAATATGAAACATGTCAGAACACTTATACTTCATGGATCGTACCCACCACTTGCAAGCTGGATCAACACATTTGACCACATACAAATTTTTTGTACTCTTCACAGTATTGAAACAATATGACTTCTTCACTGAAGCAAACTTAAGACAAACAACTAACTCCCGCTTGTTTTTAAAATTTATACCTTTGTATAAACCTGTCTCATCAACATAATTATGGATGCTTCCCGTACCCAATGTATTATCGGTTGGATTGCTTGAACCATTAGTATTAACATCATAGTTTAAATTAACCCCTACTCCTTCTTCAACATCATGGTTTAAATTTGATGGATTATGTTCATTAAAATGGCTGCCTTGATTATAGTCATCTCATCTATTATCTCCATTGAAATCAACACCTACTTTGTCCTCTTCTGTTACAGGTGGTGGTACCTCAGCTGATCCCACATAAGGAGCAGCATCAGAAGCAGCAGCAGCAGGCTCATTTGATGCTTCTTCAGACCTTTCAACTACAGATATCCTCAAGGTGGGTCTAGAATCATCACTTGCAACATCAAGAAGATAGAGCTGCAAATCATTATCCGTCTGTATGATCGAGGGAGCTGTCTTTTCCTTTTCGGCAGCCACACTAAGCATATAAGTAATTGACACTTGCCTTGGCTCACATGTTAATTGACCACTTGCAATGACATGCTTAACCAACTCATTGTAATTAACTTCCCGACTCACAAAAATAGGTACGGTAACCTTAGATTTAGAATGCAAAGTCCAACATTTAGGGGTCTCCACCCATTCCCCAAAATAATCACCAGCTAATAGTATACGGTCCCCATTAATAATGGACAGTCTATTAAATAGACAAGTGGTCTATTGCAATATGACAAATGGTGTAACAAAAAATTGTAACTTCAAGTCGATGGAATCAACTAAGAGCAAAATATTCAGAAAACAACCAGATCTGCATAATAATTAAGCATTATTCGCACTTACAAGCTGAAAAGAAGGTTGGTCCAGCAAATGCACTGCAGAAAATCGAGCTCGCTTTACTTTTGACCTAATTTTTAAAATTATGCAAAATGCGCACAATATGAACCAGATTTAGGGACAAAAGACGACGGAGAAGAAGGAGAGATCAACTTTATGCAAAATATGGTGATTTCTGGTGAAAATCCGACCAATAGGGATTGGGTCACCGGCGGGTATGGTGGATATGGCGGGAAGAAGTGGTTTTTTCAGTTTTTTTAACCATTTTTGGCCTATTATTATATATATATATATATATATATATATATATATATATATATATATATATATATACTGAGGGACCATCCTGCAAGTAAAAGAAGTTTGAAGACCCCCCACCAATTAGCTTTTAATTAACTAACCATCAGCTTAAGTGTTAATTCCCCTTAATATAAGAAAAGAGTTATTTTACTAAGAAAAATAACTTGAGGGTCATTTAACTAAAAAAGACTTGAAAATGGTCTTTTAATCGAAGGACCCTAGAAACATGATGCTTCGAACAAGGAAAAGAAATAGAACACAAAAATTAACCAAGATACTGCGAAGGAGGGGTGGTTCAGAGTCTCTCTGAATTCTAGGTGAAAGAAAAGTCAATGAGCAATTATGCAGAACCTTCTGGGATTTTCATATAAATAGTTCCTAATATAGCATATTAACAAGACATCTAGCCCTAACATAATCTAACCTCAACAATTATTTTTAAAATTTGATTTATATTCAAAATATAGCATATAATAAAATCGATATTCTTTATATACAAATTTTATATACACACAATACATATATTTGTTTTATATTTTTTACATAATTATGTCATCAAATTATATTTAATAATATATACTATATTTTAATATTATATTTTTGACATATTATTGCCATAAAATTATATCTAATAACTATTGTACTATATTTTCTACATATTTTTTACATATTTGTGTGTGCGCATGTATATATATGGGGCATATTATTTGATCTTATTTAAATAAAATATAATATATTCTTAAAATCTAAATGATTACAAAATTCTACTAAGTGGCTAGGAAAAGAAAGGAAAGATAAAATGTAATTACAAAAAGTGGATAATGGTTGAAAATGATTATGTTGGGTAACAATCCCGAACCTCTTTATTCCGGAATCAAAACTAGAAGAAAGGCCCAAATAGATCAGAATTGTAAGGACTTTTATTAGAAGTAACGATGAAATAGGAGATTCACAATAGAAAAAGCAAAATTTGTGGTGTGCATAAACATACTAGCAACATATTCACACAAATCTATGGCAATCTTGAATGATATCCCTAAAGACAATCTCCTACTTATTTGTTTCAAACATCTCTAGCCAAGCCAGAAAGGTCGACCTCTCCATCAGACATTGGTGTAGGAGAACCTTCTTTGGGAGGATGAGATTCGATGGGTATACCACGTCTCTCAGGTGAGGATGCTAGGTCATCATCAATGATGCGTGGAATGCTGAATGTACCAAAGAAGCCATTCTTCATCTCCTCAGCTGCTTCAAAGAAACGGTCAATGCCACTGAAGAAACTGCGCTCAATATTCTCAATATCACTGCGTAGCCCAGGGAAATCAAAAGGTGCACTTGACTCAATAGAATATGAACTGTTAGTCATTTGGTCTGTGACATCTTCCTCGGTGTATTCTTTAATAGACTGTACCATCTCAGAAGGCCTGACCAAAACCAAGAAGAGTATCACCAACTCGAACAATCCATTCAAATGCTCACTTGTTTCATACAAATTATTAGCATCAAACCAACAAAAACAAAGGCCATAGAAGAGATAACCTCACTTATCAGCCACAAGTTCGACTTGATTGCTAAAAGGCAGAGTAGTAGCACAGCACCATTCACAAAATTTAAGTAAAAAAATTAGGTTTTGCAAAATACCTGGTCAGAATTGCTCAAAATGAGGTACAACAACTTGTCTATGAGGGCCTCCCACAACACTTTATGTCTGTTGATTCTATGTGGCCTTAATATATCTGAATAAATTAAGCATTACCTGCTTCATTATTAATGAACTCTCCTCTTCTTTCACATGAAGTATCTTTCACTTGCTATCAGCAATTTGGAATTGGAAAAGGCCACTTAATTCACAGTGAAAATGTCATGACCAATCAGCCTAGTCATTTCTAAAATCAACTAGATGCTGTAATCAGGAAAAAAGTGAACTGAAGGTCAACTAATTATCCTCCTCTCCTTAATTTATTTGTTCTGCATTATGGTAGTCAGTAAAATAGACTAGAAGGTTGAGTTTACTGTAAGCATCAAAACATTATACAGTGGCTGCCGCTGGGGAAAATATCTTGAAGTGAAATGCACCTAATGGAATCATTTTAACAGAATCCCATTCCAACTCCTTACTTATACCCCTTTCTTCTTCTTTTTTTCTTCTTTTTTTTTTTTTGGGGGTCATCTACGGATCCTTCATTCCAACAAAAGAATCAACTAACACCTCATTCTTTGGTTTGCTCGGTGGTTTGTCTTCATAGCGAGAGTTAAAAGATAACAGAGAACAAACAAGTTATTTAAAGATGGGTCTAGTGTAAAACCAGTAGGGTAGATATCCTGGATAAATAAATTTGTGCTTTATGGAAAATGTAAACAACAAGGTACTATCTATTCCTTAATAAGGATTCCCATGAAATTACTGAATGAAGCTTCAGAACAGTTCTAGCTCACAGTTTATCTCAGAACCCATCATCCTCACATTTTATAAGAGCGAAGTGCTCCTTTACAATCCTGGAATTAGGCTCTTTGTGAAAAACAATGGTTTAGCAAAAAAGATGTTGCATTCTTTAACCAATGCAGAAGTAAAGATGTAAAGAGCCATAACAATACCAACATTGAGGGAAACAGTCGAATCATATCTCAACCCTAATCATTTAGCCATTTAAGCATAACGAAAACTATAGTCCCCTAAAAAAATCGTATTCTATCCAACTAGGTTACAGTTCCATTGAATCCATCTTGTTTTACCTTATAATTTGGGGGTATAGTTGGTATTACATCGAACTAGGTTACAACAAGGGAAGTCGCAGGTACCCAATAGAATAGTCAAGGTGTGCGCAAATGCTAGCCCGGACACCACCACCATTAAAAAAACTTTTTTCCTTCGAAATTTTAAACTACTGCAACTAAATTATAAGTTGTAAAATTCATACTAGAGATACACCCTATGAACTCACATTAATCATTAGAAAGATCATTAAATTTCACTCAAATACAGTTACTCCACAAAACACGGTGATTAAACGCCTCCACGATTATATCTATTTTGATTATAGTACCAGCTTGCACAAACCTCAACTAGCTCCACCTAGTATTTATTTCAATTATATTTAAGAGTAAATTATTTTCATTATTTTTTAATAGTTGTACAGTCCGGGCTAGCTAGCACAAACCTCAATTAATTCCGCCAGGTACCTGCTAGCTCGACTATCATATGAGACAAATTAATCACTAAAAAATCAAAGCTATATGCCTCATAATCTACGCTAAAAAAAATAATAATAATATAGTATGTTTTTACCTTCCAAGGCAGTCCTTAAAAATCTGTTCAGTTTTCTCACACTTCCTAATAAACTTTCCAGGTTCAGTTTCTTCGGTTTTACAGCGAGTACTCACAATTTTTCTGGTAGCGTACCGTTCGCCGCCGTCGTCACCGCCGGAGGAGGATGATTTAGGGTTTTGAATATCATTAAAGAGGCTGAAATCATTGTCGGAACCCGAATGCTTGGACACGTCATCGCCCATTGTTGTTTTGGAATTTGCTTGGGGAACAATTCACAGACTTTTCGAGAAGATAGGTGTATGGAATGAGAAACTTATTTATAGTTTGGTCCAAGAGAAAATTTAACCAAAAAAGATCAAAAGGTTTAAGAAATAAATATATAAAAATAGTGCAAAATGAGGAGCTGTTATAGGTGGATAATGTTATTTCAGCTTAGATCTCATTTAGGTGTTATAGTCGATCTTGTTTAGGTTATTATTTTGGTATTATGTTATTAAATTGTACACGAATTTTTGACATATTGTTCACTAGTTCTTTGTACAAATTATTCACAAGTTTTGACTGATTAACAAAACTTGTTTGTGTTCAATTGTGCACAAATTTTTACGAACCATCAAGATTTATTATACTTCTATATAAACTATAAAGTATCATGTTAAATTGTTCATAAGTTTTAACGGATCGACCAAACTTGTTTGTGTTGTTTGATTGCGCACAAGTGCTATCAAAAATTGCTACTATCTTCATTTTACCGGCATTATTAAATTACTCACAAGTTCGATAAAACTCGCATGTGATTCAATTATATATGTTATTATTTTTTCTTTCTTACAAATGACAAGTCAAATGCGAACATAGTAGTTAATAGCTTGTATCATACTATTCAATCCGTTTTTTTATTGGTCCGTTACAAAAATAATGTCACAATTTTAAATTTAAAAATAATTTAACTTAAACTTCATAATTTAGCCTTAATGAGATGATTTGTAACCACATAAATATTTATAACTTATTTTGGACTTCACATTTCAAAAGTTATCATTTTTTTCTGAAACTCCGATTCAAGTCAAACTATGACATTCTTTATGAATCAGATGGAGTAGTTCTAATTACACTATATGAGAAGGTAGTTATAGTACTCCCTCTGGTACATTTTATTTGATCACTTTCCTTTTTTAAAAGTCAAACAATATAAATTTTGACCAATATTTTGAGATATATTTCTTTACCATATTAATATAACAAGAATTGCAACTTGTAGTACTTTTCGTGTAGTTTTTTAATATCTAAATTATAATTTGAAAATATTGACTAAATCTAGTTTAATTTAAATCCAAAAATTGATCAACTTGACTCTCGAAAAGTGAAACAGATCAAATAAAATGGACCGGAGGGAGTATTAGTTTCGCGCATTACTTCCTTGAAGATTGATTAATTAAAAACGGTGGCAAGTTTTACCATGATTGAGACATGTCATCATTTATTTTATAAGGTTTTGTCCATACAAAAATGAAGAAGAGAAGGAAGAAGAGTGTAAGAATCAAAAAAGTTTTTAATAAAGGGGATAAAATTAAACACACCTGCCTAAAAAAGGACATGCATCGAAACTTTTTTTACTCACTCCATCCCATATTAATTGTCTCTTTGACAAAATAAATTTGTCCCAAATTAATTGTTACTTTAGGATTTCAAGACTAAATTTATTAATTATTCCCAATTACACCCTTAAAAATTAATGAGTATTTCTCACAAAGAAATTAATGGTCAAATAATAAAGAGAAGTAACATAGTAAAATCTACTTTCTTAATGGATTGATAAAGCTGAAACGGACAACTAATATGGGCGGAGGGAGGACAAAATAAGGGGCTCTCTTGCACGAAATGGTGTGAATACTTCATGCAATTCTTCACAATACACTACTAACAATTAGCAAAAAAATGAGCAATGTTAGATTTGCATTCAGTAATTACATGAAAATGGTTAACTCAATCTTAAGAGTAACCAATTATGGGGAGTATTTATCATTTGCTTATGATTAAGTGATAAAATTGTATACACGAAACAATTGTCTTTCATTCATAAAATATAGGGTAAACGACGACTATAGGTAGTTTTTTCGATATACATGCAGTTCTCACATTTCTGCTTCTATTGAGCTAAGTTACAGGAGTCATATAGTATTGGGCATCTTCTAGTAGTCATAAAGGATAAAATATGGAGTTAGTCCTTTCTAAGCGAAATTGTTAACTCTTAAGCCACAAACTGCCCAGAAAGGAAGTACAAGCAGCAGTATCTTGGTAGTTTTCTTTTTCTTGCGCCGATCACCTTTTCATTGATGATGCTATGTTCATGGGCAGCCATAACATCATCATCCTTTGATATTTTCTCCTTAATTGTCCCTGCTGCTGTTGCTTGATCTGTCGAGCAGCACTGAGCAATGTGATCTGCTTCACCAGGAAGTGCAGCATCAACATCTTGTGATGCTGGAACAATCTTGTTATGGTGTGCTTCCGCACTTGTGCAAAAACTAGAACTTGTGCGCCTGAAAAAAGTATTGCTTAGTATATGGATTTCCTCGTTTTAGAAAGAATATAGCATACTTAGAATATAATCAAAACAGCAGCATGGACAATGAGGATTCATACAACCGACTTAAACTTCTTGGTATTGAAGCACAGTGATCACTGTTGTTGTTCTTGTGTCATCGAAGGCAATATGTGTGCAAAAGGAATGCTGAGTAATCAGAGGGCGCCATTTGGCTAAATTTGGTGTTCAGCACTTGAATATTTCCCTTTGTAAAAAGTTAAAATCATCTTATGGCTATTGGCTACTATGGTTTGACACTACTATGTGCTCATTTGGGGGATCTTTAACAAGTTATTGAAACCAATAAGTTTCAAATCAAATCATCATGCAAAATAAGCTAGCTTAATGTTATGAATGCATAATCACCAATAAAAGAATACCTTAACAAAAAGAAACTACCTGGAACCATGACTATCATAGCTATTTCTGTGTTCATAAGAATCTCCAATGTTTCTATGATCCTTGTCGGCTTCTGATGATTTTGAATCTTTTAGACTGTTTGTCTCCGTTTCTACTGACTTTACAGTAGTGTTGGGACCAGTTCCAATCTCCAGGTTGCATCTATATTCCCTTATAATAGAAATAGCCTTCTCCAAAGTTTCTAGAGCTTGTTTGACCTCAGGGCTAATTCCAACATTCTTGTTCTTGGTGGCCTTCTGTACATATTGATTGACCGGAGAATCACTTACTTTCCTGTCGTCCATATCTAGATGATCGATCTTTTCAAATGTATCGTCTTCAATCTCCTCGATCTCACCCTGAGTATTTTTACCTGTGACCTCAAAATTCTTCTCCTGCTTTGGTAAATTAATGACATAATCGTCAGTATGAACCTTTGGCTCAGGGCATTTTCCGTCATTGTTTATTCTAGTTTCTTCATCAAGAGGAACTGCATCACCATTTGGCATGTCATCCGAGTATAGAGCTTCACGTATCCGAGCGTACAACGGATCCCTCAGAACCTTGCTGAAGTCTTCATCACCTTTAGCAACTGAAGCTACTTCCTGCAACAATTGGTAGTAAATTATTTGCTGTAGCATTAAGATAGTGTTTTTATTAACATCATATTAAACTAGAAATATAAAATATAAAACAGAATGAACTCTAAGTTGACATTAACCTTTTTATAAAGCTTGAAACCGCTACCTATGATCTGCCTTGCGGCGAAATTGATGAATGCTGGAGGAACAAAGTCCAGTTTAATATCCAAATTCACTATTGTCCTGCAAGTTTTTTAAGTAGAAGAAGAAAATCATAAATAGATTGTAGGAAGTGGCAATCTCTGGTTCAGTAAAAACTCAGTCTAATTATGTTAAGACTATACGCATTCCCACTTATACTGTTATACACAGGAACGCAGCTTTGGGCTCTCCAATTTTAGATAATCAAAAGCTTTTTTTTCCAATTGTTGGGGAAACCGTGTACATGTTCAACTATAAGTTTACACTCTCTTGGAATGTTCAAGTAACGTTCTCGATATTTCTAATCATGTTGTTGGCTCTTTTGTTTTAGTTATATATATAGAACCTACCAGGTGAAACCTTGCCACAGTTGTATATTTAAAAAGTGTAGGTTACCTGAAGTAGCTCCGATTGTTAGTAACTTTTTGTAGAGCATAACCTCCCACCAGATCAACTCGTACTCCATCCTGTGCTTGAGGTATCCCATCTTTGGGTAAACCATGAGTACTTATATCAACACTTTCTAAGTCAGAGATCTGCAGGAAAAAGAGACAAGGAAAAAGCATAAATTATTGCTTGCTATCAATTGACATAATCGCCTATGTGAACAGATATGGTACGGACATGTAGATGGCTTAGAAAAAAAAATTGACAAGCATCATGGACTTTAACGGCTTACCGAATTAGCAAGCACTACAATCAGACCTTCCTGAAAGTATTCAAATGCGAAAAAATGTACGACAGCCTCCCTTGATGACAATGGCCTTGAAGGTTTCATCCTTTCCTCCAAGTATTTAAATACATATTAGCACGTTTAAGGGCACCTGTGCCAGATCCTCCAAGAATGCATTATTATTGAAGGATCAGACAGACAACTGGCATTTTTGAAGAGTCCAAGCAACATAGCCTCTACTTCAGAACTACTATAGGACATACCTTAATAAACATACTTGTTCACCGGTTCTAACCTTTTGCAAGCACTGGCCGGCTGTGATCTGAAAAGTTGGAATCGTAGTTTGTGGCCACCTGATAAGAGAGTGGCACAGTTTTAACACAAATTGTTAGTCCTGAATGCAATTTTTTACCGTGCCTATTAACTTGAAATGAAATTCTCATCTTTCTTTGTGCAATATTAGTTTCACATGTATTGCAGAATAGACTACAAATAAAGGCACAAAATAGAGGCTTGGTTATTTTAGAGCCCTGCAGCCTCTAATTATCCCTTTTATTCTCTAACAAGCCACAAGTTGGGATACATGTTGTTGCTCATCAAGTAGCAGAAGACCTAAGGATGTTAGGAGTTGTATTTCCATCCAATACATTCGCAGCAACTGTCAGCCCAGAGCACTAAAGTCATTCTCAGGTACAGTACCTTAAAAGTACACCCCCAAGGATAAATGAACGAGCTATAAAAATCGTTAATCACGAATGTCAATGCAGCATCCTATAATATGGGAAACAGAATAAAGGAAATGCCTCCCAAATCAACTAGGATTCTGAAATGATCTTGCAGTTTTAGCAAACGTTTGGCTTCTATAGCAGATGCCAGTTGAAAGGATGTTTGATTCTAGAGCCAAAACAGTTCCTATATTAATTATATCAGAAGCTTAAATGTACGTTCATTATGTTAATAAAAATTGAGGATATTAGTCACCAAATGTATAACCAATATATCAGAAGTTCTACAAGAAAGCACAATTTGTTTGATGTATCTTGTTTTATATATATCGTTCTTACTCACTTATTTATCATCTTCAAGGAGAAAGAATGTAATATAAGTTTAGAGTTTAACCATATAATTATATGTTAATGATGGGAAGACAAAGGAAATGCAGACTTTATATCCTTATCAAATCTTTGGTCATGACTGATGAGCATTTTTAAGTTCTAAAGTAGAGGCTATGTTGCTTGGACATGAAAGTGTCAGAAACATACAAGATTCTTACCACTTCTTGTAAAGTTCTGCCTCCCATGAGATACATAAACCTGAAACATCGATTTTCTTACAATAAGCCTCTCCACTACTGCAACTGTTCATAAATGGAGAAGAGAAACATCTTATTTTGGCTTACAAACATCTACTGGACCATCCACGTAGCCTTCAGCTAGGAGGGTGTGATAGGGTGTGCCTTCTGGTCCCTCTTGATACATAATACGGATCTCCTCAGTATCCTGTTTTACCTGCCATATGAAAAAGAACAAGCTTCAATAATTATGTAGTAAGACCAAAATTCTCTGCTTTGAGCAGAGTCCTGAAAAAGCAATTTAACCAAAAACTGTTCATCGAATAGTACTAAAACAAGAAACACCACTATTAAATTTGTTTAAGAGCAACATAAACAAAAAAAGTGATCCATGTGATGTGAAAGATAGCCTACTTTCCAACCACCATCAGATACTGATGCACTCCTCAACATGCTCAGGAAGTTAGCCACTTCTTTGGTTCTTCTGTCCACTAGATTGTCACTACATTCTGAACCCCATAAAAAGAGTATGTGCTTGATGTTATAGATTTGATAATTAGTTTTGAAGACATATTACTGAGAAATGAGAATGACTTAGGACTGACCTTGAAGATCACATTCTGATGAACGTAGTATTTGATTCTTGACAAGTGTCTTAAGCATATCATCATTGATAAGATCATGAGACGATAACGTCTGGTCCAGTCTACTTCGATACTGTGAGATATTACCCATGTCCCCCATATTGCATCTCCAAGCAAAAAACCTCTAAAAATCATAAAATCCAAAAATCTGTAATTATGAAGCAGTTTTGTTTATGAAGCATTAAACGTACCTACAAATGTATGTACACCATATTTCTAGGATGGCTTTTTCAGCATAGAGTTGTTTTGTATACTTTTACTATATGGCAAGAGGACTCATAATAATTCATCAAAGTTCTTCCAAACAAATTAAATCAGTGAAGAGGTATATACATGCAAAGAGTTGGTTAATATTCTACACTATCAAAATTCATGATAGCCTGAAAGATTATCAGAAACAACTCCATAAAATTCAACAAGGTGCATACATTCACTACAAATTAAATATCCTAATAGTTAGACCATCAATTCAACTACAACATAGGTGCATGAACATGCAACATAAGTTGCATAACTAGTGTATACCAACATGTTACAATTAGTCCACCACCTTGACCCATTGAAAGATAAACTTTTAGCTTTCTGCGAAATCATAACCCAATATGGGCTCACAACAGATGATACAATCATAAAGATACTGTTCATAGTCATCCTCTAATCAGCATAAAAAAATAAACATTTGGAAGATTAAAAGAAGTTAAGATGAAAGTACCTTCAAGTGTTATACTCTATTATTAAGCCAAGATTGTAAAGTTCACCAAAGTTTTAGTTCACTCAGCAGCTCTTTGAAAGTAGTCAAGTTGGAATTTGGAGAACTTTAAAGGCAGCAGAGTTACGTTGTAGATCTCAAGAGAAATGATTGAACAGGCAAGATCAGCTGATAGGAGACCACCAAGGTGGATATGTAACATGGTTTTTCTTAAACTTAACGAATATTGTAAACAACATAGAAGAATTAAGGATGAGGATAGAGAAAAGAGTGTTATTCCAAAAGTTTCCAAAGCTAAAAGAATAAACAAAAAAGTTGAGTTACAAATACTTTAGTAAAAGATGAGAAAAGAATAAGTGGCAGATCAAGAGAGAATATTTGTTCTAGCAAATCAGCATTTACATGGCCAAACTTGAACATATTATGGATATATATTTTGGCATGCAGTAATTGAACAGTGATAACTGAGTTAGTAGATTATCAATAACCAGAATTAATGAGACAAGATAGTTACATTGGATTAATTTATGCACATTTTGGTAAAGTAGACATAAAGCAGGATAATGAGCTTTGTATAAAGGTATACATCCATATAGAATCCTTTTGGATGTGTTGAAAGGTGTTGAAAATTTCTATGAAGTTGGAATTTGGAAGAAGGTATACTCTGGCAAAGATAATGGGAGCCACGTACAATGCTACCTACATTACAAGAAATGCATATTTTACAATATCAAAGGTTTAGTTTTGTCAAAAGTTAAGCCTCAGGTTAATTGGTTTATAACCTAAAAAGGATAGTGACTTGACACATGAAGGCCAGCGTTTTATTGTGATTATGTTTGAGGTATATAACATTCTCTATAAATAGAAGTCAATCATATCCTCAAATTATCCACTACTAAAAAAACCGGAATCTCCGACCACCATCAGGCGACCGAAAATCGGTCTCCACAGCTGTGCGACCGATTTTCGGTCGACGGTCGCACATACAACGAAAAAAAGTGGCGACCGACAATCGGTCGCATAGCGGTCTTTGAAAAATTTGACTTTTTTAGTCAAAGCTAGGCGACCGAAAATCGGTCGCCTAACTGTGACTAAAAACGGGGCAGAGCCCCTTTCTCCCCCATTTCAACATACCCATTTTACTTCCAATCCCTAAAAACCGAACCCCCCCCCCCCCACCCCATAACCAACTATCCACCATTACATACTCCATGTAACTTTAAATTACTACTCTATAACCTCCAACATAACATCTAACACAATCTACACCTACTAATTCAAGGTAAATTTCATTTTTTAGTAATTTTTGTTATTTTTTTAAAAACTCATATAATGACTTTTTAATTTACTTTTTTTGTAGTTATTGGGTGGATAGCACATTGGTAACTCATAGTTACATGCGATTGGATCCCATACAAAGTTGAGGTAATTTTTTTTTTTTTGGTTTAATAATCTGAATTTAATTATATATATATTTTTAAATAATGGAGAGCCTATATATGTTTGTTTACATGTTAGTTGTTAGTTATAATTGGTTTATTCTATATAATGTGATGTCGAGTAAGTTGTTTTGGGTTGATGAACTTTAAATATAGGGTTGTGATGTTTGGGATTAATTATGGTAATTGGGATTAATTATGCCTAAATGGGATAAATTGTATGCGTTTTGTATTGCATTGCTAATAGTAATTAATATGGAATTCAAACGGACCACCGGATATCAAAAAAAGGCTAGGATTATTAAAAATCGTTCCTATTAGATTGTTCTCAATTTTTCATTTTTTGCGTAGATATGGACTTTAATGCACGTCGTTTGTGGATGGACAATCGACTTTTCCCCGGTCGGTGGGGGATAAGGCCTGAATTTGAAGAGGGTCTTAAGGAATTTGTTGCTTTAGCAAAAACAACCGAACCTTTTATAAGGCGTGGTACAATTAAGTGCCCCTGCATAAAGTGCAAATGCTGCACCCTCCAAGATATAACGACCGTACAACTGCATCTGTTAGATAGGGGGTTTATGCCAAATTACTATATTTGGCGTTATCATGGAGAGCCGTGGGATTTGCAGGGGCACATTCAAATACTTCAAAATATTCATGGCACTAGTAGTACTCCGGTTTTGGAACCAGACCGTAATGATTATAGAATGGATGATATGGTTCGTGATGCTTTTGGTATGTACCCGGATAATGATCCCATGCAGCCGGGTACATCACAGCCTAACACTGAGCACATTCCCAATGCCGAGGCAAGTGAATTCTATAAAATGTTGGAGGAAGCAAGTCGTCCATTCCATGAGGGCTCGGTACATTCCAAGTTGTCTGTTGCTGTCAGATTGCAGAGTATCAAATCAGATTATAGTATTTCTCAAGCTGCCATGGATTCCATCATAGGCCTTATGAATGAACTAAAGCCGACTAACATGGACTTACCAACTTCTTATTACTTCACTAAGAAATTGGTTTCCTCATTAGGCCTTACTTCTCATAAGATTCATTGTTGTGTTAATGGTTGCATGTTATATTACAAGGATGATGCAGAGCTCGTGCAATGTAGATTTTGTGAGGAGCCTCGATACAAGCCCGAGAAAAATAAAAAAAAAGAAGCCGAAACCTGTTAAGTGGATGCATTACTTGCCGCTTATACCCAGGTTAAAGAGGTTGTATGCTTCGATGAGTTCTGCTCCTCACATGAGGTGGCATCATGAGCAGAGTGGACATCGACTCAAGCATCGGACGCCGGAAGCAGCACCCCGGCTCCCTTGACGTTCGAGAAAGAAAAAGAAATATGGCTCGAAACTGTTGGAGGGGTAAAGAAGGGGTCTGCTTATGGTCTTGGATCGCTATATGCTTCGGATAAGCATAATGCTCGCTTTTTGGGCCTTCAGTTACTTCTTCTCCGTCGAGCTCTGTTGATCCTGCTGAAATGGCTCAAATGAGAGAGCAGATCGCACAGCTGTCGAGAGTAAATCAAGAAACGCAAGACTTTATCAAAAAGCTCCTTGCCGAAAAGGAGAAGAAGAAAGCGAGAAGAAAGCATAAGAGCAGGCATCGACGCAACTCCTCTTCCTCTTCCGAGTCCGGGTCTAGCTCTGCCTCGACCGAGTAGTCTTCTGTGATTGTGGATAACTGCCTGTGAAGCTTTATGTTAACAATTTCAAGACATAATTAACTAATGTTGTTGGATGTTTTTGAAATGTTAGGTTTTGTTGCGTTGTGTTTGAATTAGTGTTTTTATTGTTTTCGAATGCATTTTTCTGTTGAAAACAGGTTTTTGCTACTAGTTTTTGCTGGTTTTTGCTGTTGCTACTGCCTGAAAACAGGTTTTTTATTGCAGGTTTTTTCCAGTTAGGCGACCGACTTTCAGTCGCCAAGTCAGTGGCAAACATTGATCAAGTAGGCGACCGATAGTCGGTCGCATAGCTTATGCGACCGACCTTCGGTCGCCTACTTGGTCACAGTTAATTCCAACAAATTGACTAAGTAGGCGACCGAATGTCGGTCGCATATGCTATGCGACCGACTGTCGGTCGCCTACTTGGTCAATTTTTCTATCCTACTATGCGACTGAATGTCGGTCGCATAGTGGTCGAAATGTCGACCAATATATCGGTCGCCGATCGGTCGACTGGGCGACCATTATGCGACCGATTGGGCGGTCGGAGATCTCGGTTTTTTTAGTAGTGATCGAAATAATTCCAACGTTTTTATTTTCTTGAGTCTTTGGGGATAACGTTTGTTGAAGTTGGTTTCAGATTTGACCGTTGATTTGCCTTCTAGCTGCTGAATCATGGAACTAAACATATGTAATTTATTCAACCATCTCAAGACCATGTGTATGTTTTGTGTTCTAATTTGTCTTGCGTAGTAAATTATCTTACAAGAGATGATAGCACAGGAACAATACAGGGGCGGATTTATACCGATGTAGCACCGGTGTCATCTGACATCGTCGGATCGAAAAATTTTGCTAAGTATATATTAGATTAATAAAAAAAACAGAAAATTTTCTATAAAACAATAAAATAACACCACTAAAACGAGAGGTATTGTAGCTGAGTTGGCTTGAGCGCAAGCTATAATATTCAGCATCTAGGGATATATCATATCCCACTAGCAGCGTTGATGTCCAGATTTTTTTTTTTTTTAACACCACTCATGAAAAATTTACGTACATTACTGGAACAATACATGCATTATTTTGCGAAAAACTTACATTTGCTCCTGTAACAAACAAGTGTGTGGATACATATGTAACATTTTATTATTTACATCAAGTTAACCATTTCATAATGAGTTAACGTAGTTTGACACAAAATTAATGCATTCATATACTCAACAACGCAACAACCATATATCTAGTGAAATTCCACGATGACATCGGGAGAAGGTGAGGTGTACACAAATTTTATCTATTTTTTGTGAAAGGTAGAAAGCTAAGGTTGTTCGATAGACCCTCGATTAAACAAAACTGAGATAAAATTACGGAAGAAAGGAAAATACTTATAAATTATATGTACGAGGTGCAAGTAATAAATTAAGTATTTTTTTTTTCTCTACTGTCACTTGCCAAAAGAGGACCGTTTAAGCAGCATAAGAGTACTTTGTACATACCCTTTTAGGATACCACAGCAAGTTAGGAGTCGGATGTTGATAGATGCATAGTTCTGTTTCTTTTTATTTAACTAGTCAGTCTGTCACACTTTAAACAGTTGGTCGGTGGATATTAAGATTTGTGAATGTCACGCTGCGTCGACTTTAAAGCGGTTTGTGGGTTGAAAGTTGTGATTCGAGCACGATAGAAACTCAAAGAGCTATGTGATACATTTTACTTTAAGAACGAATTTATTCTTGAACAGTAAATGGAGAAAAATAGTATTCCTTCCCTTTCATCTCGTAAGATATAGTAGTTATATTTGTGTGAAAGTTTAAATAAGAAATGAAAACTTTTAAAATTTGAGATCTGAAATAAATTGTATATATTTATGTGATTATAAATTATGTTATTAAAATTTTAAACTTAAATTATCTCTAAATTTTAAATGTGTGCAACTTTTTTTGAAACGAATTAATAAAGAAGTTTTGTCCATCTTATTTCGAAAGTGGGGGAGTATATATTAAAGTGAAAGAACTAACATGCTAGAGGAACTTGCAACTCAAGTCTCAAGACTCATCATTTCACAACTTTGATGGTTTCTTGTTTTAGAGAACAACGTATAATAAAAAATGTGTTACATTATTCCCGTTCTTCTTTAACCCAGGCCACGAATTGTGTAAACAGTTACTACTATTCTAATGTAGTTAGTTTTTTTTTTTTTTTTTTTGCTCTCGTACTGTTGTTGTTTATTAACCATAGACAATATTTTAAATGGAACTTTAACAAGAAACCAAAATGGTCTGAAGACCGAGAATTTTCATTTGAGTTTTAAAAATCCCAGGAAGATAGATTTACTCACCATTAGTTTTAAAAAATCAAGAAACTTCGTACTTTTTCTTATTATTATTCGGGTTAATTTTACCGGGGGTCACTGAACTATTGTTTCATTACCACAAAGTCACTTTTGTTTCATTTATTACCCAAAAGTCACTCAACTTTGCTCCGGTCTACAACAAAGTCACTCAAGCCGGATTTTATTTAAAACTTGCTGGAAAAATGATGTGACATCATTAATTAAAAATAATTTTCTTTATTAATTTTTCATCTATTAATCTAATTCATTAACCCATTATTTTTATTCTACCCAACCTAAACACATTTCACTATATCATCGTCGGGCATAAATATTTCATACCGATGCCATTTCTCTTTGCTTCTATTTCGTATTGAATTAATTAGTTAATCAAATTGAGTAATATTAGGCAAATTGGTTATGCAAAAAAGGAAAAATGAGGAACGGGGAATGAATAAAATGAACGAGCTTAGATCGGTTTGGTTCGATTTTTTATTGTAAAATCAAACTAGTTATGTCAATTTTTTAAAATTTTAAAACCAAAATAACAGCTCGTTTGGACTGTTGTTATGTATATAGTTTCATAATGTATCTATTGTATTGTACTTTATGTTTTGTTGAGTTCAACGTTTTGATAGATTATATTGTTTGCAGTCGTTTCATGATATAACATACTAGTAAATAAATAATGAATTTACAATATTGCCAAGAAAATAATAAGATACGGGATAGAGTTACTATAAAAAATATAAGATAAATGGTAATATATGAGAATATTAAGGGGAAGAAGAGAGAAAAAAGACACGGTAACGACGCGATCACACCAAATCGGCCGTTACATAAAATAGGCTCTTCATCGTTATGTAACGACAGTCTAACGATACAATACAATAAAATTTTAAAGTAACAATTAATATGAATATTGTTTTATAGTAACATTAAAATAACAGTACGATACGGTACAACTGATAACAACCATCCAAACAAGCTAATACCAAACAAAGTCGAATTTTTGTTTTTGGTTTTTCTCAGTTTTTTTTTTTTTCTTTCGATTTTTCTAGGTCATTCGATCTTTACTTGGTACCCCAGCGATTATATGGTAGATAATATTAATCAAATTTCAAAATTTTCACTCATAAAATAGTTATTTGTATATCTTCATGTAAGATATGCATTCTAATTAATAGGTTTGTCATTGTTTTTGCTTACTGCATTAAAAAATAATTGACACACAGATATAAAGCCTTAAAAAAATGACGTACATGATGATAATACAATAATAATAACAACTCAGTAGGTCTCAGTTGGAAATTAACTGAAGATCACTTTTTTGAAATGTCATGTTAAACTAGATTGTCCTGTTAATCTTTAGTTAGTTGAAATATATTTCTAATGTGGCTCCCTGGCATAATGTGACAAAAAAAAGTAGTGAAATAGGTTTGGGCTGGGTAGAAAAAGAATAATGGGTTAAGAAATTACATTAATAGATGAAAAATTAATTAAAAAAATTATTTTTAATTAATGATACCATATCATTTTTCCGGCAAGTTTTAAATAAAATCCGGCTTGAGTGACTTTGTTGTAGACCGGAGCAAAGTTGAGTGACTTTTGGGTAACAAATGAAACAAAAGTGACTTTGTGGTAATGAAATAATAGTTCAGTGACCATCGGTGAAACTAACCCATTATTATTATTATTCCACCATAGTTCGGGAACGTCGCACATTTTGGTGGATTATAAATAAATAAAATAAAACTGAGCTGGGTTTTAAACTTTATTCTCTCTTTTTGTTTCTATGTATATCGTAGAAAGCAAGTTGCTTCATATTTCAAAACATTTAATAGATTAAAAAATTTGATGGGATAAATGAGATTCATTCATTCGTCATCAGTAATTTCGAATTCAAACCTTTGAGGTTGTCGAATGTTTTATTATAAATTATAATTCTCCTTTTTAATTAATCATAGGTGACGGATCAAATTAGTTAGCTCAATTGAAACCAAAAAAAGAAAAGGAAAAAGATATTTAGGGATCACGGGTTCCAAACTGCTACTTACTCCCAGACTCGAAAATTGGCCCTTCGTGGTTGTAAGGTGAGAGTATTTTAAATTTCTAGAAATGATTTTGTTATTTGTATAAATTCTCATAAAGAGCACTAGTTGTATTCTAGTTAATTACAGGGCAATTCACAAAACTATATAAACTAACATTCTTTCTTACACTAAAATGTCAATATTTTCCCATTTCCAAAACATAGCAACATTTTTTCTTAAAACATAGCAAATACATATAAAAGGATGCTAAAACCCCTAGATCTTCCTCCTACCAACCCCAGCCACCACCCCCAAGCACTGCTGCTGTATGTGCTTTGTATTTTCAGTATATGTTACATGTATATTTTTTGTATGCACAGTGTATGTAAAGTGTGTGAATCTACATACATAAGTCATACATAACATATACAAATGCATAAACACAAGAATATACGTATACTTATTGTATGTGAGGTGTATATCTAGTGTATGTCCGGTGACATACATTGGATTTACACATGAAAAATAGTTTCTTTCGCCTCCACCACCACCAACAATCACCGTGCACCGCCGGAGAAACCAACAAACAAGCATACATGTATATGTGTTGTATGACAAGTGTATATATATTGTATATCCGGTGTATATTCACTGTATATACCGCACATACAATGGAAATACGCATAACATACCTTCTATACAGTCCACAAATACCAAAATACACCAAAACCGCCGCGGTTCCGCCATGGTCCTACCGGAAAACTCAGAAAACAAAAAAAAAAGTCTAAAGCACAATAGAAAACACCGGGTCTGATCCGAACAACCACCAATACCACCGGAGTTCCGCCGTAGCTCACCAAAAATTTCAAAAAATGTCGCGGCAGTCACTCATCCGTTTCCTGCCTTGCCGCTGTTTCAATTGGGTATTACGGCCACCGTTTGTTTTCACCGGAAAAAGCCTCCACCACCGGAGGGCTTCTGGTCAATTTATTCTTTGGTTCCCTCCCAGTGATTACTGAAATTAAATGAAAAGGAGTTGGTGGAATTACTGAAATTCTGGTCAACATCCTTGCTTCTGCTTATGGGTGTTGCTTTAATGGAGATTTGGTCTCTTTCCCATTGCCTTCATTTTTGGGTTTGAGAGATTTTAAAATTGAGGTAGGATGGATATGATTTTGATTGTGCTACTACTTTGATTGACGCAAATAGCTAGGAAGAGAGGGGAGAGAAGAGAGAGAAAGGGAGGGGAAAGGTAGGGTTAGGGTTCTTTTAAAAAATGCTATATTTGGTAGCATTGGAAAAAGTATTGATACGTTTGATAAATGTGTAAAATATTGCTATGTTTTTAAAAAAATCCCTAATTTAATATACTAGTACATATGGCGAAACCCGCATTCTAAGCTGTCATTAGGAAACGATCAATAGTTTTTCTAGAGATATATCCTTTTATCTTTTTAGATGTGTTATTATTTGATTTAAAGAGCAATTATACTCTTTAGTCAACTTATGCAATTGTTCAATCATAACTATCAGAGTAGTTAAATTGAACATTAAATTTTTTTTAATCAATTGTATGATTGATCATTATTTATCAAAAATCCAAGTTGCCAAACGTCAATAATGTATATTCTAAGTTTATAACGATTGTATGCATGCTCAATATGTGTGCCAATGAGAAAACACTTTGTTTAAAATTTACGAAGGGCTGATTTTGTGTGTATGTAACGCTAGCAAAGTCCTTATAAACAATAGGTGACAACTCTTATTCTCATATTGCAAATAAGATAGCTTTAATTACAAGTAGCATTAGATATCATTTTTATGTGAAAGATTAATACTTAATTTATAAACAATTGATTGGGAGACTCGCAGAGTTGAATTAGTGACGAGACGTAATAAATTAACAGCAGGTCACAAAGTCGTGTTGATTTGTTACAATACCAAGTCACTCCGTTTGGATCGAAATGGGCGGCTTTATAATCTGGGCTAAGCAATGGGTTACAAATCAACCAGCTAGCTCAATTTAAAAGCTTTTCTCATTTGTTTGTTTGGTTTCTATTATTTCTATACCATACTTAATTACCATATTAACAAAAAACAAATACTTTCCTTTATTTATCATGATTTTAACAAACAAACCAAACTCAAAAATCCTAATTTTCTATGTTTTAATAAATTTTTTTGGGTTAGCTTGGGTTATACCCAAAATGACCGGCCTAATTAAAGAACACATGTTCAACCCAATTACTAGCTCAAATTTAGTTGCAATTGGTTGGACGTACATATCATACTCTTACGGGTTAAATTTGAAACCAAGTTTTATTGTTGTTTGCCTAGTATTTATTCTTGAGCTATTCTATTTTAAAATATAATGTGAAACTAACAAATTGTTATATTAGTAACTTAATATAACAGTGTATTGACCTAAATTAGTTTAGGACAACAAATCGAATTTGGAGCGGGTATACAAGCAATGCTATGTATCAAAGTTGAAATGAAACTACAAGATCGAACAAATTAATAAGCAAAAAATATGTAAATCCCAATATTAATAATGAGTACAAATTTTAGCAGAGTTTTGATATATGTTTCTAGACGTTTACATATTTTTAAAAAAATGTTATTCATAGATGAGTCAATACAAGTTATTCCCTCCATTTTTGCCCACTGATCCACTCGCATTCCACATCTTCTGGGAGTGGAGTTAGTGGGTTGAGGTCGTGGGCAGTTATCCCGTTAAAAGTGAGGTGACCCACCGAGGCTCAAGTTGTTGACCTCGGAGATGTAGGTTCACTGATAGTTCGACCGAGGTGGTTGTTTACCGAGGTATGATGTGGGTTGCGACCTCGGTTGACGACTTCGACATTCTTACTGTTTGATCTGTGCACTAACTTGAAAACATCTGTTCGGTATACTTTAAACCAAGTATTCGGAGTGTCACGTGCACGAGCCAATTTTCACCAAATACAGATAGTCCCTCCACTCCTCGGAAAAAGTGTCAGAGTTACCGAGGAGTGGAATGAATTTGAGCGGGAGAGTGACGCGGCGAAATGTACGCCAAGGATTTTAAAAAATATTCAGCCATTTCATCTTCCCGTTGCGGCTTACGTGGTGACCGTTGATTAGCTTCGAACGGTCACGCCTTTTCGTTTACTCTTCCCAACATTTAAGCAATGATGACTCTTCACCCTCAAATACCTCCACTTGATCACTTTCTTCCTCACCCAAACCTTTGAAGCAACAGTAAAAGTTTCTCTGAGATTAGGTCTTCCATGTGTTCTTTTTTCATACTTTCTTCAAAATCAAAATTTCCAGTTTAATCATAATGTCTGCAACGAATTCTGCTCAAGGTTCTAGTGGTTCTTCTGAGAGGAGGATTCCCCCGTTGACACAATGATCGTCGGCGGTGAGTTGGTGAATGCACCCCAACCTTTGAACATCGTCCCGTCAGCATAGGATGATGATGTCGAAGGTGATAACGTTGATGTTGAAGATGATGATGTTGACGCCACCACGAAAACCGGTGGTTAATTGCCCAGCAGCGATGGGGGGCATGATGGCGAGGCTGAACCATCGGGGTCAAGAAAAAGGAAGAAAATTCCCCTCGAACAAGAGCTTGAACCCCATCATATCATCCCTTCAACTTTCAATACAGACAAAGACTTCAAATTACATAGCCAAACAGCTGATCAACAAGAATTGAATAGGAACGTGTCGGTGCAAACTACACCTTCGTTGATTACTTAAACCCTCATGGATTTAGTTTGGACAGATTGTAAATTTGGGCCCGAGGTCAAAATCATTGTTCCCGACCCGAACAGTAGATGTTGCGATCATGTAGAAGGGTTATCCTTCGCATATACTTATCTGTTCACAATCGGGATCTCATTTCCTGTTCACAAGGTGATTGATGAATTTTGTCGGACATACAAACTTTTTCTAGCTCGGCTTGGCCCTGGGGTTTGGAAGGTCGTACAGTGTTTGGATTGGTTGAGCCGAAGAGCCAAAATGCCTTTTACTTTTCAACATCTTATTTCTCTTTTCTACCCATACATCTATAAGGCTGGAGTGTCGCCTTCAACAACCGAGGTAAGTATTCAATTCTCACAAAGAGTGAGGACCGAGGTTTGTGTGACCGCTACATCCTCTTAGAGACTAGCTGCTTATCTGCCGAGCCTAATTTTCCAGAAAAGTGGAATAGGAAGTGTAACTGTTTTGCTGCTTTCAATGCCTTCGGTTGTCGTCTTTACTTCTTTCCTCTTTTCTGACTTGTATTTTGATTTGCTTCTCATTTGCAGCCAATAAGGTCACCATTGTTCCTCCCGAGGACTTGTCTGATTGGGTCAAGGCCATAACCAAAGCTCGTAAGCGTCCAATTAGATCTTGGATGGATATGGCTGCTAGCAATGGTTGGGCGTGCAAGAGGCACGTTGAGTGTTATTATAACTTTGATCCCGGAGATATCGGCCGAGGTTTCTTTCTTGATGCTAATGTTTCTTCTTGTGTTAGGTTTTCCCAACATATAGTTAACACTGAGCCCAAGAAGAAGATGAAGAGCAAGAAAGGAAAAGAGAAGAAAAAATAAGAAAAAGAAGCTTCTGATACCGACGATTATGTGGCCTCGTTGGCAAATCTAGTTGGTGACTTGAAGGAACTTAAGTCCTCAAAAGCTTCCAAACCATCGAAGGGGTCCTCTGGTCAGGGGACCTCAAAAGGTGATGATGACATCTTCCTTGGCTATTTTACTTGCATTTCAACTTCTTCTCATTTCTTCATCCGTAAACTTCCCATTCCATCTCTTACAGATTCAAAAAGGAAGAGAGAAACTCTAAAGAAGTCTGCTCGTTCGGTCCGCCCTCGCACCGAGGTGGTGACCTCCCCCCCGGGCCTGAAGCTATTGTTGAGCGGCGTCGGGAGCTGGTTGATGAGCCCATCGATGAAGGCCTTGAGGTTCAGAGGGAAATCGAGGTAGTAAACCTTGAAGAATTAGAGCATGAACCTGATGTGGCTATTGTCAAAGCTAAAGGCAAAGCCAAGGTAGGAGAGGTTGTAGCTCCTACTGCCGAGGAGGAGACAGCTACCAGTACTGCTCGGGCACACTCCGAGCCTATTAAAGCTTCAACCTCGAATAGGTCTTGGAGAAAGTTTGAGGTTTCAGCTCTATCCAACCTCTTGGAGTGTTCTCGCAGAGATATTTTGAGCCACATGCCGTTGTTGGGGCCGAAGGAAGAGGCTGTTGTTCAAAAATTCACTCCGGCGACACTAGCCACTACTGCTGCTGCGAATGCACTTTGGGTAAGTTTTTATCATCTTCGATCTTCTTTCGTTTGAGCATTTATTCCTCTTCTAACTCTTCGGTGACCTTTGCTCAAGGCTTCCTTCTATCTTTTAGGGTCGTAAAACTCGAGACCACGAGGTATGAAGAAGTTTAACGCGTCGCAAGTACTTTGGACAAGCAGAAGGACAGCTTTAATGCTCAAATCGCCGAATTGGACAAGTGCCACTCCGATCTGCAAGAAGCTAGTGTAGCCTCTAAGGCCAAAATTTAAGCCTTAGGTGATGGCTTTTAGGTGGAGCGCTAAAGGCTGGATACCGAGATCTTGAGGCTTAATGGTGAGTTGGCTCGAATTAAGGATAAGTTCATCGAGGAAGCCAACAAACACCATGAAAATCTGAAAGAGCATGTGCTCACGATCCAAAGTCTGGAAGGTCAAAACACGAGGATTCCCATTCTTGAAGCCAAGACTGAGCAACTTTGGGTGAAGTTGATGATCTAAAAGCGTAGGCCAAGATCAGGGCTAAGAGGGCGGAGCTGGATAAATGATGGGCTGTCATTAGGTCTCGGTTGAGGCTACTTAAGTAGTGCCAAGCTGGAGAACTTAATTTGGAGGATGAAATTACTAAAGCCGAGGACAATGCAGCCAAAGCTCAAGTCGTGATAGATGAGCTCCCCTCGAGTGAAGGTTCGGGCGATGATGAGGCCGAGTATGAAGAGGATGAACGTGAGAAAGACATCGAAGATGCTGAGGATGGGACTTTCGAGGAGGGAGATGGTCCCGAAACATAACACTTCTCTTTTTATGCTTTTGTTTTTGGTTGTGGCGGTCGAGCCATTTTGTACAATCTTTGTAGCCTTCGGGCCTGACCCAATGACATTTTGAAGCCTCTGGGCTTTTTGTTAATGAATTTCAATTTTTATCTTTAAGTGTCAGTCTTTATTTTGTCTTGGAAATCTTTGACTGAACACTTAAGATAATTTTGCTTGCAAGGCTTTATGATTTATAATGAACCGATGCTAGATTGGAACGATGTCTCCTTCCCGAGCCATGACATGAAAGAATGACTTTGGTCAAATAGTATATCTTCGATAGATAAAATTACAGAAATAAAGAGAAATTGTATCAAGTTCATTTCATTGATGATAATAACAAGCCAAAGTTGGCTTTTACATGAAACCTAGTCGAAAAGAGACTTAGGCAAATTTCAAAATGACGCTACTATCGGGCAGAAAATACAAAGTACTAAGCTACTCTTTGGGCGACATTATCCAGTGCTTGAATAGCTAGTTCTCGATATGAAAGGCTTCAAGTCGAACTTGACTTCACCCCATCTCTCACATCTCCCAGTGTTCGGGGATGAATTTTGATGAAAACCCAAGCACTGTGTGTCTTTCCATCTGCTTCCTGAAAAGGTCAATCAAAGTAAAATGAGAGGTTAGTTAAAGTCATTCGACCCAAGCTTAGGAGTGCTTTCGTCTCGTAGCTGTAGGTGAAATTTTATTGATCAAGGATAACGTACCTTAGTGTTAGAAATAATACCGCTTCAAATTGGAGATATTCCAATTTAAAGGTTCGGGTCTACCCTTCAAGTCTTCCAATTCATAAGATCATTTTCCCATGATTGCGTTGACTTTGAAGGGTCCTTCCTAATTCGTAACGAATTTCCCAGTATTTTCTCCTTGGTTGATTGATTCGAAGCTTTATACACATAATCACCAACTTTGAAATCCCTGAGTTTAGCTTTCATATTGAGATACGCTTTTGCGCCTATAGCCGAACCAAAGCTAGTTCCCTTTTTTCTTCAAGTAAATCTAACTCTATGCGCATAGCTTGTTGGTTTGCATCTTTGGTAGCATGAGCATACCGAAGGCTGGCTCACCCACTTCTACGAGAATTAGTGAATCAATCCCATAAGTGAGGGAAAAAGGAGTTTTACCGGTGCTGTTTTTCTATGTGGTCCGTATTGCCCACAATACTCCGGGCAACTCATTGGACCATGGACCTTTTGCTTCATTGAGCCTTTTTTTTATATATTTTCAACGATCACTCTATTCGAAGACTCAGTTTGGCCACTTGCACTTGGGTGATAAGGGGTGGACACTATCCTCTTTATGCCCCCACTGATTTAGGAAGTGAGTGACCGCTGACCCTATAAATTGAGGCCCATTTTCACAAGTAATTTCTCTTGGGACACCGAACCTATAGATGATATTTTTGCGGATGAAATCTATCACCTCCTTCTGCCTAATTTTAGCAAAAGCCCCCGCTTCCACCCATTTGGTGAAGTAGTCGGTTAACACAAGTATGAACCGAACACTACCTTTTGCTTTCGGTAGGGGGCATTTTATGTCCATTCCTCATTTCATGAACTGTCAAGGCGACATGACTGAGTGTAGAGGCTCGGTTTATTGGTGGATCATTTGAGCGTATCGTTGACAAATATCACATTTTTTCATGAAGGCTTTGGCGTCTGCGCTAATAGTTGGCCAATAGTATCCTACCCGAAGTAATTCGCGCACTAAAGCTTTTTTCCCCCGAGTGATTGCCACACTCGCCTTCGTGAACCTCTCTCATCACATACTCAACTTCTCCCGGGCTCAAAGATTTGGCCATCGGGCCACAATACATCCTTCTGTATAATTTTTCAAAAATTAACGAGTATGAAACTGCCTGAGTCCTTAATTTCTTCGCTTCTCTTTTATTTGTTGGGAGAGTCCCCGACTCCAAATAATAGATGAACTTGGTCCGCCAATCCCAAGTATGATTCACCAAATTGACTTCTAGCTTCATATTTTTTATCTGCGACGAGAGCAACCGAACAACAGAGTCAGTCCCTGAGTGCTCTTCTTCAATAGCCGAAACTAGGTTAGCTAAGGCGTCAGCCTCAGCACTTTCCTCACGAGGTATCTGCTGGATTTTCTACTCTTGGAATTTAGCCAGGATTTGCTGTGCCCGGGCAAAAAATTATTGCATTCTGGGCTCGCGAGCCGAATATTCCCCGAGCACTTGATTCACAACCAATTTTGAATCGCAGTTTAACTCAACCTCTTCCACCCCCATCTCCTTTTCCAATTCTAACCCTACTAAGGCAGCTTCGTATTCGGCTTCATTATTGGTTACCATTTCAAACCCGATTGAATGTCTGATCATTCCCCCGTTGGGGTCACCAGGAGTATTCTAAGCCCCGAACTCTTTGAGTTGGTCTCCCCATCAGTGTAAAGTGTCCAGAATTCTAAGGTTGTCCCTTTGGACATTAGAGTCTCCTTTTCAGCTTCAGGAAGAATTCCCACACTAAAGTCAGCCACGAAATCTGCTAAGACTTGGGATATTAAAGCTGTTCGTGGCTGATAGGTAATGTTTATACTCGCTTAGTTCTACTGCCCAATTGGATGACCTCCCCAATAATTCTGGTTTGTGTTGTATGCTTCTCAAAGGAAAGGTGGTAACTACGACTATTGGATGACATTGAAAATAAGGTCGTAGTTTCCGAGCAGTAACAACTAAGGCAAGTGCTAACTTTACAAGGAGTGGATACTTGGTTTCGGCATCGAGGAGCGTTTTACTCACATAGCAAATGGGCTGTTGCCTGCCATCTTCTTCTCGAACCAGCACAACACTCACTGACACCTCGGAAACAGCCAGGTAAACTAACAAAGTTTCCCCATCTTTTGGCTTGGCGAGCAACGGTGCGTTAGCCAAATACTGTTTCAACTCTCTCAGCGCTTCTTTGCACTCTAGTGTCCATTCGAAGGTGTTATTCTTCCTCAAGACTAAAAGGAATTTGTGGCATCTCTCCGAGGATCTTGAGATGAATCTACTCAAGGCAACGATTCGACCAGTTAAGCGCCAAACTTCTTTTACCCCGAACAGCTCATCGGGGATTTCTTTAATAGCTTTGATTTTTTCTGGATTAACCTGGATGCCCCGTTCAGAGACTATGAATCCTAGAAATTTTCCTGAGCCTACACCGAAGAGGCACACTTTCGGGATTCAACTTCATATTATACTACCTTAGAACAACGAAGGCTTCCCTCAGATGATTTAGATGATCTCCTACTTGAACAGATTTGGCGAGCATGTCGTCTATGTATACTTCCATCGATTTCCCGATGTAATCCTTAAATATACGACATACCAGCCTTTGGTGGGTTGCTCATACATTCTTGAGCCCGAAGGGCATCACTTTGTAGCAATATGTACCTCGGTCTGTTATGAACGAGATTTTTTCTTCATCCTCTGGATAAATAAGGATCTGATTATATCCTGAATAGGCGTCCAAGAACGTTAATAATTTATGTCCAGTCGTGAAGTCTATTAACCTATCTATTTGAGGTAGTGGATAGGAATCTTTGGGGCAAGCTTTGTTCAGGTCTGCATAATCTACGCACATTCTCCACTTGCCATTCTTTTTTGTCACAACTACAACATTAGCTAGCCATTCGGGATCTTTGACTTCTCTGACGAAGCCATTATCGAGCAACTTCTCTGTCTCATCTTCGATCATCTTTCTCCTTACGCCAGTATGCGGCCTCTTCTTTTGCTTCACTGGGGTATAACGTGAGTCCATGTTTAATTTATGGGTCGTGATCTCCGGATCGCTGCCAAACATGTCAGCGTGGGACTATGTGAAGCAATTACTGTTGGACTTTAACAACTCGATTATAGCTTTTTTTGACTCTGGGTCCAACTCCGAGCCGACAAACACTTTTCTGTCTGGAAAATCATTTGAGAGCATGAAGGATTCCAATTCTTCGATAGTTGAATCCTCGGATTTTTGCTTCCGAGGTTCTTGAATGCACACCGGGATATTTTCTACTATTTATTCTTGGGGGTCCATTTGGGGAACCGAACCCCTCTCTTCACTAGACTCCGGCTGCTCTGATTGCTATTTCTTCGATCTACTCAGGATGACTCCACTCTTCAATGCAACCGAATAGCATTCCCTAGCTGCTCGTTGCTCTCCCTTAATCGAACGAATTCCCCAACGAGTTGGGAACTTGATGACTTGATGAAGAGTAAATGGTACAGGTTCCATTGAATGAATCCATGGTCTCCCAAGGATCGCATTATAAGCCATGTCCTCAGGCATTACTTGGAACATTGTTTTTTTAACAACTCTTTCTGGATATGTATTGAGCGTGATCGCGCCCAACGTCTTCTCCGTGAAGTTGTTGAAACTAGTTAAGATGGTTACCTCTGGGACAATTTGGTCCTTCAACCACATCTTCTTAACAGCCCCATAGCTTATAATATTAACCGAGCTACCGGGGTCAATCAAGACTTGTTTCATATCTGAGTCGTTGATCCTTATCATGATGACCAAGGCATCATGGTGGGGGAACATCATCCCATCACAATCGTCATCGTACAAAACAATCTCATTGCCCAAGCCTTATGTTCAGGTCCTCTTTTCCATTGTTATCGACAATTTGGCAAACTTTTTGGCGGCAACGAAATTCACGTCATTCACTTCAACCCCCCGGTTATCACGTTCACAGCCCTTTCAGGGGTGGTGCCCTCGGTGGCTGTCCGTCCCCTCTATTCTTTGCATAATTTTATTTTCCTTTGTCGGCGAGAAATTCACCCAACAGGCCTTTCTTTAATAGGTGTGCCACCTCGAGGCGAAGTGCTTTGCAGTCCTCGGTACGATGGCCATAGTCAGCGTGGAATTCACACTGCAGACTTTGATCGCTCTTCTCAAGGGCTATTCTCATATCCTTCGGCAAAATCTCACCCCTTGTCTGTCCTCCCCATCAAAGTGTTTACCAACTCCGTGGTTGATATGTTGAAGTTGTTATCTGGGATCCAAGGTAAGTCTTTATCCTTGGATACTAAGGCGGGCCTCGTGGTGCCTTTTTGGTTAGCATTGTGGTTTACTCGGCCTCCGAGGTGCTGGCTCATTGGTGGCCCACCGAGCCTCTGACTCACATGTTGCCTTTGTGAGTTGTATGGCTCATATCGACCCTTTGAGCTCCCATATTGCGCTTCGGCGCATCGTGATGACTCCGGACGATTTCTATAACTTGAGCTTTGGCCTGCAGCTCTCCATTATGCTTCTTCCAGCCTTATTTTAGTGGCAGCTCTATCGTGCAATTCATTCCATGTCTGAGCTTGATATTGTTGAAGCTCTTTCCTCAGCTCAACGACTGCTTCAGAGTTTCAAACATTAATATTTTTCTCAAAGGCCATAATGTCTAAGTTATCTCCCATGGGTGGCAATCAGGGGCGGACCCACCCATGGGCTACCGGTGTCATCCGACACCACTGAATCAAAAATTTTCGTTGAATATACATATTATATCACTGAGGAAAAATAGAAAAGTTTTTATAAATAAAACAATGACACCACTGGTAACAAACGCGATGTAGCAGAGCTGGTAGAATGGCGTGTTTCTTTACCCTTTTGTCCAGGGTTCGAATCCCACAAGCAGCGCTCTGCCAGTTCGAATTTTTCTTTTTAAAACTAATTACCTCTGGCAAGGGTTAATCTTATACAAAATAAAAGTTGGACCACTAAAATCTATATTTGGCCACAATCACAACTAATTTAAAACTTCAATCCATTTAGAAATAGGATTATTAATTTGTTTGCTTCTATCTGCGTACGCCACTAATTACCTTTGGCAAGGGTTAATCTTATATAAAATAAAAGTTGGACCACTTAAATCTATTTGGCCACAATCACAACTAATTTAAAACTTCAATCCATTTAGAAATAGGATTATTAATTTGTTTGCTTCTTTATATTCTGACACCACTAATGAAAAATTCTGCGTACGCCACTGGTGGCAATTCCATCCTTTCGGCTTGGAACCGTTCAAGGAAGTCCTTGATGGGTTCCCATATTGTTGTTTCACTTCAAAGATATCATCCTTTCTTTGGAGAATCTTTTGCACTCCGGTATGAACCTTGATGAACACATCGGCCAACTCCTTGAAGTTTGAGATAGACTCCGAGGGCAAGTTCATGTACTAGCGCAGTGCCTCCTCTTCTAAAGTGTCCCAAACTTTTTCAAAAACATTGATTCTTTCTCTATTTCGGACAAATCGTTTCCTTTCACCATGGCCATAAACTCAGTCATGTGTTCGACTGGGTCGGTAGTACCATCATACTTCTTTAGAATCTGTATTTTGAAATGCTTCGGAATTGGTGCTTGGGTAGCCTCGGGCTTGTAGGGAAATTGCCTACATTTGTCGATATCCAACCCCCTTTGGGTCTTCCTCACCCCAGGGACGTTTTCAAGCCGCTTTTTGACTCGAGCCTCAACTCAGGCTTCGATCTCTCATCTCTATATTTCGAGATCTACCGAGGAGTTGGTTTCCGCCATGTTGGGAACCGTCCCAAAGGGTGGATTAGTGTTCGGTGTAGTCCCCAAACCTCCAGACATGGCTCCGTTTTGAGGTCCCCCTGTTGTCGCGCCCATAGGAACGAAGTTCGGGATGCCTCTATTCGGAGCTACGGGTGGAGTGTCAGTAGGGGTAGCGTGATTTCTCATCGAGACTGCCTCTAAAGAGCTACAAAATTCAGCGTTAAAAGTCTCTTGTTGATCGAAGGATGCTTGAAGGTTGTTCAAAGAGCGTATGACAAACACTTGGAAGGGATCGTTTGATCTTGACGAGGAAGGGTTCGTCGGAGGCGGTGGTAGTATAGGCATATTTTCTGTTGGAAGTGGTGGCATGAACGTACTGGTTTGTCCATCGGAATGTAACTGGTGTCTATTGGCATCATCGCTATTGTTAGACATTTTGGTATGCAAAAGAACGTGAGCTGAATTATTGCTCAACCTTGAAACAAAGCATAATTGCTTGAATCCCCACAGACGGCGCCAATTTGTATAGGCTTAAATCAGTTTAGGACAATAAATCGAATTTAGAGCGGGTTTACAAACAATGCTAAGTATCAAAGTTGAAATAAAACCAAAAGATCGAACAAATTAATGAGCGAAAAAAGACGTAAATTCCAATATTGATAATGAGTACAAGTTTTGGCAGAGTTTTGGTATATATTTCTGGATATTTACATCATAAATAAAATGTTATTTATAGATGAGTAAATACAAGTTATTCCCTCCATGTTTGTCCACATATCCACTCGCGTTCCACATCTTCTGGGAGTGGAGTTAGTGGGTTAATGTCGTGGGCAGTTATCCCGCTGAAAGTGAGGTGACCCACCGAGGCTCAAGTTGTTGACCTCGGAGTTGTAGGTTCACTGATAGTTCGACCGAGGTGCTTGTTTACCGAGGTATGTTGTGGGTTGCGACCTTGGTTGACGACTTCGGCATTCTTATTGTTCGATCCGTGCTCTAGCTTGAAAACATCTGTTCGGTATACTTTAAATCGAGTATTCGGAATGTCACGTGCACGAGCCAATTTTTACCCAATACAAACAGTATACACAGTATTGGATGCAAAGATTTTTCTCTTTTTATAGGAACCTCTATCATGCATGCATATAATTGAGAAGTAATTTTCTCATTCCAAATAAAAAGATGTGTTCTGCCGTTATACTTATCAACAATTATGCTACGATAATTTGACAGAATAAAAAGTATCGGTATATAGTTGTATCAAATTAATCCCATAATTACCATACCATTATATCTTATTGAACTCAACATATAGTATATAGGATGCCTACTGCACTAAAAAGTTTAAAGAATGCTATTAATTAATATAATGTCCTCTTATAAATATAGTAAAAATGCATAAAATAGTCAACATGCGCATAACGCATGCAACAACCTAAATTGTTGGTGCATGGAACGTGCAATTTCGTAGAGTAATTATGAAGAGAGAGAAGATCCAATAATTTATTTACTAGCTACTATAACCAAACTTAAAATTTAAATTTACTACTGGACAAAGTTAGAAGAATTTGGTAGCAGAAAAAGACAGTTGCTCACATGAAACAAAACGTACAAGAAATTGATATTAGATTGGAAGACGTTGACATCTCAAACTTTCCATCAATCCAAGCATGAACTGAACAAAAAACCACTATAAATATACAAATATATTCACAAGAAACCACTTCATCCACACTTTTCTTTTTCCTCTTATTACTACTAATCCTTTTATTCATTATTTTCAACCAAAACGCCTCTTATCTTCCTTTTTCCGGAATGTCACACGTAAAACAGTTGACTTTCAAATCTTTGGACCATTTCTTTTTAGTCTTATAACAATGGCTAACCAAACCAAAACCACTCCGACAATTCTCTTTAAACCTTCTCTTTTCACAAGATAATGAATAACACAACCATCTCCGATCCAAATTCCGACACCGGTGGATTCCTAGGATCGGGAAATATCGGAGGATTTGGCTATGGAATCGGAGTTTCAGTAGGTATTCTTCTTTTAATTACAACAATAACTCTCACTTCATATTTCTGTACTCGAAATCAATCAACAACAGAGTTGCCATCAAGAAGACAACGAACAATTAATCGAAACGAGCTACATGAAGAACATTGTGTGGTGGAAATAGGGCTTGATGAGAAAACTCTTTTGAGTTATCCTAAGTTGTTATATTCAGAAGCTAAAGTCAATCATAAAGACTCAACAGCTAGTTGTTGTTCAATATGTTTAGCAGATTACAAGAAAAAAGACATGCTTCGGTTATTGCCAGATTGTGGTCATTTGTTTCACTTGAAATGTGTGGATCCTTGGCTTATGTTAAATCCAAGTTGTCCTGTTTGTAGAACTTCTCCATTGCCAACACCACAATCTACTCCTTTGGCTGAGGTTGTTCCTTTAGCAACTAGACCTTTGAGATGAAAATGGCTTCTTTTTCTTCTTGTCATTTGTAAACTGTAGATCAAATAGTTTTTATTTTTTTCCCTATGACCCCTTTTTCTCAAATGTTTAATTAAGTTGTAATATATTAGTCATCATTGAAAGGCAAAATTCTACCGTATCCAAGTTTTTGTGTCTTGTATTTTCATTTTTATTTTTTTGGTTATGCTTATTACAGAGAGTTACTGTTAATTACAAGTTGTTGTGCATTTTAATCTAATGATGTAAAATACTATATTCTGTCAACACCAATAAACTAAACACTTCATTTGATTTTTTTTTTCTAATTCTGTTTCTTGCATGAAACTCACGCATAAGTGGAGATGGAAAGCATAAATCGATTTCAAAACAATTAGCTGGTGCTGTCTCTTTTTCGAGGTAGATGTCAAAAGTTTCCTTTTGGTTGAAAAAGGGGTGCCCCTCATAGTCTCCTCATGATGGTTTTAATTTTTTTTCTTTGTTTTGCTTTTAAGTCTACGTAAAGAGTAAATGTTAAAGTGGATTGGTCACAGAGGCTATAGCCTATAGCTATCCAAAGCTTAATTTTGTTGTCAAGCGACTTATATATCCAATTATATGAAGGAGTATGTCTCAACAAATATCCATAAGCCTTACGGCTTCACAAATACAGTTGCACCTAACTACCTAACCTCGAAATTTAATGGTCACGACCAATATCCGATTGTGTACTTTCTTCAGGCCTTTTGAATTTGTGCTTTTTAAAGATGTTCTTCATTTTTCTTTTCGAGTTAGGTGTATGAGCACGGTAGTCGAGATTATTCTGGTAGAAACTTTCCATAATTGTTTATGGAGCAAAGCCAATTTAATTTCAAGATTATAAACGATTCCGTCGACAGTTTAGATTCATTTGATTCACTTATTAATTCAGATGACACTGAGTAAGCCTAGTAAAAAACAATCCCTATCCAATTGTTCATGGATTGTTAGCAAAACCAAATTTGTGTAGAAAAATAAAGAGTTGGAGGAACAAGTAACTATGAGTTAACAAACGGATACGTACAATTGATTAAGACGTGTAGGTTGAAAGATGGCCCATGTCAAATGAATCCCTCAACGGCTCAACCTACCCTCAGAAAGCGAAAAGAAATGAATAACGAAGAGATAGACAACTTGTGAGCTCTTTAAAGCACACTTTCGTTTGATCGTATTTTACTCCTTTATATGGCTATACCTGCATTAACTGTTTAATGTTTCGTGGGATAGCCTACTTGTTCAGCACTATTTAAGACATAACTACTTTATAAACAGCTTTTCAAATGTAACCACTTAAGTTTAGATTACAGGGTCTAAAGTTATCAATTTCCGACAAAAATTTGAAGTTGGCCTTTGGTCTGAAGTTAGGCTTAGACTAAATCCAACTTTAACAATCCGATGGGCTGAAGACTGAAGTTGATGAAGTGGTTGAAACATAAATATTTTTAACATGTGGTTGTCCATAAATAGCGAAAATGAAAACGATTATTTGTGCACTTACCCCGCATTAATTTGTGAGCAAGTAGTCGGGTAGTCAATGGGATTTAGGCACCAAAAGCTCTTCCTTGGCCAGCTCTAAACCAAGTGATGTCCGTTTGTTGTCGTCTTTGTGGGCTTGTTTAGGGGGTTGGACATAAGCACTTATACTCTGCATTAAGTTGTGTCATCGTCTAGCCTTTAACATATAGAGGCTCCAATGATGCAGTTATTATGACCTTATAGGCAAATAGAGCTACATGCAATAGTAAACTTGAGGTATTTGAGGGGGAGAGTTCATTTTCTGGTTAAATTTAATCCTCTCGAAAAACATTATCATGCACTTATTGCATGTACTGAACTGAGGATTAATTTTGCAAATTAATGTGTCGATTTTCTAATATTGAATAACACAATCTTGAAGAGGATTTGATTTAAACTATTTACTTTGTTGTTATAAAAAACTTAAATACTATCAAGTTATTTTTAACAGTTGCAATAGATAATTTGTTTTATTTTCAAGATTACAAATACTTATATTTTATCATTGAGGGTGGATAAAACTTAGGATTAAGCTTTGTACACTGAATATATATAATTTTTTACACTGTGTATATCAAATTTAATTGTTATAATAAGTAGCTTATCTTATTTTTTGATATTTCAATTCCCACTTTTATAAAGAGTTACCTAGAAATGTATAGGATAACCTGACACTATGAAAAATGATGTATGGTGACTAGGGGTGTCTAGTCGCCCGGTCCAGTCCGGGAACATTTTTTCACTAGTTTCGGTCGTATCTTGTCCGTTGTAGGTGTAGAAACCGGCCGGAACCAGCCAAATTCGGTCCGGTTCATCCAATGGAAATATAGGGGGCGGGGGCGGGACCGACACCGATACTGGCTAGATCAATTTTTTCAGTCCGGACCGATGCAATCTGGCCGGTTTCGTACTATTTTAATATTGAAAAAAAAAACATCGACAACTCCTTAAAGTTGTCCGCACTTTTTACTGAAAAACATTTTATCTTAAGTACGTTCCATTTGAACCCTCCAACATCATCTCAAATATTTTATTTGAGCACCTCAAAACAGGCAAGTCAAAAAGGTACTTATAATGCATGAAGTACACCCATGGTGAGGTGGCAAAAATAACAAATAAAAATAAGCCATGTGGCATTTCAATCCAACTAATGAAAAAGCTTCTAATCCAAAAAAAGAAACAAATAAAAAAAATTGTTTCCCATAAGCTTCATCTTCTTCCAAATATTCTCGTTGCCGATCACACCCCACTAACGCAATCGAATCGAATTCCAAATAAGCGGGTCAGTTTCTTTCATATTAATACAAGCATTATCTATAAATACTACTATAAGAAATTGTACTTGAAAACAAAGAAGCTCAAAAGGCAAGAGCTTTTGATTAATTTTTTTCAAAAGAACTTTTGCTTTTTTGTTTTTGTCTAGCAAGATATTGAATTAGTAAGATATTATTCAAATTTAGGAGTATCAATTAACAAAATTTTACAAGGAAAAAATTTATGAAAAGAGTGGGAGAAGAATGTTGAGCTTGGGGAATTTTTTTTCATTTTTTAGCAAAAAGAGGGCATGGATTCTTTATCCGTGAGAAGAATAAAAGAAAATTCCACCAGAGATGTAAGATTTTGAGATTTTGGTATTGAAATTCTTACAATTGGAGCCTTTAGACCTCCAATCTCTATTCTCGGTGTCAAATTTTTTATTAGGAGAAAAGAAAAAAAGAAAAGATTGAGGTGGCAATGGCAGCAGGAGAGAAGCAGAAGGCGGATGATGGTGGCGTGATTGTACACGACTTTAATGAGAGATTAAAGGAAAAGAGGAAAAAATTAAAAAAAGAAATTAGTATTCTCACATTTCACACGCTCTAACTTCAGCGATTCTCACGCTAGTGCCTTGTCAGCTTTGAGTGTTTAATTGATATAGTAAAAATCATGTTGAAGTGTTCAACTGAAACAACCTTAAGTAGAAGTGTTAAAGTGAAAAGTACAGACAAGTTTAAAGGGTCGTCTATGTGTTTTTCCTTTAATATATATATTTTTAAGACAAATACAAAGAAAATTAAAATAGAAGAGTTATAAAAAATTATTTTAAGATAATGCAAAGTAAACAAACATTGAATTTAAATAGGAAAATTTACCCAGTATACCCATCCAATCCAAACAAATTACGCGTCCTACCTATTCTAAAACTCTATACCAATTTTTACATAAATAATTACACAGTGTACCTACTCCTCTAAAGTCATGTTTTTCTACACTATCTCTCTAGCTTCTCACTTCCCTAAACCCAACTCCTCCAAATCTCTTCTTCCTCTATCTTAAATTCTTAAATTTTAGTATCATAAAATACACAAAGTTTTATTTCTGCAATATTCATCCACCTTTTTGGTGATTACCAAAGAGTTATGGACAAATGAGTTCAAAACTACAGTCTCAAGTTATTTTATGATAGAATTTTTATTTTTTTTCGAAATTGCTACTGTAGTTTCTACAATCTTCTCTAGCATTTTGCATGTTGCTAATTTAGTGCAATTTTCTTATATTTTTCAATAAAGCGTATTTTGTACAAAAGACGAGAGGTAATTTGAGATGTTTTGGAGTATATTTTTGAATACCCACCATTGTTAAGTTTGGAGCCCTTTGAATATGAAATTTTAATTCTTCATTTATTGTTTGATTTGAAGTGGGTGTTGCACAATATTATCTCTAATACCCTTATAAATTTTATACTATAATTTGATTGCATTTGGAGCTAATTCGGGGTACTTGAGATCAAAGTTTTTAGTTGAAAATCAAAGAAGTATTGTCTAAATTATATATTGCAATAATATACTGCTGCAGTATACAGTTTATTGCAATAGTATACTGATATATTAGTATACTATATCACAGTATTTTAGTTGCTATTAAATAAATATTTTTAATATAATATACCTTTTTAGTATACTATATGCTATTTTGGTATACAGTTGTTCTGTGTCTACATTAAAGTGTATGGCCTACTATATTTTTTTTAGTGGGGTGTTACAAAATATTATCTCTAATACCTTTATAAAGTTCATACTACATTTTGATTGTATTTGGAGCTAATTCGTGGTACTTGAGATTAAATATTTTAGTTGAAAATAAAAAAATACTATCTAAACTGTATATTGCAACAGTATACTATTATAGTATACAATTTGTTGCTATAGTATACTGATATAATATACAATATCATAGTGTGTGTGAGTTGCTATCAAATAAATACATTTTTAAACGATATACCTTTTTGGTATATTGTATATTATTTTTGTATACTTTGTGTCTAGATTGAGGCGTGTGGCCTGCTATCAAACAGATGCATTTTTTGATTTTTTGTTGTTATAAGCATAGTATGCCTTTTTTGTATCGTATATTTTTTGATATGCCTTATGTGCTTATATCGAAGTGTGTGAACTGTTAAAAAGTATATGTCTTAAAATATTATATACCTTTTTGATAACTGTATACTATTTGGTATAAATTCTTGTGTTTGGGTTGAAGCATGTGGTTTTCTATCAAACGAATGTATGTTTTGATTTTTTTTGGTAAATATAATACACTTTCTTAGTATACTCTATACTTCTTTTTGCTATACCTTATGTGTTTGTATTGAAGTGTACGAATTGCTATCAAATAAGCAGATTTTTTTTTTTTTAACATTATATACCTTTTTTATGTATCTTTTTGAGTATGGATTTAAGTGTCTCCTATGCTATGCTATCAAATAAAAGTATATTTTAATATTTGTTGTTTTAAACATGTATACCTTTTCGATATACTGTATATTCTATGTTTTTCAACGGTATACAATACCAAATATCTTTTGTCACTTGCATAAAAAAATAATGAAAACATAATAAATAAAACCTTAAATTATACATTATATCAATTATTTTAGTTAGTAGACACAAATATGTTAATAAAAAAGAAAGCCTTGTACCTTTGGAAAAGTAGTATACAATTGGAGTAATATCATATATTATAAAGGTATTGAATAGCGAAATGGTTTTTTTTTTAGTTGTATACCATTGGGGTATGTCATATACTAGGAAGGCATACATTAGAAGCAATATTTCGTTTAGTTTATAGATCAATATATTGTGACATTTTAAAGTTATATACCATTGGGATATACCGTCTATTGGAAAGGTATACAACAGAACCATGGTTTTCTTTTACTTTATACACAAATATATTGTAAAAAATGATATTTGTACACCATATGTATACGCTATACTAGAAAGATATACAATAGAAGCATGGTTTTCTGTTAATACAAAAGTATATTGTGTCAAATCAAACTTGTATACCATTGTGGTAAACCATATACCATAAAAGTATATAATATACTACATAAGGTATAGAACAAAAAAATGTACAGAAACAACACTACTACCAGAGGGCTCTACCATAAGGTATATTATATACAATAAAGCAATACATGAGTAAAAATAAGTTATAGAACAAGTTGCATATCGTTAGGGGTATATTTTCTTCTGTATACCTTTTTGGTATTAAGTATACCCTGATGGTATATTGCTTAAATTTTAAGTTATTCATACAAATGAGTTAACCAGTAAACGTATAGGGTATGCTGTACAATAACAAGGTATACAATGAAATACATATATTGAACAAATTTTACTAAACGGTAAAGAACAATTGATATTGAATTAAGTAAATCACTTTACGAACATACAATTTTGTCGTTTATTTAAAATAGCAACTGGACGTACATAGTAATTTTAAAAAAAAAATTGAGAGCGAATTCATAAGCATCAAACTCGGTTTCTAACAAATTGCTAAAATTCCCAACCACTGGGAGTATCAGGTCTCTAGGCCCTTTCCCTCGTACTAGAAGAGATACCATTAGACAGTACAAACTTCTCCGCTATTAGGATATGGCCTTCACAACCTCTATCCAACTTGGTCCTAGAGTAATCAAGGACACCATTAGACTTTCCAAGACGCCTGTTAGGGTATTTATCAAATCTAGCCATAAAACTACCCCCTCTTCTACTTGAAGAGAGTGATAATTCTCGTGCCATGTCTTCGGCAACTCTTTCAAGGCCACGTACTTTATTCTCAAGAGTCATCGTGCTTCCATGAGATCAACCCATGAAATCCTGCAGTAAGAGTGAATCGTTGGTAACAACATAGCCACTAAAATAATTATCATGAAATTAAACCAATTTGGCAAACCTGCAACATATTCATCAAATGAGCTTGTTGCCTCTCCAGAAGTAACAATTGCCTTTGAGTGGCAACCCAGTTTTCTTTATTAGACATAAACCCCTCAGGTTGACCACCATTGTCACTAAAACCACCATAGCTGCTGGATGACTCCCCCTGGTTCAGATCTCTACTCTCAACAACATCTTGTTCTCTGCCACTTGTTCTTGAAGTCTTGGTATGTAAGTTACTGTCGCCTGTATCCAGTTATTTCTGCATTGCTCCGCTTAGACACTTTTTCATTCTGTGTAGATGATAGCATTAAACCGTCGGGGAACAACTACTTCTACAAGCAAATTACATGAATCCCTTGCTTCAAGTTTTTGGAAAAACTCTGGATTCAATTCTTTTGACAGATAATGCTAGAGCATTCTTCTTCAATAGACCAACTACTTTTTCATAAATATTGTTGCCGTTAGTTTTCGAAGTAAAATCAGTTGACAAAGTTCCATTCGAGGAATCCTTAACTAAAATCTTGTTCCTTCCACTACCATCTTTGAGATCTTTTTTTTCTGAAGATCTAGCGGATTCAGAAGATTCACCACTTTACAGGATACTCCAATAGAAGCAAGATGGGAAAATATTAGCAAACTTTGAAGTAGCACTACTTGAGGGGGTAAACTATCTATATTTCTATGCTTACCATGCCATGATGCTTCCTCTTTACATATGCAGTCGACACTTTGAGGGGAATTAAGTCACATGAAAATTATGTCGGGTGTCATGCTTTCTCTATTATAGAAACTATTCATTTACAGTAAGAATTGCATATATCAGATCTTCAGTACTACAGTACTATTTTAGTTCCTAATGACAATTCGGTGCTCTTAGTTCTTTAGTAGTGTATATGCAAGAAAAGATCTATAGAGGCTATGCAGATTATTACCAAAATGGAGAAAAATAGAAAGACATGACTACAGAAAGATGTTGCAATAATTATATACAATTTTACACCATAAACAAATAGAATTACATATCCCAATTAACATAACATATATAGTGTGCCGCAAGGACATAATACTACTGCAAAGTGTCAGCTCCTTAGAGAGCTTAACATACTAAGAAACAGACACCTATAATTGCTGTATAATATAATTCCTTATTAAATGAGAAGACGTAGTTCGAGTCCGTCTTGATAACACATAAATAAAGAGTTTTTTTTTTTTTTATGTATGATCCTCTTTGTGTTAATAAATTGATAGGCAAACTTTACGTTAAACATATTTGGGGACTTATTACAAACTGATGCTGCTCAAGACTGATTGCTATCAAGTAATCAGTGCATATTAAACATGCTACACCAAAGAAAGAAAAGCATCCTTTTCTAAACCTTTTCATTTCAAAAGAAACTGAAAACGCCATGCTATACATATTAACAACACAGTCAAAGATGCAATCAGTTATTCATAGCACTAATTAAACACAAAACATAGTGACAAAATAGGTCAGAGCTACACGAAGATACATAAAAAGCCCTTTTTTTTTTTTTCTACAAAAAAGTGTAGAAACTTCAATACTAATTAAAAGGATAAATCAAAGAGAATTAATTTGAACAAGCTAAAGAGGAGGGGGGAAAAAAGTTAAAGGGAGCAAGCACCAAAAGTAGTTACCAATGGTGATGGAAACCTGAACTACACAAGAAGTTTGTATGGTGAAAAAGTATACTGATCTCTGCAAGTCTGTATTTGTGTAAAAATTAGGGTTTTGACGTAAATTTAGGGGAGATTAGAGTGAATTTGGGGGAGATCAGCGTGAATTTTGTGGGAGTTTAGGTTTGAAGCTGATATTTTGGACGCTTGAGAAGTGGGAGTTTGAAATGGGTATTTAGGTAATTAATTTAGTGGGTAGGTCGGTAATATTTGAAAGTTATGGGTAGTGGCTGTAATTACTTTAAGTTGTGTAGGTATTTTTGTAAGTGTCCCATTTAAATAAGAAAGACAAACAATTTATTGAACATTCAAGAAACACATAATTGAAAAGACAAACTAGAAAATTGAAAATTACATAGATATTCCCTTAACCAGTTCTTTAACGTCGCAGATAAACGCCCCCGTCCGAGCACCCCATTTTGCACTATGTTAGTTTTTTAAGTGTTAGTTTTTTAAGTGACACCTTAACTTTTCGGTCCCTCCATCGTAAAGTTTCCACTCTTTCCCACAAAATTTACATTTAGCTTTCTGAGTTTCAGTATTTTTCGTAATAAATTTTCACACTTCAGATTGATGTTTCCATTCTTCGCGTTCATTTTGACTAGGACCAATAGGTTGATTTTCAACCATTATAGTTTTTTGATAGAAATTTAGAAAATAGCCTTTGATAGTAATTTTGGAGAAAAATAGATAGAAAATGTAGAATTGTGATATAATTGATGAAATAATAGAGTATTTATAGATAAAAATAGGTTAGGGTGGTATGGGGGCGTGGAGGGGGGGGGGGGGTGAGGAGGCAAATATAGCCATTTTTTACTGTTGGCCAACGACTATATTTCAAATTGGGCTACCTATATCATTTCAAATCCCGGCCCGGCCCGGTCCGATCCGGTTTGACGATTTTTTTTTTAGTTTTTTATCTTTTTTTTATTTTTTTTAAGCTATAGATAACTTGTAAATTATTAAAATATAAAAAAAATTATTACAAACTTTTTATATATATTTGAAATGTTTAGTTTATTTCAAAGAATTTTGAATTAATTTCAAATTTTGAAATTAGATTCAAACTTTGAATTAATTTGATAATTTCAAACTTTGAATTAATTTAGAAACTAGTAAATTAATTGTAGTATTTTTGCGCAAAGAATGAATTAAAGGAAATAAAAACACAGAGTTGTGATGGAATTCCAAGACTTGGAGCAATTTTATTGATACTTATTAAAAACATAAAGGGTGCAAAGTACATAGCCAAACTTTCAATATTATTTCAAACTTGTAATTTCAAATTCCTAACTTAGAAATTACATTTTTCTAAACATATTGACCAATCTTTTGAGGATAATCGTAGGCTTTTCTTTAGGAACTGGTGCTTGTTGTTCTGGTTCTTCTTCTTCTTCTTCTTCTTCTTCTTCTTCTTCTTCTTCTTCTTCTTCTTCTTCGTCATTGCCGATTTGATACCCTTTGCTTCTGTCATTTAAAATTTGTTTGAAATATTTTCTTATCTTCTGGTAGTCCAAAGTTTTTTCGTTCGGCTCTGATCCAATCCTTGAATAAATCTGCTATCTCTATTGATTCTTCCTTTAACGAATATCAATAATCTCCAATTTGTAATGTTTCTTGGCTAAAAGCGCTTTATGAGGCAACTGATGAATTTTGAATTGTTAATATATCCCGGGCCATTTTTGAAAGAGTTGGAAATTGCGGTTCTTGAAGCTTCCAGTAATCTAACAATTGATGTGACTTCCAAAATTTTTAAGTTTCTTTGGAGTGTGAAGTAATAAACTTGGAACTTGTTGAAATCCTCCCTGTACTCCTCCTATTCTTCTAGCAACCTTTCATCAAGTCTGCCAAAAGTCCTCATCCTCGCTGCCCTTTTGCTCATTTGAGAAAAACTTTCACCGGTGGATTGTATTGGTGCAGTGGTGTAGCATTGTCTGATCAAGCTCTATACTTTGCATAAACAGCCATGGTATCTGTATAAACATTAGTACACGCCTCTTCTACACTTGATAATCCATTAGTCTCAGTTTCATCTGTAGCAGTTTCTACATTTGCATATATTTCTCTAACAAGTCGTTCAGTTAACTTACGCTTAAAAGCAGGACACAATACATAAGCAACGTAAAAAGAGGAGGAATATGAAAAAAATATTTTCTAAAATTTTCAATTATTTGTGTCACATGAATTTTATACAGTCCAATAGACTTATATTCTTTCAACAACTCCGATATTCCAGTGATATAATATAACATGGTGAGAACAGCTGGATAGTATTGTCTAGAAAATTCTAAAGTAGCATGATAATTTTGAGTTTTTGGCCAAATACATCCTTGAAATATGCCCCAAACTTAAATTCCATCCTTTAACTATCCCATGAACACAAGACATCCTTGAAGTATTAAAATAATGACAGCTTTCATCCTTAAGTTAAACTCTGTCAAAGAATTAACGACTCTCACAAGAATGTGCGGCTCGCATGACTCCCACCAAAACTCCTCCATTACCAAGTAGGCAAGTATCAACCAAAAAGAGCTCCAGCAATAAAATGTATCCTGAAACCAAATAAAAGCTAGAACAGTGAGGGGATATGATCTGCTCTTTCTCCTTGACCGGCTAAAAGAGGCTAAAATTTTGCACCACCTTCACCTTCTCTGGAGCCAAATTGTAGTATTAATTAAAGATTAACAACATGGGAGTTTGATGAGATTCCAAGTAATATTTCACAAAACTCACGTACAGTAATTCATGCATGTCTTACTAGATTATGATCTCGAGTCAAAGATCATATTAAGAAGCTTTAGATTATGATCTTCATAAGTCATATGGTTTTTAAAGAAGTTCTTAAAGATTTAAGCTAATGCTTTGACTTGAAAATCTGATGAAGAGTCAATAGGTTTAAGTATGGGTGTCAAACGGGTAGGGATCTACCCGTCAAAACCCGAACCCGAACTCATTAAAATCCTACCTCATCCGAACCCATAAAAACCCATACTCGGACCCATAAACTCCCTAAAATACCCCTACCCGAACGGTTTTTTTCCTTAACGAATACCCGTATCCGTTAAGACCCGTCAAAATTTTAGGTATTAATGGATATACCCGTACCCGTACCCGTTAAAATAAACTGGATTAATAAAACTTGTACGTGGAGAGAAAGATATACACAAGTTTTCCACTCATGGTTTAATTCGTTATTTGTCCATATTGTTACTAGTGAAATATGTTCAAGAAAAACAAGTTTATTTATTTAACTTAAAAAAAACTTGATATTCCATAACAAATCAACAATTTGAATATATATTACTTAAATATGGTATAGAACTTCAACTATTAACTTCGATACATACCTCCGAAAATAAGCTTCTTGGAGTCGGGCAAATTGATGTTGCACTTTTTAAATTTGAAAGTTTAATGTTCAAGACTTTAATAGTTCAAGTATCTTAAATAAAATAAGTCTTTGAGCTTTTCCTATCATTCATTTTTTTTAATTTGTTTTAAGTATTTAAAATAATATTATTCAAAATTAAAATTAAACCCGGACCCAAACCCGATTTGTTAAGACCCGAACCCGCACGGTTTTTTTTTTCCTACCTGAAACCCGGACCCGTTAAAAACCTGTACCAGGACCCATACCCCTAGCCCATGGGGTTGCAATTTTACAACCCGAACCCGAACCCGTATACCCGTTTGACTTTTAAGTGAAATTTGGAGGGGGGGGGGGATTTTTGGGGTAGTCACGAGAACTGCACATGTTTTTTGTGGGAGCCGTTAGTTTTTCTGACGGAGTCGAACTGAAGGATGAAAGATGCCATTATTTTAATACTTCAAGGATGTTTTATGTTTATGGGATAGTTTGAGGATGTAATTTAAGTTTAGGGTATAGTTTAGGGATGTTTTCAGCCGAAAACTCGATAATTTTTTTATAAAAACTGATCGAGATGAGCAATAAGGTTCCAATCTTCATCTATAAGGTGATTGGTTTCCATAACATGCTTATTAAATATTTGTGAAATAGGTTCTCTATAAATATAAGAAACATTCAATGCTTCATATAAAGTGTTTCATTTAGTACAAACTATATTTGGGATTCTCCTAATAGTCATATTTAATTTTATACATTTTCTTTCTCATTCTTTTTTCCTATCTTGGCTTTTTGTTCTAAAAATATAAAGAATAATTACTTTCACTTTTTCGATAATGTGGTTAAACAAGTCAAGACCATCATTTACTACTAAATAAGTAAATATGACATGCACATCTAACATGAAAAAACTCCTCAAAAGGATGGTTAAAAATTGGTCTTAAGTTCCTACGTGCTTCTGTATTATTTGTAGCATTATCTACCGTAAGACTTAAAATTTTGTTACTTAAATCATACAATCGACAAATTGATGAAACTTTATTTGAAAAAAAATTTCACAGTTAAGGCTGTCTAACGGTTGGTGACGATCATAAAACTTAGCTACTATTTCGACATAGATTTGGTTGAAACTTGGAACAATGAGTTTTTTAAAGTTGAGTTGAAAAATAATTTTTGGAACTTGAAGTTGTGTTTGGACATACATTTCACTTGAAAGAAAATTGAAATTTATGAATCTTTTTCCCAAGAACTCTCAAAACCTACTCTCAGCCAATTTTTAAGAATTTAAAGATTTGATTTCTAAAATTTGGACAAATTCTACAATGATTTCAAATATTATTTGAAAAAACCAAATTTATAAACAAATGGGAGCTTAAACTCTAGTAGACAAGTGATGGTTGCTCAGATGGTAAGCACCCTCTACCTACATTTAAGAGGTTGTGAGTTCCTATTTGTTCCGAGAAAGGAGAATGTGTGGGGTTTAAAAAAAATAGACAACTTAAGCTAATAAAGAAGGGGGATCTACAAAAATGCCCATCAAACCCTACTTATTTACATCTCCATACCCATTACATTTTTACACACAAACTTATTTACACTGTATACCCATCCTTCTGTATACCTATCTAGTATACAGTATACTCCCATGGTATACTTGTTACACTATACTCTCAAATCCTTCTGTATACCTATCTAGTATACAGTATACTCCCATGGTATACTTGTTACACTATACTCTCAAATCCATAAAAGAAGTATACTTTATTTGGTATACCAATATAATGCAATGGTATACAGTAAAAATTGGGAGGGTGGGCACATAGTGTAAATAAAATAGGCTAGATAGGCATTTTTGTAAATAAAATGAGGTGCATGGGTATTCCATGTAAATTAATTTTTTTTGGGCACAAACACATAAATAATTTATTTTTGTGGGCATAAAGCGTAAATTCCCCAATAAAGAAACCTAAAATATCGAAAGCATCAAATGAGGTGGCATTCGGCAAGTGATAAAAATATCGGTTGCCTATTGCTCTCGTGTCAACATAGGATGTTACTTACATTGCCACCTCACGTAATCACCACTTCCAAAGCGTAATAAACTCTTTCATTTCTTTCCGTGTGTTAACATTTCTCAAAAGTTGTTGGACTCTTGTCTCTACTGTTTCTCCGATCATCAATGGCCATGGTTCCGCTGAAATTCACCATTTCTCTCTTCCTTTCTATGTGTCTTCTTCTTACTCTGACTTCAGCTAAGTCTGCCGACTTCGAGTATTGCGGTGAGTTATTATTTATCTATTAAAACCATTCAGTATCAAATGGAATTTGCACAGTATTAATAATTGGCATATAAGGCCTTGGAGATGGCCACATAAAGTAGTACCTAATTAGTTTAAGTGTTACATAGTTTGACTTGTTACGAAATTTGATGAAAAAAATTAATACTTATAAAATTTTGTGGTCTTATACTTGCTACTCCTGTAACATTTGTGTCGTTATACCAACTCAAAAAAAAAAAAAAAAACATTTGTATGGTTATTAAATTTTCAAAAACTTGTGGTTGTTCAAAGTCTTTTATATAGAAATGTGTCATTCTTTATCGAATAGATTACTAATGAAGTGGCATGGAGGGAGTATAAATTATTGTGGTGTTAGTAAACTAGTTGTATTTATGCCTTATTCTTAATTAAGCTAAGGTAATTAGCTATTAACATTTATATTTCAGGTTGTTTCGGTAACTTTTTTCATCGGTTTATACGTTCTTAATATTTTGTATATTTTGTGGCTGTTGTATAATTATGTTTTGAGTTATATTAAAAGATGTAAATGCATTGTATGATGTGATAAGATATAGTCCAGAGGCAAAATAGAAACAAAAATTTAATTCAATATGAATAACACATGATTGAATTGCAAACCGTATAGGACGTGTCTTATGCGATGTACTGAACAATTGGCTGCATACATAACAAAAGCAAATGCTTTGTATTAACCGTTCATCCGTTTTCGTTGCCGCAAGATTTTATGTTCTCCCAATGTACGTAGGCTCCATCTCATCGGAAAAATGCTGTTGATTTTCCTGTTCAATCGAAGGATTAGTCAAAAATGCTAGTCCACATTAGCTTTTGGGAAAACATAGACACAAATTGTTCAAAAGATAATCTTGATTCCAACAGTCGTGTTCGCTTTTGGTTTAATAATGCAGATAAGAAGGCCAATTATGCTGTCAAGGTCAATGGAGTAGATATAACACCTTATCCTGTTAAAGGAGGTAAAAAGACCACTTTCAGTATTGCTGCAACTACAGGTAATGGCTTGATCCCTCATTCCATCGTTTGCTTTTTCCTTTCTCTCTTTTATCCAAAGTTAAGATTAGAACTATGTCGGGGACTGGTCGAAATGAATTCGCCTTCATTACAAGTGGTGTATCACTAAACAAAGTTGGGCAAGGGAAGAGTTATCTTTAGAGGAATGGGGTCAAGGATCATGTGTTTTTTACAATTCAATTTATGGTGCTCCCTGTATTAGGCCTTTTTCCTTTTTTTTTTGTTTAATTAAACACGCAGTTGAACGTTCTAAGAATGTTAACTTTATTAGGAAAATGATGTTGGATTACTTGGTTTTTGCTTCTCTTCTTTCTGGTTTCTAGTACCTCAAAACTTTGAAATTCTGTTGGTTTTTTAGAAAATAGTTTTCTTTTTAGGTACTGAGATAGTAGTGAGAACATGGTACGTTATTTTCGTTGTCTTCATTTACGTTTTGTGGAAGGCGTGATTCTGTGTGGCATGATCAGATGATGCGAGAGGTGTATTTTGTAAGGAAGATAAGTTTGCAGTGCAAAACCTACTCCCTTCCCTACTTATAGTGTCATGTTGGAGAACACAAATATAGTCACAGAAATTAGAAAGGTAGAAGCAATATATTTTGTAACATGTTCCTTTCCATTACTTGGTCATGTTCAGCTGTATTTGGTGCTCACTTCACTTAGCAATGGACTCTGCCCTCTTTTCTGTTATAAGTGCTTGCATTGCTTCATATTACTGATGAGCTCAAGTCTGGATCTGTATTATGTTTCTTTTTCCCTTCCGTTGCTGGTTATTGGTGGGGGTGGAAGGAGAATACTTTGGGTGAGATTTGCAGCACACAGAAAGCTCTGGCCTTTCAAAATTTGATGGCATGTGTTAAAACTGTGTAGTACTGAGGTAAGAGCACTCTTTCTTCATTTGCAGATGAGAATCTCACTGGTGGAAAGTTGGTGATTGACGTAAAGTACTTATTCCTTCACGTCCACCAAGAGACACATGACATTTGTAAAGAGACATCTTGCCCAGTTTCTGGTGATTTTGTGCTTTCTCACTCTCAAGCATTACCTGGAGTCACTCCTCCTGTAAGTCATCCTTCCAGTTTTCTCTAATCTTGTCATGATATTATTTTCTGGTGCTTCATTATACGCAAGTTTCCTCTATTAAAGATAAAAGGAGTTTTGTCGCCGTTTCCCCACTCTTCAAGTCTTGGCACTAAACTTTTGTGCCTCTATAAGTTGGCTCTTAAAATTTCTAACACCCGGGTGCCCGTCACACGGGCACATAACAAATCCGGGCGCCCATCTCAGTGCCCATCTCACGGGCACCCGTCACATGGGCACCCACATAAGCCTTGGACCTAACTCAAACCCAAAAGCCCCCTCAAAGGGGAGGATTGTCCAAAGCTTATATGGGCCACTTGCCCTTCATATTTTACCGATGTGGGAGTGTTTCCACACACCGTCTCACTTAACACCTAATTTATAATTTTGTTATGCTCTAATTCTATGACATCAACAACAACAACATACCCAGTATATCCCACAATGCTCTAATTCTATGCCTTGTGACAAATGGTGTTGGTTCAATTCTCTTCGTTTTAACTGCTGCACCCCCTCAAATAGTGGCATCGCCTGATTTTTTAAAGATTTTTTCCTCTTCCCTGTTACTATACTTGATTCTTTTCTGAATTAAGAACCATAGAAAGTCACAGGCACCTTTGCATCTCTGTGATATTAGTTTGATGCTCAAATGCTGTTTTGTCTACATTGGTTAATATCCATTTGTTTGAATCTAGTTTTTTGCCCCTTTTTGTCGAATCTATAACAAGTGTTTATATTCAGGGTTCATATACTCTTACAATGAAAATGATGGATGGAAGCAATCATCAATTGTCATGCATAAGATTTGGCTTCAGCATTGGGTTACTTGCAGAATCCAAGGCAGTAGCAGATAGTTAGGTTGTCACTGTTAAATCAAGCACGTCACGATGCTCTAAATTATGGTGCTCTAAATTATGTAAATGAGTTCTACTTTCAAGAATTTGTCCCAACTTTGCTGGTTTCAGGTCTTGTATGACACCTTGATCTATCTGAAGTTTATCTTTGTTGCCCTTTTATAAACTAACTACTCCTAATAAGTTACCTCTTTGTGATGTTCATCAGCATAATTCCCGTCATAACAAATACAGAGAAATTTCACAAGTGTAAGTACACATAAGAATGCATGTATTCACATCTGAAGTATTTCCAGATTCTCTGCTCGTTATTTCTACTCTCTTGTATCAAAAGCTATCTAAGATTTTATCTCTTATAGTTATTATTTAAGAGAACAGATGTATTATAGGTTGCAGCTTAAGCTGATCAATTTACTATGGTCCACACTATGAGCCGGTATTCAGTACGTAACAGACACTTATGTTTTTAATTTTTATCACACTTGTCTTAAAACTAATTTGAACTACTTATGAAAATTAGCTTCTTAGCTCAATTGTACACACCCAGTTACAAATATGAACGGATTTTTAATTCACTGGTAGACTTCTCACCTTTCCAATTCATAAATTAAGCATCTAGCTCATTTAACAATCTTTAAACTCTCATAAGCATCTGATTTCCTAACAGCTCCGAGTTCCTCAAAATAAATCTACTCCCACTTTAGAGGTAAAACACATTTTTAATAAAGGTGACTTCATTTTCAGACTTCAAATTCGAGACATATTAAGGATGAAGGTATATTTACTGTTTTACCACAACCTTTGATATATTTCTAATGAAGAGTAGTGTAGTAAAACTAATCAAATAAAGCGCAATAATATCGGTAATGGAGCGAATCATTTACAAAAGTTTTATTTATTCAAATCTAACAAATCCGAGATTGAAGCATCGTTCATTGATTATTTATTGTTTTAGCTAAGTTATCGAATGGCACGTTATTCAAGCAATAATTTTGTCGTCTCTAATTATCAGAATAAAATTGAAAAGCTTCGTTGCTGCTGAATATGCTCATGTTATAGTGTTTTGTAGAGTCCGAAAACAATAGGAAACCATGAATTATATAAAATGCCACAAAAAATCTATGTTGGAGTTACTCCGCTTACTCCCGAAGTTACTTATCTTTTGGTATGTGTACAATCAGCTAGTTTGGGTATAACAAGGCATGTTCCGTCCAGTACTTGTTCAATTTATCACTCTTAGAGGCTTGTAGATATGCATCTTTGCAATTAGTATGTCTTTATATGTCAGTTTATATTAGCCTTTTCGACTTTCCAGATTGTACAGTTATTATCAGCTCGACTTTCCAGATTGTACAGTTATTATCAGCTAGGCTAGTTTATTAATTATACTCATGGTTAGTAGATTATCAGTAAATTTAGTGATGATCGGCACTTAGTGTCAGTTGCTCTAGGTTGGGGTCGTGATAAAAGTGGTATTAGGTTTACAAATGCAATGATAGTATAAAGATAAGAAGTTGTACACGCTATATCAGTGTCCATATGCGATTAACAAGTGATGTACAAACTATAACTTGCATGGAAGCAAAAGACAGGTGTCATCATGAATACTACACAATTCTCCTACAACTCAACAAAAGGCATGGCAAAGGAAAAAACAAGACTCCTTAAACCACTGCATGAGATGAAATGGACTTGCACATTAAAGCCATTCATCTCGTTACTAACAAGAAACTCAGGAAAGGGAAAACAAGTTAGGACTACTTACACTCAAATCTATGGTTAAAATTTCTACGCAGAAGCCTCAGTTGTTGCAACTTCAGATAGCTGTGGCACAGTCATTGCCATCTCTACTGCCGGAGTTATGGTTAAGGGTGGTGGTAAATGCGTGAACTGAAATTCGATCTGAAGTCGATGATGAAGTGGGGTTGATGTAATCAAACCTTTTTTAACATCTTCTTGTAGTTCTCTGATTGGTAAAGCAGCCAAGAAACTCTTAATGTAGTCTTTGCATGACTCCTTACCTTGACAGACCATCTCTTCTGCTCCTTCAGTCTTGGTTGATTCATCTGGACCGTTCATTGCTGCACTACTTACAGGATCCTCCTTTGAGTTTTCCTGCTTAGCTTTACAAGGTTTTGGTTCGGTTGCAGCAACAACATCATCAGCAACATGTTCTTCTTGCACTGATTGTACTTGTGTAGTACTAGGCAGTTTATAGATAGTTGTATCCTTGTCGAACTTCAGTATATAAGCTTGACGGCAACCCTCATAAAGTCTCTCGCCTAAGGTGTCAATTATGTAGTAAGCTTCTGGTTCGACCTTCAAGATAAAGAAGTGGTCGTTCCAACTGACAATATAGACCTGTGGTTCACCTATGCCGGCATATTCTGACCCAGTACGGCTGATCTCATCCCAGATATTGTCAAATGACATTGCACCGTGCAAGAAATCAAATCTTCCCTCCTCCATCCCATCCGGTTGAAAAAACCCAATAAACGACTTCTCTGGCACAACAGATATGGGACGTACTTTAGCTTGAAGGACTGTCTCCAGATCAAAGTGCTTGTCAGGAAACTGCTCCCTGTAAGTCTCATTTTCACAAAGTTTTCGCCACTGCAACGAACCTTCTCTAATTAAGCTCTCAAACTGCGACTTAATGGGCATGAGATCGCGGTTGTTCTGCAACCAATCAGCAATAACAGCAACAAGGGCAGTACATGCACTTTCACCAGCAGCCTGCTCACTTCGCTGATCAATGGAAGCAAAAAATACCTGAGTTTGAAGCTTCATCTGTCCATCCCGACTTATTATCTCTTTCTGTTCCCAACAGCCAACAGCGAAATTATCATCACCAAATTCAGATACTGAAGTTTGATTTGCAGTTGAGTCTTCCTCCACCTTGTGCCACTGCCAGACAGTATTGTAAAAATAATGTAAATAATTGTTATGGTCTAAAAGAAAGAAAAAGAACCAGGGAAAGCAGAAAGCTTCAGGCATCAATCAACATGTGTATAAATATTAAGCTTCAGTTATCATTCAATGCGTGAATATATATTGCATCAGTCAGACACCAAAGGACATGCTGGTGACAGAATGTGAGATGCTGAAAAAGTCTCAAAACAAAGGCAAACTAATTCAATTTTTTTTAAAGTTATCCAAAGAAGCAAAATTATGTGATTTGCTAAATTTCCATGTTGGTAGTGTTTGATACTAAACTTCCTGACTATTCAAGTATGCAGGTTCATCAGAGTCTAAAAAAAATTATCCTGAAGTACTCCCAGATTGTCATACTTTAATATTCAACTTACTTGAAATAACTATGAGCTGAAGAAACAGACTAAGCCTAAGGGTGATCTACATGAAATAGTATTCGACTGTATTTCAAAATCCAGTTAACTATGATCAATACAAGACAATGGAAGTGTTTCATCTGCCTATCTTCATGTCAATTGTAAAGCAAGGATTTCATATGGACAAATAAGAATAAAAAGATACTAGTTTTAACGCGAAAAGGATAAAAAGATGGTGACAGTCCCAAGTTGAGGCTTTTTTGTAGCATGTTCCACGAAAATGATACTCGCCCCTCTTTGAGAGTAAGAGAAAGAGAGAGATAAAGATCTTACTCCAAGTGTGAGAGATTCATCAGAACTTAGCTGCCGGCGATCATAATCAATATCATCTCCACCTTCATCGCCATAATCCTTCTTCAACAACGGCTCCCCCTTGGATTTAGGAGATCTAAAACTCAGTTTCCTCTTCCGCCAAGGCAGAATACTACGCTTTGAATTTTGTAAAACTACAGGCTCAGGAGCACAGTCAATCTGGTCTTCCATCTGCGAGCAGCCCACATCTGATCTACGGTTGCTATAATAAACCCAGTCCTCACTTTCACTGTTGACCCTTGTACTGGAATGAAATGAAACTCCAGCACCATTCGCATAGGCCAATGGACCATAACTAAATGACTTCCTAACAGTAGGATCCTCCTTTCCCTCATCCGATCCTCCTTCATACTCATTATCGGAGTCTGAATCAAAAGGATAAGCATATTCCCCCTCTTCGCTCCTTGCTGAACATCTACCTTCACTGATCTCTTCCTCTCGACAAGCTTTCTTTGCTCTGCGAGTCGAAACATATTCTGTAAAGATTTTGACCTTTCTAAGGCCAGCTTTAAGCGCAGAAAGCTCATCTTTTTCTACTAGTGGAATTTCTCCAGTCTGTGCTGGAGATTGAATCGACACCAGTGGCCTCTGAACCAACTCCGCTGATTCTTGTGCAGCTCTTAATTCCAACAAGCTAAGTGATATCTGTATCACATGCAAGATCAAGTCAGGTGATTGCAATAACAGGATATGATAGGTTTGATGAGAGTATACAGCAAGCATAGCATGTTAAATAAAAACACATAGAGAAAGTCAAAGGTACATACAGAAAGTGAGGGCTGAGCCTCTAATGCAGTCCCTGTAACCACAGGAATGTTCAGTTCAAATTCTTTCTCCTCTATCTTCGCAGCATATTCAGCAAGATTCAAGGCAGCTGAACCAACAATAGGTGCCTTACTTTTAGCATTCATACCCTGGAGCAAAACAAGAACCGAACTTCACCAACGAGATAAATAATTCAAAGAATGTAATGACATATTTCTAAGTTGGTTGTGCAAGCTAAACAATGAAACGACACAGAGGGAAAGCCGATATCTTTAATAAGCAAAAAAATACTGCCCAAGATGCACACAATATCAAAATCAAAAATAAATAAAGAAGGTGTTCGTAAAAACAGAAGAAAATCCGGTACATGTAGATTAAACCAAAGAAAAAATCAGTTCGTAGATTTGAAGCAACTGAAAAATACAAGTTAATAAATTAAAAACATGATGTGATCACTCTCTAAGTTGGAAAAATGTAATTTCAGTGACAAGTGGCACATCATCTAAAAGAAACCAAGTATGCCATTTGGCTCTCCTTTAGGCCAATCTCAAAAATCCGACAAATTTCATTGAATAGCTTACTATTTCATAATAAAAAAAGAGAATAATAGCTTATTGTTTTAATCCGGAAGTTTTTTCCTAATTAGGAGTGTACACGGTTAAGAGTTGCAAACTATCATGGTATTAGACTTATGACTCATCATCAAACTTTGAGACGGATTGATATAGAATAGATTTAGGGACATTACAAGTCAGACCAGTTTGGATTCACACCTAGTAGATCTACCATAGATGAATTACTTTTGCTAAAAAGATTGATGGAAACCCTCTATGGAGAGAAAGAGGAGGACCACAACAAGATATTCTTTGACCTAAAGATGATATAATGTCAAAAGAACGTATGAACAATTGGTCACAAGTGCAAGAACAGAGAAATGAGATATGGAGGAGTGTCCAATAACCAGGAACCTGTCTTGAACCCGTTCCTCCTTTCCCTATTTATTTATAAGGCCCAATAGTATATGGGACGAGGCTCCATTATGCGATGATATTGCGTTAGTGAGTTAATCTAGCAAGAAAGTCGACAAAAAAGTTGAAAAAATGGAGGACTATAGAGAATAATCATTTTAGAATAAGTAGAAGAAAGATATAATGTATACACAACAAGATCAGACCCCACAAGAAGAATGAAAGCAAAGCGAGATCAGACGAGATTTTGATGGCTAAATGCAGACATTAAAAATTTAAGCTCGATTTTTCATGAAAATGACATGACAGTTAAGGACGAAACAAAGAATTAAAACAGGAGGCTAAATGAAGGAGCTATGCAATATGAAGATAACAACATAGTGAAAGCTAAGTTCTATAGAAATGTATGTAGCTATTCGGGATGAAATGCTGAACAATTAAAACCCATCATAACCACAAAATGAATATTGTATAAGTAGAATATAAGATCAATGTGTCGTGATAAAAAATTGGATAAGATTAGAATTGATCCAATCTCACAGATGGTGAAAGTAGTACATATAGAAAATAAATTAATAGAAGATCAGTTTTTTATCCATGAGTAGGTAGATTAGATTGAGTCGAGTAGTAGAGCATGATAGAATAGAAGTAAGCAGGATAGGGCCTGTCCATCCTGCCAGTTAGTTCTGTCTTTAAGCTGTAAAGATCACTTTGGTAATAAAATGATTATTATTAACCATAAAAAGAAGATCATCTGAGATGATTTAAACATTACCCTACATAGATCTCTAAATGCACTGCTGTAGAGTTGCAACAATATGATGATAGGAAGTGTTAGAAAGGGATGAGGTAGACCTAAATTACATAGACAAAGTTGTCCCTAAAACCTAGAATCTCAAATCAATACGGACTCGGCCAATAATAGGAGACAATCGAAATATAGGATATCATATTTGAAACTAACTGGCAGGGATCAAAGATCTACTGTTGTTACACTTACATTAGGTCCAATTTTGGCAGAAAACTTTTGTTATGGGTGGAGACTTAAATGACCAAGGGGATAAGGTGAAATTTAGAGATTTCCTAGTTTAGGGAAATTTAATAGGCCTTGGCATGCTACTATACATTGGAATATGCTGCTGAATAGAGCAAAATAGATACAGAGGATTCATATAGTTGAACCTACCAACTTGGGGTTGAGGCTTAATTTATTCATTAAGTTAAAGATAACATCATCCCCAATCTAAATATAGAGGAGAAACAACAAATAGAAAAGTCTCATTCTAAGCATACTAAAAGAATCAAAAGTCTCATTCTAAGCATACTAAAAGAATCTTACATGATGCCCTAAAAGGAAGCATTAAAAGCTACACCAACAGTTTGATTGTCTACAAGATTCATCCAAATGAACATTTACTATAACTGAAATATGAGGACGATTTAAGCATTCAACATGGCAAAAGCAGACACAAACTGACAATTAAGATTTCCTTAACTTCGACAACCTACAATTAGAAAAGATCCATCAACCTTGTATTTGGTGGCTTCAAAATTCAAACTAACTCAACCTGCATTATTCTCTAAGTTCCTACTTTTGCAGTCACAGACGGCAAGCGGAAACTACTTTATCTATTTGACTACAAATGAAATAGAAAAAAACTCAAGGAAATCCAGAACTAGAGGAAGGATAAGCTATTTATCGAGAAACTATCGAGATTCTGAACCACAAGTATATCAGAGCCTTCAAAACCTACATAAGGGGAATTTCTTCATAAACCTCAACCAACCTCACATGATTTTAATTCTTTTTAAAAAACACTTCAAAAACATGTGTTCTTACAAAGTTAACAATCCACCAAAAATAAAACCCACGGACGTTCTAACAGAGCAAAAAAAAAACTTAATTTTTACAAGACGACCCTGCACTGACAATTCATTTTCCACAAAATATTTCCTTTTCCTTAACTATTTCTTGCCTCTAACAAATATATTAGAACACAAAGACTATGTCCCCACAAGAACAAAATTCCAAACTAGATTGAAAGACAAAAAGTATTGGAATGCCATGGACCTGAGTACTCGACAGCACATAATCAATACAAATAAATTGAATTGACAAATGAATCCTACTTATTATATAGTACAAATCAATACAATTGACTCTCATAGCAAAACACAACAAATTAAGGATTGATGCACAATGATTCAAAGATTGATTGAGATTGAACTTGTCAACATCTACATAAAAAAAGAAAAATACCCATCAAAATTCCAAGTAAAACATTTTTTTTATATAAAATAATATAACACCCAAAAATTGAAGAATTAAAATTTGGGAACTTTACAAAAATAACCGCCCTAGTTAGATACACTTATTATATATGAGTTTCAATATTGTGCCTTGTCAGAATAACATATTGTTTTTACACCATCAGGTCATTCAAGATAATAAAATTGGGATTTGCGATCTTGAAAAATAAGGTTAAGTTACCTACTACAACAGGTAAATATGACGAGATAGTATAAAAGTTATATACACTGTCAGTACACAGAACTTAAATCCAATAAATAATATACATGGAATATAGATGAAATTTAACTACAAAAACACTACTCCTATTTTTTATTTAAGCGACCTAGCCACTGTTCAGACGATGTAAAAAAAGGTCAAATAAATAATAATTCTAAATTAAGAAACTTTAAAACACTCACATTAAACACAGTGAAGGAGATCTCCCAAGGATGAAACACATTATCTTTATAACCACAAAGATTACAACAACTCTCAAACACTTCATCCCATTCAACTAAAACGACACCGTTTTCACCGCGTTTTACGCCTTCTTCTCTAGTACAATTCCTCTTCACTGTCTTCCTAAATGAGCTCAATGAAATCTTAGGTGGACCTTTCCACTTGATCTCTATCATAACATTACCTATACTCTCATGCACTGAATCATCCAAATTTTCAAGTTTGTGTATAGCTATTTTTACCTCAAATTTCTTTGTTATTAATGGTGGCCATGGACGCCACCTCATCATTTTCACTACCATTTTTCAAGAAATGAAATTTTACAAAATGGGTTTTTTGTTTAAAGGGTAATTTGTTTGGAAATTTAAAAGATCTGTGAATTTTGGAAAATGGGTTTTGAAATATGGTGTTAAATATGGATATAGAGAGAGATTTGTAGTGAGAGAAAGAGTGAAGTGAGACAATAACTGAACTTAAGACCAAAGTACATAGGGAGGTGTTAAATCAAGGTTTGGACATTCTTTATGTTCTTTTAAATATTTTCAGTTTTTGGAATATTTGGAACTTTTTGGATAATATATAGAGATTTTTTTTTTTTCCAGTTGAAGTTGAAACGGCATACAAGCAGTTGCAATTTGAATAAAAAATAGTTTGTGTAAGTTAAAGTTGAGTTTACATATGAATTTCACTTCACTTGAAAAATGATTAGTGATTATTGAAATATTAGAGTGTCTCATTCAAAATACAACGTCTAACTAATAAAAATGTCAAATGTGTTTGGTATGAAGGGATATTCCATGATAAAATATTTATCTTCGAGAATTTAGAAAATATTAGTTTTATTTTTTATTTTTTGATATTTGATAAGCAAGTAAAAAAGATTATCTAAAAAATATTTATGTATAATCTAGGTACACATTAATGGGGAGGGGGGGGGGGGGTTTGGAAGAGAGGTAGCAAAGGGGGTGGGGATCTGTGTCAAAATAGGGTGATCAATGTCAAGAACGAGGGCATCTGGATCGGGGCTGGGGTCGGGGCAAAGGGGTCAAGGTTGAGATGGTGTCCTGATTGGGGAGTCGAGGCCGAGACTGAGGGATCAAATAGTGGGTCGGGTTTGAGGTCGTGACCGACAAAATGGTGTTGAGGGTTCGGGTTGCTGAGGAGATGTGGGTGGGGTTGGTACTGATGTAGGAGCAGGTATTGGGGTAGGGTGGGTGGGGTAGGGTACAAAGGGTGGCGTGCAATCAAGGGTTCGATTTAGGAGGTGGGTTATTTGAGTTAAAGAGGAGTCAATGTCGGTCTTTTTTGGAATTTGTTTCCGTACATACAAGGAAGTTATTTTCCTTATATTTGACGAACTTATTTTCCTAGATAAAAAATTAACAAAATTTTTGACCAACCAAACGTAAAAAAATTAGCAAACTTCATACCAAACACACCCAAAGTTTTCCGATAATATTTTCACTTAAACCCCATAACTTCATGGTCAAACTAATATCTATAAATACGAAAATATTAATTCATGGCTAGAGGGGTTATGGCTCGAATAATTGATACTTGATTATGCTCATTTTCTTGCCAGGTTAGCGTAAGGTTTGGATTTGAATCTTTTCACTATACAAATTAAAGACTACCAAAATTTAAGTAATTACATTTTTCAAAACCATACATTAAGAGACTTGTAGAATATCAACTTTGTTAGGTCAATTTTTAGAAACAGTGTGTAATCATGTTGCTTGTGTTTGATTTCAGCTAACTAGCGTAGGATGATGGGATGAAAGTGTTAGTCGTGATTTGCGGATACAACGGCGTACAAACAAGGAAGTTGACTTACGTTAGCCAGCTTAAAGTTCGGATATGTCTAAAGTTTTGATCCTTTTTTTCTCTGCTTATTTACTTTTTCTTATCTAAAAGAGTTTCATTTTGAGGTGATGGTGGAAATTGAGATCTGCTGTTGACTATTTCTTACATCGAACAAAGTATACAGTACCAAATTGCACAAACAACAAAATATTGCGACTGTATAAGCTCATTTAGAGAACAGAATTTTGTATGAGTGATGCTGTTCATTCATCTTGGTAATAATAAGTTCTCTCGTGGTTTTGTAGCTTCAAATTAATTATTGACTTTTCCCAAGTGGATCACACGCATAAGATATCCACTACTTTTTGCTTAAAAGAGTGGGTAGGGAATCCAACTCAATGCAATTATATTCATGAATGAAAACGTGAACTAGTTTAACTTTATGAAAAATTAATGCACGGTGCCTTTCTTACTAGTAGTTGCAAATACTTGCAATAGATTTCCTCCCAAAAGTGTGAGATTTTCTTTACTCCGAATAGCTTTCTTTCCTTCACACTAATTGCTATTGTTACTAGGAAACAAGACCCATATATATTGAAATATTTTCCTTTTCCCTATACCATATTGCCCCAAAAAGAAAAATCACGTGACTTGAAATTATCTAAAATCTAGTTTCTAATTCAACTACGAAAGAAAAAGTGAGCATACTTACGTAATATGCTTAAGAACGGGGGAGTATTTGTCCTTAATATGTACTCCTATAATTTTAAAGAAGGCGTGTACACTATAGTGATTTCAGTATCCATGCTTACTGTGTGATAGATCCGTAAGAACAATATAAATTGTATATCCTAAAATTTGATTTCAGGTATTACAATTAAATTTATATTAGTTGAGTCTTAGGCGATCGTTTTGTATCGAAATTCAATCAATCAATCGATAGTCTTACGTTCACAAAGTTGACCGTTTTAATAAGCACTTAAACGAGGTCACAATGCAAATTTATTCAGACAATAACACATAAACGATAAAGGGCTGACTAGCAAATCGAGCAATAAATACGACGAGAGAGCAACAACGCAATCGAGAGAACACTTAAATGTGTTGTTAACTATAAAATAATGTGTGAGCGATTGCAAACGAACAGTAAGTTATTTACGATATTCTAGTTTCGGATAAACAAAAAGGACAGGCAATGTGATTGTTGATTTCCAATAACGATTTAACAGATAATCAATCAATAGTCGCTGATTAAACTAGATGTTGTATGAACTTAGTGATAAGCAAACGATGACTCTACTTAAGCAAGATTTCGATCAAGATATATTTGTTGATTAAATGATGAAAATAATGATAGACGAACGAAATAAAACAAACGATGAATAACCAAGCAAATGATAAGCAATAGGATAAGACAGGCTAATGAGCAATCTAACAAGCAATAAATGAACATATGAATATAAGTAAAGCTTATTGTATTTCGCAGTCGAAGGTTTATGTTCCGTTGAAAGAGATGAATCCCTCCTCCAAAGCAAAACCAAACAGCAGTAGCACAATAATGGTATAATGACAATAGTGGTGGCGATATAATGACAATGGTGGCTGAATGTAAGCATAGAGATGGGAATAATATCTTAAGGGGAGGTTGTTGTTCAGAAGAGAACGTAACTTTTCAATGGGGAGAGGGAAATCTATTTATAAGTGAAGAGTCCAACCCTAATAGGACTCCACTGCTCACACGCCTCCTCATAATCAACAATGGTAGTTACCACGTCCAACGTCTTCCAATAAAAACGATCCGATAAAAGTGGGATTTGATTAATCGCATGTATCTGCTGCAACGCTATCTTGTGTCTTCGAGATGTTCCAATCACTATCAACTCTACGAGTCGATCAGTCATCCTTGATTGCCGTCTTTTACTTTCGATCTCACATCATTTTGCTCCCGATGTCCACTATCATCTTGCCACGTTGTTGACCACGTGTTACCAAAGTGATCGAACAAAATCCTACCAGTATAGATAGTCCCCCTACTTGCCAAGTGAGTGCTCGTAAAACTTGGTAAGTGGCATATTTTAAGCGGGAAAACACGTGGAGCTTTCGTGGCCTTTCAATTTGAAACGCCAAACTGTTACTTCAACTTCCCATCAGTATACATGTCGGTCATCGTGCGGGCGACAATTTTCAGTGGTTACCGAGGTGATGATTATTCTTGCCCTATAAATAACGCTTCAAAATCCTAAGTTCCAAACTTTCTTTTGCAAACTTCATATAGATTCTCTCAAAATCACCGTTGTTATTCTAATCTTTGGTTCTGATTCTTCACTTTGAAGCTTTAAATTCTGTTTTAGATCCCAATTCTATTCGAATTCTCTTATAATGACGACTGAAAACACTCCTACTCCACAAATCACCGCCGATGTTGCTGCTTCCACCACCCCATCTACCGCGGCACCGCCGCAACCTATTGTAGTGGCAGAGCAGGCCACTGCCGCTGGCCCCTCTAAAGTAAAAGAGAAGGGGAAGAAACGAAAAGCGAACGGTTTTGGCCAGAAAAGCTTTATGCAGAGATTCTTCCGAAGAAGTTCAGCTACGATGACGACTGTAGGGTTAGTCATCAAAGTGATGCTCAAGTGAGGAAGAAGAAGAAAATTCCTGTCGACTCTGTATTCAATACGATCACTCCGGAGTTGATACCAAGGGTTCGAGAGGAGTATGGGTGGAAAAAAGGCGTGATCGATGTGGTATGCCCTCCGAGGAGATCTACTTTGGCCACCTTCTACGACGGTCATTCAGTCGTTTTGACATATCCATTTACGATAGGATTCACTCTTCTGATCGATCCTATAATCGAAGAGTTCTGCCGTATGTACAAAGTTTTTGTAGGACAAGTTTCTCCAACGATATGGCGGTTGGTGGCCATGATACGTTGGATTGCCAAAGAAGCTAAAGTGGAGTTGACACTTCGCCATATTCTTCACCTCTATTCTCCTCGAGTTTATAAAGCTGGAGTCATCAACGTGCAAAAACAGGGTCAACGATCTTTGATTTCAGACAATGATGACGATCTCTGAGGATGGGATCAACGTTTTATCTTCATTCCTATGAGCCAATTGACTGCTCCAGGAGCAGATTTGCTTCCTAACACATGGAACCGTGTTCGTAAGTGTTCGACTCTTATTTTTATCTGATCAAATTTTTCCTCTGTTTTCTTATGTCTCCGTATTTCAGCTAGCAAACTTCTATTCGAATTGGTCACTAACATCGAGGGATGGATGATCAAGGTATTGGGCAATAATACCAATGATCAGAGAGCTTGGAAGCCGATTGCTGCTCTCCTAGAAGTGAAGGCCAAACATCACGGTATGTCTTCTTTTGCTATTACCTGTTTTGTATGATCAAAGTTACTCTATCTGAAAGAACATTCTTTTACGCATTATGGATACGGGTGTCGGGGGCGAGTTAAGTAAGGAGGATGACGAGGAAGATGCTAACGGGGAGAAAGGGGAGGACGCGCCCCCGAATAAGAAGAAGAAGTTGAACTACCATCAAGTCAGAGCAAGGCTTGTTGCGAAAGCTGCTGAGAAAAAATAACAAGTGAGAGAAGAAGCAGGCGCACCGAGCACTCTTGAACCCATGGAAGATGTAGTTGCAGGTGCAGTGATGGCCGTTGATGCTGTAAAGGCTGCGGAAGAAGGTGTGCTTGTTCTGTTTGACCCCGATGAAGAGGTTGCTGATGAGTCGGGCTCCAAACAGCCATTGAGGTGCCCAAAAAAGCCAAGGAAATAAATGATACAAGAGGCAGTTGAACAATATGTTGGATCTTCTGTTATGGAGTTAGCTGATAGGCCACCCCAACCCCCCCACTTCCCTCTATTTTGGAGGTGTCTTTGGCTTGGGGGATAGAGTTGAAAGATTGAAAGCCGCTTTCGCCCCCGAAGAACACGAAGCAAGGAAAGAAGGTAAACTTCCACTTGATTGAGAAGTGGAGCCGGGGAAATCAAAGTATACCGAAAGTTCAGGTTCATCATTCTTTGTTGCAGATCACGATGAGCCGATAACTTTGTTGCTAAAGGGCGAGGACGCAACCTCCTTTGCTGTTTTGAAAAGAGTTGAGGCTACTAGGGAGATAAAATAGAGGTCGATCAATGTAACAGTTCCTGGCAACATCGATTTGCTCAAATTTCCAAGGCATCTCGTCGATTACGTCTATGATGTTACTGGGCCAATGGAGAGGGCTCGGATAAATTGCCAAAGTGACCTGAATCTTGCTTCCCATGTTGCCTTCGACGCCTTTCGGTTAACTTTCCTTTTGTTTTGTACATACCTCCCCACCTTGAGTTCTTCCTGACTTGGTTTCTCTTATTTCGGACGATGATAATAGTGATCGAGACAATGGATCACATACGTCAACTTTAGGCCGAAATTGCTCGTATGTATGAACGGGCTGCTTTTTTGGCATCTGCCGGTAGTTGCCACCATAATCTCAAAGTTCTGAAAGTGAAGTACCCTGAACTCGAAGCTAATGCAGACAAAAATGCGGCTGCCCATGCTCTTCTTGAATCAGAGCTGGAGTCACTGATTATGGCGCTAAACGCATAGCTCGAGTATTTTGAAGCTGATGTGGGGATCAAATGCTCAAAGTTGGAATCTGAGTTATCGAGCAAGGATATAGAGATGGCTAAGATGAAAGATGACCTTCGTGCTTTACAGGGCGACAAGGAGGCTTTTATTGCCGAAAACAAGGATTTGATGGAGAGGAACCGAGACCTTGTTAAACAGAATCAAGACTTGAGCATCCAACAGACTGGCCAAAAGAGATTGATGAAAAATGAGTTCGATAGTCGCAATGAGTTGATTATTGCTGAATCTTGTTGAGATGTCCGAGCGCACCGTCGATGTAACTATCAAATTGGAAGAAGCCATTCAGACGGTGAGGCTTGCTCGCGAAGACTTCGGTCTTCCACCAAGTTCTTCTGAAGACGAGTACTCCGATGAAGAAGAATGATCTCTGAGGCAGTTTTTGTTTCAAGTATTTTCGACCGGATGTTGTGGTCGTATTGTAAAAAAACTGAATGATATGTGAATACTTTTGCTTCAATGAATTTTTCTTGCTTGACTTTCCATTTATTGCTTTAAGTATTGATTTTCGAAGATGAAGCTTACGTTTTATCATTTACCAAGACAAGTGGTGTTTTCATCATTCGAGGTTTCAATGTTTCTGTTGTACTCGAAAAGAGAAAATTAATTGGGCCCAATGTAGTTAGTGCGTAATGAAGAATGACGTCTCATTTTCATGCAAGTGCACTCTTCCAACACCAAGTTCAAAAAATTATTTTAACACAAGTCATTTTGAATCGGCGGATAGCAACAGATGTTTGACAAGAAGTGTTATATTAACTAAAATGTTGGCTGCTATCGGGCGCTCCATACATTTCGATCAATCGATCATGGTGATCGGTTCTGGAGCATGGCCATTTTAAGGCGCTTATGACAACTAAAACTTTGGCTGCTAATGGGCCGTTTACATTTCATCGCGAACTAAAGTCTCAAATAGTCCCCAGTGTGAGTATCTGTTCGGCGATGATCTCGTAGTTAACCCATTCTTCATGGACTTGAGTAGTCCCCAATCTCTTTTCGAACGTTTGTAAATTTGACCTTGGGGCAGTCCCCGATATCGTTTCGCACAATCGCCAACTTCGGACCCAAGCAGTCCCCAGTTGTCGAATGATCGATAATAATTCGCAAAAAAATCCTTTATCCTTCCTCCTTCTCCATCCCCCAGTGTTCGAATGCGAAGTATGAGGGGTTGGACACTGGTTCGATGCTTCCGTTATATAGACTTTGTACTACCTGAAACAAGGGATGCAAACAAGAATCAGAGTTGACTTAAAGACGAAGACCACGTTAGAGTGTTCATCAGACTTATCGACCCCGACTGAGAGCATTTCAAGCTTGTTGTGCTCGTGGGTGATGTATGTCATCATTCGATTCCAACTATGCCTATCATCTGAAAGTGTTAGTACCAAGAACAATAATGAAGTGTGTCCGAGTTGAAGTTAATAAAAGAGAATATAAAGGATGAAGGTATACGATACCGAACGTTTTTAGAAGTGCTACTTCTTCAATTGATTGATATTCCAATTGAATTTGACCGGCTTCAAGTCTAGGGTTTCCAACTGATAAGATCCTTTGCCGACCGATGCTTTGACCCGATAGGGTCCCTCCCAATTTACTCCCAGCTTGCCTTCGTTGGGTTCATCTTTCTTTGGTTGTCTGATTTTTAGCACATAATGCATTAAAAGTTCGATACCTGATCTTTTTGTTGAGGTAGTCTTCTGCCCTATGTTTCTGTGCCTGTATCCGAACCAACGCCATATCTCTTTTTGCCTCTATCAAATCTAAATCTACTAACATGGCTTCTTTGTTTGATTCATCAGTGGAGTGAGCTAACTGAAGGCTTAGTTCGCCGACTTCTACTGGGATCAATGCTTCTGCTCCATAGACAAGTGAGAATGGAGTCTCTCCAGTATTGTTTTCACCATTGTTCTGTGAGCCCACAACGCACCTGGGAGTTCATCCGGCCAGTTGCCTTTTGAATCGCCCATCCTCCTTTTCAAGTATTTGATTATTGCCTTATTCGAAGATCCAGCTTGTCTGTTTGTGCTGGGGCGATATGGAGTTGACGCGATTCGCTTGATCCCCCACTTCTTAAAAAAACTGTGATCCGACTACCAATGAACTATTTGCCGTTGTTGCATGGGATTTCCTTCGGGATTCCAAAACGACATATGATATTCTGGTGGATGAATTTGATGACTTCATGTTCTCAAATTTTAGCCAAGACAATCGCTTTTAACTACTTAGAAAAATAATCAGTTAAAATCAATATAAATTTTACCCCACCGGGCGCTGTTGGGAGCGGCCCGACCAAATCCATCCCCCATTTCATGAACGGCCACGTTGACGTGACTAAATGAAGGGGTTCTGCTTGTTGGTGAATAAGGTTGCCATGCCGTTGACACTTGTCGCATTTTCGAACAATGGATTTGACATCTTCTCCCATCGTTGGCCAATAATAACCAGCTCTAATCAACTTTCGTACCAAAGATTTGCTTCCGGAATGGTTGCCACATTCGCCTTAATGAATCTCCCTCATTACGTAACTCATTTCTCCTGGGCCTCTGCGTTTCGTGAAAGGGCCGCTATACATGCACCTGTAGATTTGGTCATCTAAAAAGCAGTACCGAGCCGCTTTAACTTTGAGTGATCGGGCAGCCTTCTTGTCTTCGAGAAGAATTTCTGCCTGCAAGTAAGACAAATATTTGCTTTTCCAATCCCAAATATGATTGACATTATTTACCTCCTTAAGACTTTGACTGAGTATGGATTCAAACAAATGTACAATCATTTCATCAAGTTCTCCTTCGATAACTGTTGCAGAGCCGAGGTTGGCCAGAGCATCTGCTTCGATATTTTCTTTCCTTAGAATTTGTGCTATATTCCACTCCTAAAAAAAGTTAAAAGACTTTGTACCTTTTTGAGAAGTTGTTGCATTCTTGTATCCCGAATGCTGAAGTTTCCTTGGACTTGGTTTAACACCAGCTGGGAGTCACTTTGAATGTCTAACTGTTTGATCTTCAAGTCTTTGGCAATTTTGAGACCTGCAGCGAGGGCCTCATACTCGGCCTCATTATTAATTTTGGCATGTAATTTGATTGCATACTTTAGCTTTTCTCCTGTTGGTGTTATTAACAAGACGCCGAGGTCGATTCCCTTTACGGTTGATGCCCCGTCCGTGTAGAGCATCCAGACTCCGGGGTCGGGGTCCCTCATCATAAGCTCTTCTTTTCTTGCTTTCGAAAGAATGCTAGCGCTAAAGTCAGCTACAAAATCAGCCAAATCTTGTGATTTGATGGCGGTGCGAGGCTGGTAAGTGATATCGTACTCACTCAGATCGACCGCCCATTTCATTAATCGACTGGACAAATACGGTCGATGCAAAATGCTTCGTAAAGGAAACGTAGTTACAACAGATATACCATGGCATTGAAAATATGGCCTTAGTTTTCGTACAGCTATAACAAGTGCGAGTGCAGGTTTTTCTAAGTGTGGATACCTTGTTTCTGCATCAAGTAAGGTTTTACTAACGTAATAAATGGGAAATTGTTTATCTTCATCCTCACAAACGAGGACATCACTTACAGCAACTTCTGAAACGGCCAAGTAGATCAGCAACACTTCTCCTTCCACTGGTTTTGAGAGCAACATAGGGTTGGACAAATATTGCTTCAACTCCTTAAGGGCCTGTTTGCATTCCCGCGTCCACTCAAAGCTTGTGTTTTTCTTCAAGACCGAAAAGAACTTGTGACATCGTTTGGATGACCTCGAGATGAACCTGCTGAGGTAGGCTACCCGACCAGTCAAGCGTTGAACGTCCTTCACCTTTGTAAGCTCATTTGGTATATCTTCGATTGCTTTGATTTTGTCCGGATTTGCTCTGATCCCTCTTTGAGATACGATGAATCCCAAGAACTTGCCAAATCCGACCCCGAATGCGCACTTCTCCGGGTTTAACCTCATGTCAAACTACTTCAATATTGTGAATGTCTCCTTTAAATGGTCCAAGTGACTCTTTGCTTTCAATGACTTCACCAACATATCATCTATGTAAAACTCCATAGTATTTCTGATCAAACTTTTGAACATGGTCGTGACCAACCATTGATAGGTAGCCCTGGCGTTTTTGAGACTGAAAGGCATGACCGTATAACAGTACGTCCCCTTTTCCGTTATGAATGACGTTTTCTCCTGATCGTCTGGCTCCATCAATATCTGATTACATCCCGAATATGCATCCAAAAAACTTAGCATTTCATGCCATGTCGATGTGAGGCAACGAAAACGAGTCTTTTGGGCATGTCTTATTTAGATCGGTGTAGTCTCTCCACTTCGCGTTCTTCTTTGGGACGACGACCGTGTTAGCTAGCCACTCCGGATATTTTACTTCTCTTATGAATCCGTCTTTCAGCAACCTGTCCACTTCATCATCGATGACTTTCCTTTCGTTTCTTCTGTTTTATCGGTCGATGTGACGGGTCGACGTTAAACTTGTGAGTAACAACTTTTGGGTCTATTCCTTTCATGTCCGCGTGGAACCAAGCAAAGCAATCAACATTAGCTTTGATAAATATGATTATCATTGTTCTCATGTTGAGGTCCAATTTCGCCCCAACATACACTTTTCCTTCTGGCTTGCCTTCAAAGTACTACTTCCTCTAACTCTTCGATCATCGAGTCCCCAGCTTTCTGTTTGTTCGGCTCCTTAACATATGCTGGAATTTTGGCGAAGTCCTAATCCGTTGGACTTGGTTCCATTTCATCATCTTCGGTCAAAGATTCCAGTGACTGTAATTTCTATTTCGAAGTGTTCGAATTAGTACCCTCCTTCATTGGTACCAAATAAACATTCTCGGGCAGTCTACTGTTCACTTCTAACTTCTCTTATCCCCCATAGGTTAGGGAACTTGACAGCTTGATGTAAGGTCGATGGGATCGCTCTCATGGCATGGATCCACGATCGACCCAAGATCACATTGTAAGCCATATCTCCCCCCATTACTTCGAACAAAGTTTCCTTCTCAACTCCTTCGACGTAAGTCTTGATCATAATTTCTCCTAGCATTGTTTCACTCGAATTATTAAATCTTGACAACACCGTAGACTTGGGTATTATCTTATCAATCAATTGCAACTGCTCCACCACTCTTGACTGTATTATATTGATCGAACTGCAAGCATCAATCAAGACTCGTCTTACATCGGCATCATCTACCCTCATTGTGACGACCAAAGCATCGTGATGGGGACGTATCCTTTCATCGAAGTCATAATCCCCGAACACAATATCGTCATTCATAATCTCTCGCGTCCGTTTGTCTCTGGTGAATGACACTTTTGCATACTTCTTCATTATCTATGTTACTCTATGGATTTCTGCTCTGCCGGTAATGACATTAATTATTTTCTTTGGGGCCGAAGCTTTGGTGGCTGATGATCATCTTTCTTTTTATTAAAATTTTCCTTTCCAGTTTCCGTCAAAAACTCCGTCAAGTGTCCACTCTTGAGCAATTTTGCTACCTCATAACGTAAAACCTTACATTCTTCGGTCGTGTGCCATGATCGTGATGGAAAGCACAGTACAGGTTATCGTCTCTACTGTTCGGATGCGTTTTCATGCGACCGAGGAATTTTACCACTTTATAACCCATTCTCCTTAACGCATTCACCAAGCCTTCTGACGAAACACAAAAATTATATTCTGAAATCTTTGGAGGCAGTGGATCTCTTGGAGCCATTGATAGACCCAACGGCTCCTTCCTTGGCTGACTCCTTGAACTGCTAGCTTCATGTCTGTTCCCACTTTGATGAGGAAAATCGTAGGGCTCGAATCGCTGCTGAGCCCTGTGATTTCGCCTATCGTTTTCGACCCTTCGTGGAACTAGACGCTCATATCATCGATTGTAAAGAGCTAACTGCAACTCTTCCTCCTCAGTCCTAATCTTTGGCTCACATTCACAATGTAGATCGTCAAAGGTTTGTGGAGTGACTTCCCTCAACCGATATTTCAACTTCCTACACGCCTCTGTTGAGTCGTTACTCAGATTGTTTATAAAGGACAAACAAGCCCACCTTTCTTCGACATTTGGAATGCTTATCTTTTCATTATTAAACTGCTTCAAGAATTGCTTGATTGTTTCATTGGGTCGTTACCTGATGTTCAATATATCCTCCGCTCTTCGTTCTATCTTTTTCGCTCCAGTATGTGCCCGAATAAATTTAGCTGACATGTCATCGAAATCTGATATCCTGTTTTCGGGCAGCTGCATATACCATTTTAACGCTCCTCCTCTCAGTGTTTCACACAAAATTTTTTGAGGCTCACCGAATTAATCTCATCTGCTATCAAATCATTTGACTGCAGTGCGATCAAAAATATATCGATGTGATCCCTCGGATCTGTAGTTCCATCATACCTCAAACTCTCCAGTAACTTGAAAGTCTTAAGAATCGGCAACGGAGCTGTACTCGGTGGAAACAGCCGCTTTGAGATTGACTTTTTAGCGGTGTCCTCCGTTAACTTTGGAATCCTGGCAATTTTTCCATAAACGATCTCATCTCATTGAACTTCTTTTCTATTTATCATTCAACAATGTCTGCATCGTAGCCAACATCCTCGCTTCTGTCACGTCGGTGGCCGGAGCTCTCTTAGCCACGGCAGCCAAACCCATCCCTCCGAGCTCCGCTCCCGCTTCAGGTCTCCCCTACTGCGCCCTGAGGAACAGAGATTGGAGTGCCTCAGGGGGGTGTTGCTGGGAAGGAAGGCGCTTTATGACTTGCAGAGCCAGACACAAGCTGCAAATACTCACTTACCCTCTCCATATGCTCATTTTGCTTGATTAAGAATTCACACAACAAAGTGTTCGTGTCAACTGAAGTTGCCTCGACCGCGGGTTCCTTACCAGATCGACGTCCTCGATTGACATTCGACTGAAAACCGTTCGTAGTGACGTTTAGGGATGGATCCTGTTCATGGTGGGATGATTCATCGACCCCTTCTTTGACCCCTGGAAGCTGGGCCTCGTCAGCGGGGTTAGGCTGAAGAACGCCATCTCTGACAGCAGCGTAGGCATTGTGAGCGTTGTTGCTTTGATCGTCTGCCATTGCACACAAAAACAACAAACATAAGTAGAATCAACGACAAACTTTGGAACAAAATCGATTACCTAGGCCCCACGGTGGACGCCAACTGTATATCCTAAAATTCGATTTCAGTTATTACAATTAAATTTATATTTAGTTGAGTCTTAGGCGACCGTTTTGTATCGAAATTCAATCAACCGATCGATAGTCTTACGTTCACAAAGTTGACCGTTTTAATAAGCACTTAAACGAGGTCACAATGCAAATTTATTGATGATAACACATAAACGATAAAGGGCTGACTAGCAAATCGACCAATAAATACGACGAGATAGTAATGGTGCGATCGAGAGAACACTTAAACGAGTAGAACCAACAGATTGTGTTGTTGACTATAAAATAATGTGTGAGCGATGGCAAACGAACAGTAAGTTGTTTACGATATTCTAGTTTCGGATAAACAAAAAGGACAGGCGATGTGATTGTTGATTTCCAATAACGATTTAAAAGATAATCAATCAATAGTCGCCGATTAAACTAGATGCTGTATGAACTTAGTGATAAGCAAACGATGACTCTACTTAAGCAAGATTTCGATCAAGATATATTTGTTGATTCAATGATGAAAATAATGATAGACGAACGAAATAAAAAAATGATAAATAACTAAGCAAATGATGAGCAATAGGATAAGACAAGCTAATGAGAAATCAAACAAGCAATAAATGAACAGATGAATAAAAGTAAAGCTTATTGTATTTCGCAGTCGAAGATTTATGTTCCGTTGAAAGAGATGAATCCCTCCTCCAAAGCAAAACCAAATAGCAGCAGAACAATGATGGTATAATGACAATAGTGGTGGCGATATAATGATAATGGTGGCTGAATGTAAGTACAGTGATGGCAATAATATTTTAAGGGGAGGTTGTTGTTCAGAAGAGAACGTAATTTTTCAATGGAGTGAGAGGAATCTATTTATAAGTGAAGAGTCCAATCCTAATAGGACTCCACTACTCACACGCCTCCTCATAATCAACCATAATAGTTACCACGTCCAACGTCTTCCAATAAAAATGGTCTGATAAAAGTGGGATTTGATTAATCGCACTTATCTGCTGCAACGCCATCTTGTGTCTTCGAGATGTTCCAATTGCTATCAACTCTACAAGTCGATTAGTCATCCTTTATCGCCGTCTTTCACTTTCGATCTCACATCATTTTGCTCCTGATGTCCACTCTCATCTTGCCACATTGTTGACCACGTGTCACCAAAATGATCGGACAAAATCCGACCAGTACAGAAATAGCAAAAATTCAGTCGAAGTAATGGCAAATTTTCTAAAATAAATTGTAGTCTCATGTTCTGCCAACATGCAGTGACCCGTGCAGTTAGTCATATTCAGACGAAAAACTCCATCCACAATCGTTGATTCAGTTCGACAAGGCGCATATGCCAGTGATTCTTGATCTTAATTGCCTAATTGGTAGTCTTTGAAACTTTAATCTACAATTTTATTTCAATCATTTACATTTGGTCATCGATCTATTATAACATTCTTAATCCTGTTCTAAAAAGAAGTTGCTTGGTGTTAATTTTTGAAGATTTTTTATCTCTCAGAACCAATATTGCTGGTCCTAAATAATTAATTCGTGAATAGAAGAAATATATTGAGGTTAAGTTTTGTTGTAGAGCTATAATCCCATTCCTTCCTTGTATTAAGCATTAGAGTAGCAGGTCAAGTGCTTTGCTCCACTTTCTATGCCAGTGGTGGAGTCGTGTCCTAGCACAGGTTGTAATTTTTTTTTCCCCTTAAAAATACCTGCTCAAGTTAGTGGTCCTAACTCAGAGCAGACCACTGAATTTGGACAAATTTCTTCCTTATATATAAAAAATAGTAGTTAAATTAGTTACTTAATTAAACTAACATGTAGCCTAAAAATTATAGATTCAAGAAATAGAAAAGAGAACCAGCACAATGACAGATTGAGTATTTGGTTTATATATTGCAACACTTTTGCATGTCGTTTTCCATGTTGCTGCATTGGGTTCTGTTGGAATCTTAGGCCAAGCAGATAATTAAATTAATTAAAAACCCATTATGGTACTTAATGTTTTTGGATAATTTGTGATAATGACATGCCAATGTACAGCTAACGGTTACCATGTGGTTCCATCGCTCCATGTGATAATCTGGACTTTTGTACCACTTTCACAAATAATATACTACGTATACTCGTTGGTTTTCAGTTTCACTATCACAAAATTCAACTACTTAGCAAATTGAATGTTTCGAGTCTTTCGACTCAAACCTGAAATATATAAGAAATCTAATTTTGCTCTTCAAGAAATGTGATCAGAGTGAAACTCGATCTCAGAAATTTCGAATTAATCAATAGGGAAAATTTTTAGATGCGTGAAATTTGATTTCGGGACCATTTGCAATTGGTTCATAGGTCAGTATTCAACCAAATTGTTGGTGAGATTTTGTAAATATGACTTGGAAGATGTAATAAAAAACTTTCATGTGCAACACATAATTCCCATGAAGTTATGAACCCGTAGTATTGCTTAAAAGTGAAAAGCGCATGGAGGGATTTCTTCATAAATTGTACGGAAAAGGGTCAAAAATACCCCTCTACTATTAGAAATAAGTTAAAACTACCCTCCGTTTGAATTTTCGACCATCCATGCCCCTGACGTTATACTATTGCACATATATACCCCTGATTTTGACGGAAGGGACACGTGGCATTTCAAGAGCACAAATATAGGTTCCCGGTTCATTTTAAGCAACTTAGCCCGACCCACCTTTCACCCTTTATTAAAGAATGATTTTTTTTACTAAGAAAAAATAAATAAATAGCTTGATCTTCCCTGTCTTCTTCGGCCAAAGACCCCCCCGCCCTCCCCCCTCTCTTTCATTCCCATTTTCAGTTATCTTTCTAACCAACAACATTCAACACTCCATCTTCCACGGTATATCTTGATTAACAATCAATTTATTTTTAAAATTAAGCAATAACAATGTATCTATAATTGTTCCAATTTAGAAATAACCGTCTTTAGAAACAAAAATATTTGCACAATTTCAAGCACAATTCAAGATTAAAAAATTAAAACTCTAACCGTTCTAAATTCTGCCATGCAGCATCTATTCTCCATAAAATTTAACCATCAAAACTCAGTGATCCCACCAAGCCACCGTCCTTTGCCGTGAAGTAACTCAGATTCTTATTTTCCCCTTTATTTCAAAATCTTCAATCAATTCACTAAAATAGTGAAATATTGTACCTGGGACTTCCGCTTTTCTAGCGATTCCAATGTTTACATCTCTAATTGTGGCTTTCCTCTTGATAAACTGATACATACCCTATGTTTGTGCTTGGCTATGAGATAAAGAGGAAAGCATCAATTTTTTTTAAAAGCATAATCAATTGTTCTTGCACGATTGTGGTCATGGAAGATGATGAGTGTTTTGTTATGTATATTTAAGAGTGGTGTTCGATAATGATGAGGAGAAGATAAAGTTTGTGTGAAAAGCTGAGGTAGGTTGGTGAAAGATGATGGGTATAAGTTTAATTTATGAAGGGTATGTTTTAAGTGGGAGGGGGTCGGGTATGGGTAAAAACTGGGAATGGGTTATTGGATTTGGGTTTTAGCTCACAGAGCGCCACGTGTTTCGCCGTCCAAATTAAGGGTACAAGTGATTGAAAGTATAACGTCAGGGGCATGGATGGTCGAAAATTCAAACGGAGGGTAGTTTTAACTTATTTCTAATAGTAGAGGGGTATTTTTGACCCTTTTCCGTAAATTGTACTGCGATAGCATGGTAGGATAGATGACCTTTCTGGAACATATCTTTATGTTAAAGTTAGATAATTGAATTGACCGTGGGAAAGCTAGAAACCACATTTAAGTTCTTCTTGTGTTCATCATCATGAATCATGATGAGGATTTAGCAAGGCTTACAGCTAGGCCTTTTCAAAGCTTTTTGAGCCTTTAAATGTGAGGAATAGACATGATATGGTGGCCTTTCTACTTCCTTTTTAGACTTGCAGAAAACGACAATGTACCAAAAGTTTGGACAAAATTTTCGAGATAAATTTTTCAACATATTCTCTTACAAAAGTATGTGTTATTCCTAAAAAATTTTGTGAGTTTTGCCAGAAGCATGTTCCAATGTGATTTCCATCCAAAATAATTATGAATTTTTTTTTTTTTTTTTTTCCTTTCTTTTTGAGGTCTAAAGTAGAAAGAAGCGCTTAACCGTAACAAAAAAATATTAGTCCCTCCGGCCCAATTTATGTGGCACCATTTTCTTTTTTGTTTGTCTCAAAATAAGTGGCACATTTTCTTATTTGACAACTATTTAATGCATCATCTCTATTTTATCCTTGTTGGACCCTACATACTTTTAAACCAACCAACAACTTTTTTATTACTCAAATCTTCTCTCTTTCTTTTTCAAAGGTAAAATTGATACTTAACAAGGTCAATCTCTATTTTCTTAAACTCCGTACCCGTCAAATAGTGCCACATAAATTGAGACGGAGGGAGTATAACAATAGCGCATGCTCACCTTCAGCCATTATAGGACTGTGTAGGTTCAGTCACCAAAGAAAGGGGGTGCGAAATCACTACAGGTGCACTTACTGTGTATGAGATTGAGAAATTGGGGTTAGAAAAATACTTCAGTTAATATTTCTTTTACTTTTTTAAAAAACTTTTTTACACATTTTAAGTTTAGTTGTATCAATTAGAATTACATGTAGCAGTAATAAGCTTGTATTCAATTCTTAGTCTCTTTCTCCCTTTCTTCTTCCATACCTTTTCATTATCCCATGTAATAGAGAAAAAAATAGATATTTTACACTTATATATAATCCCACACTCTCTATTACGGAAAAACAGTAGCATTATCGATATTACAAGATATATAAGTATTTTTATATACAAATTGCTAGAAACAACTAAAAAAAAAACCTAGCACCCATCTGTCATCCCTCCCCTGCTGCCACTGCTGCTGCAGAACTGCAGATATGGTGCAGAAATAGTGCAAAAACAATGCAGAAACAATATATATATATATATGTGGAAACAGTGTAAAACTAGCGTAGATACAAGCAGAAATAGTACAGTCAGAAACGCAAAATCGGAAGATACAAATAGAAACAATATAGATACAATCAGAATGAAGAAAATAGTACACAAACTGTGAAGAAAAAACCAGAAACATTGCATAAACAATAGATACAAGCAGAAAAAATAATGCAAACAATATAGATACAAGTAGAAACAATGCAGATAGAGTTAGATACAATGAAGAAAAAGTGCAGATACAATGAGATACAAAGGAGAATAGGAGATACAATAATAGAATTAAAAAAGAAAGATGAAAAATACCAGATCTAGCTGGAAAAATATCAGATCTAACCGAAAAACATCACATTTGGCTAAAGAAATATTCTATTTGACAGCAAAACACCAAAATTTAGTCGAAAAGTACCTTTTATTTTTTTTAAAAACAAATCTTCAACCAAAAAATATTATTTTTTATTAAAACGACCATGTATGAACGGAAAAAAGCAGAATCCTCATTTGAAAATACTAGATCTGAAGGGAAAGCACGAAATAGAATGAAAATGAAAATCACCAAATACTCCTGAGGAGCACGCCAGACTAGCCGATTTGTTGTTTCTGACGGAGGATTTGACAAATACAAAAAAACAGACATGTTAATAGGCAATGCTAGATATGACACAGGCAGTGCCAGATATGACACAGACAGTGTTTCTAAAGGCATTTGTGGGGTGAGCCTCAAGGCGGGGCATAGCAAAAGCGCCCCAGGGCAACCTGGCCGGACGAAAGTACCAAAAAGCGTAAGCCCCATAGCTTGAGATGTAAGCCCAGACGTGAGGCGAATCTGGGCGTTTGGGGCGTAAGCTTAGAAAATATTTCTAAAATAAAGCCAAAAATGCTAAATAAAGTCTTTAATTCAGAAAGACTAACTTGGTAAGTACACAAAATCAACTAAAAATCTTATTTACTAACTTTCAAAACTCTTTTATTGAAATTAGCTCTAAAAGTTAAATTTATTCCCAAATAAAAATTGATTGCAATTATGATTGATTTTAACAAACTTGTTAAGATGAAAGGTTTTCATATTCCTATTTCATATTTTTTCCCATATAGTTCCTCTTTAATTTTATATATATATATATATTAAAAAATTAGGATCCATGAGGCTTTTGCCAGCGCCTCGGGGCTTACACTCCGTCCCGTGTCATGTAAAATGCCTCGCCTCACGCCCCCTCCCCTCCCCTCCCCCATGAAAACAATGGACACAGATGGTGCTTGCGGGGTGCAGCAACGACAACTATTAGGAGTGGAGAGGAGTGAAAATGGGAGAAACGAGAGGAAGAGGTTGGGGTTTTGCTATGTCTAGGATATTATATTTTTGCTTTATTTTTTTAATAACTCCTTAATTCCTCTAGATTCTGTGATTAGGACAATATGTCATTACTTTTTGTTAAAAAAAAAAAATCCCTAAATTATACATTTGTCTAATTTTTCCTCAAAAGATAACTGCCTAGCCCAAACTAAATTTGTTTGTTATAAAGCCATATAAATTATAAAGCTCATATTTTTTCGCCCTTTGGCCTTCTAACGCGTCGCTCTAATATATTCGGGTCCTTGTAAGAAAAATTTAACTTTTAGTCCTATGTCACGAGAAGTTGCCAAACTCTTGACAAATCTCCAGCCCCGCCAGGAACTCTTTGTACTGAGATTCTAGTGACTCGCCAGGAGTTCTAGCAACTTGGAGCTAAAAGTTAAATAATTTTCTTAACGGGCCAGAAGTGTGAGAGGGCACCAAAGTATCCTATTTCTATAAGTCTCCACAATTTGGGTGAATCATTTGGGTCAAAAAATTTCGCTGCGCGCTCTCCATAAGGAATGGTTTTGCGAAATTGCATGTATTAACCAATATTTTAGCAAAAAGGTATCTTTCTAGACCGGACCCACTTTTATACCGTCTCCTGAAACACCTGCAGAAGAATGAGGTTTGAGTTGATGAACAGGAGAAGGCCGCAATACATCTCCATCATCATTCTCCCCCAGGGCTGATTAATTAGGTTAAGGAAAATATGAGGCGACCTTATTAAAGAGAGCATTAAGGATACATCGACTCTCTTGGATTTCACGTCATAGCATATATATACCCGAACTGAGCATATCCAAGAAAGACACAAGTGGTTGCCTTGGGGACAATTTTTCTCTTAACTATGCAGGAATATGAACAAAACACATGCATCCAAACACTCGCAAATGCCAATTATAGTACTGCCCCAGTAAGAAGTTCGTGAGGTGCCACTGCAGCTTGGATTATCGTAGAATAAGAGGAGCCGTCTTAGGAAATGACTTAACTTAAAAGACAGATGCCGCCGCTGTGAGGCGAGGTTAAAGAAAAGAAGACAAAAATGTACCATAAAAGCGTAACTTACTCGTTTGCCTCAGTTTAGGCTCTGGTTACATGTAAAAATTTGGGGAACGAGTACTACTTCAGTATCCTTTCTAATTTTTTGCTTGGACCTTTCGGGTTAAAAGTCCATATCTTTCTTCTTTCTTTCCTTGGTCTTTCGTTCCGTCATAAGGAGGGGACAGCGAACCTCCTGCCAAGAGGCCATGGTTGCTTGCTAACTATATCCTTATTTGATACGGAGCCAAGACTTCAAGGCAAAAATTTGTAAGTATTGGCACGGGGCCAAAACTTCAAGGGCAAGTGCTGTTTTGCCAATACTTCACGTTATATGGCGAAAATGCAGAAAAAGATTGGAAGCGGCAAGTCTTGGCAATTGCCAAGACTTACGACCAAGTGCGGCAAGTGTTGCCTTTTGCCAATATTTTAAGGGCAAGTTGTGTTGGCCTAAATCTGATTAGAACAACAAATCGAATTTGTATAAGGTTAACTAGCAATTATTCGTATCAAAGCCACGAAAAAGACAAGAATTTAAATAAATAAAATGAGACAAAGGATTTAAGACTAAGTATAAATGTATTTTGTGTATTTCTGGATGCGTTACATAATCTTTACATGGCTATTTATAGCCTATCAGGATAGGTACAACAATAAATGTACTTTATGGCCATTTATCCCACCTTATGATTGTGGCTGACCCACGATCTCCCATTAAATGTATAAGCAACGGTCGTCAGTTACAAAAGGTGAGAGCTCGTTCGTCGTGGGGCAACATCTTCTCTGAGGAATGAACCTCATGCCTCGTGATGGTTGTCTGCTTATTGCCTCGTGGGAAGACTTGTGGCCATTCTTCATTTTATGCTCGAGGCAACTTGCCTCAGGGGCTGGATGAGCTTTTGAGAGCTCGTAAATATATCATTCAACCTCTCCCAGCTCCGAGCCCTGGTACTTAAACCTCGTTGGTTTTTACCCAATAGAGATAGTCCCCCCACCCCTCAGATAATAGTCAGAATTTTTCGAGGGGTGGAAATAAATCGGCGGGAGATCGACGTGGCAACTCGTGCGCCATGAATTTCAAAAATGGCGGTTGTCACTCCACATTCCCATCTATCACACACATCCTTCGCTGATTGAATGCCACTTTTCGCTCCTCTTTCCTCATGCAAACGCAATGATGATCTTTCTTCCCTTTATAAATAGCTCAGCTTATTCTCTTACATCTTTACTTTCACTTTTTCTACCCATAGTGTTTTCTTCTTAGTATTTTCACTCTTTGAACTCCTCTTCCTTAATTCAAAATTCCTTCAAACTCTCACAAAAAATATCTGGTACTTACTCAGTACAAAATTCCTCAGGATCTTCTGAAGAAAGAACTCCTGAGGTTGCTACCATGATTGTAGCTGATGAACTAGTTAATGTACCGATCCCCTTAAATATTCTACCGCCGTTGGATGATAACACAGAGGCAACATCGCACCACAGCGATTTGATTCCCCATTGACGCAAAGCCACCGCCAATCGTGGCGACATTGGTGAGATGGGATACGAAGAAGGGGATGTTACCGTTGGAGAGGTTGGCGTCATTGGACCTAAGATCTCAAACCTCGTGGGTGAAAACTCTCCTTTGAAAGAATTGACTCCCGAGGACATTATCCCCTCAAAGCTTAATTTGTCCAACGACTTCACGATGAAAACTCAGACCAAAGCCGACATCAGGAGAAGAAGGAACATTCCAGTGGGGGACACCCCGAGCTTGATCACTCAAGCCAATATTTGCTTGGTTCGAGAGGATTGAAAATGGGGCCGTAGGGTCCAAATTAGTATTCATGCTCCAGAGAGTCGAACTTGTGATATAGTTGATGGGAGCTCTGTTGTTTACACCTACCCCTTGACGATAGGATTCACCCTTCCTATTCATGAAGTGGTTGATACCTTTTGCCGAACCTATGATATTTGCTTAGCTCAAATTGGACCCGATTTCTGGAAGATCGTTCAATGCCTCGACTACTTGAGTAAAGAAGCTGGGGTTTCCTTTACTTTCGATCATTTTATTTACCTTTGTTCTCCTTCTTTTCATAAGGATGGAGTCGTTCAGCGCAAAAAACGAGGCAGATTCTCGTTGATCTCCAAAGAAGAGGACACTGAAGATTGTGGGTAGAATGAATGATTTGTGTTGCTGCCCACGAGTCTTCCCTCTTCGAGGCCTGGTTTCCCCGAGCGATGGAATCAGAAGCGTAAGTTTTGGTCTCGATTACTTTTAAATTCTTACTTCATCATCTTTCTCCTAATCGTTAGCTCCACCATTTTTCAGCCAAGTCGGTTCTAATCATGCCTCCCCGAGATTTGACAGCCTGGGTGTAGGCTATCATAAAGGCTAAGCCAAGGGAGGAAAGATCGTGGATGATTTTTGCTGCTTTGGATGAAAACCAATAGGCGTGCAAGCATCATGGTTAGTCATTCCTTCTCTATGTTGCCTCATTCCCCTAAAGCTTTTCTCCTTATCACCCTTCGCTTCCTTCAGGTCTCCCTAGTAAGGCGATTACCGCGCCTAAGGAGAAGAAGAAGAAGAAGAAGAAGAAGAAAGAAAAAAAAAAAAAGCAAAGGTCCCCGAGACTGGGGAAGCTTTTAATGAGCTCAAGGATCTAGTTGGATCCTATGGAAAAAAGAAAGATAAGAAAGAAGAGAAGACTGCTCCCGAGGGGTCATCGAGCTAAGGTAAATATATCTTCTTCTCTCTTCCTTATATCTAATTCCATTACTCTTTGCCGACCCTTTCTTCTTTTTCCCCTTTCTTAAAAGCCCAAAAGAGGAAAAAACGACCTTCAAAGAAATCCTCTGTGGTCAAACGAGCCAGAGTTGAAGAGGATATCGTCTCCGAGGGGGTCACCCCTCCTCGTAGAGGATTAATTGACGAGCCTGAGGAGATGGAAGCTTAGAAGGAAGTCGAGACTATCGACCTCGAAGTGCTGGCTCGGTCGCCTGACAAAGTTGAGGGAACAACTCCTTCATAGGCGCATAAAGGGAAGAACGTGGATGAAACCCCCATTCTGAAGGAAGGTCCTCACGAGCTGCGTCTGAGCTTGCTCGTGATCCAATCCCTCATAGGCCAACGAGGACGATTGAACTACCCCCCGACCTTTGCCTCCTGAACAACGATATGGCAGTGCCCATCAGCTGTAGAGGACTCCTTGGGCCATTAGAGCATGAGCGCATTAGGAAATCTCCCATTGCCGAGCTGATGACTACCGCGGCCCAGCACGTCATTCAGGTATTCTTACTTTCCTTGTCCTTTCTTTAGATTCAGTTGCTCCCTTTCTCGCCCATAACTCTTTGATCAATCCTTTGCAGCGGTACATTCGTGTGATCAGGGCTGCTGAGATTGAGACTCATCGAGTTGCCCTCTTGCAAGAAACCAAGGATGAACAGGACCAAATAAGGAATGGCCTCCAGTCTTGAATAGTCAACTTGGATAAGAGACTTCTCGAAGCCAAGATCGAGTTGGAAGATGCTTATGTAGCTACTGATAAAGCTGACCTTGAGGCGATCAAAGCTCGTGAAACTTCCTGTGCTACTGAGGCTAGAATGGTTTTCTTGAAGGAGACTTGGAAAAATGAGCTCGAAGCTGAACGTACGAGGATAACTGATGAGGTTAAGGTTATCCTTAGCAGAAATGCTGAAAAGTATCGAGCTGTGGTGAAGGAGAGCATTCTTAAGGTAAACAACTGTGGAGAAGGAGTGTCTCGAGGTTGAGTTAGCGATCCTTTGGGGTAAGATGATTTCCTCTTCATCAAGGAAGAAGAAGAGAGCCACAAGAGCTAAGGTTGACAAGAATTGGGCTGTCATCCAAACGAGGCTAACGACTCTCAAACAATACCGAGCAGGGGTGAATCTGGATGGAGAGATAATCAAGGCTGAGAGAGATGTCGTGAAGGCCCAGCAGTTATTGAACCAACTCCCGTAGAGTAGCGAGATTTCGAGCGAGGAATAAAATGAGGGTTCAGATGCTTCAACTTCTGGGGACGAAGAATGTTGTCTTGTTAGTGTACCTTTTGTTTTTCCGTTCTAGGCCTTGGGCCATTTCTAAGTATTTTCGGGGCCTTTGAGCCTTTTAATGAACACAACCATTTTTCTCAGTGTTTGCTTTATTTTAAAGCTTTTGATATATCATTTGAATATTTGCTTACAAGACTTAGATAAATTTTTAATAAATCCAAATGTAAGCTTTGCTTAGAACGACGTCTCATTCTCGAGCCGGGGCATAAATAAAAATTTGCCTAATTAGATAAAAGAGAAGTTGATTCAACTTTTTATTCCATCCATGAGTTCGAGGCGATTTACATAAACTTTTACTCGTGTTGAGACTTAAACGAATAACAAAGCCATTTCAAGTAATGAATAGCTAGGCTAGCTCTCTAGGGAATAGTTCTCAATGTATGGATAGGCGTTCAGAGTCCTCGGTTCCCCTTGCATCCCCCTAGTGGTCGGGTGTGAAGAATGAAAAGTCGAGCACTTGAGTAGTTCGACCCGAGCATTTTGAGCATTATTATACTGATACCGTGGGTGAGGGATTATGCTTTGACGAAGGATAAGGTTCCTTAATGTCAAAAATAATACTCCCTCCGTCCCTATTTGTTTGTCATAGTTTGACTTGGCACAAAGTTTAATAAAGTAAGAAAGACTTTTGAAACTTGTGGTCTAAAATAAGCCATGAATATTTGTGTGGCTATAAATGAGTCAAAAAGTAACTTTAGAGTTGAATTATTACCAAATTTAGAAGTATGACAATCTTTTTGGGATAGACTAATAAGGAAAGTATGACAAACAAAGTGGGACAGAGGGAGTAATGCTTAATAATGCTTTAAATTGGAAACATTCCAATTCAAAGGCTCCTGGTTGCCTCGAAGGTCCTCGAGTTGATACGATCCTTTTTCTGTGATGTTTTAATTCGATATGGCCCCTCCCAATTTGCAGCCAACTTTCCTGTGTTCTTCTCCTTTGGCGTTTGGTTCGAAGCTTTCAAGACGTAATCACCCACTTTAAAGGTTCTAAACTTAGCCTTCTATTCAAATAAGCCTCAATCTGGCCGCTTTTGAGCAACCAAACAAACCAAAGCCATTTCCCTTCGTCCTTCCAGCAAATCTAATTCCACGTGCATAGACTGCTGGTTTGACTCCTCGGATACATGGGCAAACTGAAGCCTAGGCTCACTAACCTCGACAGGAATAAACGAATCGATCCCATAGGCAAGGGAAAACAGGGTCTCCCCAGTGCTGTTCTTCTCAGTCGTCCTCATTGCCCACAACACTCCAGGTAACTCAGCGGACCACGATCCTTTAACTTTATCCATTCTCTTCTTAAGATTGTCCATTATTACCCTATTCTAGGACTCAGCTTGCCCATTAGCACTGGGATGGTAAGGCATTTAAACTACCCTTTTAATCCCCCATTTGGCAAAGAAAGTCGTCACCTCCGACCCAATGAACTGCTTGCCGTTATCGCACATTATCTCCCTCAGAACTCCAAACCTGCATATAACGTTTCTCCAAATGAAATTGATAACTTCCTTCTGCCGAACCCTGGCAAAGGACCCTGCTTCGACCCACTTGGTGAAATAGTCAATGAGCACGAGGATAAGTTTCATACCATCCTTTGCCTTCGGGAATGAGTTTGCGATATCAATTCCCCATTTCATAAATGGCCACGCTGCTATAATTAAGTGTAATGGCTCGGCTTGTTGATGGATCAACGAGGCATGTTTCTGACACTTATCACATTTTTGACAAATGTCTTGGCATCCTCACTCATCTCGATACAATAATAGCTAGCTCGTAAGAGTTTAGTACGAGGGCTTTTCCTCCCGAATGGCTTCCAGATTCGCCTTCATGCACTTCCCTCATTACGTAGTTATACTCTCCTGGGCCTAAACATTTAGCCATCGGGCTGCAATAGAGCCTCTTGTACAACTGCCCATGCACGAGCGAGTATGGAACAACATGTCTTTGGAGCTTCTCAGCTTCCCTTTTGTCTGCTGGCAAAATTCCTGAATCTAAATAAGAGATAAATTTAGTTCGCCAATCCCAATGCCTATTGATCGCATTAACTTCCAACTTCATTTTTCCCACAACGGATGTGAGTACCCGAACCTCTGTGTCAGTCTCCGAGTCTCCAGTTTCGATTACCGAGGCCAAGTTTGCGAACGCATCGGCTTCGGCGTTCTCTTCACGTGGGATTTGCTGAATTTCCAATCTTGGAATTCTCCAAGGACTTTTTGTGCTCGAACCACGAATTGCTTCATTCTGGCTCCCGAGCCGAAAAATCACCGAGGATCTGATTTACCACTAACTGTGAGTCACTTTTTAACTCGATCATTTCAGCCCACATTTTATTAGCCAATTCCAACCCCGTTATCGCAGCCTCGTACTCAGCTTCATTATTGGTTAACTTTCTGCCTCGGGAAGTATCCTAGCACTGAAGTCGGCTATGAAGTCTGCCAACACTTAAGATTTTATGGCAGTCCGAGACTGGTATACAATATTGTATTCACTTAACTCAACCACCCATTTAGATAACCTCTCAACAATTCAGGTTTATGAAATATTGTTCTCAAGGGGAAGGTTGTAACTATAGCTATGGGATGGCATTGAAAATAAGGGCGAAGCTTTCGAGCAGCCATAATTAACGCAAGCACTAAGTTTTCTAAATGAGGGTACCTTGTTTCAGCGTCGAGAAGAGTTTTTCCGACATAATATATTGGTTGCTGCTTCCCGTCTTCTTCTCAAACCAATACGACACTAACAGCCACCTCGGAGACAGCTAGATATACCAACAACGTCTCCTCATTCTTGGGCTTAGCGAGCAGTGGAGTGTTCGCCAAATAGTGTTTCAGTTCCCTCAATGCCTCTTTACATCCAAGAGTCCACTCGATGGTTATGTTCTTTTTCAAGGTAGAAAAGAACCTATGGCATCGCTCGGATGACCTTGAGATGAATCTACTCAGAGCAGCGAGTCGACCGGTCAAATGCTGGACTTTCTTTGGGCTCGTCAAATCCTCGGAAATTTCCTGTATAGCTTTTATTTTATTAGGATTTGCCTCGATGCCTCGTGCAGAGACAATAGACCCCAAGAATTTACCCGAGTCAACCCTAAAGGCACATTTTTCAGGGTTCAGCTTTATACAAAATTGCCTTAAGACTGCAAAAGCTTCTGTCAAATGATTTAAATAATCCTCCAACTGAATCAACTTTACAAGTATGTCATCTATATAAGCCTCCATTGTTTTGCCAATGTAGTCTTTGAACATCCGACACACAAAACCGCATTTTTGAGACCGAAGGGCATCACCTTGTAGCAATACGTTTCTTCATCAGTGATTAAAGATGTTTTTTCCTCATCGCTCAATTCCGTTAGACTTTGATTATACCCCAAATACGCATCCAAGAAGGTCAATAGTTTATGTCCAGTCATGAAGTCTATCAACCTATCTATCTAGGGCAAGGGATATGAATCCTTTGGATAGGCTTTTTTTTCACATCGGTGTAATCAACGCACATTCGCCATTTGCCATTTTTCTTCAGTACTACCACTGCGTTGGCGAGCCAATCGGGGTATTTTACTTCCCTGATGAAGACGTTGTCAAGTAACCTCTTCGTCTCGTCTTGGATTGCTTTCTTCTTTACACTAGCATGTTGTCTTTTCTTTTGCTTCATAGGGGGTGATTGGGATCCACAGTCAACTTATGCATCATTATTTTAGGTTCAATCCCAACCATTTCCGCGTGAGACCATGCAAAGCAATCTTCATTAGTTTTCAACAGCTCAACGATAGCTTTCTTTGACTCGACATCCAGCCCTGAGCCCACGAACACTTTCTTTTTTGGAAATTCCTCCTATAGAGCAAAAGATTCTAATTCTTCGATGGTGGAGTCCTCTACTTTTTGCTTTCGAGGTTCTTGTATGAATATCAAAGCTTTTTATGTTTCTTTTTTAGGAGAAATTTTAGGAGCCGAGGTCTCCCTCTCGATGGACTCTGAGTCGGCTAACTGCAGCACGGATGAACCTCCCACGGCGATTCCTTTTTTCGCAGCAACTGAGTAGCATGCTTGAGCTATTCGCTGTTCACCTCGTATGGCTCGAACTCCCCATGGAGTTGGGAATTTAACAGCTTGGTGCAAGGTAGATGGAACAACTTTAATTTCATAAATCCACGACCTGGCAAGGATCACATTGTAAGCCATGTCCTCGGTCATTACCTGGAAGATAGTTTTCTTACAAACTCCTTCAGCAGTTGTGATGAGGGTGACTTCCCCCAGTATCTATTCCGTGGAGTTGTTGAACCCCTTCAATGTAATTGCTTTCGGGACGATGAGGTCCTTCAACCACATTTTCTTAATAGTTCCATAATTGATGATATTTACCGAGCTACCAGGATCGACCAAGACTCGTTTGACATTACAATCATTGATCCTCAATGTGATTATTAGAGCGTCGTGATGGGGAAAAATCATCTCCTCGCAGTCATCTTCGTCGAAGGTTATTTCATTCTCCGCCCCATCGGTTTGAGCCCTTCCTTTGATAGTGACTGAAAATTTGGCAAATTTTTTGGTTGAAGCGAGGTTAACACCATTCACCTCTGATCCGCCCATTATAACGTTCACTATCTTCTTAAGAAATTGTGCCCCAGTCATCGTAGTCGTGTTACAAGAGTGCAAGTTTGGAACAAACTTTATTGCTAGCTCCCCATAGACGGCGCCAATTTAGGTTGGCCTAAATCTGATTAGAACAACAAATCCAATTTGTATAGGGTTAACTAGCAATTATTCTTATCAAAGCCACGAAAAAGACAAGAATTTAAATAAAGAAAATGAGACAAAGGATTGAAGACTAAATATAAGTGTATTTTGTGTATTTCTGGATGCGTTACATAATCTTTACGTGGCTATTTATAACCTATCGGGATATGAACAACAATAAATATATTTTATGGCCATTTATCCCACGTTATGATTGAGGCTGACCCACATTTTCCTCATTAAATGTATAAGCAACGGTCATCAGTTACAAAAGGTGAGAGCTCGTTCATCGTGGGGCAACATCTTCCTCGAGGAATGAACCTCATGCCTCGTGATGGTTGTCTGCTTATTGCCTCGTGGGAAGGCTTATGGCCATCCTCCATTTCATGCTTGAGGCAACTGGCCTCGAAGGCTAGACGAGCTTTCGAGAGCTCGTAAATAAATCATTTAACGTCTCCTAGCTCCGAGCCCTATCATTGAAACCTCGTTGGTTTTACAAAAAGAGGTCAAAGGCAAGTCTTGACAATTGCCAAGATTTACAACCAAGTGCTGGCAAGTATTGCCTTTTGTCAACACTTGAAGGGATAAGTGTTGAAATGCAGAGAGGGGTAAAGGGCAAGTCTTGGCCCCGACCCAAAATTTTGACAGGGGCATTTTCATCCAGATGTTTTTTATTAAACTTAATGGGGGCATTTTTGTAAAACCACTGTTAGCGTGGGCAAAAAGGCAAACAATTGCTTATGGTGTCATATTTCTGCAAATCAACCCATTTAGGTCAGTTAGCTACTTAGACCAAAAAAATTCACTGGGCTCCCTCCATAAGGAGTGGTTTTGTAAAATTTCTCGCGTTAAGCAATATTTTAGCAAAATACCCTTATTTAGCCCGGAGCCAAGACTTCAAGGCAAAAATTTGTAAGTATTGGCACGGGGCCAAGACTTCAAGGGCAAGTGTTGTTTTGCCAATACTTCAAGTTATATGCGAGCATGCAGGAAGAGACTGGACGGGGCAAGTCTTGGCCTTTTGCCAAGATTAACGACCAAGTGAGCTAAGTGTTGTCTTTTTCCAACACTTGAAGGGAAGTGTTGGCAAATAGAAATGGGTCAAAGGCAAGTCTTGGCCTTTTGCCAAGACTTACGACCAAATGCTGGCAAGTATTGCCTTTTGCCAATACTTGAAGGGAGAAGTGTTGAAAAGCAGAGAGGGGTTAAAGGCAAGTCTTGGCCCCGACCCAAAAGTTTGACAGGGGCGTTTTCGTCTAATTTTTTTTATTAAACTTAATGGGGATATTTTTACAAAACCACTGTTAGTGCGGGATGAAAGCCAAACAATTACTTATGGTGTCATATTTCTACAAATCGGCCTACTTAAACACCAATCTACTTGGGTCTGGTCCATCTTAAAATGGGCATATATGGTAATGTACACTTTATATTGGAAAAGTTACCCACATAAATATTGGTAGAACTTATTAATTATTTTTAAACACATTTTTGGATTTCTTTCTTTCTCTAGCAATCCAGACTATTAAAATAACTTTTATTTTATTTTGACCTTCATATAGATGCTTTTACTCTAGCCTTAATTTAAGGCATTGCTAGTAACTAAAAATTTACCATATCAAAATCACAAAACAAATTATCAATTAATTGATTGGGGGTGGGACCATGGGGTTATTTAGGATCTGGATTTGACCTAAAATAAGGAAACATCTTTCTTTATGTGGATTAAATAATATTTATTTATTTATTTATTATTATATTTTATATTTAAACATTATTCACTATTTTAGATAATAATAATATGTATTCCACTTATTATTTACCTGATGTAGAATTTTTATAAAAAATAATAGTTTAAAAAAATAGATTTTCTCTCAACTAGTTTATATCTATATTCTGTTCAGTATTCATTTAAAATGTTATGATGTATGCTGTTAATATTGCTTATGTATTCATTAATTAGTGACAATTTAGTTATGTAGTTTGTATTTAGTTAGTATCCAACATTTGGTCAATCAAACATATTGAAATATATTTATTTAAATGTATCATGTATCCATAAATTAAATCTCTCAAACATTTATGTTACACTTTCAGAAATATATTTATTTAATATATTCTCTATATTCATATAGTTTTCTAATGTTATATAGATATTTAATATAATATTTCTGTATCTATGTATCATTTATATACTTTTGCGATATCATCTACTTATTGAATTATTATCCATAAGTAAAATGTATTTGATATTACATTACTTTTATATAAACTCTGCTTAAAAATTAATATATTTCAGTTCATTTAAAAAGGTGAAAGTTGATGAGTAAGTAGTAAAGGGACTGATAGTGAACATTTAATGTGTTGCTTTAATTTTTCAATATGAGTTATACAAAGAAAGAAAGATTGGAATTATCTAAACAAGTGGGGGGGGGGGGGGGGGGGCGTTAACCAGTGGTAAGACTCAGCACTTAGGAGAGAAGCTTGTAGCTATGGGGGCTTGGGAGTGTAGAGGAGATGTTGATAGTATGTGGTCCTGGACAACAGATTGTGTTAGAAGGGCAGCTAAAGAGCTTTTAGGAGTTTCGAAGGGTAACCCTAGTAGACACAGAGGTGACTGGTAGTGGAATGATGAAGTCCAAGGAAAGGTTGAGGCTAAGAAGGCGGCCTACCTAAAGCTAGTGGAGAGTAAGGACGAGGAAGAAAAGAGGACGAATAAGGAAGGTATAAGAATGCAAAGAATGAAGCGAAGATAGCGGTTACAAATGCAAAACGACAGCTTTTGAATGCTTGTATCAGGAGATATCAGACAAAGGTGGAGAAAAAAAGTTGTATAGGCTTGCCAAGCCAAGGGAGAGGCGGGCACGTGACCTAGACCAAGTAAAGTGCATTAAAGATGAGGATGACACGGTCTTAGTGGAAGAGGCCCACATTAGACGAAGATGGCAAAAGTACTTCCATAAACTTCTAAACTAAGAGGAAGACAAGAGTATTGTGCTAGCTCATCTAGAGCACTCAAGGATCCGTTATGATTCAGAGTACTGCGGGTGTATTGGATTTGGAGAGGTTCAAGAGACAATTTGTAAGATGAGAGGGGGAAGAGCAACCGGGCCTGATGAGATTCCAGTGGAGTTTTAGAAGAGTTTTTGATGTTATCCTGAAGACGGCAAAAAGATGTCTGAAGAATGGAGGTGGAGTACTATGATTCCGTTGTAAAAGAACAAGGGTGATGTTCAAAATTGCAACAATTATAGGGGCATTAAACTATTTAAGCCACACCATGAAAGTCTGGGAGAGGGTGGTTGAGAAGAGGACGAGGAGGGATGTGGCAATTTCTGAGAACCAATTCAGATTCATGCCTGGGAGATCAACTGCAGAAGCTATCCACCTCTTGAGGAGGTTGATTGAGCAATATAGGGATAAGAAACGAGACTTCTATATGGTGTTCATTAATCTAGAGAAGGCTTATGACAAAGTCTCAAGGGAGGTTTTCTGGAGATGCTTGGAATCTAAAGGTGTTCCAGTGGCATACATCAGAGTGATTAAAGACATGTACGATGGTGCCAAGACCCATGTGAGAACAGTTGGAGGCGATTCTGACCACTTTTCAGTTGAGATGGGGTTGCACTAGGGGTCTACACTTAGTCCATTTTTATTTGCTCTAGTGATGGACGAATTGACAGGAAGCATCCAAGGGGAGGTACCGTGGTCTATGTTATTCACAGATGATATAGTTCTGGTTGATGAGACTTATGGAAATTAATGATAAGCTGGAGGTTTGGAGATATACCCTGGAGTCTAAAGGTTTCAAGCTGAGCAGGTCGAAAATAGAGTACATGGAGTGCAAATTTAGTGTTGCATCTCAAGAGTCGGAGGTAGACGTGATGCTTGATTCTCAGGTCATTCCCCAAAAGAGTAGCTTCAAGTACCTTAGTTCCATCCTGCAAGGTAATGAAGAAATTGATAAAGATGTCACTCATCGTATTGGGACAGGCTGGATGAAGAGGAGACTCGCGTCTGGTGTCCTATGCGATAAGAAAGTAGCACCTAGACTCAAAGGTAAGTTTTGTAGCGCGGTTGTAAGACCTGCTATGTTGTACGGAGCGGAATGCTGGCAATGTCAATACGTCACACATCCAGAATATGAGTGTAGCAGAGATGAAAATGCTTCGATGGATGTGTGACTATACGAGGATGGATAAGATTAAGAACGAGGTCATTCATCTTATTTTTGCTAGCATATTTTTGAATTATTGTTTCTTGAGCCGAGGGTCTATCGAAAACAGCCTATCCACCTCGGTGGGGGTAAGGTCTGCGTACATCTCACCCTCTCCAGATCCCACTTATGGGATTATATTGGGTATGTTATTGTTGTTGTTATTGTAAATTGAATGAGTATTTTGGGGGATAGTATCAATATCCTAAGCTATTACAAAGAAACGACTTGAATAAGATTCCTATATTTTTATTTTCTACTATATTTTTGCTAAGTGATGATGATAGAAGATTTACCTATCTCCTAATTTTAGTCTAATGTTGTGGCTATAAAAAGTAAGTGTTATAGGAAAGATAATAATAAGATACTAACTGCTATCTATGTAATCAACTCATTTATATTACATTTTTATGTGAATTGAGCACTTTTGACCATGGCCTATCTCCTCATCTCACGCTTCTTCCTTTCTGCACCATAGCTCCATCGTTGTTAACCGCCGCCGAGCCACCACCAAAATTTTATAAAAAATACACCCCCAAATTCCTCTTTGCCTTCTATTTCTGTTTATACTGTTGATTTTCTAAAAATCATGCTAAAGTAGTGTAGATCTGGTTTTGAAAACATGAGAATTTTTTGTCGAATGGTACAATCAATAGATTTATAACCAGAGAAGTATATCTTTCTCTCCCTTGTAACTAGTAGTAATTGTTAACGTGAGGACCATTGTTGGACGAGTAGATTATCAGTCTCAGTTGCCTAGAGTCATTGGGTTCATCTCTTGTGAGTCATTACTTACGATTCTGAAACAAGGAACCATCACAATGAAACCAATAAATTGAAGGCAGAGAAATGTAATCTTTTTGAACCAAAGTACAAGCCATTTAAAAGCACATGATTCAGAGCATTAGAACCACGGTTTTTTTCTTTTCTCTTTTTCTCTTTTTTGTTTTTATAATAGGTTTGATTATAAAAAGTAACAACAATTTGGAGTCATTGGAAAAGTGATGATGATTTATATTGAAAGTGATGACGATTTGTATTCAAAGTTGTGCTGAAGGTGATGACGATTTGTATTAAAACTGATAGCAATTTATATTAAAAGTTGCATTGAAAGTGATGACGATTTGGCTTTAATTATTTGTAGATGTACATATTATATGGCTTGCACTATAAAGAAATGATGCCGGATTGGCTTTGTTTCATCTTTTGTTATGTCATTTTTTTCTTTCCAAGTCCATACTTGCGAAATATTCATATAGTAATTTCGATAATTGTTTGGAGGCAAAGTAAACTCAATGAAGGTCTTTTCAGAAAACAAAAAACAAAAAATATGACACTTAGGATTTTCTTTTTTAACAAATACCACTAAGCACGTACCTTAGCGGTTAATTTTATTAAAAACAAATAAACAAAAATAATAAATATAGTCTTTACAATCATGAATGAAATACGAACTTGCTAAGGCTAAATAATGGCTAGCTAGAGTAATAATAGCTACATGTCAAGTTACTATTGTCACCCCATTGTAATGAGCATATGAAAATGCTAATACCACCAACGGAAGAAAACATAATAGCTTAACACTAAGCTTTACAAACAAACTACTAGCTAGTAATACAGATAATGAAAATTCGAAGTAATAAAGTATACTCCTAGTAATCACATGAACTACCATTCTTTTCTTAGTTTTTTGGATTATAACATGTCCTATTTGATAATCATGGATCAACCTTTGATGCATTGAAACAAGTGAAAGAAGCATGCCACCTGATAAAGGGAAGTTGTAGCACGGGCGTCGCCTCCAAGATTGCCCCCAACTTCTGAAGGCTGTACTCCATGCACCGCCTGAGTAAAGCCTGCAGAAAAATTATTGTATCCACCGTTTTGCCCAGGCTGAGTGAAAGGTGTCGCCTTCAATAACGCCCACGAGCAAAAAGCTGAATGCCATATCAAAGGCGTCGCCCGCGATAAAAAAGCTGGAAGCTGCATGGTATGCGCCGCCTGCCAAAACGCCTGGACAGAGTCGACGGCTCGCTGAGGTGCATGTTAAGCACGATAAATTTCTGCCCAGTTGTGTACCACCGCATGGTTTCCAATGCAGTGCCTCCTTTATAGTGACCACTACGTTCCATCACCAAACATCCCAATGACGAGCAGCACCACCCAAGCTTGAAGTATTTCAATGACAAAGCATTCCAAACCTTTCCGATCAAATAATTGAGCATGAATGAACTTCACACTATTAATTATAATCTTGAAAGTACCTACAAAAAAGAAAACAAAGTTAGTAGTAAAAGCCTCCATGCTCTCCTCTGCATAGATTCGAACATGAAGGAAAGTTCCATCTCCCTTATTTCTATACATTCCTTCTCAACCTAGTGCGAATGTATGGCTCATTATACTTATCACAATTCACCAACCACCTACCCATACTATCCAACTTATGAAATGAATTAACGATGACATCCCCTTGATCAATATCAAGTTTGCCAAGTAATCCGCCAAGTTATTCCCTTCTATAAACACATGCATCAACACCATCTCTATACCCTCCATCAAACTCCAAATCTCCTCCATTATTTGCACAATTTGCTAAGCACCTCCCAAAATTTTGTAACTATATTCTTGAGCAACATTGAGTCTGTTTCAATAATAACTTGTGAATAAGAAGTAGAAACCACATACCTCAAAGCCATAAGAATTGCAGTTGCCTCTGCTTGAGTATTCGTGGTCATACAATCCTTCATCTCCTTAGCACAAGCATATACAATATCTCCCTGTCGTCTCTAACACAAAAAGCCTAAGAACTAATACCTGGATTACCTCTAAAAGCTCTATTCGTATTACATTTAGTCCACCCACACCTGAGGCGGATTCCAAGCTACCTTTGTCATCACCTCAAATTATTCCTCCATTTCCACAACTCCCACATAATAAAAATGGGAATAACATGGTAAATTAACCTCAGGACCGGGCTACTAGGAGCATCCTACTACAAATTTATAACTTGTGTCAAGTGCAATCCATCAAAATTAAGACCTGCAGGCCCTCCAAAATATTTCCAGACATAGCATGCTATAGGTGCATTCAGAAACACATGTGACACAGTCTCCACATCAGGGTTCACACAACAATGACACCTAGAGGGGAATTGAATTCCCTACCTCTTCAACATATCATCTAAGGGCAGCTTAAATTTCCACAACCTCTATGAGAAAAATAAAATTTTAGATGGAATACCTTTAATCCAATTGTACTTGTAAAGATCACTTGGCTTCTTCCTTTGCCTCACCAAATGATAAGCTGACGAGACTGAAAATGTACCCCGAGACTCCAATATCCAAAAAGGCATATCCCTCTGCTCAGGACAAGTAGGAGGCTTGACATTCTGAATCACATGCTCAACAAAGTCTTCAGGCAGTAGCTCCCAGAGGCGCTGCTCCAGCCATACTCCACCCTCAGCAACTTTATAGACAAACATTACAGTCTCATCATGCGCAAACTCATGAGGAACTGCATGATACAACGGACCAAGCCCAGTCCAGTTATCAAGCAGGAAGTAAGAATTGCCCTTTTTCAGCTGCCAAACTATCTCATTATCCATCTCAGGCCTGCTCTGCAATATCTTCTTCCATACGTAAGTCCCCTTCTTCCATTACACCACCATAAAATGATGTTTTTTCTAGTATTTTTTGCTCATATAATACCTCCATAAAGACTGCTTGGTACGAAAATTCCACCACAGCTTTGCGAATAATGCCTTGAAGATATCATACAAGCTTTTAAAGCCATCTCCACCTTCATTTTGAGGATGACACAAAGCCTTCCAAGAAGCCCAGTGTCTGCTATCCTGACACACAGAGTTACTCCAGAAGAACTTGGCAAATATTTTGTTAAGCTGAGCTACCACCTCAACAGGGAGGTCACAGGCAGATAATAAGTGAATAGGCATACTTTGAAGCACTGATGAAATCAGAGTCGTCCGTCCACCTATGGAAAACAATTTACCAGTCTAGGAGTCAAATTTTTTCTACACTTTCTCCACCAATTCATTGTAGTGACAGTTCTTCCTCCTAGCATAATAGATAGGCACGCCAAGATACTTGAAAGGAAATTCCCTCATCGGTATCTCAGTAACATCAAAAACCATGTCAACTATCAACTGCAGAACCTAACTATGCATATACACATTACTCTTCTCCTTATTGATTTTTTTTACCGCTGGACAACTCATAACTAGCAAGAGTCTTCATCATAAGTTTTAATGATCCCTCCTCAGCAGATGGAAAAATAATCATATCATCCGCATATACCAGCTGATTAAGATAGAGACTCCACTTTGGCATCTCTATGCAGCACATTCAGAGCTCTGGAAGGGCACTTAGCAGCAATCGAAAAAAGGTAGGCGACATAGGATCACCTTGTTTCACCCCCTAGAAGACTGAAAAAACCCATAGGGCTGGCCATTTACTAGCACAAAGTACCAGTTATTACACAGGGTCCTGTAGACCATGTCAATAAACACCTTACCAAATCCCATCCTCCTCAGGGACTTTGTCAGAAATAGCTATGATACTCTATAATATGCCTTAGCCATGTCTAGCTTGATTACCACATTAGCTGGTTTCCCCATGTCAGCAATATCGAGCACAATTTCTTGCACCAGCAAAATATTCTTAAGAATTCTTATCCCCTTCACAAAACCGGACTGTTGCGGTAAAATTATCCCATGCAATAAAATAGAAAGCCTGTCATGAATTACCTTGTAAAACACCTTATTGCTGAAGTTGCTTAGACTAATTGGCCTCATGTCTGAAAAAAGTACCAAATCCTTTTTAGGCAAGAGCACCAAGTTAGTAGCAGTGATGTAACGAGATAGACAGTGATCCCGAAAGAATACCTGTACCATTTTAACCACATCAACACCAATAATATCACAACAATAATGACAAAAGGCACCTATATAACCATCATGGCCCCCTGCAGAGTCAGCCTTCAGGCCAAAAACTACTTTTTTCATCTCCTGTTCATCTGGCTTAGCAACAACAGCATCATTATGGTCCTATGTAACAAGACTAGGTAGATGATCAAGTATAGAAAAATCATCTGGCACCGGATCATTAGAAAACTGCACCTGAAAAAATCTGATCGTCTCCTGGGCTATGTCTGTGTCATTCTCAAGCCAAGAACCAGCAGCATCCTGGAATTTTCTAATCTGCAACACCTTCCTTATTTCATTTAGATGAGCCTGAAAAAATTTGGTGTTTCTATCCCCACTTTTGAACCACTGCATACCAGCTTTCTGCTTCCAAAACTGTTCCTCTAGAGCATAAAATTGAATCAACCCTGCATTCACTCTCTGTAGTCTCACTCTGTTGTACCCAGTAGGATGCTCCTCAAACTCATGTTCATATACCGGGACCACCTCCTCTAGCGTAGAAATTTTCCTGAATATGTCACCATACGTCTCCTTGCTCCAGACAGACAATGCCTTTCTCAATTTTTTCAACTTGCACTGAAAGTTATAAAAAGTATTTGTGCTAAAGTTTTTAGCCCAATTCTCTCTAACAATAGCCTGGAAAGTCTCATGCTGCACCCAAAATTTCAAAAATCTAAATGATTTCTTTACAGTAGGGCTATCCATGTTAGTAGTAATTAACAACGACTCATGGTCTGACCCCTGCCTAATCAAATGCTTCACTTCAAACTGAGGAAATAACTGTTGAAAGGCCTGATTCACAAGACACTTATCAAGCCTTTCAAATATGCATTCAGCATTCGATCTATCATTTCACCAAGTGTACATGCTGCCCTTGAAACCCATGTCAATTAGCTGACAAGTGTTGATGTAGTGCACAAAATCTTCTACCTTCCGGTAGTAAACTAGTAGGCCCCAAACTTCTCAAGCTCATCAGCAATGACATTAAAATCGCCCCCACCAACTACGGGGAGGTCATGTCACTAGCCTGAGCATACAACAAGTCCCACAATTCCACCCGAGTGGTGTGTTCAGTACTAGCATAAACAAGTGACACTCCAAATTCTAGCAAACCATCCAAGTATGTCATCTTTAAAGACAACATTTGTGATGTATCATACACCACCTCCACCTGATATTCATCATCAACAAATGCCCATATTTTATCATTAAAATTATACTAAGAAGAACCCATACCTAGCCACAGACGATACTTGTCAATATATCTATAATGCTGAAACGACTCCATTAGTGCAATATATGAAAAGTGCTTCTGCCTATGCATTGTGACCACTCTATCAAAGGCCTGCTGAGTGTTGACAGACCTTATATTCCATATGTATGAGTTATTCGTTGCAAACCAGAGACTTTGGAAACTGTCCTCTTTGTTGACACCCCTCCAGCTGCTGGATGAACGCTTGCGCCTCTTTTCACCCGAGCCTTCTTGGTTTTCTTCTTTTGTAGTTCCACCTGTGATGCAGCCCATGTCCGTGATGATCAAGTGTTACAACCATCGAGGCCAGTGACACGAAGCCAAGCTAATTTTTTGTATGATGTTCACATCCAGCTAGCGTGGTCGGGAGAAAGCAACCGTTCGGAAGCTGAGTGGCCAAGGTCAAGACTTGAAAGCTACATCTGCAAGCTCGAGCCTAAGAATGAAGTGGCTGAATGCCGATCATTGACGCTGATCGATGAGTGACCGAAGGGCTACAACTGTGCCCGAGGAATGAGAGTGTCCGTTTTTATTGTACCGAGGCTGAGCGGCCGAACACAAGTCAAGAGCGCCCAAGCACATTACTTCGGCCATGCGGGGCCTCCTTTTATTGGTTGGTTGTGACCATTTACTAGCTTACCCTTGGGGATATCTATATAAACCCTTAGCCTAGTTCATTTTAGACACCATATTTTTGATATTGAATGATTAGCTGTTGCTATTTATGTATCCGTTGTGAGCTGAACCCCGTCATGGGAATTGTTAAAGAACTTGGGTCAATCGGTGGATTTCGTTAGAATATTTTCTTCATTGATCATTCAATTTGCAAGAAGCTTGTAGACTTCTTGAGGATTGTTGCCTAGTTTTAGGTGATTCTTCGTCTTTCAAGCCGAGTGGCCCCAAGACTTGTTCCTTGGGATCATTTGGATTGAAGCTTATATTTCTCTAGCTTCTATCTTTATCTTTTTATTGTCTTACTTTCCGCTGTTCTTGTTCGGTTGCTAAGCTTCTCCAAGTTAACCATCTTGGTATCAGATCACTATTTGGGCTTGTTCTTAAAACCCCAATCCTGTTCTTTATCTTTTATATTTTGTGCGTTGTGTCTTCTGTTTTTCATTTCGTTTATGTTGTTGTTATTGTTCTTATTATAAAAAAGGGTAAAATCAAAACTTTTGGTTGATTACTGGTTGTTTGGAGTAAGCAACCACAGATTCTTATTCACTGTTGATTTGTGATTCTGGAAAGTAGCCATCGTACGTATTTTGACGACTAGGGTTTCTTGACGAATTTGTACGGTCGACGTAGCGGTACTGATTTCGAACCCCAGTGAGTTTTTGGTTGTTTGTCGTCGAAACTGGTGGTTAGTGTTTCATTTGGGTCGAGTTTTGTACTTAAAATTTAAAGTTCCATCGTTTAGCCGCCGTCCGTACGCCGGAAAATTGTTACACTGTAACAGTGTGCGGACGAAGTTGCAGTTGTTCTTAGCTTGGCTTGGAACTGAAGATTCCTCCGTTCGTTGTAAAATTTTAACGAAGAAACGACCTTAAATCTTGCTTGATTTCTGGGCTCTGAACAAAAGTTTAAAGGTGTCCGTACACCGGAGTTAAGGTTCACTATTACATTGAAGAAGAAGAGGAAAGGCCTTGTTGCCTAAAACCTCAGGTGAAAAGTTTTCAGCAAGATCGAAGAAAAAAGTGGATAAGGTTAAACCCTAATCCATACCAAAGGAGGGAGCACATTTTTCCGATAAGGGTGATGTGTCCAAGGTTTCCAAAGAGGAAACAGAGGGTAGATTCTCCTAGGTTCTCTCTTTTCTTTACGACCATTAAATCTCGTTAGTAGATGTCTGGAGTAAACTCTTCTACTCTAGGTCCTACTAATTTGTTTGAGCTTATACGAACTCGTGCGAGGGGTGACTTAGTTAATTCTTGACCTACTATGCGCAGTTAAATAGCATTCGTTCCATCGAGTCGAATCAATTCACTCTTCTTGAAGGAGAAAACAGGTCTTCTTGAATTCAGAGGGTCTTAGAGAGATTGATCAAACCAAGGATGCCATTGGTTACAAGTTCTTGAGTGACCGAACCTACAAATTGAGTGAACCCGAGCGCCACCCAATAAAAGTGAGGGAGTGCGTGAGGTGATTTCTAACCTTTGACATTTTCTTGTCTTAGATTTGTGTAGGATCAATGGCTGGAAATGCAGAGAAAAGCATTGAGGCACCCGAGGTGTCGTTAGCCGACCTCTTGGCTGCGATACAAAGCATTAGTGTCGAGGTAAAAGGAGTAAGTGCTCGAGTCGCTAACCTCGAGCAGGAGAAGGTTTCCATGGCCTTACCTGGGTCTGGCGCTGGCACTAGCAATTCAACAACAGTTGAGGAACGAGGCCGTTCGAAATGAAGTTGTGGGCAATCCCCGAGTTGAACCAAACTTGGGCATTCCCCGAGCGGATCAATAGAACTTGGGCAATCCCCAAGCTGAACAACTAAACTTGGGCAATCCCCAAGGTGATAGACTACCAGTTCCAAGGCCCCGAAGACAAGTCGTGGTCGTTGATGAAGAGGTTGATGATGGAGAGTTTTTCGATCCTGAAGTTGAGAATGAGCCACCGTTTGTTCAACGAAGGCAGGTTCAACGAGGCCGTGGGAACTTTTGAGGTCGAGGCCGAGGTGCATATGTTGATAGAAATTATGAGTGTGAGGCTGATGGCTATTATGATGAGTATCCGAAACTGATCCGAGGTGCTTGAGATTCAAACTTGAACAGTGTCAAGATCACTATTCCACCCTTAAGAGGAACTAGTGATCCGGACCAATATCTGAATTGGAAGGTTCGTTTGGAACGAATCTTTGAAATAAATGAGATGATCGAGGAAAGAAAAGCTGCACATGCTATTGCTTCATTTGAGGTATATGCATCAACATGGTGGGTAGCAGACAAGAGAATGAGGAGAAGGAATACTTACCCCGAGGTTCTTACATGGGTGTAGTTGAAACGACCTATGGATGCCAAGTATGTGACCGCCAAATATCGGCAGAAGCAATTTCGGAAGCTCTATGATTTGAAACAAGGGTCCAAGTCATTTGAAGAGTACTATGATGAATTTGAAAAGATTCGATTGGCTCTTAATATTGGAAAAGATGATGAGCAAGCCATCATTCGGTTAAAAAATAGTCTGACTTGAGATGTGTCATCTCAATTGCGACTACATGTGTACCAAATGTTGGATGATGTTTTCCATACAACTGTTGATGCTGAGAAATAGGTGAAGGATTATAAAGCAAATCGATACCGAGGGTTTACTACTTCAACTCATTTGAATCGGGGAAAGATTGGAAGAGTCTGAATCCTACAAGAGCCAACACTGGCTGAGATCTGAAGAAACCCTTCGAAAGGGGAGAGACCGTTACTAACTCCAAGGAGATGGGAGGTAAAGCTCAGCTCAATACTCATAGTGCTTCAAATATTCAGTGTCATAAATGCAGGGGTTAAGGTCACATGGCAAAAGATTGTCCGACTCGCAAAGTTGCTTTTTCTCGAAGATGGAACCGTCTATGAGCACGCGAGTGACTCCGAGGAAGAAAATGGAGAGGAGATTGACCGAGAAGAAAATGATGATGGTCGAGATGCTATCGAGGCTGACCATCCGGAAATGTTTGTTGTGGTTCGTAGAAATTTGAGCACTATGAACCTAGAATAAGAGGACAACCAAAGAGAAAATCTTTTCCATTCGAGGTGTCAGGTGAGAGGAAAGGTGTGTTCGATGATTATTGATTTAGGTAGTTGTGCAAATATGGTGAGCCAAACCTTGGTTTTGCAATTAGGTCTACCTACCTTGAAACACCCTCATCCGTATTATTTATAATGGTTGAACAAATATGGAGAACTGAAAGTTGTCAAGCAGGTGTGGATCAAGTTCAAAGTAGGAGCTTAGCAAGATGAGATGATGTTCGATGTGATTCTGATGCAAGCTTGTTATCTATTGTTAGGGCGATCGTGGTACTATGATAGGTCGGTTATTCATAAACTTCATTATCAAACCTTTGTCTCCGAAACAAGTCAGTGAGGACTATAAACGGATGAAGGAGCTCAAAGAAGCGGCCAAAGCTAATTCTCCCGTGGGGACGCAAATTGTGGCCGAAGACAAAGAGACACTGCCCGTGGCAGGTAATATTTGTGCAATTATGCGGCCGAGTGAGTTCCTCTAAGGTAATGATCGGGACAAGCTGATGATTTGCCTCGTGCATAAGGGTATCCTGTTTAACTCAAATGATGATTTTTCTAACGATAACCTTTTGCCTAGTGCTATTCAAAGTGTTTTGTAGAAATTTGGGGACATTTTTCCTAAAGAATTGCCAGGTGGATTGCCTCGTTACTAGGAATCGAGCACCAAATTGACTTCATCACGGGGTCTCAAATCCCCAACAAACCAGCCTACAGGTGTAATCACGAAGACACCAAAAAGATCTAATGGTAGGTGGATGAATTGCTGAACAAAGGACTCGTTTGAGAGAGCTTGAATCCGTGCACCGTTCCTGTTATACTTGTCCCAAAGAAAGATAGAACATGGCAAATGTGTGTTGATTGCCGAGCAGTCAAAAAAATCACGGTAAAGTATCGTTATCCTATCCCTCAATTAAATGACATGCTTGATGAATTGAGTAGTTCTTCTTGCTTTTCAAAGATAGACCTCAGGTTCGGTTACCACCAAATCCGAATGAAACCGGGTGATGAGTAGAAAACTGTATTCATGACCAAATTCGGTCTCTATGAATGGTTAGTGATGCCGTTTGGCCTCTCTAACTCCCCAAGCACTTTCATGAGATTGATGAACCATGTGCTTAAACCGTTCTTAAATAAGTTTGTTGTTGTGTATTTCGATGACATACTTGTTTGTAGTAAATCTATGGATGAACATGTTGAACACTTGAGGCTTGTGCTTGATACACTTAGAAGTGAGAAATTGTATGCTAACTTCAAGAAATATGCCTTTGTGTTGAGCATGTAGTCTTTCTTGGATTTATTGTGAGTGCTAGTGGTGTTGAAGTCAATGAGTCCAAAGTCGAAGCAATTAAAGATTGGCCGACCTCTACTTCTGTGACTCAGGTCCGTAGTTTTCATGGGTTAGCTGGCTTTTATCAAAGGTCTGTCCATGGATTTTATCCGTTAACCAAACTGGTAAAGAAAGACCATCCGTTTGTGTGGGAAGAGTCCTAAGAGAGGGCTTTCCAACAGTTGAAACGGAGGCTAAGCTCTGCCCCATTGTTGCAACTCCTGATTTCAGCAAAGCATTCAAGGTCGAATGTAATGCGTCTAGAGTTGGGATTGGAGGAATGCTTATGCAAAAATCAAAGCCAATCGCGTACTTCAGTGAAAAGCTTAAGGGTGCAACCTTGAACTACTCTACGTATGATAAGGAAACATATGCGCTTGTTCGAGCACTCTCTCATTTGCAACGTTATCTTTGGCCCCGTGAGTTTGTGATTAAAAGTGATCATGAATCTTTGAAATATCTCCGAGGCCAAGAGAAGCTGAACCCGCGACATGCCTAATCGGTTGAATTCATTGAGAGCTTTTCCTATGTAATACATTACAAAAGGGGAAAGACAATGTTGTGGCCGATGCGTTGTCGAGGAAATTTGCCTTGGCGACCACCCTGACTTTGAGATTAATGGGATTCGAAAGCATCAAGCGGATGTACGAACACGATCCCAAGCTTAAGAGCATCCGTGACACTATCTTGAGTGGTCGAAGGGTAGAGAAGTATCAGTGACACGATGGCTATCTCTTTAAGAATAGGAGAATTTGTGTGCCCGTGTCATCATAGATAGATCTTTTGGTTCGAGAAGCTCACTTGAGGGCTTAATGGGACACTTCAGTGTCGATAAAACTCTTGGTATCTTAACCGAGCAATTTTACTGGCTCAAGATGCGAATAGATGTGGAAAAGCTTTGCAATGCCTATTTAGATTGGAAGAGAGCTAAATCAACGTCCAACCCTCATAGTTTGTACACTCCGTTACCTGTACCTGATCGACCGTGGGTTGATATATCCATGGATTTTCTTATGGGGTTACCGAGGTCGTGGGGTGGACATGATAGCATCTTTGGCGTGGTCGACCACTTTTCCAAAATGGCTCACTTTATTCCTTGTAAGAAATGTGATGATGCACAACATATAACTACTTTGTCTACTTCTAAGGTGTTGAAATTGCATGGTGTGCCTCGTACTATTGTGAGTGACCGAGACTCTAAATTCTTTAGTCATTTTTAGAAATGTCTATGGGGTGCCCTTGGCACCAAAATACTATTCTTGACGTCTCACCATCCTCAAATTAATGGACAGACCGAGGTAGTCAACCGAACCTTGAGAGCTCTGCTTCGAGCTATGACCAAAGGTAAGGCCAGAAATTGGGCTGATCATTTGCCCGTGATGGAATTTTCATACAACTATACTGAGCATCGAATGATTGGGATGACTCCATTTGAGTGTGTGTGTATGGTTTTAATCCTTTGATTCCGCTTGAGTTAACCCCGTTGCCTCGAGATGCTGTTGTTGATTTTGAAGGTACTCGTCGAGCTACTGCTTTTCTCAAGCTGCATGCCAAAGTGAAGAAAAATCTTGAGGAAGCTTATGTCAAAGTGACCTAAAAAAACAAGGGGCGAAAGAAGTTGGAATTAAAGAAAGGAGATTGGTTTTGGGTGCATATTAGAAAAGAGAGGTTTCCAAAAATAAAAAAAGAGAAGTTGGCTCCGAGAGGGGATGGTTCGTTTCAAGTGCTGAACAAGATAAAAAACAATGCATATATGATTGACCTCCCAGGTGAGCATAACGTGTCCAACACCTTTAATGTTGCTGACTTAACTTTTTTTTTGTTGTGGGCCAAGCACCAGAGAATGAAGAAGGCTCGATTTCGAGGACGAAATCTTCTCAAGAAGGGGAGGATGATGCAGCCCATGTCCGTGTTGATCAAGTGTTCCAACCATCGAGGCCAGTGACACGAAGCCAAGCCAAGCATCTGCATAATGTTCACACCCAGCTAGCGTGGTCGTAAGAAAGCAACCGTTCGGAAGCTGAGTGGTCGAGCTCGAGAAATGAAAGATACATATGCAAGCTCGAGCCCAAGAATGGAAGTGGCCGAATGCCAATCATTGACGCCAATCGATGAGCGACCGAAGGGCTACAACTGTGCCCGAGGTAAGAGAGCGTCCATTTTTATTGTGCCGAAGCTGAGTGACCGAACATAAGTCAAGAGCGCCCGAGCACATTACTTGAGCGCTACATGGCCTTGTTTTATTGGTCGACTATGACCATTTACTAGCTCACCCTTGGGGATATCTGTATAAACCCTTAGCCTAGTTCATTTTAGATACCATGTTTGTTATATTGAATGATTAGTTGTTGCTATTTGTGTATCCGTCGTGAGCCGAATCCCATCGTGGGATTGTTAAAGAACTTGGGTCAATCGGTGGATTCCGTTTGAACATTGTTAAAGAACTTGGGTCAATCAATGGATTTCGTTTAACATTTTCTTCTTTGATCATTAGATTTGCAAGAAACTTGTTGACTTCTTGAGGATTGTTGCCTAGTTTTAGGTGATTCTTCATCTTTCAAGCCGAGTGGCCCCAAGACTTGTTCATTGGGATTGTTTGGATTGAATCTTAGATTTATCTAGCTTCTATCTTTATCTTTATATTTTTATTGTCTTACTTTCCGTTGTTCTTGTTCGATTGCTAAGCTTCTCCAAGTTAGCTTGCACCAACCTGTCTAGGTGATATATCACCTTTTTTATCAACATTAACATAGTTCTGAGCAGTAGACTCAGTATCAAGCTCTTCATCATCCCCAATTTCCACTTGCTTTTCAGCCGGTTTGTCAAAAACATGCGCTAACGCTGGTGTGGGCTCAAATTTTTTTGCAACCAGCTGTGTATTCTTCTTTTTCGTACTATCATAGACTGCTTTCAACTCCTCCAGCTCCTTATCCGTGGCTGGCCTACCCCTTGATAGCACATGACTGGCGTTAACCACATCAATATGCTTGTCAGCACCACCCTGTGGCTTTTCAACACCACCCTGTGACTTTCAGCACTTGCATTTTCTGACTTGAACCACCTTGATCTTTGTCTTCCTTATCTCCCTTGTCACTATTATCCCTTGACATATCACCCTCCAACCCCATGTATTCATCAGAAGGATCATCTTTAAAATTTTGTGGATCAGCAACATCATTTTCACTCTCTTCCCCGAAATCCACCAATTCATCATCATCCTCCTCAGAGTCTACTACCTCCAGCTGGTCCTCCTTCACTTCACCATCATCCCCTATAGTAACCTTGGCCACCAATGAGTTAGAAGGGACCTCTTTTTAAGACATAATCAGGGTCGCAGGTACAACAACAGTAGGCACTACAGGCACAGTGGTAACAGACGCTGCAGTTGTAACAAGAGCTCCCTGTGGAGCTGTTTCAGCATCCTTTTGAAGCCGAGTCTAGGACTTTGCATGCTTATTCCCATCCTTCCCTTTCTTGGAAGTCTGTTTCACACAGTTCTTAGTCGACATAGGAATAAAAGCATTACCTTTCCCAGCTGATTTTGGAGCTGCAACACCATTTTTAACAGTACCTTTCTTAGACCCTACAACATCTCCTTTCTCGGTAGCGAGCTGCACATCATATCTTGTCACAGCTGGTTCCTTGTCACCCAAGTCACCAACCTCCTGATTATCATCTTCCTGCAATGCTGCAAATTGATTAATTCCAGCCTTCACCAGAGCTAAATTATCATTTGGCTTTCCAACACCTTTCTTCACCTGAACATTATTATTCCCTCTCATTGTTTTCTTATTTTTTGCATTATTCCACTCTTCCTCATTCCTAACATTGCCAACCACCTTACCACTTGACAAAATATGCAATGGAGGTCACTATGTGCTGGGAGAGCAGGAGTAGGCTTGTCCCGAGCAACACTTTCATCCTTTTTCCCACTATTTTTTGGTTCTTCCTACAACTCAGGGTGCACGACTTTACATGAAGTTTCATTATGGTCCTGAAGTTTACAAGTTTTGCAATACAAAGGAAGATAGTCATATTGAATTTCAGCCCAAGTTGATAATCAAAACCCTTGTAGAGTGCTTAGCCAGCAGATCAAGCTCAACTTTCACTCTAGCACAACTGGGTCTTGTCTTACTAAGAGTAGCTGTATCAACTTTCAAAGGCGTTCTAACTACTGATGCTATTGAAAAAATAAATTTCAATACAAAATAATCTGGTGGTAAATTAGGGAAACTTATCCATGCAAGAGCCATTAAAGTTTCTTCCTCTAAACTTAATCCAGTAAGCAAGTGTTGATAAAAAATTAACATAATCTTCCAACGACGTTAACCTAATCAACACGTAACGACTATCAAGATAACCAATATTACAGTCACCTTTAATATCACACTGGCTCGGGATCAATTTACGTAGACTTTCCAAATCTAGCCTTCCATACGAAAATTTCTCAAGCACTGCAAACTGCAACTGCTCCTTAACAAGTGATTTCTTCACCTCTGAAGTCTTCCATTTTAGTGTAGCTTGTCCTTGATTGTAAATAATCATACGAAAAAGTCGTTGATTAATATCAACCTTTTGAACTTGATATTTCAAAATATGAGCATAAGAACTATTTGGATTGTGCTATGGGGTGTTGTAGTAGTTGGAGGGGTAGAGACGGGTTGAGAAACTCCTGGGAAAGGCTGCCCAATGGGCGGCGCAGCCATGGCTGTCGTTTCTAGGGTGGTGGCGCGAAATCTCCTCCAAGTCACCTAGAAAATCACCTAGGCTAGAGAGAATTTTTTTTTAGGAAGTGATCAAAACATTGAAAATTTTAGTTTTTAGGTTAAAGCATTGACTTGCAGGCCGCTGGGGTAGTTTTTTAAGCACTATTAAATGAGTGTTGGATAGTTGAATCCTCAGCACACCAACTGGTTGGTTTGAGTTGGGCAATCGAAAGCATACTGATTCTCAATTCCATACCCAAATATTGGTAGCAATTCCAACTACTACCAAAAATGGGCCATCCAAAAAATCGAAACGATAAATATTATTAACAACACCATTTTTGGCCCAAACGTCCCAAATCGGGGTATTTAGTAATTTCACACTCATTTTTAATAAATGCATAAAATTTGTTCCATTTCTACCCCTCATCAGATTTTAGGTTAATTTTGATTATTTTGTTTAATTCTCTCTCATAATATTAACTCCATTACAATTCTCAAAGCAATTTCACATCTACACATGCATTTGTGCATATCCCATAATGTAGTTAATGAAGTTAGGTATACCATAATAATACATACTCAATACATACGAATACATAATACTAGTATATTATACTCTATTTTTTGTGTATTTACTACTAAATTGTGTACAATAATTATCATGTATATACCCAACTCTTTTTGTTATTGGTCATTTTCTAACCCTACTACTTTGGGTAATATATATACACTTTTACGTGTTCACTGCCTCACCTAAACTTATTCCATATCTACTTTCTTCCTCTCTTCACTAGAATAGAGTAAGGAGATAAAATAAACCATGGTCAATGTGAATGTGAATAAATCATCAAAAATCTATGTGGTATTTCGCGGTAAGAGGCCAGGGTTGTACAACTCTTGGTGTGAGTATGCCCCTATGGTTATTGGAGTCAAGGATTGCATCTTCAAATCTTTCAAGTGTTATGATGATGTCATTTTTTCAACGACTTCCAAAAGAATGATCAATCTAAGAACAAGTCCAAATCCAAGGTGTATGTGGTATTTCGTGGTAAGAGACCCGGATTGTACAACTCTTGGCTTTAGTGTACTCCAGTGGTAGTAGGTTCTAAGGGTAGCATCTTCCAGGCTTATAACACTTATGATGAAGCCAATAAAGCTTTATATGAGTATCAAAAGGATGATACTAGCCATAGAGATCATTGTTCAAGCTCGTTTGTAGATGAAAGTATAGTAGGGTTTGAGGTTGATAATCAATCTAGTGCTATTTCTTCAGCTTTTTTAGCTAGAATGTTTGTAGGGATGAAGATATCAAGTTGATAGTAAAAATACTTTTTCAATCATGAAATGAAAGCTTTGATTTTAATCTTAGTCGTTTACAGAAAGTTCAATTCTAAATCAATTAGGCATATCATTTTACTTGTGAAGTATTGTCAAGCAGCAATTATAAAGTTGTTTCCATCAGTTTACACTTGCCTAATGTGTCATATATTAAAATTTGTTTTTAGATTCATTAAGTTAGATGAAATTATATTCAAGAAAAATTAGATCCAGTTTTGAAGTTGGATTATACCATACACTTAGAGAAAAGAAACATGATAATACAAGTAAAGCTTGTAACTAAAAGTGAAATACTTATTCACATTTATAAGGACGGAGTCATTAGTAATCAATCGTGTAAAAATAAAAGAAGAATTGGAGAATAATTTTATCATAACAATAGATTCATTAATAGATAGTTCATGGAATGATATTCCATTACATAATTTCAGCAAAAGACCACGACCATTCAAGACAAGAACCAAGCCAGAATACCATAAGCAAAAGCAATAAAAACACCTACAGTATCATATCATGCTATATGTATGGCACGCACAATAGAAAATTTCATAACGGACTACTCAATATTTGGGGTATCAGGCGCAGACTTAGAGGACTTGGAAACAGATTCAGTGTCTTTAGAGATAATAATAATAACAGAATGCTCCTTGGGCTCACTTTAGATGCATGGGATGGGTAGGTCATCAAACATGGTGTAAAGAGTGGTTAAGGGCGCTGGGCCTTCCAATAAAAGACTTTGGATGTAAACAATGTGACTCTCCTTAACCAACCTCCCTAGCAATTCATTAACCTTACTCTCCAGCTTCCTATGGGTATTCTTAAGCTCCTGATACAAAATGTTATGGTTAACTGGTGATCCATGCAGTGGTTCTGCAACAACGTTCTTCTTTGGAGTCTTATCCATTGTAACGCTTATAAAATAAAGTTGATTAGGATTAGAAGTGGATCCGTAATTTGTGTTTGGAAACTATTTATAGGGGTTTATTTTGTTGAGCCGTATTAAACAGTATATTAATCCCTATGTGGTCTCATAATTGTTTAAGCTTGGTTTTAAGTTTTCTATGTAGCTATTTCACTTCTCTATGCAGTCTTTCCACTCTTCTGTGCAGCCATTGCACTTCCCTGTAGGACACGCCTATCTACAATCAATTGACTTAGAAAATCATTTGGGGTTGCACTTGTCTATCATGTTCAAAAAAATTGTTAAGTGTAGTAACCTATGATTGATTGAGTTTGCAAATATTTGTTATGTGTAGCAACATATACTATAAGTTGTCAATGAAATTAAATAATCACGTATTAAAAATCAAAATATAATGACTAGTACCATTGATAAAATTGAAATTGAACAATACAAGTTCAACATTGAAGAATTTCTCGAACTCTCACTTCAACATTGAATATAACAATCATTGGTGTAGCTTGAACAAGTTCAAAGATAAGAACATGTCCTTTTTTAATGAGATTGTCCTTGACAAATTTTTTCCATCTCTTCATGAGTCTTCGCCGAACATCACTACACAGTGTTGCAGTCCATTTTTTCCTCTTATATTGGATAGTTGTTTCAACCATAGTAGGAGGAAGATAGTGATAGATTTTCTTTGGATGGCATTGCGCAAACATAAGAAAGAGTAATATTATTATCGTAGTTAAATTCCTATATTAGAATTAAAAAAGTGTAAGGCTAAAAAAAAGAGATACCAATGCATCACGAGTAATGTATGAATAGGGCATCTCCATCTTGAACCATGTTATGAAATCCTCATCAATCCATCTGTATTCCATTTAGTTTAGATTTGTGTTAACTATTTAATTGTGCTTGTGACAATGCATGGTGCAAGTATTTAAAGAGTCCAAATATCACTAAACTTTCAATAATTCCCTCTTCTTATTTGATTTACCCTCCACAAATTTTATTCGACATTTTAGTTTTGAAAATCTTTGCCTACATTTTTCCCTCAATGAATTCCCCCAAAATAAAAGCTACAACAATAAATAAAAAAATAAAAGTTAGTCGTATGACAGATAATTATATTCCACCAAAGTAGTTGTGAGTGTATTGAATAAGGTGGGGGCCTAGGGTTCGAGTTTGGTTAGGCTCTATTTTTATTTTGCGTCTTTTTTTAAACCCTAAACCCTAGACCCTAGACCCTAACCCTAAACCTTAAACCTTTTAGGGGTCATTTGGTTGGTTTGATAAGGAGAATTGTTATCCCACGTTTGATTAGTAATATTAATTAATTTTACTATAGATTTTATTTTTAAAATATTGTTATAACTTATACCAAGGATGTGGTAGGGTTATTTATGGGGATTTTCTTAATATGTAGTCCCACCAACCAAACGACTCCTTAAGATTACCGGTATAAATCTCTACAAATAATCAAATATAAGTGTGTTATTTTGCCTACATGATGCAATTGTAGTGAGTGATCATAGGTGATGACACCCTTAGATGTCCCACATTGGTCCATGTGGTGATTTAAGGTCACCGGTAACATGTCGTAGGGTTTATAATGCTATTGTATGCATGTCATCAATTATAATTGTGTTCTTTTGCCTTCATGATGCAATTGAAGTGAGTGATCATATGTTATGACACTATTACATCTCCCACATTGGTCCTTGAGGTGAGTTAACAACACCGGGAACATGTCGTAGTGTGTATGATGCTATTGTATACATGTCATCAATTGTAATTGTGTTCTTGTGCCTTCATGATGCAATTGAAGTGAGTGATCATATGTTATGATACTCTTACACCTCCCACATTGGTCCTTGAGGTAAGTTAACGACACCAGGAACATGTCGTAGTGTTCATGATGCTATTGTGTACATGTGATCGATTTTAATTGTGTTATTGTGACTATATTATGCAATTAAAGTGAGTGATCATAGCTAATGACACCATTACATGTCCCACATATAATAATTTTTCATGGTTAATTAATATAAAATTAAAATATTCGAATCATTTTATTAAATGTAATTTCTATAGAATCATTAATTAAATGACACAATAATTTCAGTCTAAAATATGCAATTAGGGTCATTATTGAAAGAAGAAGTGTCATTAATGTCTATGGTTGATACTAAGAAGAAGTCGACCAAGGAAGCTGAAAAGGTTAATAGTGAGACTGTTGAGATGACTAATGCCTTTGCAGTGTTGAATGAGGAAAGTGAAAATGTTGTTGAAGTACAAGCTGAAAAGGAGAAGAATTTGGAGTCAACCAGGGTTTGTAATCCTAGGGCTGGTGATGTTGAAAAAGAATTAGGTGTTAATTCTGCACAAGGTAAATTAATTATTGCAAACTCTAATCAAACTGGAAATTTAATTCCTCAGGGAATTACAATTAGTGAGAAGATTAACAATGGTGAAATAAATACTCGTCAATGGGTGGATGCTGTGTTCAAAGGTCCTCAGAAGGTGAATGAAGTAGGTAATTCAGTTAGGGTCCAAGCTGGAATTAATAAAGACAAGGCTGAGTTGGATTTGGTTAGAAGAGAAGACCATTCAGACAAAGATCGAGCATTAATTGCTATGCCCCAAAGTGTGAATTCAGTTACCAAGGTTGATTTGGTGAGCAAATTCAGTGTATTAAATGATTCAGCTTTGAATGAGCTGAAAGAGTTGAATCCTGAAGCTAGTGCATTAATTAAGCGAGCCCTAGGTTTAATTAATTCTGGATCAGGTAAGGAATTGGTACTTATACCTCAGACCCCAACAGTTCCATCAGGCGATGTGGGAGAGGAACAAAATCCAATTACCCCAGTTTGTGTACTCAATACAATGGCCTCAACAATTCCCAGTCAATCCCAATGTGATGAAACTGCTCGAGGCTCATCTTTGAATCCTCCAGACCTTGCACATGGACTTAATTCTGATGATGATCAATTAATAGCCAACATGCCTTCACAGCCTTTGATTAAAGAAGTGAATCCACATGAGGGTATACGACTAGTTAATGGACCTTTGAGCCCTGTCAAGCTTGCACATGAAGAGTTTGATGAAGACTCAACTGCACACAACTTTGAAAAAGTGGCTCGTGAAGCTGATTTGTCTCACAAGAGTGCTAAATCCTAGAAGAAGTTGGTATCACTAGCTCCACTTGAACACCCTGATCAATCCAAGTAGGCACCAAAGAGAAGCAAGAAGAATTATAGCCAAGATCCTTCTAAAATTCAAGCTTTGAGATCAACCTCTACGAAAAAGAATTAGATGGATAAGATACTTATTTGGAACATAAGGTCAGTGAATACACAAGAAGCTTTTGATAGGCTTATAACATTGCATCAAAGGAAGCATTTTCAAGTTATAGGTTTGATGGAGCCATTCTAGGATGTTAGTACAATAAATAGCTACAGGCTTAGGCTTGGGATGGAGCACTATTTTTACAATGAGAATGGGAAGGTTTGGGTGTTTGTTTTAGCTGATTTTGAGATACAAGAGGTGATGAATGATGAGCAGTAGCTTACCCTATCTTTTGTTAATCAACAATTTGATGAAGAAGTAGCCATTACTTTTGTGTTTACTAAGACAAATGCTGGAGACATGTTTTTTTTCTTTGGGAGGCATTGCAATATTTTGCTAGAGACAATGTCAGGCCTTGGCTGGTAGCTGGAGACTTCAATGTCATTCTTTCAGAAAATGAGAAATACGGTGGCTTGCAAGTGTTCATGCCTGAGTATGAAGAATTTGCCTCTACTATTGCCAATTGTCAGCTCATGGACTTAGGATTCAATCCAGGCAGTGTCTTCACTTGGTGGAATGGTAGTACTAAAGAGGACTTCATTCTTAAGAGGCTAGACATATTCCTGGGCAATCAGCAGCTTATTGACATGTGCACAAAGATTGAGATTGATCATCTTGCTAGAGTAGGCTCAGATCATTCTCCTTTGCTTGTCAACTTTTCACAGGATCCTACTCCTACTATCAAGCCTTTCAAGTTTCTCAATTTCTAGACCACACATGAAGATTTTCTTACACTAGTGAGGGAGCACTAGGAGATATAAGTCAATGGAGATCCATTCTTTGCATTGAACACAAAACTGAAGACCCTGAAGAAGAAACTTTTTGCCGAGAGAAAAGCCACTTATGGTAAGTTCTTTCAACAAGTTTCTACTTTGGAAGACATTATTTTGGCACATGAGTTTCAGTTGGAACTTGCACCAACACCTGAGAATAGAGAGGCTTTGAAAAAGGCTGAAGCTGAGCTGAAGAGATATCTTGCTATTGAAGCTGAATTATGTAAAAAAAAAAAAAAAAAAAAAAAAAAAAAAAAAGGCAGGCATGCAGTGGTTCAAGGAGGGTGATGTGAACTTTAAATTGTTTCACTTTCATGTGAATGGAAGAAAAAAGAAGCTACATATGAGCAGGATACAGAATAGAGATGGCAACTGGATCAATTCTCAAGAAGCAATGGCTAATGGGGCTGTATGGTTCTTCCAAAAGAAGTTTGCTACTCAAGATGTGTCCAACAACTATAACTTGTTGATGAATGTTCCATCAATGATCTCTGATGAGCAGATGAAGAATTCACAAAGGTACCCTGGGAAGATGAAGTTAAGAAGGTAGTTTTTGGGCTTAATGGTGATAGTGCAAGTGGCCCTGATAGCTATACTGGCAGGTTTTTTCATGTGGCTTAGGATATCATCAAGAATGACATTGTCAAGGTGGTGCAGGCATTGTTTAGTGGAAGAGCTATACCTAGATATGTGACACATACAAACTTGGTGTTGATTCCAGAGAATCCAACAGTTTCAACCTTTTCTGACCTCAGGCCAATCAGCCTTAGCAACTTCATTAACAAGGTCCTTTCTATGGTGGTGCATAATAGGTTGGTTGAGGTTCTACCCTTACTTATTTCACAAAATCAGGCAGGCTTTGTCAAAGGTAGGAGTATAGTGGAGAATGTATTGCTTGCTCAGGAAATTATACATGACATCAATGAAAGAGGTGAAGATGCTAATATTGTGATCAAGCTAGACATGATGAAGGCCTATGATAGGGTGTCCTGGCCTTTCTTGACAATGGTGCTTAGGAAAATAGGGTTTTGTCATGAGTTCATTGATGTCATTTTTCAGCTTGTGTCATCTATTTGGTATTCAGTGTTGTTCAATGGCTAGAGTTATGGTTTCTTTCATTCAGGGAGGGGATTAAAGCAAGGTGATCCTTTGTCACCTACTTTGTTCATCCTCACAGCTGAAGTACTATCTAGAAGCTTGAATTCATTGAATACTCACTGTTTTAATAGGGGATATGCAATGCCTAAGTGGAGTCCTGATGCAATCGAAAATACGAAAGCGATAAAAGATAAGGAACGAGACGAGACTCACACTAAAGTTCGAGTAGCAACGAAGAACTTGTTCCGTTACACCCCAAACGATTGGAAAGAATCACCTACGCTAAGCAACTATCCTCAAGAGATACGAGGCTCGAGCAAATAGAATGATCAAAGACGGATTGAAGAGCAACTTGGATTCAACCAATTGATTCAAGCCAAAATGGTTACAATGTCAAGAGCTATGCTCATTAAATGTGTTTTGTGTTCAAGGTAATGTAAAAAGCAATAAATGAGAGAGGGGTGTATTTATAGCACCCCTTTACAATGTTTAATCAGCTACTAGTCCGCTGTCCACTAAGTCCTATGCGCGATCGCGCCAAGAGTAATGCGATCGCGAGGAACACTTTGGGCTGAAGCGCGCGATTGCGCGAGATGCAACGCGAAGGCGAAGAACAAGAAAAAGCTCTTCGCGATCGCGAAGGTGTGCATGCGATCGCGAAAAGGAAATCCTCTCCGTCAGGCAGTAAGCTCAGCAGGTGTTCCCCTGTTTTGCCCTGTTTTGCTCCCCTGCTTCCTGCACTGTTTCCACATGGATTGAGCTCCAATGCATTGTCTTTAAGTCCTCTCCCGAGCTCATATCATCCACGCCTCTCCAAACTAAGTGTAGGTGAGCATCTTGTATATCTTTGGCTTGACTTCGAGTGAATGGTCTCGATGCAATTTGGGTTGCATCATCCTCCCCTTCTTGAGAAGATTTCGTCCTCGAAATTAAGGCGTCCTCCTCCAAGGTATCATCACCTACATCAAAAGAAGTCAAGTCACTAACATTGAAAGTAGTCGATACATTGTACTCACCGGGCAAATCTATCACATATGCATTGTTGTTGATCTTGGACAACACTTGGAATGGGCCATCGCCCCTTGGTTCCAACTTCCCTTTCCGTTGGTTGGGAAATCTTTCCTTGCAGAAATGCACCCAAACCCAATCTCCCTTCTTGAAGTCCACCTTCTTTCTTCCTTTGTTTTTCTTGGTTGCTATCTTCTCATAAGCCTCCTCCAAAGTCTTCCGCACCTTGGCGTGAAGTTCAAGAAATGCCTTGGCCCGAGCTTTACCTTCAAAATCAACAACCACATCCCTTGGAAAAGGGGTAAGATCAAGAGGAATCAATGGGTTAAAACCATAAACACACTCAAATGGAGTCATGCCAATCATACGATGCAAAGTGCGGTTATATGCAAACTCCATGAGTGGTAGCTTATCAATCCAAGTCCCGGCCTTTCCTTTGGTCATAGCTCGAAGTAGAGCTCCCAAAGTCCGGTTCACCACCTCGGTTTGCCCATCGGTTTGAGGGTGGTGGGACGTGGAGAAGAGCAGCTTGGTGCCAAGAGCACCCCATAAACACTTCCAAAAATGCCTAAGGAACTTGGAGTCCCTATCACTAACAATGGTGCGAGGCACCCCATGCAATTTCAAGACATTATCAATAAACAAGGAAGCCACATGTTGTGCATCATTAGTCTTTTTGCACAGAATGAAGTGAGCCATTTTGGAAAAACGGTCAACGACAACATAAATGCTATCGTGTCCTCCTCTAGTCCGGGGTAAAGCCATAACAAAGTCCATAGAAAGATCAACCCACGGACTAGTAGGAATGGGCAAAGGAGTGTATAAACCATGGTTGTTGGATCTAGACTTGGCCTTCTTGCAATCCAAGCAAGAATTGCAAAACCTTTCCACAAGAGGCCTCATTTTTTGCCAATGGAATTGTTCTTTAAGTATGTCCATCGTCTTGTCCACCCCAAAGTGACCCATCAAGCCCCCACAATGTGCTTCTTGCACTAGCACATTTCTCCAAGAGGACTCGGGGACACACACTCTCCCATGCTTGAAAATGTAGCCATCCACCCATTGGTACTTTTCTACTCTCTCCCCACTCACTAGAGCATCATGAATGCTCTTGAGCTTTGGGTCATGTGCGTACAATGACTTGATGCTTTCAAAACCCATGAGCCTAGAAGCGAGAGTCGTAGCAAGAGCGAATTTTCTAGAAAGCGCATCGGCCACAACATTGTCCTTACCCTTTTTGTAATGAATCACATAAGGGAAAGACTCAATGAAGTCCACCCATTTGGCATGTCTTTTGTTCAACTTCTCTTGGCCTCTTAGATGCTTGAGTGACTCATGGTCACTCTTGATCACAAATTCCTGAGGCCATAGATAGTGTTGCCAATGGGCTAAAGCTCTCACTAGGGCATACAACTCCTTGTCATACGTGGAGTAATTCAAGGTTGCGCCCTTCAACCTCAAATGCCTTCCCGAAGTCGGGCAATTGTAGCAAGGGGGTGGTACTCAACCTACTTTTCAATTCTTGGAAAGCTCTCTCTTGAGGCTCTCCCCACACAAAGGATTTATCTTTCTTCACCAACTCGGTGAGTGGTGCGGCAATGGTGCTAAAGTCTCTAACAAAGCGCCTATAGAAACTAGCAAGGCCATGGAAACTCCTCACATGAGAAACGGTGGTAGGAGTAGGCCAATCTCTAATGGCTTCAACTTTGGACTCATCAACTTCCACACCATTGACATTAACAACAAAACCCAAAAAGAAAACCTTTTCGACACAAAAGGCACACTTCTTAAAGTTGGCATAGAGCTTTTCGGCTCGTAGCACTTCAAGCACTTGACTCAAGTGGCCCACATGGTCGTCTATTGACTTGCTATAAATCAATATGTCATCAAAGTAGACGACCACGAATTTGTTGATGAATGGCTTAAGCACGTGGTTCATTAGCCTCATGAAAGTACTAGGTGCGTTGGAGAGGCCAAAGGGCATCACCAACCATTCATATAGACCAAACTTGGTCTTGAATGCGGTTTTCCATTCATCCCCGGGTTTCATCTGGATTTGATGGTAGCCGGACCTAAGGTCTATTTTAGAAAAGACACTAGAACCACTAAGCTCATCTAGCATATCATCCAAACGAGGTATGGGATGTCGATACTTTACCGTGATCTTGTTGACCGCTCGACAATCCACACACATCCTCCAAGTGCCATCCTTCTTTGGAACGAGGATCACGGGCACGGCACAAGGACTCAAGCTCTCCCTCACCAAGCCTTTTGTAAGCAATTCATCAATTTGCTTTTGTAACTCCCTTGTGTCCTCGAGATTGCTTCTATATGCCGGCTTGTTGGGAATTTGAGATCCCGGGACAAAGTCAATTTGATGTTCAATACCCCTCAAGGGAGGTAATCCATCCGGCATCTTTTCCGGGAACATGTCCTCAAAGACCTTCAAAACATTGTCAATGGCACTAGGCAAAGGGTTAGGGTTAGATAAATAATCACTTTTGGAATTTAAAACCATACCTTTGTGCACTAGGCATATGAGCATCTTGGTGCCATCATTACCTCTCAAATATTCACCCGGTTGCATCATGGCACACATACGACCGGTGGAAGATGGTGGAGTCTCGGCCAAAGGTTTGGCCACAACCGGGGACTTGGCCTTAGCCGCTTCCCTCAACTCTTTCATTCACCGATAGTCTTCACTTACTTGTTTTGGGGTCAAAGGTGTAAGCAAAAACCTCTTTCCCTCATGCCTAACCGTGTAAGTGTTGGCCCGGCCATCATGAACCACTTGTTTGTCGTACTGCCAAGGCCTTCCAAACAAAAGGTGGCAAGCTTGCATTGGCACCACGTCAAACATGTGTTCATCTTGATAGTTCCCAATCTTGAATCTACTCAAGACTTGCTTCACTACCCTCAATTCCCCACACTCACTTAGCCATTGCAACCGGTAGGGTTTAGGGTGTTTAATGGTAGTCAATTTCAATTGTGAGACCAAGGAATGGCTCACCACATTGCACAACTACCCGAGTCAATAATCATGGAACAAACTTGCCCCTTCACTCTACACCGGGCATGGAACAAGTTCTCCCTTTGCTCGTCTTCCCTCTCCTCACTCAACATTGTTCCCAAAATGCGGCGTACCACAAGGAACATATTAGGATCATCCCCCTCCGTCGCTCTCTCCTCACCCTCAACTTCCTCACTCTCCTCTTCAACTTCACCCTCGGACTCACTTTCACCCTCATAGACCAACCCATCATCCATTACAATCATTGTTTTCCAGGTAGGGCACTCTTTGGCAAAGTGTCCGTAACCCTTACATTTATGACATTGGAAAGAAGAAGAAGAAGGAGTATTTAAAGTAGTTTTAGAAATACCTCCAAACTCTTTGTGGTCGCTTCTCGGGGTGGCCTTTTCAAAAGGCTTCTTCACTTCTCGACTCCCACTTGCTCCACTAGCATATGGGCTTTTCCATTCTTTGGTGCGAGTTGATGGAGTGGTAGTGGTAGTACTCCTATAGCGAGGAGCTTTCTCTTCTTTGAGCCACTTCTCGGCTTCAACCGCGGCATCACAAACATCTTGTAAGGAGTGGAAGATGTGAAGTCTCAATTGGGAGGCAATCTCCCTACTCAAGCCACTTTTGAAACGGATGATAGCTTTTTCCTCATCTTCCGTTTCCATATCAAGAGCCATCCGGTTTTTCTCAAAGTCATTGAAATATTCATCAACGGACTTGTAACATTGCTTCAATTCATAGAGCTTTTTGAGTTGCTCTTGTCGATACTTGGGAGTCACATACTTGTTGTTCATAACTTCTTTCAACTCTTCCCAAGTGATGTTCATCCGCAACCCAAGTCTTCTCCTTGAACGCTTGATGGATTCCCACCAAGTAAAGGCATAGGACTCAAATGATGATATAGCATAAGTGGCCTTCTTCTCCTCGGTCATATCATTTGTGTCAAAGACCCGCTCCAATTGGACCTTCCATTCAAGAAATGCTTCTGGATCACTAGCCCCTTTGAAGGGAGGGATAGTGATCTTGACACTATTGAGATTAGTGTCACGACCCCCTCAGTTTGGTTCCGGTTGAACCCCATAGTTGCCATCAACATCATCATATTCCCTTCCCAAGTTTCTTCCCATGTAAATTCTTGGAGGTCCTCGACCTCGCCCACGACCTCTATCTACACCTCGGCCTCCATTCATCGCCCTCCTATTTGGATAGGGAGCATCAAAGTAATCATCATCAAGTCCGAGGCACTCCTCTTCTTGAGCTTCATCAACTTGCTCAAGAGGTGCAATGTTTCTCCGAGGCCTTAGGAATGGAATATCTCCTTGGGGATTGCCCAAGGGTTGGGGATTGCCCAACATTCTTTCTCTAGCAAGAGCCTCATCCCTCAACCGTTGTCGACGAACTAGCTCCGCATATTGATTCGGTTTCATGATTGAATCATCACTAGTGCCTTCACAGGTATCTTTTGGGACACTCGGGGTCCTCTCCTTTTCAAAAGTCTCCATCTTAAGGTTTAAGGCCTTCACCTTGGCTAGCAAACTAGCCAAGACGTCGGTTGGAACCTCAATGGTACTCTTTGCTTTCTCCTCCGCCATGTACCTACAACAATCAAAAACAAGATCAATGGCCTCCTCGTAGTTGCGCAACCTCCTCAATGATCAAAACAAAATACAAGAACCAAATGCTCTTCGGGAAGAGTGGATTCAATGGGACTCGATAAACGCTAAGCTATTTGGTGCGCACTTGAACCAAACAATTAATTACGAATCTTCTTTGAATTCTACTCTCTTTCTAGGCACGAGTATCCTATTCGCACAATGGATTAGTACTAATTAGGTAGAAGGGTTACCCTCAAAGTACTAACCGGAAGTGACGCGATCAAATGTTCAAAGATCGAATCGTCACTAAACGGATTCGGAATTGGATGAATTTTGGTTTGTGATCTAGAAACTCACCATAATTGATGATGCTATGGGAGCTTTGGTGGTTGGAAACTGTTACGATGCCTTTGCGAACGTTCTGTCCCAGTTCAGGAAAAATCTGGAAATTGCAACCCTTTGCAATCGCGTGCAGAGGGGCGCGATCGCGATGAACAAAATGCAGTTTGGGCGCGTTCGCATGAGGCCTTACGCGATCGCGCAGGTCTGTTCAGCAGAACCAGAAACTCGACTGAAAACTACAGTTTGGCACACACAACACCCCAAATTCAACTTGTTTTCAGTTTTCAAGCTTTCAAAGGGTGTTCCCAACCGTAGTAAACAACCCCCACTGGTTTTAACACACAAACAACCAACAAACAACTTGTTTTCAATGATTTTTGGTCAAGTTCTTCAAAAGTGTTCAAACCTTCAAGATTCAAAATTTTGATTTCCACTCGAAGACTCCAAATGATGTTATGGTGGTATCAAAACAACGGAAAAACTATAAGGAGTAAACCCCGATACCAAACAAACAAGAATTTACAACATTAATCGAGTTCTAGTAAATTTTACAAAATATTCAACCTAGGGTTCAAATTTTCCAACTTTTGATTCTCAACTCCAAAACGTGTTTTGTTGGTTCCCAATTGTCGAGATTATGTAAACAAACAATCCCCGATAATCAACACCAATAAAATCGTAACAACAAGCGATTTCTATCAAATTTTTGGGTTTTCAAGTTTTTAAATTTTTTTCTTCTTTTTCAATATAACAAGAACAAGAACAAGAACAAGAAGGTAAACATGAAACAAAGATGACAAGAATGAAGAGTAGGACGAGGGCTCGTAAGAACGCAACCCTAGCCTTACTCTGATACCAACTGATGCAATCGAAAATACGAAAGCGATAAAAGATAAGGAACGAGACGAGACTCACACTAAAGTTCGAGTAGCAATGAAGAACTTGTTCCGTTACACCCCAAACGATTGGAAAGAATCACCTACGCTAAACAACTATCCTCAAGAGACACAAGGCTCGAGCAAATAGAATGATCGAAGACGGATTGAAGAGCAACTTGGATTCATCCAATTGATTCAAGCCAAAATGGTTACAATGTCAAGAGCTATGCTCATTAAATGTGTTTTGTGTTCAAGGTAATGTAAAAAGCAATAAATGAGAGAGGGGTGTATTTATAGCACCCCTTTACAATGTTTAATCAGCTACTGGTCCGCTGTCCACTAAGTCCTCTGCGCGATCGCGCCAAGAGTAATGCGATCGCGAGGAACACTTTGGGCTGAAGCGCGCGATCTTGCGAGATGCAACGCGAAGGCGAAGAACAAGCAAAAGCTCTTCGCGATCGCGAAGGTGTGCACGCGATCGCGAAGAGGAAATCCTCTCCGTCAGGCAGTAAGCTCAGCAGGTGTTCCCGTGTTTTGCCCTGTTTTGCTTCCCTGCTTCTTGCACTGTTTCCTGCCCTGTTTCCACATGGATTGAGCTCCAATGCATTGTCTTTAAGTCCTCTCCTGAGCTCATATCATCCACGCCTCTCCAAACCAAGTGTAGGTGAGCGTCTTGTATATCTTTGGCTTGACTTCGAGTGAATGGTCTCGATGCAATTCTGGTTGCATCAAGTCCACATCTCAATCACTTAGCATATGCGGATGATATAATCTTATTCACTTCAGCTCATGAAGAATCCTTACACTTGATCACTGGGGTGTTGCAAGCTTATGAAGCAGTTTCTGGACAAAAAATTAACAAAGATAAAAGTGCTATCTACTTGCATGGGTCAGTAAGTGATGAAGAGATTGAAAAGGTGGAGATGATCACTGGCATTCTTAGGAAGTAATTCCCTTTCACCTATCTGGGATGTCCTATCTTCTATTGGAGGAGGAAGAAATATACTATGAAGAGTTAGTTGGGAAGGTGAGTGCTAGGATTCATGGCTGGAGTGCAAAAATGTTGTCATTTGGAGGGAGAGCTATTCTGATCAGGCATGTCTTGCAAAGTATGCCAATTCATCTCCTCTCAGCTGTGAATCCTTTGGACAGTGTGCTCAATCAATTACATAAGCTCTTTGCAAAGGTTTTTTGGGGTAAATCACAAGAGGGAACAAGCAGGCACGGGTCCTCCTGGAAAAATTATGTCTACCAGTTGATGAAGGGGGTATGGGATTCAGATAACTCTTTGATGTTTCAAGTGCATTATTTGCTAAACTCTGGTGGAATTTCAGATTGGGGACTCACTGTGGGTAACTTATATGCCCAACAAGTACTGAAAGAAGCTTAACAAAGCCATTGTGCCTTACAAGCAAGGATCTTATGTTTGGGGGAAGATGATACAAGCTAGAGAGGCAATTAATCATGAGATATACTGGCAGGTTAGGCAAGGTTCTGCACATCTATGGTATGATAATTGGACAGGTTTAGGGCCATTATACTTCATAGTACCATACACTTTTGAGTGTGAAGGAGATTATTGAGGAGGGGCATTGGAATGTAGAGCTATTAAATCAATTGCTGCCTGAAGACATAGTGGATCAAATTGTTCATAATATCACTTTATTAGATGCTGATCAAAGGAGGGACAAGGCCTGGTGGTGCCTAACTTCAAATGGCAAATTTTAAGTAAGAGTGCATGGAATTATATGAGAGTGAAGCAGCACAAGGTACCTATTGCTAGGTATATGTGGGTTAAAGGGGTGCCTATTAAGGTGTCTTTCATGATGTGGAGGATGTGGAAGTTTAAGCTCCCTCTTGATGAAGAACTGAAGAGAATGGGTTATCAATTCCCATCTAGATTTTGGTGTTGTGAACTGCCTAGAATGGAAACTAGAGAGTATCTTTTCTGGACAAGTCCTGTGGCTACAAATTTATGGAAATTCTTTGCTCAGCCTGCAGGGATCCAACTGGATAATTACAACTTACAACAGGTATGTTTTAGTGGTGGAAACAGTGGAACAAACCTTGGCTCCAAAATGTATTTCACAATGTGCCTTCATTTATAGTTTGGTCCTTATTGAAGAGGAGGAATGCTATTAGGCATGATAAGACAGTTTCATTCTCTAGGATGATCTATGAAATTACTAGTAACATTTTTTATTTCATCAAGTTGAGATTGCCTTACATTCCTATGAGAGGCAATCATGGCTAGGCATTGTGCATGCACTAGAGAACTATTTGCCTAGATTTAGGTATGTTAAAGTGTGCTGGAGCCTGCCTAGTCCTGGTGTGCTAAAAGTTAATACTGATGGTGCCTCTAAGGGCAATCCAGGCCCTAGTTCTATTGCCTTTTGTGTGAGGAATGAGGTAGGTGATGTTGTGTTTGCATTTGCTAAACTGATTAGAGAACATAACAATATGGTGGCTGAGGCTATGGCCATTAGGGAGGCTATGAATTTTTATGTAGAACATGCTTTGGATCCTATTCTGGTTGAAACTGACTCACTAGTGGTTAAGCAAGTGATTGAGGGTCATTGGCAGCCTATGTGGTCTATTGCATCTATTGTTGATGATATATAAAGGTGGAGGTTGCTAGGAGAATTTCAGTTCAAACATACATTGAGAGAGGGCAACAAGCTAGCTGACTGTCTTGCTAATATTGCTTTTGATTTGCCTAGTGTCAACTTTTCTTCTTATGCTCAGTTTCCCCCTAAAGCCAAGTTGATTGTTAATCAAGACAAACACCAATTTGTGGAGTTTAAAGTTAAACCATGGAGGGGTGCAAGATGATTAGAAGTATGGAGGATGTGGAGGGAAGTGGACTTGATTGGAGTTGGGAGAATGACCCCTATGATCAAGACTGTATTGTGGAGATCATATGGGTTTCTTTCACTAACTATTGCTTCTTTTTTGCAGGTAAAATTTGGATTAAATGGGTCAGGACTTACATGCATTTGACAGTCCTCAAAGCTGGAATTACATTGGTCTTATTAATGCTTACTATTCATCTTACAAATGTTCCTGTGACTATACAAGCTGGGGATTACTTGACTCAACTTCCTATTCAGCTTGTAGCTGCTTGTTTGCCTTCAATGATTTTTATTCCCAGTATAGTTTTAACATGGGAGCTGCTTACAATCTTCTCACTAATTTTGATGCTAGACACTTTGAATAAGTTAATACATGCAGGAATGATGGAGCTTGACTTGTTTCTCAATGCTCATGCTAGTAGTCCAGGCTGCATATGGTTGCTTCTGCTCCTTTCAGTAGTATTGATGCTGCATCTTCATTCCATAAGGGCACAAGCAGGAGAGGTGATCACTCTTTTGATCCAAGCCAATGCACTAAATTTCTGTGGTGGATCACCGGTACCCCATCAGTGTAACATTAGAGGATCAGTGGTGCTCCACCTCTTTGGTAGACTTGCTCAGCTCAAAATTACTTATCACCTGGATCTTTGTTTGAGGAGCATATCACAAGCCTCTGATTATGTATCTCTTCCTCGACTACTGGAGAGTTCCACACCCTGCAAGCAGAAAAGAAGTTCAAGATTAGTTAGGGCATGGCTTTTAATTGTAATTTATGTCTTAGTTGCTCCTTGTTTTGCTAGCTTAATATACATCTGTAGGCATCAAGTATATGAGTTTTCTTCATGCTACTTGGTGGTATTTGAGCCCAATGGCACTAAAACCAAGAGACTGAAGAAAATAAGTAAACTTGATGCTAGATTAGGGATAGGTAGATTGCACATGGTATTGCACTTGTTTTGTGCACATTTTGTAAAGATAATGTATTTAATTTTGTTTATAAATAAAAATGGTCACTAGGTGTAATGCCTAGTTGACTCTTTATTTTTTTTAAAAAAAAATCCTAACCCTAGACCCTACCCTCCTCCAAAAATGGGTGAAAAAAAAAAAAAAAAAAACCCTAAACCCTAGCTTAAAATTGCTTCTCAGCTGGATCTTTGCTTGAGGAGCATATTTCAAGCCTCTGATTATGTATTTCCTTGTCAACTACTGGAGAGTATCACACCTAACAAGCAGAAAATAAGATCAAGATTGGTTAGGGCATGGTTTTTAATTTATGTCTTAGTTGCTCTATGTCTTGCTAGTCTATTAGACATCATTGGTTATATCTCTAGGCATCAAGTATATGAGTTTTCTTCATGCTACTTGGTGGTATTAGTGCCTAATGGCACTCAACCCAAGAGTGTGAAGAAAATAAGTAAACTTGATGCTAGATTAGGGATAGGTAGACTGCATATAGTACTGCAGTTGTATTGTGCACACATTGTAAAGACTTTGTATTTTATTTTTGCTTATAAATGAAAATGGTCACTAGGTGTAATACCTAGTTGACTCTTTATTTAAAAAAAAAAAAAAAAAAAAAAAAACCTAAACCCTACATGGGGAACAGCCACTGATGCAAGCGGGAAACAACTCCCATACAAAAAGGAGAAGTTTACCCACTTTATTCTAAAAGGGAATTAGTTTTCCTTAGGCTTTAGGAGAGGGTATTCACACGTTTTTCTAAGGAAAATTCAGCTTGTTGGGCGTGTAAAAAGAGGTGGAAAGTTGTCAAAAGTTGTCCCAATTTGTGTTGGAGAGCAAGGAAAAACAGGGAAAACTTATCCTACTCAAATAAGGCTTGTCTTGAGAGCCTATCTAAGGGTAGAAAATCAGATTTTTTTAGGATTTCTTTACTTCTTTGTTAACACCACTTCTAATTAGTAATTCTTAAGTAACACTTCTACTTAAATTAATTACTAATCTTTTGAGCTTGTAGGAACTCGTGCCGAATTTCATGGGGAACAGCCCCTGGGGCGACGCGCGGCAGACCGTTCTGCCAGGGAGATGCGACGGCGTGTTTCTATTAGTCCATACACCCCTACATGTGACGCATCACGGGGTGTTTTGGGATGGGAATGGCTACTTCGCGCTTGATCATCACTGTGGCGAGCTAGGAATTCATGCTTACTTTATTACTCTCATCATTAGCTTACAACTACATGTTTGTAGATCATTACTTAGATATTTCATTAGTGTTTCATACACATTAAGTCTAAGTAGTGTGATGAACTTTGTAAAGTACTATATCAAGGCATTAAATTTATTTCAATTGGTGGTATTAGCATTTTATAATGCTCAACCCAATGAAGTGAATGCAATGCTTGGGTATGGTGCTATCCTATCACTACTTAGGCATTTGTTAGTATTAGCTAGTTCGTATTTCTTTCAAGATTGTAAAGACCTTATTCATTTGTTTTTTGTTATTATTAATAAAATTAGCTGCTAAGCTGTAAGCTTAGTGGATTTGGCTAAAAAAAAAACGTAAACCTTACACTATAAGATTTACTAAAGTAATTTCGTAATATTCATACTTATATTAGTAATACGATGTATCAATTATAACACATTTCTTGTTCCTACATGTTGCAATTGATGCTAAGTCATCAATCATTGGTCAATGTATTAGTAATCACCGGTAATATGTCGTATTGTGCGTGATGCTATTATGTACAAGTGATCACTTATAATTTCCATCCTTGTCCCTTCATGAGGCAGTTATAGTGATTGATCATAGCTATTGACACCTTTACACTTCCAATATTGGTCTTTGTGGTGAGTTAAGGTCAACGACATAATGTCGTAGTGTTAATCATGTTATTGTATACAAGAGAACACATAATTTTCATCATTGTGACTTCATAATGCAATTTAGTGATTGATCATAGCTAATGACACCCTTTACACCTCCCACATTGGTCCTTATGGTGATTTCAGGTCACCGGTAACATGTCGTAGTGTTCATCATGCTATTGTATAAATGCGATCACATAAATTTGTAATACTGTGACAATTAAAGTGAGTAATCATAGCTAATAACATTGTTTGTGTCTAATTAGTAATGTCATAAAATATTTTAAATATTTTATTAATTAAGTGGAGTAGGTGTCATTAATTTTATTACACTGAAATTTCAATCCAAACTATGCAGTTAGGGGTCATTATTTAAAAAAACAGTCTTATTAATATTTATGTTTACAATATTTTACGTCATTAAGTGTGCAAAAATTACATTACGCACCTAATATATCAATTTTAAACGAACACCCTCTTGAACGGGTGTGACAACCTCTATTTAAGAAGCTAATTAGTGCTTCTCAAATGCATTACAACTAAACACCATCTCTAAAGCGTCCCTTAATTTCTTGAGAAGAAATCCATTTGCCAAGTAACGTACGGTTTGATACATTTCTTTTTAAATTTCTTAGATTTTATGAGTGTTTTTCTTTTAATTTTTGGATGATGATAGTGTAAATTAACTCTAATTTTTCTTTTGCAGTCATGGAAGGTGAAAAAAGCAACGAGTGGCCAACAAGTATCAAGTATGTGAAACGACCTCGGTCAGTCGTTTCGGAATTATGACTTTGATTGGCATGCCGATAATTTTAAAATATTCGTAAGGTCTATTGTCACTTATCTATAAAATTTGAGCTAAATCAAACCTCGTTTGGTAGGCATCGGAAGAAGGTTTCAGTTTTTATTGTTGATAAATATTAAAAAGAAATTTTCGAGCTCGGTTTTGGTGAACGAGCTCCGATTCAAAATCCGAAAGCGCCGTTAGGTTTGTATGATTATTTGTGACTTTTGTGCTTTTTCGAAAGTGAATTTCGAGGTTGTTCGGATAGCTTCTGCTAAACTACTGAAAAATTGAATAATTTGACCTTTCACATCTCTTCACTACTGCAAGTATGTAACAGATCGTTGCTTAATGCTTCTACGTACTTCATTTAACATTCGAGGACGAATGTTCCTAACGGGGGAAGATTGTTACACCCCGTATGTCCAAAGTGAGGTATATCCTTCTACTGACATGTTAAGAATGATTTAAGTGAGTTTAAAAGTCATAATATGACCATATATGATGTTTATATTTTGAATACATAGTTTGGGAAAAATCGGATTTAAGTTGCGGAAAAACCAACTAAGGAATCGCCTTGTAACGAAGCTTTTTCAGCAATTAATTTCATGTGTTATATGAATTATTTTGGGGACATATCATATACCAAATTGAAGCTCTTGGAGTGTAGTTTCCAAAACTTTTAATGGTTTGTTCATACAAACTATGGATAAAAAGATATGGGCATCAGAAATCAGGACAGAAAAAGGGACATAAGCGAAAAAGAGGAGTAAAACTGAAATGTTTCGAGTATAAAAGGAAAAAATGCCTTATTTTTCGTTATTTCCAGAATATAAACGATAGAAACATTGCTCCCATGAATTTTAAAGCCACTTTTATGATTTTGAAGGAAGGACGCCAATCGTAACTCGAAATTGAAGACAGATTGCGTCAAAACGCTCTACGCGATTAAGGTGACGTTATGCTACCTTCAATTTCGTCTATAGCTTGAGTTTTAGAATTACTTCACGGCTAAGTAAAGTACCTAAATATTGTATTATAGCTTGTTAAAGCTTTAGAAGGTGTGGAATTCAAGGAAAACAAGGTTTAGAAGCAAGAAACATCAAAAGTATGTAAGACTAAACCTTTCTTTTGGCAAGGCATATATCTTTTAGCTTTTGAAGCTTTTCTTAGTTCTAAACTTAGTTTTTCTTGTGAAAAAATTGAATGGCATCAAGGAAACCTTGTATATACTTAATTTAGTACTAAAATCCAAGGTGAAAGACGTCCAAATCAACAAGACAAAACGTTTCAAAATCTGGAAAATTGTTTTGATCTTTGGACAGTTGTTAGTATATTGATCATAAATTCTTGTACAAAATTGATATTTAGATTCTTTAAGAATCCCCAGAACCCTAAGACATATATCTAAAACATTCATGAAGACTATGAAGTCTATAACTTTGATCTACACTCTGGAAATTAGGTTGAAAATCAGGACACTAGTTCTGTCCAGACATTCTACCTGCAGATTTGTTATGTCATCCAGTTGTCTCATCTTGTTATCCATTTAACATGTTTATGTTATCAGTTTATCCGGGTATCCATTCCCGTGTGTAGTATAGTGCTGGTTCTATTTTGCACATCATCCAGTTTCAGGGGAAACTCTGCCGAAAATTTTATGGAAATTCAAAAAGTTGGACAAATTCTGAGTTCTAGGTTGTGTCTATAATTCTATCCGAAGTTTTCTTCTCATTCTTTTGAGTCCATATCTATTGTTTCCACATGTGTTATACCTCATACATGCTTATACTTATATGTTATGTGTGATTTGGAGTCATAGAGGCTAGACATTGGGCACATAGTCCGGTCGCGTGGGTATCAGGTTCCTAACTTGATTACCCTAAGATGTGGGGAATGAAGCCTTTAGCCTTATTTGATAACGTTTTCTGCTTATTGAATAGAGCAGGATCGTTTGGCTGTGAATCCAAAGGATAAAGCGGTTGTTGAGTAACTAAGCTAACTTTGTAACCAGGTAAGTGTTTATATCCATTTCTTTGGAGGCAACTGGCCTCGTGGATTTTCTACCATGTTTTCCTTACGTGTGTAGCTGCAGATAGGCGTACTCATTATGCCTTAGCTTTGGATTTATATTCTATATTATATGTTTTGTCCTGTTATTGGTATTGCATTAAGAATCTGAGTATTGTACTTTGGTTGTGAGTTGGTATATACTTTCCAGCTGTCGATGAGAGTCCCGCGCTGGTGATGGGTTATTATTGCATCATGTTGCATTCGTATGCGCATTGCATCATATGGAGGGTTGGAGGATTCCGCCCTGGGAGCAGGAAGATTCCGCTCCATTGCATCATATTGAGGGTAGGACAATTCCGCCCTCGGAGCAGGAGGATTTCTCTCCATTGCATCATATTGAGGGTAGGAGGATTCCGCCCTCGGAGCAGGAGGATTCCGCTCCATTGCATCATATTGAGGGTAGGAGGATTCCTCCCTCGGAGCAGGAGGATTCCGCTCCATCTATTTGGCACATATGACACTATTGCATCATACTGCACTCATCCCATTTCGTTGCACCGCGTGCTGACTATTGTGTGACTATCATGCTGTGTTTTGTGTATGCTGTATGTATACCATATTGTGGACATATTTCAGTTTGTCTATATAATTCTGGCTCGTATTCTGAGTTGCGGGGATCGGGTCGCACGCCGCAACGGTATAAATATACGGATCGGTTTGCACACCGCAACTGTGTATATATATAGATCGGGTTGCACGCCGCGACAGTATGAATATATGGATCGGGTTGCACGCCGCAACAGGTATTTCTGATTAATGATATGTTCGGGATACCTATATGTTCTGGCTGTCTTACGTTCCCGGTTTTAATGAGTTTGTGATTCCATACGTGTTTCTAGTTATTATCTGACTCTGCCTTTTCATAATTTAAATAATAGGAATTTTGTTTATTTATTTCTTTTCTCCCTGGCTAGCTATCCTATTCTTTGAGGTGGCTAGTCTGCCCCACTTATTGAGTCCTTTTGACTCACCCTTGTTAGTTTTTGTTTTTGTCTATCTATTTCGTTTCGGCAGGTTCGCTCCAGGATTGAATTCGCCACGTTGTGATGGAGCGAAGACAACTTCAGCTGTCAGGGTGAGCTAGCTTTTATTCCGGATGGCCACCAGTTTTATGTTTATTATTTCAGTTTCATATTGCTCCCTTCAGGAGGTATTTGTCTTCTTCTGTACTGTTAGATGTCTAGTCTGGATAACCCTAAACCTAGTATGTTGGGTAGTCAGCTGTAATTTCTTTTGTACAGCTTAGAGGTATCAGTATCTCTGTGTTTTTGTTTTAAGTCTTGCCCTTATTTATGAATTTTCATATTTATTTTCCGAATTAAATTAGTAAGGGTTCGCCCGACTGGTCTAGGGGAGGATGTCGGGTGCCCGCACGACCTAACCGAATTCTGGGGCGTGTCAGTTGGTATCAGAGCCTAATTTAGAGTCTATCCAGACTAAGACACTGTCCAGTAGAGTCTCGCTGATGGGTACGTAGACGTCCATACTTATCTACGAGAGGCTATGATGGCATTTTGGAAGTTTCACTTCCTTCTTTTCTGATCGTGCGTCGGTCTAGGATTCAAAAGTATTTTCGTTAATTTGTTAATTCCTTCGTGGTAATTGTGAACCCTCGTGAGATAAATCAGCAAACTGTATGAGTTCAAGACGAAGCAGTCTAGCCTGGGACTGGCACTGACGAAGCCCCGAGAGTTTTGATCGTGCTGACGATCTAGTTATGGAGGTCCCAGCAGTACGAGCTCGCAATGGGAAAAGGAGCAGGGCCTTGCGGTTCCTTTGAATCTCTAAGATGCTTTTACGAGAATCTTGGCGACACAGATATCGTAAGAACCTATTATTTGCTAGGCAGCATATCAGGTTGCCGCAGATGCAGATGTTCGGACTTAGAGGGCTCTTGTTCCAGTTCTTAATATTGCCGCAGTAATGTATATTCCGGAGGCAGCATGTGGTGTGCCTCCAGTTGCTCTAGCTGGGTAGGTAACTGAGGTAATTATTGAGTCCGAGTGCTCAAGGAGGTTGCATTATTTTATGCAGTTGAACATCCCGATATTCCCAAGCAATGCATTAGATAATCCCTGTGTAATTTTTTTTAAAAGTAAAATGATGTCAGTGTATCCTTGAGGCTCTTGATTATATCGAGCGGTATGGTGTCGATTATTCTTCTTTCCAGTTTCAAGGTCCAGCCTTGAATTGGTGGGCTGCTCTTTTATTAGCTAACTTGGTTCGATTTTTCGTCTAGATTCGTGGAAAAGTTCCTTTCGAGTAGTGAGCAAGATGAAAAGTGTTGCCAGTTTGAGTGGATTGGACGGGGTAGCCAATCAGTTAGCCTGTTGGTGTTTCAGAATATCAGATTGAATTCTATAGAGTGACTGAATATGTATTAGAAGTAATCCATGAGCTTCTCGAGAGATTGAGGTCCGGATTTCATTTGATGTGGTTGTTCATATTGCTCGGAGGTATCAGGCATACCATAAGTTAGAGCGGGAGAGCAAAAGATCCCACGGCCCTGGTGGGCACCATGGTACCTCCTTTGGATGTAAGGGTTTTGATTATTTTTGGAGGTCACTTGCAAGGTTATGTCAGCTTGTAGAGCGTGATTCTTAAAGTGCGCGAGTAGTTCATCAAGAGAGACTCAGTTTTCTCGTTGTAGCTATCAATCAGTCCAGTTTCAATTTTTAATGAAAAGGGTGTTATAACTGTCACGAGTCTTGTTATCCTTTGAGGAGTTTTTTCTTACTCAGGCAAGTAGGCAGTCGTCCTTTCTCTCGTCATTAGGCAACTGCACAGTCACGGGGGATTTAATTTAGATCTTAATCAACAAGATATATGCCACCATCCGATAGAGGTCGAGAGTGTGTTGGCAGTGGTTCTTCAAAAGGTGATTATCAGGGTACCGGCTCAGCTCAGCCGCAAAGGCAGTTCTGTGAACTACTGGCAGGATACTGAGGCATCCGATGTAGTAGACCCAAGTATTTCTTCTTCTCTTAAATGTGAGTAAGATTTGATTCTTTTGATCGATCTGGAAAGGGTGTGTCTTATCATGTTTTTGGATGGTTTCCTTGAATGTCGTTTTTATTAAGAATCGGTTGCGGTAGAGGAGTGAGCTTATGATATGATTTATTCCTGACATTTATTATGACCCTACTAGTTTATCTAGTTTGAATGTGAGAGATTTGTGAGTGAGTATCGGTATTGTTTGCTTGGCATCTTGTTGTGCCTCATTCTGTTATAATGCCAAGTCAGTCTATCTCTTTTTGGAACTTAGTGTCAGTAGGATGATGGGATTCTTATCCGTCACCATCAAAAAGTGTCATTACTTCTTTCGGTGTAAAGTGGTTAGTAAGTAATACTCGATCTATCTGTCTCCTCTTGGTTTGAGACGCTAGTAGACTCATGTTATTCTACAAGTTTGTCTCGGTATAAAAGGGTTTTCTGGTAAATTGTCAGATTTTCCTTTTTATAGGAAGGTTAAATTGACATAGATTTTGTTCCATAAAGCTCATTCAATGTCTATTTCTTCAATTGCGATTCTTCAGTTAGCCTGACTCAGAAATAGTCTAGCTCTGGTAGCCAAGCAAATAAGAAGATGAGCTTCCTGAAGCTCTAATTATTTCTACCCTCGGTCCATTTCCATTTCTTCTTCGTCCGGCACTAGTGAGCTTGGGCGGTTGGTAGCTGCTTGTGATGTTTCCTGTGTTGAGCCAGAGTACGTGTTGTTGTAGCCGGATAAGCACATTGTTGTTTTTCAAGGCTACTAAGGGTAATGAGAGGCGTCATTTGACATTTGATTTGATCCATCAGGCGATGGTGCTTATGGAAAGGGTATGGAGTTGTGAACTCGAGGGTTGTAGCTGTTTGGCAACTCGAGAGAGTAATTTGGTAGCTCAGGTCTGAGTTGTGTTCTCAATTTAGCTAAGTCTTCCTTAATCCAGCAAGTTGTGCGAGGATGACTAATTTTATTCAACTTAGCTGTATGAGCTGAAGCTCTAAGTGGAGGAGCCTTCCTCCAATAATGAATATAAATATTAAATCTCTAAGGCGTTGCTGAAGCATAAGCTACTTCTTTGTTTCATCGACTTGTTCTATATCGAAAAGTATATCGACGAGGTGATTCACCAGCTGAATCATGTTAATCCATCCAGAGTTTCGTGTATCTTTGCCTCGAGAATGTAGAACTCTCCTCTCGTGATCGAGGAAGGGTCAGTTTAGTCAAAATAAGCTGGGCAATGGTGTTATCATATTATCAAGATATGTTTTATTCAAAGAGTTCGGTGCACGTGTTATAATTTTGATATTGTAATCAGGAAATAATGCCCGTGGAGTAAGCACTTGAAGTTCGTGCAAGTCCTCTTGTTATCCGTGCAAATTTTTCTTTAGACTTAGGCTCGTTCGACGACGAACGAGAGTATAAGTGGAGGAGAATGAAACGACCTCGGTCAGTCATTTCGGAAGTTATGACTTCGATTGGCATGCCGATAATTTTAAAATATTCGTAAGGTCCATTGTGACTTATCTGTAAAATTTGAGCTAAATCAGACCTCGTTTGGTAGGCATCGGAGGAAGGTTTCAGTTTTTATCGTTGATAAATACTAAAAAGAGATTTTCGAGCTCGGTTTTGGTGAACGGGCTCCGATTCAAAATCCAGAAGCGCCGTTAGGTTCGTTTGATTATTTGTGACTTTTTTGCTTTTTCGAAAGTGAATTTCGAGGTTGTTCGGCTAGCTTCCGCTAAAATGCCAAAAATTAAATAATTTGACCTTTCACATCTCTTCACAACTACAACTATGTAACAGATCATTGCTTAATGCTTTTACGTACTTCATTTAACATTCGAGGACGAATGTTCCTAACGGGGGAAGATTGTTACACCCCGTATGTCCAAAGTGAGGTATATCCTTCTAATGACATGTTAAGAATGATTTAAGTGAGTTTAAAAGTCATAGTATGACCGTGTATGATGTTTATATTTTGAATAAAAAGTTGGGGAAAAATCGGATTTAAGTTGCGGAAAAACCAACTAAGGAATCGCCTTGTAACGAAGCTTTTTCGGCAATTAATTTCATGTATTATATGAAGTCTTTTGGGGACATATCATATACCAAATTGAAGCTCTTGGAGTGTAGTTTCCAAAACATTTGATGGTTTGTTCATATAACCTATAGAGAAAAAGATATGAAGAAGTCAGGCCAGAAAAAGGGACACAAACGCAAAAGAGGACTAAAACTGAAATGTTTCGAGTATAAAAGGAAAAAATGCCTTCTTTTTCGTTATTTCCAGAATATAAACGATAGAAACAGTGCTCCCATGAAGGTTAAAGCCACCTTTATGATTTTGAAGGAAGGACGCCAATCGTAACTCGAAATTGAAGACAGATTGCGTCAAAACGCTCTACGCGATTAGGGTAACGTTATGCTACCTTCAATTTCGTCTATAGCTTGAGTTTTAGAATTACTTCACGGCTAAGTAAAGTAGCTAAATTTTGTATTATAGCTTGTTTTAGCTTTAGAAGGTGTTGAATTCAAGGAAAACAAGGTTTAGAAGCAAGAAATATCAAAGGTATGTAAGACTAAACCTTTCTTTTGGCAAGGCATGTATCTTTTACCTTTTGAAGCTTTTCTTAGTTCTAAACATAGGTTTTCTTGTGAGAAAATTGTATGATATCAAGGAAACCTTGTATATACTTAATTTGGTACTAAAATCTAAGGTGAAAGATGTCCAAATCAACAAGACAAAACGTTTCAAAATCTGGAAAATTGTTTTGATCTTTGGACAGTTGTTAGTATATTGATCATAACTCCTTGTACAAAATTGATATTTAGATTCTTTAAGAATCCCCAGAACCCTAAGACATATATCTAAAACTTTCATGTGTACTATGAAGTCTATAAATTTGATTTATACTCTGAAAATTAGGTTGAAAATCAGGACAGTGGTGCTGTCCAGACATTCTACCTGCAGATTTGTTATGTCATCCAGTTGTCTCATCTTGTTATCCATTTAACATGTTTATGTTATCAGTTTATCCGGGTATCCATTCCCGTGTGTAGTATAGTGCTGGTTCTATTTTGCACATCATCCAGTTTCAGGGGAAACTCTGCCGAAAATTTTATGAAAATTCAAAGAGTTGGACAACTTCTGAGTTCTAGGTTGTATCTATAATTCTATCCGGAGTTTTATTCTCATTCATTTGAGTCCATATCTATTGTTGCCACATGTGTTATACCTCATACATGCTTATACTTATATGTTATGTGTGATTTGGAGTCATAGAGGCTGGACATTGGACACACAGTCCAGTCGCGTGGGTATCAGGTTCCTTACTGGATTACCCTAAGATGTGGGGAATGAAGCCTTTAGCCTTATTTGATATCGTTTTCTGCTTATTGAATAGAGCAGGATCGTTTGGCAGTGAATCCAAAGGATAAAGCGGTTGTTGAGTAACTTAGCTAACTTTGTAACAAGGTAAGTGTTTATATCCATTTCTTTGGAGGCGCCTGGCCTCATAGATTTTCTACCACATGTTCCTTACGCGTGTAGCTGCAGATAGGCGTACTGATTATGCCTTAGCTTTGGATTTATATTCTATATTATATGTTATGTCCTGTTATTGGTATTGCATTGAGAATCTGAGTATTCTACTTTGGCTGTGAGTTGGTATATACTTTCCAGCTGTCGATGAGAGTCCCGCGCTGGTGATGGGTTATTATTGCATCATGTTGCATTCGTATGCACATTGCATCATATTGAGGGTAGGAGGATTCTGCCCTCGGAGCAGGAGGATTCCGCTCCATTGCATCAAATTGAGGGTATGAGGATTCCGCCCTCGGAGCAGGAGGATTCCGCTCCATTACATCATATTGAGGGTGGGAGGATTCCGCCCTCGGAGCAGGAGGATTCCACTCCATCTATTTGGCACATATGACACCATTGCATCATTCTGCACTCTTCCTATTTCATTGTACCGCGTGCTAACTATTGTGTGACTATCATGCTATGTTTTGTGTATGCGGTATGTATACCATATTGTGCACATACTTCAGTTTGCCTATATATTTCTGGCTCATATTCTGAGTTGCGGGAATTGGGTTGCACGCCGCAACGGTATAAATATACGGATCGGTTTGCACGCCGCGACGGTGTAAATATATGGATCGGGTTGCACACCTCGACAGTATGAATATATGGATCGGGTTGCACGCCGCAACAGGATGTATTTCTTATTGTTGATATGTTCGGGATACCTATATGCTCTGGCTATCGTACGTTCCTGGTTTTAATGAGTTTGTGATTCCATACGTGTTTCTAGTTATTATCTGGCTCTGCCTTTTCATAATTTAAATAAGAGGAATTTTTTTAATCTGTTTCTTTTCTCCCTGGCTAGCTATCCTATTCTTTGAGGTGGCTAGTCTGCCCCACTTATTGAGTCCTTTTGACTCACCCTTGTTTGTTGTTGTTTTTGTCTATCTATTTCGTTTCGGCAGGTTCGCTCCAGGATTGAGTTCGTCACGTTGTGATGGAGCGAAGACGACTTCAGCTGTCAGGGTGAGCCAGCTTTTATTCCGGATGGCCACCAGTTTTGTGTTTATTATTTCAGTTGCATATTGCTCCCTTCATGAGGTATTTGTCTTCTTCTGTACTCTTAGATGTCTAGTCTGGATAACCCTAAACCTAGTATGTTAGGTAGTCAGCTGTAATTTCTTTTTTACAGCTTAGAGGTATCAGTATGTCTGTGTTTTTATTTTAAGTCTTGCCCTTATTTATGAACTGTTATATTTATTTTCCGAATTAAATTAGTAAGGGTTCGCTCGACTGGTCTAGGAGAGGATGTCGGGTACCCGCACGACCTAACCGGATTCTGGGGCGTGTCAGTTGGTATCAGAGCCTAATTTAGAGTCTATCCAGACTAAGACAGTGTCTAGTAGAGTCTCGCTGATGGGTACGTAGACGTCCGTACTTATCTACGAGAGGCTATGATGGCATTTAGGAAGTTTCACTTCCTTCTTTTCTGATCGTGCGTCGGTCTAGGATTCAAAAGTATTTTCGTTAATTTGTTAATTCCTTCGTGGTAATTGTGAACCCTCATGCGATAAATCAGCAAATGAGTTCAAGACGAAGCAGACTAGCCTGGGGCTGGCACTGACGAAGCCCCGAGAGTTTTGATCGTGCTGAAGATCTAGTTATGGAGGTCCCAGCTGTACAAGCTCGCAATCGGCAAGGGAGCAGGGCCTTGCGGTTCCCTTGGCTCTCTACAATGCTTTTACGAGAATATTGGCGACACAGATACCGTAAGAACCTATTATTTGCTAGGCAACTTATCAGGTTTCCGCATATGCAGATGTTCGGACTTAGAGGGCTCTTGTTCCAGTTCTTAATATTGCCGCAGTAAAGTATGTTCCGGAGGCAGCATGTGGTGTGCCTCCAGTTGCTCTGGCTGGGTAGGTAACTGAGGTAATTATTGAGTCCGAGTGCACAAGGAGGTTGCATTATTTTATGCAGTTGAACATCCTGATATTCCCAAGCAATGCATTAGATAATCCCTGTGTAAGTTTTTTTTTTTAAAGTAAAAAGATGTCAGTGTATCCTTCAGGCTCTTGATTATATCGAGCGGTATGGTGTCGATTATTCTTCTTTCCAGTTTTAGGGTCCAGCCTTGAATTGGTGGGCCGATCTTTATTTAGCTAACTTGGTTCGATTTTTCTTCTAGATACGTGGAAAAGTTCCTTTCGAGTAGCGAGCGAGATGAAAAGTGTTGCCAGTTTGAGTGGATTGGACGGGGTAGCCTATCGGTTAGCCTGTTGGTGTTTCAGAATATCAGATTGAATTCTATAGAGTGGCTGAATATGTATTAGAACTAGTCCATGAGCTTCTCAAGAGATTGAGGTCGGGATTTCATTTGATGTGGTTGTTCATATTGCTCGGAGGTACCAGGCATACCATAAGTTAGAGCGGAAGAGCAAAAGATCCCACGGCCCTGGTGGGCACTATGGTACCTCCTTTTGATGTAAGGGTTTTGATTATTTCTGGAGGTTACTTGCAAGTTTATCTCAGCTTGTAGAGCGTGATTCTCAGAGTGCGCGAGTAGTTCATCAAGAGAGACTCAGTTTTCTCGTTGTAGCTATCAATCAGTCCAGATTCCATTTTTAACGAAAAGGGTGTTATCACTGTCACGAGTCTTGTTATCCTTTGAGGATTTTTTCCTTACTCAGGCAAGTAGGCAGTCGTCCTTTCTCTCGTCATTAGGAAACTGCACAGTCACGGGGGATTTAATTTAGATCTTAATCAACCAGATATATGCCACCATCCGATAGAGGTCGAGAATGTGTTGGCAGTGGTTCTTCAAAAGGTGATTATCAGGGTACCGGCTCAGCTCAGCCGCAAAGGCAGTTCATTGAACTGCTGGCAGGATACTGAGGCATCCGATGTAGTAGACCCAAGTATTTCTTCTTCTCTTAAATGTGTGTAAGATTTGATTTTTTTGATCGATCTGGAAAGGGTGTGTCTTATCATGTTTTTGGATGGTTTCCTTGAACGTCGTTTTTATTAAGAATTGGTTGCGGTAGAGGAGTGAGCTTCTGATATGATTTATTCCTGGCATTTATTATGACCCTACTAGTTTATCTGGTTTAAATGTGAGAGATTTGCGAGTAAGTATTGGTATTGTTTGCTTGGCATCTAGTTGTGCCTCATTCTGTTATAATGCCAAGTCAGTCTATCTCTTTTTGGAACTTAGTTTCAGTAGGATGATGGGATTCTTATCCGTCACCATCAGAAAGTGTCATTACTTCTTTCGGCGTAAAGTGGTTAGTAAGTAATACTCGATCTATGTGTCTCCTCTTGGTTCGAGACGCTAGTAGAGTCATGTTATTCTACAAGTTTGTCTCGGTATAAAAGGATTTTCTGGTAAATTGTCGGAGTTTCCTTTTTATAGGAAAGTTAAATTGACATAGATTTTTTTCCATAAAGCTCATTCAATGTCTATTTCTTCAATGGCGATTCTTCAGTTAGCCTGACTCAGAAATAGTCTAGCTCTGGTAGCCAAGCAAATAAGAAGATGAGCTTCCTGAAGCTCTAATTATTTCTACCCTCGGTCCATTTCCATTTCTTCTTCATCCGGCACTAGTGAGCTTGGGCGGTTGGTAGCTGCTTGTGATGTTCCTTGTGTTGAGCCAGAGTACGTGTTATTGTAGACGAATAAGCACATTGTTGTTTTTCAAGGCTACTAAGGGTAATGAGAGGCGTCATTTTACCTTTGATTTGATCCATCAGGCGATGGTGCTTATGGAAAAAGTATGGAGTTGTGAACTCGAGGGTTGCAGCTGTTTGGCAACTCGAGAGAGTAATTTGGTAGCTCAGGTCTGAGTTGCGTTCTCAATTTAGCTAAGTCTTCCTTAATCCAGCAAGTTGTGCGAGGATGACTATTTTTATTCAACTTAGCTGTATGAGCTGAAGCTCTAAGTGGAGGAGCCTTCCTCCAATAATGAATATAAATATTAAATCTCTAAGGCGTTGCTGAATCGTAAGCTACTTCTTTGTTTCATCGACTTGTTCTATATCGAAAAGTATATCAACGAGGTGATTCACCAGCTGAATCATGTTAATCCATCCAGAGTTTCGTGTATCATTGCCTCGAGAATGTAGAACTCTCCGCTCGTGATCGAGGAAGGGTCAGTTTAGTCAAAATAAGCTGGGCAATGGTGTTATCATATTATCAAGATATGTTTTATTCAAAGAGTTCGGTGCACGTGTTATAATTCTGATCTTGTAATCAGGAAAAAATGCCCGTGGGGTAAGCACTTGAAGGTCGTGCAAGTCCTCTTGTTATCCGTGTAAATTTTTCTTTAGACTTAGGCTCGTTCGAGGACGAACGAGAGTATAAGTGGAGGAGAATGAAACGACTTCGGTCAGTCGTTTTGGAAGTTATAACTTCGATTGACATGCCGATAATTTTAAAATATTCGTAAGGTCCATTGTGACTTATCTGTAAAATTTGAGCTAAATCAGACCTCGTTTGTTAGGCATCGGAAGAAGGTTTCAGTTTTTATTGTTGATAAATACTAAAAAGAGATTTTCGAGCTCGGTTTTGGTGAACGAGCTCCGATTCAAAATCCGAAAGCGTCGTTAGGTTCGTATGATTATTTGTGGCTTTTGTGCTTTTTCGGAAGTGAATTTCGAGGTTGTTCGGCTAGCTTCTGCTAAAATACCGAAAATTAAATAATTTGACCTTTCACATCTCTTCACTACTACAAGTATGTAACAGATCATTGCTTAATGCTTCTACATACTTCATTTAACATTCGAGGACGAATGTTCCTAATAGGAAAAGATTGTTACACCCCGTATGTCCAAAGTGAGGTATATCCTTTTAGTGACATGTTAAGAATGATTTAAGTGAGTTTAAAAGTCATAATATGACCATATATGATGTTTTTATTTTGAATACAAAGTTGGGGAAAAATCGGATTTAAGTTGCAGAAAAACCAACTAAGGAATCGCCTTGTAACGACGCTTTTTCGGAAGTTAATTTCATGTGTTACATGAAATCTTTTGGGAACAAATCATATATTAAATTGAAGCTCTTGGAGTTTAGTTTCCAAAAAATTTTATGTTTTGTTCATACAACCTATAGATAAAAAGATATGAGCATCAGAAGTAAAAAAAAAAAAAGGGACATAAGCGCAAAAGAAGACTAAAACTGAAATGTTTCGAGTATAAAAGGAAAAAATGCCTTCTTTTTCGTTATTTCCAAAATATAAACGATAGAAACAGTGCTCCCATGAAGGTTAAAGCCACTTTTATGATTTTGAAGGAAGGACGCCAATCGTAACTCGAAATTGAAGACAGATTGCGTCAAAACGCTCTACGTGATTAAGGTAACGTAATGCTAACTTCAATTTCGTCTATAGCTTGAGTTTTAGAATTACTTCATGGCTAAGTAAAGTACCTAAATGTTGTATTATAGCTTGTTTAAGCTTTAGAAGGTGTTGAATTCAAGGAAAATAAGGTTTAGAAGCAAGAAACATCAAAGGTATGTAAAACTAAACCTTTCTTTTGGTAAGGCATGTATCTTTTAGCTTTTGAAGATTTTCTTAGTTCTAAACATAGTTTTTCTTGTGAGAAAATTGTATGGTATCAAGGAAACCTTGTATATACTTAATTTGGTACTAAAATCCAAGGTGAAAGATGTCCAAATCAACAAGACAAAACGTTTCAAAATCTGAAAAATCGTTTTGTTCTTTGGACAGTTGTTAGTATATTGATCATAACTCCTTGTACAAAATTGATATTTAGATTCTTTAAGAATCCCCAGAACCCTAAGACATATATCTAAAACTTTCATGAGACTATGAAGTCTATAACTTTGATCTATACTCTGGAAATTAGGTTGAAAATCAGGACAGTGGTGCTGTCCAAACATTCTACCTGCGGATTTGTTATGTCATCCAGTTGTCTCATCTTGTTATCCATTTAACATGTTTATGTTATCAGTTTATCCGGGTATCCATTCCCGTGTGTAGTATAGTGCTGGTTCTTTTTCGCGGATCATCAAGTTTAAGGGGAAACTCTGCCGAAAATTTTATGAAAATTCAAGGAGTTGGACAAATTCTGAGTTCTAGGTTGTGTCTATAATTCTATCCATAGTTTTCTTCTCATTCCTTTGAGTCCATATCTATTTTTGCCACATGTGTTATACCTCATACATGCTTATACTTATATGTTATGTGTGATTTGGAGTCATAGAGGCTGGACATTGGACACGCAGTCCAGTCGCGTGGGTATCAAGTTCCTAACTGGATTACCCTAATATGTGGGGAATGAAGCCTTTAGCCTTATTCGATATCGTTTTCTGCTTATTGAATAAAGCAGGATCGTTTGGCAGTAAATCCAAAGGCTAAAGCGGTTATTGAGTAACTGAGCTAACTTTGTAACAAGGTAAGTGTTTACATCCATTTCTTTGGAGGCACCTGGCCTCGTGGAATTTCTACCACATGTTCCTTACGTGTGTAGCTGCAGACAGGTGTACTCATTACGCCTTAGCTTTGGATTTATATTCTATATTATATGTTATGTCCTGTTATTGATATTGCATTGAGAATCTGAGTATTGTACTTTGGCTGTGAGTTGGTATATACTTTCCATCTGTTGATGAGAGTCCCGCGCTGGTGATGGGTTATTATTGCATCATGTTGCATTTGTATGCACATATTATCATATTGAGGGTAGGAGGATTCCGCCCTCGGAGCTGGAAGATTCCCCTCCATTGCATCATATTGAGGGTAGGAGTATTTCGCCCTCGGAGCAGGAGGATTCCGCTCCATTGCATCATATTGAGGGTAGGAGGATTCCACCCTTGGAGCAGGAGGATTCCACTCCATTGCATCATATTGAGGGTAGGAGGATTCCGCCCTCAGAGCAGGAGGATTCCGCTCCATCTATTTGGCACATATGACACCATTGCATCATACTGCACTCATCCCATTTCATTGCACCGCGTGCTGACTACTGCGTGACTATCATGATGTGTTTTGTGTATGCTGTATGTATACCATATTGTGGACATATTTCAGTTTGTCTATATATTTCTGGCTCGTATTCTGAGTTGCGGGGATCGGGTCACACGCCGCAACGGTATAAATATACGGATCGGTTTGCACGCCGCAACTGTGTAAATATATAGATCGGGTTGCACGCCGCGACAATTTGAATTTATGGATCGGGTTGCACGCCGCAACAGGATGTATTTCTGATTGTTGATATGGTCGGGATACCTATATGTTCTGGCTGTCTTACGTTCCTGGTTTTAATGAGTTTGTGATTCCATACGTGTTTCTAGTTATTATATGGCTCTGCCTTTTCATAATTTAAATAAGAGGAATTTTGTTTATTTGTTTCTTTTCTCCCTAGCTAGCTATCCTATTCTTTGAGGTGGCTAGTCTGCCCCACTTATTGAGTCCTTTTGACTCACCCTTGTTTGTTTTTGTTTTTGTCTATCTATTTCGTTTCGGTTGGTTTGCTCCAGGATTGAATTCGCCACGTTGTGATGGAGCGAAGACGACTTCAGCTGTCAGGGTGAGCCAGCTTTTATTCGGATGGCCACCAGTTTTATGTTTATTATTTTAGTTGCATATTGCTCCCTTCAGGAGGTATTTGTCTTCTTCTTTACTCTTAGATGTCTAGTCTGGATAACCCTAAACCTAGTATGTTGGATTGTCAGCTGTAATTTCTTTTGTACAGCTTAGAGGTATCAGTATGTCTGTGTTTTTATTTTATGTCTAGCCCTTATTTATGAATTGTTATATTTATTTTCCGAATTAAATTAGTAAGGGTTCGCCCGACTGGTTTAGGGGAGGATGTCGGGTACCCGCACGACCTAACCGGATTCTGGGGCGTGCAGTATGAAAATATATTCTGTATGGATAAGTGTGTTCGTGAGCGCGTTATCGACATGCAGTGAAAACTTGAGGACATTGAAGAGATTGTCAAGGTTCTTGAGAGTAACCAGATCAAAATTATGAAAATCCTTGAAAGGATTGAGAAGTTATCAGAGGCTGCTGTTGGTGGTGCCGGCCTTCATCCCTGTGATTATGTTTCTCCTCCATAGTCACCCAGTTTCTAGTTTAGTTATATGTTGTTTTAATTCCTCAATCCCCCATAACTCATGTTACTTACTTGTTTGTGAAGTGTGGGTTATGTATTAGTAGGGGATGGTTGTTTTTGAGGAATTTTATCATGTTTTGGATGGTTGTTAATCTTAGACAGGTTTGATGAATTAATATATGGAAATATTATGTTCTAAGAATGTTTGTTATTAATTTCTGTTGTTGTTGTTGTTTACCACCATTGACATATTCAAAAACACACTTCTTAAAAAAATATATGAAGGAGAAAATTTAAGGCAGATTGAATTACTAAATTTTGAAAAAAAATTGTTCTAAGATGAAGAGACCTCATTTTATGGCAATTTCATAATGTACATAAACGCAGATTATAAATGCATATTTTATACTTAAAATATGACAATTTCTCAAATTTTAAATTATACTCCCTCCGTCCCATTTTATGTGGCACCATTTGACCGGGTACGGAGTTTAAGTAAATAAAGGTTGACCTTTGGTAGTTTCAATTTTACCCTTGAAAAAGTAAGAAAGAGAAGATTTGAGTAGTAAAAAAATTGTTGGTAGCTTTAAAAGTATGTAGGGCCCAACAAGGGTAAAAGAGAGATGGTGTATTAAATAGTTGTCAAATAAGGAAAGGTGCCATTCATTTTGGGACAAACAAAAAAGGAAATGGTACCACATAAATTGGGATAGAGGGAGTACCAATTATGTTATAGAAAGGATGAAAAATCTTATTTAAACATCTCAAATTCGATGCAATAAGGTGTAAGTAGGATTACGTGAATTCATTACCTCATAAATCATCGTTTGTTATTTGATGTAAGCAAGTAATAAAAAGCATATTATAACTTCATACTGATTTCACTAAGATACATCCAAGATGATGCAATTTGAAAGAGATTTGGACTGATCACTTAGAACACTATTAGGATTGGAACGTTCCTGTGCATTGATTATTAAGTGAATGTGTGTATTGATTGTTATGTGAATGTGTGTACATTGGACATATGAAAAGACACACAACAATTAGAATCCCAATACAAGCCACCAATTCAATTGGTTTGGCGTGCATGGGTTCTTGCAATGCATGCATCGGATGATTGGTTGCCTTTCCATTACCCAATACTCTTTCTATTTAAACCCTAATACATTCCATAGTGTAATCATCATCCCATATCATATCTTTGAAGATCCCATTTTTCTGTCAATGTATAATCATATCTATAGCAACTCTACAAGACTGAACGGGTAAGTAATCTCACATGGGGAAGAATATATTATTCTTCCAATGTCAGTTAAAAGATCACAATTTCAAATTTGCAATAATTCTTGTTCTTCACTTATTTACAGCCCTAGTGTTATTTTTTTGCAGGATGAACATCAATTATCCTTTTCCTGTTGTTACTTCACAACATATTATGAATATTAACTGGGCATTGAACAATGTTATCATTCATATGCTAGAACTTCATTCTGAAATTTCCAATCTCAGTCGTCGTGTAGATCAACAAATTTTTCCTGTAAACTGGACAGTGAACAATGTTAATTTTAAGGTGCAAGAACTGCGTGGTGTAATTGCCAATCTTAATCGCCTTGTGGATCAAGTTAAACTTAGCCAGGATTAGATGATGGCTCGTATGGAAGCTGTTGCAAATAGGATTGAGAGCAAGTGGCAATCTACCAAACTTGTTATTAAAGCCCCAAGCTCAAGTGGTGTAGGGAAGGTTTTTTAGGTTTTTTTTTTTTTTTTTGGTTCAGTGGGTGCTATGTAAGCAAGATAATATATGAAGGCTAGTTTCTTCATAAATCAAAATCAAATGGTCCATGATATGAAAGTTTATGCTATAGAAAATATTTATCTATGTGTGATCTTTTATGACTTATTACAATTTATTTGACAAGTTATTTAATCCCAATTGATATTTTATTCGTCTTTCAAATGTGACAAAAAAATATAGACTAAACATTAGTAATAATTTAACAACTACAAATCTGGATATAAACATAGAGTCTTAACATAACAAAAACTTGATAAAACAAAGAAGAAACATAGCTTACACATCTTAGCAACAGTTCAACCAAACAAACCATAGACAAAAATACACAAATTGACCATTGTTAAGATAAGAACTTAACATAAACTACAACAAAAGTCTTGATAATACATGTCACCAAAAACTATAGACCAAGTAACCCTAACATTTAACATTCAATTAATTTAAAGAGGATCTGCACTTGTTCCTTCACCATCATAGTCCAACATAACCCTAAAATCAGTACCATCACAAGAACTTGATGAACTTGATAATTCATTGTCAAAATCAGCACCAAGATCACGAGGCTTTCCCATAATGTGAACTCGACAAACAAATTTACCATCATCTAAACCATTCACAATACTAAAATGAAGTGCCTTACCAACCCTCAAATTGTTGGCCTTTATAAATTTTAACCAACCATTCCCTAGCCTTTTCTTCCCTTTATGTATAATCAAGCGCATATCGTGTTCATCATTACAACATAGCACACGAGCAGGTACTAATTCATTAGGCAAAAAAGGGAGTACATATTTTGGGAAAATCTATTAACATGAAAAATTCAAAGATAAAATATTAGAAGCTATGGATATTTTTAAAAAAATAAAAAAGATAAGCAAAAAAACTTACGAAATCATCTGTAGTTACATATGATTTGGTTAAGTTCGCAAGAAAGGTCTCCATTCCAACAGTGTTTATAAAGGTTCTGGGTCCAAAGTACTTAAGATTGGTTGCATCAGCCGACATTTTTTGTGGGTTAAAAATTAGTATGAAAATTTTCAGATTTCTTACAAAGGAAATAGAACCTTTGTGTCTCTTTAAATAAGGAAAGGTGAAGGAGGTGATGGTTAGGATTTTTGTTAGTTGTATAATTTGTTATAAAATATAATAAAGTGTGTGGAATAGCAGATGATGCTATTCCAGCAAAATGGTCATAAGTCACATATTATGAGGTTGGGGTATAGGATTCGAGTCTAGTTAGGCACATTTTAGGGCTTTTTTTTTTTTTTTTTTTTTTGCTTACAAGCTTTGAAGTAGGATTTAAGTAACCCTAATATTGGATACATCAATTCATACAATTGAAGTTGCACATAAAATCACTGGTAACAATCGTTGGAAAAATATCATTATCATGAAGAAATTTATTTTCTATGAATGAAACTTACACAAGTCAATTTTCATTAAGTTTCATTACATAAATAAATTAAGAAGGATTCTATGGCAAAACCAACTACAAAAAGGCTCAAACTTATATCATATCAAATTAAATGGTCAAGTCTTCAACGTCATCGTTTAGATCGGGCAAGCTACCAAGTGGTGATGTTGGAGCAGCACCTTGCTGCAACATGAAAAAAAAATTTAATTAGTGTAAAATATGCCATAGTTAAAACAAATATTCAATGAACTATAGTGAATATGCAAGTAAATCTTACCTCATTTCCTTCATCTTGCATGTTAATGCCTTGACGGCCTTGACTGCCTCTACCACCAGCCCTACCACCAGCCCTACCACCACCTCTACCACCACCTCTACTACCTCTACCACCACCTCTGCTACTCCCACCTCCTCTACCACCACTTTGTGAACTTCTAAAATATGTTTCAAGTCTTTCTCTATACTGGCTCAACTGTGGACGTCCTTGTGAACGAGTGTATTAAGGGTTACGTAAAATAGTTGCATCACCCTCACCCACACTTACAGGGTCAACGTAAATATCAACCTCATTGAACTTTTCCAATAGGATCAATTGCTCGATAATTTCATCATTCCAATTTGAAAGCTCATGCTCAATTTTGATCATCATATATTTGATATATTTCCTCTTCACCTCACTATCCATGCCATATCACAATTCCGCTCAAAATGCTTTAGTATATCCTTGTACATCATGTACTCGGAAGTCATATTGGGATAACCTGCTAAAAAGAATCGCTTCAAGTATGGACGAATAACATCTTTTCTCCACCTATCCAAAATATACCTTTAGTCAATAGTTTCAATTCTTTTGTAAGACAAAATCTTGAGTATATGGTAGCATAGGTATCCTCTGCTTTCAAACCATTTGCAGGAGCAACTAAGATTCACCAACAGCCATGTACCTAACAGTGAAGAAAAATGGATCTCTATGGGTAAAACTACTCTTTGAATAATCAGTTATACTGTATTTCTCCACGCCTGGTTCTGCTTCATCATCCTCAAGGGGACTGATTTCACAATGCATGTGCTTCTGAGTTTGCTTTTGGAACAATTCAAATATTTCGCGAGTATAACAAGATTGAAGTTGTGCATCCCACGGGAACTCAGATAAACATTTCAATTCAAAACAATTTGACCTATATTCTGCTTCCATCTCTTTCTCATACTTATCTCTTATGGCTAACTCATACTGATGAACAAATTGCTTAAGAGTGATTTGACGGGTGATATATCCATCAAAGAAAGCATGCATTCCTTCACTTCTCTGAGTAGACAACATCCCTGCCCAAAAATGATCATTTAGGTATGCATGAACCCATTTTCCTTTTCTAAATAAAGCTTAAGAAACCACTCTCTTTTATTCAAGTTGTATTTTGCAATGTATTCATCCCATCTATTCTCAAACTCAACTGTAGTAATGCTTTCAAGCACCATGGCCTTAAATTCTGACTTTGCTCTTTTTGAATCACTAACCCCGCTTAACCTCACATGCAACTTAGAGAATATATGCCATACACAATATCTTTGTACCGTACTAGGCATCAATTCATGTAAAGCTGCCTTAATGCTTTCACACTGGTCAGTCAAGATAGCATTTGAACAAACATCACCCATGGCCCCAAGCCATGTTGAGATCACCAACAAGTAACTTCCAATATCCTCATTAGACAAGAGAGCACAACCCAAAAGTATGGATTTTCTATGCTGATTGACACCAACAAACAAAGCGAATGGCATATTATACCGATTCACTAGGTATGTTATATCTAAGCATATAACGTCATGGAACATATCATATGCCACCTTTGAGTGAGAATGCACCCATACGACGTTACGAATCCTACCTATATTATCAATATCAATTGAGTAGAAAAACTCCCTATCTTTTTGTTGCATATCAGTACAGAACCTTAGTAATGCTTGTGCATCCCCTTCTTGCAATTCAAACTTCCTACTATTCATAATATGATTTCTACAGTCCTTAGGTGTGAAACCCAAATTCTCCGGCCCACCAGCAAGCACTTCAGCTACTCTTATGTTCTTGGATGGTCTTACGCCAACTAGATCATTGGCTTTAAACCATCTCTTGAGAGAACTACTAAACTTCCTGTGATTGGCCATAAACCGTGACAGTGATGGTTCCAATTTATGATTATGAGTTCTAATAACTTTAGAAACACGACATGATCCATCTTTTTCCAAAATTCTATTGATTCTAGCCATACAATTTATTCTTTTCCAGATTTCTTATGTTTTGGTTTCCTTGACCTATCAAAACCATATTGCACATACCTTACCCTATCACCCCCATTTTTGTTGCACGTTCTTTTGACAATAAAAAACACTAATAATCTTGCATGCGCTTTGTAAAATTCAAACGTATATTCAGTACTTCTAAACCTCATTCCAGGAAGTGGCCCTATTGCTAGATCATCTTCGGAAATATCATCACCCATTTGCCTGTTCTCTCTATTTTCTATCACTTACAACTTCAACGTCAAAATTATTATCATCTTCATCATTTTCTCCATCATTGTGGGCCCCGTCAGAATCAATGTCCTCCAAATGGTTTTCATCATCCATCAAACTATCGTCTGACGTCAGCCCTAAAGCTCTATGTAATTCATTTCTTACTTGATCTGTATTAGGACTTGATGGATTGATGTTCATGTTTAAAAATAGTTAAGGATTTTGTGTTTAGTGTTTGCCAAATGGTGTTGCTAAAAAGGATAAAGGAATAAGAATGGAATTCTAATCGAATGGTATATTTGGTGGTAGTGAAAATGTGTATGGTAGAGTATTTTGAAAAACTATAATACAGTCTGTATACATACGTATTTTGAACTATATTCTAATTAATAGAGAGTATTTTGAAAAATAAAAAGCATATAAATGCAGTGTATATATAACGTATACTTATACATATCACTATGTTTAATTAGTAGAGCACCCTTTCATCTCCCATGCATGCATTGTTTTGTATGGATCAAGATTTTGGGAAGATGCAACATTTGATAGTTGGTTGGAGGGAAAATTTTGGAGGGAAAAAATAGTTTAAGTGGCCAAATACCCATTGAGGGCACCCTAGTAATTATACGAGTCTGGCCATGATTGGTGTGGCCGAATAGCATCACCCAAATCGAAAAACCAAATTACATCAGATATTATCTGTGTCCGAAATGGATTTAGTTTTGTCAAAACTGAAAAACAGAATCCAAATTCCAAACAATCCCAAGTCAAACCAAATAATCAATGCACACCCCTGCATTCTAGAAACTCCGTTGAACTTGAAAATGAAGCAAAAATCCTTGTTGCAGCTTCCAGCAGTCAGTGATCTGCCTCTCATCGAATATATAAAGCCATAAGCACATCTGTAGAAGATTAATAATGCCTAAATTTCAAGATATTTTACTAAAAATAAATAAACAAATAAAGCACAAGGCAAGGTGTCGAGTAATTTAGCAAGAATAAGCTCATATTTGTAAAGGAAAATGCCTTACAAACTATAAGTGAAGGATGTCAATTTTCAATTTTGGTTAAAAAGAAAAATTCTCCGGATATTTTAACAATTCTCCTCGTACCGAAATATAGTTGCATTTTCTCATTAGGTAGTGTACCTGATAGTAGTACTACTGGGTGATGAAGACCTTGAAACCATAATTTTGCATATAATCAATTTGTGCTTCTTCAAAATCCATGGCTGACTGCACAAGAGATTTGTTACACGACTTGAGCTCAATGGACTTGAGAGAATGTTTATCTTCAAAATGTGCAGGGACTGCCTTAAGACGCCCGCAACAAAACAAAACCAAACGTTCAAGCTAAGGAAAGGCATCATCTGAGACATTCCATTCTTCAAACCAATAACAGTATACCATTTTCAACACTTTGAGTTGAGGGAAATACTCATTGCTCACTTTCCATTCCTTATTGTAAAACCCAATAAACTTCAGTTTTAGTACCTGCAGGTTGACCACATCTTCAGAGAGCTAGATGGAGTTGCAGATCTTCTTTCCAAGCGTAGAACTATACAACAACACAAACAACATACCCAGTGTTATCCCACAAGTGGGGTCTGGGTAGGGTGAGATGTACACATGCCTTAACCCCACCAAGATGGAGAGGCTGTTTCTGATAGACCCTCGGCTAGAGAAAAATATTTTCAAAAACATGTGTGCAAAACAAGAAGAAAATGCTAAGGTAAGAAACTATGATATACAAACTAAAGAATACCCAGGTAAACAGAAAATATCAATAGCCATAAAGACAAGAATAAGATAATATTAGTATTACTAACTAAAGTTTTGGCAGTTGCCGTTTTGTTTAATTTAGCAACTGGAAGCAGACAAGGAAAATATCAGGCATGTAATGCTTTTGTTGCACAAAGTGCCGGAGAGACATCATTTAATTATGTAATGTTTTGAATTATTTATATTACCTCTGTCCCTTAATAAGTATCTATTTTTCTCTTTTTAATTATTTCAAAATAAGTGTTACTTTAGAAAACCAATATAGAATTTTTTTGCCAATCTTACCCTTGCAATTAAAGAGGTAATGAATGCTTAGTTGTACTTAAGTTTGGTTATCAAGATAAGTATATAAAGCTAATGTGGTAAGATATACATAGTATTTAGTAATATTTTCATAATGGAAAAATAATAAGATGTACACTTACAATGGGACACATGTAGTGTAAAATATGTACTCTTTTCAGATAACAGAAAAAATACCTGCAAGTTGGGAAGCATTGCAATATTTGATTCGTCATGACCACCCAATTTTGCGTATGATAGTGTCAACTTTGTGAGACACAATGGTAAGATGTATTTTGAGTGAATTAGTTAAAGCTGTGAGGGAAGTTTAGTAATTACACTACTTCTGAATGTTAGTTAGAAGTTAGTTATAGGATTAGCTGTTAAACTAGTTAGTTAATTAGTTTCTTCTTCTTATAAATAGGACTAGTTTGTATCTCTTCTTTTACACAATAATCAGAGTATCAACTCCATTTCTTCTTCTACAATTATTCTCTCTCTCTATAGCTGAATCATATCATGGTTTCAGAGCAGAAACAACCAAACGATCTGGTGTGATCCAAGGGTTTGATTCTGTCTTCTTTCTGGTATATTTCTGCACTGCACTTTGTTGCATTTTTTTGCAATCTTGAATCTGTGTTCTTGAATTCATTTCTTGAAATTCTTTCTTGCTTCCGCGATTAGTAATGGCTCAAATTAACTATGTATTCTCTACAAACAATGGTAGTCAACAGTCGAGTGGGATGGATCATAATCACCCTTTATACCTGCAATCTAATGATGTTAGTGGAATCTCCCTAATCTCTGTTCAGTTAACTGGATCTGAAAATTACTCCATCTGGAGTAGGTCAATGAAGATTGCATTATTAGGTCGAAATAAAATTGGTTTAGTTGATGGTACTTGCACAAAAGAAACATATCCTGATGAGTTGAAACCCCAGTGGAAAAGGTGCAATGCCATTGTGTTATCTTGGCTGATGAACTCTGTAGCTAGTAGTCTTCTTGGTGGGATTGTGTATGCCTCTAGTGCTAAGGTAGTCTGGGATGATCTCCGTGAAAGGTTTGAGATGGTGAATGATTCAAGAACCTTTAACCTACACAAGAAAATAGCTACACTCAGTCAAGGGCTGAATTCAGTCACAGTGTATTTCTCAAAACTGAAAGATTTATGGGATGAATTTGAAGCCTTAGTACCCCCTTCTGGTTGCAACTGTGAGCAGTCTAAGGACATTGTGACATACCTGCAAAGACAAAAACTCTATTAGTTCTTGATGGGGTTGAATGAGACCTATTCTCAGGCTAGAAGCCAGATACTGCTGATAAATCCTGTTCCCTCTGTAAATCAAGCCTACAATATGATAGTCAATAATGAAAGTCAAAAGGGGGTCTCAGGTACTAGTGGGGTCTTAGGAGCTGCTCCTGTTATGAGTAGTATTGAACCTGCAGCCCTGTATACTAAGACAAATAGGAGTCAGAAGTACAAAAAGAACTACAATCTATACTGTGATCTGTGCAAGATTAAAGGCCATGCAAGGGAGAACTGTTTCAAAGAAGTAGGATATCCTCCAGGCTACATGAAGAGGAAATTTGGTCCCTCTACTGCACACAATGTGATGCTTGAAGGAAATGAATCACAAGGATTTGTACCTGGAAGTTATGAAATGCAGCATGTGAATCCTCCTACTCAACAATTGAAGACATGTACCTTCACATCAGAACATTATGAGCAGATCGTGCAAATGCTCGGCAATTCTTCTAATCCTACCTCTGTTTCAGCAGCTAACATAGCAGGTATAACCACAGCACTACTAGTTTTTGATAGCTCACATGAGTAGATTATTGATACAGGAGCTACAAACCACATGGTAGCAGATTTGCATATGTTAGACAAGTCTACTCTAGTGCAGGTTTCTAATCCCAAGAAGGTGTTTCTACCTAATGGAGACATAGCATATGTCACTCACACCGGTGCAAGCTCCATATCAGAAAGAACCACATTAACTAATGTGTTTCATATTCCACAGTTCATATATAGTCTACTTCCAGTGTCAAAGATGACCAGAGAATTGGGTTACTCAGTTACCTTCTACCCAAATTTTGTGTTTTCCAGGATCCTTGCAGTGGGAAGGTGAAGGAGATTGGTAAAGAGAATAATGGGCTCTACATTCTACTTAACAAAGGAACAGAAGAGGCTAAAGGAGTGAGTCTAGCTGTGAGTCACAAGCAAACTTTGGATATTGGACTATGGCATAGAAGACTAGGTCATGTCTCTACCAGTGTTCTGAAGAAGCTGTTTTCTACTTCAACCAATCAAATTAGTACTATAGTTGATAAGTGTAGCATTTGTCCCTGTGCTAAGAAAACTAGAGTTCCCTTTCCAGCAAGTAGCAATAAAAGTACAAGTTGTTTTTATTTACTTCATGTAGATGTATGTGCTCCATATAAACATTCAACATTTGATGGCAATAGATATTTTTTGACTATTGACGATGATCTGTCCAGAGAGACATGGATATTCCTACTTAAGTTGAAGTCAGATGCATGTGTGGCTTAACAACAATTTTTCCAGTATGTTAAGACAAAATTTCGCAAATAGATAAAGATAATTAGAACAGATAATGGAGCAGAAATTCTAAACAGTATGTGCAGTACTATGTTCAACCAGCTAGGGATGATTCATCAGAGAACTTGTGCCTATACTCCTCAGCAGAATGGAGTGGCTGAGAGAAAGCATAGACATATTCTAGAGGTTATAAGAGCAATCAGGTTTCAAGCTAACATTCCTATCAAATTCTGGGGACATTGTGTAATAGTTGTTGTATACTTGATTAACAGGATGCCATCTTCTGTGCTTAGTAATATGTCTCCTTATGAGGTTCTGTATGGCAAGAAGCCATCACTTAATCATCTCAAGGTCATTGGGTGTCTGTGCTATGCCACAATATTGCAAGAGACTGATAAACTTCAACCTAGAAGCAGGACAGCTATACTAATGGGCTATTCAGATGTGCACAAGGGCTATGTACTTCTTGATCAGACTAAAGAGTCGTTCTTTATACATGGGGATGTAATCTTTCGAGAAGATGTATTTCCCTTCAAGAGGCAGATATCTTCTCCTCCCATTATCATAGATGGTATTACAGAAATGTTCTTTGATGAAGATGTTTCTAACACAGAACTCTCAGACAGTCTTATAATTGAACCTCATGTTTCTGAGGAAGAAGGCAATGGGTTTGCTGATGAGCCTATTCCTCCTTTCCCATACCTGACTGCACTCAGTCTGCTCCACCTCAAAATGTTGCTCCATAAATACCAGTCCAACAACCATCAGCTGATAACAAAAAGCCAAGCAGAGCCAAGAATCCACCAGCCTGGATGAAGGATTTTGTCTCACTAGGAGTACATACTGACATACCCTTTGCACTAAATAAATTTGTGTCCTATCTCCCAGATATCAATCTTACATAGCAGCCTTCTCTAATGCCACTAAACCAACTTCTTATGTAGAAGTTGTTAAGGATTCAAGGTGGATAAGTGTTATGTAAGAAGAAATTTCAGCACTAGAAAATAATCACACCTGGGATGTAGTCAAGTTACCTGAGGGCAAATGAACTATAGGGTGTAAGTGGGTGTACAAGATTAAGGACAAAGCCAATGGAGAAATAGAAAGGTTTAAGGCCAGACTAGTGGCCAAAGAATACAGTCAGAGGGAGGGACTTGACTATCAGGAAACATTCTCTCCAGCAGTGAAAATGGTGACTGTGAGAACTGTCCTAGCAGTAGCAGCCTCTAAACATTGGCATGTACATCAGATGGATGTATACAATGCCTTCCTACAAAGAGATCTTCATGATGAAATTTATATGGATCTGCCACAAGGATTTAAGAGCCAGGGGAGAGATAGGTGTGCAGGCTCATTAAATCCTTGTATGGATTAAAACAGGCACCAAGGCAATGGAATACAAAGCTACTAGAAGCTCTTGTCAGATACAAGTTTACTCTGAGTCAGTTAGACCATTCATTGTTTACAAAGAAGACAAGTACTGGGATTGTGATTATCCTGGTGTATGTTGATGATATGCTGATCACTGGAGATAATCTAGTAACTAATAGAAGAGACCAAAGCAGCATTATAAAAGGCATTCAAAATGAAGGATCTAGGAGAGTTAAAGTATTTTCTTGGGATTGAATTTTCTAGGTCTGAGCAAGGGATTCTTATGTATCAAAGGAAATATGCTTTAGAACTTATATCTGAAACTGGTTTGACTGCTGCAAAACCAGCAACTTCTCCCATGGATTCCAATCTTAAGCTAACTACCAGAGAGTATGATGTTCATGTGTATGGAGAAGACAAAGCAGAGGATGACTTAATACCTGATCCCACTAGATATCAAAGACTGATGGGAAAGCTCTTATACTTAACAGTAACCAAACCTGATATTGCATACAGTGTGCAGACACTAAGCCAGTTCTTACAGCAGCCCAAACAGTCTCACATGGAAGTAGCTCTAAGGATTGTGAGATATATAAAAGACCATCCAGGACAAGGTGTTCTATTGTCCAGTAAAGGCATTGATACAGTCACTGCCTACTGTGATGCTGACTGGGCAGCCTGCTTTTTCTCTAGAAGATCAGTGACTGGATTCCTAGTAAAATTAGGGGAGTCTCTAGTATCCTGGAAGTCTAAGAAACAGTCTACCATATCCAGAAGCTCAGCAGAAGCTGAGTACAGGAGCCTAGTATCTGTGGTAGCTGAGTTAACATGGCTAACAAGATTGATCAATGAAGTTTGTGGACAAATTAAACTACCTGTAAGCATTCACACAGACAGCAAAGCAGCAATGCAGATTGCTGCTAATCCTGTGTTCCATGAGAGAACAAAACACATTGAAATAGATTGTCATTTTTCAAGGGAAAAAATTCAGCAAGGACTTGTCAAGACTGAATACATTTCGACCAAAGAACAGCCTGCAGATTTGTTAACAAAAGCACTAAATCATGTACAACATCTCTATCTTGTATCTAAGCTAGGAGTGCTTGATATTTTTGCACCCTCTAGCTTGAGGGGGGAGTGGTGAGTGAATTAGTTAAAGTTGTGAGGGTAGTTTAGTAATTACACTACTTCCGAATGTTAGTTAGAAGTTAGTTATAGGATTAGCTGTTAAACTAGTTAGTTAATTAGTTTCTTCTTCTCATAAATAGGACTAGTTTGTATCTCTTCTTTTACACAATAATCAGAGTATCAACTCCATTTCTTCTTCTTCAATTATTCTCTCTCTATAGCTGAATCATATCAATGTATACATCTCTTCTGAATGGATGCCTACGGGAAAAAATCTTGACAGTGTCAAGCTTCGTTAGAAAGTCCAAGACAGGGAATGATTTCGAATAATCATTCAATGAGAAATTCAGTTTCCGAAGATTAGGTGCTCTTCTCAACATCAATTCCATATCCTTGGCATCAGAAAAACAAAGAGAGGAAAGAGTTTCCCATTCATAAAGCATTGAGGAGCTCTCTAGTAATTCTTCTGCAACATGAGAAGGGAAAAACGTTTCGGAGTATATCTGCAGATGTCTCAATTAACAAGCTTCAGAAGAGCAATAGGTAGTCGCAAACTTCCTACACCTGGTGGTCTGAGTATCAAAGTTTGAAGGTTCCCAAGATTGGCTATGGATGACGTAACTGTCTCACCAGTCATTGTTGCAGCAAAATACCTCAAGTAAACTAGTTCAGTGGGGATAGAATCAATACGGGTGAACTCCAAATCCAACACTTTTAGAGACTTGAAGTTGCGAAAAAAGTGCGAGGCTTGGTCCAATGTGCCGCTGCTTCCTTTTCCACTTCTACAAAGTACAGAGCCAACAAGTGAGCAAGATGAACTCCATGCCTCAAGATTATTCTTCTCACCATAAATTATGCGACGGTGTACGAGCTGTCTGTGAGAATAAATACAGCAAGAAGGATAGGCATTTTGGTTCCTGCGAAAAGTACATACAGTTGTAAGAGTAAAATTTTCAATTATAACTTGAATTCTCGATTAATTTAAAAAAAAAAAAAAACAGTATCATTAATTGGTGTAGTACCGTTTTATCCACAGTAGAAGATTCTCTGTTCTAGCTTAATTTTTGCAGAAATCAAGCAGTAGGTCATGGATCCTACATGTTTTGACCTTACCAGTAGAGCTCCTCTTATGAGCCTCCACAATATTTCTTCCAACAAAATTCTCTAAGTAACCTTCTGCTGTTTCTTCTAAACTCTCGTCTTTGCAACTTTTTATTAATCCTTCTGACATCCATAACCATATTAACTTTGAAACATTAATCTCTTCTTCCTCTAGAAATGCTCCAAAATAAAGAAAGCAAAGCCGCAGATGAGAAGGTAACTGATAACTTTTCTCCATAATGGCATTCGAATCACTTTGAATGTGAGGACCTAATTCCACAGCCACTTGTCTCCAACCCTCTCTTTTCTTCTCCACCTTTGTGAGAATACCTGCCACCAAAACAATTGAAAGAGGCAGCCTTCCACATTTCTTTGCTATTTCTTTCCCAACTTCAGCGAGGTGAGGAGAGCAGTTTTCTTTACCAAAAACTTTCTTTTCAAGTAACTTCCAACTTTCTTCTTCCTCAAACATACGAAGTTGAAGGGGATCACTAACAGATTTTGCATGAACGGCAACTTCATGATCACGCGTAGTGAGAATAATTCTACTTCCATTGTTAGAATTATAGAAACAAGGTCTTAAATCATCCCACGCAGTAATATCCCATATGTCATCAACAAGGATAAGATATCTTTTGGGCAACGAAATCTTCCGTACCCTATCTGCTATGTCATTACCAGTTGGTTTCTCAGCAATAGAGCGTAGAATGGATAGTAACAAATCTGTACGTGTATACACTTGAGACACACAACATTGTGCACGAATATCAAAGTGAGATTTTACATATCATAATAAAGTTTGTTGGCCAAAGTCGTCTTACCTAGTCCAGGCATTCCGACAATCGAGACAACATCTAGCTCTTTCGCTCCTTTTATTAGCTTTTCTTTTAACGTTGCAATCACATCCTCGAAGCCAACAGTTTCTTCATTCATCATTTGAGTCGTACCTAATTGTGATGATGCATGAACAGTGGCAGTATCCATGGTATCTTGTAATACTGAGCCAAACTCGACTTTCTTTTCCTGAATCTGCTTTATCTCTGTCTTGATCAGTATAATCTCCTCTATGATGTCCATGAGCCATCGCACAAGACACCAGTCAGGGACTTCTAAGCTTATACAAGCATCAACCACAAATTCTACCTCATATGCTTTGCCGATCAGTAATTGCAGAAGTCTGTCATGCTTATTGTGACGGTCTTCTGTAACATACTTAAGACAAAAATGCACGCTCTCAAGTTACTTCTGAATTGTTTGAAGGTGCTTGACAAAATCTAGTGATCTCGAATTGTGGACTTGGAACTCCTTCAGGTTGTTTAAAAGGAAATCGACATAGCCTGGTCCATGAATCCTCGGCAAATTAGATTGGAAGGCCTTCCGTATGATGAGGTAGATCACTGCCTTGATACGCTGAATGATGCTTGGAAAATCAAGAACTAGTGCTTCTTTTATTTCCTCCATAGCCATGTCTTTTTTCTCCTCCTCATTACCATATAATGAGTAAACGAGAAGTCCGGCATCAACAATTACATTGTCGATATCTTGAATATGAAATATGAGATCTTGTGTCGGCAGAAGGATGAGATTGGCTTTCAAGAGGTTTAGCATCTCCTGAACGGTTGTCAATTGATGACTAGGAGTAATAGTAATTGATATCTCTTCAAGACAGTGTAGGAGACTCTTTAAAAAGCCAACCTCCCAATCAGCTTCATGCTCAATTCGGGTAATGGGATACCATTGTGATTGTGTTGACTTTATAGCTTTAAGAACATCAACATAGATCTTGCGGATGCATGACTGAATTGGCTTAATTCTCATTCGCAGGAGATCAGAAATCAAAACGTTCATTTCATCAAGAGTCGAGTCTTCAGTCGAGTCTTGATGATCTCCATTGACATTACCTGGAAAATACAACCAGGGAACCATTGCTGCGTGGCCAGCCATGACTAAAATGTGAGTGAAGAAATTATGTTGGCTTTGAGGATCTATGCATCTGTCTGAAACAAAGTAGACAAAACTTGTCAGCAACTTCAGCTCCTTTATAGCCTCTGCTATTTGCGTCTTGAATCCTGGAACGAGAAGTGATGGACGGGAATCACAAATTTTCACTATATCAGTGAGATTCTCCACCACATCGATGATGAATTCCATCAAAAATATTGGATTAGCATCACCATGTTTCTTTGGCTGAAAGTTGAAATGATGCCTCAGGAATAGAGTACTTGACTCTAATTTCCAACTTAGTCATCCATATCTTGTTTTGTACCTCAGAGATTATGGGATCAAAATCTGGCCCAACGTACCCGAGCATGTAGACATTTCCAAGATCATCTGCAGCATCCTGAAACAGAGCTTGGACTTTGCGTATGACCTCGGGCATGCAGCATTCATCTGTGAAGCTCTGGAAGCTGAGCAAAATATTCAGGAATTTGAACTCCCTTTTAAGAGAATCAATTCGACCTTTTGAAGTCTCCAGCAAGAGTGAACCCCTTTCGTCTTTAATCTGTTGCAAAATATCAAGGGGATGATATTTCTCTGAAGACATCTCTCAATAGGAAATGTTGTGAACTGTAACAAGGAAGAAGGATATCAGTTGTGCCTCAGATATTTACTTTGGCTTGCTCTAGTTCAAAATTTTGTATTCAGGAATTAAATTTTTCCAGCTTTCATGTAACAATTGCACAGATACTTTAGTTACTCTAACTAAGCAACCAGCAGCAAGTCAACTGTCCAAGTTGTCGGTTCCCCATGTGCACTTGAATCTGAGTTCCTTTGTTTATTTACTCCAAGGACGATGACTTCAGGATTAAGAACAGGGTCATCTTTTAAATTGGATATCACATGCATTGCAACAATCATATTATAGGGATTTTTATAGATCTACACGAAATAACATACTAACAATCACTAGATCTAAAAGACCGTACAAGATCACTAATTAAAAGCATTTCTATATCAACCATTAAGTCAGATTATCAAGAAGCATTTGTTAAAATGAGTTGAAGTGCAGATTTTGAGAATCAAATTGAGAGGAAACCAAAAGATATGAAACTAACAAGTACAATTGAAAGTATGAAATAAACTCAAAAGTGAAATAGCTTAAATATAGAGAGCCGAGAAATTTTTTTTTGATTTCTCATACGCCACATCATACTTATGCGAGGAATGTCTTTGCTTTACAAATGGACCGACTTTGGATTCCACTTGTAATCAAAACAACTTGCATTTATAGAGTTCTTGAAATCCTTCTACGACTTGGCTTGGAACTCCTTTTATAATTCAGAATCTGTTTCTAATAAGGTTTGATAACTTTCCTTATATGAAACCTAAGTTGTTTTGCCTAAGTCTTCAATCCTTTTCTAATAAGGAAACTCTTCTTTAAACAGCACCGCTTCTAAGTTCTTCCTTCTTCTCTTAGAATTAAGATTCCGACTTCGGCTGCTCCTTTTTCCTTCTTCATCTGGAACTCGAATAACAACTTGAACAACTTCGTCACCTGCTTCTACTGTGAACCTTTTCATTGTCCACTCAGCAGCAGGTCCTTTGTCATTCATCAAAATCATACTTCACCAGATTCCCCTTTTTTTTATGATGACAAATAATGTTGTCTCACCAAGGTTATTAGCACAAGAACCTGTATATATAAGCACTAAACTAATCAATGAACCAGGGTAAACAGTTGGAAAAAAATTAGGTCACAAATATAAACTATCCTAAACAACATCCTAACTTCCCCTTTTGGCATCATCGAAAAGTTCACAGTGTATGAACCTGCTTAACTTAAACTAAGTCAAGTTGACTGTAGTGCCATAGGCAGCTAGCCAACCTTTCAGGTCAGGAACCTATTTCAGACAATGAACACCAGCAAATAGCAGTAAAGGATATTTATAACAAAATATGTGCCAAACCGGCTTAAAACATCCAAAACACATCATCCAAATATTACAAACCAAAGGTGATAAATTATCTTATCAAGCCAATAAAAAGAACCAACTTAAAGGGACTGGTTCAGAATTGGGGAATATTAGGGATATTAAAATGAGCAAGCAACTTGGCAAGACGACGCGAATTTCCTTCACGTTCACATTCCAGCTCAGCGTCAAGCTTTGTATTCTCTGCGTTTAACCATGCCAGCTCATCATTCTGCCTCTCAAGTTGCCTCCTGAAACCCTTTATCCTTCTGTCCACTCTAGCAGCACCGCAGCTCCTCAGCATCTTCCTCTACATGCACTGGTTCATCAGCAAGTTCACTATCTAACACATAATCACAAGACTTTAAAATGTTCCTCTCAAACATGTATTGTGGTCCGGCTCAGTCCACTTTGCAACAGGTACCCCTAAAGAACTCAAACACCTTGCCCAGCAGAAACCCATAGACTAAGGTATGTTTTCCTAAACTCCTTATCAGCCACCCTACCAATGTGCTTTATCATTAAGTCAGGAAGATTTATACGAATCTATCCAGCAGGTCTATATAGGTCAAATCAACAAAGTTGGCCTCACTACGCCTTTCTGACCTTTGCAGTAGGTTCTTAAGCACAAATTCAAATAATAGCTGATAGAAGTTGCATAGCATTTTTCTTTACTTGTGTAGCCCTTGCCAGTCTAGGTCTCCCTGCAAATTTTCGGGTCACCTCCAAAGCAGACACCTCATCTCATCTTGTCGGCCACGAGTTTCTCAAATACTCGATATAGCCCTGAGAAGGAACACCTAAAATCACACCAAGCTCATTGCAGTCGAACTGAATCGCCAACTCTTTGAAAATTATGGTCACTATCCCCTCACTCACCGTGCAGTTTGAATAAAATTCTCGAATCTGCTGTTCTCGCAGCTTTCTAGTCCCATCGCGAAACAGGTTCAACCAACCCTGGGCACTCAGCTTTTCACCTAGCTGAGTCATACGCTCTAACTCCAGGTCGGTAAGAATTTTACCTTTCACCAGGGGTAACCTCCTAAAGTACTCCACTCTTCTTTTCCTTTCTTCCGTGTCCTCACCACTTACCGGCTTAACCTTAGAACCTTTCCCATGCACCTCAGGTTCTTCAGCAGCCTTCTCCTGCTGTTCCCTAATAGAACCTAGGGTCGCAGGTCTCCTAGCATAACTACTAGCCTTTTTTCTACAGTCTCCTACTCTATCTTCAAAGACACCAATACTCCCAACTTTTGAATTACCCAAACGTTCACCACCTTGACTAACCTACGTTTATTCACTGCTTTAGACTGAACCTTCACCATAGGCCTATTCTCCAACTTCCTTTTTTAGTCCTCCTCCACCACAACCTCTGTCTCAATGGAAGAACCCTCACTAGCTTGAGGAGTTGGATTCGCCTCCGTACCCTCAAGATAAACAATGTTTAAGGGCTCGGTAAAACTGACACTTTCCTGATTATCATCCTCGTACTCATCAATCTCTTTGAGATATGTGTCTGACCAGCCATAGAACCTGAGAACGAACCAGGTTCTTTCGTAGGTTCCTTCGCAGGTTCCTTGGCAAGTTCAATAGATTTCTCATCTCCGTTACTCACTGCAGTCACTTCCTACTCAAGAACTGTCAAAGGAACAGGTTCCTCACTCACCTTCTCACCACCTTTATTAACAGCATGTTCAGAATTTTCTCTAACTATATCTACCACCTCATTTTCTTTTTCAGAAACTTCATGAACTACCTCTTTTTCTTATTCCCCTACAGGCTCAGGAGCTACACTACTATGAAGATTAACTGTAGTAGTAAAGACGCTAGAGTTTACCTTTTGACTTCTTAAATGGTTTCTTGATTAGTTTTAGCCATTTCTACTACAACAGCACTTGGAACGCTTTCTCCCTTACTCGTAGCCTCCTCTGACACCTTTTACTGCTTCAATTTCGCAAATTTTTTTTCCATCGCAACTGATCGACTCGCCGCAAGTTGGTTTGCCTTTTGATTTAGTTTGGAAATTTTGAGTTTAGGAGAAGTAGGGTTTGCAATGCTCTTTGAAGTGGTTGACATGGTGGGAAAGTTTCTGGGAATTTTTTAGAGAGAACGTGAGTCGCTTCAGAAGGTTTGTGTGTTTACCTGTTAAAAATAATGAACGCATAGATACATATAGACACTTGATATTATCGAAGCAAGAATATTGATCGCGTATATCGGGAAGTGAATAGAGGCTGATAGATGTGTAAAAGCTGACGGTTATAATTACGTCTCGGAGATGATGCAATCAACGTTCAATGAATTTGAATTTTTAATTTATCCAAGCAATCAGGCGCCACTTAAGGTTTTAATGGTAACAAATTTGGTCACGTAAGACAACTTATACTTATTAGTAAGTAAATTTGAATACGTACCTGAACGTCCAAGCACCATGTTTTTAAGCTTTTATCCTCTACCTAAAAATATTTGCCAGCATCTAAGTCATGAAAACTGGTTCCAAAGAGGTTAGCAAGCAAAACAATTAAGTTTCAAAAGTAGAGTCAACGAAACAAAGTTGAGCTAAGTCAAGACTAAAACTTCTCTAGCCAATCATTGGGAGAACTAGGTGCTGCCCCAATCAGTGTATCTTGGTCATCCCTAACTCAAGTATGTTCTCTTTCAAATTGTACCATGTTCAAAGCTTTAGTGAAGATGTCAGCAATTTAATCCTCGGTCCTGCAAAAATTCATAGTAATTAGGTCCTTTCAACATTATCCCTTAAAAAGTGATGCTTAATATCAATGTGTTTTGTTCTCTTGTGCTGGACCGAGTTTTTGGCTATATTGACCGCACTGGTATTGTCACAAAAAATTGGAACTGGTCAACACTTGATTCCAAAGTCCTCCAACTGCCGTTTGATCCATAATAGCTGGGAATAACACAAAGCAGCTGCTACCTATTCAGCTTCTGATGTAGATAAAGCTATTGAATTTTACTTCTTTGTAGCCCATGAAACAAGACAAGGACCAAGGAAATGTGCCATCCTGGATGTACTTTTCCTATCAACCAAGTGACCAGCATAGTCAGTATCAGCAAAACTAATCAGATTAAAACATCCACCTCTTGGATACCATAAGCACAAATCTTGAGTTCTTATCAAATATCTTAAAATTTTCTTGACTGCTGTTAGATGTGACTACTTTGGTTTTGACTGAAATCTTGCACACAACCCTACACTATAAATAATGTCTGGGCGACTTGCAGTTAAATACAGTAGTGGACCAATTATTCCTCGGTACTTAGTTTCATCAATCGAAGCACCAGTTTCATCCAGATCCAACTTAGTTCCCGAGGCTATTGGTGTGCTCATGTCCTTAGTAGTTTTCATGTCAAACTTCTTCAATAACTTCTTAATGTACTTCTGTTGATGGATCATTGTGTCTTCCTGAGTTTGTTTGATTTTCAAGCCTAAGAAGAAATTCAACTCACCCATCATGCTCATCTCAAACTCACTACCCATTAGGTCGGCAAACTCCTTTCAAAGGTTCTCATTGGTAGCTCCAAAGATGATGTCATCTCTATACACTTGAACAATCAGCATGTCCTTGGCTTTCTTTCGTAGAAACAAAGTTTTGTCTATTTTTCCTCTTATAAACCCATTCTTTAATAAGAACCCAGACAGCCTTTCATACCAAGCCGTAGGAGCCTGTTTTAGCACATACAGCGCCTTGTCAAGTTTGCAAACATAATTAGGAAACTCTAAAATTTTAAAACCAGGTGGTTGAATCACATACACCTCTTTATTTAGATACCCATTAAGGAATGCACTCTTTACGTCCATCAAATACAACTTGAATTCCATGTAAGCTGCAAAAGCTATCAGCATTCTAATGGCTTCCATTCTCGCAACAGGTGCAAAGATTTCATCATAATCTATCCCTTCTTCTTGATTGTAACCTTGAACCACCAGTCTTGCCTTGTTCCTCATTACTATGCCATGTTCATCCAGTTTATTTCTGAATACCCATTTAGTTCCAAATGATGGACCTGTCCTTAGGTCGAGGGACCAGGTGCCATCCGTTCAAACTGATGAAGTTCCTCATGTATAGCAATCACCCAATCTGGATTCTCAAGAGCTTCTCGTACATTCTTGGGTTCTATGGCCGAAAGAAATGCATAGAATGCACAGAAGTTTCTTCAAAGCTCTTCTAGTAACAATTCCTGTATTTTGATCAGAGATGAGGTTCTCCAATGGGTGGGAACTTTGATGTTTCTAAGGTCTGGGTTGAGTCTGCTGAGAAGTACCAGATTCATTCAAATTGTCCTCTTCTAGTTCTTCAGTTCCCCTATCACATTATCTTCTTGTTCCCCTTGAGTCTGATCCTTATCATCACTTTGGTTAGCTCTATTTTCTTCCAGTCTCTTAGGATTTTCAGCAGGTTCATCTCTAGCCAAACCAATTTCCTGATCATCATCTTCTCCTTTTTTGCAACAGCTTCAGATTCGTCAAATACCACATGCACACTTTCTCCCACAGTCAAGGTTCTTTTGTTGAACACCTTATAAACCTTGCTTTGTAAAGAGTATCCCAAGAAGATGGCCTTATCACTTCTAGCATCAAACTTCTCTAGAGGTTCCTTCCCATTATTATGCATGAAACATTTGCATCCAAAATCCCTTAGATGTGCAATGCTGGGTTTCCTACCTCTTATCAGTTCATAGGAAGTTTCTCTAGTGGAGGACAAATAGAACATCGATTCAATAAATAACATGAGGTATTAACTGCTTCAGCCCAAAAGTTCTTTGCCAAAATGCTTGATAATAACATAGTTTTAGCTATATTCTCTCAAGACCTATTCTTCCTTTCAACTACTCCATTTTGTTGAGGTGTCTTTGGTGCAGAGAAGTTGTGGTCCACACCATATTTATTCAGTACTCGGTAAATTTAGCATTCTCAAACTCAGTTCTATGGTCAGACCTAATACTCACTAGTTGGAATCCTAATTTCTTCTGTACAATCTTTGCCCAGTCCTCGAATATATCATACGCTTCATCTTTAGATCTAAGAAACAAGGTCCACGTGTATTTGGAGTAGTCATCAACAATCACCATTACGAACGCTTTACCTCTTGTGCTCCTTTCCCTCATCGGCCTACACAAGTCCATTTGAACCAACTCAAATGGTTTAGAAGTACTAACCACTTTCTTTGACTTGAAAGAAGATCTTACATATTTCCCCCTCAAACAAACATCACAGATCTTGATGTCATCGAACCTATTGCTTGGAAATCTACGAACCAGGTCTTTTGACACCAACTTATTCAACTAAGTCAAGCTTGCATGTCCTAATCTCTTGTGCCAGTTGTGTATCATTCTCAAGCACATTCAGGCAAGTGAAATTATTCTCAAGAGAACCTAACATAGCCTTGTATACGTTGTTAGCTCGTTTCCCTTCCAATACTACTTCCCCAGTCTGTAGGTTCTTCACAAGACATCCTACATATGTGAAACTAACTTGGTTTCCTCTATCACATAGTTAGGAGATACTCAGTAGGTTATGCCTCAATCCATCCACACAGAGTATATTTTCAATAGCATGATTGAGGGACTTCCCAACCTTTCTAATACCAATAATTTCACCACTTTTGTCTCCTTTAAAAACCACACTACCCTCCTTGAAATGCTGCGAGTGAAAGAAAGATTCTTCTATCTCCTATCATGTACCTGGAACACCCATTATCAAGAATCCAACTTGGGTTGTTCCTTCTCACTCCAGGCTGGAAAACAGATCAGGGGTTAGTAACTGGAATCCGGACTAGTTTGGGTCCCTTTTTGTGATAGAATGGATGAATCAAATCTTTTCTAACCCAGTAAGGTAAAATTAACTTTAATTTCTTTATAACTGCCATTTTTATAATATCACATTCTTTTCTATAATGACCAGTTTTTTCACAAAGAAAGCAAAGCTTATTGCAAGGAAATCCTACATATTTACTATAGGGTTCCTGGAAGGTAAAGGTTTCCTATGTCCTTAGCCATTTTTACCTCTGTTTTGATTTACCTGCAACCAATTTAAAGCTTTTGAAGAATTGTTCTAATTAGTGAGCCTGGTAAGTTCATAGTTACCCTTATCAACCTTTTCTTGAAGAACTCGGTTCTTTTCAGTTTCCTGATGCAGAACTTTGTTTTTCCTTCTAAGCTCAGTTTCAAGGTTGATTTGAGCCTCACTAACTGCTTGCTTACCAAAAACTTCTTTCAATTTAAGATTCTAAAGTTCAATTGTAGAAACTTTCTTGTGCTCATCAAGCACCTGTTCTTTTAATTTCTGGTTTTCAGGTTCAAAGACCGAGACTTTATGTTTCAATTGAAAAACTTGAGCATTACTAGATGCAGAATCTATTTCCAATTCAGTTATAGCTTCATCCAAGTTTTTATTCTTAATTTTATAATCAAACACAACTAAGATCAGTTGGTCCTTCCCAAAAACCAATTGTTCTTTCTCATCCCTTAGACTTTCGATACCTTCAATTAAAGTAAGTGTGAGCATATTTAACTATCTTAAGAAACAAGTATGAAGTTTAGTTTTTAAGTCATTGAGACTTATCTCAAGTGTATCATCAGTAGGAGGTTCTTCATCAAGAGCCGTCAGTGCAAAGGCAGAGTCATCATCTGGTTCTTCTTCTTCTCCTGAGTCAATGTCGCTTTCAGATAGTCCCCATGTAGCATAGGAGGATTCCTTCTTCTTTCTCCACATGGCTCTGAAGTTGGGTGGATGTTTTGCCTTCTTAGGTTCACCTTCCTTTGTTGTACTATTCTTCTTCAACTCCATCTCTCATACAGGATAGTCCTTCACAGCATGATCCTTTTTGTGACAGTTGAAACAACCTGAGTAGTCTGGATTGTCAACGATATTTCTCTTTGCTATATTGCATTTAGTGAACCTTCTATTCTTTTCCAAACATAGTGACTTTCTCACATCATTCACCAAAGCTATCTCATGCTCAGAAACTTCATACTTAGATCCTTCTGTGGCTCCCAAAGCCAAGGTTTTTTCTTTCTTGGGTTCCACTTTCACTCTTGATTGTTTCATTAGCTCATGAGTTTTCAGACTACCTATGAGTTCATCCAACTGAACCTTGTCTAGCTCTTTTGCTTCGATGATAACTGTGACTTTGGATTCCCAAGAATTAGGGAGAATCCTTATGACTTTTTCCACCTAGTCTTCATTAGTAAGAGTCATACCCAAGGACTTCATCTCATTGGTTATGATTGTGAACATGTTCCATCATGTCTTGGATGGATTTTCTCTCTCCGATAGCAAACAACTCGAACTTTCTTTTCAGCAACTGGATCTTTGACTTCTTAACGTGAGTAGTTCCTTCATGAGCCACTTGAAGTGCATCACAAATCTCTTTAGTAGTCTTATATGAAGAAACTCTGTTATATTCATCAGGACCAAGTCCACATATGATGAGCCTCTTAGCTTTAGCATTCTTTTCAACCATCTTAAAATCAATATCAGTATATTTAGATTTCTCCTTAGGAGTAGTTTCCTGATTAGGTAGTTGTTCAACGATCTTGGTAGGAATAAGAGGTCCATCAACTGTTATGATACAAAGATGATAGTCTTCAGTCTGAATAAAATCGTCCATTATACCTTTCCACCATCCATAGTACTGGCCATTGAACTGAGGAAGCCTATTGATGGATTGTCCTTCTGTTATAATCAGTGGTGCACTCATGATTCAGATCTTTCTCAAGATGTTAATCTTTATATGAGAGAAACCGCTCTAATACCACTTGTTTCTCCTGGTGCACCCTTATTAGACACTAAAAGAGGGGGTTGAATAGTGTTCTTACCCGATTTTCGAACTCTAAGACTTGCTCTTAACTTGATCGCCTAACTCACAAAGAACCAGGTTCCTTGCAAGTTTAACCTATCTCTAAAATTTAAACTAAATGCGGAATATAAAGAACACAAAGACTTATACGTGGAAAAATCCTTGCTCAAGGGATCAAAAACTACGACCCAACACACTTGGAATGTAAACTTTCCACTAAAGAAATACCGAGCAAGTTTTAGATTACAACACAGTGCAATCAAGGAACTAAAACTCTTAGTACGTAGAACCTTCCAATCTTCAGTATAGCTTGTAAATTTTAAACTACCTCACAAAAAGTAATCTTTTCTCTCTACTTCTAAACAAGCTGATATGATTACAACTCGATAGCATATAATAGAAACTAGACAAAACAGACTAAACCATGAAACTCGAACTCCTCCAGGTTCTGATGCCTTTCTTCTGTTCTTGCACACAATAGCTCTCACGAATAATTTGATCTCAATTTGATCTATTGAGAATTCTCGAGTACGTGACTTATTCTGGCCAAAACAACTTGTATTTATAGAGTTCTTGAAATCCTTCTACAACTTGGCTTGGAACTCCTTTTATAATTCGGAATTTGTTTCTAATAAGGTTTGAGAACTTTTCTTATATGAAACCTAAGTTTTTTTGCCTAAGTCTTCAATCCTTTTCTAATAAGGAAACTCTTCTTTAAACAGCACCGCTTCTAAGTTCTTCCTTCTTCTCTTAGGATTAAGACTCCGACTTCGGCTACTCATTTTTCCTTCTTCATCTTAAACTCGAATAAGCTTCGTCAGCTGCTTCTACTGTCAACATTTTCATTGTCCACTCAGGACCATGTCCTTTGTCATTCATCAAAACCATACTTCAACACCTAAGCTTCGGGATTGGATGATATTAGATGACAAGTTCTTCAATTGATCATGGATAAGTATTTTAATCATGATTTTGGACTAATTTCATGAATTCATAATGGTTTAACATAATAATATAGAATCAAAAGGTCAATTTGAGAATTTGAAACATATGTTCATAATAGTATTTTGGGGTTTTCATCATTGATGAACACTATGAAATCTAAGTCAATAGATGGTGTTATACTCTATGCACCTCCTATGGACACTAGAGGGGGGGTTGAATAGTTTCCAACAATTTTCATCGAAGAACCTGACTCTCAATCGCAAGAACCAAGTCCTTGTGCCGTTACTACCACCAAAAACACAAACACAGAAAGTAAAACAGTAAACTAAGGACACTGTGTTTTTACGTGGAAAACTCCTTGCTCAAGGGAGAAAAACTACGACCCACACTCTGAGATTTTGAAAAACACTTCACTAACACAAAGAGAAAGTTTTATATTACAAACTCTATAACCTAGGGGCTACACTCTAGACCCTAACAACTCACAAAGCTAAACTCTAGCTTTACAGAGTAATCACTTAAAAGATTCGCCTATTGAAAAAGCTTCTACAATAAGCAGATAGGTAAAAAAATCAATACGAATACTGAGACAACCACAATAAGGAGCCTAATCAGTTTGCCAGTTATTCTCCAAGTTCTTCAATGGTTGTCGTCACAGTTAAACCACTTCACGAATTATTTGAATCGTCTTTTATTTGCTCTAAACTCTCGTGGTGAATAACTGGGATCGTCTGTCTCAATTACTTGCTTTTATATGGGCTTTGTAACCCTAGTAGAGATTCACTAAGAAACCTTGTAAATATGGCAAAATAAGATTTTCTGTGATACTCTCCTTGTTCAGCACCAACTCTTGTTCACACTTCGATAAGACAGCCACGACACAACTTCTTTTTACTGACTAAGATGCGCATAAGCCTATGCGCCACTATTCCTCGTTATGCATGGATTTGTATTCCACAATATCTTTTCGATCAGTCGTGCCCTTCTCATCAAGAACTAAGTTCTTCTCTAAGTCATTAAGTCCTTCATTTGTCATTCTTCAAAACATCCATCTCAACAAATACCCCTTTTTTTATTATGGCAAATAAATATTGCCTAAGAACCTGTACATGCTAACACCAAGACAAAAATAACAAATACAATTGAAAAAAATTTAAAACAGATGAGTCAGGTCACAAACATCCCAACAACATCTTCTTCCTCCTTTTGGCATCATCGAAAAGATTCTAAAATCCTGCAAGAACAAGTTAGTACAGTACAGACTATAGCACAAGGCAATATGTCAACTAAAAACACAATGAATATATCCAAGGGCCCAAACAAAACCAGTAATAACATATAAGAACCAAAAAACAGCAAAAGCAATTTAAAACCAATTCTCCAGGACACAACACATATGTGGCCCAAATTAAGTACAGATCAAAATATAAATTATCTTAATTATGCATCATAGGGAAGGAACAGGGGAAGGTTTTGGACTAGGAATAGGCAGACTAATGGCTCAGAGGTTGAAGTGCTTAACAAGTACTTCAAGGTTCTTTGAGTTTTTGGCCCTTTCAACAACCAGCTCGGCCTGATGCTTGTTACACTCAATGGTTAAGCGATCAATTTCTTGATCCTTCAACTTCAGCTGCTTCTTCAGCTCAATTTTTTCAGCATTCAGTTCCTGCAAGTGCTGCTCCAATTCCTGTACAGCTTCAACAACTTCCTCAGACTCAAATTCCTCACTATCATCAGCCTTTTCCACTTTGACTTGCACTGGACGTTTGGAGGCCCTCATTTCCTTGAAGAAATCACAAGTCATAAAGGCATTCATGCCAAACATCTGATGATTTGTAGGCATCTTCCCATTTGCAAGGGACACTCCAAAATGTTCAAATACCTGATGCAGTATGTAGGAATGCACAAGAGAATGTAGTTTACTGTCTGTGTCTACAATCCTTTTTATGTGCCTATTATCAGTCCAAGCAGGTTAATTTTGGCACCTCTATCCAGCAAGTCCATGTATATCATATCAAGAGCACAGACTTCACTATTTCTTTCCCCTCTTGCTAGCAAGAACTTATGCATAAACTCAAATATCAGCTGATGAGCTGATTCCATCTGTTTTTTCTCAACTTTCCTTTCTTTCCTGAGTCTGGGATTTCCAGAGAACTTCCTTACCACCTCTAGAGGAGTAACTTTATCAGTTCTCTTGGGCCATTTCAATTATACATATTTGCAATAACCTTCAGCAGACACATCAAGAATCACTCCCAATTTCGCTCTCTCAAACTCCAGCTCCACACCCTTTACCACAGAAAATACTCTCCTACCAGCTATACTGCAATTCACATAGAATTCCCTTACTTCCTCAGCATACAGACATCTATACTCCCTTGAAAAGAGCTTAATCCACCCTTGGTCCTTCACCTTCCTGACCAAAGGCTTCATCTAAGGCTCCTCCAGCTCACACCAAATACCACCAGCTAGCACCTGATGCCTAGCAAAGAAAGCCACCCTGTCTACTTTATCCTGGTTTTCTTTTCTCCTTTTCTTTGTGTCCTCTTCACTCTCAGAGTTTGAATCACTCGGGTCCACATAGTCCCCACCCTCATCACTATCTTCCTTGCCAACAATCTCCTGTTTTTCCTCATCCCCTTTTGGCTTTTGCTTAAGAGAATAGTTTTCCAGATTCTCAAGTTGCTGCTTCAGTGCAGACCTTGTAGCCACTTTCTTAGGGGGTTCAGAAGTAACAGGCTCCCTCATATTCTTACTAACTGACTGAGAATCTTCATCATCACTTTCATCAATCAAAACCCTCTGTGACACTGCTCTCCCTCCTTTCACTAGTCTTCTCTTCTTTTCTTTTACTGGCTTTGTTTCACTCACAAAAACTACTTCTTCCTCCTCTTCCTCCTGCACCAGTTTCTCATCTTCTTCATCAAACTTCCTTTTAACACTTTTCTTTGGAACTTCCTCAAACTTCCTAGAACTCACATCTTCCACCAGAGTATCCTTTTGGTTGAAGTTTGAGTTTTGATGATTGAAAAACGGGAAGAAACTGGTGAAGGACCTTGTTCTCTGACAGGTTCTACTGATAATAAAAAGATGCAGATGGAATTAGAAAGAACCTGGACGCAGCAGTGTTACAATCCAAATTGGATTAGGAGTCGCGCAGGAAGGTTCTATGAAGCAGTATAGGGAAGGAAGCAGAATCCTAGTAGGACTAGGAGAACCTCGCGCAGGAAGGTTCTTCGAAGCAGTGCAGAGTTCAATCTTAATGGGATTAGGAGTCTCTTGGACGTGAATATAAAAGCATAAAAGGCGGATAATAAACCCTAATTGCCTTGGGTGCCAGCTGGAAGTATCTTGGAAGATCTACATAATAATGGAGAATATTTTCAAAGAGTCCAAGAATGGAAAAAGTATGTTGGAGGTAAAAGTGTATAAGGAAAGTATTTATTGAGTCCTAATTGGAGAATAATTCTTTTCCTTGTCCATCAAGAAGTCTTATGCACACTATATAAACATCATCATGAAGACTACAAGTGGCATGCACGAAATACATCTCTTCAGCTATATAGAGTGAGATTGAGAGCTCAAAAGGTTGATAATTCTGAAGAGAACGCGCAGAAGGAATTAACTGGACGAGAGGTTCTTCATCAGACATAATCATACCAATCCAGCAAGAACGTGCAGAAGGACCTGACTGGACAAGTGGTTCTTCATCAAGCTGTATTGAGTTTCTGTCCGGGTCTAGTTCATATGTATTAGGACTTTGAATTGTAACCTATTTGCTTATTTGAGAAGCATTGTTAGGTACTTTATTTGGAGAAATCCTTGTGCTTTTAGGCTAGAGTTAGCTTAAAGGTATTGCTACGGTCGTGGATCGTAGGCAGTCTTATACTTAGGAGTTTCCTAGGTGTGGTTGCTACAATTAAGTTGATTGTAGGCAGTCTTAGGTACTAGATTTTAGTCCCTTGGTTATAGATTTTGAAACCTAAAACTTGCTTGTTGTGTTACTAAAAGAGTTTTCAAAATCCCAGAGTAAGGGTCGTGGTTTTTCTCCCTTGAGCAAGGAGTTTTCCACATAAAAATCCCTATGCAAGTTTATTTCCGCATTATTGTTATTAGCATAGTGTTTAGTAAAAACCCGTCAAGAACCAGGTTCTTGCGGGCACGAGCAAGGTTCTTCAGAAGGCGAAAATTAGAAGACACTATTCACCCTCCCCCCCCCCCCCTCTCTAATGTCTGTTGAAGGTGCACCAAGTGCAACAAGTAGTATCAGAGCAGGTCTTCTCGTTACTAGGCTAACACCTTGAGAAGGATCTAAAAATGAGTGCACTACCCGATATCATGGAGGTCTAATGCATTAATTATCCACCACTATTTAATGGTGAATACTATGATTGGCAGAAAGTTCGGATGAAGGTCTTCCTACAAGCAAGAAACTATCATTTGTGGCAAATCACTACAAGTGGTCTTTTTATTCCTATAAAAATTGATAGTTCTGGGAATAAGGTACAAAAATATGAAAAGGAACTAAATGAAGATGATCTCAAAATACTTCAGATGAATGTTGAGGCGATGAAAATACTTCATTGTGGTCTTGGATATGACATGTACTTACAAATCTCAAGATGCTCTACTGCCAAGGAAATTTGGGATTCATTAGAGACTGCATACGGTGATGAACCAGAGAAGAAATAGGAAGCTGTAAGGCACATGGCACCTTTGGAGAGTATGAATAAGAAAATTTCTAAAAAAATGAAGGAACTGGTTCTTCAGAAGAAGGAACGACCGAGGAACTATTCGAAGAGAAGGCAGGAGATATCTTCCAAAGCCTTTAAAAAGGCCATGATGGTTGCACCTCCAGGAGACCTTTCTATTGCTTATTCGAAAAGTAAAAGTAACAATGAAAAACTTATTTTGATGACCAAAAGGAATTCCGAATAAGAAGAACAAAGTGAGCAAGCAACCTTTGCTCTCATGGCAATGAGTGATGAAAAGATCGAAGGGGAAATTCCTGAAGTAAGTTTCTCTGCCCTAAAAAAATTTCTCATCTTTTTCTAAAAAGAAACTTGCTAGTCTCTTGCTTCTCTTAATAGATAAATTTGAATGTTTAAGTTCTGGCATAGAACAAATATTGTCTAGTTTTAAAAGCTTGAAATTTGAAAATTTAAGCCTGAAAGAAAGAAATTCTGAACTTGAAGCCGATTTTGAAAAACTCAAGAACCGGGTTCTTAAGAATGAAACCAACATTGCAGAACTTAAACAGGAAAACACTCAGTTAAATGAAACTCATGGTAAGCAGGTTCCTAGTGAGGGTCAAGTGTCCCTTGAAGCAGATCTGAAAATCAGTAAAGAAAGTTTGTATTGTGAAATTGAAAAGAACAAACTGCTTCAAGAGAATCTGGACAAGACCAAGTGTGAACTCACTAGAACCATTCAAAGAAATAAGTTCTTTGATGCTCCTATTAGGCTTCATGAACATCAAAATAGAAATAAAGGTGGTTCTAAATATAAGAAGCCATTGTCACCATGGGAGCCAAAGAGCATGAATGTTGAAGTGGTCAAGAATAGAGTGTGCACTCGTTGTGATAAAATTGGGCATTATAGAGATAGTTGCACAACTTTATTCAAGGCAATTGAAAAGAACAAAAAGTTTATTTTACCTAGTTGGGCTAAAAGAGATCTGATCCATCCATTCTATCATAAGAAGGGACCCAAGCTTGTCTGGGTTCCTAAAACTAACCCTTGATTGAGTTTTGCAGCCTAAGGTGAGAGGAAGCAACCAAAATGAGTATTTAGACTGTGGTTGCTCGAGGTACATGAATAAAGACAAATCAAATCCTCTCACTTGCAGCCTTCATTGAAAGGAGTGTGACGGTAGTAAGAAAATCATTTATATTGTAAGGAATGTAAGTCACTCTCCCACTCCATAGACTATTAGTATTTGGTTAGTTTAAAGTATAACTGGTTGAATATTTCATAACATGTGATCCCTGAGCATAAAAATGAACTTTGATCCATTGATTATAAATTGTGAATTACAAATTTCATATGAGTTTTTATGTATATGGTACGTCCCTTGTTGGGAAGTTTCCTTGTGACTCACTTCGGGGTAGGAAGCCAAGCATCACTTACCTAAGAGCCTTCTGATTGTATATGTATCATATAATGGTAAAGTAGATCTAGGCAAGTTTGATGCACGAACTGATGAGGGAACTCTTCCTAGAAACTTCACCACATAGAAAAGCTTACAAAGTGTAAATTAAATGAACTCTATGTGTTTAAGGCATGCTTATCATTCTTTTTATGAAACGAACAACGTGGCTGAGAAAGGCATGCAGGAATACGGACATGAGACAAAGTTTTCCAAGAACCAGGTTCTTCAGGGTGGAGACAAATCTGAAGCTGAAGAAGGATCAAGTCAAATGATTGAACAATTGCTTCACCTTGATCGACAGGTTTTCAGAATGATCAGTTGATACTGAAGAAGCAACACACGAACCTGGCACAAGAAGGAGAATCTAGAAGCTAATAGTAAGAAAGAACCAGTAGTTGAAACACATGTTCAACATGAAAGGCATGGATTCAAAACACTAGGGGGAACTGGTCCTCAGAATGATGAACTTGATTATGAAGAACCTCTGAGGAAGTCTGATGCACGCAGTGATTAAGCCATCTTCCTAGGATGTTCTACACAAAAATAAGGTTTATATCGTGTATAACAAGAGAACCATGACTATAGAGGAAAGTGTACATGTAGTGGGTGATGGGTCTGATATGATGGCTAGTAAATGAATTTATAATGATCCAAAAGTTGGTCTTGCTAGAGAAGAACATGCTGGAGACTCAAAGAACTTGATGAACAAGAAGTAGGTCAACCTGGAGTCATACGTCCTATTCAGGGGGGAACAACGATGCAATCAGACAGGGGGAACATCAAATCAAGAATATGAAAACTTAGAAGAACTCAGTCCTTCGCAAGGTCCCTCTGGAGAAACCTTTCAGCAGATCAAGTCTAAACCCTGGAAGCATCAAAGTTCACATCCACTGGAGAACCTCATATCTGATCTAAAGTCTGGAATGGTTGCTAGAGGAGCTTTGAAGAACTTCTGTGCGTTCTTTGTATTTCTCTCATCTATGAAACTAAAGAATGCACAAGAAACACTTGAGGGGGTAGATAGGGTGATTGCTATGCAGGAGGATTTGTATCATTTTGAAAAGAACGAAGTCTGGCACTAGGTCCTTTGACGTAAGGACAGGTCCCTCATTCGTATCAAGTGGGTGTTTAGAAACAAGCTGGATGAGCTTTGGATTGTCACAAGGAACAAAGAAAAATTGGTGGTTCAAGGCTCAAGAAGAGAGACTCGTCTACGACGAAACCTTTGCACATATTGCAAGAATGGAAGCCATTAGGATGCTGATTGGTTTTGCTATTTATATGGAATTCAACTTGTATGAGATGAACATGAATAGTGCACTCCTTAATGGTTATCTAAATGAAGAGGTGTATATAGTTCAACCACAAGAACTTCATAGCACCGAGTTTTCTGATTATGTCTACAAACTTGACAAGGCAGTGTATGGGTTGAAACAGGCTCCTAGGATCTGGCTAAAGGATGGTTTCATTGGAGGATAAATGGACAACAAATTGTTCCTAAAGAAGAAAGCCAAGGACCTGCTCATTCTTCAAGCCTATGCAGATGACATTAATGTTGTGCTACTAATGAATTCGTGTGTAAGGACTTTGCATGTTTGAGATAAAGAGTGCTAAAGCCTTGGACACACCAGTAACATGAGGAACAAAGCTGAATCTGGAAGAAACTGGTTCTCGTATTGAAGACACAAAATTGGAGGAATTATTGGTTTTTTTCAATACCTTACAGCTAGTAGGCTAGTTATTGTGTTGATATGTGCAAGATTCCAGTCAAAATCAAGGGAGTCGCTTATGTCAACAGTGGAAAAAATCTTGAGATAGTTGAAAGGTTCTTATGACTTGTGTGGTTGTGGTATCCTTGAGGAGGAACTTTTGATGCCACTGGTTGTGCTAATAAAGATTATTCTGGTTATCTTGTGGATAGGAAGAGTACATCTAGAATGGCACACCTTCTAGGTTTTTACTTAATTTCATGGTCTACAAAGAAATAATATTATGTGTTCCTCTCCACATCTGAAGCTAAGTATGTAGCAGTTGCTTCTTGATTGTTCATATCTCTTGTAGATAACGAAGCAACTGAAGGACCTTACCAAGAACCTGGTCCATCCCAGAAGGACTCCGCTCTTTAAAATACGGTATCACTTCTTAAGAGATAATGTTGAAAAAGCCTAATTATAATGAATTCTCTGCAGTATTGATGACCAGATAGCAGATATCTTCACCAAGGAATGGAACAAGGTACAAGCTGAAAGGAATAGGTTGGAACTGGGGATGACCAAAATATGCTGAATGATCCAGAACCTGGTTCTCTCGATGATTGGCTAGTGAAGTATTCTTTATGTTACTTGTTGAAGAATACATCAGAATGTTGTTTCTAGTTCTATACCGTAACAATTATGCATTTCATCTATGTCAGAAACTTCTTACTGATTTCTAATGATGCTATTTCCTGTTCAGATATGAAAAAAAAAAAGGAGAGAAACATGAGGCGATGAATCAGTGGCATATGTGTTCAGGTATGCATCTAAATTGTTGAGATTGTTTCCATAAATTTTGTCTTAACTGGTTAATCTATTTCTTTTGTAACCACCTTGAATTGGCGCCACTTTCTAAGCCATATTTGAAATTCAAAACCTATTTGATGACTAGGCGTCAGTTCCCAAGAACTCTTAATGATGAATCACTTCAATTCCTTTATCTTTTTCATCTCCCAAAAGAATCACATCAAAAACTCAAAATCCTTCTAAAACCCATGTTTCACTCGAATCCAAAATTGTTAAACCTAAAGGGAACAAAGGAACAAAGCAAGCTGCGATGAACCCTTTTATGAGTTTGGCTTGAAGGTTGTTAGAGTGGGGTAAATAGAAAGAACCTGCTGAGGAAGTCGAAGAAACTGTTCAAGAACCTGGTTCTGCGTCAATTACTTTGGCTACTAATGACGCAAAAATTGAAAGTTGTTGGGTCAGACAATGTTCCTTTAAAGGTAAGACCTGAATCCACAAGAACAAGTTCCATTATGCATGAGTCAATTTTGAGCTTTGAGAAAGTTGTTCTTGAGTTATTAGTAACAGGGTTAGATGAACTTGTGAGTTCTGTAGGTGGTGATGGTTCTGGTAGTATACAAGAAAGGGAGAATGTTGTTGCTATAGAAACTGATGTTGCTAGTGTAGAGCCTGGTTAAGTTGATATAGAATGAATTAAAGTTACTGAGTCTGTGGGTTTTCAAATAGGCACAATCGATGAACCTAGTTCAGAGGCTGTTTCTTCAGAGGTTGTGAAGGAGAGTGTGGGTGTTGGTAGTTCAGTCAAGATAGGACAAATACCTGCTAAAGTTGTCAAAGGATTTGAGGAAGAACCTGGTCCTTCCTCAGTTCCTGAAACAGCTGATGATGCAGGACTTAACTAAACTGAGTCTGATAAGGAGAACTAGGAGGAGGAAATGGAGGAAAGAGTGGAGAAACAAAATGTAGAAATGTTTGAGAAAGAGAAAGTAAAAGGAAGTTTGGTGGTAAAGGTGAGAAATAGGAAGATGACGATGAGGTGATGTCTGTTAGTGAGACGAAACCAGTAGAGAAAGAACAACCGAAATGGTAGAGAATGAAACTCAGGGGGAACTTTCTCAGGAACAGGGTTCTTAGAGTAAGGGAATCACAAAAATGGTCCATGAAAATTCAGCAGTCACTTCCGTTAAAATCGAGGTAAATTGCTGTTTTGTGCGAGAAATCTGATTTCATGACTAGTACGGTAATACCTGATTGTGTTTCTGAATTGGTTCGACAACGTGGGGTTGAGTTTGAGTATCAACTATGTGAGGTCCCAGTCAATGAACGTAGTTTAGAGGCTGCTCCCTTGATGGTAGAAGAAAGGAAAAGAAGAATGGGAAAGATATTGCTAAATCTGATGGTGTTGCTGAAACAGAAAAGGACAAAGTGGAAGAACCTAGTTTACCTACTGGTTCCTCAGCTTTTGATGAAACAGATTTGATGTTTCCTAATGATGAATGTTTGGAAAAGAGGTTGTGTCTTGGGATATGGCTGATTCTATATGTAGATGATCCTAGTGTATGTTTAAAAGCCAAAATTGATCAATTGAAAATAAATTCAGCCAATTCCTAAAGATTTATATGGTGATACTGATTCGGATGAGGAAGTTGTTCTCTTGAGTGAAATAAGCTGAAGCAATGGTGACCCATGTAGTAGAACCTGGAAAGGAGGAAGATTTGCACAAATAACCTTGTAAAGAAGCTGGTAATGTAGTGGCCAATGAACCATTTTCTCAAGTTCATGAGGAACATGATGATGAAACGTACCCCTAATCCAATTAAGGAGAAAGACTACTGAGTGTGTTCTTCAAGTGCTGAAAAAGTAAAAATAATAAAAGAAACTTGAGTAGAGGTGAGGCCTGAAGAATCTCCTTTTGAACCTGGTTCTAGTGCAGAGAAAAAGGTGGCTGACAAGAAAATGAATGAAGTGAACTGAGATGTTGGTTGAAAGAACATCTTATTAGGGGAGGTAGAACTCTCGTTGGTACCGAAGAAAAGAGGATTGTACAACTGGTTGCAATGTTGAATGCTCAAAGTTGGAAGAACCTGGTTCATGTAGAGCCAAGAAAGTTGTACACTCTTGATGACTTGAGAGTTCTATATAGATATTCATGGGAAACCAAGTCTTACCAGAGCCACCTAATTGAAAAAAAAAGGTTATGGCATCCTTCTATCCATGTTGTTTGAGTTTGTGCTGAATAACCGGGTCCAGAGGTCCTAGTGTCATAGTGAGATGAACTTTACAGATTTAACTTACATGGACCTATTGGATATGGAGGTTCATATCAATCTGGCCAGGAGTAATGATACAACATATTTAGAGGATAGCTAATATGAAACTACGAGAGCATGCGTTAGCTTATGGGCTTTTTCTCATATTGATCATGGAAGTCTTTGGTATGTCTTTAGACAAATGTACAGAACCTGATCATCATGATGGCTTTGAAAGGAAGATCCCAAATAGCTGTGATTAGCATTGGAGAAAAAATCTGCAGAGGAACCTATAGAGCATGATAGCAATGAAGGTCCTTGTATGGGTGATTGGAATCAGAAGGTAGAAGCTTATGGAAGGAGAACTGGTGCTTGAAATGCAAGGAAACTCAAGGAACATTGCGACGATGCTTGCTCTTATAAGAATCTTTATTCCATCCACTTTCCAGAGAAGAACCAGTTCCTACCCTATAACCTATATTCCATCAATTTCGTTGTGATGTTCGGTTTAAGATAATCTTTATGTTCTTAATCTTGATATTTTGGATGCTTATTTGGATATTTTGCTTGATTCATTACTGATCAGCTCTCTTAACTTATGGTTTTAACTAAGCATCATAGATTGAAGTTTGACAGGTTCTACATATGATTGATTTGCTGCCGTCTAGGCTATAGACTCGACATTACTTGATTGGTTCTTTGGCAGGTGTACTGTGATCTTTTCGATGATGCCAAAAGGGGGAAGAAGAAATGTTGGAGGTGTTTGTAACCCAGTTTCGTTCTGTTATTAATTCTTATACCTGTTTCACTGCTTGTGTGTGTGTGTTTGAACAGGGATTTATACTCATCCAGGCAATATTTGTTTTTCATCATCAAAAAGGGGAAATTTGTTGATGTTTGAGTTTTGAAGATTGACAAACGAGAAGAAACTGGTGAAGGACCTTATTCTCTAACAGGTTCTACTGATAATGAAAAGATGCAGATGGAATTGGAAAGAACCTGGACGCAGCAGTGTTACAATCCAAATTGGATTAGGAGTCGCGCAGGAAGGTTCTATGAAGCAGTATAGGGAAGGAAGCAGAATCCTAGTAGGACTAGGTGAACCTCGCGCATGAAGGTTCTTCGAAGCAGCGCAGAGTTCAATCCTAATGGGATTAGGAGTCTCTTGGACATGAATATAAAAGCATAAAACGCGGCTAATAAACCCTAATTACCTTGGGTGCCAGCTGGAAGTATCTTGGAAGATCTACATAATAATGGAGAATATTTTCAAAGAGTCCAAGAATGAAAAAAGTATGTTGGAGGCAAAAGTGTATAAGGAAAGTATTTATTGAGTCTTAATTGGAGAATAATTCTTTTCCTTGTCCATCAAGAAGTCTTATGCACACTATATAAACATCATCATGAAGACTACAAGTGGCATGAACGAAATACATCTCTTAAACTATAGAGAGAGAGAGAGAGAGAGAGAGAGAGAGAGAGATTGAGAGCTCAAAAGGTCAATAATTCTGAAGAGAACACACAGAAGGAATTAACTGGACGAGAGGTTCTTCATCAGGAATAATCATACCAGTCCAGCAAGAACGTGCAGAAAGACCTGACTGGACAAGTGGTTCTTCATCAAGCTGTATTGAGTTTCTGTCCGGGTCTAGTTCATATGTATTAGGGCTTCGAATTGTAACCTATTACGCTTATTTGAGAAGCATTATTTAGGTACTTTATTTGGAGAAATCCTTGTGCTTTTAGGCTAGAGATAACTTAAAGGTGTTGCTACGGTCGTGGATCGTAGGCAGTCTTGTACTTAGGAGTTTCTTAGGTGTGGTTGCTACAATTGAGTTGATTGTAGGCAGTCTTAGGTACAAGAGTTTAGTCCCTTGGTTATAGAGTTTATAACCTAAAACTTGTTCGTTGTACTATTACTGAAAGAGTTTTTAAAATCTCAGAGTGCGGGTCGTGGTTTTTCTCCCTTGAGCAAGGAGTTTTCCACGTAAAAATTCCTGTGCAAGTTTATTTCCGCATTACTGTTGTTAGCACAGTGGTTAGTAAAAAACCGTCAAGAACCAGGTTCTTGCGGGCACGAGCAAGGTTCTTCGGAAGGCGAAAATCGGAAGATACTATTCACCCCCCCCCCTCTAGTGTCTGTTGAAGGTGCACCAAGTGCAACACTTTTTCTTTGTTATCCTTAAAATCAGTCCAGTCTAATCCAGGGTCTTTCTCAAGTTCTTTTGTACCTTCAGCAGAACTAGGTCCTCCACCTACTGGATCACTGACAACATCCTCTACCTGCGCTTTCTCTAAGGCAGCAACCTTCGAACTAGGTTCGTCGATCGGGCCCTTTGAGATTCAACTGATTCTTCTGCACTCAGCTTTTCTAACATGGATTTTGCAGCATCTATACTAGCAACTCCCTCAACAATACTAGGAACATGAAATTTTACTCTAGATTCAACAACTTATCGTACAACATCACCCTCTTGTACCTCTACATCATTCCCCCAATCAGTTCCACTACCAGACTCCATCATTTTCACAGTTTCATCCATACCTGTTACCAAAATTTCAATATTAAGTTTCTCAGGGCTAAAAACCAAATTTAGAACAGTAGAACTAGTCTGGGTCAAGTCAAGTCTTACTTCAAATGATTCCATGTTGGAGACCACTGGTACAGTCGGTGGAGTAGAGGATTTTGATGTAGTTCTTTTAGAAACTTTCTTCCCAACTTTCTTCTGAAACTTTATTCTTGCCTTAGCAATTCTTTCAGCCAAGGTGGTAGGTGGAGGTCTGAGAGAGGGTTTTTTAGAAGTTTTTGTTTCTGAGGTTTTTTCCGGAGAGGCTGAAGATGATTGTGCTTGAGACATTCTTGCAAATTCTTGAAGAGATTTTGGAAGTGGGATGATTTGCTTGTTTCAGATGGTTTGAATAGGAGAGAGAGTTTTGAAAGAGGAAGGGTTTTCTTGCTTCAGATGGTTTGTGAGAAAGAGAGAATTGAGAGAAATAAGTTATGTTGATCTTTAAAAGAGAGAGAGTAATGATGATAGTAAAAGTAGAATACCTTCTACGTACTCAGTTGGTTCTTTACTGGGAACTCATTAGATACTACACTGTAGACTTATTTAAACATGTATACTTATAACAGTATAATTTTAGTCTGGACCATAAAACAATATTCACCAGCAGAATAATAAATACTCCCCCGTCCCATTTTAGTTGTCTCCTTCACCTTTTTCACGTCTATTAAGAAAATCATTAAATAGAGCGTGTATTTTACTATATTACCCTTATTTAATGTTTGACTATTAACTTTCTTTGAGAATTATTTTGATTATTAAGGGTATAGTTGGAAAACACTAGTAAATTTATTCTTGAAATCCTAAAGAGACAACTAATTTGGGACAAACCAATTCTCCTAAAGCGGCAACTAATTTGAGATGGAGGGAGTATTTAACTAGCCAAACATAGGAATTAGGTGTTGTGTCATCCATGTATTTTGGTCCTACCCAACTCCAACCTATTCCTCTCAAATTGCACTTTGTTCAAGGCCTTGGTAAAGATATTAGCAATTTGATCTTCAGTCATGCATAAATTCATAGTTATTAGACCTTTTTCTACATTATCTCTCAAAAAATGATGTCTAATATCAATATGCTTGGTTCTCTTGTGTTGGACTAGGTTCTTGGCAATATTTACAGCACTTGTATTATCACATAAAATAGGCACAACTCTACATTTGATTCCAAAATCCTCCAGTTGTTGTTTGATCCACAGCAGCTGAGAACAACATGATGCAGCAGCAACATACGCAAGCCTCACCAGAGGAGACATATGGAGCAACAAAGTTAATGAAAATACATTGATGAAAAATAAATAATAAAAAAGAAAAATTCTGGGAAATAATTGAATTAAATTAGAAAGAAAAATAAAAGGAAAAAGGAAGAAGAGTGAAAATTATTGGTCTCAATTATGGGTTGTAGACAAGGGCCTGAAATGAAATGTGTATGGTGGTTTGTGGCCAGTTTATGTTAGGGCAAAGTTAATGGGTATGGATGGATAAATTTTTTGGGTTCTTTGGGTAATTAGGTAAACAGCTCATTTTCTTATTATGGTATAAAGTTAGATCTAATCTAACTCTTAATTTACCCAATATTACGTCTCATATTACGTTTTCCATGCTCTAACAAGCATGATAGTGCGAGGGGATATTTAGTTTGCACATCAGTCATAAGATAAAAATTGGACTCTTTATATGTTTTTGGACAATCATCACTCCTTGAGCTATCTATTGAAGTTTCGTAAAAAGAAAAATCAAGAAATTAAAAAACATTCAAGCTTACGAAAAAGGACTATTAGTGAATGAAATCTTTAATAGAAAATTATTTGCAATTATTATGCGGTGAAAATTATTTCATTCTCAAACTTTGCTTTAAAAATTAAATTCCCTCCTCAACTATGAACAATGGTCATTCTCCCCCAAAGGCAATTTTTGGAACTTCAAAGTAGCCGCGAGCGTCGGAGCGGTGCAAAACTAGGCACTGCTATGCCCGATGTGATTTTTCTTATTTTTGCTCAATATTTTAGAGTTAATGCATAAGGTATAAAAATAACTTTTTAGACATTGTGCTGGGACTTTTGATGAGTTTTAGAGATTTGAGAGGCTTAACCAAAACCTTGGTGGAGTAAGATCTGCACATATCTCACCCTCTGCAGATTCCACTTGTGAAATATTACTGGATATGTTGTTGTTGTTGTAGAGGTTTTAACCCAAAGTAACGCTTCCTAAGCGTAGGGTTTGATCTCATTTTGTTTTTTCTTGAACTTCAAATTTAATCTTTGGGGTTAGATTTTTCGTATGAATTCATCTTTCTCCTTCATGTTTCTTTCTTATCTCTATATTGGATATTAGTTTGAATCTATAATTAGTACTTAGCTTTTGCATATCTGTGAGAATTATCTAATTATATTCTTTATCTGATTCATTTTTCTCATTCTTTCTTTGATTCTTCGGCTATATATTTCTTAGGGTTTGAAAGTCCTAATTATGTTCTTGTTCTCAACTATCACGTGTTCTCAACTATCACGTATTTGTGTTTGCTTCTGCTATCACGATATTATATGTGGTTGACCTCCTACACCATCAACCATTAGGTTCAAAATATGAGTTACATTAGAGGAAAATGTGAAAAGAACGTTAATTCTTCTGAAAGAAAGAAAAAACAGCGCCATATAAACTAATTGGAGGTATTTGTTTGGTGGATCCAAACAAAGCATTCGAATATATTCTTCCTCATGTCGTTTGATATACCCTAAGTATTCGTTCGCCGACTACTATTAGTCACCAAAATTTAAAATATTAAATTGGAAATTAGTAATAGCTTTTTCTTAAATAATTTCAAACTTGCAACGGAGAAGCATTATTAATGAAACGAATCTTTAATAGAAAATTATCGCAATTGGTACATTAAGTTATCACAATAAAGGATTAAATATCGCAAGCGGCAACGTTATTCGGATGACGCAACAGGCCGTGGTCTACGTGGAATATCAAATAACTAAAGGGAGGGGAATTTTTTATTACCAGGATGATGGGAAAAAACAAACTTTTTACATAATTTTAACTAAACATGTAAAGCTTTTTACATAATTTCAAGTGGCTAGCCACTAGCATAACGTGAATCATCATTGCACATGGGTAGCATACATAATTAGGATTAGGACAAATAGAAGAGAAAATCATACTAGTAAAGAAATCATTACTAAATAAGTTAGGAATGTTACAAATACATGTATGTAGTATAAATGTGGATGACCATTATTCTCCACTACTCTCCATTTATTCACTTGTAATATATGATTTACTATCCCCATTTTCTCCTGCTTAATTCCTCCCCACTTTCTCCTACTTAATTTCTCATTTATGGATTACATGTAACTTCCTATGTATTGGAGTCCTATAAATAGAGGACACTTTGTCTATGGAAGACACACTTGAAACACTTTGAATATACAAGTTCTTCCTTCTCCTCTCATATACTTTTGTCTTGTTCTTGTACTATTTTACTATTAGTACAACACGTTATCAGCACGAAGAGCTCTAATATTCTATAAGTCAAGTTTCAATCTTTCCCAGCGGTAAACCTAGGTATAATTTCTACTAATCTTTTTCAGCTACATGTCTCTAAGTATAATTTTGTTATAGATTAATATATATAAATAAGAAAATTGAACACCTTATGCTATAAATGAAATGCAGCTAGCAACTTGCTTGACCAATGAATTATTTAACATTTTTTTAATATTCATATATATGTATACACACACACTCCTATAATGCACTGTAGCATATTTACATTTAATAAGAAATAGAGTATTAGACATTCTTGTTTTGATTGATAATAATTCTAATCTATTTTATTTTCTTTGATAGTTTTCATTATGTCAAATTTATCAAAGCTTGAATTTGTGGCACTTGACATATCCAGCAAAAACTATTTGTCATAGGTGCTTGATGCCGAAATACATTTGAATGCCAAAGATCTTGGGGATACTATCAAAGAAGGAAATGAGACATCAAGCCAAGATAAGGCTAAAGCCATGATTTTCCTTCGCCATCATCTTGATGAAGGATTAAAAACAGAATATTTAACCGTGAAAGATCCACTCGAATCGTGGACTAACTTAAAAGAACGGTATGATCACCTTAAAGCCATGATACTACCAAGGGCTCGGGATGAATGGATTCATTTACGGTTACAAGATTTTAAAACTGTAACTGAATATAATTCTGTTGTTTTCAGGATCAGTTCTCAACTGAAATTATGTGGAGAAAATATTGATGATGCTATGTTGTTGGAAAAGACACTCTCCACTTTCCATGCATCGAACATAGTATTACAGCAGCAATACCGTGAAAAGGGATTTACAAAATATTCTGAGTTGATCTCATGCCTTCTGGTGGCTGAGCAACATAATTCCCTGTTGATTAAAAATCATGAAGCCCGTCCCACTGGATCTGCTCCGTTCCCTAAGGTGAATGTGGGAGCACATGCTCCATTCCCTGAGACGAATGTTGTAGCAACAAATAATGTGCTTGAAAGAAGGCAAAATAATTACCGTGGTAAAGGCCATGGTCGTGGGCGCGGCAAGGGACGAAATAATACTCGTCGTCACGGTGGAAATAAATATGAGAACAATAAGGGTTCTCAAGCTAATCCTTCAAAAGGCAAGAATAATAATATTTGCCATCGATGTGGTGGGAAAAGTCATTGGGCGAAAATTTGTCGTACGCCGGAACATCTTGTCAAGCTTCGCTCAAAAGAAATAAAAATAATGTGGAGGCACATTTGACCTTCCAGAATAATGACAATGGGACACATCTGGCACATCTTGCTGACAAGCATGATGTGACGGAGGCGTATCTTGCCGTAAAAGATGATGATCTTTTTGAAGGCCTCCCAAATATTACCCATTTAGAAGTTGGGGACTTCTTTGAGAATCGTAACTGAAGAACTGATGTTGTACCTGGGGAATAAAAATAATAAAGAATAATGTTGTCTTTATTTTATGTTTTAAAGTTAGGAAAAAAATGTCATATTTATTTATGTTTCAATGTTTAAAAGTACTTTTCTTGTACTTTATTTTTAGTATTTCTTACTATGCAATTTTTATCTTTTTATGAAGAAAATGGAAATTTCCCAGTCTTCAGTTGGATTCAAGCTCAATAACAAAGATATATGTCTCTTGGATAGTGCTACAACGCACACAATTTTAAAGGATAAGAAATATTTTTCTTATATGATTAATAAAGAGTCCAATGTTAGTACAATATGTGGTAGTACAAAGTTGGTTGAAGGTTATGGCAAAGCCAATTTATTATTACCTAGAGGAACAAGTTTGGCTATCGATGAAGCCATGTATTGTAGTAAATCTCAAAGAAACTTGTTAAGTTTCAAGGATATCCGCCAAAATGGCTATCATATTGAGACTAAAACTGATGAGAAGATTGAGTATCTTTATATTACTACAATAAAGTCGGGTGAGAAATATGTTCTTGAAAAGCTCCCCGCTCTTTCCTCCAATTTGTACTACACAAACATTGGTACAATTGAATCACATGCCATAGTAAATAAAGGATTTACTAAATCAAATGATTTTATTATTTGGCATGACCGGTTGGGTCATCCCGGTTATAATATGATGCGCAATATAATTGAGAATTCAAATGGGCATATATTGAAGAACAAAAAGATTTTTCAATTTAAAGAATTCTCTTGTGCTGCCTGTTCTCAAGGAAAGCTTATTACTAGAGCATCTATAGTTGGGATCAGGATCCCTGCATTTTTGGAACGTATACAGGGTGATATATGTCGGCCAATACACCCTCCATGTGGACCATTCAGATATTTTATGGTTTTAATAGATGCATCTACAAGATGGTCACATGTGTGCTTATTATCAACCCGCAATATGGCATTTGCGAGGTTGCTTGCTCAAATAATAAGATTGAGAGCACAATTTCTAGATTATGCTATTAAGACAATTCGTCTTGATAATGCTGGTGAGTTTACATCTCAAGCATTTAATGATTATTGTATGTCAACTGTGATTACAGTTGAACATCCAGTTGCTCATGTTCATACTCAAAATGATCTAGCAGAATCATTTATCAAAAGCCTCCAATTAATGGCTAGACCAATACTTATGAGAACACAATTACCCATTTCAGTATGGGGTCATGCTATTTTGCATGCGGCAGCTCTTGTTCGGATTAGGCCGACAAGTTTTCATAAATTCTCCCACTACAATTGGCTTTTTGTCAGGAGCCAAATATTTCCCATCTTAGAATTTTTGGATGTGCGGTATATGTGCCAATTGCTCCACCACAACGCACAAAGATGGGATCCCAAAGGTTGGGGATATATGTTGGGTATGAATCTCCGTCTATTATTAAATATCTTGAGCCCATGACGGGAGATTTATTCACCGCAAGGTTTGCTGATTGTCATTTTGACGAATCAGTTTTCCGAACATTAGGGGGAGAGAATAAGCAGCTGGAAAAAGATATTGACTGGAATGCATTAACACTATCTCGTTTAGATCCTCGTACAAATCAATGTGAACAAGAAGTTCAAAAGATAGCGTATTTGCAAAATATTGCAAATCAACTGCCAGATGCATTCACTGACCTACCAAGGGTTACTAAATCCTATATTCTAGCTGCAAATGCTCCTGTTCGAGTTGATGTCCCGGTAGGACAATCTATAAGTGCAAGTGAGTCTAAGGCACACTTGAAACGTGGTAGACCACCCAGTTCCAAAGATAACAATCCTCGAAAAAAAAAAGGAGCAATTGATCAGAAAGATCAAAATATGGAGGTAATTGCTCAAGAAGTGCATAGAGACATAACAATTGATAAGTCCTCTTCAGGAGAGGCTCGGGTACCTGAAAATACTCAAATCGAAGAGATCTCAATGAATTATATCTCTACCGGAAAAAATATGGAACCGAAATGACATTGTTGTCGACAACACTTTTGCATATAATGTTGCTGTTGATGTGATGCAACATAATGAGGATCTTGAACCAAAATATATCAATGAATGTAGACAGAGAAATGACTGGCCAAAATGAAAAGATGCAATTCAATTAAAATTGACTTCACTTGAAAAACGTGATGTTTTCGGACCAATTGTCCGAACACCTGAAGGTGTAAAGCCAGTGGGTTAAAAGTGGGTGTTTGTGCGAAAACGAAATGAGGAAAATGAAAAGTTAGATATAAAGCATGACTTGTGGCATAAGGATTTTCGCAAAGACTTGCCATTGATTATATGGAAACATATTCTCCTGTGGTGGATGCAATCACCTTCAGGTATCTCGTAAGTCTGGCAGTACGAGAAAAACTTGATATGCATCTAATGGATGTTGTCACATCCTATTTATATGGTTCATTGGACAACGAAATTTCATGAAAATCCCCGAAGGTTTCAAAATGCATGAGGCATTTAAAGGCCCCCGAGAAGCTTGTTCAATAAAGCTTTAAAAATCCTTGTATGGGTTGAAACAATCGGAACTCATGTGGTATAATCGCCTTAGCGAATACCTGTTGAAACAAGGATACAAAAATAACCCAGTTTGTCCTTGTGTTTTTATAAAAAGGTCTGGGTCTGGCTATGTCATAATAGCTGTGTATGTGGATGATTTGAATATCATTGGGACTCCTGAAGAGCTCCCAAAGGCAATGGAATGCTTAAAGAAAGAATTTGAGATGAAAGACCTTGGAAAGACAAAATTTTGTCTTGGCCTACAAATTGAACAATTGCCTAAAGGAATATTTGTTCATCAATCTACATATACAGAAAAGGTCTTGAAAAGATTTTACATGGATAAATCACATCCGTTGAGCACTATAATGATTGTGAGATCACTTGATGTGAATAAAGATCTGTTTCGACCTTGTAACATTGATGAAGAGTTTCTTGGTGTTGAAGTACCATATCTTAGTGCAATTGGTGCACTGATGTACCTTGCCAACAATACTCGGCCAGACATAGCTTTTGCTGTAAGCTTATTGGCAAGGTTTAGTTCTTTCCCAACTCAAAGACATTGGGATGGTAAACATATACTTAGATATCTCCAAGGAACTATTGATAAGGGTTTGTTCTATTCGAATGAATCCAAGTCACAATTGATTGGTTATGCTGATGCTGGTTATTTATCTGATCCATATAAAGGTCGGTCCTAAACAGGCTATTTGTTTACATGTGGAGGTACAGCCATTTCATGGCGTTCAGTGAAACAAACTATTGCAGCTACTTCTTCAAATCATGCAGAGATATTGGCTATTCATGAAGCAAGTCGGGAATGCATTTGATTGAGATTAATGACACAACATATTCAGCACATTTGTGGTTTTCCTTTGAAGAAGATTCCAATAATATTATATGAAGACAATAGCGCGTGCATTGAGCAACTGAAAGAAGGATATATTAAAGGAGATAGAATAAAACACATTTCACCAAAATTCTTTTTCATTCATGATATTCAGAATATTGGTGAAATAGATGTTCAACAAATACGGTCGAGTGATAATCTGGCGGATTTGTTTACCAAGGCATTGCCAATCTCAACATTTGAGAAGCTTGTTTACAAGATTGGAATGCATCGTCTTCGAGATGTCAAGGAGTGTCTTCATCAGGGGGAGTAAAATACGAGTTGTATTCTTTTCCCCTTAACAAGGTTTTATCCAGCTTGGGTTTTACTTGTAAGGTTTTTAATGAGGCAGCTCTAAATGCGTATTACAGGATATGTGTACTCTTTTTCCTTCACTAGGCTTTTTCCCATCGGGTTTTTCCTAGTAAGGTTTTAACGAGGCACATTATCTTCCAAACGGCCATCCAAGGGGGGAGTATTACAAATACATGTATATAGTATAAATGTGGATGACCACTACTCTCCATTTATTTACTTGTAACATATGATTTACTACCCCCACTTTCTCCTACTTAATTCCTCCCCACTTTTCCTACTTAATTCCTCATTTAGGGATGACTTGTAACTTCCTATATATTGGAGTCCTATAAATAGAGAACACTTTGTCTATGGAAGACACACTTGAAACACTTTGAATATACAAGTTCTTCCTTCTCCTCTCATATACTTTTGTCTTGTTCTTGTACTATTTTACTATTATTTTACAACAAGGAATCTTTAATAAACAATTATAGCCAACTTGACTTGTCCCAAGTGCACCATAAATACATCACCGTATTTTGCATGTAGAAGCAAATTAAATCTCGTAAAAAACAATTTAAGAGAGAAACAGAGAGATGAGTACTCAAGCATTATTGGCTGCTTCCCCCGGAAGCTCTTGTTACTTGGGAAATGTTCAATCATATCATTTTCGCTCCTACTACACTAGTTCTAAACTCAAACTAGGACATATATACTCATCACCAAATGTCCCTCTAGTAGGAGGGTCTGGGAAAAGTATGATGCAATTAGCACTGGTGGGAAGGGGAGATAAGAGAGAAATATAAGTAATCGAGCAATAGTTGATAATAATTATTTCATCAGTAATAGTAATACTACTGAACGTCCCTTGACAAATTTTCACTCAACCGTCTGGGGAACTTATTTCCTGTCCTACACATCTGAACTCAATGTATGACATATAGACATACTAATCCTTGTCGTGAATGTATATCTAGCATTTTCTTCTAGTTTATTTTATATATAGGTAGCCAAATAATAACAGTTATTTTGGTGCAGGAAATTAGCAGCCAAGACAAATTAAAACATGAAGAGTTGAAAGAAAAATTCCGTCAAATGTTGGTGGAAACACCTGATAGTAGCACAAAAAAACTTGACTTGATTGATATAGTGCAACGGCTGGGCGTGGTATATCATTTCGAAAATGAGATTAAAACATCAATACAAAATATCTTTGATGCGTACCAACAGAGTGAAAATGATGAAGACAACCTTTACGTTGATGCTCTACGTTTCATACTAGTGAGACAAAAAAGACATTACATTCTACTGGTAACTTTTTTTAATTTTTTGCTCTATCCTATACATCTTTACAGGTTAATTATTTCTTTTTGGTCAAACACGTGTCATCTTTCATGTACATAATTATTATGACTTTAAATCAGATATGTTCAAGAAATTCACCAACGATGATGGACATTAAGCTTATATGAAGCAGTACATCTAAGAGTGCATCAGGAAGAGACTCTTGAAGAAGCTAGGACTTTTACCGTGACTCATTTGGAGTCAATGGTCCCCGATTTGAGCAACTCGCTCGAGGCTCAAGTTAGTGAAGCCTTAAGTCACCCCATTCACACATATCTACCGAGGTTGACAGTAAGAAAGTTCATATGTATGTCATGGGCAGCCTCTCAGCCGTGCCCCATAACTCCTTGGACATGCTCCGCGGTGCCCTGGCAAGCCTCAAAGCGCCTAGTGCCACGGACAAGACCGCGCCAAGATCTATATGCGCATCTTTGTATGTCGCCCCACCGGTTGAGCGTGCCTGCGCATAGCAAACCAACAGCCCCCTCAAAGCCTGCCCACAGCCAGCGCCCACGTGCCCCGCACTTGAGTGCGCCAACGCCATGCGACCTACACATGCGCGCCATAATGCTGCCTATCCCGCACTAGAGTGCGCCAACGCCATGCGACCTACGCATGCACACCCCAACGCAGATTGCCCCACGCCTGCGTGCGCCAGAGCCTCGTGCCCTGTGCGCGCGCCATGAAGACGCAGACAAGGATGCGGCCCCTCAAAGTGCCGCACACCATGTAAATATAGTTAGGTTTATCTTTCTGTATTTTTCTAGTACGATTGTCTAGCCCTTGATTGTCTACTGTTATGACTTGAGGTTTCTTTTAAGAACATATATAGAGGGGTATAAGGATTCGAACAAACTGTAAGCTGCTTTCATATTTCTGCTCCGGTGTCTCGCCCCCTCAACACCACGTTGGTTTTCTTGTAATCGGTTGGCTTTTGATTAATACAAGCAATTACAACGACTTTCATTTTCAATTACTCTTTTTATACTACTGTGATTGACATCAATTTTCCCGCACGGCATTGACACTCTAGTCTAGCGTGGGGAGGGGACCACTGGCCAGCATACGTTGCCCTTCTAAGCAAACTCAAGAAAGTGCCGCGTAACAGTTGGTATCAGAGCCTAGGCTCGACAACGGACAAAGATAAGGTTGACAGACAATACGGAACATGGCTGGTAGACAAAAAATGAATAGTGCAAGGGTTGGTGCGCTCGAAGAAGCGGTCGAGGCACTAAAAGAGATCGTAGGGACGATCCCAGATCTCAAAACTAATCTTGAGAAGAGACTGGATGATCTTAGTCGTCTTGTGCATCGGAGTGAGATAGCCATCGCTCACATGAGCCAAGACATAGAGAATGACCGTGTTGAGCTTGTTGCGGTCAAGAATAAGCTCGATGCGAGCGAGGAAATGAATGCTACTATACAACAATAGTTGGATGAGAATGCAGCGTCACATGCAGCGTTGGAAAATACTGTGAACAACTTGATGGCTCAAGTCATGTAGGGCCTTCTCAGAGGAGGAGGAGGAGGAAACGGAGGTAGGGATGTAATAAATTTTCCTCCCAAGCAAAAGCAGAGCCCAAGCATTACAATAGTGCTCGAAGTGCTAAAGAAGTCGAGGCAGTTGGCGAGTTAGATGATGATCAGAAGACCACATCTACGATCATGTACCTTGAGGGTGACGCCAAACTATGGTGGCGTGGGAAAGTTGAGGCCGCGGAGAATGGTGAAGCAGAACTGGCAACATGGGATAAGTTGAAAGCGGCTATCCGTGGGAAGTTCTTTCCAGAAAATGTCGAGTACAGTGCTCGACGAAAGCTCAGGGAGCTAAGGCAGACGAGGTCTATGCGGGAATATGTTCGTGAATTCACAGCCCTATTTCTAAGCATTCGCGACATGGGTGAAAAGGATAAGCTCTTTACCTTCATGGAGGGACTTAAATCTTACGCTCGTGCCGAGTTACAAAGGAAAAGGGTGGACACGTTGGCAAGGGTTATTCAGGCTGCTGAGTGCATTGCGGACTATCAAGTGGATACTCGAAATGATAGGTAGCAAATGACTCCAGGTTCTGCTGGTGGTAACAACTAAAAAGGGGGTCAATCCAATAAAAGTAGTCCTAGCAAAGGTGGGGGAGAGCGGAGTAATAATTATTCCAAGGCCTTTTCCTTGAGCAGTAGCAATACGGTAGCTCAAAACAAAGGAAAGGAAGCCGCCTTTGTTCCTAAAGATGGATGTTTCGAATGTGGGGGTCCTCACAAGGTTGCTGATTGCCCTGAAAAGAGGAAGCTGAATGCCTATGAAACTCTTGATGAAGAAGAAGCAGATGAAGAGGATGAGGATGACGGTGAGGCTCCGATTGGTGCATTCTCGCACACGTTCTATTCTATCTCTCAAGAAGGGGGTGAATCAAGTACTGTAGGTCTTCAGTTGAAGAAGGAAGCTGATCATACTGGTCAGAAGAAGAATTCTGAAGCCGATGCCAAACTTCGGGTTGGCAAAAGTAAGGGACTTATGTACATCGACATTCGGGTTAATAGAAAACCTGTTCGTGCGATGACAGACACAGGTGCTACTCATAATTATTTGGCTGCAACAGAGGTGGAGCGGTTAGGACTTGTCGTGGAGAAGGGTCGTGGTCGAGTGAAGGCTATTAACTCTCTAGCTTAACCTGCTGGAGGTATGGCGAAGGGAGTCCCAATCAAGCTGGGCCCCTATGAAGGGAAGACTATGTTATCTGTAGTCACGATGGATGATTTCAAATTAATTATTTGTTTGGAATTTTTGCGGGAAACTCAGACCGCAGTCTTGCTGCATGGCGATGCCCTACTTATCATGGGGGCAAAACCATGCACGGTTTCAACTTTGTCTGGGAAGTTGAACGAGAGGAGCATCTCGGCTATGCAACTGAAGAAGTTGTCAAGAGACAAGAACCAACATTCTTGGCTACTTTATGCTTGGACGAGATTGAGGGGGCATCTGGCCCTATTCCTTTTGCTGTGAAGGATATGTTGGTGGACTTTGAAGACGTGATGCCACCAGAAATGCCTACACGATTTCTGCCTAAGCGAGATGTGGATCATCAGATTGAACTGGTGCCGGGCGCAAGGCTTCCTGCCCGTGCATCGTATCGAATGTCACAACCCAAATTCACCGAGCTTCGGATACAATTGACGGAAATGTTGTGCCCTCTAAGTTCCCTTATGGGTCGCCTGTGCTATTTCAAAAGAAGCACGACGGCTCCTTAAGGCTCTATGTGGACTATAGAGCGTTGAATAAAATTATTGTAAAGAACAAATATCCTATTCCCTTGATGGCAGACTTATTTGACAGGCTGGGTGATGCTAAGATATTCACAAAAATAGACCTCAGACCAGGCTATTGGCAGGTGCGTATCGCTGTAGGAGATGAGCACAAAACAACATGTGTCACAAGATATGGATCTTTTGATTTCCTAGTTATGCCGTTAGGCCTAACTAACGCTCCAGCAACGTTTTGTACGCTGATGAATCAAGTCTTCCGGGAGTTTATAGATGAATTTGTCGTTGTCTATCTGGATGGCATTGTGAATTATAGCAAAAACATGGAGGATCATATGATGCATTTGAAGAAGGTCTTGATAAGACTAAGGGAGCACGAGCTATACGCCAAGCCGTCGAAATGCGTTTTTGCCCAAAAATAGATCGACTTCCTTGGGCATATAGTCGGAAAGGGACGAATCAAGACGGATGGCGGGAAAATTCAGGCCATCACTGATTGGCAACCACCAACAGATATTCATGCCCCTAAGATCTTTCTTGGGCCTATGTAATTTCTATCGGCGGTTCGTAAAGGATTATTCTCTTATTGTTGTGCCCCTGACGGAACTTTAGAAGAAGGCCACACTATGGAAGTGGTGTCCAAGGCGTGAGAAGGTCTTTGCTACTTTGAAGAGGGCTATGTCAAGCAGCCCGGTTTTGACCCTTCCTGATATGGCCAAGCCGTTTGAAGTACAAACTGATGCCTCAGACTTCGCACTTGGTGGAGTTTTGATACAAGAGGGGCACCCAGTTGCTTATGAGAGCCGGAAACTTAAGGATGCGGAGCGGCGTTATGCAGCCCATGAAAAAGAGTTGTTGGTTGTGGTCCATTGTTTGCGCTTATGGCGCCATTACTTATTGGGAGCACCCTTTGTTGTCAAGAGAGACAACACTGCTGTCAGCTATTTTATGACACAGCCAAAACTGAACGGGAGACAGGCGAGATGGCAAGAGTTTCTTGTTGAGTTTAATTTCCACTTAGAATATAAGAGTGGGAAGTTAAACCAAGTTGCTGATGCGCTAAGTCGGAGGGCCGACTTAGCCGCGGTGTCTGTGCTCGCCGCCCATAGGGGAAGCGAGATAACCACCAATATTAAGGATCAGATCAACGATCTTCTTGTTCGTGACCCTGCTGTCTAAGATTTGATCAGCCTTGTGGAGCAAGGGAAGATGCGTCAGTTCTATATGGATGATGGTTTTCTCAAGACAAAAGGGAAACGGATATATGTGCCCAAAGGAGGCGATTTGCGGAAGACCCTATTGAAAGAATGTCATGATACCCTCTGGGCCGGCTATCCTAGAATGGATAGGACCCTAGTGCTGCTTCAACACGTGTACTATTGGCCCCAGGTGGTGGATGATGTTGATCAATATGTGCGAACCTGTTTGTTTTGCCAGAAAGACAAACCAGACTGCTTGACGCAAGCGGGACTATTGCAGCCCCTACCTGTCCCAAAAAGGCCTTGGGATAACGTCTCTCTGGATTTTATCACCGGATTGCGTAAGGTCGGAGATTTAACCACTATTCTAGTAGTGGTTGATCAGTTCTCTAAATACGCAACTTTTATAGCAGCTCCAAAATATATAGCAGCTGAAGAGATGGCCACGCTCTTCTTTGCGCATGTGGTGAAGTATTGGGGTCTGCCTAGAGATATTGTTAGTGATCGCGACTCGCGATTCACTAGTAACTTCTGGACCGAGTTGTTCAAGTGCCTCGGGTCTAAGTTAAGCCACAGTTCTAGCTTTCATCTGCAATCTGATGGCCAGACGGAGCGGTTCAACGGGATGCTTGAAGAATATTTACCGTATTTTGTAACTGGATCGCAGAAGAATTGGGTGAAGCTACTGGATTCTGCCCAATTGTGCTTCAATGCCCATAAGTGCTCAAGTACCAACAGGAGTACTTTTGAAATTATCATGGGACAAAAACCTCTTCTCCCGCATACTATTGATGCATCAAATGTGTCAAAGTCTCCTAAAGCTGCGAGTTTCTTAAGGGAGTGGAAGAGAAATCTAGAGATAGTGCAGAGCTATCTTGAAAAAGCACAAAAGGAGGATGAAAAAGTATGCAAATTAAAACCGGCGATTTGTGGAGTATAAAGTTGGGGATAAGGTGATGGTAAAGATCCCCAAGAGATATCTGTTCGCGGGAGCTCATGACCCGCGTCTTTTGCATAAATACATTGGACCTCTATCCATTGTGAAATGTGTGGGAAAAATTGCCTATCGAGTTGAATTACCAACTTGGTGGAAAATCCATCCCGTTTTTCATGTCAGCTTGCTGAAGCCTTTCCAAGAAGATAAGGATGATCCTTCTAGAAGCCAGCTCACAATGCCGAGCATCAGGAAGAACAAGTGGTCAAGGAAGAAAGTACTAGAAGTTATCCTGGATGACCGTGTTATCCATGCCTCAAGGAAAGATCACCAGAAATTTTTGGTGAAATGGAGCGGATGTGATGCAGAAGAGAATACCTGGGAGAGGGGAACAGACCTCAAAGCCTTCAAGGACCTGATAGCTGATTATCTTGCAAGGAAGGCGCCGAGGACGTCGCCAACTCAGGTGGGGGAGAATGTCATGGGCGGCCTCTCAACCGTACCCTATGACTCCTTGGGCACACCCCGTGGTGTCATGGCAAGCCTCAAAGAGCCTAGTGCCACGGACGTGGCCGTGCCAAGATCTATATGCGCATCTGCGTATGTCGCCCCACCGGTTGAGTATGCCCACGCGCAACAAGCCGACAGCTCCCTCAAAGGCTGCCAGCGCCCGCGTGCCCCGCACTTGAGTGCACCAACGCCATGCGACCTACGCATGCGCACCACAATGCTGCCTATCCTGCACTAGAGTGCGCTAATGCCATGCGACCTACGCATGCATGCCCCAACGCAGATTGCCCCGCACCTGCGCGTGCCAAAGCCTTGCGCCCTATGCGTTACGCCATGAAGACGCAGACAAGGATGCGGCCCCTCAAAAGTGCCGCACACCATGTAAATATAGTTAGGTTTATCTTTCTGTATTTTTCTAGTACGGTTATCTAGCCCTTGATTGTCTACTGCTATGACTTGAGGTTTTTTTAAGAACAAATATAGAGGGGTATAAGGATTCGAACAAACTGTAAGCTGCTTTCATATTTCTGCTCCGGTGTCTCGCCCCCTCAACACCACGTTTGTTTTCTTGTAATTGATTGGCTTTTGATTAATACAAGCAATTGCAACGACTTTCATTTTCAATTACTCTTTTTGTACACACTGTGATTGACATCGATTTTTCCGCATGGCATTGACGCCTAGTCTAACGTGCGGAGGGGACCACTGGCCAGCATACGTTGCCCTTCTAAGCAAACTCAAGAAGGCGCCGCGTAACAGTATGTATGAGAAAATTAAATCGCACAGCGATTTGCTTTTTAAGTTTGCAATGTTGGATTTTAACATTCTGCAAAAGATGCACTAAAGAGAGCTTGGCGAGCTTACAAGGTACACTAATATTATTCTTTTTATTCACATGAATATGGTATATATTAGATGAAGGATTATGCATAATCCATGAACAAATAGTTCGTCCAAAGTCTACTGTATTTATTTCACTAGTCGAAAGCGCAATCACATGTATATTAGACACGAACTACGCCATATAGATTTATAATCTAATTCGTACCTGGTTACAGAAAGAGTTTCATAATTGCAGATGACCGCGTATGATCTTTTCAGGAATCTACCATTATAGTTCTTGCATAGAAGAAGAGAGTGAGTTTTGGGTTATAAGGAAGAAGAGGGAAAAAGCACTTCTGCTTTTCTTTTGTCTGGAATAACACGTAGATGACTTGGAAGTTCCTAACTAATTAGGACTTCCTTTTTATTGTTACCAGGAGACACAACTCTTTAAAAGAGTTTCCTAATGGTTGTGTCTTTCTCTTCTTTTTTTCTTATATTATAATATATATCACAAGTATGTATTAGATTATATATTTGGACATAGATACGGCTTGACTACATGGGTGCCCTGAGTCATATTTCCAACAGTAGAGGTAGCAAATGAAGGAATTGAGTCAAATTTGGCTAGTCAAAATGGGTCAAATCAATAAATAGATCATGACCAACCTTACCAAAAGTTTTCTTAAGCCAGAATGAGTTGGTCGAGACTCGATATGAGTCAAACTTCGCCTCATAACTAGACCTTTCCATCACGATCCAATATCTCCTCCTTTTATTTTATTTTATTTTATTTCAAACAAATATGAAATCTAATGTTTTCCTTGAATAGTTAGCTTCATTTGATCATCCAAATTGACACAGATTTCAATCTTTTAACTTGATTTTGTATGCTCTGTTTGGGGTTGTAATTTTATCCAGAGGGTTACACTATTTTTATCCATTTTGACTCAATAGTTTGATAGGTCATTTCAGATCTAACACATTGGATAAGTCAACAAGCATGTCTTGACCGAACCCGTTTAAATTGGACGAATTTGATGGGTTATCAAAGAATAGATTAATTATATTAGCTCTACTATATACTGTTTAAATAGGAAAAAATGTAACTACTCTCTCTGTCTCTTTTTAGTTGTCGTTTTAGGCTTATGCACGCCCATTAAAAAATCAATAAATAGGATATATTTTTTACTATTTTATCCCTAATAAATAAAATTGGATACTCTTGTACTATATATAGGCGGTGGAAATATCTAGATTTTGTGAAGAAATTTCCATATGCAAGAGATAGATAGGCGGAGTATCAACATAGTCGTACAAGAAAAATGCTAACAGAAGTTCTCACGATATACATCATGATTGATGACACTTACTGTTGGGAAAATCGGGTAATTTTCCCACTACAACAAAAGAACTTAGTGAAATGAACTGACTCAGAACAACTGACCCAGAAAGAACACTAAGTAAATACCCGACAAATAATATTGAATACTAATAAATAAAGACACCAGAAAACTTTGATAACGGAGTTCAGCCTTTAAAGCTTAATCTTCGAGCACCACTGAAGCAGCCTGCTTTATTAATTGTGGGAGAAGAGAACAATTTTAGGATAATACAAATGGGAGGGGAAGGAGTTAATTTATAACATCCAAAATCCTTCCCCAAAACATATCCCACCGATGTGGGAGAAAAACCAAGCCAAAAAACCAACAAATCTCCACCTTGGCTTGATTTCAAATTCCACCAAATTACAAATCTTCTCAAACAAACAAATAATTAAAAAAACAGTCTTCGTAGTGCTTCCAAACTTTGCGCCGTGTGGCGCCAACTTCAAATGTGCAGGATATTAACCAAGTCTAAACAGTGTTCAAACTTGGCCCTTGTAACCACCTTGGTCAGCATATCTGAAGGATTCTCCGTAGTGTGAATCTTCTGGAGAAGTATCTCCTCCTCTTCGAGAATTTCCCGCACAAAATGATAGCGAACATCAATGTGCTTCGTCCGTGCATGAAAGACTTGGTTCTTTGCTAAATGAATAGCACTCTGACTGTCAGAAAACACCTCAAGTTGTTTCTGACCAACTCCCAAGTCTTTAAGCAACCCTTGAAGCCAAATTGCTTCCTTCACAGCCTCTGTAATCGCCATATACTCTGCCTCTGTTGTAGACAAAGCCACCGTTGACTGTAAGGTAGACTTCCAACTAACTGGCGCCTTTGCTAAAGTGAACAAATAGCCAGTTGTAGATCGTCGCTTATCCAAATCACCTGCATAATCAGAATCACAATATCCAACTATGCATTGACCATGTGATTCATCCCGCTCAAATGTCAATCCAATATCTACGGTATTTTGTAGATACCGCAAAATCCATTTCACAGCTTGCCAATGACTCTTGCCCGGATCATGCATGTACCTGCTAACAACACTAACAGCCTGTGAAATATCTGGTCTCGTACACACCATTGCATACATCAAGCTTCCAACTGCATTTGCATATGGGACTTTTGCCATGTATTCTCGCTCTTCATCAGTAGTCAGAGATAATCTGCTACTCAGTTTCAAATGAGGAGCAAGTGGGGTACTTACAGGTTTTGTATCATCGTGCATACCAAAAAGTTGTAGTACCTTCTTCAAATATTGCTTCTGTGTTAGCCAAAGCTTGCCCCTCTCTCTGTCCCTATTTATCTCCATGCCAAGAATCTTCTTGGCTTCCCCCAAATCCTTCATCTCGAACTCTTTATTCAGCTGAGCCTTCAACCTGTGAATCTCAACTTGGCTATTTGCTGCAATCAGCATATCATCAACATATAAGAGTAAGTAGATGAAGGAACCATCTGGAAGTTTGCGCAAATACACACAATGATCGTATTTGCTTCTCCTGTACTTCTGACCAATCATGAACCTGTCAAATCGTTTGTACCACTGTCTCGGAGATTGTTTCAGTCCGTACAACGATTTGCTAAGTTTACAAACCCAATCTTCTTTACCAGCAACCTTATATCCTTCTGGCTGAGTCATATAGATTTCCTCCTTCAAATCGCCGTGTAAGAACGCGGTCTTCACATCAAGTTGAGCTAGCTCCAAATTCAACTGTGCTACCAAGGCCAACAAAATTCTAATAGAGGAATGTTTTACAACTGGAGAAAATACCTCATTATAATCAATTCCCTTCCTCTGAGCATAGCCTTTAGCCACCAATCTTGCCTTGTAGCGAATGTCTTCTTTGTCAGGAAATCCTTCTTTCTTTGCAAATACCCATTTGCACCCAATTGCCTTTTTACCTTTCGGTAGTTGTGTCAGCTTCCACGTCTTGTTCTTCTTGAGAGACTGTATTTCCTCTTCCATTGCACCTACCCAACTGCCGCTTTCTATGCTCCGTTTGGCCTCTGGGTAGGTGGATGGAACATCTTCGTCAGAAACTGGAAGTGCATAAGCTACCATGTCAGTGAAACGAGCAGGCTTCTGAATTTCTCGTCTATGTCTTCTAACTGCAATTGGTTCTGATTGTTGTAGAGGTTCTTGGGTCGGAACCTCTTCCTCATCTGACTCTTCTTCTGCCATAGGAGAGTCACTGGTGGTGCTTCGTGCTGGGGTCACCACTGTCTGTTCAAACTCCACCTGCTTCGGAGTACACTCCACCTGCTGCGGAGTACTTTCATCTCCTTCTGGATTTACCTTCTTCAACATGGCAGATTCATCAAAGGTAACATCCCTACTGATTATCGTCTTCTTTGCCTCAAGACACCATAAACGGTATCCCTTCACTCCAGCATTGAAGCCCATGAACAGAGCCTTCTTTGCTCGTGGATCCAACTTTGATTCAATCACATGATAATATGCAGTAGAACCAAAAACATGCAAAGTATCATAATCAGTTGCGGGTTTTCCAGACCATACTTCTAATGGAGTTTTGCCACCTATAGCAGATGATGGCAAACGATTAACGAGATGCTGAGCGTACGTCACAGCCTCAGCCCAAAACTTTCTGCCTAACCCAGCATTAGACAACATACAACGAACTTTCTCCACAAGTGTCTTGTTCATACACTCTGCCACCCCATTCTGTTGCGGTGTTTTCCTAACAGTGAAGTGTCGAACTATGCCACAGTCTTGACATATCTCTAGGAATGGATCACTCTTGTATTCTCCTCCATTGTCTGTTCGGAGAACCTTGATCTTCCTCCCGGTCTGGTTCTCAACTTGAGCTTTCCACTTAAGGAAAATTCCAAGCACTTCATCTTTATTCTTCATGGTAAACACCCACACTCTCCTGGAAAAATCATCAACAAAGGTGACAAAATAATGCCTACCTCCGATGGACGGAGTCTTGGCAGGTCCCCACACATCTGAGTGCACATAATCCAGAATACCCTTGGTATTATGAATTGCAGTGCCAAACTTCACTCTTCGTTGCTTTCCCAGAACACAATGCTCACAAAATTCAAGTTTGCAAGTCTTCGTACCTTTCAACAATCCTTGCTTGGCAAGAGTTTGCAAGGACTTTTCCCCAGCATGTCCCAACCGCATATGCCACAGCTTCGTTACCTCAGCATCCTTCTTGGTGCTAGAAGTTGCTGTTGCTACTGTCCCCAACACTGTACTACCTTGGTAGTAGTACAAATTGTTTTTCCTCACGCCTTTCATCATCACCAGTGCTCCTGAAGTTACTTTAAGAACTCCATCTCGAATCATCACAACTAAGCCCTTGGATTCAAGAGCCCCCAATGAGATGAGATTCTTCTTCAACTTTGGCACGTACCGCACATCCCTCAAAATTCTGGTGGATCCATCATGATTCCGCAGCTTGATCGAACCTATGCCGGCTGTTTTACATGGATTATCATTACCCATGTAGACAACCCCACCATTGAGTTCCTGAAATTCAAAGAACCATTCCCGAATGGGACACATATGATAGGTACAACCTGAATCCAATATCCACTCATCTGGATGAGATGATGTTGAAGGCATGACAACTAAGGAAATATCTGATTCCGCATCACTTTTGCATTCTGCAACATTTGCATCTTGCGGACTCTTCCCTTTTCCCTTCAACTTCGGACAGTCTTTCTTCCAGTGCCCTTTCTCATGACAGAAAGCACACTCATCTTTGGCAACGGCTCAGCCTTTTGATTTAGACCTTCCTCTTCTCCCCTTAGTCTGGCTTTGCTGACGACCTCTTGCCACCAATGCTTCTTCTGATGTTGTTAATTTGATTTTCATCTTATCCTGCTTTCTCAATTCATGACTATATAAAGCAGAACAAACAGCATCTAACGATACATTCTCCTTCCCGTGAAGTAACGTAGTCTCCAAATGTTCAAATTCATCGGGAAGAGAGGATAACAACATCAAAGCCAGATCCTCATCCTCAAATTTCACATCTAAATTCAACAGGTCTGCTACTAATTGAGTAAACATAGTGATGTGTTCATTCATAGTAGCACCCGGTTGGTAATCAAATCGGAACAACCTTTTCTTCATAAGGAGCTTGTTCTGACCACTCTTTTTCAGAAACTTGTCCTCCAACGCCTTCCATAATTTGTGCGCAGAAGTCTCATTCTTGAAAGCATACTTCTGCTCTCTGGACAGGCACGATCGAATTGTTCCACACGCCAACCGATTAATGATGCTCCAATCTCTATCTTCTACCTCTTCTGGTTTCTTTTCCTCAATAGCAATATCAAGACCCTGCTGGAAAAGAGAGTCCAAAACCTCTCCTTGCCACATGCCGAAATGGCCAGTACCATCAAATATTTCCACCGCCAACTTTGGACTAGACAGCGGGAACCTCGACCATGATGACGAGGAGCCCGATGCCCCCGGCGTAACATTTGAAACAGTATCCTTCGTTTCTTGATCTTTATTTGCCATTACAAACTCAATAAATAGTATTCAATATTACAACTACAAACAACCCAAAGTAATTCTTTTCTGATGTGGAAGATCAGACTAAGCTGCAACCACAGAGCATACTCAGACAGAACCTTGGCTCTGATACCACTTGTTGGGAAAATCGGGTAATTTTCCCACTACAACAAAAGAACTTAGTGAAATGAACTGACTCAGAACAACTGACCCAGACAGAACACTAAGTAAATACCCGACAAATAATATTGAATACTAATAAATAAAGACACCAGAAAACTTTGATAACGGAGTTCAACTTTTAAAGCTTAATCTTCGAGCACCACTGAAGCAGCCTGCTTTATTAATTGTGGGAGAAGAGAACAATTTTGGGATAATACAAATGGGAGGGGAAGGAGTTAATTTATAACATCCAAACTCCTTCCCCAAAACATATCCCACCGATGTGGGAGAAAAACCAAGCCAAAAAACCAACACTTACGATGCATATGCAATTTATGATCGAACTTGTGCTTTTTACCGATGTAATCAATAGGTAACTTATAAACTTCATGGATCTTTAATTTTCTCATTGATGACTAGGAAGAAATGTAAAAATTAACTTGTGACTTTGATACAAATTAAATCCTTGATGTGTAGATCAATATTTTAAAAGGCGGGGCATAAGAAGAGGTGTTTTACTTACAATAGAGCGAGGCGTAAGCCTCGAGACGTGGGGCGTAAGTCATATGGATCTAATTTTTTAATTAAATTTAATTAATAAATAGCATAATTTACCAAAAATATCGAAAATATATAAAAAAAAGTTAAGAAAATTAAAATAAGAAAAAATACTATAGTAACAAATAATTTAACATTTTTTACAAGTATAAAAAATTGAATAATGTTACAGTTTTTATGAGACAAATAAACTATATTAACTTTCAAATAATTAAAAAATTAATATTTTGTTAATATTAAAGTGAATAAAAATAATATTTATTACTATTATAATTTAAAACATTAATTCTTCATTGATAAATATAAATTGCTTCTAAATTGTAAAATAATTTACGTCTAATTTTGAGTGATAGAAATAAGACATGAAGACTAATAAGAAGTGATGATATATACCTCGACTACGTATTTCAGATTACGTATACAAATGAAATATGTCTCCTTAATTGAGCTACACTCAATTTCTTAATTTCTATAAATAAATACAACTTGTATCAATCATTTTAAAGAAAATTATGGATGAACAATCTTAATTAGGCAATTAGACAGATTATTTGCATAGATTCTATAAAGCGAGCCCCGAGCGTTGGGCGTTGAGCGTGCTCTGGGCGCACTGTCGGGCGCTTAAGGCGTAAATCTCACGGATTTAAGCCTCGTCCGAGAGCCTCAGGGCGTTTTGCAAGTGCCCCGTCCCGGGGTGAGTCCCGGGCAAGTTCTAAATTGCCTTTTAAAACAGAGGTGTAGATTTGACAATAATGCTGTGGATTCAGTACCATCCACCCTGAGACCTTCTTATTAAGCTCTTCTATACCGTTATAAAGAAATTGAAGAAGAATTAACAAAAGAAGATGAACTTGACCGTCTCTACTATGCAAAATATGAGGTAATCTCCCTTAGCTTCATTTCTCTTTACTCAAACGTTATCATTTCTTCGTTAACCAATAAAGCTGAGCTATAAGGAAGAAACTAATAAGATAAGAGAGGAAAAAAATATTTGAAATCCTAAAGAGGAAATGATGTACACTTTGTGCAAAATTGTATGACCATTTAGTTGAAAAGCTTAAATTGTTAAATCTTCTAGCACATTTCAGTTTTATTTTTATATTATATAATTATGCCTTCAACATGTCCTCATATGTGGGGGCACTTGATTCTTTTCAAGAGCCAAGAAGGTTGAAATTCTTCTTAATAACGGATAGCGGTAAGACTTGCATTTTTTACCTCTGCGTACTCAGATATCATGTCGAATTGTACAATCATCTCGTCTAAAAATTTAAACTATTAGAGATAGTATACTTTTATTCGCTTAGTTATGGGTCGAGTTGTTACAAACCTTTTTCTTTTATTTCTTTCTCAAATGAAAAGTTATGTAGAGCATTTTTTCGAGGAAGCACAATGATTAAATGAGGGCTATGTTCCCAAATGTGAGGAGTATATGAAAATGCAATTGTAAGTTCTACTGTTATGATGACTTAGAGCTGTCAATTTGGGCCGGCACGACCCAGCCCAGCCCCAGCCTCACGGGCCTTAATGTTTTTCGGGCTGGGTCGGGTCGGCCCACAATTTGTGCGGCCCTTTAAATCATTAGCCCAGCCCAGCCCTATGTGGGCTGCAGGCCGAGCCGGGCCAGCCCACAAATATTAATTTTTAATTTTTTTAAATAATGAGTTTTGATTTTGAATTTGATAACTTTTAAAACTAGAAGTATACAAGTATTACTATTACTTTCAGTTAAATTTTTTTAAATATTTTGGTCTCAACAAGTACTTAATTTGGACTTTAATCATTTCAAGTTTCAACTTTCAATTCATTAATTAAAAATTCTAGATGCAACTTCAGATAATACAAGATAGTAAGAATAAAACCACAAATTTAACATAATTGATATTGTCCATCAACCCGCGTTCCAAACAACATTAAAACTAAAATATAATAAAAACTTAATATAAAGATTTCCAGTATGTAAGTACTTAAAAATTGTAAAAAAATTTTGAAAATGGAATACTACGTTTCATTAATTATAGCTTATCCAACTCCACCACATCTTCATCATGAACATCTTGATCCTCTTGCAATAAGGTTGTCATAATATCTTCATTTTCATCTATATCTATAATTCAATGTGAGTTAAGTAAACATTAATAAATAACAAAATTTTAAGAACTAATAAAAAAATTTAAATAAAAAATTACACCAGTTTGTATGTGGGTAAAGCCATGCAACCAATTTCGGGTAGTAACAAGTTTTTGGACGTTATCATGATGGATGCAACTTCTATACTTAGTGAGAACACGACCACCAATGCTGAATGCCGATTCAAATGCTATAGTAGTAATAGGAATACTAAGTACATCATATGCCATTACTGAAAGATCGGGATATCTTCCAGAATAATCTCTCCAATATATGACAACATCCGTCTCTTGAAACTTCTCAATATTAAGCTTTGGTTCCTCCAAATAAAGGTCCAATTCCGACTTTCCATCGCTAGAAGCAGTTTCAATATCAAATGCTTTGAAATCCTATGAATTTAAAAACATGATAAGGAAAAAAAAAAAAGCAAAATGACAACAACAACAACAACAATAACAACAACAACAACAACAACAACAACAATAATAATAGAAAATTATACAACTCACAATAATATAAAAATTACTTACGCGGAATAATTTGGATCACTTGGATTTACTTCTTTCTTCACTTGATGTGGTCAGAACACTAAAAGAAGCATTAACATCAATTTGACTATTTGCATAATATTTATAGAGCTTATACGATTTATCTTTCACATGTCCTATCTTTTCATGTGCAGATTTAGGATCCAACGTAGAGTAGCAAAAATTTAAAAATTACAACTCCATGCGGGGATCAAGGATTGCTCCAAATGCCAATACTACACTGTATTCTTTCCAATATTTTTCAAACTTTTCATGTATTCTTGAAGCCATATCCTTCATAACTTTCTTGGTGATTAAGAACGTAGGTGTTACCAATAATATAGAGATAGTATTATAGTAAACTTATTTTGCAAGATTAATTTTTAATTTTGAATTATTAATTTTTTTTATTATTATAACTTTACCCACAATTAAATGCACCTACGAAAGGTAAAAAAGACGAATGCTATTTCACTAAGCCCACGGGCCAGCCCAGCCCAACCTCAGTCAAGCCTCACGGGCCGTGGGCTTCCGTGGGTCGGGCTAAAAAGCCTCGGTGTTTTATGGGCTAGAAAAATCAAAGCCCAACCCTAGAAAATCACGGGTCAGGCCGGGCCAGCCCAACGGGCCAAGCCCATATTGACGGCTCTATGATGACTGCAACAACTTCTTTGAGTGTTATGGAGGAATCTATAACCAAAGAAACTTTTGAGTGGATGATGAATGAGTCTTTAATCATTAGAGCTTCATCAGTTATCAATAGATTAAAGGATGATATCATCTCACACGATGTAAGTACTATACCATATTGGCCAATTCACATCTTTTCTCCCAAAAGATAGCGGCAAGTCTTAGTTTCAATTCTCAATTTGTCTTAGAAAGCGAGCTTCTGATATCAGAGTGAAAAAAATGATGATTAAACATATATATTGTATTGAAAACATATTTAAATCTGTTTGGTACATGCAGTTCGAACAACAAAGAAAACATGTAACATTCAGGGGCGGATCCAAAATTAGAAAATTGCGGGTGCCACTTGTCATAAAGACCAAATAGGAAGGGCGGGTCGGGTCGTTCAATTTTTTGTTATTTTGATTAGTTTTAATTTATTTATCTATTTTCACGCTTTATTTTTTATTTTATAGTATATTATGGAGAAGATCAATACTAAAAGAAAGTGAATTATGAAAGAGCGCCACAATTAGAAATTTTGCTTAAAAGTAGCTTAATTACTATATTTTTTTGATTGATAAGGCTAATTTACCTTCAATATTGTTGTGTTACTTTCTTCATCTTAATCGTTAAGTTTTACATTAATTCTTCGCATAATAACTTCAAATTTATCATATAAGAGAATTCACTCAAAAAATCTAGTGATAGGACCACTTCATTTTTTGAAAGCCAGTAACAAATATTACTCAAATTATTCTCCAAATATAAAAAGAAAAACTATAGTTTAGTTGAAATTAATTCAAGTAATCACCAAAAAATATTGGTTATAAAAGAGTATTATAGTAAAAATAAATTAAAGAAAGCAACAACAAAAAGAAATAAATAAGGGAAAGAAAAGGAAAGAGAGAGAGGGGGGGGGGGGGAAATAAAAGGGAAAAAGGAAAAGAAAGAGGATGATGGATCAATTTATTCAACAAGATTGTCTATTGCCTACGGGTAAGGTGGGAGTAGTACTGTATTCTAATTTCTAACCGTGGCTTCTAACTATGGTTAATTAATTCAAGAATTAAAAAAATCTTTCTACAGGGATTCGAACCCAAATATTCTAGGCCAAAGCATGACCACTTTGCCAATGGCACCAAGGGAACCTTTTGTGTAGTGGGTGTCAGTTTTGTTATTTGTACTGATTTGCAGTATTACCTATAAATACAAAGTCTCGACCGAAATTACCGGGTGTCGTGGCACCCCTTACCTTACACTTAAATCCGCCCCTGCCGTCATTCATTAAATGCTATGAGAGAGAGCACGAATCTTCAAAGCAAGAGGCATATGTTGAAGCAGGAAATAGAATTAGTGATGCATGGAAAGACATGAACAAGGATTTCCTCTGCACTCATGAAAAAGTGGCTCTTAATACCACTTCGAATGTGTTCAGGGGGGTGATAGGACTCCCGCAAACTTAAAGGTCGTAACAGGCTTTTCGAGCCAACTTCAGGGGGCACTTTAACCATTCTGCCTTTTTTTATCTATCTAGATTTTGATGGACAAAATTATTTAGGGTTATTTTATATTATTGATATTACAAAACATAGCATTATCTTTATATACAAGTTGCTACAAACAACTAAAAAGGAAAAAGCCTAGCCTCCACCTCACATCCCTTCCATACTGGCCGTCCCCTCGTTGTGCCCTACCGCCGGCTGGAAAAGTCACCGAAAAATTGCAGAAATAGTTTGAAATAGTCTGAAATGGTCTGAAACAACACCGAAATAGTTTGAAACAAAATGCAGAAAATAGTGTGAAACAACATTAAAAAAAAATGGTGAAATAGTTCAGAAACAGTGAGAAACAATATGAAACAATGTTGAAACAGTGAGAAACAATATGAAACAATGTTGAAACAGTGTGTAACAGTGCAGAAACAGTATATATACATGTAGAAACAACAAAATATTAGAAAAAATGTATATTTAAGTAGAAACAATGTAAACAAATGTAAATATAGTATAGAAAATGTTAGAAAAATGTATACAACAGAAACACTAGAAATAATATAAAAATACTATAGAAAGAGCGTGGATACATTAAAATAAGAAGACCTTGTTTTATGATACCCTAAGATACAAAAATAATACACTTGAAACAATAAGATACAATGTAGATACGATATTGATATAGTAATTATACAAGACATATACAGTGAAATAAAAGAAATAAAATAACATATCTATACTGAAAAGTAGCAGATCTTCTAGAAGCTTCTACTACTACTTCCGGTCGTCGGAATTTCCATTGTTATAGTGAAAATTTTGCTTTCAACTCCGATTCTGATTCCGATATCGGCAACTTTTCCAGGGGAACCATAGGTTAGACGAAACTGAACATACTCCAAAAATCTTCGACTGATTTTATGGTTCTTCATCTTCCGGTGACGACGAATACAACTCCAGATCGGGTCAAAACAACGCCGTTGTACGAAAGTGAATTGTATTTGATTTCAATTCCTTAATAGTAAACTTTCTTCTTCAGAAACAGTTATTGTTTCGAAGAATAGTAGTAATAGCCAGTGTTTGCTTGAGTTAGTAGGTAAAAGTGGCGGCACTGGCATTATCTCTCCGATGACGAGACAGGACGTGTAGGAGAAGAAGAAAATTTAAAATAATAAAGAAAAGTAAATAAATTGTTGTTTGAGATGTAAAATTGGGGGAGGAGAGGATGAAGTTAGGGATTTTGCTATGTTATGATTTTTTTTCTATATTTTATAATTAAGTCTCCCTATCATCCCTACTGTCAGTACTGTTTATAATGCTAAAACATAGAGTTTTCCTTTATCCCTACTGAATATAATGCTAAAATATCTCCATATCTATCTATATATTATTAAAAAGGAAGATAGTAAGCCTATGAAAAGTAGCCAAGTGGCATGTCAAGAAAAAGTCACGTGTTAACAGGACAAAGTGGTTAAATTAAGTGAATTAGTTAGTAACTAATTACTGTACATGTTTAACTACAACAATTTAAAAAATAAATAAATGGTGAAAAAGTTAAAAAAAAAAAAAAGGATAACTTCTTATAGTGAATTAGTGGGTAACTGATATCCAAATTTAACTACAACAAATTAAAAAAATAAAATTTCGAAATAAAAAAATTAAAAATGAAAAAAGATACGTACAAAAATACGTTATTTTTTGCTCCTTATTTAATGCAATAGTTATCCAAAAACAGTTTTGCACCTTCCTTATAGCAAACAGTTTTGATTTAAAACTTGATTGATGGATCATCCACGTTCTCCCCCAAAATAGGAGATTGCACTGAATTGAACTCTTTTATGAACGTGTATTCTACAGTTACAAATTCTCAATAACTGCTTTTGCTTCAACAACGTGTCTTTATTATCTGATTCTCTAAAGAAAGCCGCAAGAGGTGGACTGAATCATGATTCTAATTGACTCTGTAAAAGTTATAGAAACGTTACAATTGTAGTGTCTGTGTGAAAGGTTTACTGTTATTAAATTTTGTTGTACATGTTTGTATACTATAGTTTTATGTGGCTATTTATTATTTACTTCTTCTTGCCGTATGGAGATCGGCATTGCCAAAGGTATCGATGTGTCTTCCATTAAGGGGAACTCTGCTTCATGAAATTAGTTTGTCAAATATCTTTCCATGTATTTTCAACAATTTCAACACGAACAACAAAGCCTTCCAATTCCAATCCCATATTTATCTTCAGTTGGTAAGGCTAATTTGGCTACTTCATGAGAAGAAGGACAAGTGATCGGTTGCCAAAAGGTTGAGGAATAGAAACACTTTCAGAAAAACGTTGAGACTAAGCATAGTTTAGATTATCCATATCAATACTTAATATGATATAAGAATAGTTTACAAAATACTCATGGTTATTATTTTGAATGCTTTCCGGTGCAGGACAGCAGGACTGCAAAATTAATAAGACTATTTGATTGATGGATACCCTATGCTCAATCCAAAAGGAGCAAACCGTTGGTGGCCAACAGTATTGACGTCTGAAGAAAAGTGTACATAATTTTATGGATATCCTTTAGTTGACTTAGTAGAATTAGCATATTAAGAATTTCAAAAATTTATCGAATCCTAATGCTGGTAAGTTTCCTGTTCAGCCAATCTTACTAAGTTTATGTTGTTGTTGTTTCTTCTTTTGGTTGGTAATTCAAAACCATCTTCATCCTAATCGTGGCTTGGCTTTTTCTTATTATGCTTTGGACTATCAACTTGATGATGGATGAAATATTAATGATAATGTTTATTTTCTTTTTTATCTCTTTAAAATGTTTCGTTTGATTTATCAAATGCAAACTAAAAAATGCATGATAAAAATCAAAAGAAAATAAGTGTAAAATAAAAGAATCAGTCAAACCATGGCCATGGACTGATTTATGAATTTCACTTTCTTTCCTATAGGGCAGGGTGGAGTTCACTAAAAAAGAATGTCAAATGTACCAACCTTTTGAACAAACCTATTATACTCCCTTCATCCCAATTTATGTGAAGATGTTTGATTTTGCACAAATTTTTAAAAATAAGAATTACTTTAAATGTCCATCAACGTATGGCACGAGCAGAACTCTCTAAGAATATATCTTTGCTGGTAGTGTGCCAAGAAAGGAATAGATATTGTTCCAGGAGAAGCTAAGGATTGCAACAATGCTAATGAGAATAATTAATCAGGAAGCATACTTAGAGGCTTTTAAAAAAAGTAAAATAGCTAGAGCAATGACAAGTTTTAATTACTATCTCTAAGAATTAGATGAACGGGATATGATAGGAGTGTTTGGGAGAACTGAGGTAGTATATGTGGAAAATAGTAAGAAAACTTGGGGCCATTAGACCAAGTTATGCCTTGATTTTGAGCTCTGTTAATTTCTCTTAGTAAATATAATTTAACTATCTCCTAAAAATATATGATTTCTTCAACAGAGAGTTTTGCTCCCACAACTGATAGAGGGAGTAGTAACGAAAATGATTTTTTTTCTTATGTGATACATATGATGTAAGTTGATATTGGTGGAGCTCCATCTGAAAAATCCGGTGGTGCCCTTCATCCGTACTCTTTAAAGGTGAGAGACTACTCAATTTGTGATTTAGAGTTATTTCTTTAAATTAATCCCTATTATGTATTTCTCACCATTTTGGTCTCTTAAAAGATAGAAAAAATGCCTGAAGATAGCTTCAAAGAACACACTACACTTGCAACCAGATCACAACTCAAGTTTAATTGGTTGATAATGACGATGTCTTCAATTTATCTGCAGGATCCGAAACAATAATTTACAACCAAATTGCAACTCAAGCCACTTTAGTGGAAGTTTGGTTTCAGAATGGAAGAGCAAGATGATCTCATAGATTTAATTTGTATGCACTATAATGTAAATAATTTTAACACTATTAATGTGCTTTTGCCCGTTATAATTGGTTATTTCCACTATTTGACTATCAAATAAGGGATTAAGGTTATTTTAATCACATATAAAATATTACTGTCAGTGCATATAAGTTAATCTCGAATTTCATTTAGTGCTCTATTTTTTATTATTTTTATATTGTTGTGATCCTTTCTTCTTTCATTATTAAGTTTGTGTATGCATCATAAAGGACTAAATGAAGAAAGAGAATACCATGACTTGTTGAAGAAATGCAGCCAAAACTTGGGTGACAAAAGTAGTAAACTAATCTAAAGAGTTACAAGAGCTAAGATAACACAAGACTGATCAAGGTCATCTTCAACTTTCTAAGGCTTGAACAGTTGTGCCATATCCATCTTGCAAGAGATTTTCAAGCGTGGCCGCATGTGAATCTGGTTTTAGAAGAAAATGGTGGAAAAGTATATATTCAACTCCATTTTAAGAATTTAAGGTTTGTGAAAAGTAAGATATAGTTTTTAATTAGGCTTCTACATTTCTAATTTTTTCCTTTTATGCTCTTATTTATTAGCCTTAGAAGTTTTCATTCGTCAGTAAAATGTTGGGATTGGTGAGATTTTGAAGATGAATATACTATCATTTTGGTGATTTGACTTCTTTTATGCTAATATGATGATGTCTAAGTATAACTTATGTTATAGTTTGATTACTTTGTCAGCAAAAATCGTTAAACCTTCAACCTGGAGCAAATAATTGTGATAACTGTGGGTGAAACATTCTTTGAAATTTACTTATTCAGAGTCTAAAACAGATGCAGTCTCATTATATTGAATGTGTAACTGGTCAAATATGAAGTGTCGATGCTGACAAGGTAAGGGTTGAGGAACAGACGCCATTGAGCGAACAAGAGAAGCACCATAAACAATAACCAACTATTAGGAGCACCATAAGACAAGAGGCGATTTTTCATTGAGGAGTTCGTGTACAGTGGTATTATTCATAATTAGTGTGATAGGGATAATAGCCAATGGTATTACATTGATTATGATTTTTTCTTTTTGGTGTGTGCGCTTACATGATAACAAGGTTAGGATTAGGATTTATTTTGTTTATATGTAATGGTCCAAAAGCCAAGTTGTGTCCCCTGTGTTGTTGATGTTTTAATACTTGTGTTATTCCTCTATCACAAAATTATATATAATGTGTATTTTTAGTCCAATTATTCATAAAAGCTATCAAGTATTGTATCTAACAATTGACATTAGCATTTTGTTCATTTTTGATGAGTTATTGTCATCATGCTGCAGTTTGAAGCAAAAACTGAAGGATTCAAATTTCAACAAGATGATTCAACAAATGCATAATGCACATGCACATATATCTTTTTGTTATCTCATCAAGATTTTTTTTTTACATCTCGACTAAATATTATTTTGAATTCATTTTTTTTATTTAATATTGTGTGTTCTTATATGATTATTCTAATTAATCAACTTATATTGTTTGTATTACAAAGTATATGATCATCAAATTATTAGGATCATGAACTACATGATTATTTTGTATTTTCAAATTTAATTTCTTCTGAGTGAATGCATCATTAATTGATCGCACATTTTCTTATTGTGGTATTGTTTGGGGGTGGGTTACAATCAAAAAGAAAAAATAAAAGAACAACAATAGTAAATACCATAAATCATATGACAACTTTAGTTTTGCTACTTCGATATATAAAATTTGATATATTAGTTTTTGTTGATATCAGCCGCGCATCGCACGGGTACTATACTAGTTTTATAATAAACGTCTTCAAATTATACTTTTACTTTTGTATGAATTTTTTAATTATTTACTTTTCCTTGTATGTGCACGAAAATCGACCCAATACACACACCATTTTGAAATCCTTTTTTGACAACTTTGTATAGTTGTGTGTGGGGTACAATACAGCCGTGCAAAACCCCAAATTATCTCTGGCATTTCAACTCTTCAAAAAATCTCTAACAATGTCAATCAAGAACCTGCAACTCTTACTCTTACTAATCTCATCTCTAACCATTTTAACACAATCAAGAAGTGACACTAACCATGTATACTCACCATGTGCTGATGCAAAAGTGCAAAGATCAGATGGTTTTAGTTTTGGAATTGCATTTGCTCCAAGAACTTCTTTTTTTGTCAACAGTTCAGTTCAATTGTCTCCTTGCGATAAAAGACTCTCTCTTTCTTCCAATTCTCAGCTTTCTGTATTTAGACCTAAAGTTGATGAGATCTCCCTTCTTACCATTAACACCTCCAACTTTTTTCCGGTACACTTTCACCCCACTTACTTTCTGTTTGATGGATCTTTTTAACTACGTGTTACTTTCGAATTATCTGTGTTATATCATAGTTTAATTGTTTTTATCTGACTGTGCTTGTAAAGTTAAATTTCTTGCCTGCTTTATTGGGTTTAAGTGTTTGTTTAGGGGTGAAAGTTGAGATTTTTATTGGCTATTTGGAAAAATATGGAGAAATGGGGTTAGATCTGAAATGGGTTTGTGGGTTTTGATTATGGGGCTAAGGGAGAATGATAAGGGTTTTTATCGATTCTTGATCATGTTTTAGTTTAAGGTAGAAACTTTTAAGCACAGTTTTTGGACATTGTGTCCTAAAGAAGTTCTATGTATGAGTGACGGGGCTTTTAGTCTACTGGTAAAAGAGCACATTGTGATGTGTGGTTAGACACACGCCACAGGTTAGAAACATGTTAGGGACAACAAGTAGAGAAGAGTAGAGGGGCGGACTCATTATCCACCTGGTTTCAAACTTCGCGCCATTGGTCCTCGGCGCTTTGGTCTAGTGGTAAGAGTGCAACTTAAAATGTGCGGGTTAGATGGGAAGTCACGGTTTAGAACCCTGCCACCGACAACAAGTGGAGACGGTTAGAGGGGTGGGCTCGTTACCCAACAAGGTTCGAATTTCGCGCGGGCTCTCAGGGCTTTGATCTAATGGTGATACTGCAACTTAAAATGTGCGGTGTAGGTGCACTTCAGGGGTTAGAACCCCGTCGCAAACAACAAATGGAGAAGGGTACATGTGAGGGCTCGTTATCCACCAAGTTTCTAACATCATGCCACTGACACTTTCTCGGGTATAAAAAAAGTACTATGTCTGAAGATGTAATGTGATTTGTCCTTTCTTCTTGGCTTTCTAATGTGTTTTTTGTTTTTATGTCCTTCACTTTAAGCCAATGGATGGTCAATTATTTCCTGAACATCTGTTTTTTCTCTAATTCTTTTGGCTGAGTATCACTTGATTCTTAACTCTACAACTACAACGGTTGAACTTGCTTAATATTTTTACACTGGCGAATGCTCATTTCCTTCTTTGTAACAATATTCCATCTTTTGTAACTATGATAGTTAAACTATCTGATATTTCCTTTAGTGCCATTAGTACTCAGGTGTATGTGCTGATGAATGCGTCTTTCATTCTTAATCTTATGTTTCCTTCCTGCTGCTAATTCTATAATACCCTTGTTCGTCTTCTCTCTCTCTCTCTCTCTCTCTATATATATATATATATATATATATGGGTTTTGCTAACCTACTACACTCATGTAGTAGGTTAGCATTGTCCCACTTTTTTTTTTCCCCTAAAATGTCCCTATCATCATAATAAGGAATTGGTAGTGTGAGGTCTCTTTTGTCTTTTCAGGAAAATTAGACCGAATTCTCTTTTCCTATCTCTTCATTCTTTCCCGTTTAGTGTTAACTCACTATCATCAAATCTTACCCAACACTAGAATGAACGTGAGGAGGTAGAATTATCACAATTACATTTTTTTGTGTTTATCTTAAGAGATGGAAACGATTTAGAAGTTTCTTCCATTGGAAATTTGATTTGAAAACCCCCTCCAACAATGACAGAAAAAAGTTCCTTTTTTTATTTTATAAGAATTTCCTTGTTAAAAAAAAAATAGAAGTACTCGCTGAAGCTTTGCAAACTTTCAACATATATTTACTATTTGAGATAACTATATTGATTAAATCGCTGGCTTTGATTATGTTGGATTAAACAGCTGGGTTTGATACTTTAAGTATATCATTGTTTTGTGTTGGGAATTGTAGTAATTAAAGGTGAGACCAAAGTTACATTTGTTTACATTTTCTGGAAAAACGAAATGGAAGTGGAGCTTGTCGGAGAAAGAAATGGACAGTGATGAATTCAATGGAAAATGCTAAACTTTTTTACCCATAAAGTTCATGGACAACTTGTTGTGGTTAAAATGCTAAGTAGAAGTATTCTTTGATTCGATGCTTTAATAGCTAATTAGCTCGCCGGAGAAAGGGTTAGACTGAACCAGAAGGCGAAAAAAGAATTGCCACTGGTGAAGAGGAAAGACTAGGGAGGCGGCTGATTCAAAACATGAAATGAAGAGGAGTGTATTTTAGGGTATTTGGACTTCTCTTGGAATAGACAAAAAAGCCCCTGCTCTTAAAAAGATAGCAATGTATTTAGAAGGGTATTCTGAAGAATCAAAAAATGGGGACATATAGTAGGTTAGCAAAACCATATATATATATATATATATATATATATATATAGATAGAGAGAGAGAGAGAGAGAGAGAGAGAGAGAGAGAGAGAGAGAGAGAGAGAGACCTTCCTAAAAGAAGTACTATGTATGAGCCGCCCAGGCCAACTAGTGATTCGTTAGGTGCATTTCACAAGTTAGAACTTGGCAGAGGTTATCAGGGGGTTCATCACAACTATATATACATAAAAGAAATACTTTAACCTTGTATATACACTGTGATTTCACGGTGTTGGGAATTCATATGAACCCCTTTTCGGCCCCTCGCTCCACCTCTAATTAGAATCATACTGCAGACAACAACCTTGGATTTAAGTGGAGAAGGGTAGATGGACGGGCTCACTATTCATTGAGTTTGAAACTAAGCAACATTGGCCCTCAGGATTTCTCGGTTACAAAAAAATACTAATGTATGAAGAGCCGAGAACGTAATGTGATTCGTCCTTTTCTTCTTGGTTTTTGCTCCTGCTGTCCTTTTTATCTCTTTCACTTTAAGCCAACAGATTTTTATCTTATTTTTCGTCTTTATTGTTATTGGTGTTTTTTCTGTACCTGGGCATTCTTTAGTTTTTATGTCAGAATTTTCTTTATCATGGTATTTTCGTCGTTTTTTTTTCTTTTTCAAACATGTTTTCAAAAATATTTCTCCTTAGCCGAGGGTCTATCGGAAACAGCCTTTCCACTTTGGTGGAGGTAAGGTCTGCGTACATCTCATCCTCCCCGGACCCCACTTCTGAATATCACTGGGTATGCTGTTGTTGTTGTACTTTAAACCAATGGATGGTCAATTGTTTCCTAAACATCTGTTTCTTTTTCCTTTTGTTGTCGCTGAGTATCCCTTGATTCTTTACTCTACAGCTAGAACTGTTGAACTTGATTAATATTCTAACAGTGATGAATGCTTTTTAACATTTTTTCATCATTTGTAATTATTGAAGTTTCCTTTAGTACCATTATATATTACTCGGGTACGTGCTGATGAATGTTCGTTTCATTCTTAATCTCATGTTTGCCTCCTGCTTCTAATTCTATATTACTCTTCTTCGTGCTTTCTTCCAAATGTCTATGACTTAATGCAATCATGAATTTTGTTTTCGGAATCAATGGTAGCAGTTGTATGCAAGTTATAGGTAACTTTTAATAGAAGTAGCTGTAGTTAAACATCAACATGACAACAATTCTGATAATTTACACATTTATTGATAGCTATTCCGTGCAACTTACATGTAGCTTTTAAGTAATAAAACATCAATGACAAAATGATTGTTAGCATTTAGATACTTAAAGATCTAAGTGCATTCTTCTAAAAGGAATAGAGCAAATGGAACCAAAGGTTTCTCTACTATTTAAGGAAAATCTGAGTCTTGAGCTATGATTTCCGGTGCTCCAAGTTCCAGCTGCCTTTAGCCATCTGCCTTTACTAGTGGCTTGTGGCAACTATCTGGGAACTACAGGGACCTATTTTCCCCTCATGCTAGAGTATTATGGAAATTTCTTAAATTGGGTTCTCTATATTCTTAGAGAGCTAACTTTAAATTTTGGTGGTAAATTAAGTTAGCTAGAGAACTAACTTTAAATGTTGGGGCAATAGCACCTGACTGTTTGCCGGTAAGCTGTCTTTTGGCCTTCCGATGCCTTTTACCTCATGTGCCACTTGACCCCTTGATATGATGATCACCGCAATTGAAGCAGCAATTGGCTTCTGACAGCGATTCTGGAGGTTTGCACAATGACTGGCCTTCTGAGGGGTCTCATTTTCTGCATTTGTTCCTTCATCTGCACCTCGTACTCTCCGTTGTCCCCACATGGCACAATGCCAGGCACCTACCGCCCTGCAACCACCTCTATTACTTCATTGTCTTTGTCGATGAAGGGTAAAACAAGGCAGAGCTAATGGATTTCGAAGCCAGTCTTTTATCTGGACAGATCAATAATAATGCTGCCATCTTGGCAACGATAAAATAAATTAGTGCTGCCATCTTGGCTTACTCTTAGCTTCTGCATCCTGATTTGAATCTTTAAAGAAGGTCTATTTTCACAACATAGCTTTTAAGTTATATACCTTTATAAATAAAGAAAAAACCTTGTAGCTTTTAGGGATGGATGGAATAGTTTAGTGGTCCTTAATTATTCCTTTTATCTAGCAGAAAGCTGTAGTGATGAAGCGATATGGTATGCTTCACCTTCTACCCCTCTATTCCACTTACTGTACTTGGGGTTCAGGTGGGTGGGCGCTGGAAATGTGAATAATCAAACACCAACTTATGAACTAGATAACGGGCTTCCAAAACTGTAAGTTGTAAAAACAGAAGGGTCCGCTAATGATCTCAATACTCTAGAATATGCTCCTGAAGCTTTACATACATGGATATGTAGATCATGTTATTTGACAATTATCTTCGAAAATGTGCCAAAGTTTTCTTCCCCCAATGTCGCTGCCCTCTTTTATCACTGAAGCTATTTTCTTCAAATAAGGGAACCATCAGACTTGACTAGCTCATGATCTGCAGATTATCTGCAATTGTGCATCTCAAACCACCCCGCCTCCCTTTGTTTTTGCTGCAGCCTTAAGAAGCCTCTTACTTTCCCCTTATTTCTCCTTTTATTTTATGGGAGAGTTGGTGGGGATATTGTAAAAAGGCTAGTGGTTTATTACTGATTCTTATTTGAGTGAAGTATTCTTGTATTAATATTTTATCAAGTTTTGAGGTGTTCACTTTCATGTTTCTTCTCCTTTCTGGACTCTTGTACCTCCGGTTTTGTAGTAAGAGAATTGTTTATTTTTCAACTGTAACTGGAAACACATGCAAAACTGTCTCTGCTTTTTCAGTATCTTTCTTGATTCTGCAATATATGAAGCACATTAGTAGCTTTTCGTTGGGCAATGGTTGAGTATTTCCATCTTCCATTACCATTACCTGAGAATGGTTCGTATTTCTATAGTCATATCCATCTACTAACCTCTTATTTTTTTCTCCTTCTGTACAACAGGATTCTTATGGAGGGTACATGGTAGCATTTGCTGGTAGGAAATATGCTGCTAGGTCTTTGCCTGCTTTTGTTGCTAATACTACATTCACAGTAACAAGCTTTACTCTGGTAAGTGAAATTGCTGTCTGCAAGATCTTGGTATCACGTTGGTTGATTTGGTAGCTAACAAGATTATGATGGTCTTGTTGATATAGGTACTTGAATTCCAAAAGGGCAGGCTGGAAAACTTGTATTGGAAGAGAGATGGCTGCTCATCTTGCTCAGGAAATTCTAACTTTGTGTGCCTTAACGGCCAGGACTGTGCTATCAGGACTAATAACTGCAAGAGTCGAGGTGGCAATGTTGATTGTAGCCTTGGGATACAACTTACATTTTCTGGCACGGATAAGCATGCATCCGTTTTCAACTCGTGGTATGAAGTGAAGAATCTTCGCCAATACTCTCTTTATGGCCTATATTCCAATCTCAAGGGTTCTCTCACGAGTCAATACAACAACTTCTTCTGATTGTTTTTAATGTTTGTATGTAGAGTTGTATGTTGTACTAATTTACTTGTTTTTAGAGTGGCTTTTATTTTCTCCAGTTCATTCTGAGTATTCTCTGAACGGCTTTGTAATTTGTTTATTTACATGTATCTATGTGAAGATCATTTGTCAACTGTTTTCTTCCTATTTCTCTTAAATATGGTTTGGGTGACGTTTAATTGAGATTTTGCTTCCAAATACGGGGTTTAAAGAGACAGTGACAGTTATTTGGGGGAAATTTTTACCCTTACCTGGTGTTTATCGATATTACATTAGTTTATAATGGTTAGGTGATATAGTTGAAGTGATAATGTGTATTAATGAACTATGGTTAAAGTAAACTACATTGTGTGTGACTCTTTTCTCACTGTGCAACTAGTACATTTCCAAACAAAACCTGGTCATGGAAAACATGTGGCTTGTAACTTAATTTTGACTAATCTCGAGTAGCAAGGCATTTTCCCTAGATGTCTTTCCCCTTTTTATGTAGTCCAAGATTATGAATCTAAATGTAAACTCAAAATGAGGAAGTGAGACCGACAAATTTCAAATGTCATAGAAACTTCTATTCAGTGAGATATATTGGACCAAAACTGTAATATAATATCAATAAATTAATAATTAAATTTAGCTAAAAGTCAAGAGAAATATAGAAAGAATTTACTCACATTCCATACTCGCACCAAACCACTACGCCCATTAATAAGTAGGAGTAGTTACATAACTTATTAGAGGGGATGAAAAAAAAAAAACATACCTTAGAGGGTGAAATCGTAATTTTAGTATATTACAAGTGGTAACCGCGAAAAGCTTCCTTGAGAAGGAGAGTTAAAAGGGCGGGAACACACACACACACACACAGACAGTAGAGGGGATGTACGGAGGTAACAGCCAATTCGACGGAAACGCGGCGTTTGCCGGCGGCGGTTTCATGCCATCTCAGGCCACTCAAACTGTCGCCGACCATTCTTTCTCTCCGGCCAAGGTCCATCTTCTATTTTTTGCTTTTCGATTTTAGGTTTTTTAAGATCTTTTCGCTAAGCTTTTCATAGAAATTCTAACTATGATAATTGAGAACACAAATAAAGTAGAAAAAAATGGAAATATAGAAAGGAGTGGACAAATAAGCTACTAAAAATTTCTGGTTAGAAATCATCTCGTTAAGGGTAAAATGGAAAATTTAAAGTTGAATTGTTACGAAATACAGAAAGGTGTTATTCTTTTCGAGACTTACTAGAAAGGAAATTGTGCCCCTAAATTGGGACATAGAGAGTAAGTCTTTTGAAAGTTGTGGTCTTAAACATGTCATAATATTTGTGTGGTTACAGGACATTTGAAACTTGCGGTCTTAAACATGCCGTAATATTTGTGTGGCTCTAAAAGTTTCTTATTGGGGATAAAATGTGAAGTTAAGTTAAATTATTTTCAAATATACAAGTGTGTTGTTCTTTTCAGAACAGACTGAAAAGGAAATGTTTGCCACATAAACGAGAGTGGAGGGAGTAGTAGTAAGAAATTTGGAAAATATTTCTAGCTTTGGTTATTAAGTATAATTGACTAAGATGAAGGCGGATCAAGTAGATTATGAAATAGAAGTAGTTACTACTTCTTTGTCCATGCATTTCCCCCTCTTTAAAAACTTGTCAATATTCTACATTTCACTTTTACTCGGAGTTAGTTTCTTATGGATTTTTTCCTGAAGTTTCATAAATGTCCTGTAGAGTAATTAGTTTTAACTCGGTGCGGAGAAATAGAAGAATTTCTAAAGCATATTGAAATTTTGTTTAATGTAGCATCTTCATATGATGGTGGAAAATTGAAACGTAGGGGTGATAACGTCTTTCTTGCTTTTCTTTTTGTTTTTCTATTCCCAGAGTCGTGATTCACAGTCGTTGGTTCCATTAACCGTTAAGCAAATTAGTGAAGCGTTTCAATCAAGTGATGATAAGACAAACTTTCTCATTGACGGGGTTGACGTGAATAATGTAAGTCTCTTATATTCATCGCTTTTACTTTTTCTGTGAAAGTTTATACAAGTTTTATATGATTTAGAATGCGTGGTTGTAGGTCAAACTGGTGGGTATGTTATTCAACAAAGCTGAAAGGATTACCGATGTTTCATTTGTGGTGGATGATGGAACAGGACGCCTCGACTGTTTTAGATGGTATTTTCCAGTTTTATTTTTTTAACTATAATATCGGTAAGAGTTTAATAGATTGATGGGTATAATGTCAATCTCGTGTTTTGTCATCATAGATGATAGATCACAGGTACACTGTAGTACATCTCTTATTGCTAAAGGATTTAGTAAGGCATACTTTGATTTGGTCGGTAGCTATTACGTGTGACACAATTGACTTTATGTTAGTATAAATTCAATCTTATAGTTGGTTGATGCATACTTTGCAGGGTAAATGAAGCTGTTGATACCAAGGAAATGGAGGCAGTCGCGTAATTTTCTTCTTGATATAGTGTCATTTAACCTAATATATATTTTACATGTTTTATCGTATATTTTGGTTCTTTGTCCAATAGAAATGGCATGTATGTTCGAGTCCATGGACACTTGAAAGGTTTTCAGGGTAAAAGGCAGTTGATGGCTTACTCAGTCAGGTATTATAGTACGAGTGAGGTTTTGAATTGCTCACTTCTGTCTCTTTCAGTATAGTAGTGTCGTGGAGTATATGCACTTGTCATTTAGCTTTTTGGCTAACGAGGTGGTTGCCTCTGGGCTGGAAAAAACTATTTGCTGGGGGATTTTACATTTCGATTGCATAGTTCGTTATCTCTCCAGCATTTATGTGCTCAATGCCCTGGACAACATTGTTTCAGCAGAAAGTTGCTAACCTTTCTGTACTTGAAACAATAGAAAAGCGTGAAACTTGTCAATAATTAGTGTTGATCGTAGACTTTTGAAGGTCCTCATATGTTCTTAGAAGTTGGTTTCCCTTGTTTTTATGCCTTTCTCCTGCATGCCTGCTTTGTAATATATGTGAGGATGTCTCTATGTTTCAAGTGTTGCCTAACATTGATATCACTATTTTATTATTTAATGACTTGTTTGGCATCAATTCTTTTCTTCTTTTTTTGGGTTTGGGGGGGGGGGGGGGGGGGTTGCGGTGTTTTAAGGTTGAAAGGAAGTTCAGTGTAAAACTGGTTTTTATGACGGACTTGGTAGTTCTCTAAAGAACAACGTGCAATGACATCATAGTTGTTTGTCGCTGCAATTTTATCTGTTTTGTGGACAAGGAGAGAAGTTGGTGATCAGAAACTTGTTTCAAAGTGTTGGGTAGGAAGGGGTGTTTGGGGGGGAGGGGGTTGGCTTGCAGTGTTTGATAGATCCCTCAAGTGTGATGAATCAATAACTAGGCAAACCAAACTTGTTAACTATATTATCATGTACAATTTGTGATCATCATTTTCATTAACCATGAGAGTTTTTCTAATATTTCTTGGTAAACCAATGATTTTTCTTAAAATTTCAACATGCACAAAAGGCTAGTTTGCAAGAAAAACATTTCTGATGAAATATTATGAAAAAGCATCTTATTGATTGAACAAAGCACCTAATCTTTTATATTGGTGTATATTGGGAAAGGAATTAAGCATGCGAAAGGTTCATGAGAGTTGTTTTTTCTACACATACTATGTCTCTAGGGAGGTTAGAGGAGGGTACCCCCTGCCCCTGTTCCCTTTATATTGGCTTTACTGTTGGTGTTAAAGATCCTAAGTTCTTGTTTTTGTGGTTTTTAGGCCTTTGGATGACTACAATGAGATTGCAAGCCACTTTGCAGATGTTATTTATGTTCATAGCTACAATACTAAGCTACGGGTATTTAGCTAACCACCTTGCATATGTTAAGCTAAAACATAATATGAGTACTTCAGATTCTGAAGTAGTATTTTCTTTGACCCCCGGCTCCCCCAGAAGCTGCAGGATAGTTCGTCTATGTCAGCTCAAGTGCCTAGCTCATCTGCGAATCCTCCTTTAAAGGGATACCAAGCTTCTCAAGCAAATCATGTATCTTTAATTACGCTTCTCTTTTTTTAATTGGTGTAGTTAATATAATGTGCATTTTCAGTTTTTACCGTTTCCGCTGTAACTAGTGATTTACTATTTGCCTTTTGAGTTTCAGTTTCCTGGATACAGCATGGACGGGATTCGGGGCATAGATAAAATGGTCCTGGACTATTTGCAACAACCATCATGCCTGTAAGTCATTTGAATCTCCAAATATTTTTTCTTTGGGAATGCATTATGCATCTTTCTAGTTACCTTAGAAATCAGAAGTGCTTCGTTTTAATGGCAGCTGATTTTGTCGGATAGTACTGTCCTGTTAGATGTAATAGAAAGAACGATACACTTTATCTTAGTGCAAAGCCAGGAAGGTGCAAGCTAGTTATGGCGATTCAGTGGACTATTTTTCAGAAAGGAGAAAATAGAACACTCAAACTTGTTGCTTTTGTCTGCTGCTGAATTTTGGTCAAGAAATGTTAAATATATGGTTTTCCAGATAAAACGAGACTGCATCTAGGTTTGAACATCCAGGCGGGGTAGATAGATGGTTTGACTAGGTCTATTCCTGTCAGGGTTAATTCAAGTTTGTATGACCTTATTTGACTCTATGAAATGCATTATCTTATCCAACTGTGTGTTTCTCCATATAACTAGTTTATTTCAGTAGAAGCTATGAAACCTATGTTCCTATTTTGCAGAATTTTTTACCTCCTTGTGCATTCATGTCATGCAGTTCTGGTCTGTGACCATGAAATTGCCGAGCCTCATCATACTCAGTGTTTTGGATGGCGTAAGGCGACAAGGGCAAATTTCACCGAGGCGAGAGGCGAGGCGCTCGCCTTTTTAAAGTGAGGCGCCAAATAATGCCAAAAAAAATAATATTGTAATGCATATAGAAATAACCAAAATCTCAATAGAAATAGCATAATAATAGCAAATATTTCAATTTAAAAACTAAAAATAGATAGTCTAAAATTTGAATGGCTCCATAATTCATTTTTTTTGGAACCAGAACCAGTGTCCTCTGCTGCACTCATTTACTGTTTTAAAAAAAAAATTGACACTGAGGCTGTGAGCACTGAGCAGGCTGTTAAGAAGAGGAAGAATGAAAAAGAAAAAAGAAGAAAAAATCAGCTGGAGATTCTGGAGAAGAAGAAAGAAGGAAGAAGAAGAAGAAGAAAGAAAGAAGAACAAAGAAGCAGAAAGAAATAAGAAAGAAGAAGAAACAACGTACCTATTCTCTGGAGAAAGAAGAAGAAACAGCGCAGCCTTTTTTTTTGTTTTAAGAAAACCCTAATTTTGGGTTTTATGTGCATATCAGCCGCCCTTAAAAAATAAAAATAAAAAGATTTTCAGCGCCTTTTTTGCCTCGCATCGCATCGCCTCTGTCGCCTTTTAAAACCTGCAGCGCCTCAAACTCAAATGGCGAGAGAGTCTCGCCTCGCCTCTCGCCTTAGGCGTCGCCTCGGTCGCCTTTCAGAACACTGATCATACTCATACAACAACAACAACATACCCATTGTGATCCCACATGTGGGGCTTGGGGAGGATGTGGTGTACGCAGACCTTACCCCTACCTTGTGTAAGGTAGAGAGGCTGTTTCCGATAAGACCCTCGACTTAAGAAAATCATTCTTTTTAATCTAAGATGAAATTACTGAAGATAGAAAAGTATTGACAACAAATAGTAAAGGTAACGGAGCAAAAGAAACAACAATAGTACAAAGGGAAAATAAGTTAATACTAGAATAATACCAATATTACTGATAAGTAGTAGAGGAAGCAAATAAGTACCCTAAAACCCCCCTAGCATTAGCATACTATAATCCTACAAACTGAAACTTTATTCCTAGAGAGAAAACGGTTACCTACTAACCTTCCACTCTAATCCTCGGTGAGCGGTAGATGAGCGTCATCATACTCATATAAACCTTAATTAACTCCACATTCAATGGGAACTTCTTTTTGCACAATTAACCCTTCTTCATTTTTTTCTTTTCTTTTTCCCTCTTTCTTTCCTTTTCTCTCTCTCTTTGAAAAGAAATCTCCTCTTTTTGTTTTGTTAGGGAGATGGTTTGCTCTCTGGCTATGAGCAACTAAAGTGTGAGGCATTGCTTGTCAGTCAGTGAGTCCCCTCCTGCATATATTTATTTGAGTGTAGTGTTAGGAAGTAGAAGGATCTCCACTGCTAATAGAGTTGCTGCAGATTAATTAGTGTTATTCCTACAGGAATGATCAATTTTGCTTCAATTGCATTTGGAGCGTTACAATTGATAATTTTGTGGAAGGAGGGTTTAGCTCCAAGAAATGACTCTAAGCTGGTGAAAGGAGTCAGGGTTCCTAGTTAATGAAAATAGGTTTATCATACTTCTCCGTGGCCAAATGTGGTCGAAAGAAGTGCTTGTACAAGAAGTTTAGTGATTTCACTTATTTGAAGTTTTCAAGAAGTTGGGTGCATGTGTCTTTGCTGAACATAGAGATTGGTTGTACTCCAAGTGTCATTAGAAACTTGGAGTTTAGAATTTTAGAACTTAGGCGGTATTTGGGCTTCCAGGTCCTGAAAGAAAATCTTATCAACTTAGATTATAGACTTTACCTTGTAGCCGTGTTGCAATATCATCATTTCCCTATCAGAGAATACATATGCATTCAGAATCTTCAGTAAGCATTGTTACTTGCTAATGGGTAGCATTATTTGGATCTTGTGGAAGGAGGGAAATAGCGGGTAGTTGAAGGAAAAGCAACCTCAATTGAGTGTCTTAAGTCTCCCTTTATTATGTTTTTGAGTTTAGGTTGAATAACGGGATATCAAGTATATCTTATTACTGAACTGCAATTTTGGCTTATCAATGTAGTGAGGAACCTTCAGAATTAAATAGGTGATGCTGAAGACAGTTGAATGATTTTTAAGTAAAATAAGAAGAGAACTAGTGCATGAGAAATGCAAGTTATTTAGGATGGTTGGACGCTTTCTGTAGAGATGTATTTTTTCCCTAGGCTCTCTATGGTTATGTCTTGAACAGTGTTATGAAAAGCCATCGATTCGTAGGTAAAGTCTGCACTTCATAGAAATTTGCACTTCAATTAATGACATTCAACATGATCGCAGCAAGAAGCAGTCGGTTTCTTGAATCTCATCTGTGAGGAGTTGGATAAATATTGACTTTATTGTTTTATTGGTTACTGATTAGTAATTTTAGTTGATAAGGTACTAAATTAATATACAGTTGGTGTTTCTTAATGTGCGCTTCACTTCAAATAAGTGAGTGCTTTACTTCTTGCTTTTCACTTTAAGCCCCTAGGACGTTGTCACTTTTTTTTTCGCTCTACGCTTTTAAAACCACTGGTTTTGAATACCTCTTGTTTACGGGAGTACATTTTCCCCCTTCTTTTACATCAAGAAAACTATCAACTTATAGAAAGGGTATGTTAGAGAAATGTATAGATATATGGACTTGTATCCATCAGAAACAGCCTCTCCACTATGGTGGGGGTAAGGTCTGCGTACATCTCATCCTCCCCAGACCCCACTTGTAGAATTACACTGGGTATGTTGTTGCTGCAGCTTTTTCTTGTACTCTTATTTCTGAGAAGGTAACAATATATTCATCAATATTAAGGCAATATTGGCAAACAAGTGTACAATAACCATGTGCAAAAACCCTTAAAAAGGGAAAAAAAAAAAAAAAAACTACAGAGGAATCCTTGATACTATCTACTGAGACTCCAATAAATCTAAAAGTGCATCAGCTTCATCTACATAGCTTTGGTTGTGAATGCGAAATTGGAAGTACTAGCGGTATTTTGGTTGAGCCAATAGAGATAGTGATACCATTAGAAGTAAGCCACTAACGGCCGGAAAAAGTTGGAAGACAATGATCTAGTGAAATAAAGAGCTAAATAAAGAGAATTCGAGTTGTCGCTCAGGAGTAGAGGAAGAGGGAGGGTAGAATAGACGAGTTTGTGGACTTTGGGATGTATCGTGACTCTTTGCACTTCTAATCTAGTTCGTAATGGCTTCACTTATCTAGAGCAGCTGGCGTTTTCAAATGAAAATCGGAGGAAGACTTTGTTTCTTTTAACACCAGAGGAACTTTGCGCGATGGGATACCTTAGGGAATAATTTCTCCATTATTAAGTCATTGAAAAAATTCATGAATTCAAAAAGCTTTTATTAAGCTAAACACAGGCATGAGCAACCGGTAAGGTATTTTGTGTACGGTCTTTTCACTCTAAACTTGTGATCACTAATTCAAAATAGTGAGGATAATCTTGCATTTGGACCATGGATTACCACTTTGGTTCCGAAAGGTTCTGTATATCTTAGGATTAATTTTCAAAATTCAGAATAGCTTTGTTTTCAAAACTTATTCAAGTATTGAAACTGTTTCCAAACAATGCAACACCAACAATCAACTAATTTAAAACTTTTGCTTTTCTTCTCTATTCTTGATATTGGGCATTTGTTTTGTTACAAGTGATTGAAAATATGACAGCCAAGTAGTTGAATGATTTTGCTGTGCTCTTAAATTCTCTCATTCTATTTCAGTGCACGTGAAAAGGGGGTTCATCGCAGTGAGCTTGCCCAACAGCTAAAAGTTCCTGCTGAGAAGATCCTGTAACTATCTCCCTACTCTTGTTCTCTTTCACTATTAGATAGCATTGTGATCATTTTTGCTCTTGCTTATTTTTCTTATGGTTTCTGTATGACAGAGAAGCTATGGAATCTCTCGAGTCCGAAGGTCTAGTCTACTCCACGATAGATGAGTATCACTACAAGTCTACTGCAAATGGTTGATGTTTGATGTGGTAGATGACAGTAATCAGCATATTTGTAACCTGTGTCCTTTTCCATGTATATATGGACAGAGCAAGGATGTAGAATGGGAGGATCTTTTACTATACATTGCTGTCTTCCCTCGTAAAGAGTTTTGTGCACCATGTTGGGTAGCTTTTGACAGTTACGAACTTTTTATCTTGTTGAAGCGATCGATTTTCTTGTTGAATTCTAACCTGTGAATTATGGAATAGGACAAACTTATCTCTTGGTTTCATTGGACCGACTCACCATTTAAAACTTCCGAGGATACTTATGCAAGTATGATCGGAGTTGGCAGAAAAGGACTTCTTAATCTTTCATTGTGGATAACTGCTGTCAAAGCATCTGAATACTAAAGCGTCACTCTAAGTTTTACGAATATATTGAAAAGTTGCTGCTGAACTCTGATAAACCTAATGTTGTATAAATTAAAATTTTCAATCAGGGTATTGAAGGGTTCTTAACCTCCAATTGCTAGTTGGTTCCTCCCTTGGTAAAAGATTCTAGTATTATTTTAATGGGTTTGGGAAGATACTGATTCGTACGTATAACATTTAGTACTAGACAATAACAGTGATCACTAGCGTAATACTCTCACCATTCCAATTTATGTGACAATATTTTTTTTATTTGTCTGTTTTCAAAAAGAATGACAACATTCTAAATTTGGCAACAATTTAACTTCAAAACTACATTTTTGTCATTAGTGAAATGGAACCAGGCAAACATTTTTGTCTTATTTACACCATAAATTTCAAAAGTCTTTCTTTATTTTTTAAACTTTGTGTCGAGTCAATCTATGACACATAAAGTGGAACGGAGGGATTACCTGTCAACACCAGTTACACCACCCATACAAAATAGAGGCTAGTGGAATGAAATCCTAGACTGCATCAATAGTAATTTTGATTCTCTTATCCGAAAATATGTACTTCGCAGAGGATTAGTGATGCTGCAAAAACAAGAATATTTTTCCGATAGTACGCAGTTTCAGTATTCTGCGACATGTTTTACTAATACTTTCGTTCCTTCCAAATTACAAGAATTTACACCTCAGTTTTACTAGGACTCATCCTGTTCTTAGTCTTTTGATATACGGCTTAATTAAATAGACTTGGTCAGTGAATCAGATCTTTTTCTTCAATCGATGATAAGATTTTGCATTATGTATTAGTATGAAGTAATTGTGTGATTCCTGAGAACATCATCAAGCCCAAAGGCACTGAGAACATCATCAAAATAAGCACTAAGGCTACCATAGTAAAAACAGGAATACGATGCTTCGGGTCCGCCTCTCTCCTCGGAGGTCCCATCATCGGTATCCTCGGTGTCTTCTTCACCTTAATCTTCTTCGTCTTCTTTATCTTCGGCCTCATCATCGCCCGAGCCTTCACTTGAAGGAAGTTCATCAATCATAGCTTGGGCTTTAGCCGCATTGTCCTCGGCTTTAGGAATCTCATCCTCCAAGTTAAGCTCACCAGCTCGGCATTGCTTGAGCATCTTCAACCGATATTCGACGACAGCCCAACGCTTATCCTACTCCACCCTTTTGGTTCTGATATTGGCCTTCTTCTTTCGGTCAGCTACTTCATCTTGAAGCATCTTAACCTCGGTCTCAAGGGTCGGGATCTTTGAGTTCTGGCCCTCCGGCCTTTGGATCTCGAGCACATGCTTCTTCAACTACTCGTGGTGCTTGTTGGCTTCTTCCATGAATTTATTCTGGACCTGGGCCAACTCACTACCGAGCCTTATGATTTCGGCATCCAGCCTCGAGCGCTCTACTTGAAAACCATCGCCGAAAGCTTGAATTCTGGCTTCGGAGGCGGCTGTCGCCTCACGCAGATCGAAGTGGGACTTGGCTAATTGAGCCTTCAATTCAGAGATTTGATCATTGAAGCTATCCCTCTGCTTGTCCCAAGAACTGGTAACACGTTGAACCTCTTCATACCTTACGGTCTCGAGTTCAACAGCCCTCAGTGATAGAATGAAACCCTGAGCAAAAATTAACTATGGATTAGAGTAAATAAACACCCAAGCAAAAGGAGACTGAAAAGCGGTAAGGCTTACCCTAAGAGCATTTGCAGCAAGAGTAGTGGCTAATTGAGCCGGAGGAAATTTCTGATCAATGGAATCCTCTTTCGGTCTGAGCAAGGGCATGAGACTTAAAATGTTTACGAGAGCTCTCCAAGAGGTTCGATGAAGTTGATACCTCAAGTTTCCTCAAAGACCCCTCCGAAGTCGAAACCCTAGTAGGCTCAAATTGTGCCCGAGCAGTGCCGACAGTTGTTCTCCGTTCGGCGGCGGAGGCCCCAATCTCCCCAACTTTGGCCTTGCCTTTAGCTTTGGCAACAGTTGCATCAGAATTATGCTCCAAGCCTTCAAGATCCACCACTTCAACTTCCCTACGGGACTCCAAGTCCTCGGTACCCTCATCAATGGGTTCATCTATGAGACCCCTGCGCCGCTCAACAACAACTTTGAGCTGGGGGAAGTCGCTACTTCGGTATGAGGGTGGACCGAGCGGGAAGACTTCTTTGAAGTTATCCTCTTTCTTTTTGAACCTATAGAGGATGATATGAAAAGTTCACAAACATTGAAATAGGGGGAAGTGGAAGTACGAGTAAAGCAACCGAGGAAGGTGTCAACATCACGTTTTTAGGTCCCCTGGCCGGAGGACCCCTTCGAAGACTTGGAAGTCTTCAAAGACTTGAGCTCCTTCAAATCCCCAACTAGATTCGCCACCAAGGCTATATCGTCGTCGGAGTCGGTATCTTCCTCATCCTTCTTTTTTCCTTTTCCTTTTTTGTTGTTGTTCTTCTTAACTGCTATGTTAGGAAAACCTGACACGAGGAGAAGAATTAACAATAAGAAAAGAAGCCTCGGGTGACACCCCCTCGGCATGAAATCATAATAATGACTCACCGTGCCTCTTACATGCCCAACTATTGCTAGCAGTCATGTCCGTCCAAGACCGAATAGGACATTTACGAGCTTTGGTCACAGCTTTGACCCATTTGGACAAACCTTCAGGAAGGATGACGTCGATCTTGTTGGTTGCAAGTGAGAACACAAATCAAAATAGTCAGAGGATGGAAGGAAGCAAAGATATTAACCGAAGGGAATGATGGACGACAATATACTTACGTGTCTTATTCCACTTCTCTGGAAAGTCAGGCTCGGTGGATAAGACGCTGGTCTCCAAAAGGATATAACGGTCACACCAACCTCGGTCTCCGTGATCCTTACTTTTGGTAAAAATTGCATACTTGTCTCGATTGTTCAAGGCCACAACCCCGGCCTTATGGAAATATGGATAATAGAGAGAGATAAGATGCTGAAGGTTGATATCCACCTTGGCTCTTTGGCTCAGCCAATCCAAGCATTTTACAACCCTCCAAACACTGGGCCCTAGCTGAGCCAAGCATAGGTTGTATGTTCGACAAGAATTCATCGATCACCCTATGGACAGGAAGTGAGAACCCGATGGTGAATGGGTATGTGTATGCGAAGGACAACCCTTCGATATGATCACAAAATCTTCTAGTTGGATCGGGGATGATAATTTTCACCTTGGGTCTAAATCGACACTCCTTCGGATCAATGCCACATGAGCTTGAGTTAAGATCGAGGGCATCGTTTGCACCGGTACATTCCTATTCAGCTCTTGCTGGTCTGCTGTTTGATTTTGCAGTTTGAGATCCTTATCACCCTAAGGCTTCATGAGAGCCTTAAAACAAACTGGGTATCGGTATTGAAGTTTGAGGGGATGATGTGATGGGGTTCGAGCTCTTGTTCAAGGGGAATCTTTGGTGGTTTCTTCTTACAGCCCGAGGGTTCAGCTTCGGCAGTTTGGCCTCCCTCGGCGCTGGGCAATTCGGCCGCGGTCTTCGTAGTGGCGTCGACCTCATCCTCTTCAGCCTTCGACGTCATCACCTTCGACATCATCCTCGCCCTCAACATCATCTTCACTATCGTCGTCTCCTCCGACGACCTTATCACGATCAGTGGTCTGTCTGCGCCGCCTCAAACCTCCCATTTATGACGTAGCCTCCTCATCACCTTCAATTAAAATGACGATATTCAGTGGTTGAGGCACATTTACCAACTCTCCTCTGACAATCATGGTGTTGGCGGGAGGAACCCTCAACTCTGAAGAGCCGCTTGAACCCTGAATCGAATGTGTAGCAGACATGGTGGAGGTGTAAATTTTGAGTTTTTGAAAACAAAGGGATTATTATGACCTTTTCAATGGCTGTGGATCTTTCTCTTTTCACTGTAGATGGATAGTTTCAAGTGGAGAAGGTGATTTCAAGTGAACGTATTTATAGGCACAGAATCATCATTGCTAAAACGTTGGGAAGAGTAACCAAAAAGGCGTGACTGTTTGAAACAAATCAACGGTCACCACGTAAGCCGCAACGGGAAGCTGAAATGATTGAATAATTTTTAAATTGCTTGGTGCTTATTCTGCTGCGTCGTTCTCCCGCTCAATTTCATTCCACTCCTTAGTAACTTCAGCATTTGCCCGAGGAGTGGGGGAACTATCTGTATTGGGTAAAAATCGACTTAAAAATGTGGCACCTCGGTTGCGTGGCGCAGAGTCGGCTGAAGAGGTGATTGCAAGTTATGATCTGACGTAAAACAACAAGGTCACTGAAGTCAACGATCAAGGGATAGAATTTATGTTACACCTCGGTGGAATGCCACCTCGGTTATCTGACAAGCTCGCGTCTCCGAGATGAATGACCCAAGCCTTGGTGAATCAGCTTGTACCCAGCGGAGTGTTTTCCCTTTATTTCAGCCCATTAACCCCACTATCAAGAGAGTTGAGACGTGGATAGCTTAGTGGAGGACATGGGAATCATGGCCAAAACTCCCTGTACTCATTAGTCTATAAATAGCACCTCATTTTATAATGTAATCATTTAGAAATACATACAGACAAAATAACAACAACAACATACCCAGTGGTATCCCATCAAGGTGGGGTCTGGGATGGTGAGATGTACGTAGACCTTACCTCCACCAGAGTGGAGAGGTTGTTTACGATAGACCCTCAGCTAAAAAATATCAGTAGGAAACGTAATCGAGTGAAGCAAGATGACAGTAACAAAACAATGAAAAGGACATATTGTTAGAAAGCATTCAAACATACTCAAGATAAACAGAAAACACCAATAACACATAAAATCCGAATAAGCAGAAAGTATATTATACCAAGAATCGCTCGATTACTATCTATCCCTCTACCCAAATCTTCGACCTCCACTTTTTCTTATCTAGGGTCATGTCCTCGGTAATTTGGAGGTGGGCTATGTCTCGCCTAATCACCTCACCCCAACTTTTCTTTGGTCTACCTCTACCTCTCCAACGGGGTAGCACTGTCAACCCCTCACACCTCCTCACCGGCGCATCTGAACTCCTCCTATTCACATGTCCAAACCACCTCAGCCTCACTTCTTGCATCTTGTCCACCACTTCAGCCACTCTCACCTTGTCTCGAATGACTTCGTTCTTGATCTTATCCATCCTAGTATGCCCACACATTCATTTAAGCATCCGCATCTCTGCTACACTCATCCTCTAGACGTGGGTGGCCTTTACTGGCCAATATTCTGCCCCGTACATTATAGCAGGTCTAACGACTGCTTTATAGAACTTATCTTTAAGCTTATGAGGTACTTTCTGATCGCATAAGACACCAGAAGGTAGCCTTCACTTCATCTAACCAGCCCATATCGGATGCGTGACATCCTCGTCAATCTCTCCATTTCCCTGTATAATTGACCTAAGATACTTGAAGCTCCCTTTCTTGGGGATGACTGTCGCCGAGTGCCTAAGTGTTCCTGACTGTAGCCACACGTCGCCGGAGAGTAGAACTGCCGGTGGTTTTCTTAGTTGGACCGACTGGAGATCTGGGTCGCCGTAGATGCCGCTGCAGTTGAATACTGAATACATGCGAGGAAGAAAGAAACAACGAAAGAGAAGGGGTGCGACCTGTGTGGATTGTCGCCGGACTCGAGTGGTTTCCTGTGAAGAAAATGGTCGTCGCCGCGATTGGCGAGGTAACTGTTTATGACAGTGGAGAGACGTTGTGTAAGAGAGAAAAATTTAAACGAACTTCAAAAGGGCTTTATTCTCTAATTTAGAGCTGGGACTCTAGGAAATACATACAGAAACTCTGCCAAAATCTTTACTCAATCTTTATATATTGAAATTTCGTTTACTTATTTGCAATTCCGTCTATTCTTATTATTATTTCGACTTTGATACTTGGATTTGGTTGTATTCTCGACCCAAATTCGATTTGTAGTCTAAAATCAGTTTAGGCCAATACATTATACTTATTGATCTAATTATAGTGAGATACTTGAGAAAAGATAAAAGATAAGTGAGATTTTTTTTAATTAAAACTAATAAATGTCTGTTCTAGAGATGTGCAAAAACTTTTAACAATAACTAGAATGGCTGGGAGACTGTAAGCAAATAGGGAAGGTTTATGTCGAGCAACAATTAACGGTCAAAACTTTAAGAAAATTCGAGATACTGTGGTTTATATTGGGAGCTTTTAATAACTGTATTTATCTTGTGATAGTACAAATCGTCAATTTTTTATTCTAACAAGATATCAATTCCCTTCGCCAACAACCTTCTCAGTTTGAGTTCGTTTCACGAGGTTTTCTAGTGCGATTTACATCTCCTCTGTGGTTTGCGAGCTATTACCCACGGAGCGGGGTTTACCCAGAGCGCAACCAAAGCGTAGCGGCTGCAATAGTTTACAAAAAAAATGGAGAAAACTGTCAGATTTTTATAAAGTTTGTGCATATACGTATAAAGCTGGTAAAAACAAGATAAAATGATCCTACATTTTATTTCTGAAATTTCTTTTTTTAATTCATGTACAAAATACCCCTAAGTTCCGAGCTTTTGAGTCCTGACCGTCTTCACAAGTAAGGGTGGCAAACGGCCCGGTTTCGACCGGACCGGGCCGGATTCGGGCCGAAAACTGGCTCGGACCGGTTGAGACCGGACCAATACCCCCCTAACAGTCCCTGACCCCGGTTCCGATATGGTTTGAAGAAAAACAACCGGATGGACCGGTATAAAAATGGACCGGAACCGGCCGGACCGAGTCGGACCAGATTGGACTGGTCCAAAAAAAAAAAAGAAAAAATCACATTTTCAGCCGTTGGCAACAGCTCTTTTGACCCCCTAGCCATTGTTTAACGGCAAAAAACGGTCAATTTGACCCCTCTACCACCCCATAACCACCCCTAACTATTTTTTTCCTATAAATACCCCCATTATTTCATCATATTTTCCACACAAATCTTTCAATTCTCTCTAATTCTCTCAAATTTTCTACAATATTGCTATTATTCTACTTTGGCTATTTGTTAAAAGTTTATAATTTGGCTACTTTATCAAGTTCTAATTGGAGTTGCTATCAAAGTTATATTTGGCTATTTGGTGAAGTTTACAAATATCAAGTATTGGGTCAATTGGAGGTGCTACTTGGTTGAAATATCAATTTGGCTATTTTTACAATTTTTCGATTATCAAGTATTCAACTAATTAATTGAAGTGGAGGCTCGAGTTTCAACTTCACCTCAATTATACGGTTATATTTGGTTGATCGTTCCTACTTCTACTCTTTTATAATTTTTTTTGTCATATATTTATTTTATTTGCTATTATTATGTCTCAAAGAGGTTCAATTGGAACTAGTGGTGGGGGGGCGGACACGTGGTGGTAGGGAAAATAGGGGTAAAGAAATTGCTGGTAGTTCTCAACATAGATGCTTCTCAATATTATCATAATGTTAGCGCTGATAATATACTTGATCACGAAATGTTAGAAACACGATATGGGAATCAAAGCGGGGTTAATTTAAACACCTGAATTTCAAGCTAGTCCACCCGAAGTTCAGTCTGACTTGCCTCCTGTACCTCCTACTACAATACCGGTTAAACGTAAGGAAAGATCTGAGGTGTGGAAATTTGCAAAAAAGAATGTTGAATCGCAGACGGCCATGTGTGGTATTTGTGAAAAAGTGTGGATTTTTAAAACTAGGGGGTAATGAATGTGGGACAGGTAAACTTAGGGCCCACTTACAAAAGAAACATCCTAAAGAATGGTCAATGCGGGCGGGTGGTATATATTTAGGGACCGAACATGGGGTAGTAGCGTATGATGAATCTTCGGGTATCCAAACAAGATTAACCAAACGATAAGAGGGCTTCTTACTTATGATAAACAAAATGATAGGGAAGCTATTGCTAAACTAGTTGCCCTCGAGGGTTTACCTTATAGTTTTCCTTCTTCTACTGGTTTTTTTCGTTATGTTCAGTCTATATATAATCTCTCTTTTAAAGGTTTTCCAAGAACTACTGTTAAAAATGATATTATTAAATTTAAGAACAAATATCAAGATTATTTGCGATATATGTTTGATAACTTTGACACTAGAGTATGTCTTACTACGGATATGGGTCGTTCTACTAATGGATGTGATTATATTACTGTTACTGTTCACTGGATAGATCCTGATTGGGTATTTCAAAACGTATTATTGCTTATAAAGTTGTTGATGAACCACACACGGGAAATTATATTTGTAGTAAAGTTTCATCAATTTGTCGTACGTACTGTTTAACTAACAAAGTTTTTAGTATTACGGTAGATAATGCTACAAATAACACAGACGCGCTTAGAAACTTGATACCTATTTTGAACCCCCCCTTTTGCGGAATTTATTCATGTTAGGTGTGCATGTCATATTTACAATTTAGTAGTAAAAGATGGTCTTGACTTGTTTAACGACATTATCGCAAAAGTGCAAATAGCTATTACTTATATTTTTAGAAATAAAAACCAAGAAAGAAGACGAGAATGGGAAAGAAAATGTATAGAATTAGGAATGCCAATTAGGAGAGTCCCAAAGGAAGTTTGTACTAGGTGGAACACTTTATATGATGCATTGAATGTTGCTTATGAATATAGAGTGCCTATTTCTCAAATGTATAATAAAGATTTTATGGAAATCTATCACTTTAAAGATGAGGATTGGCAACTTGTTCAACATCTTCTTCAGTTTTTACAAAAATATTATCACGCTACTTTAGAATTTTCCGGTCAATATTATCCAACTACTCCTACCATGTTATATTATATAGCTGGAATATTGAAATTATTGAAATTATATAAGCAATATGCAATTTACAAACTGGTTGTAGAGAGAATGATTGAAAAATTTAGAAAATATTTTTTTCCAATTCCTCCTCTTTTTTACATTGCTTCTGTGTTGCATCCTGCTTCTAAAATTAAGTTAACTGAACGACTTGTTAGAGAAATATATTCAAATTTAGAAATTACTCATACTGAAATTGCTACTAACAAGTATCCAAGTGTAGAAGAGGCTATTGCTAAAGTTTATGCAGATACCGTGGCTATTTTACAAAGTATAGAGCTTGGGATGACACTGCTACACCAACGGAACCAATACAATCCACCGGGCAAAGTTCTTCACAGGCGGGGATGAGCACTTTTGGGGGGACTTGATGAAAAGTTGCTTTTAAAACAGGACGAATACGGGGAGGAATACAGCGAGTTCCAAGTGTATTTAATTCAATATCCAAAGAAACTTAACAACTTTGGAACTCATCATTTGTTGGATTATTGGAAGAATCAAGAATCGCAATTTCCAATTCTTTCAAAAATGGCCCGGGATATATTAACAATTCAAGCTTCATCAGTTGCATCGGAAAGCGCTTTTAGCCAAGGAAGATTTCAAATTGGAGATCAAATATATTCGTTGAAGGAGGAGGCAATGGAGACAGGAGTTTTATTCAGGGATTGGATCAGAGCAGAGCGAAGAAACTTTGGTCTACCAGAACTTACTAAGCAAAAAGGCAAAGCATATCTCGATCAAATTTTGAGCGACGAAACAAGTGAAGGGAGTCAAACCGGCAATGAAGAAGAAGAAGAAGAAAAAGAAGAAGAAGAAGAAGAAGAAGAAGAAGAAGAAGAAGAAGAAGAAGAAGAAGATGAACAAGAACAACAACGGCCAGTTCCTAAAGAAAAGCCTACAACTATCCTCAAGAAACTAGCTAATATGTTTAAAAGAATGTAATTTTCTAAATAAGAATTTTGAAATTACAAGTTTGAAAATTTAGCTATTGTAGTATGTGTTGCACTACTTATGTCTTAAACAATTCAATAAAATTGCTCCAAGTCTTGGAATTCAATCACAACTATTGTCTTCATACTTTTTATTTTTAATTTATAGTTTGCGCAAAAATACTACAATTAATTACTAGTTTGTAAATTAGTTCAAATTTTATTTTTCTAAAATTAATTCAAAGTTTGAATTTTGAACTTAACAAATTAATTCAAAAGTTTGAACTTTAAATCATCACTTCAAAAATTTCATTACTTCAAAGTTCAATGTTTAAAAAAATACTACAAGTTTTTTAATTCTAAGTTTAAACTTTAAACATTGAAATAAACTAAACATTCCAAACATATGTACAAGTAAAAACTTGATAATATTTTGTTGTAATATTTTTCAAATTATCCATCACTTTAAATAAAACAAAAAGGAAAAATTTAAAAAAATATATATTTGGCCGACTGCCGGACCGGACCGAACCGGACCGGCAGTTTGGGCCAAAGACTCTCTTTCAAATATAGCCGTTGGCCAACGGCCAAAAAACGGCTATATTTGCCTACCCCCCCCCCCCCCCCCCTTCCTAAACGCCCCCATACTCCCCAAACTATTTTTATTTATATATACCCTATTATTTCATCATTATATCACACAATTTAGCACTTTCTATCAATTTATCTCTCAAATTACTCTTAAATGCTATTTTCTAAATTTCTTCCAAAATTCAAACAATTATAATGGCTGAAAATCAAGCTCCCGCTGCTCCCGGTCCTAGTGAAATAAGAATTGCGGAACGAAGATGTCGTTCTATAGTGTGTCAACTTATTATGAAAGATACTGAAACTCAGAAAGCTAAATGTAGCCTCTGTAACAGAGAGTGACAAGTTTACACTGGCAACTACAATGGAGGGATGGGAAAGTTTAGGCAACACTTAGAAAAACATCACAAGACCGAATGAGATAGAATAAATGGCTTTATTCCGCGTGATTGAAAATTTGAATAGATGGCTAAGGGAATATCTATGACATTTCAATTATGTATTTTCGAATTTCTAGTTTATTTATGTATCTTTGTAATTTTCAATTTCTAGTTTGTTTTTGTCATTTCAATTATGTATTTCCCGAATTTTCAATAAATTGTGTATTTCTTTTCCAATCAACGTTTGTTTAGTGTTTATTTATTTACTTTACATTGATAAATTTAAAAATATAATTTACATAATTGTTTAGTTTCATTAAAAAATATAATTTACATAATTATTACAAATGGTGTAATAATTAAAAAAAATTTTGATTTTCAACTTTATTTGCCTAAAGAAAAAAACTAAAAAAAAAAAATTAAAAATATCGTTAAACCGGACCGGTCCGGACTGGACCGACCGACTTAACGGTCGCCAGTCCCGATCCGGCTCCAATTTTTTTAGCCGGATGAGACCGGACCGATAGGCCAGTTTTTATCCAATTTTAAATTTTTTTTGGCCCAGATCTGATTGTCGGTATCGGTCCCGGACCGAACCAGACCATTAGCCACCCATATTCACAAGTATGGAGTACCAAACCTTAAAATTCTTGTCCATAGACCATAATTAGTAGGAATAACACATGTACCTATACCTGAGGCCGTAATCATGACAACGAGTAAGTTAAAAGTATATTTCCCAAAAATGGTATCCTAGGCCTAAAAGGACTTCAACTTTCTCTAGAATCTTACCTCCCATTTGGACATAGTTTTTGGAGAGATTTTTTGTAAATTTTTGGGCCAAAAAGTGTTTGTTTATGTTTTTTAATAAAGCTTGTCCCAAAAACTCCAAAAAACTCAAAAACTGGCCTTGAGCTGTTTTTAGGCAAAAAACTAAAATTTACACATAAAATTTCATTTTCATAAAAGGTCAAAGGTTCTTTGAGCCAAAAAATTTGTTCCAAAAAGGTATGTCCAAACACTTTTTCATTTTCATATCAAACTTCACCCAAAAAAATATTTTTCAAAAAATATTTGGGAATCTATGTCCAAACGATAGCTTAAACTATCATTTTCATGGAGTTTGGTTATACTTTTATCAATCATCTCGAGTCTTGCAATCTTGCGATTTAAAGGTTGTTGGTCTTGCTCCTTTAATTCATTACGAATCTCTTTTTGGAGTATTAGATTTGACACATCCCTACTTTTGAGTTTTGAGTCTAATAAGAGAAGAATTAATCAACAAACAAGCAAGAAAAATTGCTATGTTTTCAAATAAAACATACAGTATCAAATAGTCATAAAGCCCAATTTAGGGATATATGTTAATTTAAGTTATATCCACCAATGCAGAGTTTAAAGATTTTTTACACTATTATCATACTAGTATAGTACCCGCGCGATGCGCGGTAAATATCAAAAGAGACTTGTAAATATCAAAAGAGACTTATAAAATAGTAATATCAATAAATTTCATTATTGAGTCTTAAAATAAATTATTTGTATGCAGTAATGCTCAAAAGCTTGAAACACAAAAGAAGAGAAATGCGGAAGCATAAACTAATACCTAAGTTTTAATGACAAAGAAGAATCATCCAAGTAAAAAAAATAAAATCATAAAAATAAGATAAATTGAAACATCAAATTACAAATGAAGTCAATCATGACTTTTATATATATATTCTTTCAAATTTCTATCTCAAGATTTACAACTCTATAGGGGTCGTTTGGTTGGCGGGATTGGACTAATAGTCCCGGAATTAAATTTGGGACTACATTAATCCCATGTTTGGTTGGTGGGATTAGTTAAAATGGGACATTTTTATACCACATTCATGGTATTATCTAATCCCACATAGGGGATGGGATTGTTAATCCCGGGATTACTGTAATCCCAAATTTGTGGGATATCCCACTTATTTACTCCCGCAAACCAAACGACCCCTATTAGTATTCATTACATAGTGCAATTCATGGAAGTGTTGGTTAGAAACAACACAAAAAGCTTATCATCCTCCAAAACTGTTCAAAGTAGTGGTTGTAGTTTTAATTTAAAAATAAAAATCCTATCTTTTTTCCTGTTTGAACCTCCTTTTTTCTCTTTAGCAGAAGATTGTATCACCGTGGACATAGTGCCTTAGTAGTTTTGATCATTTGCCTGTATTATTTGTAAAGATATATTTAATTTAATTTTCAATTTTTTCGGTTGAAAGATGCATTAAAATTTTGAAGTTCAGCCTTGGAAGTAGATTTTTGGTACTAAGAAAAAGTTATACATTAACAACATTAAAATATAATTCATACAAATCCATGACTATATTAGATGAACATGAGAAAAAAGTATCGATCGTATGAACATTCATTCATCTTAGATCAAATATCACATTATATAGTCAGGTTAGAAGCAATATAAAAGCAAAAAAAGGTTGTTGTAGAGTTTTAAGCGAGTAAAAAATTCAATATTTGTGAACAAATTATTTTTGTAATATTAAATTTTTCTATCTTCAAAGTAAAATTAGTAAAAATATTTCAAAAATTGAAATCTAAAATCACACACAGTGGATGCCTCTCCACCTCGATAGAGGTAAGGTCTCAGTACATCTCAATCTCCTCAGACCCACTTGTGTGATAACACTGGATATATTATTGTTGTCGTACCCAGTGTTATCCCACAAGTAAAATAGTTATGAGATAACACTGAGTATATTATTGTTGTTGTCGTTATATAATGGAGGAACAAATAAATTGACTCTTATCACTAATGCATTTTAAGGTGTAAAGCTCATTCCTCTCATATATGCTTATCTCTTTAAGTTTTTACTCGTAAGGCTTAAAAATTCTCAAAAGAGGTAATGTCGAAATGATAGATATGTTTAATTATTTCAGAGATATTAAATACGATTGTTTAGATAAAAGTAGGCAGACATTTCTAGTATAGTAATTATTGGTTAGTAATACCCTTATCGGACAACATAGCATTTATTTGAAGGACTAATTGGACGAATTCATGAAAAAGCCATAGGCAATACATAATATGTACATGGACCATCTGATTTTCAAAGGAACAATTCAGCTCAACCATTTAAAATTTGGATTAGTTACTACTCCTATCATCATTCCTCCAGCTAATAAATTAGATAAATCTTAAAATAGTGATTAAATGTTACTATCCTTTGACAATATATAAAACGAACATCATGATACAAATGCACTTATGGACAATTTTTTTGTAATCCGTCGAAGAAATAATATATTTTACAAAAGAAAAATACACGAAAATGAATAAATGATTATTTTTAGATTGTACTGCTAGCTAGTCATTTGCTTATAAAATTATAAACTTAAACTTACCAGATAAATTTACCTGATAAGAAAAGAATAAATCTATATCATAAAGAAATTAACACCTCAAGTGAGCAAGCAATATGAGATGAAATGGCTAGCGTTCCCCTCATGAATTACATATTTGAATGTTCTCAAAGTAACTTTTTTTTTTTGTTGCTCTACAACAATTGGAAGGTAAGCATGCCAAACATGAAATTAAAAAGAACAATGCCATATTGCATTTAAATAATCAGATGCGTGATAAATTGGAGTATGATATAATTATTTTTGCTCACAGCACTCTATTTAAGTATGTTTGCAATGTAAAACGATCGCTACTCCATTAACTCTGTCATAGGTAATTGAAAGAGCTTCCCATCACATTATTTTTGTCACCTTCTTCATGGCTGCCAAAATGGCAAAATATATCATTATTTGGAATTACCAACTAATTCATGTCTCTTATTTCTCTAATTTCTCTCCAAAATTAAAAATTAGAATACAACAGTGTATCTCGCGATAAAAAATATGAGCAATTGTCTGCATGAAACAACTTCCTTATGAACCTTTATATCCAAATGGTCGTAGTAGATGTGAATCTAATTTTCTTCTTCGAACCCAACTTTGAATAGTTCCAAGTGAAAGACGCCCTTTTTCAATAATATTTGTTCTTACAAATTAAGAAAAGAAAGAGTTCGATGAAAGGTACAAACGTGAAGCACCCGTAATTCCAAATAGAAGCCATTTTAGACGTTTTCAATATTTCAAACCATGGGTACAAATATATTCCACCTGATGCTATAAAGGAGAAGAACTCATAGACAATAGCAAATATACCTGTAGTAGAGAAAAGGCTTCATGCTTATGGAATACAATGAAAGAATCAAAATATCCTTCCCCAGCGAATGGTACCTTCAACAATCTCTGCAACCTATCACACAATTATTTTAAGAAATCTGTAAGGATAAAAATCAATATGTAAAATACCAAAGGAAGAAATAAAAGCACAATCTACTGAACTACAGAACATTATATTTTTCTTGAACATTATATAATAGTTCCAAAAACAATCTACAGAACATTATATTTTTCTTGAACTTCTACTGAACTACATTAATATCAAACAATAGTATAGGCAATATTATGAGGAGAGAAGACTGTTTACCAAGTATTTCACTAACCTTAGAAAATTTGAGGCCACGTACACGTCAAAGTTGGCAAAAATTGAAACAGGACAATTAAACTTGATTAGGAATCCTAAACTTGATTAGAAATCCTACGTTAAGAACATGCATTCACATATCACATGGATACCTGAGAAGTCTAGCATCCTCTTTGCTTTAAAAGGTCAATTTCTCACCATCAATTGTCTTGCAAAAAAGAAAAAGAAAAAATAAATCCATCGAAGAAACTATATTTTGGTAAATTAAAACTTATTAAATATTCACGAACTCAATATATTTTAACATGAATACTTTGGTCAAGAAACTTACTTGAATCCATCATCTTTCTTAATTGAATTACTTGAGTGAAGCGCTTAATCTTCAGAAATTGTTTCTCTCCACTTCTTGTATTTTCAGAACTACGCTGATGGATAAGTGTTCATCATATGCGAAGGAACATATTTATCCTAACTTACGTGCCCTATTAACCTGGAAACGTGGAGTTGTAGGAAGTTTAGAACCGGTTGGTAACTTCTATAATCAGGATAAAGCACATTTTTATTTATTATTATTATTATTATTATTATTATTATTATTATTATTATTATTATTATTATTTCAAATAATACATATATATATATATATATATATATATATATATATATATCTCTCTGTGTGTGTGTGTGTGTATGTGCGCGCGCGCGCGCGCAATATAGGAGTCATGTTTCTGAGAAAATACTCATTCGAAAATAAATAGAAAGCTTTTCTGTAAGATTAGCATTTGAAATAAAAGATTATCAATTATATATATCTTGTGATAAAACCAGAAAATCATCATAGCAAAAATTGTGTGAATGGATTTTCCATTGTGTTTAAGATATTAATTAAAAGTATAAAAACAAACCCACGACATTGGATTAGGAAGTGCTGCCAACTTCTCGGATAACACGTTGCCAATTTCAGAACGTGAGATGATCAGATGATGAACCAAATTTCAACTATTTTTTCAATTCAAATTAGAAAAATAACAAAATTAACTAAAAATAACTAATTATTGTCCTAAAATTGCTAAGTGGCTTTATACTTGCTTGCCACTTGGCTTAATGTGGTGCTAGACTTTTCTCCTTTTAATATTATATAGATTATAGATAATTGATTACTATTTTTATTTGTAGTTTACCTCACAAATGATTTGATTGTATAAATACTTTTAATTACATCATCAATCAATTTTTAAATTTTTTTTTTGAAACTCTCCAAGTGCTGGTCATGGCCTCAAGACATTGGAAATGTTCATATTACTTTGTGTAATTCAAGAATGCAAAGGGAGGATATTGATGTCTTCGCAAAGAATAAAATGAGTTTCATTTAAGACAATTCTACCATTCTGCTATAATTATCTCAAACTCATGCGGACCATTTGAACCTTACATTTACATCAAAAGCTCATGAAAGTTGCTCCTTTTTTTTTAAGGGGAAGGGGTTGGAGTCGAAAAAACTTACCGGCAGTGGGTATATGCACCAAATAAATAAATTTGTGTCATGTGTTTGAAAATAGAGTCCCATCACCTAACCATAATTAATTAATGCATAGTTTTTCATTATTAAATCACTTAACCAGAATAAATCGACATGATTTAATGTATACACCCGGTGTTGGTAAGTGTTTACCGGATTGAAGTGACATCTTTTTTTTTAAAGACTTGTTTGTAACATTTTTAGTTATTTGTATCAAAACAATCTGGACCAATTTCTTCTTGGTATATGCTTTGTTGTAGACCAAAATGACTTGCATTTCTATTTATAAAAAACTAGATGCAATCTGCACGGGGCACCAGAGTATTTTTTACATCTAGCATCACAAAACACATAAGCTTACATCATTTCGCCATTAAACCAGTTACTTTCAACAACAATACTTGTTCTTTTACATTCTGGTAATGTTTTGAATAAAAAAGAACATATACAAAGTTCTTAAATGGTAGTTCTAGTACATATGCTTTCCCGAGCCAGTAACAGATATCCAAGGACAAGATAATAATTATATAAAGTTAGTCAACAAACGACACAAAGATAACCTCTTTTCCCTTCTGAGTATCTCATTTCAAATCTGTTCCAAGTTATTGTTGTTGCACTTTTGTAGCATCCTTTGCAAATTCCTCGTGTCCTTGTTTGAGGACGATTTCTTGGCATCTTCAAGAATCCTGGCCTTTCTGCACTTCTCTTCAAGAGATACAATTCGGTACCTGTTTCTCTAAATGCTCGACTTTCTTTTGCCACTTGCACAAGAATAAAACACTAACAGGGAAAAACAAAACAATACCAAAAGCGTCGTGACAGAAAGTTTTACATTAGAAGATGAAGACTTTAAAGTAATTAACTATATCAACCAATCAACAATCGTCTATGCCTCAATCAATGCATTCACAATTACATTACAAGAAATAAGCAATTAGAAAGTAGCCTTCGACAGTTGGAGCAACAGCTCAAAGCACACTTATGTAACATCTCGGGACAAAGTTCCCTTTACCGATTAGCATGGCAGAAGTGAAGCTACAATCTGATAACAAATAGTATTTGTTAACTTGTTCATTTCCCTTCTTTTGATCGCTCAAGTCGCACAAGAACATTGAGGCTTCCCATCAATTCACCCATTTTCCGCTTATTGATAAATGCATTTCAAGGGATCCAAGTAGATTTGATGCAGGTGGAGGCATTTAGTAACTAAAATAACACTTCCAATGTCATTTGGTAGAGACGTTTTAAGTTTTTCAAAAATGCGAAACAGTTGCACACTAACACATATAACATCTTTTGATACATATAGCATTAGTTGCCTAGATATCTACCTTTAGTGAAAATAACATCACGAAAAGATAGCTTCATAAGCGCTATCATCCAGAAAAGGAAGCTTCATATGTGTTCTTATTTCCAGTATTATCCTCGTTCCAACAAATAACATCAGATACCATAACGGACTCGTTAAATTCATCTAACCTTGTTAACAACTTGTTTACCCACTCCAATCCACAAATTTCCCTTTAGACCTCAAATCTTAACTGTGTCTGTGGTTGATGTTGTGATACGATCTGGGCAATATTACAATGTCCTCCAGGTTTTTCTTAGTTTTGTATCAAACAAAACCTTTTCTGCACTACATGTGCAAATAAGGGCATAAGAATACTATAGGTTCTACTCCAACTCTAGAACATCCTCCAGCTTTAGCTTTTCCTACCTCGTGCTCCAGATCTTTATCCAAAGAAATGCCAATTTAGATCTTTTTCCTAAAGCTGTCGTTGAAAGGTCTATCATGGCTTCTAAGTGTTACTTCCTCCGTTTAAAAAAGGATGAACCTTTTTACTTTTTGAAAGTCAATTTGACTAATCTTTGAATCTAAATTAGACTATATTAAATTAATATTTTCAAATAAAAATTTTCATATTCAAAAACTATAAGAAAAGTACTATAACATGCAACTTTTCCCATATCAATATGATGAGAAAAAATATCTTAAATTGTTGGTCAAAGTTCATCTAGTTTGACTATCGAAAAGCAAAAAGGTTCATCCATTCTGAAACGGAAGGAGTATAACTTTCTAATTAACTTCATCTTTTAATTTCTCACTTTTATTCTTCATATGATGAGCCAATACACTACATAATTGAAATATAAGGAAGTACCGGTGACTTGAGTATCTCACACACTACATATTTTAGTGTTTACTTTTCAACTCAGTCATCTAAATGTAAACTCACAATAAATCCATCTTCAAAATAGCCAAACATTTGAATTACCTTTTATCCAATAGCACAATAACCATCAGAACTTGTATCTTGAAGCCAAAATGTCAATAATGAGCTGTAGCAGAATTAATTTTTCTGCTTGCAAATATTTGACAAAGAAGACACTGAAGCTAAGTTGAGTCGAAATAAGTTGGTAGAACGTTATGACTGATTAGTAAAACTCAATAAATACGGAAGAAGACATGAGTGTTTAGCCAATATGACTACGAATAATTCAGACCATTAAGACCTGTAATAGTATAACACACACCTTACAAATATTGTTGCATGGACAAAGCAATAGATAAGTGGGCATAACTATTTGTTCCGATATCTTTCTGCACAAACCCTGTTTAACCTAGATCCGATTTTAGGCCAATTAACAATTAAATTTGTATTTGCGGAGTCACGATCAATAGTTGAGATTAAGAGTTTGAACGACGAGGTAAAATGGTGACAATACGAGAACGAGATGTAAGTATTAACTAATAAATATAAAGCATAAACGGAAACAAGGAGAAGTAACCGTATCGTATCGCTTGTCTTCGGGAGAGCTCTTCGATACCAATCGCACTTGGATGATCAAAGAACTATAAGTAAAATATGAGAGAGTATTCTTATTGATATTGTAGACAGGAAGTAAAGTTGTGTTACAATCGATTAAGGCAAATGCTATTTATAAGCATGACAGGCACCCGTTGGGATTCGTAACCGCTGGGCGTGGATCCGTCTGGATAAGTAACTGTTGGGCACATATCCGTTGGAGTCATAACCGCTGGGTTGTAATGATTGCCTTAATGACCATTAATTGAATGATCGTGGATGATCATGTTAATAACTGCTCACTTAGACCGTGTTGACTGTTGAAGTGTTTCATAACTTCTTTAGGTCTGCTCGTGATAAATGTCTGTCTGTTGGGTGTCTGTCCGTTGAAACATCTGCTCGTGCCACGTGGTAGACACGTGTCACCTTTTCAAGTCCAGTCGGCTTTTATCCAATACAGATAGTCCCCGCACTTCTCGAGCAGAGTATCTGTTCGAGGAGTGGATACGAATCTTGGCGGGAGTTTTTGTAAACTTTTGTCTTTGTGTGACGAGGCTTGGTGACGTACGAACCTTATCAGCTAAGTGACAAGCCCTTATGACGTGCGCATTTAATGCGCCGTATAAAAAAGTAACTGCAGCTGGCACGCCTGCGTAATTGCAGTCCATTCTGAAGTGACTACTGCACGTCCCAAGAGTAAAAGTAATGATTTTAACCGCTTCAGTCACGTGCACACGTCGTCTGTTGATCGCGAGGTGACCGCTGCTCTTCAGAATAATGATGACACTATAAAGTTTGGTGAACCCTATTCTTTCTTTCGACGGCCATATCTGATCGTAGTTTCTCTGATGACCTCCATGTGTCTTGAAGTAAGTTGTGGGGCCGAATCTTCACTCCTATAAATAGGGATTTGCTTGATGAGAAACCTTTTACTTGCCTTTATTTCTTCTCTGCTGTTCTTTAAAAACCTTTGAACTAGCTTTTGAATTCTTCTTGACAACTTCATAATCTTTCTGAAATCATGACTTCAAGATCTAGGAAAAATCAAAGTGCAGATATTGCTGGTAGTTTCTCGGCGGCCACTCCTAGGCCCCAGGCTGCTCAGGCTACTGCTGCAGAAATTATCCCCAAGAAATGGGGTGAATTAGAGGCGGACTGTAACATTAAGTCCTTTAATAATAAAGAAGGAGATACGCGCAACTGGTCGGCGTATAGGTTTAGGTCTGGGATCACGAAGGAGGTGATCCCACGAGTGAGGATAGACTGCAACTAGGGTGATGAGGTTCCCCTCTTGCCGGTCTCCGCGGAGGAGAATATTACTTCCCATAGGGCTGAGTGGACAGCCATGTGCACCTACCCTTTCACAGTGGGATGTAGGTTATCCCTGCACCCTGTGTTGGAGAGGCTTTGCAGGGAGTACCTTCTCTGCCCGGGGCAACTGAGCCCCAGTATATATAGAATAGTTACACTTTTAGATTGGTTTGCGACAGAAACCGATCAATCTTTTGGATACGAGCATTTTATTTCTTTGTATAGTATAAATTTTTTTAAAGATGGCTATGTAAATGCCAGGATGCGCGGAAGCAAGGGCTTGGTGCACAGTTCTGAGGATACCGGTGACCGAGGCTGGGTACACCGATATCTGTTCGTGCGTTCCTCGGCCTTGACTTTTGGCGACAAGACTTATCTTCCAGAAGTCTGGAATAAGAAGCGTAAGTCCCCGAGTATTTTTGAAATTCTTCGTGTTCTTCTTTTTCTCGTCTGCTAACTCCGTTCAATTTCTTTTTGTAGCGGCCAAGGAACCCTACGACGGGCTCATATCTGTCGATGAGCTGACGGCGTGGGTTGAGCCAATTTTGAAGGAGTTCGCTCCTAAGAGAAGAGAATGGGCGCATTTTGCTGCTCATAAGAGTTTGATTGTGAAAAATCATGGTGAGAATACTTCTGCTTTCATGATTATCCTTTTTCTTTGAGACTTCTCCGTGTCTGACCGTTTTACCTTTTTGCAGGTTTGGGTACTTCAGGAGATTTCTTTCCTGCTCCCCCCCCCCCCCAAAATGGGCCTTCCGAGCCTGTCGCTGACCCAGATGCAGAGGCCGCGGCTATACTAGCTTCAGTGGAGGCTCTGCGCAGCAGAGAGGGGGCGAGGAACTCTTGTTTAGCGGTCTGGGCTCCCTGAAAAGAAAGAAGAAGAGCCAAGATGAAGGCGGAGCACGGAAGAGGTCTGCTCGTAAGACTTCCATGGCTGCCGGGCAAGCCTCATCTGCTGGGGATGATCCTTCATCTAGGGCCAGTGTACCGGGGCCCGTAGAAGAGAATGCCCAGACTGCTGCTGAAGTCCCCGAGTCTGCACGGGGAGAGGGTTTGGCCAAGGAGGTTATCTATTTTTCGGACATTGAGGCCGAAGTTGATGTTCCCCTTAGGCGAAGACCTCATCTTCGAAGTGACAGGAGAAGGGCCGAGGAGGAGGCTGTCCGTACTCCGGAGAGGAGTCCCCGAGTTGATGACGGGGTGGAGGCAGGTCCTTTTCGTGCAGACAAGGGGAAAAGAAAGGTGGGTGAAGAAGAAGAAGAAAAAGAAGAGGTGAAAGAAGAAGTTAGGGAAGAAGTTCCCCAATAGGGTAGCCGGGGTCCTCGTGTTTTTCGTTTCGAGGACCTGGAGAATGTGGCTACTGAGGGGGCGATGCCTGTTGGTCTTCGCGAATGCGAGACAATAAATCCTGGAGTGGAAGGTGATTCTAACCTTTCATCGTCAAGATTCATCTGGCGGTCAGTCATTGGTGGCCGGACAGAGTTGAAGGACATCAGGGGTGTCCGTTACAAGTTTGGGCCAAACTATCCCTCTGAGCAGGCTTGGGAACCCAAGTACTGTGAGAGGAAGCATACCTTGAAACTTGCCCCTGATGTTAAATTCATAACTGGGCCAGGCGGCTTGGCTAAGGTGGTCTCTTCGCTCATCGGTCCCCATGAAGAATGGGTGCTGAGGGAGCTAAGCGATGAGGAGTTGGCCTTTCAAATTGCTGCTGACTCTGCCCGGGTAAGTGTTTTCCGCTTTGTTTTGGGAATAACTTTAGCCTCGGACTTCTAAGCTTGACTTACTTTGCTTTTTCAGTCAAGTATGCTGGCTGCCGAGCTCATGTTTCGCTCCAGGCTTAACAACGTCGATCAAGTACTCGAGGTAAAGAAAGAGTTACTGGATGCTCTGAAGGAGAACAAGACTTTGATAGAGCAGTGTGGTCTCCTAGGTGGTGAGGTTAATCGGTTGTCTGATGTCAACAATGAACGTGTTTAGCAGATCAACGCACCCACCAGGGAGAAGGACCTTCTTCTCGAAGAGAAAGAAGGGTTCGCACGCTCTACTCAGGGTCTGGAGAGATTGCTCGAATGCACAACTTCTTTGAACATTGCTATTGAGGATCGCGCATCCCTTGAGATGGATCTGCAGAGAGCCAATAAAGGATCGGTTAAAGCCAGGGCTGATCTACAGGCTGCCAAGGATCAGGTCGCTCAATTAATGAGTGCTCAGGCCGCATTAACCAAGGACTTGGCAAACCTGCGCGATCAGTCTGAGATCAAAGCCAAGCTTGCTGCGCTTGAGGCCAAGCATTCATTGTTAGTGCAGATTCAAGCTAAACAAGTTAATGTCGAGGAGATGCTGCAGACAACAAAGAGCGCTGTTCGTAGAATAAGACAAGCGTTGAATCTCTCTCCTGAGGAGTCTGAAGGCGAAGATGAAGATGAAAACGAAGATGACGGCGAGAATTCAGGGGACGATGGCAGAACTGACGGAGCTGGTGCGTCGTGTTCTGGTCGTAGCCCTAAATGTTAATGCCCTTTCTCAATCTTTGATTGATGTACTTTTTATTGTCTGGCGAGAGCCAGATTTGTTTGTTTGTGGACAGAAGTCTGATGAAGATTTTCTGGTCTCTTGTATGGCCGGTTTCATTTTGGCCTTTGATCACTCTGTAAAGTTCTGTCAGCCGTTTTCGGCATCTTTACAGGATAATGTATATATGCTTTTTAGATCTATTCAATGACTATATTTAGCCTGAACTTTTGATCTTTTGTTTGCATGTGTTGTGGCTTTCGTGCCTTATGATTGGAAATTTTCTGAAGTTTGAACTTTATTAAGTTCTGGTCTCCAAAAGTTTGCCTGAATGTTTTTAACTTAGCCTTTCGTTAGGAAGAGGTCGTAAGTTGTAAGTAGTCTGACCGAATCGTGGTCGTTAGAGTTTTGGCCGAACCATTGCTCTGTGCGTATAACCTTGCTTATCGTTTTGATAGTCGAAAGTTGTTGCACGGCTTTGTAGATTGGCTCTGGCCGAGTTGATGGCCTTGTGAACGACTTCTCTTATTTTCGTGGAAGTTTTATCACATAAAAGTTTGGTTTTGTGAACGACTTCTCTTATTTTTCGTGGAAGTCTTGTCACGTAAAAGTTTTCGAAAAACTTTAAAAATTCGCTTTTTGGTAAGGTCTTTTGCCTTTATGAAGGTCTTACCTGGCCTACAGGGGCCTCTCACCACCCCCCTTGTTTTTATGTTGGAGCACGTAAAGTGATAACATGAAAGAGTTTCGGTGAGTTGCATATAGAACACATATAACCAAACGAGGAGTGTGTCCGTTGTGGGATTCGAACCCACAGCCGCGAAGTTGAAGAACTTCGAGCTCTACCAGTTGAGCTAAATGAATCTGACCTTGTTTAGGTCGTTAGTACCATTTAGAGAGAAAATATAATAAAAGTAAGAACTTTTGTAAAGATAAAAGGTAAGTATAAGATAACTAACCGTTTTACCACTTAAAAGTGATACCTTTTGAGGTGAACCACGTTCCAACTGTTCGAGACAGTGGAGCTGTCTGGTCGTGCCAAGCGATAAGATCCCTTGCCGACTGAAGCAATTACTTTGTAGGGGCCTTTCCAGTTAGGGCCAAGCTTCCCTGAATTTGTCTCTTGTGTGCTCTGGGAGACTTTTCTGAGTACAAAGTATCCAACCTGAAAGCTTCGCACGCGCAGTCCCCGATTGTAATATTGTTCGATTCGTTCTTTCTGAGCGACTACTCGTACAAGAGCTAGCTCTCTCCGTTCTTCGAGGAGGTCCAGCTCTTCAGAGTGGTTGACTGAGTTTGATTCCTCAGTGGCATGTGCATATCGCAGGCTGGGCTCTCCTATCTCAACTGGGATTAGAGCATCGGCACCATATACCAATGAGTAAGGAGTTTCTCCGGTACTCATTTTTATTGTTGTGCGATAAGCCCATAGCACTCCAGGTAACTCTTCTACCCAACATCCCTTTGCCTGCTCGAGGCGCTAGGGATTCAACGATGATTTATTGGTAGATTCTGCTTGTCCATTGGCAACAGGATGATACACAGAGGAAGTGATCATCTTGATGTGTAGATCGTCGAGGAACCTAGTCATTCTCTGGCCGATAAATTGCGGGCCGTTGTCCATGACTATTTCCTTAGGTGCTCCAAAGCGACATATGACAAAACGCCAGAGAAAGTCGACAACTTCCGTTTGTCGTATCCTTGAGTATGCTGCGGCTTCGACCCACTTTGTGAAGTAATCAGTGATGATCAATAAGAAGCGCATCCCCCTTGGTGCTGTGGGAAGAGGGCCAACAATGTCCATCTCCCATTTCATGAAGGGCCACAGAGAGATTATTGAGTGGAGCGGTTCTGCTGGCTGATGGAGAAGATGGGCGAACCTCTGGCATTTGTCACATTTTTTGACAAATTCGTTCGTATCTTTCTCCATTTTGTCCCAATAGTAACCTGCGCGAATCAGCTTCCGAGTTAATGCCTTTCCCCCGGAATGATTTCCACAACAGCCTTCGTGGACTTCTCTCATCATATAATTGATTTGACTTGGTCCGAGACATTTTGCGAAAGGTCCTGCAAATATTTTCCGGTAAAGCTCGCCGTTGAGAATTGTATACCGAGCAGCTTTTATCCGGAGTTTGCGAGCAGCTTTTGTATCTACGGGTAGAGTTCCATGGATAAGATAATTTGTTATCTCATTCCGCCAGTCCCAAGTAGCGTTGATGGTGTTGACTTCGAACTTTTCTCTGTCCATGGTTGTTCAGAGAAGTTGAACAACAGCTGAAGAGCTAGCTGCCCCTATCTCTGCCACTGATCCCATGTTTTCAAGAGCATCGGCTTCATGGTTCTCTTCCCGTGGAATCTGAATTGCTTCCCATTCGTCATACTGTGCTAGGACCTCTTTCACTCGGGCGAGGTACACTTGCATCCTGGATTCTCGTGCAATAAAACCTCCATTAATTTGATTGACCACCAGCTGAGAGTCGCTTTTTAGTTTGACGATGGTTTCTCCATAACTTCGGGCTAGTTCTAATCCTGCAATAACGGCCTCATATTCGGTCTCATTGTTAATAATAAATGGGCACTTGATGGCCTGCCTTACCGTTTCACCGGATGGAGCGACGAGAACCAATCCAAGCCCGGACCCTTTGACGCTGGAGGAGCCGTCTGTGTGAAGGGTCCACGTGCCAGGAGCCTGCCCTGCATAAAGAATAGCTTCTTTTTCTGCCTCAGGGTATATATTAGTGCTGAAATCTGCCACGAAGTCTGCTAAAACTTGTGACTTTATTGCTACCCTAGGCTGGTAGGTAATATCAAATTTAGATAATTCTATAGCCCATTTTACTAACCTTCCTGAAAATTCAGGTTTGTGCAGAACATTTCGTAAAGAAAAGGTTGTGACCACAGCTATCGAATGACTTTGAAAATAAGGGCGTAACTTACGAGCAGCAGTTACTAGTGCCAGTGCCAATTTTTCTAAAGGTTGATAGCGTGTTTCTGCGTCAATTAGAGCTTTGCTAATGTAATAGACAGGAAGTTGTTTACCTTTTTCTTCCCGAACTAGAACGGCGCTTACCGATGATTCTGAGACTGCCAAATAAATAAGCAGTTGCTCGCCCTCCTGAGGTGTGGAGATCATTGGTGGATTGGATAGATACTTTTTCAGATCCTTCAATGCTTGCTGGCATTCAGGGGTCCATTCGAACTCCTTGTTTTGCTTTAAGACATCGAAGAAACCCTTGCATCGGTCAGATGATCGGGAAATGAATCTGCGTAGGGCCGCCACTCTCCCCGTCAGTTTCATGACATCTTTCCTGTTGTGAAGTACATCTGGGATTGATTCAATAGCGTTAATCTGAGTGGGATTGACTTCAATTCCACGCTGAGAAACAATGAATCCCAGAAACTTCCCCGATCCGACTTCGAAAGCACACTTCTCTGGATTCAGCTTCATGTTATACTGATCCAAGATTCGGAAAGCTTCTTTCAAATGTGCCAGATGGTCCTCTGCTCGTTTGGATTTGATCAACATATCATCGATGTACACTTCCATAGTCTTTCCGATATGGTCATGGAACATTCGATTGACTAGATGTTGATAAGTTGCACCTGCATTTTTCAGTCCAAATGGCATAACTTTATAGCAGTACGTACCTCGACAAGTTATGAACGCCGTTTTCTCCTGATCTTCAGGGTCCATCAATATTTGGTTATATCCGGAATATGTATCGAGGAAGGTGAGCACCTCATGTCCGGCTATTGCGTCGATCAGTTGATCTATCCTGGGAAGGGGATATGAATCCTTCGGACAGGCTTTGTTTAGATCTGTGAAGTCAATGCAGACTCGCTATTTGCCATTCTTTTTAGGTACGACAACCACGTTGGCTAGCTAGTCTGGGTATTTGACTTCATGTACTGAACCGATTTTTAATCGATCAACCTCGTCGTTGATGACCTGGTTCCGAAAAGCTCCTTGCTGGCGCGTCTTCTGTTTCATCGGGCGGTGATACGGATCGACATTCAACCTGTGAGTAATGATGCCAGGAGAAATACATGTCATATCTGCGTGGGACCAGGTGAATGTTTTATGCCGTTCTTTGAGGAACTGGAGGATATCTCCCCGTAGGTGTTCGCTCAGTTCGGTCCCTAAATACACCTTCCGCTCTGGCTTGTCGGCGAACAATTCTTCGGGTTCCAAAGCTTCTACGGTTGGCATGTGGTTTTCTCTTTCGTCCATCTTCGTGATGAATTCCGAGACCTCATACTTAGCCTCTTCAGGTGGTCTGGCCCCGGTCGCTGTAATTGCTATTTGTTCTCTTCGGGTAACTTGAGAGCCACCGAATAGCAATCTCGGGCAGAGCGTTGCTCTCCTCGGACCTCACGTACTCCCCATTCGGATGGGAACTTCAATACTTGATGATAAGTTGAAGGAACAACTTGCATGTCGTGGATCCAGGGTCTGCCCAAAATGATGTTGTAGGCTAGGTCCGCATCAACAACATGAAAAGTTATTTCCTTCGCTACCCCTTCGGCAAGAGTTGTCAGGGTAATCTCGCCAAGAGTCTTCTCGCTTGAATTGTTGAAGCTGGTGAGAACTCGAGATATGAGTACGATCTTGTCTGACAGCTGCATCTCTCTGACAACCCGTGATTGGATAATGTTCGCAGAACTGCCCGCATCAATGAGTACTCTCTTGACGTCGAACTCCACCACGCGTAACGTTATGACTAACGCATCAGCATGTGGAAATTGCGAGCCATCTTCATCAGAATCCTCAAATATGATTACTTCTTCTGATCGTGGGTGCTTGTTGTTTGTGATGGAGACCTTTGCATACTTCCTTGCTGTGAAAGTAACGGAGTCCACCTCGATTCCACCTGAAATAACATTAACTGTCCTCCTTGGAGAGGATGCTCGGGGAGGGCCAGGCTTGTTCTGCTGTGCTTTCGCGTAAGTCTGCTTTCCCTTCTCGGTCACGAACTCCTTCAAGAATCCCTGTTTCAACAAATGAGCAATTTCATACCTTAGGGCTTTGCAGTCTTCGGTGGTGTGACCATGGTCACGATGAAAATCGCACCACAGTTCCTGGTTTTGCTTGCTTGGGTCGGTCTTCATATCTTTCGGCCACTTGACCTTCTCTCCCATGTCTTTGAGTGCTGCCACTACTTCAGACATTTCCACGTTGAAATTCGGCAGGCTTGGGGCTCCGCGGAGGCTTGATTCTGAATCATCTCTCCGGGACAACCCTTTGTTGTTGGGGTTAGTCCTTTGGAATGGCTGCGTGACTGGTCAGGGTACGGTTCATAACGTACGTTTGCTCTCTCGGTCTCTGCCTTTCCGCCGGATCCACTACTACGTGCCTGAGTCCTTCCTCGAGTACCTGTTCCAATCAATTTATCTTCATCGATACGTACCTTGGAATTGTAACGGTTGTAGACGTCTGACCAACTGGCTACTGGGAACTCGCGAAGAGACTCATAAGTCTACGCGTGGCCTCTGAGCTCCTTATATCCAAGCTGTTGGTAAATGCGATCGCTGCCCATCTGTCTGGTACTTTGGGGAACATCATACGTTCTCTCTGGAAGCGATCTACGTATTTGCGAAGAGACTCGTCGGGTCTTTGCTTGATCTCAAAGATGTCCTCTACGCGGGTCTCCGTCTTCTGAGTGCCTGTGTGTGCCTTCACGAACAATTCGGCCATTTCTGAGAAAGACTCAAAGGATTTGGGTGGCAACATTGAGTACCATCGCAGAGCTCCATCTGCTAGAGTTTCTACGAACTTCTTCAATTGAACAGATTCGATCTCCTCGTCGGTGAGATCGCTAGCTTTGATAAAGTTGCTGAACATCATGAGATGATCGTTGGGATCAGATGTTCCGCGATACCTCGGAATGTTTGGCATTTTGAACGTCTTAGGTATCGCTTTTGGGCCTGCTTCCTTCTTCCAGGGTCGCTGGGAATATCGTTGGACATCGACTTTCTTCAGCGTGGGTGGAGCGCCTGGTATCTGATCAATTCTCGTGGAGAGACTTTTGAAGTGCTTCCTGGCTTTCTTTGAATTGTTTGGTGAGGGCTTCCACAACAAGGCTCATATCCATAGGTGCCATAGACCCTCCATTCTGATTCTGATTGATTTGGGTCGTTGGATCTGCAGTACCACCGTTGTTCCGCTCTCCGCCTTGCCTTGACGTATGTGAAGAAGGTGCGTCACGACCAGGTGCTGCAGCGTCAGCCCTTGCAGTTGAAGGGTTACTACTTCGGAGAGAGGTGAGTGCCTCGTTTATTCCTCGGTTTACTTCTGCCTGTTCCTGCATGAAAGCAAAGAGTGTTTCTTGGAGGTTCCCTCGGCCAGGGGAGAGACTCCTATGGCGTCGTCTCCTTGGTGGGGTAGTGCTCTGAGAGCGCATACGCCTATTTCGCTGCCTGACCGGTCCTTCGGAAGATTGTTGCTGCCCATCGGACGAGTAATCGGGAGAATAATCAGGAGAGTAATTAGGACTGAGTGAAGGAGTTTTTACCTGTTCTCCGCCTACGATAGTTCGTTGAGAATTGCTTTCTGCCATGTTAGTTATAGAACAAAAAGACAGACGAAAATAGGTGTAATATCAAAGAAAGATAAACTATTAACCTACGAATGCTATTGACGGACGAAAATAGGTGTAATATCAAAGAAAGATAAACTATTAACCTACGAAGGCTATTGACCGGATCCCACTGTGGTCGCCAAATTGTTTAACCTAAATCCGATTTTAGGCCAATTAACAATTAAATTTGTATTTGCGGAGTCATGATAAATAGTTGAGATTAAGAGTTTGAACGACGAGCTAAAATGGTGACAATACGAGAACGAGACGTAAGTATTAACTAATAAATATAAAGCATAAATGAAAACAAGGAGAAGTAACCGTATCGTATCACTCGTCTTCGGGAGAGCTCTTCGATACCAATCGCACTTAGATGATCAAAGAACTATAAGTAAAATATGAGCAAAAGGAGTATCTGAGCAAGAGTGAGAGAGTATTCTTATTGATATTGTAGACATGAAGTAAAGTTGTATTATAATCGATTAAGGCAAATGCTATTTATAAGCCTGATAGGCACCCGTTGGGATTCGTAATCGCTGGGCACATATCCGTTGGAGTCATAACCGCTGGGTTGTAATGATTGCCTTAATGACTATTAATTGAATGATCGTGGATGATCATGTTAATAACTGCTCACTTAGACCGTGTTGACTGTTGAAGTGTTTCATAACTTCTTTAGGTCTGCTCGTGATAAATATCTGTCCGTTGGGTGTTTTTCCACGTGGTAGACACGTGTCACCTTTTCAAGTCCAGTCGGCTTTTATCCAATACACCGTCTCAAGAAGAGCTAGGAGACATAGAAAACTTAGATCCGTTTTAACCATATGCAAACCTCCTCTCCTTGAACAAAGAGAGTCTTTTCTAGATGATGAATGGGAACACCACATATTCAATCCTTATCAACTCGTTCCTGAACCTAGCTTAAAAGTTAGATATACATTTTTAATTTGTCGTCTAAAATTTATCCTTAAAAAGTTGATTAGACATTACTAACTCAAAAATAGTAAGATAAAAAAGACTACTATAATGCATACAATTATGGTTCAATATCTTTCTTGTATTGTTCTTATGCATATCTTTTGCAAGAGTTTCATGAAATTTCTTCATTAAAATCTAAATTTTGTCCTATTAAATTATTAACATTCAATTTATTCCTAAAGTACACGAATCTATTAAAATAAAGCATAACTATTTAGCATTATACTAATTAGGAATATAACATTAGAACAAAAGAGTACGTAAATTACCTCTTAGCTTCGCCATTGCCTTGAGCAACTTCCGTTTCGAAAAACCTGTCAAATCTGAATATTGCAACCATTATATTCAAACTAACTGATTCAGAAATATTCCGAGGGGCACAGAAAGAGTTAATTACTGTTAATTTTCTCCAGCAAAAAATCATGGGTTTAACAACAAAGTTTAATAAATAAAAAAGTTAAAGTAAATAATTCTCATTGATGCCTCTCTAAGAGCTGAGTTAACAAAAATTAAAATTGATTTCCATCTAACAGGAGCAATTCAGTGGCGGCCTGAGCATAAGGCCACTAAGGCTTTTGTTTTAGGCTCCCAATACATGAAAGGCTCCAATTTTGCTATTATTAGATATACTTATTTATATAATTCATACAATTATCATGTGATATGTATTTATTGCATTTGAAATTTGATTGAAGTTGCCAAAATAAATGAGCAAATTACAATGAATTTTTATCTCACACTATTTAATACATTTATCTTCCTTTTGATATTTTTGTCCTTTCACATCATTATACTTTTTCTACTCAAGACAGATTTTATTTTTAAAATTTAACGTGATTTGCCTAAATAAACTATAAAAATGAATTATAAATACATATTATTTGCCATGATTTCATTTGAATCTCAAAAAACTAGACAATGACTTGTAACCAAAGAATTTCACATGAATTTTCCCAAATAAGCTTAAGGCCTCATATGGAATCTCTAGGAGTGGCAATTGGGCGGGGCGGGTTTAGTCCTTCCCCTGTCAAAGTTTTGCCCTGTCCTGCCCCGCCCTATTTTGATCTTTATCAAGTTTCAACTCCACCCTGCCCCATTTGACCCGCCCTGTCTTGCCTCGTTTTGACCCGCCCCGCTGCCCCAATTATCTTTTAAGTCATTAAAGTATTTTTTATTTTTTATCATCAAAACTGATCTTTTCTTTTAACTTTTAATCCATTTAACAGTATCTCTAACTTCTTTTCTATTGAAATTTTCAAATTTGAAGATTTTGTAATTTCTTGAAGAAATTGAAGCTTTTAAAAAGTTTGTAGTATTTCAAAAGTATTACGTATTTACTATACCAATTAATAGCTTAAGTAGCCAATAGTGGAACAATATTTCCATTATTTTCTCAACTAAATTATGAAATAAGAAAATAGTGGAAAAAGAACAAGTAGAATTATTGGGTCTTTATTTCCCGCCCCAATAATTTTAACACAAAATTTTGCCCGCACCCGTCCTTCCCAATTTAGTGTTTTGTACCGCCCCAATTGTCATCCCTAGGAGTCTCGCTTTAGGCCACCGACTTTGTTGGGCCGTCTTGACTATTGACTATTGGCACTTCTTGAAAAATTAAAAGCATCGGGTCTTTTAATAGTTGCTCAACAGAAGAATCTGCTAATTTAGGAAGTGCTTACCACTACTGTAATGCATAGTTGATTAACAACGAAAACGCAAAGGAGAGATGTCGATATCCTGAAAAGTGAGGAAACCCAAAAAAATTGTTAAAAGAAAATAACATAAATATGAGAAGAAATCAATTAAATAAACCACACAAGAGCACAAACAAAATTAAAATGCCGATTAACATTAATCACATAAATTACATATTTTTTTTGAGATAATTTTTTTGGTATTTTCCTAATGCAAAAATTCAAAAAAAAACTAGCACGTTAAGCAATTTGAAACCTTCGTGCTAAAATTAGGTGATTACAGTTGCCCCTCTTTGTTCGAGAACACGAAGAGTTTTCGGATAAAGACGTAATCGATAGCTAATTTTGGCTTTTCCGTTCTAGCCGAGAGCATGCTTTTCAAAATTGTGACCGTACCTTGCCGGTTTGGTTCTAACCAAGAACAAGGCTACCTACATATCCCGGACTAAGGAATCAGGTCAGTGTAGTTCCTCACGTGCGATAGCTGGCACTACCGCATTTAGACAGACACTGGACTCTTCTAGACTAACACTAAGCACTCTCTAGACATACACAGACTAACTCTAGACACTTTCAGAACTAACTGGGACTGACTCGATGCTCCTAGACTTACCCGGACTGACACAAGACACTTTTGACACACTAGAGTTGCTGCTGGTCACTGTCGCTGGTTCCTGGCTAGATGGCTGGTGGTCACTGCTTTACAAAGAAAAAATGAAAATACAACATTTGAAATGTAAAATTACAATTCCTAAGCTAACTTCTTCATGCTTCCCAAGCTGATAAACTGGTCCGAAGCTCCCACTACCAAAGTAGTCTTGAAAACTTGAAATTGCCGCTCGAGCGGGCTTTGCCTCTAAAGTTGAAACTGCCGCTTTGACGGCCTTTGACTTGAAAGTAAAATTTCCGCTTTGACGGGCTTTGACTTGAAAGTAGAAATTGCCGCTTTGATGGGCTTTGACTTGAAAGTAAAAATTACCGCTTTGACGAGCTTTGACTGGAATGCTGAAATTGCCGCTTTGACGGGCTTGACTTGAAAATTGAAATTTCCGCTTTCACGGGCTTTGAAATTGAATGCTGAAATAACCGCTTTGACGGGCTTGACTTGAAAATTTACATTGCCGCTTTGACGGGCTTTGAAATTGCCGTTTTGACGGACTTTGACTTGAATACTAAAATTTGGAACCACCACTCTGGTGGGTCTTGTTCTTATTGAATTGAAAACCATCACTCTGATGGGTCTTGTTTTTGCTGAAACTTATAAACCATCTCTCTGATGGGTCTTGTTCTTGTTGAATTGAAAACCATCACTTTGATGGGTCTTGCTTCTTCCGGAAATTCAAAACCATCACTCTGATGGGTCTTGCTTTTTGTTGAAAATTAAAAACCATCACTCTGATGGGTCTTGCTTATGCTGGAAATTGAAAACCATCACTCTGATGGGTCTTGCTTCTGCTGGAAATTAAAAACCATCACTCTGATAGGTCTTGCTTTCACTGAAAATTAGAAACCATCACTCTGATGGGTCTTGCTTCTGTTGGAAAAAAAAAAACCATCACTCTGATGGATTCTGCTTCTTCTGAAAATTGAAAATTTGTAAACCATTATCCCAATGGGTCTTGATAGAAAGCTGAAATTGTAAACCATCACTCTGATGGGTCTTGTTCTGAAAATTGAATCCCATTATCCCAATGGGCCTTGCATTGAAACTTGAATCCCATCATCCCAATGGGTCTTGTGTTTAAAGTTGAAAAATCTATCCTATTATCCCAATGGTTCTTGTCTTGAAAGTTGAAAACCACGGCTCCCTGCTCAGATTGTCCCTGATTTCTTTCTTTATTTTTTTTCTGCTCTTCAAGTTTGTCCCCGACGAGCGATTGACTTGATGTGTTGTGTTCTCATACTTCCCAACCCAAATTCTCATATCGGTCTTTGGTCATACCTTGTAGAAAAAACAAACCATTCCCTGGTGATCTTCATGGCACAATCTCGGTGCTGGACTCCCATTCCCGACTCTTCTTGGTTAACTGAAACTTGTAGACAAGTTTTGCAAACCTTTTTGAACGACCGAAAATAATGAGAAAGAAATAAATGAAAAGGAAAGTGAAGAAACTCAAAAGGAAGACATCGAACGAAAGATGTTCTTGGTAGATAGAAGAAACTTATTTGGAGGTGAAACGATAACCTTAGTAAAACATGGCATGCATCTTGGAATCAACACTTGATCCGGTCACGCGGGGCATTCCTGAACTTGCTCCCAGTTTGACAATCTTTCTAAACCCAAACTTGTTGACGAATTCCACCACCCTCAGTCGACTAGTAGTGCCCCTCGGGGTTTTCACTAACTAGCCTCTCTCTTTGTTCTTTTAACTCACTATTGCCTTGCAGTGCCTTTTCAGGTTTTCACCGACAAGACTTTATTTTTTTTCTTTTTTTTCCATCTTTTCGCTCTTTCCCAATTGACCTCCGATCTTTCCTTGCTGCTCGACCCCGTCTTTCTTTTCTTTCTTCAATTTTGGCCTTTATCTTGATTCCCCGGAGAATTTCTCCTTTAATGACCTTGGTGCTCCCAGCTCCTAAATGCGATTGTCGGCTTACAAGAATGCGACTTTACAGCGTGGAACTTATCCCTTGATACCCTCCTCGGCTTGACATTCTCAATGATCGGTCAGAAGGATTTTTATTTGGACTGTAACATTGGATTTGGTTAGGCTATGAAGAAAGGGGTTCAGCATAAAAGCTCAGAAACATCTCATGAGATGACTAGAATGAGCGTTACAACTTTTGAAATCACCGCTTTTGAAAAATAAACCAAACTTTTTTCCAGCTTAGGCAAATTGGGGATTCTTTTTTTTTTCTTTTTTTTCTTTGGTTTGGAGAGCGGTATGAAAGCATCTCATGAAACGACTTGGTAAAATATTACAACCTTTGGAATCATTTCTTTTAAAATAATAACAAACTGAAGCCCCAATTTTTTTAAAAAATCGAGGAATTAACTTTTGAATTTTCTGATATAAAATATAAGGGATATTGAAACTTTCCCCCGAGATGAACACAAAGAAAGCAAAAGAATATTGGCTTTCTCCTTTTTTTTTTTTTTTTTTTTTTTTGTAAACTATAGAACCGACTTTTGCCCCAGTTTAGGAGACTGATATCTCATGAAACATATGAATAGATGGTACAACAACATAGAAGTTTGTTTTTATTTTATTTTAAAAAAATAATACAAAAATAAACTTCTGCCCCAGTTTAGCACTAAATAGGGAACTGAATTCTTTTGATGTTGGCCGCAAACTTGGAGGCAAGTTTTGCGTCAATATGAATAGGGGAAAAATAAACTTTTCCCTGAGATGACCGCACCCGAATGGTTGCCTACGTATCCTTTTGAGAGGAATCAGGTCAGACGTAGCTCTACCATTCAATGGTAGATGCTTTTTGTTGTTGTTGTTGTTTTTTTTTTCCTCTCTTTTTTTCTTTTCTTTTTGATCATATCAAATTGATTCTAAGGGAGGGTTGGCCAAAGAAAACACAAAAAGACTGACAAAGGATACAGTATTTGAATAGAAGAAATGAAAGTCGTTCATCATCCCAACCCGAGAATGCCTCGCACAAATAATGATTCAATGAATTGACCTGGATTAATCCACACGTGTCCTCGACTTCTGCTTCAATGATGGTTCTCAAAACTGGTATTTCAAATTCGGTCGAAGCGGCCGTGCACGATTATGAACTTCTCACTGATCTCCCTTATCGGATGGCTACTAATTAATTTCCAACTTATTTCGCTCCCTCTTTTATCCCTCTTTACTACTCAGATAGCTCACAATGCCAGAGCGCGTGTTTAGATCAAGACGTAAATTTTGCACACATGTCATGTTATTAAGGTCGACAAAACATAAAACAGAAAACTAAGGAGGTAAGAACAGGAAACATAAAAAACCGAATATTAAGACGAGATGGATCTCTTTTTCATTGAATTGAAGATATAAGGGTTTGGACAAACAAAACAAGAAAAATAATGCACTTGGGTTACAACCCTTGAATAATCAAGTACACAGAAAGATTAGCAAAACAAGCTACAACATTTCACAGTCACTCAATTGTAAGTCATGGCCAGTTTTCCTGCTTTTCATGCATTGTTGAGCCTTTCACCAAGATGTACCATGCTGATACCAAAGAAATTACCTGAATCTGGCAATACCTTCTCCATTTCCTCATTTTCTCCAAGCCCTATCAGGGTGGACTTCATTTCTTTGAGACTGATGAATGACCGAGTAAGATTTGGAATTGGCTTCTCGAGAGACATGTTCGTCTTCTTCATAGCTTCACCCTTTTCTCTGTCTACTACCCCAAGCACAATCTCAGGAACACAGTTCATTGTCACTAGCATTTTGTTGGCCCCTATTAACACATCACCAACAGGCATTATCGGCATTGCAGATTCAGCTCCCAAATCTTCGACATCCACCATACCCACCATATGCACATCATCACGACAGGCAATGAGTTCCGATTTATATCTGGTGCATCTGAACCCTCAACTTGAATCTGATCGTTATCAATCAAAGCTTGGATATCCTTCTTGAGAAAATGGAAATCCTCAGTGTTATGCCCCGGTGCACCTGAATAGTAAGCACATTGACGAGAGTCGTCAACCCTATTCCTAGGATGCATTCCTCCATTGATCGGTTTCAGTATGTCCAAAGCTTGCAACTTCTGAAAAATTTTGGCATAAGATTCTCCAATTGGCGTGAACTCCTTCTTTTTCACTTGATGCACCTTTTTATACTCAACCTTTGGGCGAAAGCCTGAAGGACCACTTGGCTGATTGGGAAGGCTCGGTGGAGAGTAGAATTAGTTATGTGGAGCTTGGTGAATGAGATATATAGGATGTGGGGCTGGAGCGCGCCATTGCGGATAAGACGATATTGGAGCATATGGCTGCACTATATGGATTGAGTATTGGGGTGGAGGTACGGAATACTGCGGATTTTGTGGGGGTGTAGTAGTGTTGTGGAGGGTATATTTGTGGAGCTTGGTATGAGTGGGTTTGATTGTATCTTTTCTCGCTCCACTTTTGTGAACCCGAACCCACCATGGCTACATCATCTTGATTCTTCTTCCCCAAGGCTCCTGCCTGGGCTCGCAAAGCTGTTTGGCTGACAATCTTGCCTGCCTTGATTCTTCTTTCAATCATCCCCCCAATTCTCACTGCTTCACTGAATTGTTTCCCTATGGCGGAGACCATTGCTTGGTAGTAGGTCTCATCAAGCACCTCAATGAACTCTTTGACCATTTTATCATCGGGTATCAAAGGGCTCACACGCGCTGCCTGCTCGCGCCATCTATAGGCATACTCCCTGAAACTTTCACTTGGTTTCTTTGTGATCGTCTTCAAGGAAGAACGAGGAGGAGCAGCCTCCATTTTGTTACCATAATGGTTTAGGAAAGCGCTGGTCATGTCATCAAAGGTGACCCACTTCGAAACATCTTGTTGCACAAACCATTCTGTTGCCGGTCCTCCCAAACTGTCAGCAAAGTATGCCATCAACAATTCATCCTTCTCAATGCCCCTCATTTTTTTAAGGTAGATCTTGATGTGGATCCTTGGATCACATTGTCCAATGTACAGATCAAATTTGGGCACAACAGAACCTTCAGGCAATGGCAAATGAGCGAACAAACACAGGTCTTTGTATGAAATATTGGTTTTACCCCCTTGCCCCTGTATGCTCTTCACAGTTTGCTCCAAGCTTTTCAATTTCCGAGCAAAATCATTATCTTCTATTTTCCCCAACCTATCAATATCAGCATGTGATTCTGGGTGGTGTCCCTGATCATACGACTCGGTTTGGCGGAAGACATTACCCTGAGCTTGGCAAAATTGTTGATCATGGGCCCTTAACTGTGGGTCACCGTTCGATCTTTGCAAAGTGTGTCCTGCAGGAACGGTGAATGCTGCGGCAGGAACCTGGGGTTGGCCATGTTGTCCTTGCTGTGGGAATTGTGCCCCAGGTTGTATAGTAGAGGGTCCGGCTACATTGTCAGTTGCCGGATGTGGACCAAATCCCGGAGGGTAACGGGGGTCTCCTGCCACTGTGGACTGCCCTTTCCCTGCTGGCTGAGTATTTGCCATGAAACCAGCAACACCTGGCGGAACAGGAGGTGCCTGAACTGCTGCCAAGTTACGAGTTAGCTGCGTCATCATTTCTTTCATGGTTGCAAAGTCCTCGGCCCTCTTGGCCTGTTGCTCTGCTAAGCGAACCAGCTCAGTGTTCTCAATTTCCCCAGCCATCGTTGTTTGAGTGCTTTCCTGAAGAAGAGCTTCAACCAGTTTTGGTACAGACAGTGGTCCCTTGATTCTAGTGGAGTAGGAACCTGGGGCCAACACGACAGTTGCTCAAGCTATGAAACCAAACAGGTTAGCACAAAAGAAGCATAGATTGCAGCCTAAGATTGTTATGCGTCATCCCGAAATGGTTAACGGTGTAAGCCGAGTGTACCGATCGTATCCCCAAAAGATTGCTTATGTGCCTTGATCAAAATTAGAACACAATTGTAACTGATACGTAATCAGCACAAGGACGAACTTGGATGATTATTATTATATTTTTTTTTTCTTTCTTTCCTATTTTTCTGACTCAACAAACGTAATTTAGACAAACGACACGAGACGAACTCAAAATAAAATGCTTGGTATGATGCACGAGTACAAGATATATACAAACTGACACATTGGGCGGGTACACTCAGACGGTGAAAATAATGGGACTCGATATTTTAGCGGAGTCAGACTATTCCACGAGGATCGACACAAAATACAACTTAGCTAATTACAATTTATCGTCTGTACCCTGATTTGACCTTAAACAAAACAAAATAAAGCGGAACCCTTAAAACAATATTTTTTTAATGAAAAAATTAAGACTCAACGGGAGATTCGAAACGGAACTTAATACCGGATTATGAAACAAACTATTTTTTTTCTTATCCGAAAGGTGACTCCAAATCAGACATTACGGCAATACAAAGACGGACACAAATTTTTTTTTTAAACAAACTCTTTGATCTAATTCGAGAAAGAATCTTAGAGTATTGACAAAATCTGGCAATTAGGACGACACAACGACATAAAATATTACACAAATTAGATGTAAAATTGGTTTCTAAAATTCGCCACTATGACGGCGTAAAACCCCGATAAATTACTTTTAAAAAAATATGGACTAGAGATGGAACACACATTCAAACATAAAATCAAAATTTCGCCATTATAACAGCGCAAAACTATGACAAATTATTTTCTAATATCTGGGACCAAACCCGAACACAAGATGAAACTCAAAAATTCTTGAAAAAATTCGTCATTATAACGGCGTAAAATGACAACTAAACAAAAATATTTCGAGACACGGGACTAAACTCAATTTTTATATTATTTTCCTTTTTTTTCTTTTTTTTATTTGACTCTCGCCCCCGGTGATCGGTCAGCATAACAACCCTTCGGCTAGAACAAATGTAACATATAATATGCTCATGATGTATCTTTTAGGGATACGGGCCCCATCCTGATACGAGGGAGTCAGCCTAGACAAGTGCGGTATCAGTGTACCGCACCTCACTAAGTCTAATGACATGCAAATAAATTGGCCTAGATAAAAGCACAGGTTCGACTCTAGGTGACTCAATGGGTTCATGTTCTATAGTTTCTGGCAATTTAGAAGTGCCTCGGGGGTACCGGTCGACAACGTCTAACGGCCTAACCCAACGTACCTCCTCCTAAGAAGGGTTAACTTTTTTGTGTCCTGAGCCACGACAGAAATTCCAGACGCCGAAGCGAAACTGGCGTGCATGTATGCAGTGTTCCAGAAGACTCAGAGGTGTACGAGAGAAGACAGTTGTGTATATACAGTTCAAACATATCAAAGCAGTAACATTCAAGGCAACATATACAAACAATATTCAAAAGTCGAAAGCGACAAATTTTAAAGTATGGGACTCTCAGTTTTCACTTTGTTCCCCAGCAGAGTCGCCAAGCTGTCACGACCCTTTTTTCTCTTAAATAGAAAAAAATTATAGTTTTAAAAGGTTGTGACGGTGTTGCAAGGTACACAAATTATTTAGAGATTTTCGGAGTCGCCACTTGACAAGTTTAAGGTGTGCCAAGTCACCAAAGTGGTGTACCTAGAACACCTATGACTCGTAAATGGTCGTCAGAGTTCCGGGTAAGGATCTCGGTTGACTCTCGGGAAGATGTTAGGCACCCTCGAGTCCTGTGCCAAGCACAGTTGCTTATTAACGCATTTCGACTCTTTGAATTTGTTTGTTATATTTTGCCTTAATTTTGTTACGCTTCGATTTATTACATTTGTCTCTTCAACTAGAAACTGGAATCGAGATGTGATCGCGCGAGCACTTCACTCGTTCGAAATCTTTCGATTTAAATCAATTAATTCGTGCAAGCACTTCACCCGTTCGAAATCTCTTGACTTAATATGAGTTTCAATATGAACATATAATTATTATTTAATTTAAACCTGCACCATCCTATCAATTTGCCTAGCTTTATTAGATTATTGCGAGACTTGGAACGTAACACACTGTTGCTCCCTTTCTGGTAACTATTTGGAGTGCTACGTGACAGACATAAAAATTTGACATAGACCCCTCTTTATTTTTATCCTTTAAATGAAATGGCCACTTTCTAATTTTACTTTAGTACTAACCTTGAAATTCGGTTGAACTTGTCAATCATATATCTTGTTACACTTAGTGGGCTGGTCTTACACATTATCTGCGACACTAAAGAAGAATTTCACTAAATGTCCTATTTTACCTTCTTGTTGAAGATCTGACCTCATTTCGCTTTGTTTACAGTTTTTTGTTAAATGTTAAAACCCCAAATTTCAGCCACCTTGCTTATGTTAACATCCTAAATTTTCCTAACCATTGCACATGCTATGAGTGGAAAATAAAGCATTGTCATTATTTATCATTTACAAGTTCAATATATTTATCATCTAATGACAAATCATATTTGGCGTAAAATTAAACATGAAAAGAAGACCAGATCATAATGGGCCATAAGCACACTATTTCATACACGTTACAGTCAACAATTAACAAAATAATGCAAGAGTGATGAAATGTTACCTAGTAGAGCAAATTCAAAGCATAACAAAGCTAATCCCACTAGGCAAATTCATTCATACACCAACGCACAGCAGTAGAAATAAAGTACCAGCAGCAACGCAAAGCAACAGAAACATCACCTTAACAAACCATTTTAACCCTCAAAACAACCAAGAACAAACCCCTTTCAACTCTATCATAACTATGAAACTCTTTTACATGTTCTCACTATTTTTTTTCCTTAACTCTCTCAAATTTCTCTTAAATTGCTCTTTTATTTCTACTCTCCCAGATCTCTCTTTTTCTCAAGTTTCTTGCTATGTTTTTAGATGTTCTGTTGGTGTTTCAGCTCTCAGATTTCGTGTCATCTAGACTAGTGAAGAGGGACAGCCTTATATAGATGAAAAAGAGGGGGAAAGAGGGGTGAAAATTGGGGAAAGAGCTGTCCAACAGCTGGCCCTTTAATGCAAAATCAGAGCCTTACCCTTCTCATGCTTAGTTTACCCACCAACCAAAAAGCAAAGGCTGAACTTTACTATATTTGTGCCAAGCCTTTGTCCTTTTAAACTTTCAAAATTTACCAAAACTCTTTTACATAAGCTAAAAGGAACTGAAACTTTACATCCTATTAAAGACTAGTTAAACATACTAATATTCATGCTAATACTAAGTAGAAGATTCAAGCAAGTGCATGATACTTAACTCACTGCTTTCATGTTTAATATACAAGCTTTAGTGTTCAATTAATTAACTGAAACTAGACAAGTCTAAGACAAAGTTGTACCAAAGTGATTGAGCAAACCACAGAGCTTTTAAGTTCATTGCAGTCAAGAACCAGACAGGTTTCACATTCAGGCAGCTTTAAACACAAGGGAATTATTTTTTATGCTTGAACTAGCAAGTCTTAAAAAAACACTACAGACTTGGACAGTTGCGGATGCAAAATTTACCAATACATACAAGACCCATCGCTCATTGACTGTAATAAATAAATACAAACAACATACAACAAGATTTTTTGATTGATTTTTGTTTTTTCATGTTAATAACTAAGCTAAAAGTGAAGATGATTAACAAAGGAGACAGCGATGGAAATGGGTTTCCTATAACCGTTGTCAAAGCTAATAAATTAAGCAAGAACATCATCGCGCCTTTAACAAGCACGACACCACCGCCTCCTTGTCACAGCTGCAACGCCACCTCACGTCGCCCCTGCTCCCTCGCTATTATACAGCCTCACTCTGCCTCTCCATCGAACATCATCACATATCCCCGCTATCACTACGTTACAACCTCGAGCTGCTTCTCCTCACCATGAAAACACACTCACAAAGCCTTCATAATACTTTTACCACGATTCTCCCCTACTCCGCCAATGAAACAACATCACTGCCCTCACGTCTCCACTACACCATTTTAGCAACATCCCACCATTGCCCGTGTCACCACCACCATGAATCCAAGCCTGAAACAACCACCATTAGAATAACACCAATCAGAGCATTACCGAACCACCATATCAAATAATATCGCCACTGATTTTGGGGTTTAACACGGGGTGGGGTTTTCAGGGGTAAACGGCTTCAAAAACAAATAGAAGACAGTGAGGGGAAGCCATTGACGTATATATTGATCGAAGAAAACTCACCTTTGCTGGAGTTAAGGTTTTGAACAAATCTTTGAAATCCCAATCTACATCAATTCACAGCCTTTCAGAGGAATCCAAGTGTGGATATGGAAAGAGGGCGGAGAGGCGATTCCAGTCATGTAATTTGTTGGCCGGTAAGGGGGTGTCGCCGCCGTTTTCAGTGGTGGTTCTCGGCGGTTCACGGCGGAGGTTCTCATTTCGCCAGGGTTTCGTTATGTGGAGTGAATTGGGAAAAATAACTAAAAAATAGGGAATTTAGTTTTTATATGATGGGGATGGGCCGGGTTAAAAGGGAGATTGGGCTAGCGGATCAGGAAAGGGGCTTACTCTTTTTCTAGGATTGAAACTAAATGGTCCAATCACCTATTAAGACCAAATACAAATCCTACACATTCAATTAAATAAACCACACAAGAGCACACATAAAATTAAAATGCCGATTAACATTAATCACATAAATTACATATTTTTTTTGAGATAATTTTTTTGGTATTTTCTTATGCAAAAATTCAAGAAAACTAGCACGTTAAGCAAATTTGAAACCTTCGTGCCAAAATTAGGTGATTACAATCATTTTCCGCAAGGTTTTATAATTGACATGTCCTAAACGAGAATGCCATAAATTATTTGACTCAAGCAAGTATGAAGAAGCTAAAATTTTATTCATAGTATCAACGACCATTACATTGAGTTTGAAAAGGCCCTCAGTCAGGTAACCTTTTCCTACATACAGCTCATTCTTAGTTATTATAACCTTATTAGAAGCAAAAATACAGTTAAACCCATTTTTAACGAGAAGTGCAGTAGACACCAAGTTCTTCCATATTTCAGGAACGTGAAGAACATTGTTGAGAGTCACAACCTTGCCAGATGTCATCTTGAGGCATATCTTTCCATATCCTTCAACTTTGGTCGTTGCAGAGTTGCCCATAGAGAGTGTCTCATCAGGTCCAGCGGGAGCATATGAAGCAAAGGCTTCCTTCACAGCACAAACATGGCAGGTGGCTCCTGAATCAATCCACCATTCTTTAGGATTTCCAACCAAGTTGCATTCAGAAATCATAGCATACAAATCAATGTCTTGCACTCCTTGGGCCAATTTATTCTCTTCAACCATGTTGGCTTGACCTTTTTCCTTTTTCCTGTCCTTGTCCCTCTTTGCAATACGACAGTCTGCGGACTTATGCCTACTCTTGCCACAGTTGTAGCAATTTCCCTTGAACTTTTTCTTGCTAGGGTTGGTCTTCCCTCCAGAAGGCTTCTTTCTCTTATTCTAATTTGGATTATGCTCAACAATATTTGCTCCCGCTATTGTAGCATTTCCACGAGCCTTCTTTTCAGCAGATTTGTTGTCTTCTTCAATCCTTAAGCGTACAATCAAATCTTCAAGGGACATCTCCTTGCGCTTATGTTTCAAGTAATTCTTAAAGTCCTTCCATAACGGAGGCAACTTTTCAATCATAGCTGCAACTTGAAACACCTTATTAATCAACAAACCTTCAAAGAAAAGTTTGTTAGCAATAATATAATTAATACTTTTAACATAAGCATTAATCAGGATCATACCTTCAGCAAGGAGATCATGGATAATGACTTGAAGTTCTTGGACTTGGGATACAACAGATTTGTTATCCACCATCTTATAATCCAGAAATTTGGCAGCCACACATTTCTTCAGTCCAGCGTCTTCAGTCATATTTCTTTTCCAGTGCATTCCATACACTACAACAAATTTGGCCTATGGCCACATTTATTTTAGACAACGCTAAAAAAGTGTTGCCAAAAGTATTTATGACAACGCTTTTAAACGGTGGTCGTTGGTGATAGCCTTTAGCAACGGTATTTAATGCAACGCTGGTAAATCGTTCCCTTTTGACGTAAAGACAACGCTTCTTAATAGTTGCCAACTCATAAAATATATGGCAACACTTATGACATCTAATGCGACATTTGTGAATAGTTGCTATATTGTCAAACTATGGCGACCCTTTGCAAACGTACTCTAAATTTTTTTCTCTAATATTAGTTTTCCAAAATATATTTTTTTCCCCTCAATATGTAGTATTACACTTAATGAAATATTCCCCCATTTCTCAGAAGCCAAATATGTACGAAATATCATCTACTGCACGCAAAGGGTTTCCCCAATTCCCCCAAGCTGCTTCACCCTCCGCCGCTGACCGAACAAACTTTAGGTATTTTTAACTTGACTACTCTTCCTTTTGATGTTAAATTGTGTGTGTGTTTTGGAAAGATAAACAAGTCATAGATTTGTGTCCATGGCGATAATGATTAAGGATTCTGCAGTGCCTTACGAGGCGTTCGTGTCAACGAGCTATACGTCGGAGCCGATGAGGACGGCAACTACAGTCGGGGCGGCTAGAATCGCATTTTGAGTTGACCCAACTCAATTGAGGATGAACTGTGGGAGTATACTAAAGAACCGTAGTCTTGCATAGTCCTCAGGTTGTATATTTCCCTTCAATCTTTTATCATCAATGAATTATTATCATTAGTGCTAGTATTACCAATTTTTGAATTTTGGCTATTTCATTGTTGAATTTAAGATTATTCACTGATGTCGTAAAATGTTTTGCTCCTTGAATTTTAATCAGTTCATATAAATTATTCCTTGTTCATGTTATCACTTATTATACTAACGTGTTAACAATCAATGCCCTAATTGTGTAAATACTCTCTCTTGTAAGTGAATAGATTTGAATTTTAATCAACAATTAGCTGCTTGTTGTTTTATTTCCAGACTACCAAAATTATGGAAAGAAATAATTATTCAAAGAAATTAGAATTTATTTCAAGTCAGTGCCCAAATTTCTAATGAGGTCTTTGATCTGGACATAGGTTTGTTGGGCTGGTACATATGAGGAGGTACATGTAAGGGCAGACGATGTTTTAGACTTGATCCACATATATTTCATCTAATTGTGTGTAGGATAATATAAATTATTGCTAATATTATTTGTAAAATACTGTTTAAAAAATATGTTGCCGATAATGGCAGATCAAGTATCAATTGTAAGAAATGACTGACATGCTCTTAGCATCTATTATTAAATGTTTCCTGGAAACAGTCATGACTCAGTTCTAGTTGATTTTGACCATTCTAACTTCAGTGTGTTCTAATTCTTAGCATGATTTTCCTCGTGTGTTACAGAAACTTGTTTTACGTTTTCTATTCACCAGGAACTTGCTATTCTGTTAAGCCAAATTATTTTATTAGGTAGACTGGAGTTGCACAGGATAATTCTGAAATTTCAAAAAGATGCTTTGTAGTATAAGTTTCAGACTATTCTTGTTAAAAAATTTCCTAATTTCCATCATGGCTCTTTCGTCAATGTTCAGTAATGTTTGTGAATTTCTTATATTTTTTAGCTTTTTGTTTCTGCATCTGCATGAAAAACAAACACCATTGGAAAAAATTTAGTTGAGAGCGCAGAGCAGAAAAATGCAACCTACAACCTACAAGGTTAGTAAAGCATATCTGATATATTACTGGTGAATTGGTTTTGGCTGGAGTCATTACTGGTATACGAGGTTATCATGTTTGGAGAATTGATTTTGGCTGGAGTCATTACTGGTATACTAAACTAGTGAATCTGTGGTTCAGATTCTTCTTAGATAAAAGTACATAATTAAAACTTTAAGCATGCTGCATTTGAAACTTAAAGAGAAGTAGGATTCCTTACTTGTAGTAAAACGAATTTCCATTTACTTAACTTTTATAAATTAGGATGACATTTCCATCCATGTAATTATGACTATTTTCTAAGGTTTATGCTTTACTTGACTAAAATTGTGAATCTTATACATTTTAAACTAAAACATGATAGAAGTTGTTGGATTATTTATCTGTAGAAGTGATTGATTTATAAGTTTCCGACTTTCCTCAATAGAAGCTAGAAGCGTTAAACAGTCAATACTCTTTAATTTTGCTCGTCACTTGACCTTGAAAATGGCGACAGTGAAATTTACCTAATGGTTCCTGTCCAATGAATTGAGCATTTGCTTGAACTAACAGAAAGAACAAACTCAAGTTTATGATAAGGGGCAAAAGGCATAAATATTCAAAATTTGAAGGTACTGACAATAATCTGCACAATATTCTAAATTTCTGCACAGCATTTTCGCATATCTGTGTAGAATCTTTGCCTGCATAGCGTTCTACATTTCCACAAAATGTTCTGAAATTATAGATAATGTTCTGCATTTCTGGACAATACAACTAATTACTCTGAATGTCAAGTAGCTTTTAGCATGAATAAACGCGTTGCACAGGTGTTTCTACTATCCCCTCATTTGTCCTACTTTCATGGTATTTTCTTCTCTGTTGATAGTGTTATGCTTATGATTAGTGAAAATATGAGCGAAACTTTACTGGTTTCTATCTAACGATAATTTCATTTTAAACGTGTAGGAGAATTTTGGTGATGCAATTGGAAATGGGGCCTAAAGTCAAATTTCATTTATTGGAAGTGAACGATGAAGAGTTTGGACAATTGCCACGTTTAATTATTATGATGATACTGTATAGATACATACAGTTTTGTAAAGTTCATGCTTGTGTACACCTCGATGTACTTGGTTATTAATTGATGTAGTATAAAAATTTCTTTTTCGAAGTCCATTCTAAGTATATGCATTTCCAATTTTTATGTTTTTATTATTTAATGTGGTGATTGAGATTTCCATAATTTATGTTTGGTAGGATATACTCAAATAATGATTTCTTACCACAAAATTGTGGCTCTTATAATGATTGAAGAATATGCTTTACGGACTAAGCTGCCACGTTTGAAGAGTGGTCATTGGTATGGAATGATTGGCATGTCAGTAACAAAGGCCACATTTTACCAATGTTGCAATAGAAGAAACCATTTCAGCAATGCATGAAAAGAGTGGCCTATAAGGTGGCAAAGGCCACGCTTTCAAAGTGGAGCTACATACAAAAGGCCACGCTTTTTTATAAACTGTGGTCTTTGCCTCATGAAAAGCGTTGCCTTAGGGCAAAGGTAACGCCTTTTTAGGCCACCCTCATAAAAGCGTTGCCTAAGGTCGAAAAGTGTGGCCTTTGAGCAAAGGCCACACTTTTTGATAGTTTAGGCCACACTTTTTGGGTGTAGTTAAAGGCCTAAAATGTTGTAGTGATAGTTTCTTTGACGTTTTAACATTACTATAAACGTTGTATAAGTCAACTTCCAAGCCACTTAGAATATAAGTCTTGCATTGGAAGTCAGAATGTTTTCAAGCCTCAATCACAAGGAAACGCTCGTTTTCAGATGTTTCATCAGTCACGACCGAAGCATCCTCCTTAATAAACCTTTGCAGGCTTAAAGTGGTCAGATAAGAGAACATCTTTTGCTGCCATCTTTTAAAGTCCATACCAGAAAATTTTTCCGGATTTTCTGCAGGTGGCATAACCGTTGCAGTAGCAGCACGGCTAGACCCTGCAGTACCAGAAACTGTGGTAGCAGTAGCACTCACAGCAGGGACAGTTCGTTCCACTCCGTTTGTCATCTCTGTCAAAATGACACAAGCAGAAACAATATCAACAGCCGGTGAAGTATTTAAATCTTCAAACCGAATACAAACAAACTGTTTAAACAGTCGGAGTAGAAAAAACCACGAAGGCTTTTAATCTCAATAAATAAATTAATTAATAATAAACAGAAGTAGAAAACCATGAAGGTTTTAGTCTCCTTAATCAGTATCCTTAAACGATATATTATTTAAGCGCAGAAAATAAATAACGGTAGATTCCTAAAGCTTGTTATTCCTGCATTAAAAAATATCATAAAATACAAAAACAAAAATGTTTAATCAGTGTAATTGGATAATCCCGAGCCCAAAAGTTTCTTGTGTCTCTTTAAGGAATCTAACTCCTTCACATTTGTCCAAGGTTAATGGGTTAATTCCTCTCAGGATGGAACGGGATAACAGTTCTATGGTAGTGGCACTTCAAACTGTAGAACTCGGCGAACTCAAAGAAGCGGAGCAAAGAAGAAAGAGAAGCAACGAAGCAGCGAGCGACGACGACGGCGCGAGGCTCTCCTTCTTCTCAACCCTTCTAAAAGTTAGAAGAAGCATTTCTCTATTTAAACTCAACAAAAGCTTTTCCTCTGCCAATGTAGAAGAAAGTGTTTTTCCCTTATAAAAGGAACATTTTCACCTTTCCACCTATTTCCCATTCACATTCTTCACATTCCAAAACCCTAACACATAGTACTACTATAAACCTTTTCTATTTTCATCATGTTAAAGAACACATTTAATCACATATTGATGAATTTTGTGATATACTGTATAATTAATATAAAAGTATTGGAACTAACATTGCTAAATATATTCTCATAAATACAGCTCATCTAAGCTATATTTCAAAGGAGATGTAGAATTGACAATTACATACGTACGTCAACATGAGATTTTTCTATCTTCTACATTTACTAAAGTTATAAAATGAAATCATCTTTTAAATTTTCAAAACCGCACAATGTGCGGGCAATTTTTCTAGTTAAATTTATAAGAGAAGTGATGTGGCACATCTCTTTGGCCTTCATTCGCATTTATCCTTTTCTCCTTTTTTTAATGACAATTTTGCATTTTTCCTTATTTTGCGAATCTTTTCCCCTCCACATGAGTAATACTCAATTACTCCACCTTTTCAATATACCCACGTCTGAATTATTAATACTCCTTTACTTCATCAACCATTATGATATTAAATCTATAACGTTGTATTGGATAAAAGCTGACAACACCTGAAAGATGACACGTGTCCACTACGTGACACGGGAAAAAGTTCCACCGTCAGATATCTAACGGACAGACAGTTGTCACGAACAGACCCAAAGCAATTAGGAGACGCTTCACCAGTCAACACGATCTGAGTAAGCAGTTATTAACCAAATCATGCGTGATCACTCAATTAATGATCATAAAGGCAATCATTACAATCCGGCGGTTACATGTCCAACGGATACGTGCCCAGCGGTTACATATCCACCAGATACGTGCTCAGCGGTTACAAAAACACAACGGACGCCTATCAGACCTATAAATAGCATTTGTTCTAAACCATTGTAACACAACTTACTTCCTGTCTACAATATCAATAAGGATACTCCCTCACTCTTGCTAAAATCTGATTGTTTGCTTACATTCTTCTCTCTAATCTTCTAAAGTTCGATTAGTATTGAAGAGCTCTCACCGGAGATAAGCGATACAGCACGGTTACTTCTATTTGCCCCTATTTATGCTTTATCTTTGCTAATTCCTGTTTGAATCTAGAGTTAACTCTTAATCTAAACTATTGATCGTGACTCTGCAAATATAAATTTAATTGTTAATTGGCCTAAAATCGGATCTAGGTTAAATAAACGTAATAAAGTATTTTTCTTGTTTTCATATCCCATCCTCTTTGTTTCGTAATGTCTTATTTAGAAAAAGTTTTGTTTGTAATTTTCTGTGTTGAGCCAATTTAATTGTTCCATGCATAAACTGGTAGAGAAAACTAAAATTTATTTACATGAAAACTAGTCTTATTTTGGTACTTCTTGCAGGCATGATGATGCTGAACATGTAAGCTTTTGATGAGGTAAGAGATTTGTTGATCATTTGCTTGAATTAGCCACTCTATTTTTTGATCTTTTATAATTTTTTTGGGGCAAGTTCTCGCCCAGAACACTAACTCATTTACGTTATTGTGGAAAGATAACAAGAAGCACGAAACAATGCCTTTTTTCATTACATTAATTGGAATAAATGTTGTTTCCAAGCTAAATTTTGTTATCTTGAAACTTCACAAAATACTATAATATGTTTCTTGAGTATTATGTTAAATCAAATTCTGCCAACATTACAACTTCGACTACGATGAATAGGCGAGTATCTATGGTTCATGTTGCACTCTACTGATTATAAAATTTCATTTTCTTAGATTACTGAACTTCATTTGTCAATTTGTTTTTGCACTTTTGTCCTAGGATAGATACCTTATGAAAATTTGAGGCCTCGCACTGTTCCGAGAAGCAAGAAGTCTTTATGTTAAGCTTACTAATTCGCAAAAATGTAAGTTCATGACTAGAAATCATTAAACATACTCATCCGATATATAAACATATTCTGGCTTATATATATCTTTTTTTTTCTACTGATAAAAAACAAACTTCTTCCAAGTTCCATAAAAGAATCCTCTTCATTTTGTTGATCATCATTAAGCTTTTGTTACTATTATAGAACTTGAACATTTTTGATAGCAACTTCTTATCAAAAATTTGCTAAAGAAATGTGTTTGTAGGTTGTGTTCTGCCAAGATGAACAAAGCCTGTACCAAACAAGATGTCACCACCGTCGAACACAATGAAAGAATTGAACAACAAAAATGTGGAAAGTCCAATGTCCTTTGTAGTAGTATAAAGGACTGTCCGGAGCGAATTTTTCCACGCGGTAAGTAGAGTATGTTGTCTCATCACCAATTAGTTTTGCCCGCGACAAATTGCCTTCTTTGAATAAATATTCTTCACCCTATAATTATTGCCTTCTTTGAATAAAAATTCTTCACCCTATAATTAATTATTCAATTGATTCTTGAGTTTAATTAGTTGTGTGGCTGCATGTTGTTGCAATATGCGCTTAGACTCTGTCAAAGTAATAGTTAATCATTCCATCTTATTCTGAAGTACATCTTATTGCATCTTATTCTGAATCTTGGTTTTCATATTGCATGGTGTTGGTAAAACTAATCGATTGACGACGAGTGTAGATTTGGTCTCCTCTTTTTGTTTAAATCTTAAATTCAGGAGAAATTTCTAACTGGAAGGGATCATAGCGTCTTTTGAGATCATGAAGCCGTTTGTGATCTAGAGTGTGCAATAATTTTATCAACCACCACAACTCAATAATGCAGTTTGTCAAATATTATTTTAAATAATTTATTAGGATTATGAGATACCTCTATGTTGAGAAGAGGTTTTGAAGAATGACAAACAAGAAGGACTCAGTAGTTCCGGAGGAGAACCTGGTCCTTGGATAGAAGGGCACGACTGATCGGAAAGATTTGAGGGTTGAAAATCCCTGCGGAACTAAGAGTTGTGGCGCGTAAACGAGTATGCATCCTAGTCAGACTAAAAGAGGCGGTGCCCAGGCTGTGTCTTCAAAGTACTAATAAGAGTTGGACTTGAACAAGGAAAGAGTTACAAGGAATTTTGTCTTACCATAATTACAAGGATTCCTTGTGGAACTCTACTAGGGTTTTAATACCCATATAAATACAAGTAGTTGATGCAGCTGAAACCAGTTATTCACAAATAGAGAGTTGAGAGCATACACAGGCGATCCAGCAACTTCCTACGTGAGATAACTGAAGAAGACAACTGGTGGAGTTTAATAGATTGAGTCTAGATATTCTGTCTAGGTTCTTGTGTTGTAAGTTGTCTTACTTTGTGCGATCATTATTTTTACCTATCAGCTTATATTAGAAGCAATTGTGTTAGGTGAACTTTAGAGAGGTTTGTTGAACCCCAAAAATTACCCCGAAAAGGATAAATTCCGGAATATCGACAGGATGGACTAACTCTTTTGGAGTTTTTGGAGTCGCCACCCAATTTAAGGAAAACAGGGAATCAAATTAGCAAATGCGTGCAAAAACTCCGTTTTTATAAAAAGACGGTCTTTCTTTCAGAGATTCTAAAGGTAAGAGGTTTTGTTAATTTCGAAAGAAGGTTTTTAAGGCACTTCCGAAATTCCGTTAAAAATGGTTAATCCGACAGGTTTCCAAAACATTTGCAAAAATATGCTTTTCTAGAAAATTTATCTAAAAATAATTAATTGAATTAAAACTTGTTTATAAAAAATATTTAATTTGCACGCATTTTGCTAAATGGCCCCAGTTTGCAATAAATTAAACAACGACTTTAAAATAAAAGGCAATGAACATAAAGTAAAGCAATCAATCAAATAATCATATATAATCAAAGGTTCATTTTACAAATAAATTGTACAAATTCTATCAAGTCTAACTACATAAATAATGAGAATGAGTTCAAAAGGTAGAACCCGGGAGCGGCATATTCATTCAATCAAAGGTACCTCGCAAAACAAACAAAATGAATTGGATTAGTACGATAATAAAGTGTAATAACTAATGAAAATAAAATAATAATAATAATAATAATAATAATAGTAATAATAATAAAGTAATAATAAATATAAAATATATAATAATAATAATAATAATAATAATAATAATAATAATAATAATAATAATAATAATAATAATAAAGTAATGGGGGTTTGTTTTTGCAAAATTTAGGCTCAGGTTTGTATGGCGCGTCGAATAGAGGCTCGGGATTCGGTACGCCTGCAAACACGGAGCCCGGGCCGGTTGCCATGCAAAGTACCAAACCCACCACTTCATTCGACTTGTTTTGCCTTAAATACATACATTCATCATCGTCTTTTGCTTTAGGGACGTGGGGACGGGACTGTTCAAGTGTAGTATCATGTTCAAATCAATCCCGAGGCCTCAATACGTGTATATGTATTTTTTCATTGACCAGTGTAGTATCGATTCAATATCAGTCCGTCAATTCTAACGTATAGTATCCATCAATTCGTTATATATCCGTCGATTCCTTGTCAAATATTTTCATTGGCCTTGCATTTTTGAATGAAATCAGTAACAGATACTGAACAATAACAAAGGGCCCACAGTACAGTTCAACGAGTCAACGTAATATAACACCAATGTCGAACTGCACAGTATAACAAGCATAAACGGGTCAAATAGCACGACAAAGCAAATGGTCACGCTGCCAACCAAAATAGCCCGCAACAATAAACGGATTAATATAAAAGAGATCACCACCGGCCAAGAATCTGAACAAAATCCCGGTGAGGCGTTACGGCCATCGCAGTAAAATCAACAGCAATGAAGGGACACATATCCTATAATGAAGGATCGAGTACCCACTCACACAGATTTCGATGAAAGCCTAGGCAATGTCAGTGAGCCAACCACAGTAACATAACAACGGAGCAAGGAACAGATTTTTCGGTTAAGAAATAATACAAGCGGAACAATACCACTAACACAGGGAGGAGCGACACTATATCCGCCTTGGCGGAGCCACTGCAACTCCACCAACTTCTTCAAATTTCAATCACAAATTAACCAGAAACGGAAGAAAACTCATAAGCAAAATCATTGAAACTAAACGGAACCAGAGAAAACGAAAAAAAACCGAGGTCTATGCCAACATCAATGGAGTTCTCTGGTGAGGCAATGGTAAGAATAGAGCGCAGCCACCAACATAAGGAGGAGGAGCGACTGCCTAGCAGATCGCCAGTGGAGATCCCGGCGACCTTCGCCGGCGTCGCTTCAACTCCTCTTTTCCTTTATCTGAATCGCAAGCAAAACTGAAACGAAGAAAATAGAAGATGGGGTCTTGGGATTTTCAGATTTGAACGATTCCCTTTCTCTTTCCCTATCAATAAACAAAGATGGTGGTGCCATGGCTTGATGGTGTTGTAATGGGGATCCGGTGAGTATGTGTGTCTTGCTTTCTGTATATGGAATAGAGGAAAAGGACTGGTGTCGTGTATGTGGTGTGTTTGAGAGGAGTTGGTGTATGTGTAGATCTGAAAATTTTGGGGTTGTGGGAGTGATGAATGAATAGTAGTAGTGAGGGTGGGGGTCAAAAATGAGTGGGGGTGTGTGAGGCTAATTTTTTTTTAGGGTGTAGTTGTAAGGGTCCTGAATAGTGGGTAGGGTTTTAGGATTTATAGGGAGAGGTTTTTAGGGGTTTTCAAAATTTGGGATAGGAGGAAAATTATGTGTTGCATAAATACGCCGGGATTCAAAATGAAGGACAATTATGGCCTTTTTACATTAAAATTATTAACTTAATTTATTATAAAAATTAACCTTATTTTAAACATAATTAGACGCTAATTGAAAATTCCGGGACAAAATTGGGTGTCAACAGCTGCCCCTCTTTACCCGAAAAGAATGAAAGAGTTTTCAGGGTAAGAAAGTTGACGTGAAAGCCAATTTTGTCACGGTAAAGCCAAGACTCTGATTCCTAGGATCAAAATGCGAGGCTTATGGACATGGCCGAGCTCCGGTTTCCGAGTTGCCTACATATCTAAGAGAATCAGGCCATATGTAGTTCGATGCGATTTGAAAATCAAAGACGAGATAGTAACGACTACTCAAGCGTGGGAAAAGAGGCTTGTAATCACCCAAGTTATGAAAATGTGGTCGACGAAACACCCATAAAGAGGGGTTTACACGGACATAGCTTCCACTGCACCTTGATAACCGATCTATCTTGTCTTCAATCTCAAACCTCAGACTCAGGGTTAACAAGAGACTTACCTCTAGGGTGGATGACTTATGCGGGTGCGATTCTTCAGGTCTTCGTTGACGAGTCTAGCTCATATCAACGATTTCCCCGGTTCATTGCTAAGAAAAGCTCCATGTTATGCTCCAAACGCTGCTGCGGTGGTGCTAAAAATCCTGTAATAATCTCAACAAGCGGTAAGCATGCAACTGCTAATAAACTGTAATAATTGGAATAAGAAATAGATAAAGTGATAAAATTGTAAATGCGGGTTGTGGTATCATCGATAAGTTCTTCCTTCGATCAACTGACAAGGTACTTCGTCCGGAGAACCTCTAAGCTGATCCTTATTCTGAAACAGTAAAGCAAGACAATAAGTAAAGCGAGAACGAATCGTAAAGTGCAAGGCTTTCATAAGATAAGTTGACTAAAGTGACATAATGTCTCAAGTCGACTCGTCTGCTTCAAATATAACAATGCCAATGTTGCAAGACAACCGACAACGCAAAACACTCCGAAAGCGGTGTTTCAGCTGACTTATCTTAAACTATCAATATAATTTAATCATAACATGCCAATATTGCAAGACAACGGACATCGCGAAACACTCCGAAAGTGGTGCTCCAGCCGACTTGTCTTAGACTATCAATCTACTTTAAATACAAAATGCCAATATTGCAAGACAACCGACATCGCGAAACACTCCGAAAGTGGTGCTCCAGACGACTTGTCTTAGACTATCTATGCAAGCTTCAACATAACGTTTATTTTGGAAGAAGAATCATAAAGATAGAAAATGCCGCCTGTTCGGCAACAAACCATGATACGCATAATGCTTTAATTGATGAAGAGGCAGTTTACAATGCAATCTTGTATTGTGTTTCAATCCCTTGACAAAACAAATGAAACGTCTGGTCTTGAAGCATCCGGTGTCTCAATGCAACTTGAAAGAAACCTGCATATCCTATTTGTGGGTGGAGAAACCTGAGATATCCTATTTGTGGGTGGAAGGACCCGAGATTTCTTATTTGTGGGTGGAAGGACCCGAGATATCCTATTTGTGGGTGGAAGGACCCGAGATATCCTATTTGTGGGTGAAAGGACCCGAGATATCCTATTTGTGGGTAGAAGGACCCGAGATATCCTATTTGTGGGTGGAAGAGCCCGAGATATCCTATTTGTGGGTGGAAGGACCCCAGATATCCTATTTGTGGGTAGAAGGACCCGAGATGTTCATCTACAAGACGAACTAAACAAACAAAATTAAAGTAAAGCAAAAGACACAAAGCTCATTAAAGTAGGTACTTCTCCAAATTTAGCGATATCTGCAAACCACAACAATGAAATTTTAGTAAGTGCCTTCTTAAAGAGAAATAGAAATGAAACGGATATATTTAAAATTTATAAGAATTATAAGAGATAGAAATGCCGCCTTTCGGCCATAAATCATGATTGAGCCTACAGTGGGCTCCATAAGAATAGCGTCCTTTGATTGTCTATGATAGGCTTCATAATAATGCCTCCAATTGCTTATGGTAGGCTTCAAATAATAATGATGTCTTCGTTTGCTCACGATAGACTTGATAATAAGACCCCCGATTGCTTACGGTAGGATCAATAACAAAAGAGCCTTCAATTGCCTATGATAGGCTTCAGAATAAGGCCTCCATGACACGACCTCAGTCAGTCGTTTCGGAAGTTAGGACTCCGATTGGCGTGCTGATAATTTTAAAATATTCGTAAGGTCCATTAGGACCTATCTGTAAAATTTGACCTAAATCAGACCTCGTTTGGTAGGCATCGGAAGAAGGTTTCAGCTTTTATTGTCAATAAATATTAAAAAGAGATTTTTTAGCTCGGTTTTGGCGAATGAGCTCCGATTCAAAATTCGAAAGCGGCGTTAGGTTCGTATGATTATTTGTGACTTTTGTGATTTTTTGAAAGTGAATTTCGATGTTGTTCGGCTAGTTTCCGCTAAAATGCCGAAAGTTAAATAATTTGACCTTTTTCCTTTAAATTCGCATCTTGAGTTTCGGGAGTCCGATTTGAGATCCGTCTTCGCGAGTATGTTACATATATTTTGTATAACTTACTTGAAAAATTTGGGATCATTTCGACTTCTCTAGGGTTCTATTTTAATTTTAATCGTCGTAGCGAATTTATTATTTAAAAAAAAGTAAAATTATTAGTCGGTGTCTAAGGGATTTATAATCCCTTAGCATAGCAGCAAGCAAGATACGCAGAAACATATAACAAATTTTGGAGAAGAGAAAAATTAGAAAAGAGGGAGGAAAAAAGGGAAAAAGAAGTGGAAAATAGTGGAATTTCTACCTCAAATCTTCAGGTAATGATGTAAATTCATTATCTTAGCTTATTACGTGTGTTTGAATATATTTTTACGGTAAAAATAGAGATATTAGACATCGCCCTAATGACGTAAATTCATATTTTAAAGGGTCAATTGGACCCCGATGATGGAAATGATTATATATTCGTACTCAGTGAGTTATGGGCAACATATAAATGTAATTTATTTAGGGTTTGGTTGTGGGACTTTGAACCCTGTACATAGGCCTGGCTTGTGTATTGCGTATGCGAATAGGGTATCAGGTTCCTAACTGGATTGCTCTAAGACATAAGGAATGAAGTCTTTAGCTTTATTTGATATAATTTTTCTGCTTATTGAATAGAGCGGGATCATTTGGCAATTATTCCAAGGGAAAAAGGCAGTTGTTGAGTAGCAGGGCTAGCTTTGGAATACGGTAAGTGTTTATATCCATTTCTTTGGAGGCACTTGGCCTCGTGGATTTTCTACCACGTGTTCCTTACGTGTGTAGCTGCCGATAGGCGTACTCATTAGGCCTTAGCTTTGGATTTACATTCTATATTATATATTATGTCCTGTTATTGCTATTGCATTGGAAATCTGAGTATTGTACTTTGGCTTGGAGTTGGCATCTGCTTCCCGGCTGTCGATGAGAGTCCTGTGCCGGTGAAGGGTTATTATTGCATCACATTGCATTCATATGCATTACATTGCATATCATACTGAGTGCAGGAGTATTGCCGCCTCAGCTTTACATTTTATCGGGTATAGGAGTATTCCGCTCCAGGAGAGTGCAGGAGTATTCCGCCTATGGTTTTGGTTTATATTATATCGGGTGCGGGAGTATTCCGCCCCAGGAGCAGGAGTATTCCGCTCCAATTGGTTAGCAGATTGGATTCCCCTCGAATGCAGGAGTATTCCGCTTCGGGATGCGATTATGGGCACATGTGACCCTTTGCATCTCATTTCATTTCATCTCATTCCATTTCATTTCATTTCATACTATTATGTAGATTTTCTGTACATGACTACTGTTCTGCTTATATGTGCATTGCTTATTTGTTGATTATTGTCTGGTTCCGTTTCCGTTACTAGCGTATCTATTTTTCGAGGTTGCTAGTCTGTTCACACTTATTGAGTCCTCATGACTCACCCCCTATTTGTCCTTGTGTTTTCTTTTCGTTCGGCAGATTCTGCACCAGGACCCAGCCAGTCGCGCCGTGATTGAGGAGTAGTACGTTCTCAGCTGTCTACGGTGAGCCATCCTGTTCATTGCGGCCACCAACTTTAGATATTACAGTTTTCCTTACTTTTGCTCCCTTCGGGAGATGTGTATATCTTTTGGTCTTCTTAGATGTCTGATCTGAAAACCTTTAAAACTGTGTTTTCTGGGTAGTTAGTTGTATTATTCAGACGGCTTGTATGTTTGTCTATCCTTAAAAGTTATCTTATGTTATTAAAATTTGGTTCATTTTCATTTCAAGGTAATTCATCGCAATTTATATCGATTCTATCAATCGGGTTCGCCCGACATGTTTAGGGGAGGTGGTCGGGTGCCCGCACGGCCTAACCGAGAATTCGGGTTGTGTCACTCCAATTGCTTATGGTAGGCTTCAATGCTAATGAAGTCTTCGCTTGCTCACGATAGACTTGATAATAAGACCTCTGATTGCTTACGGTAGGATCAATAACAAAAGAGTCTTCAATTGCCTATGATAGGCTTCAGAATAAGGCCTCCAATTGCTTATGGTAGGCTTCAATGCTAATGAAGTCTTCGCTTGCTCACGATAGACTTGATAATAAGACCTCTGATTGCTTACGGTAGGATCAATAACAAAAGAGCCTTCAATTGCCTATGATAGGCTTCAGAATAAGGCCTCCAATTGCTTATGGTAGGCTTCAATGCTAATGAAGTCTTCGCTTGCTCACGATAGACTTGATAATAAGACCCCCGATTTCTTACGGTAGGACCAATAATAAAAGCGCCTTCAATCATCTATGATAGGCTTCAGAATAATGCCTCCAATTGCTTATTGTAGGCTTCAATGCTAATGAAGTCTTCGCTTGCTCACGATAGACTCATAATAAGGCTCCCGATTGCTTACGGTAGGCATGACGTAATTTGTAAGTGCAAGCTGCAATATCTTTGATAAATTGTCTTCCTATCCACTGGCGAAGCAATAAAACAAATGCGAAGGCATAGTGCAAAGCATTTTCAACAATCCTGACAAATCAACTGGCAAGCCGGTCGGGCATGAAGCAAGGAGGGTCTTGGGGTTGACTGTCGAACAAATCAGCTGGCGAACCGGTCCGGCACGAAGCAGGGAGGGTCTCGGGACTGACCTGTTAACCTAAAAAGTAAAACAAGACGTAATACAAAGAAAATACGAAGGCATAGTTTAAAGCAAGTGCGAAGCAATTCGAACAATCTTGACAAATCAACTGGCAAGCTGGTCGGGTACGCAGCAAGGAGGGTCTTGGGGTTGATTGTCGAAAATCAGCTAGCAATCCGATCCGGCACAAAGCATGGAGGGTCTCGGGGCTGACCTGTCAACCTGTTAAGCTAAAAGTAAAGCGGTTCATAATATAAAGCAAGTGAAGCAAGTGCAAGGCAATTTAGCGTGATATGTAAAGAACTGCAAAAGCGATTTAGCGAGTCAAACAGGCGTGAAAGTCCAACAAGAGAGTAGCCCCGCTTGGTGGTCAACCTGAAAAACGTAAAGCAAGGCATCAATTTTAAAGCAAGTGCGACGACATAATTTAAAGCAAGTCCAAAGAAAAGCAGTACGGGAATATAGAGCAATGCAAGAGCCATTTGCGAATCAATAGGCAAGATAGTCCAACAAAGGGAGTCCTCATAGCCGATGGTCAACCTGAAAAACGTAAAGTAAGGCATCAATTTTAAAGCAAGTGCGAAGGCATAATTCAAAGTAAGTGCAAAGCAAAGTAGTGCGGAAATGTTGTCAGTGCGATAGCCATTGATAAATCAATTGGCAAGATAGTCCAACAAAGGGAATCCTCATAGCCGATGGTCAACCTGAAAAACATAAAGCAAGGCATCAATTTTAAATTCAAAGTAAGTGCAAAGCAAAGTAGTGCGGAAATGTAGTCAGTGCGATAGCCATTGATAAATCAATTGGCCAGACAATCAGGCAATGATGGCCTTGAGTGGATTGTCAATTGAAAAAAAAAAAATAAGGCAATGCTTATTTTGGCATGATTTGAAAACACAACGCATGCCTCGGGTTCATTGCTTATTTGGGAATGAAAATCATAGAAGCAGAAATGCCGCCTGTTCGGAAATAACTCATGGCAAAGCATAACGCTTTAAGTCATGAAAAAGGCAATGCGACACAATCTGCAAGGCAACTTCGAATGCACGTTCCATAAATTGTTCATCCATAGTACGAATGATCCTTTCATTGCAAGCTTTCATGTTCCTACTCTCAAAGAAAATATGTTAGATTTAGGGAGGAAGGGAGAAGCATTTGATTTGTGCTGGCTTGATCTTGATCTTGATCTTGATCTTGTTGCTGCTGCTACTGCTGTTTCCTTGCCTTCCTCGGACATGCATTTGCGCATCATGTTCAGAAACTTGGCTCATGAACTTAATAGCATAGGAGTTTTTTGAAAAAAAAAAATAGAGGCAAGGGTAAATTAATTTAATACAATATAGTAAGCAAAGCAAGCATGCAAATGAAGTCATGCATTTTGAATTTTTTTTTTACTTAAACTTGTAACATATTTTAAAACAAACTGAACGTCCTTTGTCTTAAACTTGTACACTGTTTGCTTAACCAATTTCAAAATTCTTGCCAACTCATCTTTAATACCCAACGCCGCTTCTTGCAAAATTCTGCCCCTGTTATTATCTTCCGCATCTCTAACTCGTTTTGCAAAATTGCCCCAGTTGTCCTTCTTGAGGGAAAATAATAATTTAGATGCTAAAGGGTCGAGCCTGATGGGGGAGCCTACATATCCCTCCTTGGGAATCAGACCGTGCGTAGTTCTGCAACATTGCTTCAACGCCATATACCAACAAATAAAAGCTGCCCCAGTTGAAATTCTAACAGTATTGCAATATCCAAAAAGCGCAGACAATAACTTTTCAGTGCGTCGATTTAAATTGTTCAGTTGTTTTGCCATACGTTACAAGCAAAGCTTTGACAGGTTTATCAATTTTAATTTTGAAATGGAAACAAATGCAAGCGTAAATAACATAATAAGAATGCGATGCATTTTATTTCAACTTTCATAAATTCAAAATGAGTTGATTCAGATTAACATAAGCTTTAAAGTACAATGCAATTCAGGGCCTCAATCTGAATTAAAATTGAAAATAATGCTACTAAGTTCAATTGCCAAGTTCTTTCAAACAATGTCATTAGCTTCTGGTGCTGCATCGTTCACGAGCTAGAGCATCTACCATCAATCAGATCTCGAATCCTTTACGTGGTGAATGGTCAGCCACTTCACAAATCCAACATTTGCCGGGAAATAAACAAAACAAATGAAACCTCTCAAAGGGTAACTAAGATAGTTTGCATGTCATTCATAGGATTGTATACAAGCAAGCAACACCTAGTATTTAACGCATTTTGAGCAAATAAAGCAAGGCAAGCAATTAACATGTGACAATCATAAGTAGTTGAGCGTAAATAAATATACAAACGTGTCCTACCCTGTAAGGTACCTCTTTGTGCCAGAGGTAGGCCTAATCGCCAAGTTGCACACACATGTGGTTATTATAACGATGCAAGCCGTTTGTCAATGCAACATCTGAGATATAAATAAGCTGACATAATTGTCAACTTCTCAAATTTGACATGGCAAATGGTTTTGGATTTGTTATAATATCCACACGATCACATAATATGCAGCGTCGTTGGGATTCAATAACCCGTCAACAAAAGGCAGTTTCTTAATTCCTGGAAACGGTATCAAGGACCGGGTCCAAACTAAGGTGTATATGCATGCATGACCTAATCTCCTTCTAAGAGTAGGCTAACGGTTGAGGCTGATTCGACCTGTGCGGGATAAACCTGGCCCCATAAACCAGTAATACCGGCCATGACAAAACCAGGCAAACCATACCCCAACTAACTTTGGTGAGACGAAAGAAATTCAAAGTGTTAGGAAGGACAATGCCCTTCCTGTATTATTGCACGTCATGCGGGCCCCCGTGATGAAATCGAGGAGATGAAAGAGAAATGACAGGCTCCAAGAGGAAGGAAATATGAACGGAATGAAGACTATGCACAAATAAATATAATACATGCTTTATAAGGCAAACCAAACAAACAGATATAATAAAGAAAATAAATTAGACATGTTAGTTGCAAATAATTAGAAACCTTTATGGTCAAAACCTTTATTGCTCCCCAGCGGAGTCGCCATGCTGTTGAACCCCAAAAATTATCCCGAGAAGGATAAATTCCAGAATATCGAGAGGATGGACTAACTCTTTTGGAGTTTTTGGAGTCGCCACCCAATTTAAGGAAAACAGGGAACCAAATTAGCAAATGCGTGCAAAAACTTCGTTTTTATAAAAGACGGTCTTTCTTTCAGAGATTCTAAAGATAAGAGGTTTTGTTAATTTCGAAAGAAGGTTTTTAAGGCACTTCCAAAATTCCGTTAAAAACGGTTAATCAGACAGGTTTCCAAAACATTTGCAAAATATGCTTTTCTAGAAAATTTATCTAAAAATAATTAATTGAAATAAAACTTATTTATAAAAAATATTTAATTTGCACGCATTTTGCTAAATGGCCCCAGTTTGCAATAAATTAAATAACGACTTTAAAATAAAAGGCAATGAACATAAAGTAAAGTAATCAATCAAATAATCATATATAATCAAAGGTTCATTTTACAAATAAATTGTACAAATTCTATCAAGTCTAACTACATAAATAATGAGAATGAGTTCAAAAGGTAGAACCCGGGAGCGGCATATTCATTCAATCAAAGGTACATCGCAAAACAAACAAAATGAATTGGATTAATACGATAATAAAGTGTAATAACTAATGAAAATAAAATAATAATAAAGTAATAATAATAAAAATAATAGTAAAACTAATAAAGTAATAATAAAGATAAAATATATAATAATAATAATAATAATAATAATAATAATAATAATAATAATAATAATAATAATAAAAAAGTAATGGGGGTTTGTTTTTGCAAAATTTAGGCTCAGGTTTGTATGGCGCGTCGAATAGAGGCTCGGGATTTGGTACGCCTGCAAACACGGAGCCCGGGCCGGTTGCCATGCCAAGTACCAAACCCACCACTCTATTCGACTTGTTTTGCCTTAAATGCATACCGTCAATTCTAACGTATAGTATCCATCAATTCGTTATATATCCGTCGATTCCTTGTCAAATATTTTCATTGGCCTTGCATTTTAGAATGAAATCAGTAACAGATACTGAACAATAACAAAGGGCCCACAGTACAGTTCAACGAGTCAACGTAATATAACACCAATGTCGAACTGCACAGTATAACAAGCATAAACGGGTCAAATAGCACGACAAAGCAAATGGGTCACGCTGCCAACCAAAATAGCCAGCAACAGTAAACGGATTAACATAAAAGAGATAACCACCGGCCAAGAATCTGGTCAAAATTCCGGTGAGGCGTTACGGCCATCGCAGTAAAATCAACATCAATGAACGGACACATATCCCATAATGAAGGATCGAGTACCTACTAACACAGATTTCGATGAAAGCCTAGGCAATGTCAGTGAGCCAACCACAGTAACAGAACAACGGAGCAAGGAACAGATTTTTCGGTTAAGAAATAATACAAGCGGAACAATACCACTAACACAAGGAGGAGCGACAACATATCCGCCTTGGCGATGCCACTGCAACTCCACCAACTTCTTCAAATTTCAATAAAAAATTAACCAGAAACGGAAGAAAACTCATAAGCAAAATCATTGAAACTAAACGGAACCAGAGAAAAAAAAAAACGAGGTCTATGCCAACATCAATGGATTTCTCTGGCGAGGCAATGGTAAGAATAGAGCGCAGCCACCAACATAAGGAGGAGGAGCGCCTGCCTAGCAGATCGTCGGTGGAGATCCCGGCGACCTTCGCCGGCGTCGCTTCAACTCCTCTTTTCCTTTATCTGATTCGCAAGCAAAACTGAAATGAAGAAAATAGAAGATGGGGTCTTGGGATTTTCAAATATGAACGATTCCCTTTCTCTTTCCCTATCAATAAACAAAGATGGTGGTGCCATGGCTTGATGGTGTTGTAATGGGGATCCGGTGAGTATGTGTGTCTTGCTTTCTATATATGGAATAGAGGAAAAGGACTGGTGTCGTGTGTGTGGTGTGTTTGAGAGGAGTTCGTGTATCTGTAGATCTGAAAATTTTGGGGTTGTGGGAATGATGAATGAATAGTAGTAGTGAGGGTGGGGGTAAAAAATGAATGGGGGTGTGTGAGGCTGATTTTTTTTTTTTTTAGTTGTAGTTGTAGGGGTCCTGAATAGTGGGTAGGGTTTTTAGGATTTATAGGGAGAGGCTTTTAGGGGTTTTCAAAATTTGGGATAGGAGGAAAATTATGTGTTGCATAAATAGTGGGTAAGGTTTTTAGGATTCATAGGAAGAGGCTTTTAGGGGTTTTCAAAATTTGGGATAGGAGGAAAATTATGTATTGCGTAAATAGGCCGGGATGCAAAATGAAGGACAATTATGGCCTTTTTACGTTAAAATTATTAACTTAATTTATTATAAAAAATTAATCTTATTTTAAGCATAATTAGATGCTAATTGAAAATTCCGGGACAAAATTGGGTGTCAACAAGGTTATTTTGTAAAAGCTAGAGTTTAGCTTTGACGAGTGATTAGGGTCTAGAGTGTAGCCCCTTGGTTACACAGTCTTGTAATCTGAAACTTGCTCTTTGTGTTTAGTGGATTGAGTTATAACATTCCATAGTGTGGGTCGTGGTTTTTTTCTCTTGAGTAAGGAGTATTCCACGTAAAAACACTGGGTTCCTTGTGCCTGTTATTTGTGTGTGTAGAGGTGGTTAAGTGCAAACTGTTGAGTCAAGGACAAGGTTCTTGACACAGACGAATCGAGTCCTTGCAACGAAAATCGAAGGACACTATTCAACCCCCCCTCCCCCCCTTCTAGTGTCTTTAGGAGGTGCTTAAAGTATAACAAGTGATATCAGAGCAGGTATTCTCGTGCTAGATTAATACCTTGAGAAGGATCAGAACTATGAGTGCACCACCTACAATCACTAAAGGATAGTCAGATCAAAGGCCCCTACAGTTCAATGGCCAGTACTATGCTTGGTGGAAGAACAGGATGGAAAATTACATATGTGCTGAGGACTACCAACTATGGCTTATAGTATCAGAAGGAAATTTGATTCCTACTAGAATAGTTGGTGAGGGAGCTGCTGCCAGACAAGAACCTAAGTTGAAAGAGGAGTTCAATGAGGCGGACTACAAGATGATTGAAAAGAATCACAAAGCCAAACGTTTGGTAATTTGTGGTCTTGGCCCTAAGGAGTTTAACAGAGTATCATCTTACAAGACTGCCAAGGAAATCTGGGATGCTTTGCAGGTTGCGCATGAAGGACCCACTGAAGTGAAGGACTCAAAGAGAAGAATGCTGAAGAGACAATTCGAGTTGTTCTCTATGGGAGAGAAGGAATCAATCCAGGATATGATGACTAGGTTGACCATTATTACTAATGAGATGAGATCTCTGGATATGGAGTTGCCTGAAGTAGAGATGGTGGATAAGATTCTGAATGTGCTACCTGAGGCATGGGAACTGAAGATGACTGCTATCATTGAGTCTAAACCTCTAAGATCCATCAAACTGGAAGAACTGGTTGGTAGCTTGAAAATTCATGAGATGATGAAAGATTCAAAAACTAAACCAGTTCTTAAGAAGGACAAGACCCTTGCACTTGAAGCAACCGATGAAACTGAGGACTATGTTGATTTTCAATCAGTTGAAGCAGCAATGGTTAGTGCCTTGAGACAGAAGTTTAATTTGGGAAAGTTCAAAGGTTTCAAAAGAAACAGCAAGGAAAACTCTGGAAGAAAGAACATAGTTGACAGTCCGGATTATTCAGGATGCTTTAAATGCTTCAAGAAGGATCATGCTGTTATGGATTGTCCTATGTGGGAAGCAGTATTGATGAAAAACAGAGCAACCAAGAGAAGGAAAAGGAGGCGTCAAAGGACAATGACAAAGAAAAGAAGAAGGTGAGACGACCTCCAAACTTCAGAGCAGAAAGAAGGAAGAGAAAGGAAGCTTTCTATGCTACAAGGGACCTACTGACAGTGAATCCGATCATGAGAAGGAATCTGGAGATAAATATCCACTAGTGCTGATGGGGTTGTCAGATGTTGGTTCAGATGAAGAAGATCCTCGGGAGTTCAGAGGAGGAAGAGATCCCTCAAAGCCACCGGTGTTTAACGGGACTAACTACAAGTGCTGGAAGAAACAAATGAAAAACTTTCTTCAAGCAACGGATTACAGTCTTTGGTTGATTGTGAAGAGAGGACCTCATGTTCATGTAAAGAGATCAGCAAACGGGATTCTGGTTCCAAAGATGGTAGAAGAACTAGATCCTCAAGACCTAGACTGGTTGCAAACAAATTCCAAAGCTGAACTGTTCCTGAGGAAAGGGCTGACTACTAATGTGTTAGCAAGGACACTTGAGTACAAGTCTGCTAAAGAAGTGTGGGAAAAACTGAAGGAAATATACACATAAGGTGACCAAAAGAAGAACTCAGCTCTTATGGCAACTGATGGAGAGGAAGCTGCTCATTCAGCAGAGGTATGTCTATCTGATCTCAAAGAAAACTTACATACATACTCCACTGAAAATTTGATCTTAATCACTGCTACTTTGATTGAGGGGTATGAAAAGGAGAAAATTGAGAAAGATAAATTAACTGAAGAGTTAAGTGATCTCAGAACTAAGCACAAGAGTCTTCAAGAACAAAACATTGAACTGGAAGAAATCAATGTCATTTTAAAAGGGCAGACTCTAGTGTCAAACTCTAAGATCACAGAACTGGAACTGGAACTGGAACTGGAACTTAATCAGTTAAAAGAGAGTTTAAATGTAAGCAAGTAATGAGTGCAGTTCAAACCTTTCTTGAAAACGAACTTAAAAGAACAAATGAGATTCTGTATCAAAAAACTGAAAAGAACAGGACTCTAAATCAAAAGGTTGAAAAAACTGAATATGAACTTGCCAAATTAACAAAATAGAATAAATCTTCTGAGGCAATGAACTGGGTTCTTGAAAATCAGAGCAAGGGAAAACAAGGGCTAGGATTCAAGAAACCATTGCCTCCATATAATCCTAAGAGCAAGTATGTGGGTTTGCCTTGCAACATGTTGTGTACCTTCTGTGGTGAAACTGGACACTACAAACAAAGGTGCATGAATGCAAGCAAGGCAAAGGCCAAGAGTAAAAGAAGTGTTCTACCTAAATGGGCTAAACAGGATTTGATTTATCTATTTTCTCATAAGAAGAGACCCAAGCTTGTCTGGATTCCTAAAGCTAACCCTTAATTTGTTTTGCAGGCTGGAGTGAGGGAGAACAACCCAAGCTGAATTCTTGATAGCGGTTGTTCAAGGCACATGACAGGAGATAGAAGAAAAAGTGGTCAAATCGTAGGAATTGGAAAAGTTGGGAGAACTCTGGATCATGCAATTGAAAGCATATACTGTATTGATGGTCTCAGACACAACCTGCTGAGTATCTCTCAACTGTGTGATAGAGGAAATGAAGTGAGTTTCTCATCTGTAGGGTGCATTGTGCAGAATCTACTGAGTGGAGAAATTGTTATGGAAGGAAAAAGGGTGAACAATGTGTACAAAGCATCACTGAAATCACTGCCTGAAAACAACTTAATATGCTTGAACGTGCAAGAAAGTGATTCTCAGTTGTGGCACAAAAAAATAGGTCATGCAAGTCTCTCACAACTCAACAAGCTAGTATCAAAGGAACAGGTTCGTGGACTGCCTAGTAAGAGATTTGAAAACATAAAAATGTGTGATGCTTGTGTAAGGGAGAAGCATGTGAGATCATCTTTTAAATCAAAGAAGGTGGTGAGTACTTCAAAACCACTGGAATTGATACATATGGATCTGTGTGGACCTATGAGAGTCAGGAGCAGAGGAGGAAAGAGGTTTGTGTTCGTAATTGTTGATGACTACTCTAGGTACACATTGACCTTGTTCTTGGCGTCTAAAGATGAATCCTTTGATAGCTTCAAAGACTGGGCTGGTGTTGTGCAGAAAAGGTTAAGCCTGGAACTTATCAGCATTAGATCTGATCATGGAACAGAGTTTGAAGACTCAAAATTCTCTGAGTATTGTGCAAAATACAGCATTGATCATAATTTCCCTGCACCAAGAACTCCACAGCAAAATGGAGTAGTTGAGAGGAAGAACAGGTCACTGAAGGATATGGCAAGAACTATGCTGCTGTCAAGTGGTCTTGCAAGAAACTTCTGGGCTGAAGCAATAAACACGGCATGCTATTTGCTGAACAGATGCTCTATAAGAGCTATTCTTGACAAGACCCCATATGAGCTACTTAGAGGAAGGAAACCAAATATAGCACACCTGAGACCCTTCGGTTGTAAATGTTTTGTCCACAATAACGGGAAGGAACCATTGGGGAAATTTGATGCTAGAAGTGATGAGACAATATTCCTTGGTTATTCTACTCAAAGCAAAGCATACAAAGTGTTTAATAAAAGAACACAAACAGTGGAGGAAAGTATGCATGTGGTATTTGATGAATCCGATAAGGCATTAGATGAAACTGAAGTAGATAATCAAGCGATTGGCCTTAGTCGAGAAGATGGTGCAACTGACTCTGAAGATCCAGAAGACAAAGAAGAATCAGGTGAGGATTCAACTTCACGAGAACAAGGAGTCAATATGACAGGAGGAACATCAGATGAAGTCGATGATTCAACAAATCAGGAAGAACCTACCCAAAGTGATGTTGAAGGTTCTTCTCGTCATATTCAACGCAGGCCATGGAAACACCAAAGTTCTCATTTTTTGGAGAATGTTCTATCAGAACTAGATACTGGAATCATGCCTAGGTCAGCCTTGAAGAACTTTTGTGCATTCTTTGTATTCCTTTCATCTCTGGAACCAAATAATGTAAAAGAAGCTCTAGAAGATTCGGATTGGATTCTAGCCATGCAGGATGAACTTCATCAGTTTGAGAGAAGCAAAGTGTGGCACCGGGTTCCTAAGCCAAAGGACATATCAATAATTAGAAAAAAGTGGGTGTTCAGAAACAAACTGGATGAGCATGGTATAGTAACAAGGAACAAGGCTAGATTGGTAGTCCAATGATACAGTCAGAAAGAAGGAATTGACTATGATGAAACCTCTGCACCAGTGGCAAGAATGGAGGCCATTAGAATGTTGATTGCCTTTGCTACATACATGGAGTTCACACTGTATCAGATGGATGTGAAGAGTGCCTTCCTGAATGGATATTTGAATGAGGAAGTCTATGTGATTCAGCCACCAGGTTTTGTGAACAGTGAATTTCTTGAGCATGTTTACAAACTGGATAAGGCACTCTATGGACTGAAGCAAGCTCCAAGAGCCTGGTATGAGAGACTGTCAGGCTTCCTATGGAAGAATGGTTTTACAAGAGGGAAGATTGACAACACATTATTCTTGAAGAAGAAAGGAAAAGACCTATTGGTAGTACAGGTATATGCTGATGATATCATTTTTGGAGCCACTGATGAGGAGCTATGCAAAGGATTTGCTGAATTAATGGGCAGTGAATTTGAAATGAGCATGATGGGAGAACTCAATTTCTTCCTAGGACTGCAGATAAAACAGACGCCCGAAGGAACCATGATTCATCAACAAAAATATGTCAAGGAACTTCTGAAGAAATTTGACATGGAAGGAGAAAAAAAAATAACTACACCTATTGCTCCTAGAACCAAGCTGGATATGGATGAACTAGGTCCTTCTACAAATGAGACGAAATATAGAGGAATTATAGGTTCTCTCCTCTATCTCATAGCCAGTCGACCTGATATTGTATACAGTGGGACTGTATGCTAGATTTCAGTCCAAACCTAAGGAGTCACATTTGATAGCTGTGAAAAGGATCTTGAGATACTTGAAAGGAACTCAGGACCTATATCTATGGTACCCAAGGGGAGGTACTTTTGAACTAATTGGTTTTGCTGATGCAGATTATGCAAGTCACTTGGTGGACAGGAAGAGCACTTCAGGAATGGCGCATTTTCTCGGTCCTTGCTTAGTTTCTTGGGCAACAAAGAAGCAGAACTCAGTAGCCTTGTCTATTGCAAAAGCTGAGTATGTAGCATCCGCATCTTGCTGCTCACAGTTGCTATGGATCAAACTGCAATTGGAGGACTTTGGAATAAAATATGGAGTCGTGCCAATTTTCTGTGATAACACAAGTCCAGTGAACATTGCCAAGAACCCAGACCAGCATAAAAGAACATAGCACATATACATTAGACATCATTTTCTTAGAGATAATGTAGAAAAGGGTCTGATTACTATGAATTCTTGCAGGACTGAAGATCAAATTGCTGACATATTTACCAAAGCACTAAACAAAGTTCAGTTTGAGAGGAACAGGTTGGAGTTAGGGATTACCAAAATACACGGATGACCCAGCATGATTCCCTCAATGATTGGTTAGTTAAGTGTTCAGAAATTTGTTTGTAACTATTGTTATTATTGTCCAGTCTAATGTTGTACTTGCTTAAGTATACTTGTTGAGCTGGTTAGCACCAAGTTGGGCTAATGTGATCCCATGAAGAACCTACTGGGTATGTAGAAGGAACCAAAGCAAACATGAGGAATCATGTCCAGGTACAGTCACACAGTCTTGAATGATAAAAGTCATAACTGAAACTGATTATCAATTATACGCGTGTCAAGGGAATTTTCCATGTTCTGGCAACTATCCTAAATTATAGGAACGCATTCCTCTTTTGTTTAGACTTCTATTAGACTTGCCTGGACAGCACTTATTTAAAAATGCCTTATTTGGGCAAGTCCATGTAACCGTCAAATCAGTACTTCTTTCCCGGTTCTAAAAAAATTCAAAAAGCTGTTTTTTCACTCTTTCAGCCATCATTACTTTCAGCTCCCCAGGAAAACCTCTCATCACCATAACTTCTTCTCACCCTCTTGTTTGATAGACACAAAACTCATACACTTGCAAACAATTTCCCTCTAATCAACCTATTTTCTCTCACTCTACAAATCGAACCAAGAAATCGCTGTCGTTCTATTTTCAAAACCCTAACTATTCTCACCATGTCTCAAGCACAGTCTATATCAGCATCACCTACCAAAACCTCTAAAACCCGCGCATCCAAGAAATCTACTCTAAAACCCCCTCCCTCTACTCTTGCAGAGAGAATTGTCAGAGCTAGGTCAAAGTTTCTCAAAAAGGGAGAAAAGAAATTAGTCAAGAAGATGATGGCTAGATCCTTGTTTTCTATGCCTACAGAACAAGTCTCCTCTGAAAGACCGGTTGAGGTAATACTTGACTCTACACTATCTACTTTTGCTGTTTTAGAAGTGGTAAAAAGTCTTGGAAAAGTTAGTACTGAAATATTGGTAAAAGGACTAGATGAAATTGTAGAAAAGGTAGAGCCCAGTGATATATCTGATAGGGGAAAGGTAGTTGAGGAGAAACAGCCGGGTGTCCAGGAGGAACCTAAGTCTAGGATACATGTGCCATTAGTAACTGAGACTGTGTTAGAGGTTGATGTAATTGGGAAAGTGATAGAAAAACTGAGTGAAGAGGATTTTGCTGAATCCCAAAGGGAACATGTTAGTGAACCTAGGATGGAGGATGTTTCTGTTGAGGAAGTTCATGATATGTTTGCAGGTGAAGGTCCAGTGGCTGGAGGATCTAGCTCTGCTCAAGCTACAAAGGATTTAAGTAAAGAACCTGGTTCTTTCTTGGATCCTACTGTGGCTGAGGATGCAGAACTAAACTGGACTGATTCTGAAGAGGATAATAATGAAGATGGTTCAGGAGGATATGAGGAAGGTGAGAAAATAGCAGAGAAAGTTGAGAAAACAAAAAGGAAAAGTGTAAAAAGAAGGTTTGGAGAGGAGGATGAAAAGCTGTTAGATGAAGAAGAAGAAGTGGTATTTGTAAGTGAGACCAGGGTGGAGCCTGATAAGAGAAGAAGATTGTTGAAATGGGGAAAGTCTGTACCCAAAGGCAGACTTGTAGATGAAAGCAGTGAAGACTCTCTAGAGGAAAGAACTGAGAGAGATGACAAGATTGTGGCAGAGCCAGTGCCAAGAAGGGTAGGAACCAGGTCTGTTCTGAAACAACAGCTGGTGAAAGTGGGAAATCTTGAAAAAACAGTTAAAAATGTGAGGGATAGAGAAGAGGAGAAAAAGAAGATTGAGAAACAAGATGCTGAAGGTAGAGAAGAAAGTGATGAAGCCCGCAGCTATGCGGAACCTAGTGACTCTGACACTGATAGTGAGATGGAGAGCAGGAAAAGGAGAAAGGGCTCTAAGGAAGAAGTTGACAGGGCAGCCTTCTTCGCAAAACATCAGGTGCTTGCTGGGAGCATCCTGAGTGATGTGAAGGAGCACCACATGAAACCTTCACTCATAATGGTTGGTGATCAAGGGTGGTTAGGTTTGTTTGGAAACAAAGATAGGATGTTTCTGATGAGATCAGGGAATTCTACACCAACTACAGGGTTAATGCCAGGAGAGTGTTTAGAGTGATGAAGGGAGTTGAAATTGAGTTTGGAAGACCTGAGCTGGGAGTGATTCTTGATGTGCCTGCTGAAGGTTATTGCAGGTATATTAAATTGAAATGGCCAAAGAGAACAGATGGGGTGACTTCCCTCAGTGTAGTAAAGAAGTTTTCAGGAAAACCAAAGCTCAGAAAGGAGAGTAAGGTGGACAAGAAGGAGACGGAGCCAGCATATCAACTGCTCTTTGAGTTTGTTCATCGGTTCCTACTGCCTAGGGGAGAGAGAAACAGTGAGGCAAGTGCTCTGGACTTAACCTATATGGACTTGCTGGATAGAGGGGTAAAATTCAATCTACCTAGGTTGATAATTAGAAACATTAAAAGGATTGCAGACACTGACCAAAAGCCACATTCATTAGTGCATTCCTACATCCTACAGCAGGTTCTGGAGCATTTTGGGGTTCCTTTGGGAGCTGGGAAGAAACCCACCATTCATTAAATGTTTGGATATAATGTGCTGAAAAGCTGTGACTTCTTCAAAGAAAGGAGAGCTTCTAAGAAACCTATGAGGTTAAGCAGGACCAGTCAGAGGAGAGCGAGGACTATGGACCCAAGGAGACCATTGCAGCAGTGAATGAACTGGAGAGCCATGTTCTTGAGGTAAACACTAAAAATGCTGAGCTGCAAAGAAAGCTGGAGTTGAAGGATCAAGAAATTGATCGTTTGAAAATTGAGTGTCACAAGTATGAGGCCGAGCTGGTGATGGAGAGGCCAAGAATACGAAGAACCTTGAGGCACTTATCAAACACTTCAACTTAAAGCCCTGAGTCATCCTTCCCTACCTCCCTGTCCTCTATCAAAATCTCCCTTATCCCTTCATGATCTCCCTTGATATGTAATGATGTTTAAGATAATTTATTTTCTGGTGTGTACTCTTATTGGGGTTGTGTTGCTGATCACACCCTGGATGATGATTTTAAATTTCTCTTGCTTACTTTTGGATTCGTTCTATGATATTTGGTTCTGTTTGGGCCCTTGGTCTTATCTCTGTGTGTTTAAATTTTAGCTGACTTGTTGCCTTGTGCTCTAGACTGGATAGTACTAACTGGTTCATGCAGGTATCTGAATCTTTTGGATGATGCCAAAAGGGGGAAGAAGGAAATGTTGGGGTGTTTGTGACCTAACTCATTTGTTTTAACTTTTTCAAACTGTGATTCTTGTTTTTGTGTTTTTGGAGATTTTGTCTATTCAGATTTTTTGGCAACATTTATTTGTCATCATCAAAAAGGGGGAATTTGTTGAGAAGCGGTTTTGAAGAATGACAAACAAGAAGGACTCAGTGGTTCCGGGGCAGAACCTGGTCCTTGGATAGAAGGGCACGACTGATCGAAAAGATCTGAGGGTTGCAAATCTCTGCGGAACTAGGAGTAGTGGCGCGTGAACGAGTATGCATCCTAGTTAGACTAAAAGAGGCGGTGCCCAGGCTGTGTCTTCAAAGTATTAATAAGAGTTGGACTTGAACAAAGAAAGAGTTACAAGGAATCTTGTATTACCATAATTACAAGGATTCCTTGTGGAACTCTACTAGGGTTTTAATATCCATATAAATACAAGTAGTTGATGCAGCCGAAACCAGTTATTCACAAACAGAGAGTTAAGAGCATACACAGGCGATCAGCAACTTTCTACGTGAGATTACTGAAGAAAACAACTGGTGGAGTTTAATAGATTGAGTCTAGATATTCTGTCTAGGTTCTTGTGTTGTAAGTTGTCTTGCTTTGTGCGATCATTGTTTTTACCTATCAGCTTATATTAGAAGCAATTGTGTTAGGTGAACTTTAGAGAGGTTACTTTGTAAAAGCTAGAGTTTAGCTTTGACGAGTGATTAAGGTCTAGAGTGTAGCCCCTTGGTTACAGAGTCTTGTAATCAGAAACTTGCTCTTTGTGTTTAGTGGATTGAGTTCTAAAATCCCAGAGTGTGGGTCGTGGTTTTTCTCACTTGAGCAAGGAGTTTTCCACGTAAAAACACTGTGCTCCTTGTGCCTGTTATTTGTGTGTGTAGAGGTGGTGCAAACTGTTGAGTCAAGGACAAGGTTCTTGACACAGACGAATCAAGTCCTTGCAACGAAAATCGGAGGGCACTATTCAACCTCCCCCTCCCCCTTCTAGTGTCTTTAAGAGGTGCTTAAAGTATAACACTCTAACAACTCTTCCATATGGGGTCCCAACAAGTTTTCCTTATTTCTCAATTAATCAACCATCACAAGAAATTAAAAAATAAACCTATAAAGTAAACATTTAACTTTATTATCTAGAGATAATTTGGTCAGAAAACTTTTCTAACAGCATACCAGAATTGTTATTCTACAGATGCCATCTCATATGAGCTTACGCTACAATATCCATAAATTGTCAAAGCAAGTGATCGTCATGATATGGCAAACCTCGAGACAGCAGCGACAATTTCATCTGTTCGTATCAGCTAATAAGATTCTTTGCTGTAATGTATTGGTTGTGATTACTTTATTAATATACAACTATATATATATCAATGAAGAACTGGTAGTGCTACGATCAGAGGATTATGTATTGAAGATAAAATAATCTAAGAGTAATATTTGTTTTATTATTATAAAAATTATATCAATAATTATTTAGCTTATATATTTTTAAAAATTTTAATATGAGGAGTTTTTCTAAAGTGACACAAATTAATGTGGTATTTACAGTTTTAACTTTCCCAAAACCAAATAAAAACAAATTGAGGGCCATACTTTTTCACTTTTTCCCCAAACTTATAATTGTAACAGTGCTCTTTTTCTTTGCTTGCCCTCTGTAAGTAATCTTGTTTTCCCCATAGCCGAATCGATGTAGTATAAGTTGAGTTTTCATTTTCTCTGGCTGTGTTTCCTCTTTCTGTCAGAAAATATGTGGAATACGTACTTCTCCTTTTATTCTTGGTTTCGTTTAAAAAATCTAACTTAGATCTGGAATCCTCCCTCATCAGCCGCAATTGGTATAGGGTTCTAAATTGCGACTTTTAGTGAAAAATTGGTGGTTGATTTGTGAAGGTTATTCATGTATCTGAGTACATTTCTATATGATAGATTTTGGTCTACTTTACACTTCTTGCATTATAGTTTAAAACTGAATTGCCACCATAATTGTTATGAATAATATTTACCTTCTTTAACTAATTTTCCTTTCTACTGTTCGTTTGGATTGCTGCTTATTTTTAAGTGGTACATGATGTTGATGCGAATAACAAGTGTTGAGAATTACTAATAGCCTTCTTAGCTATTAGAGCTTTTGGTACAAGTCATTTAGAGCTTCTCCTCCAGCTTTACTTATACCCTTCTTAGCTTCCCTCTAAGCTCTCTTGTATTCTTCAAAGGCCTCTCTTCTACTTTTGGCAACTTCATATAGCACCCTCTTTTAGCTTATTGTGCTTTGGGATGTATTTATAATGTATTTTTGTTGTGGGTTTGAAACGTACTTCTTAGGGTCTACGCTGCTTCAATTTGTACTACTTTTCTTAGATAGGCTTGTCTTGCAGATCTTTGTTTCATGTAAATTTCTTTTGGTTTGCAATTTTTCTTCTGTACCATTTTGTTGACGGGGTGGGAAGCGCGATTATATTTTGGATTAAAGAGTCTAGCATATTTCTGACATTCTACACTTGTCTACTTGTGTTTTCTTTGGTACAAGTCCATATATGGTCATCTTTAGTGTTTAGATTCACTTTTATTCTTCCATGTTCAGCAGGTCGGCAACTAATGGCAAGGCCAAAACATCAACAATCTGTGCCTGTTCCTAAAACTAAGAAAGGTAGTCTTGGTGGCTCGCAGGTGGATTGTCTAGGTGAAGATAGTTGGATAATAGTCAAGAAGCAGAAAATCACAATTTTGATCCCACCCCTACCTTCACCTAAACAGTCCGTGGTCCATGACACTGGAGAAAGACTGCTACATGTACCAACAACCAAACCTACTGATACTCAACCACATCAAGCTGAGACTCATACTGAAGCGCACATAGTTTGTGAAAGAGAGGCGCCTAAGTCTTTGGCACCTGAACTTGCTATACCAGCAGTTGCCAAAGTAGTTCCTCGATCCATTTCTCAATTCCCAAGACCAATGAGGCTAAGTGAAAGGGAGGGTTTCGAAAGTCGACCAATGCGTAATTTCAGAACTAATACAAACATTGGTGTTTGCTCCGCTTCCAAGATTACCAAGTGCTCGATCATAACTGCTGATGGGGGTGCAATGATAAATAAAAGAATACGAGCAATTAATCTTGAGCGCAAGCTTCAAAGTGCTGGAGGTTTGAGAAATTGGCTGGTTTCAAGGGGCCTTGATCATTTTGTGAATATTTTTCAGAGCAAGAGCATCAACAAGTATCAGTTGGCAAACCTGACCATGGAAAAGCTTAAGGAGATGGGTTCACATGCTGTTGGTCCTCGGAGAAAGCTGATACATGCTATTGACTGCCTTTGTCATCCATGTTTTTAGCATGAGTGATCTCACAAGACAGACCATTGTCAATGAGATGCTATTACATGAAATGCTTCAACCCTAGAAGTTTGTTCCAAACTGATCAGGCATGTGCAACTGAGTTGTCAATATGTCTTGTAAATATTCAGATCTCCAATTTGGTGTCAGTTGGCTGTAGAAATATAACAAAATGCTGTTGAATCACTTTAAAGGAAAATAAACATGAATGTTGAACCTTGGACAAACTAATGAAATTTTGGATTATTAAGTGCCTTTGTCCTTCTCAACATGGTTTTGCATTTGATGGCTATTTTACTTGAATGTTTTCTTTAACATTTTCTACTTGTAGATGGCAGAAAGTAGAAAGAGAGCTCAAGGTGCTCATCCTTAATTAGGCATGTCTATCTTGATTGTGATGATAAGGATTAGGCTGCGACCACTTCAGCTTGGAGAAGTCTTGGACAAAAGTGAAAGGAAAGATGTAAATTTGTCGTTGCGCCCTTTGAATGTCTGTGAATGCCAGAAATCATGAAAGTGTGAAGCTGTTAAAGACCATGGAATACAAGTTTTTAAAACTCATTATTCAAGATAGTATTATATTACTTTATTGTTTGGGAAAAACTTGTTGAACTAACTATGTTGTGCTTTATGCTCTTCCTAAATGGAAGGATGTATCTCATTTCCTGTAGAATTTGGTGAAGATCTGGAGTTTTGGAACTCAAGTGTACCACTACTATAGATATTATGTTATGCCCTTATACAACAATGATTGTATGTGAAGGTCTAGATAAAACCCAATACTAACATGGATAACTATTGCTACTTTATATGGATTAATAATATATGGATTAATAATGCAGGGATTGTTTTTATCATGTGTTTGGTTCATTGTATTAATAATTGGATATACTATGTATTAACTTAAACTAATGTTTGATACAAACATGTATAAACTTTTGTTTGCAATTATACCTGTATTGGTCGATTTCTGTTCGATCACAAGAAGAATGAACTCGTTTATGTGGCAAGGCACTAATTGATTTCGAGGACATTATGATCGGAAAGAAGCAGCTTCGCTCGACTGTGTGATCGATTATGCTATGTCGCGATCGGAGAATTTCGAAGACAGTTGTTCTAGTAGATAACTTAGGTTGTCCTCATCCCAAATCTATCGGAACAAAGTTAGCGGATTCGGCGGAAGTGGATAAAAATGGGCAACTGCTGAAAGAGAAACGTGAGGAAGTGGGAGTTCTTCTAGGGTTGGGAACTCCATTATTTCAACCTATAAATAGGACTCTATTCCATCATTTGCAGGACACGTTCATCTGAACACCATTGTTTCATTCTTCAGCTATACATTCGCTCATTACATTATTGTTATTTTCTCATCATACCATAGTCAATCTACTGTCATTATCAAAGCAAACATTGTATTAAACACCAATCGTGGCTTGGTTCAAGCGTGGAAGAAGATTCATCTCTTTCATCGAAGCACCATCCTCCGACTCTTCAATACAATAAGCTTTTATCGCTTTACTTAATTATTTATTATTGCTTATTCCACTGTTTGCATTTTATTTCCATTATTCGATACTTTAATTCATCACAGTCGATATCATTAATCTGTTATCGTTACCCTGATCGTATAGTTGATCCACTATTTAACTTGCTTATTAATATCAAGCATACCGAGTGAATTGTTATTGTTGCTTTCCGATCGTATTGTTATCTGATTGAATACATTTTTATCGATCACATTTATTTATCATTATATCTAACTTTGTCATCGAATCTGGTTAAAATCAAATATTCAGCATCGAACGAAATTAACATATAATTCGCCTTCGATAGAAACTCGCCCGAAATCATATCATCGTAAATTGCTAATTCATCATTTGCTTTGATTTGTCTGTCTACATCTGCCTTCGAATTATTCATTCTGACTTAACATCGGATTTGCATACTCATATCTTCGAAACTGATATTTGCATTGTCTTCGAATTAAGGCCCCGAAAATCGACTACTTGTCAACGTAAATTGCCTATCAATTGATCGAATTGAGATATAAACGGTCGCCTTAGACTCAACTAAATATAAATTTAATTGTAAAACCTGAAGTACATTTTTAGGAAATACAATTTGGCGCCCACCGTGGGGTCTAGGCAATCGATTTATTCCGAAATTTGAATCGTTTGATACTACTTACGTTTGCTTTTTTGTCTTGAAATGGCAGATGAATGTAACATCGATGTTACCATCGCTTTGAACGTTCAACAACAGCTCAATCCCAATGACGGGGTTCATGTTCCGACCAACGTTGAAGCGGTCGATGAATCTACCAACCACGAGCAGGATCCGATCCATGACGACATTCCTACTGGTTCACAGCTGAACGTGCCCCAAGGGCGACGACTCGGTAAGGAACCGGCGGTCGAAACTGAGTCAGGAGATACAAATGCGGCACTGATGGCGTATTTGAAAAGGCATGACGATCAGTTCGAAATGATACAAGAACAGTTGAAGGTCCTGTCTAGCTCTATCGGAAACAGAGCGCCCACCTCCCCGATCACAGCCCCCCTGCAAGCATTCCGACTTCGGTTCCTCAGGGCGCCGTAATAGGGGGACTTGTAGTGGGGGTCGGATCTGGAGGATCGCGTACGGCCGCCGTGGCTATGGGAGCTCCGGCCTCCATTACGACAGAAGTAAGGATGTTAGCTACGATGCAAACTCTGTTAAATGACACAGTGGATAAGAAATTCAATGAGATAAAATTATTTATGGAGAAATTGCCAGGTGTTCCGAAGCTAACGGACGAAGTCGCTAAGAAATCGATTTCAAAGCGTCCGTTTCCAGCAAGTGCAGCCCCACTGCCCATTCCTAAAACTTTCAAGTTTCCAGAAAGTCTGAGATACGATGGAACCACAAATCCAAGGGATCACATTGATATGTTTTCGGTTGCAGTTCAGGCAAACGACCTAACTTTAGAAGAGATCAATTCAGTCAGCCTTAAGAAGTTTTGTGAAACATTGAAAGGGGCAGCACTGAAGTGGTATTTGCAGCTACCTGAAAACGAGATACTGAATTTCGATGATATGGCGGCTAAGTTCATTCGATCACATACTGGAGCAAAAAAGATAGCGCCAAGGATGGAAGATATCCTCAACGTTAGGCAGCAGCCCGGGGAAACTATCAAACAATTTGTGAAACGATTTAATGACGAAAAGATTCATATCCCAAATCTCGAAGAAAGGTGGGCTTGTTTGACTTTTGCTAATAACTTGCGCACTGATTCAATAGAGGCGTGGAAGTTAAAATATCTCTTAGGAAAATCAATGCATGGACGTTTGACGATCTTTATCGTGAGTGCGAACCGAGGATTAGGGCTGAGGAGGAGGAGTTGCAGCAAGCCCGAAATAACCATCAGTATGATCGACCACCACCGCGGAGAGTTGAGAACGACAGGCGAAACTACAGGGACCAACGATGGGAGCCCTACAGTTTCCCTCGAATGGGGAGCGACAACCACGAAGCTGGTAGTTCAAAGAATCAGCCGAGGAGAGGGCAATCGAACACATCTTCGGTTCCAAAAGATCGACCACTGCCTCCAAAAGTGACGGAGTACAATTTTTGCATATCGACACCAAACTTGGTAAATCACTTGAAAGGGATGGGTGATAAGGTCGTAAAGTTTCCGGGTCGCATAAAAACAAATCCAAACACAATGGATGAAAATCTATGGTGTGCATTTCATCACGACTTCGGCTACACAACGGAAGAATGTAAGGCATTGAGATACGAAGTGGCCAGCTTGCTACAGAAGGGGCACTTGGTAGAATTATTGACTGATAGAGGGCGAAACAATTTTGATAAGAAAAAAGATGATGAGCCGCCAAAACCTCCTGCTCCTAGGAAGACGGTGAATGTTATTACCGGAGGAGATGACGTTTGTGGAGTGACTTACACTACAAAGAAATATGCAAAGGTTTCGTTCACACGAGACAAACGAACGCGGGAGGACATGAATGATGAGATTGTGTTCGGGGATTTCGACTTCGACGAAAGGATTCATCCCCATCACGATGCACTAGTAGTAACAATGAGGATCGACGAGAGAAAGAATCCAAAAAAGTCACAAAATCATTATAACTCGATAAAATGCCGATGTAAAAAGAGTATTAATCGATGCTGGCAGTTCGGTTAATATCATACATGCAAGAGTAGTTGAACAGCTGCAGTTGAGTGATAAGATCGTGCCTCGCTCAATGGTGTTGTCGGGCTTCAATAATTCGAGCGAAGTAACCGTTGGAGAAATCATAATTAAGACATATGCGGAAGGCGTTGAGAGTGAAATATCATTTCAAGTGATGAAAGGCGAGATGGCATACAACGTGATATTCGGTCGGCCGTGGATTCACGCTATGGGAGCGGTCCCATCGACTCTACATCAAGTTGTAAAATTCCTACCCCATGGGGAATTCGTGAAATAAGAGGTGAGCAACAGGCTTCTCGAGAATGTTACTCAGTAGCTGTTAAGGATGTCTTTCGAAAATAGCAATCACAGCTAGTGGAACCCGTGGCCGAAGACCTCACTACGGCTCCGTCATGTGCTTCATCACAGTTAGCGGAGTCCGAAGTTGAATACGAATTCGCACGGGTTCCACCATGTGTGAGAGAACCGTACAAACAAAAAGTGTGAGACTCTACGATAGAAGAATTGGAAGAAGTAATGTTATTCGATGATAAGCCTGATCGGAAAGTCTATGTGGGAGCAGAACTGGATCCCGAAGTAAGAGCAAAAATCATATCCTTCCTCAAGGATAATTCTGATTGTTTTGCTTGGTCCCACGCAGATATGGTGGGAATCGATCCAAAAGTTGCCACACACAAATTAAACGTCGATTCAAAGCATCGGCCGGTGAAGCAAAAGAAACGGCCGAATGGGGGATTCCGGAGGAAAGTGATCAACGATGAAGTAGAAAAATTGTTAAGTATGGGTTCATTAAAGAGGTAAAGTATCTAGAATGGCTTGCAAATACTGTCATAGTACCAAAGAAAAACGGCAAGTGGAGAGTATGCGTCGATTATACCGACCTCAACAAAGCCTGCCCAAAAGATTCGTTCCCACTGCCTCACATCGACAGGCTGATCGATTCAACGGCAGGGCACGAAATGTTGAGTTTCTTGGACGCCTACTCAGGCTATAATCAAATTTCGATGGACCCAATAGATCGGGAGAAAACTTCGTTCATCACAGACACGGGGACTTATTGTTACACAGTCATGCCCTTCGGCCTTAAGAACGCTGGGGCTACTTATCATCATTTGGTTACCACCATGTTCAAAGATTTTATCGAAAAACGATGGAAGTGTATATCGATGATATGTTGGTCAGCTCTCTAGAAAAGGAAAACCATTTAAGTCATTTGGAGGAAACTTTTACGATACTAAGGCGGTTCAACATGAGACTGAACCCGGAGAAATGCGCGTTCGGGATCGGATCCGAAAAGTTCTTGGGGTTCATCGTATCGCAAAGAGGAATCGAGGCCAATCCAGAAAAGATCAAGGCGATCGAAAGCATCTCCGAAGACTTGACAATGGTGAAAGAAGTTCAACAGCTGACCGGTCGAGTAGCCTATCTCAGCAGGTTCATCTCGAGGTCATCTGAACGATGTCACAAGTTCTTCTCGGTGCTGAGGAAAAACAAAAGTTTTGATTGGACACCAGAATGCAAAAAGGCTCTCAAAGAACTGAAGCAATACTTGTCCAATCCTCCACTTCTATCAAAGCCAATCGAATGAGAAATGCTGCTGATCTACTTGGCCGTTTCCGATGTTGCTGTAAGCGCTGTCCTCGTTCGCGAGGATAGAGGTAACCAATTTCCTATCTATTACGTTAGTAAGACATTGTTAGATGCAGAAACAAGGTATCTACATCTAGAAAAACTAGCACTTGCACTAGTCACTGCTGCACGAAAACTAAGACCTTATTTCCAATGTCATTCAATATCTGTCATAACTACTTTTCCATTGCGAAACATTTTACATCGGCCAGATCTCTCTGGTCAATTGATGAAATGGGCGGTCGAGCTGAGTGAATACGACATCACTTACCAGCCTCGCACCGCCATAAAATCTCAAGTTTTAGCTGATTTTGTAGCAGAATTTAGTGCTAACATCTTTCCGGAAGCAAAAAAGGAAGAATTGATGATGAGAGATCCAGATCCCGGTGTTTGGATAATGTACACCGATGGAGCTTCGAATGTGAAAGGGACTGGCCTCAGAATCCTGTTGATAGCACCTACCGAAGAGAAGCTCAGGTATGCGATCAAATTACATGCAAAAACTAACAACGAGGCCGAATATGAGGCCCTCGCTGCAGTTTTAAAGATCGCAAAGGACTTGAAAGTCGAACGACTAGACATCAAAAGCGATTCTCAGCTGGTGGTAAATAAAAAATCCTAGGCGATTTTTGTGTTCGAGATCCGAGGATGCAGCAGTTGCTCGAAAAAGTACAAAATCTTCTAACTTCTTTTCAGGAATGGAAAATAGCTCAGATACCGAGGGAAGATAACATCGAGGCAGACGCCTTAGCCAACCTTGGTTCTGCAGCAGCTATCGATGGAAAGATCGACGAAACACTGGTTCATTTGTTCGAATCCCCACTTTGTCGAAGCATCAAATAGGTAAACAACGTTAATCATACTTGGGATTGGAGAAACAAATATTTGTCTTATTTGCAGGCAGGCACACCCTTCCCAGTGACAAAAAATCTGCCCGATCACTTAAAGCTAAAGCGGCAAGATATTGTCTCCTAGAAAATCAACTCTACAGACGAATGTTCGGTGGCCCTTTAGCGAAGTGTGTGGGACCAGATGGAACAAACTATGTGTTGAAAGAAGTTCACGAAGGCGAATGCGGCAATCACTCCGGCAGCAAATCATTGGTTCGAAAGATAATAAGAGCTGGATACTATTGGCCAACGATCGCGGATGATGCCAAAGAGTTCGTTCGCAAATACGACAAGTGTCAACGATTTAGCAACCTCATACGTCAACAAGCAGAGCCACTTCATTCAGTCATGTCACCGTGGCCATTCATGAAGTGGGGAATGGATTTGGTCGGGCCGCTTCCAACAGCGCCCGGTGGGGTAAAGTTTATTTTAATTCTTACTGATTATTTTTCTAAATGGGTAGAAGCAATTGCTTTGGCTAAAATTCGTGAACAGGAAGTCATCAAATTTATTCATCAAAATATCATCTGTCGTTTTGGGATCCCGAAAGAGATCACATGCTTCAACGGTAAACAGTTCGTAGGAAGACGGATCACTGCCTTCTTCGAAAAATGGGGGATCAAGCGAATTGCCTCAACACCTTATCACCCCAGTGCAAATGGACAAGCTGAGTCTTCCAACAAAACAATAATCGAGTACTTGAAGAAAAGGATGGATGAGTCAAAGGGCAATTGGCCGAACGAACTCCCCAGAGCGCTGTGGGCTCATCGAACAATGGTGAAACACAGCACCGGCGAAACACCGTTCTCACTTGTCTACGGAGCAGAAGCGCTGATACCGGTGGAAGTGGGGGAACCTAGCCTTCGGTTTGCCCACTCCACCGAAGAGGCGAACTAAGAGGCTATGCTGATAGATTTAGACCTGGTCGAATAAAAAAGAGACATGGCATTCGTTCGAATACAAGCATAGAAACAAAGGGCAGAAAATTACCTCAACAAAAAAACCAGGTATCGATCTTTTAATGTAGGTGACTATGTGCTAAATATTAAAAGACCGAAGAAGGATGAGCCCAACGAAGGTAAACTAGGAGCAATTTGGGAGGGACCCTATCGGGTCAAAGCAGTAATCGGAAAAGGTTCATACCAGCTCGAAACAATGGACTCTAAGCCAGTCGACTTCAATTGGAATATCACACAATTGAAGAAGTACTACTTTTGAAATCCTACGGTATCATCAGATTTTATTTTTTATTTTTTTCCTTTATAATTTTTATCTCCGTCCCGTCGGGAACAATTGTTGATCGGTTATTTGATACTAACATTTTTAGATGATAGGCATAGTTGGAATCGAATGATGATAAACATCACCCACGAACACTTGAGCTCAAAACGCTCCAATCGGGGTCGATAAATCTGATGAACATTCTAACGTGGTCTTCATCTATAACGGCTTTTTCAGCTTTTGTTTTTCAATGACTCCGTTTCAGGTATCGAACTCAAGGACCAGTTCGGCTGAACATTCTTCACACCCAAACACTGGGGGGGATGGAGTTGGTTGGAGTATCGACAATACTGGGGACTGCCCAGAAGACGGAGACTCCCCATCAAAGGAAGGAAACGAAGTCGACTGAAGACAATACTGGGGACTCGTTCGAAATCCAACAAGCTCAAAGATCCCAACGTTCACTCGAACTGGGGACTCGTTCAAAATTTGACAAAGAGATTCAAGATCCCAACACTCACTCGGACTGGGGACTCGTTCCTACTTCAAATCGAAACTCAACTTTGTCGAAGATTTTAAACCCTGACGTTTTTATTCAGAGTCGGGGGCTATTCATTTAGATGAGTTATGTAGCACATGAACGATCCATTAGTGATAAAAAATCTGTGCCTTCAAACGGCCACATCATGCAACCGATCGAATCGTACGATCCAAAAATGTATTAAACGCCCGATAGCGGCGTATATTTCAATGATATACAACACTTGGTCATATTTTCGACCTTTCACATTTGTCAACTTGTGTTATCGGTCTGAACATTGGCGAATTTTACAATTCCAGATTTTTCACCAAGTGTTCAGAGTAAGTTTTTCATTCCGAACCAAAAAATGTTCGAGGAGTGCATTACGTAAAAGTGAGACGTCATTCTTTACTACGCACTAAACATTGGGCCCCAACCACATTTCATCCGACAACTGTCGCTAAACATCAAAACTTTCGAACGATTAAATTGAGTCGTCCTCGGAAAACAACACAGCGATAAGAAAAGTCGAAAACAATTCATTCATTGAAAAATATTTACATGAGTTCGTCGAACGACCACACTACACCAAATTTCAAAACGACTAAAACAACAAGTCGGAAACAGCTTTAGTTCATTCATCACCATCCCCATCAGAACCTTCATCGGAGGAACTTGCTGGAAGACCAAGATCTTCACGAGCCAACCGCATAATGGCAATGGCATCATTTAGCTCGGCAGGAACATCAATGTCTCGATCCAGCATCTCTCTAAGAACATCGCGCCTTTATTCTGCAAGGATAAGGTCCTTCTTCTGTTCAAACTCTTCCTCGAGTTCGCGCCTTAAGATGCTGGATTCCTTTTGAAGCAACAGGTTCCTTTCCGACAGACTATCAGCTTGAACCTTTAAGTTCTCGTTGCTTTTGCGGAGGATGTTCAACTCTTCGAACTTATCAGCTAGTTCCCGATCTTTGCTCTCTAAAGCAGAGTTGAGCTCGGACACTTTTAGATCGGAATTGGCTTCGTGCTCGCTTAGCTGTGCATTCAAAGCTCGAATTTGGGATTCCAACTCCGATTGACGAAGAGCATGCTCATTCGTATTCTTGTCGAAGTTGGCCAAAAGTTCAGCATAGTTGGCCTCCGCAGCTTTCAGCTTCCGATGCAGTTCCTCCCCAGCCGAAGTAAGATGGATGATTTGCTCGTTTAAAACTTTAGCCCCATTCTGAAGCTGGCGAATCCGATCGGCGGTCTCGATCACCATTATGCAGTTCTGAAAACAAGTCACATAGGAAAGTCAAAAGGGAAAAAGAGAAGAAAGTAATTTACGCAAAAGGTAAGAAAGTATGGACTTTACCCTGAAGGCACCAAAAGAAATCTGTGAAGGCAAACTCAGGTCTTCGTGCGTATTCAGTCGAGCTTGCTCCATCGGGCCAATGACATCGAACAGATAATCTGCCAGCCGCTTTGGGCATCTAAGCAAATCGACATTGGGCGGCACTTCTATCGTTAGCGATCTACAACCTCTTGTTTCAGATTCGCCCAAAGCGACAAAGGCAGCAGCTTCTTCGTCTCGAGGAAGAGGTACTGTTGGATCAGCATGGTCAGCACCGAAGAACAATGACCCCGTTTCTTCATCGTACTTGGATTTCATCGTCGCTATCGGCCGATCCAAAGCTGGCATCTTCCCTTTCGTTGGATCCCTTTCCTCGAGTTCACGATCAAAGGCCTCAATCATCTCCCCCGAGTTTCAGGCACAACACCCAAAGAAATGAGGGCACCTTCTCTACTGGGCAAGCCTCCTGAGCTCGAATTGACATCTTCGGCTACAGGGGAAAGACGATAATCATCAACTGAAAGATCCCCCTGTTCAGCCACCTTGAGCTGGATGGCTGTCTCCTGGAGTCTTTCCTTCACAGGCTTCTTGGGACGCCTCACTAATCGGTCAGATCCCGATTCGTCCCCAGTCTCTTCTCCCTCGATGTCAATAACCGAGGTCGTTCCTTCGGCGGCTTTCACCGCTGCAATCGCTGAACTTGTTCCAGCGATCACATCCTCAGTGGTTTGGGGCGTAGTCGATGAACTACCCCCTTGCCCTTTTTCCACTACCTTGGGCAAATACCTATTCTTCAACTCCTGAAAATATTTCTTTTTCTTCTTCGGCGGAGGAGCATCAACAGCTTTCTCACCACCTTCGATTCAATCTCTTCATTGCTAGGCTCACCCCCGGCACCTGTGATGCCTACGAAAATTTAAAGGTCAGCGAAGGAATAAATCAGGCTGCATGAATTCGAAAGAGAAGAAATTTACCATGATTTTTGCCTTGAGGGTCTTCAGAGCCGCGACCGGCTTCCAAGCCCTCTCATCATTGGTCGTCTTATCAAGCACTCGGATCAACCAAGGTATGATATCGGCGACTTGATCGAACAAAACCTTGTCGGCTGAAAGCGAGAATACGAAGTCTCATGACTGAGGCTACAAGTTTTTAAAATAAAATTAAAAAAAAAGAGGGGAGCAAAACACTTACGAGTTCGATTCCACATGCTTGGGAGTGGCTCCTTCCCAGAGTCTGTCAATTGCTCCATTGGGATGAAAACGAAGCGTTGATCCCATCCCCGAAGATCGTCATCGTTGTCGGAAATCAAGGCCCGTTGGCCCCGTTTCGCTAAGTTAGTCACCCCTCCTTTATAAACCCTAGGGGAGTAGATGTTGAGAATATGGCGAAGTGTCAGTTCCACTTTCGCCTTATCCGCAATCCACCTCATAATCACTATTGTTCTCCATATCGCCGGAGAAAGTTGCCCGAGGCAAACATTGTACATCCTGCAAAACTCCTCGATCACGTTGTCGACAGGGAGGGTAAAACTGATGGTAAAGGGGTAAGTCAATACTACTGAATGATCTTCGACGTGGGTTGCCAGAGTCGATTTCCGTGGAGGGCACACCACATCGATGTCGCCAACCTTCCAACCACACTCTTCTCGAACTTGTGGTATCGACTCCGGCGTAATCGAACAATATACTAAGTCGATCAGAATATTCTTCTTTTTACTTTGCTCCGCTTCACTTTGAACACTGACCTTGCGGTCGTTCTCGTAAGTGAACTTTTTCGGAATAAATTCCGAGTACGACTTTTTGGGACCAAAATCTTTCACTTTTCTCTCTTTTCGTTTCTTGTCTTTTTTATCCACTGAAGTACCAGCGGCGGTGGAAGTCTGCTCCGCCACTACGTTAGACCGCGGTGGAGCTGCGGCGGCAACTGCCATAGCAGAAGTAGGTTCGACATCAGCTACATTTTGGGAATAAGACATTGTCAAGGCACAAAATCAGCGACCTAAACAAACAATTTAAAAGACCTGAAGCGGAAGTTGACAAGAATCAGCAAGGAATTCCTGAGATTTGTTTAGAAAAGTCAGAGAATTTTGAAAGATTTGGAAGTTGTAAAGTTTGTAAAGTGAGTTTTGAAGTTGGTATTTATAGGGTAAGAACTAGGGGTGGGCGTTCGGTTGTTCGGTTCGGTTTTTAGAAGTAGGAGTCCGTTACTTCGGTCTTCGGTTCGGTTTGAAGTGTAGAAAAATCCGTAATTTTTATACTTCGGTTCGGTTCGGTTTTTTAGTTCGGTACTTCGGTTCGGTGCATCGGTGTTTCGGTTTAAACCAAAGTTTATAGTTTTAAAAAAATCAGCATATTTGCACCAAAAAATCAGCCCAAAACAGCATTAAAATAGAAGCAAAATAGCATCGAAACAGCCCCCTAAAATGCAGTAATATTAAAGCACAAAAACAGCAGCGAAACAGCTGCGTTTCAGCATGAAAACAGCTGCGGAACAGCTCCAAAACAGCAGTAAATAGCAGCGAAACAGCCCCTAAAATGCAGTAATATTACAGCGCAAAAACAGCAGTGAAACAGCTGCGTTTCAGCATGAAAACAGCTGCGAAACAGCCCCCAAAACAACTGCGAAACAGCCCCTAAAATACAGCAATATTACAGCGCAAAAACAGCAGTGAAACAGCTGCGTTTCAGCATGAAAACAGCAGTGAAACAGCTGCGTTTCAGCATGAAAACAGCTGCGAAACAGCCCCCAAAACAGCAGCGAAACAGGCCCCAAAACAGCAGCGAAACAGCCCCTAAAATGCAGCAATATTACAGTGCAAAAACAGCAGTGAAACAGCTGCGTTTCAGCATGAAAAGAGCAGCGAAACAGCCCCAAAACAACAGCAAAATAGCAGCAAAAACAGCAGCAAAATAGCACTAAAAAAACACCGAATTTAACAAGTTCAAACAACTTTAAATAAGCGGGACAATCCATACAAAAGTGAGTACGATATGAGCATTTAACAAGCTCAATACTTGACAACAAGTCAATAACAAGTAGCCACACGGACCACACAAAGTCAAGTCCTAAATAAATAAGTAGCAACACAATATAACAAAATGCGGATTACACCTTCATTTTCTTCTATCACTTCAAGATAGAACCAAAGCGATGATCGACATTTAGTTGCACGACGCCTCTTGGTTGAACTTGAACTTGGACCTAATTACCAACAAGTTAGAATACAATAAATAATAAACTACCAAATTATATATTTAATTACTTACCACAAGAAAATGATGCAACTATAAATCAACAATGCAAGAATCCCGTGCAGAGTCGGCCATTTCTAAATATAATAGCAAATTAACAACAATTAGTCGTACAACTCAAAACCAAGTAAACTTAATATAATAAACTAACAAGGCACCATAATCTTACCGAGTTCAATTTGCTCAAGATAATCCAAATCTTCATCAATGCTAATCGGAACAGGCTCACTTCTTAGCCAATCTTGAACACAAATAAGGGTTTGCACACATTTAGGAGTCAATGAACTCCTAAATGAATCAAGAATGCGGCCACCTGTACTAAATGCACACTCGGATGCCACACTAGAGATAGGAATAGCCAAGACATCACGAGCCAACTCTGAAAGAATAGGAAATCTAGGGGCATTCATTTTCCACCAACGTAAAACATCAAAATTCTCCACAGCGGGCTCTTGATCTTCACTAAGATACTTCTCAAGCTCTGATTTAGCACCTACACTTCCACTATCTTCTTTTTGTCTTTTCAAGTGAAGCTTATTTCTCACTACATTTCCACTAAGTGAATCAATCGAAAGCTCACTAGATGAAGTGGATGATGAAGGAGAATGTGAACCCACTGTTCCACTTGAATATTTTCCGGCATAATCAGCATACAAAGAAGCCAAATAAGTTTTAACTTCAGCTTCAATTTTATCACCTATGATCTTTCCATACATCTCCTCAAGTGCAAAATCAACATACACAAACTTGTTACGAGGATCCAACACAGATGCAATAAAAATCATTTTGTTCATGTTGAAAGGATTACCCCAGTACTTCTCAAATTTCTTTTTCATTTCATCAGCCATCTTAGAAAGCTCTAAGTCATCACTAAGTACACACATTTTCAAATACACATAAAGCTCACATATCTCCTCAAAATGTGAATTAGCAGTGACATAAAGAGAACCCGAAACTTTAACAGTGAGGTCATAAAATCTAGCAAGAAACTTTATCACATTCCTCACATTCACCCAATCTTTACTTTCTAGTCCACCTGCAACACTTCCATCTTCACAAACATGAGAAGAAAAATAAGTAGACAATACCTTTTCAGGGCCTGCATCAAACCTGTCAAAAGCCGACTCATAATGTTGTGCTACTTCCAACATCAAGTAGGTGGAATTCCACCTAGTCGGAACATCTAAAACCAATGCTCTATTATAGTCGATCTTTTGACGTTCAACGCACTCCTTGAACTTTCTAAGCCTGGCAGGAGATTGCCTAACATACCTCACAACCTGTCTAACACGTTTCACAGAAGGGCCAATTTCTTTCAAACCATCTTGCACAATGAGATTAAGAATGTGAGCAGTACATCTAACATGAAGGTGTTTACCTTCCATCAAATTAGTTCCCCAGTCAGTCAATTGTTTAGACACTTCTCTAACTGTGACATCATTTGAACCAGCATTATCCACAGTAAGAGTGAACACCTTCTCCAAGCGCCAATCAAGCAAACAATTACTTATCACTTCTGCCATATCCTCCCCTTTATGACTAGTGATTGGACAAAAGTTAAGAATTCTTTTATGCAACACCCAATCTCTATCAATAAAGTGGGCCGTCAAACACATATAATTAATTCTTTGGACAGAAGTCCAAGTATCAGTAGTAAGGCAAACCTTTGGTCCGACTTCTCTAAAACACTTCTTCAAATTATTTTTATGTTCATTATAAATTTTATAACAATCTCTTGTCACAGTCCTACGAGAAGGAATATGAAACATAGGTTGTGCCACACTCAAAAACTTCTTAAAGCCTTCTTTCTCGACAAAACTAAAGGGTAATTCATCTACAATTATCATCTCAACTAAAGCCCTTCTAACTTCCTCTTGATCAAATTTCCAATCGGATCTATCCGATGGGATAGCTTTAAAGGGTAATTTTGATTGAGAACTATCAGGTTTCTTAATAGGTGCATATACAGTACACCTACCTAAATGACCACTCAATCCAGATGTTCCACCAGTAGTTTGAGCAGCATAAAGTCTCTTACAATAATTACATTTTGCCTTTGAAAGTACTCCATTCTCAAACACTTTTTCAAAATGATCCCAAACCTTTGATCTATATTGAATGGCTTTTCTTTTTTTCGTACCTTGAGTGTCGATAGACATATCTTCACTTTTAGATTCAGGTTCAGGCACACCATCAGTCGAGGCAACTTCAGCACTAACTCTACTTTCATCCGCCATCTATGAACAAATACAAATACACAATATTTTAGACAAGAGATATATACTAAATTGCAAGAAAGAACAAGCCAAGCAATTGCAATATAGAAGGAGGCAGCAATCAGAAATGCAGCAATCAGCAATCAGAAATGCAGCAATCATCATTCAGCAATCAGAAATGCAGCAAGTAATTCAGCAATCAGAAATGACCAAATGGGAAATAGGGTACTGTAAGTAATGGGACTTGCAGCAATCAGAAATCAGAAATGGGAACTAGGGTACTGTAAGCAATCAGAAATGCAGCAAGTAATTCAGCAATCAGAAATGACCAAATGGGAAATAGGGTACTGTAAGTAATGGGACTTGCGAGTTGCGGGATCGGGATATGGAAACTAATCGGGATTGTGTGGGTTAGGCACACGTCACGAGTTTAAACCTTCCGTTGACAAGCCTAGTATTTAAGTAAAAAAAGGGTCAAGAATACTGATCCATTAGTTGCCAAGTTTTGGACCATAAACAACAACTGGGGAATGTTTTGGTTAAAAAAAAAATAAAAAATCAAGGCTTCTTTAACAAATGTTTCTTGGGACAATTGTCAAAGTTCATACGTAAATCCATTTGATAATAATATGCATGAACTGGCTATGTCCTGTCCTACACAAAATCCTGATGTATTAATTGTTTATAACTAATTAACTATCATCTAGAAAATCTTCAATGGAAGTTAATAAATTAAGCAAGAAAGAATGACTTGATTTGGTCAACCACATACACACCTTGATGCGGAAAAGACAAACATGTATATGAAATACAAAGAAACAAAAGAGTTGATAAAAGGGACAAAAGGCACCTTGCGAGTTGCGGGATCCGGCAGATCGGGATCAGTTGCGAGTTGCGACTCCGACTTGGCGACTTCCAATCTCAGTTTTCACTTTTCTATGTTTGTGTTATACTGTTATGTGTTCTTTGCAATTGATTATGTGTTCTTTGCAATTGATTTGCGGCTGCTGGGCGCTGGGTAGGGAGTAGGGACTAGGGTATTGTAAGTAAGTGTAAAGAGTTAAAGACTTAAAGTCAAAGTGTAACAGGGGTAATTTTCGGATTTTTACATAAGGTTTAAAATTTCGGGTTTTTCGGGGCCCGAATTTTTGGGTAGCCCGAAACCGAAGACCGAACCGAAACCCGAAATTTCAAATTTTCCAAGACCGAACCCGAACCGAAAAACCGAAGTACCGAACCGAAAAAACCGAATTAATTCGGTTCGGTTCGGTTTTTCGGTTTTTTCGGTTTTATGCCCACCCCTAGTAAGAACCATCATTACCTTGGAAACCGCTGAAAACTGCCACCCGCATGATCTCTAACACATGCGGCGATGGAAAGTTGAGGCGACAGTTTGACGTTTCAAAATGGAGGGACGCAAACGTTCCATGTGTTTTCCCGCCTAAAAATTCAAGCCACTTGGCAAGTTTTACGAACACACGACTCGGCAAGTGGGGGGACTATCTGTATTGGTCGATTTCTGTTCGATCACAAGAAGAATGGACTCGTTTATGTGGAAAGGCACTAATTGATTTCGAGGACATTATGATCGGAAAGAAGCAGCTTCGCTCGACTGTGTGATCGATTATGCTATGTCGCGATCGGAGAATTTCGAAGACAATTGTTCCAGTAGATAACTTAGATTGTCCTCATCCCAAATCTATCGGAACAAAGTTAGCGGATTCGGCGGAAGTGGATAAAAATGGGTGACTGGTGAAAGAGAAACGTGAGGAAATAGGAGTTCTTCTAGGGTTGGGAACTCTATCATTTCAACCTATAAATAGGACTCTATTCCATCATTTGCAGGACACGTTCATCTGAACACCATTTTTTCATTCTTCAGCTATACATTCGCTCATTATATTATTGTTATTTTCTCATCATACCATAGTTAATCTACTGTCATTATCAAAGCAACCATTGTATTAAACACCAATCGTGGCTTGGTTCAAGCGTGGAAGAAGATTCATCTCTTTCATCGAAGCACCATCCTCCGACTCTTCAATACAATAAGCTTTTATCGCTTTACTTAATTATTTATTATTGCTTATTCCGCTGTTTGCATGCTATTTCCATTATTCGATACTTTAATTCATCACAGTCGATATCATTAATCTGTTATCGTTACCCTGATCGTATAGTTGGTCTACTATTTAACTTGCTTATTAATATCAAGCATACCGAGTGAATTGCTATTGTTGCTTTCCGATCGTATTGTTATCTGATTGAATACATTTTTATCGATCACATTTATTTATCATTATATCTAACTTTGTCATCGAATCTGGTTAAAATCAAATATTCAGCATCGAACGAAATTAACATATAATTCGCCTTCGATAGAAACTCGCCCGAAATCATATCATCGTAAATTTCTAATTCATCATTTGCTTTGATTTGTCTGTTTACATCTGCCATCGAATTGTTCATTCTGACTTAACATCGGATTTGCATACTCATATCTTCGAAACTGATATTTGCATTGTCTTCGAATTAAGGCCCTGAAAATCGACTACTTGTCAACGTAAATTGCCTATCAATCGATCGAATTGAGATATAAACGGTCGCCTTAGACTCAACTAAATATAAATTTAATTGTAAAACCTGAAGTATATTTTTAGGAAATACAATATCCTTGGACATTTATAGAGCTTTTCTATTTTATATAATTGAGTAATTAGTTAGTGAGAAAATAGAACATCTGCAAGACTTTCTGAGAAAACTTTTTAACAAGGTGCATGATGCACCGGCAGCACATAGGACTATCCGCACTAAAAATTGTGTGTAACCTCAATACCATGTGATATCCATTTGCTACAACACCCCTATCTGTAACCTCAATACCATTAGAAAATTAACCTTTCAAGTATAAAAACATTGTGTCATTATTCAATGAAAAAGTGATCATTAAAAAAAAAAAAAAAAAGATGCATGTGGCTATCAATGCTCAAATTGCAAGCATGAACTGATTATACAGCACAACAGGAGTTACGCAGAGAGCGCTTATACAGCAAAACTTTGCTGGCAATAATACCATATAGTACTTAATGCTCCAGGACACAACATAAATAGAAAAACTTCTATTTCAAACTGGAAGAAGTTGAAATTTAGTAACTAGTTTCCATGATCATAAGAGTGAAAAAGTTACCCATATACAGAACTACAAGAAAAATGAGATACAATGACATTTTATAAATGTCGCTGTAGGTCATATAAAAATGTCGCAAAATGACTTACCGACATTTATTTTACACTTAAAAGAAATGTCGAAAATTTGAGTGTCGTTAATTTTCCGACATTTAGATTTAATGTCGGTTAAAGATTTGCGACATTTATTTACGATTTTTGTGAAATGTCACTTAAAATTTATGACATTTATACTAATGTTGGTAAAAATTTACGACATTTATCTACAATCTTAATAAAATGTCGCATTGAGATTTCCGGCATTTTGGTAAATGTCAATAAAGTATTTACGACACTTTTTCGATATTTAAAATTGAGAGACCTGATATTTTAGTAAATGTCGACAAAACATATGCGGACACTTTTGCGATATTTACTAAATGTCATATCTGTAAGTTAATGTCAACAAAAATTTATGACATTTTTTGAAACCTTTTAAAATGTCGCATTTAAATTTCTGACGTACCAAATTTACTATTAAATTAATAATAGAGAATGTTAACCTTCGCACACAATGTAATAAACCATGAATCAATAAGCAAATCCTTGTTGATACTGTACCCAAAGGACATAATGATAAAACAAAATATATTATTCTGGAACAAAGTAAATTTCAACAAGTACCTACATCAAGACACTACTAAAAATCAGGACTTTTCCGACCGCCGATACGGTAGGACCTAACATGGCGGTCGGCTAATTGGTGGTCGCTCACAGCTTTCCGACCGCCGCGGTCGGACGTCGGACAGAAATACGGTCGGACATCGGTCGCCTAGTTTATACGTGGAAAAAATAATGTTGAACTCTCCCACCGACGCGGTGGGAGATTTCAAAAAAACTGTGAAAACTGGGCGACCGCAGCGGTGGGCTAGGCGACCGCGTCGGTCGGCCAGGCGACCGCTGCGGTCGGTAGGCAGTGTATTTCTGGGCTAAGTAATTGGCAATTTTCGGACCGATTTCGGACCGCTGCGGTCGGTAGGCAGTGTAGTACTTGCGATAAAAAACCTGCAATTAGAGCTACACCACCTGTAAAAAGCAGAAAAAATAGCACCCAGAAGAAGATTAGGCTTCTCAAGCCTTAATAATAGTCTAAACAAGGCTTATTGCCTTTAAATAGAAAGTTTAACATTTTACATAACATATCCAATCCGAATAGTGATCCAAACAAGTTAAAACATGTCTAAAACAAGTCTAATACATCAACAATCCATTATCACTACTCCGTTGCCTCAGAACCCGACTCAGAGCTGTATTGACGCTTGCTCTTGCCTTTCCCCCGGCTTTTGCTCTTGCTCTTGCTCTTGGTCTTGCTCTTGCCCTTGCCCTTCTTTCCCTTATCCGCACCACCACACATAATGTTCTGCATCATTTCCCGCATGGTTCTCATATTTTCTTCATTGCGCAAACGTTCTTCTTCACTCTTTTTCTTAAGCTCTTCGATTTCATTGCGCAAAGCGGCTTCCACCGAGGGATTAATTGAACTAGTAGGAGGAGTGTAAGTGCCAAACAAACCTGGATTTAGACGTTCTGAGGCATACTACGATTCAAGGCCGTAAGCACTTCCCTTCTTTACTCCGCCATTCACCTCCAACCATATTTCGGTTTTCTCTTCTAGTGTCATTTGAGCTGGGGCACTGCTACCACACTCGGATGCCTGAGTCGACATCCTTTCATCATAGACCGCCGTAGCCTTTTCCTGAAATAAAATTTAATAACAAGAATTAGATTGACAAAATATTGACAAATTTAATAACTTTAAAAGATTGAATTTAATAACTTACATATAGCTCTCTAGCGCGGTCTTCGACCCACACTTCCTCTCCTTTTCTGTTTCTGTATATATGCCTCTTCTTAAAGATTTCAGGCACACGAACTGGCCGCCCTTCTTGCCTTTCCTACAAAATTAGAAAGATGACAAGTTAGATGGAAAATTAATGTGAGTTACATAAAATAATACATACAATTAATTAATAAATTACCAATATCATCCGCTGAGTCGCTGCGCTAACCGAACCCCCGGTGTGCAGCGATCCACCCCTTTCGGAGGCTCGTGCGGCTTTTCCTTGGGCGCTCTTCTTCTTAAATTCTTCAGTATCCCAATATTGTAGAAGTTGTGCCCAAACGTGATCGTATATCCACTCGGGCTTCTTTCCTTTGTTTCGACAATCATACATTCTACCTTTCACTCTATCTTGGCATTTTCCAAGGAAATTGCTTTTGGCAATGCTATTAAATGCAGGATGCCATATACACTTTGTCTGAAATAATTATTGAATATTAGATTTCTAAAAAAGTGACACTTAACTAAATTATTAAAAAATAAAATATAGTTATTACCTGAAAATCGTCAAACATGCTCATCTTTACCGGGAATGGTACCTGACCCCAGGATGGCCATGGCTCAGTCCATCTAGATTTCATGCATCTTGTGATTATGGGAGTAGCCACCATCGAGGGAGTAAAACTAGATAAAAATTTATAGTTAAAATAAATATACTAAAAAATTAAACTTCATAGTAGAACTAAATACTTAAAAAATAACAAAAAAAAAAAATACTTACCCACGGCTATCCTCAGGATAAATCCTCACACTCCCGTCATCATCATATGATCCTGCAGGACCAATGTAATAAGGCGAGCTCGGCGAATAAAATCGTATAGTAGGTGGTACCAAAGCATCTACCGGTACCGAGCTCGGATCATCAGAAGGTGTAGATCTCGAAGAAGTAGATGCTGAAGGGGATGGTGACGGACTGGAAGATGGATGAGGCATGGATGATGATGAACCGATGCCATAAGGACGAACGGCATGACCAGGCGATGCAGGAAAGGGCATGCCAGGGGGAAAGGCAGGAGGAGGAGTGAAAAAACCTGGAGCATATGCAGACGGAGGATGTGTAGGAAGCATATGAGGTACATGTCCAGGAGGAGTAGTATAATCAGCTGAAGCAGGCGAGGTACTCTGAACCTTTCTTTTTCCCCTAGCCTTCTCCGAAGATGACATATCTGTAAAATAAGCACAATAAATTAGCACGATATAATCAAATTATAAGTTTTTATGGAATACATTTATAAAGTAGTGCAAATAATTATATTGTAGTAAAGTAAAAACAACAAACTACGAACATGTCAGTCATCATCATTCGCGTTAAGGTCATCGGCTATTTCCTCTTCCTCGCTCGTCTCATCGCTGTCAAAAAATTCTTCCTCACTTGTTTCAACGTCATCCATATATCCATCCTCCTCGTTTGCCCTAGATGTTCCTTCTCCAAAATTAGTCGTGTTTTTTCTACGTCTAACCACCGATTCATCAAACTTTTCATAGATGCCTTCACTATGTTGCAACTGGTCGGCTAATTCAATATCCGCAATCAAGGGAACGGTAGATACCTCATTTTGATATGCAACATCTAATACATCATCTACTTCCACTCTTCCCACCGGCTTGCCTTTTAGAACAGCCCACCAATTGGCCTTGGTTTTGGATTTGGCTTTGGTTTTGTTCGTTGTCGGTGGATAAGGAACGTACCACACTTGCTTCACGTTCTGGGCAATGATGAAAGGATCATAATGTCCATATGACCTTTTGTGATTAACTTCAACTATTTTAGAACATGGGTCTACCCTCGTACCCTTTGGACTCGGATCAAACCACTTGCAACGAAAAAGCACCAATCTTTTACGAGGCCAACCTACTGTAAACTCTATTTCTAAAATCTCCTCAATCACACCATAGTAATCAAAGTCTACATCCTGGTCACCAGTACCACCTTTCACACACACACCGCTGTTGTTTGTTTTCTTCCCCAAGGACCATTCTCTAGTATGGAACTTGTACCCATTAACAAAGTACTTAGACATCCTCTTGTATTTATAATAAGGCCCGTGAGATATATCATGCAACAATGGAAAGTTTATGCCATTGTCTGGATTGAGTACCTATATAAAGTTCAAGATAGTTGTACACATTAAACCAACATATATATATTTATAAATATATATACCAAAAAACTTATGTATTTGTTTATATAATGCTTACAAATTCTCTAAACCAATCTGAAAATTGTTCATAAACAGCAGAGGCGCCAAATTGTCCAACAAAGTGACTGGATGATGCGTCAAAAAATCTCATTAGTTAGATTACTGATGCAACTTGAATGTTAGGTTTTAATGTAAAAAGAAGCATACTTGTAAAAAGGCGTGACATCGGGACAATTCAACAAAACATGAGTTGTAGCTGCTTTTCTGTCCCGGTCATTGAACTTGCATACTTCGGTCATTAACTTTCCTCTACCAGGTTGATTGAATATAGAAAATGGTGGATAATTCGGATCATTGTTGTCTCCATCATCATGTCGATCCGGCCTATTTCGCAAACATGGCACATTTTGATCGAAATAATACGAACAAAAATGAGAAGTTTCTCTAGCCAGGTATGCCTCACATATGGACCCCTCAATTCGGTTCCTGTTTTTCACGTCCCGCTTACACTTGCCAATAATTCTGCATGATACATTATATTAATTAATCTACTTGAGATGAATTAAAAAAATGAGTTAAGGACTAATTTAAGAGACCTTACCTCTCAAAAGGATACATCCATCTACAGTGCACCGGGCCTCCCAATAATGCCTCTTCCGCGAGGTGAATTGGAAGATGCTCCATTACATTAAAGAAACCAGGGGGAAAGATTTTTGTCAACTTAGTCGCGACAACAGGAAAGTTACTTTCCAACGACTTAAGATTCTCTTCCCTCAATGTTTTAGAACACAGCTCCTTAAAAAATAGGCTCGTCTCTGTAAGTGGTCTCCAAACTTTATCAGGCAAGCCATTGAATGCAATTGGGAGCATGTTTTCCATGAAGATGTGACAATCGTGGCTTTTCATGTGAGTCAATTTTCCTTCTGTCATATCAACACACCTTTCTAAGTTTGAAGCATATCCATCAGGCATCCTCAAATTCTTGACCCAATCACAAATCATTCTTCTCTCATCCAATCCGAATGTGTAACTGGCCTTGGGAAGCCAAATCATGTTGCCAACTTGAGATAAGTGTAACTCAGGTCGCCTACAAAGTTCCTCAAGGTCCAACCTGGCCTTCACATTATCATTTGTCTTGTTTCTGACATCCATCACTGTATTAAAGACAGCCTCAAAAAAATTCTTCTCAATATGCATGGGATCCAGGTTATGTCGAAGAAGATTATCCTTCCAATAAGGCAACTCCCAAAAGATACTTTGTTTAGTCCAATTATGATCAATACCATAGCCAGGTGCTTTAGATGGCCGTTGGTCAGTTACCTTAGGATACACCTTAACCCTATCCCATATTTCTCCTCCTGACAACCTTCGTGGAGGCTCCTCAAAATCAACCTGATTCTTCATAAAAGCATTACTGTTATTCCTAAACGGATGATCCATTGGCAAGAATCGACGGCAACAGTCGAATCATGTACACTTACCACCATTTTTCAAAGTGAATGATTTTGTATCTTCCATACAATAAGGGCAAGCGAGCTTACCAGCAGTGGACCACCCAGACAACATTCCATAAGCTGGAAAGTCATTTATTGTCCACATCAATGAAGCATGCAGTTGAAAGTTCTGTTTCATTGATATATCATATGTTTCCACACCTTCATACCACAATAACTTTAACTCATCAATCAAAGGCTGCAAAAATACATCAATGGAGGCTTTCGGGTTATGTGGCCCTGGGATAATGCAATTCAAAAACAGATAAGGACTAGTCATGCACATTTCGGGCGGAAGATTGTACGGCGTCACAAATACGGGCCAACAAGAATAAGGTGTAGACGAGACATCAAAAGGAGTGAACCCATCTGAACATAGACCCAACCTTATGTTTCTTGGTTCACTAGCAAATGCCGGATACACCTGATCAAAATGTTTCCATGCCTGACCATCTGACGGATGGCTTAGAATGCCTGGCTGTTTCGTACGATCATGGTGCCATCTCATATGAGGAGCAGAGCTCATCGACGCATACAACCTCTTTAACCTAGGTATAAGGGGTAAGTAATGCATCGACTTAACAGGTATCAGCTTCTTTTTAGGGTTTAAAACTGGCTTGTAACGAGGCTCCTCACAAAATTTACATTTATCTAATTCTGCATCATCCTTATAAAACAACATGCAACCGTTGACACAACAATGAATTCTCTGGGCAGAAAGACCTAACGTGGAAACCAACTTCTTAGTGTGGTAATAATTAGTTGGTAATGCCATGTTAGTCGGATTGAGATCATTCATAAGGTCAATGATGGAATCCATGGCTGCTTGACATATACTAAAATCAGATTTAATACTTAACAATCTAACAGCAACTGACAACTTGGAATGCACTGAGCCTTCGTACAGTGGACGACTAGCTTCCTCCAACCGTTTATAGAAGAGTTTTGCCTCATCATTAGGAATGTGCTCAACATTTGGTTGCGATGTACCCGGTTGGGATGGCTCCTCTGGGTACATTCCAAAAGCATCATTAACCATATCGTTCATTCGATAATTATCAAGATCATCCTTGTTTGAGATCGGACCACTCCCACCGACATACGCATTTTGAAAATGAACATCACCCCCCACATCCCTAGACTCTCCATGATAAACCCAAACAAAATAATCTGGCATAAAACCCTTCCTATAAAGATGCATTTCAACATCTTCCAAATTTTTCCCTTTTATGCACTGGCAGTCCAGACAAGGACACTTAATCTGGCCCCACCGTATAAAATCATCAAGTGTTTTCGCCTTTTCAATAAAATCTTCAACACCTACTGCAAATTCTGCCCTCATCCCCCGCCGGCCGGGATTATTTCTATTATACATCCAACTACGACTTTCATTAACCATATCTACACAAAAATTACACGTTTGAGATGCATATTAAATTGCAAATATTTAAACAAACATTTCTTTGATACACTACCAATTTTCATAAGATTAAGTAATTGTATAATTTTCTAAGTCAATTATTTTTATATTACTAACTAATTTGTTCTCTAAGATTATCATTTAGTAGTTAATAACACTTCTCATTTGCAACTTATATCTATTTATTCAAAATGATAAAACTATTTACTTATCTATACTTAGTTGGAGTAATCTAAAACTATTTGCAAACTATTCAACTTAGTTGTTGCTCACCACTTATTTGATTAAATGCCTCAAAGAATCTAACTACCAAACTACACTATACACCAACAATTCTATCTCAAAGCAATACAACAACAGCAACAACAACACTAGTACACACCATTAACAACATTCAACAACAACAACACTACTAAAGGAACCCATCAACAACAACCCATTCAAAGTGTACTCTTCTCAATGGAACACCAACTTTTTCACTAAAACAACCCATTCAAAGTGTTACTTTCTAATTTATCATCTTCTAAATGTGTATTCAATAACCCAATCATTTTTTTAACAACACCCACTTTTTCAATCAACCTAATTTTAACAATACCAACAAAAATGTCAAACTAGCTTCAACAATTCCCAAACCAAACAACAACACAATGTAACCTAGTTCACAACCAAATAGCAACTACTATGTCATGGATTAATTTCATGAGCTAAAATTCAAACATAGGAAAAAATGACAAAAACGAGCTAAAATTAAATTTTAAAAAAAAATTGGTGTTTCATCATAAAACTCACCTCAAGGGATGGTTTTGTACTCCACCACCACTAATGTACAATCCCCAACTTTGATAGATGGAAGAACTACAAAAAAAAAAAATAGATAAAAAAGTTAGGGTTTCGGATTTGGGGAAAAATTGAAGAAAACTATGAAAATTAAACTTACCAAGTTGTAGAGGAATGGAATTAAGAGATTAAGAGTGTTTTTTTAATAGATTTGGGTTAAATTTTGGCTTTGGAATCGGGTAGAATGGTGAAAGAAAGAAAGGGGCGAAAGAGAGAGAAAAATGTTTTGGGTGAGATGAAAAACGGGCTGTGTTCCCGTGCTGCTATAGTCAGTGCCTGCCGACCGCACTCGGACCGCTGCGATCGGTCAAAAATTTTTAATTCTTGTCCGACCGCGGCGGTCGGATAAAGTAAAAAAAAATTAATTATAATTCGATGAATTATCCCACCGCGTCGGTTGGACAATGTTCTCCAACCGAATTTCGGTCCGTAATTTCGGTCTGAAAATGCCTTATTTTTAGTAGTGAGATTACTCCTAATTTGAATTAATTCTCTCAACTTCTAGAATAAGTTCTGGAACAAAGCTTAATCGATCATCTTTCATCTGACCGGAGTATTTAATTTCCAACAATTGATCTCACATTCTTCAAAAGTCCTGCATCAAATTCACATAAGAATATATAAATGTATAATACAGGAAAAAAGGTTTTTAAATAAGTGTCTTGTATGTACTTCCACGCTTACCTATTTCTTTTTCCCAACTCCACTATTTCCAATCAGCTTCTTGTTTATGTTAACCTAGGAAGAAATATTAGAATGATTACTCTCAAGACTTAGGCAAAATATTGACAAAGATTTTTAATATCTTTTAGACAACTTTAATAAATCTTGTTTAGCAGAATGGAAAACAAATTTTTTTACTATGGCTGATCGTACAACTCTTATAAAATCAACACTTAATTCCATGGCCAATTATGTTATGTATTTCACTTACATTCCTGCTTCCGTCCTTCACAAAATGGATCAATACCAACGCAATTTCTTTTGGGATCAATACCAATGCAATTTGCTTTGGGGCTCAACTGCTTCCAAACATAAGCTCCACCTGCTCAAATGGAATACTGTTACGAAACCCAAAGCAAGGGGAAGACATGGTATTCAAAAATTGAATCTTAAAAATCAAGCTCTCCTTGCGAGTACTGCTTGGCGACTTTTCACAAATCACAAAGCTATTTGGGCTCAACTTTTGGTTTCTAAATATATGCCATCGTCTATCTCAAATACAAGGTCTTCTAGTAAATTATGAAACATTTATATCAAGGCTGCCATTCTTGCCAAAAAGGTCTAATTTGGCAGGTAGCAACAGGTGATCATATCCGCTTATGAAATGATAGTTGGATAAAACCAAATTTTACTTTGCGCGAATACTTTCAAGGACCGTTACCTAAGGAATCCTTAACTTTAAAAGTTTCATCTATTACCACATCAAATTCCTGGAAGATAGACTGCCTTCCTTTTGCACTTCCTCAGGATCTTCTTTCCTTAATTAACAATATCTATTTACCCCGCTATGCAAATGCTACTGACAAATTAATCTGGGGTTTCACTAATAATAGTCATTTACAGTGAGTTCATGTTACCAGGCACTTCTTCAAATTCCTCTTGTTTGATCAAAATACTTCTCCCGCTGTAAATTACTCATGGCTATGGAAACTACAACTCCCACCAAAACTCAAAACTTTTTATGGTTGCTTAGTTATTCTTGTCTCTCCACAACCTCTTATCTTCATCATTTACACATTGCACCATCCCTTTATTGCAAACACTGCCCCACTGAGGTAGCAAATACTCATTATGCCTAAAGCAGTTCTTCGAAAAGAAAAAAGGAAGTAGGACTGACTATAAAATTTCAAATTAAATTCTGTATACCCAACTAGCATATAAAAAACCATAGTGAAAATTATGTACTACTGGAATGTTTAGTCTCCTACTTCTTTCACAAGAAACTGCTTCACATAAAATTCAGTTGCATGTTCATAGCTTTGCCTTTGTCTTCAGGCTTATCATTTTTTTTGTAAATAAGCAATTTTATTACCCTACCCAGTTTACAACTCAAGAAGAAAAAAATAGATATTAACTTACTAGGGCATGACACTCTCCCATCCTTGCTACTAACCTTCCCTGCTACATCAACTAATTAAACCCCCAACAACTAAATTCCAATATACTTGGGGGTAAAAGTCTAGCTTTGCAAGCTTTCTCTTCAGACTTATCATTACTTATCTGTTATTTTTTCTTTAGCATCTCTAAATAGGTCGTCTTCAATTCATACAGTACATCAATTTAATAATTGCTAGTGGTTAGGAAATCCCAAAAAATAAATGGAACAAATGATGGCATTACAGAAATGTTGTTCATGATGAATTTGAGGTAAATGCAAGAACTGTTCAGGGCTTACCTCTGCACTATTTGAGCTCCAATAATGAACTAGTGAAGGCCACTGATCTTCTTCAACTCTACTTGGACGTTTTGCTAAGCGCTCAATATCATTATCGTATGGGTCATAACCACATTTTTTTGCTTTATGCTTCCATTTCTTCCATTTAGATCCAACTGACATCATCAAAATACGTCTCATTTCATCAGTTGCATCAGTGTTCTCCTGCACACATATCAATGTAACACATTTATATAGAAAAAGCATAATGATAATAAATATTTAATTATATCTTCTTTTTCTAATTAAGTACCTTAATATGAGCCCATATTCTGTTCTTGTACAGATCAGACACAAGCCTCCAATCTTTATAATTCAATGGATCTAAGACACCATTTCGTGCTATGACACCAAAGTTTGAGCTCAATCTAGTTGCTTCCGAGCTAATAGGTTGGCCAAAATTATTCAACTCAACATGTAAAATGCCACCATCTATTATTCCCCACCCTGAGTGCATCATAGTAGGACCCCTAAGTTGTGTAGGTTGTTCTTCACTCGCATTAGAATCTGCATATCTCATTCAACTCAAAATGTCATGCTAGAAGACTTCTTATGGTTGAATATTCAAATCTACAAAGTGAAACTATTCAAGAGAGATCAGATCTCATAATAAATTAGTACATGGGGAATTTTCTATACCATTTAAATAATTTCTTAACAAGTTACCAGATTGAGTAGCTTGTTTTCCATAACAAGACTTGATCAGAATTTATGATTTCTTTCAAATTAGAAAATAAATATCCACTATCTAAAAGTATAAAATAATATTGAAGTACCATATCAAACAATATGGCACATAGCTTTAAAAAACAGAATAACATAGTAAAAAATATCCAACTCGTTGTTAACTAAGATATGTTGTCTTCTTGTAGGAGGAACTCCAAAAGCTTCATGTAGCATGTTCGACATCTCATCACCTATAACTAATTGACTAGCAGAGATTAATGAAGATGGTGTCTCACCATGAAAAATCCAATTAATATGACTAGTTAGAAATCCATCAACCACAATGTGTTCAACAATCAAATCTTTTGGCACAAAGTGCATATTACGACAGAGAATTTTAGATTTATGAGGCCTATCTAATAAGGCAAATCGAAGAAACTATTTGGCTCCATTCTCATATAAAGGGTCGAGTCTATTTGATATGTTTATCCAACTCTTATCCATATAAAGTGGCTAAAACAGTCAAAGAAGAAACATAGTAGATACCTTAAGAACAGAAAATTACTTCTCTATCAATCATATATAACGAAGAATTCTTTTAGAGGAAAAAGGAAATAATTAAGAACGGTGCAAAAACCTACCCAATATCAATGCTCTTCCAGTAGGGTTGCCTCCCTAATCCTGTCTTCTAAAACTGTAATTAAATTGCAAAATACAAGACTTGTATGAAATAAGAATTATTCAGTTTTTCAAAAAATTAATAGTAACTGTAATTTTCGGAATTAAGGGAGGGAAGCCGAAATATATTACCGCCTTTTACTTCTTATGGATCTCCCATATCCCTGAATTTTAGGCATCTTGTTTGATGATAACAAACCAAGTTATTTTAGTTAATTAACACTTACGTGTGGTTATCTATTTTTGTATAGATTTGTTCATGAAGAAGAATTTGGTGAACATCCAAACAAGTTCGAGAAGCGAATTTTATGGGAAAAAATGTTATTTCCAAATTTTGATCTTCAAGAATAATGGAAAGGATATTGATTTTCTCCTATTGGCCGCAGAAATGTAGTCGTCATTATGGTAAACTAGAAAATTCATGAAGCACCATTATCAATGTATTCCCTTCATTGAACAAAAAGATGGAGGAAATTGGAATAGACCTTATATGAAAAATTCATTACCAAACCGATTGAACTACAATCTTGGATATTCTGACTCAAGCTTAATAAAAGAGTAAAGTTGTGATAAACGAGGGTATACTTGTAGCCCAAGGTTTCACACAATGAGAAGATTCTTTTCTATTTTATGAAATCACTCTTCTTGATATTTGCAAAGGTTATTCCATCCTTGATATTACTGATGAAAATTGATTAAGCTTCTTTGAGGTGATCAATTTCGAGATGAACATGCTGAAGAATTAACCTTCTCCTTCAAGTTTCATATAAGCCAGCAAGAAGCTTCTTCAACAAAACCAAATATTCAAAGGAATTACTCTGGATATGTATGAAAAATTCTTGTACATAATTACTTTCGTGGGCTTCATTTTTAAAGGAGAAGATTGGTGAGTCCTTCATTAAATGAGGTGCCAAGGTATGATTGACTCTCTATAATTTAATTTTCAAGATTTTGCTTATCCTATTGAGTCATTACAAATTGCCAAGAAATAATTATTGTGATATGTGGATTGGCATCCAAAATTATACCTTATTATTGTATCTCATAACTAACTGCTTGATCTAGTAGGATACTATCACATACAGTCTTATTGTTGTATCTCATAACTAACTGCTTGATCTAGTAGGATACTCTCACATACAAGCCTTACAGGTTATAAAGCAATATGTTTATTTTTTTAAAAATAAAAAAATAAAAAAAAATAAAAAAGCAAAGTCCCTTAGCCTTATATAGCTAAGGGTGGATTATTTCTTCGTGAAAGTTGTTGCGTTATGATTTTTGACGATGGAATTCAACCAAAGCTCAACAACTTTTCCGTGCCATATGATGAAGAGTGATATATCGCACTAAGGTATCTAAAATTCTTCATGCTAATATTTTCTCACATTGAGGAAAATAATTGGTACGGTAATATTGGATAAGGTCATATCCTTTATGGTGAAAAGCAATATTTATTATTCTCTTGACTTTTATGTGCTTACCTCGTATGTGTTTTCAAGTATATGGCTGTTCTAGTCTCTCGAAACTACCATCATTTGACTCTAAAGGCTAGCTTATGTCTTATGTATTTTATGTACCTACAATGCTTTGATTAATCGGACATGTCTTGGAGTTGTTCATCTGACTCAAACTTTAGTTAGAAGAATATGTTCTTAACGATTGATTATATGACTCATAAATGTTTATAAATTGTTATCCATAGTTGACTCATATGTCCAAGATGAATCACTTACCTATGAAGTATGATTCCTAGCTGCTTACGAATTATGATCCTTAGTAAGATGTAGGGATATTTTCAGTTTATGAATTTGTTATATGTTTGGGATTTGAATATAAGTTAACACTTCCAATTTGAGTTCATGAAAATCTATAATAGGTGTTTACAGTTGACTGTATGATATCTGTCTATTACCAGTTTTGTAGTTGACTACATTTCATATTCCACCCTTTTGATAATGACAAAAGGGAAGGATATCTCCTGTACAAGATATTTGCTTTGGTAGCACTTTAAGACAGGATATAAAGAGAGAGCATGAAGTAAGGAGGAGCCTCGACCTACCGTCGTGCGTAGCTCCATAAATCGAAGAGTTCACTTATTCAGGGAAGTTCACATTCTTCTTATCACAATTGACTTATTATTCTTTTTAAATTAGAAGGTCTTGATCATCTAATTAAGTTTTAATTAGATATGTGCATTGCATTTTACTTGTATGTTAAATGATATTTGTAAGTATCATAAAATTGCTAAATGGTTATATGGTGTTTTAAATGGTTTTGGTGCTTGAATACTTGCGAAGATTGTCCACCTTTTTGATAGTGTTAAAGGAGGAGAAAATAAAATGTACAAAACCATGAAATTTGGATACAAGATGCAGAGAGCAAGGGGAGCTATCACTTAAATGTAATTTAGGGAAGTAACCAATTTATCTATCTTGCACCATTACTGTGTATATAATTATGTCGTTGATTATAATTACATGTTTTGTATATGGTAGTTTGTCATCATCAAAAAGGGGAGATTGTTAGTCTCAAGATTTCATCTATTGATTTTGATGATAACAAACCAAGTTCTTTTAGTTAATGAACACTTACGTGTGGCTATCTATTTTTGTATAGGTTTGTTCATGAAGAAGAATTTGGTGAACATCCAAACAAGTTCGAGAAGAGAATTTTATGGGAGAAGACGTTATTTCCAAGTTTTGATCTTCAAACTTAATGGGAGAATTAATATTTGAATTTTAAATTTCAAATATTAATTAATTTGAGAAGAATTATTATAAAGAAGATCTTCTACTCTATGAAAGGAATAAATATTGGAAGAACACCATTCTTGAAATTTCAATTTTCGGAAGGAATATTAAATATTCTTGCTATACAAGATTGGTAAAAGTTTTATATGGAAGATTTACTCAAGTTGTGATTTACTACGAGCTAAACAAGGAAATAGAAATTAAGGAGTATGTCATTGATTGAACTTAATGTCACGCCCTTTTTAACACACAAAAACTAAAACAAATATAAATTGTGTATTTAAAGGCTGTGATGGGTGTTACAAAAGGTACAAAATTTTTTTTTTAGAGAAACTCGGAGTCGCCACTTGACATAATTTAAGGTGTGCCAAGTCACCAGAAGGTACCTTGGAACACCTTTGACTCGTCTAATGGTCTGCATTTAGAGATTCGGTAAGGTTCTCAGTTGACTCTCGGGAAGGTATTAGGCACCCTCGAGTCCTGTGCCAAGCACAGTTGCTTTATTGTCGCAATTTTTATTTATTAAATATGGTTGTTATATAAATGCCGTTAATTTGAATTTAGACTTTGATTTAGAAAAAATTAAAAGTGTTATTCTTATCCAACCTCACAGAGGATCGGACGAATTTACACTTTAAATCATAATAGATAAAATATATCGCGCATTTCCAACCTCACAAAGGACTGGTTTATTTTAAAAGAATTTAATTGACTTCAACAATAATTAATTTTGAATTGTCTTAATCTCAATTTGATTTTTTTATTTTTACCTAATAAGTACCTAGTCAATCGCACTTGTTTTATGCCTAATCGTGTAAGTCTTCTCACTCCTACCAGTTTGCCTAATCGTGTCAAATATTAAATAATAATATTTGGTTTAAAAGTTTAATAAACCGGAAAACCAAAATATGGCTATTTATCTAAATAGTGGCTGTTTTATTAAATAAGGGCTGCTATGTCAAACAAAGTTTAAACGGACAGATCATTTCTTACGTGAATCAAAACATTTGCAAGGTTAGCCCACTTGCTCAGTCCTCTTTCACTTATATCACGATTTATAAAAGTTTGAGGGGCCAAGATGGAATTCAAACTGTATCTCGATAAAAAAAATCTTATTTTTACAAAGATGTCCTACATTTTGCCTATTCCATTTCAAATCTGTCCCAATATACAAAAGTTATACTATGTGGCTGTTTTTGTAACAGAAAAAATCAGATTTGCAAAAAAAAGGAACTTAAGGCAACGTGCTCTGTTTAAGCCAGTTAATTGACATTTTCTTATACATACATTACTAAAAATGAAGACACTAAAACACAAGTTTTTTTTTTTTATAACAGATTTTGTCGTTATTATTTTTAACATAGAAACATGTCTAATCTAGTTAACAACATAAATAAAGTAGACAGAATATCATTGAGCCATTAAACATTCTTGAACCATATCATAGTAAAAATTAAGAACTCAAAGTTGATGTATTTACCTATGATACGAGAATTTTAGCAATGACGACCCAATTAAGCTAAACCAAAGCTAGAGAATGCAGCAAATAGCAACTGGACAGCCACAAAAACAGCCCTTAAAACCTCTAAAACTTGTGGATTTATACCCCGAAAGACCCTTGAAGTAACGGCTTTTAGTTCTAAATCCACTCTCAACTTAACCCTTTTTTTTCAAGTATTTTTTTTGCTCTCAACTCAATGTATTTCAGCTGGTAGATGGTGGGTTAAATGAGGAGTAACGACCTCTATTTAATGCTGAACATTGAAGCCAAAGGTGGGGCTAAAAGGTGGGGTGTGGACTTGTACAAAAGTACAAACCCACACCCCTATACTTGAGTGTTTTTAGTCCCATTTTTTCAGCAAGAGTACAGCAGTTATAACCACTGTTTCAGCAGCTACAACTGTCCAAAAAGGGGCTGAAATAGTGCAAGGAAATGTCCTTTAAAAGGACATTAAATACTCATCACACTAACTAAAAGAATTGAGACCAAACTAGGCAAACTAGATCAGTCCAAACTAACTTAAAATGGACCAAACTAAGCTTAGAACTAAGCCAACGACAACCAGATTCCAATTTTAGACTAAACTGAACCAAACTTAGTCCAAAAGCAAAAGCAAACAATACTGAAACTTCACCTTTTGAAATGCTAAATCAAAGAATAAGTTAACTAAACAAATCCTTTTGCAAATAGGAGACTAAGACAAAAAGAGAGATGTATTCACGCCCCAAACAGACTAAATAGCAACATTACATCCACATATATATGCTAATCTGGCCTGTATAAACATCCAGCAAGTGTTCCATAAGAAAACTAACATCAACTCTCGTGCTAATAATAGGAACCAATTCAAAGAGAGCTAAAGCAAACGAGTCAAAACAGAAAAATCACACTAAACATGATAAGCATGACAAAAATTTCCAAGCTCACAAATCATAATAACTTTGTTTAAACAGAGACAAAGCAACTTTCATGTCTAGGCTTAATATTAACAAGTTGTATACATATTTCATTTCAACAAGAAAACGATGACTGATTAATTCTAATATGATGACTGAACTACTATAACTAATTCCATGATCATAAATGAATAGAGAAAAGGGGAAGTTTGGATTTTTCTCTAACCGAGCCAAATTCAAGCTGTTGCCACCGTTGCCAAAGAACCATGTCGTCGCTGCTTCATTGCCGCTGCGTTTGCCCACCACGAGCACTGCCTCGGCTTCGACAAAATCCCAATCCCAACAGAGCTAAATCAAACAGCCTCCTCTGCTGCCTCGTCTGCTCATCACAAAACAGCACCCCTACTGCCTCCGTTCATCAACAAAATCATCATCATCAGTGCCTCACTAAAACAGCCCCTGCTATCAACACTATCACAGCTTCGCCATTACCAAAAACCATAACCAAACAGTCCCGGATTCATCCTCATCACAAGCCAATAAACAGAAAAAATGGCCCTTCGTCTTGGTACACCACAGGCAGCCCACTGCCTCCCCTCGTCTCCTCCACAACCTCAACAAGATTGAAACAAAGCCTTCCCATCTCCACAACAATAACCAAACAGCCCCGCGACACCATCGCTACGCCACCACTGCCCCGTCGTATCACCACCACAACATAAACCAACCATCATCATCTCCACATCATACAAGCAGCCACCATCATTACCAAACGCAAAATAGAGCACCAATATAACAGAACAAGAAGTATAAAAGGAGAAGAAAGAAAAACAAAAAGAAATCAGAAAAAGAAACAGAAAAACGGGCAAGAGAATAGAGGGTTCTGGGAAAATGGGGTACAAGGGGTGACGGGGAAGGGTAAGGGGAAGGGAAAGAAGTAGAGAAAAACTAAAAACTCACAGGATTTGGAAGTTTGACCGAGCTCTGACCGTCGATCTACTCTAAACCGTCGGGATTTTGAAGAACGAGGGGGCCGAGATCTTTCGATTGGTATACTTTTCGTATTTTTCCGGCCACCGGAGGTTGTGGCCGGCGGCGGCCGAGTAGCGGAACCTCGGTGGAAGCACGGCAGAGCGATTTCCGGCGAGTGAGAGAAAAATTTGGCAAGGCTTGGCCTATTTTCTGATTTTTGTGTAAAATGAGCAAGAAATGTAATGTTTGGCTTATATAGTTGGTGAGTATGGGCTTGGGTTATACATATGGGCTGACGGGCTTGTGTTTTGGGCTACATATTTTTTACAACTGGCCACTTAAAAGAAACTACACACAAAATTAATCAACATAAGATCACATAATCTACACTAAATATCACAATTAAACATAGATTACAATTAAACATATAACAAGTAATTTTGTTAATTCTCAAATTTTAACGTCCTAGTTAAAGACAAATTTAGTCAAAATTAGGTGATTACAGCTACCCCTCTTTGTTCGGGAACACGAAGAGTTTTCGGACAAAGAAGTAATCAACAAACTAATTTTGGCTTTTCGGTTCTAGCCGAGAGCATGCTTTTCAAAATGGTGACCGCACCTTGGATTTTGGTTCTAATTAAGAACAAGGTTACATACATATCCCTGGACTAAGGAATCAGGTCAGTGTAGTTCCTCACGTGCAGTAGCTGGGACTACCGCATTCAAACAGACGCTTGATTCTTCTAGACTCACTAAGACAACACTAGACACTCTAGACTACTAAGACTAACTAAAGACTCTTCTAGACACACTTGGGGCTGACACTAGACACTCTTAGGCACTGAAAGGCTGTTGTTGCTGAGTACTGGTCGCTTGTTGGTGGTCATGGCTTTTACAAGGAATGGAAATACAAGAAAAAATGTAAAAATTGCAATCCCTAGCCTAAATCTTCATGCTTCCTTGAGGTAAATCTTGGCTTGAAAGACAACTCCATCACCTGTTGCATGGGCAAGCACCATCTGAAACTTGAAATGGCCGCATCTGTTTCAAGCAGGTCTTGACTTGAAGCTGGGGATGGTTGATGTATTCGAGCAGGACTAACTTGAAAAGGGAGTGGTTGCTATCTTTGGGCGCAAATGACGTGAACTAAATGTGAGTGCTATCTTCTAGCAAAACTGACTTGAAAGGAAATGATCGCTATCTTTTAGCAGATCTTGACATGGAAAGAAAATGACTCTACCTTTGAGCGAAACTGACTCGAAAAGGAAATGATCGCTATATTTTAGCAAATCTTGGCATGGAAAGGAAATGATGGTATCTTTGAGCGAAACTGACTCGAAAAGGAAAAGATCGCTATCTTTTAGCAGATCTGGACATGGAAAGGAAATGACGCTATCTTTGAGCGAAACTGACTCGAAAAGGAAAAGATCGCTATCTTTTAGCAGATCTTGACATGAAAAGGAAATGACGCTATCTTTGAGCGAACTGACTCGAAAAGGAAATGACCGCTATCTTTGAGCGAACTGACTCGAAAAGGAAATGACCGCTATCTTTTAGCCGATCTTGACATGGAAAGGAAATGATGCTATCTTTGAGCGAAACTGACTCGAAAAGGAAATGATCGCTATCTTTTAGCAGATCTTGACACGGAAAGGAAATGACGCTATTTTTGAGCGAACTGACTCAAAAAAGGAAATGATCGCTATCTTTTAGCAGATCTTGATATGGAAAAGAAATGACGCTATCTTTGAGCGAACTGACTCGAAAAGGAAATGATCGCTATCTTTTAGCAGATCTTGACATGGAAAGGAAATGATGCTATCTTTGAGCGAAACTGACTCGAAAAGGAAATGATCGCTATCTTTTAGCAGATCTTGACACGGAAAGGAAATGACGCTATTTTTGAGCGAACTGACTCAAAAAAGGAAATGATCGCTATCTTTTAGCAGATCTTGATATGGAAAAGAAATGACACTGTGTTTCAGCAGGAATTGACTCGAAAAGAGAATGAAGTTTCGTCTGATATCTGGCGCAACTACCCCAATTCAAGTGGTCCTAGCTCTTTCTTGGCAACATAGCAAATGTCACACTTACTTTCTGCATCGTGGATACACCCTGTTTCAGATCTTGCAAATAAGCTTAATGACTCTCGTTCTATTCCTTCACCGTACTGTGGGATGAACAAACGCCTAAAGCTTCTCCCAAACATATCCACTCTTCATGATACAATTTTGGTATGTCGTCCTTCCGGCCTGATGTGCGTTGCTGGGCTCCAATTATTAATGTTGATCATGACTTGCTGAGAACTTTTCCATTGTCGAGGGTGTGCCCTGCTCGCTGGAATTAAACTTGAATCTTGTAAGACAGAGTTTTGCAATTTTCTTTTGTTGCTCATGAGAGGTTAGCGCCGAAAGGGCGAGGAATTAATGGTGAGGCAAGATGTACAAAAATGGAATAAAAAAAAGTTTAAGGGCGAAAGTCGTTTGGACAGGGAACGTCTTTCTGAAAAGGGAAACTTATCTGGCAATATACTGGCGGCCTTGATGATCATGACATGTATCTTGGATGACCTCGTCCGACCAGTGCCACTTGTTTATTGAGAGTTGATCCACGGAAGATATCAAACCATAACCAAGTTGAGGTGACTCTCAAGTCGACTAGTAGCGCCCTTTTCGGGTTTTCGCCAACTAGCCTCTCTCTTTAATCTTTTCCCTCACTGTTTGTCTTGCGGCGCCTTCTCAGGTTTTCACCGACAAGACTTATTTATTTTCTCTTTTTTTTTCTTTTTTTTCAATTTAATTTACAACACAAAAATCTCTTGAAACATGTGAATAGATGATATAAAAATGATAGAAGTTTGTTTTTATTCTATTTTATTTATGAAATAAAATAAAAACAAACTTCTGCCCCAGTTTAGCATAAAAAGGGGGATCTAAATTTCTTTTGATGTTGGCCGCGAACTTGGAGGCAAGTTTTGCGTCAATACGAAACAGGAAAGAATGAACTTTTCACTGTTACGAACACAAAGAAAATGGGGAGGAATATGGAATTTCCTCCATTTTCTTAAAAAAAATAAAAACAACTTCTGCCCCAGTTTAGGATAAACTGGGGTCTCTTGTTTTCTTGACATATTCCGCAGGCCTGGAGGCAAACCTTGCGCGAATAAAAATAGAAAGGGAAAGAGGAATTTTCTCTTATTGCAACCGCACCAGAATGGTTGCCTACGTATCCTTTTGAGAGGAATCAGGTCACACGTAGCTCTAGGCAAATGCCCAGGTTTCTTTTTGATTATTTTCAGTTTCATTTCATGTTGGTACAATTACATTGATTCCAATTGAGAACATGTCTCGAAAATACAATGTTCAAAGTACTAATAAGGGATACATTTTGGGATAGCAAAGGATAACAAAAGCCTTGCACTCATCCCGGTTTGAAAGCCATCTTGGAGTCAAATGTAGTACCTCTTGACCGTGTCTGCATTGACGGGTATTTCAGTTGTCCTGCCTTCCGGATCTGTAAGGTACAAGGCGCCATTTGGCAATACTTTCTTTACCAGGTATGGCCCTTGCCAATTTGGAGCAAATTTTCCTTTAGCTTCTTCCTGATAAGGAAAGATTCTTTTCAAGACTAATTGCCCTTCTTTCAAGTCGCGGAGGCGCACTTTCTTGTTGTAGACTCGGGCCATTCTTTGCTGATACAATTGACCATGACAAACTGCATTGAGCCTCTTTTCATCAATGAATGACAACTGTTCCAATCGGGTTTTGACCCATTCTGTGTCCTCAATTTCTGCTTCCACAATGATTCTGAGAGATGGTATTTCAACTTCAGCGGGTATGACTGCTTCAGTTCCATATACCAATGAATATGGGGTCGCACCTATGGAAGTGCGCACAGTCGTGCGGTAACCTAGCAAAGCAAAACATAACTTCTCTTGCCAATCACGAGATCCTTGTATCATTTTCCTAAGGATCTTCTTGATATTCTTATTGGCTGCTTCAACCGCGCCATTTGCCTTTGGTCGGTAAGGTGTGGAATTTCGGTGCATGATCTTGAATCTTTCACACACGTCATTCATTAAATGACTGTCCAGATTTGCCGCATTATCAGTGATGATGGTACTTGGGATACCAAAGCGACAAATAATGTTAGAATGAACGAAATCCACCACGGCTTTCTTGGTCATGGATTTGAGAGTGACGGCCTCAACCCATTTGGTGAAGTAATCTATCGCAACCAAAATGAATCTGTGCCCATTTGATGCTCTTGGTTCAATAGGCCCGATAACATCCATCCCCCATGCTGTGAAAGGCCAAGGGGCTGACATTGTGTGCAACTCTACAGGGGGTGAATGTATCAAATCACCGTGTACTTGGCATTGATGACACTTTCGCACAAAAGTAATGCAGTCATGTTCCATGGTAAGCCAGAAGTATCCTGCTCTGAGTACTTTCTTAGCTAGCACGTGCCCGCTCATGTGGGGTCCACAAATCCCCGAATGCATGTCATTGAGAATTTTCGTGGCTTCAGTTGCATCCACGCATCTTAGTAGTCCCAAATTTGGTGTCCTTTTGTACACCACCCCTCCACTCAAAAAGAAGCCACTTGCCAGTCGTCGAAGGGTTCTCTTTTGATTGTTTTCCGCCAATGGAGGATACGACCCGTCTTGAAGGAAATTCTTGACATCAAAGTACCACGGTTGGCCGTCAATTTCTTCTTCAATCACATTGCAGTATGCATGTTGGCTTTGGACCTAAATCTCTAACGGATCAATATGGGCTTTATCAGGATACACAAGCATTGAGGCTAATGTAGCCAATGCGTTAGCCAGCTCATTATGTATTCTGAGGACATGTCTAAACTTTAGAACATTGAACTTTTGGCGAAGATCGTCCATACACTGCTTGTACATGATCAGCTTAAAGTCTCGAGTTTCCCATTCACCCTTCATTTGGCGTATCAAAAGATCTGAATCTCCGATCACCAGCAATTCTTTGATGTCCATGTCTAGAGCCATACGCAAACCCATTATGCATGCTTCATACTCAGATGTGTTATTAGTACAACTGAAATAAAGTTGGGCAGCCGCCGGATAGTAATGTCCTGTGGTAGAGATGAGGACCGCTCCAATACCATGGCCTCTTGAATTAGAAGCACCATCAAAGTACATTTTCCACACGTGCTCTTCTTCATTAATCAATTCTTCAAGCACATCTACTTCCTCGTCAGGGAAGTAAGTCTTCAATGGCTCATAATCATCATCCACCGGATTTTCAGCCAAATGATCAGCTAAAGCCTGAGCTTTCATTGCAGTTCTGGTGACATAAACTATGTCAAATTCTGTGAGCAGGATCTGCCATTTTGCAAGTTTGCCTGTTGGCATTGGCTTTTGAAATATGTACTTCAATGGATCCATCCGGGAAATCAGATAAGTGGTATAGGACAAAAGATAATGCTTCAACTTTTGTGCAACCCAAGTTAGGGCACAACATGTCCTTTCCAACAAAGTGTATCTGGCCTCGCAATTGGTGAACTTTTTGCTCAGATAATAAATAGCCTGTTCTTTCTTTCCCGAGGCATCATGTTGCCCCAGTACACAACCAAAGGAGTTTTCATTGACTGACAAGTACAAAAACAATGGTCGGCCAGGCTCAGGCGGGACCAAAACAGGAGGATTTGACAAGTATTGCTTGATCTTGTCAAAAGCTTCTTGGCACTCTTCGGTCCATGCAATTGATGCATTCTTTTTCAGCAACTTGAGGATCGGCTCACATATTGTGGTAAGTTGAGCAACGAACCTACTGATGTAATTCAGCCTGCCTAGAAAGCTTTTAACATCCTTCTTGGTTCGAGGCGGAGGTAATTCTTGTATTGCTTTGATCTTTGCGGGATCCAATTCAATACCTCGCCTACTAACAATGAAACCTATAAATTTTCCAGCAGGCACACCAAATGCGCACTTGGCTGGATTCAGCTTTAGATTGTACCTACGGAGCCTTTCAAAGAACTTTCTAAGATCTCTCACGTGGTCTTCAGCAGTTCTAGACTTGATAATCACGTCGTCCACGTACACTTCTATTTCTTTGTGCATCATATCGTGGAAGATGGCAGTCATAGCCCTCACGTAGGTTGCCCCATCATTTTTCAAACCAAACGGCATCACTCTATAGCAATAGGTTCCCCAAGGAGTAGTGAATGCCGTTTTGTATGCATCATCTTCATCCATCTGGATCTGGTGATATCCAGCATAGCAATCAACAAAGGATTGTATCTCATGTTTGGCACAATTATCTACGAGAGTGTGAATATTAGGCAACGGGAAATTGTCTTTGGGACTTGCCTTGTTCAAATCTCGATAGTCGACACATATCCTTGTTTTTCCATCTTTCTTAGGAACCGGAACAACATTTGCGACCCAAGTAGTGTACTGAACCGATTGAATTACTTTTGCATCCAACTGTTTCATTATTTAATCATGGATTTTCTTGATCATATCAGTTTTGAACTTCCGTTGCATTTGTCTCACTGGAGGGAAACCAGGTTGAATTGGCAATTCATGGACTATCAATTCAGAGCTCAAACCCAGCATCTCATCATATGACCATACAAAAACATCTCGATATTCAAAAAACACCTTCCGAATATCGTTCTTCACTTCAGGTAGGGCATATATGCTTATCTTAGTTTCCCTCACATCATCAGGGCTCCCAAGATTAACATCCTCTGTATCAGCCAAATTGGGTTTAGGCTTGCCCTCATGGCGTTCAACTTCCAGGCCTATTTCAAAATCTGCCTGTTCCCCATCATATTCAATCTCGTTAACAGATTCCTCAATGTTTTCTTCATCACTTTCAACCTCAACTATGGTTATGGAGCCAAAATCATATCGCGGTCCCTGGATGGACGATAAGTTCCTTGAACATGTCATGAAATCAGGACCAGCAGATATATCACTACAGATAAACAAAATAGAATAAAATTAGGAATATGAACAGAGATTAAAGGAAAGCTTGGCTCTTGGGCCTTTCATTAATGAAAAAGGGTTTGAATTACAAAAAGATGAGCAAAATAATACACTTGGCATACAACCCTTAGAATATCCAAGTGTATTCAAAAGAAAAACTGTAAAACAACAGTCTACCAAGACCCCTTCCTGATGGGGAAGGGAGTTGCATTCCAGTTAGTCAGGTGCACGTCCGAGCCAATGTACTGTATTGAAGCATTACTGGAGCCTTCACCCGGCTGTACCATGCAGATTTCAAAAATGCCACCTAGATCAAATCATCCTGATTGTCTTCCACTGTGTTGACATTTGTAGTGACAACCTTTGGTTTCATAACATAACCCACAAAAGACTGAGCGAGACACGGAATTGGCTTTGGGAGAGACCAAACTTCCGACTTCTTTTTCGTTGCTTGCTTGCGATCAGCTGCTTTTGGCACCCTAGTCCCCACGTGCCTTGCACACCATTTGGATAAACTGGATTTACCCTACCTTGTAGTGATGCTCCCAAACCCTTTCCAAATTGGAAACCATGCTTTAACATTTCAGATTCCATCATTATAGACGTCTCTGACACTCTTGGGATGGGTATAGGTTTCCCTTCTGTTACCTTTTCCACATACACCACATCGGAGGTTTGATACATGATGGTCGGACGTGTAGTGACGGCTTCAAGGGCTGGTACATCCAGGCTATTGTTAAACTGTGCGTCATCCTCTCCATAAACCACGACAGCTTGATTATCCCAAGTAAACTTGACCACCTGATGAACTGTGGAGGGCACAGCACAAGCCATGTGAATCCATGGTCGGCCCAGTAACAGATTGTATGATGAATCCGTCTCCATGACTTGAAACTCAATGCTGAAGGTAGCGGGCCCAATGGCTAACTCAAGATTGATGATGCCCAAAGATTCTCGAACTCCACCATCAAAAGCACGAACATCAGAGGAACTTGCCCTGATTTTGCTCATATCCACCCTTAGACTCTTCAATGTAGACAGAGGGCAAATGTTCAATCCCGCGCCACCATCTATTAGAACACGTGTGACATAGGAGTCTTCACACTTAACTGAGACATGAAGCGCTCGATTATGACAGGTTCCTTCTGCTGACAGCTCCTCATCGGTGAACATCACACGATTAGTCTCAAATACTCTGCCAGCAAGTGCTTCCAGATTAGCCACAGTAGTTTGTTCAGGAATGTAGGCCTCATTCAATATTTTCAACAGTGCATTGCGATGTGCTTCGGAGTTCATAAGTAGAGACAAGAGTGATATCTGAGCTGGAGTCTTTCTCAATTGCTCGATGATAGAATAATCTGTCGATCTCATTTTCTTCAAAAATTCTTCAGCTTCTTTCTCAGACACCGGCTCTTTGATGGGTCCCCTTGTCTTCTCGACCTGGCTTTGCCTTCTCAATTCTTCCGGGGTAAAACATCTCCCGGACCGAGTTAGACCATTTACGTCTGCAGCAACCTCCATGATTTATTTCCCGTTGTAAGACACAATTTTCTTGTTGTAGTTCCAAGGAACAGCCTTTGTACTTTTGACAGGGAGTTGCGCTGCTTGAGTGATGATAATCGGTTCACACTTCTTTGCCTTAACCTCGAAGACTGGAGTTTTTTGGCATGATGCCCCTTGCACAATAAATGTTGGTGCACTGTCATGAACTTTTTCCTGCTTTGCAACCGGAATTGTGAAACTTGGCTCAACAGTTGCATCTTGCTTTGCTTTGTTGACAACAGACGCACTTGACTTTTCCCTGATTACAACAATAAATGGCTCAGGGCCTTTGATGTCTGGGGAGGGACCAACTGCCACAATCTGCTTGGCGGCTTTCCCTTTCAGGTCCTCTTCTATGCATACCATCCCTACCATGTGTACGTTGTTTTGAACATCATGAGCTGGTAAAGGATTTTGATTCACATTTTGTGTTTCATCCCCCACGACTTTTATCTGGTTGTTGTCTATCATTGCCTGGATCGCCCTTTTGAGTTCCCAGCAGGATTCTGTGTCATGTCCAGGTGCTCCAGAATGAAACGCACAATGGCGTGAATGATCAAATCTCCTATTGGGGTTGACTTTTCCCGGGATTGGCTTCAACAGATTGGCTTGTTGCAACTTTTCAAACAAATTAGTGTAAGTTTCCCCCAGTGGGGTGAACTGCCTTTTCTCTTGTTGCATGTTTCTCTGTTGCATGTTTGGACGAAAACCCTGCGGACCTCGTGGTCGATAAGGCATCTCCTGGTGAGCCGGGAATTGAGCATGTGCATGTTGATTGTTATATTGGACTGGAGCATGGGGTGCACGCCATTGTGGACCAGATAGCGGCTGAGCATAAGATACTGCATTTACAGGGAATGAGAACTGCGGCATGGGAAATTGTTGGCCGTGAGTTGGATAGAATTGTTGTGGCGGGGGTGCCTGAATGTACCCTTGACGGTCATTGTATCTTCCATCATTTCTTCTCGGTCCAGGACCAACCATTGCCACTTCATCTTTCTTTTCTTTCTTCTTCCCAAAAGCACCTGACCCTGATTGCAACGCTTGGGTCGTGGCTCTCAAAGCTGTTTGGCTATCAATCTTGCCTGCTTTGATTCCTCTCTCAATCATCTTCCCAATTTTTACTGCTTCACTGAATTGCTTCCCAAGGGAAGAGGTCATCGCTTGGTAGTATGTTTCGTCAAGCACTTCGACGAATTCTTCAACCATTTTATCGTCTGTGATCAAAGGGCTCACACGCGCCGCCTGTTCGCACCACCTGTAGGCATACTCTCTGAAACTTTCACCTGGTTTCTTTGTGATCGTCTCCAAAGAAGAACGATCAGGAGCAGCCTCCATTTTGTAACCATAATGGTTCAGGAAAGCGCTGGCCATATCGTCAAAGGTGACCCACTTCAAAACATCTTGTTGCACGAACCATTCTGTTGCCGGTCCTCCCAAACTGTCCGCAAAGTACGCCATCCATAATTCGTCCTTCTCGATACCCCTCATTTTGTTAAGGTATATCTTCACATGGATCCTTGGATCACTTTGTCCAGTGTACGGATCAAATTTGGGCACAACAAAACCTTCAGGCAATGGCACATGAGGGAATAAGCACATGTCTTTGTATGAAATAGTGGTTTTACCCCCCTTGCCCTTGTATGTTTTTCACAGTTTGCTCCAAGCTTTTCAATTTTCGAGCAAAGTCAGCCTCTTCTGTTTTCCCCAATCTTTCGATATCAGCATGCGATTCTGGGTGGTGTCCATGATCATACGACTAAGTGGGGCGGAATACATTACCCCGAGCTTGGTCGAATTGTTGATCACGGGCCCTTAACTGTGGGTCACTGTTTGACCTTTGCAAAGTGTGTCCAGCAGGAACGGTGAATGCTGTGGCAGGAACTTGGGCTTGGCCATGTTGTTCATGCTGTGGGAATTGTGCCCCAGGTTGTACAGTAGAAGGTCCAGCTACGTTGTCAGTTTCTGGATGTGGACCGAACCCTGGAGGATAACGGGGGTCTTCTACCATTGTAGATTGCCCTTGCCCTGGTGGCTGAGCATTCGCCATGAAACCAGCAGCACCTGGCGGAACAGGAGGTGCCTGAACTGCTGTCAAGTTACGAACCAGCTGCATCATCATTTCTTTCATGGCCGTGAAATCCTCGGCCATCTTAGCCTGCTGTTCAGCCAAGCGAACCAGCTCAGTCTTCTCAGTTTCTTCGGCCATCGTTGTTGGAGTGTTTTCCTGAAGAGGTGCTTCAACCACTTCTGGAACAGGCAGTGGTCCCTTGATTCTGGTGGAATAGGAATGTGGGGCCAGCACGACAGTTGCTCAAGCTCTATTCAAATCAAAACACGTTAGTGCAACAAGATAGCATGGAACATGAATTTGCTCGTCGGCCTAAACAATGCCTAAGGTCGTTATGCGTCATCCCGAATTGGTTTGGATTAGATCCCCAAGTGTATTATTTGATTTCTTTTCTTTTTTTTTCCTTTTCTTTTTCTTTTTTTTTTCTTTCTTTTTTTTTTGTATTTTTTTTCAAGTGAGGCTAGAGGGTGAAATGAATTGACACATAAAAATAAGCAAAATATTTTCATTACTTAAAAAGAAAGAGTACATACGGTGCTTCCGGAGCACGACCAAAAGAAACGTACAAATGACTGAAAAAGGTGAAAATAAATTACAACATGCCAAATTCCAAAAGCAACATAAAGTACAACAAAGCCAAGATGTAAAATAAATGACAAAAAGCAATAATCTGCATCATCTTGGCCTGATGTATCTACTAAGGTGACTGGGGCACAAAGTCAGCTGGCTCCTCTTGGTCGAACTCGAATGGCTCCTCGGGATCTACTGGCGGGCCTTCTACAAAGGTACGACGCAATCCATTCAAATCTGCTGCAACTCTAGTGACGAAGGGAAGCACATGTGGGAGTATGTCCTCCGCGGGAAGCCTCCTATACTCTTCGATGGACCGTGCAACATATGTAGCAGAATCATAAACCTGCCGATAAGCTACACTGATGGTCTGTCCTGCAGCCTGTATATCTCGAAGTCGGTCCTGTGCTAGCCCTCTGAGCTGCTCACCCTGCTATAATACCCTGTCAAGTCGAGCTCGGGAATCTATGGCATCCTGGCGATGATAATCCTCCCTTCTCCTGCTTTCCAACAAAGCTGCCCTGTCGGCATCCCGCTCTGTCAATGCCTGTGAGTGCATGACACGGAGTCGTCTGACTGTGTCTAGGTGCTGATGCGCGAAACCCTCACTCTCTGACTGAGCAGCTCTGGCGGCATCCCTCTCTGCAATTAAGCTTTGTATGGTAGCACGGTATTCCTTCCCAATCTCGTGCCTAGCAAGCTGAACCTGCATATCCAACCTGGCCTCAGTGTCAACCATGCCTGCTCTCGACCTCGCGGGCATCTCTCTGGGTATGGGCTGGTGGTAATACCAAAACTTGTACTCCCGAACGACCTCCCCCTTAAGTCCATCCTGAACTTGTGTGCTTTCTGCGAGGTGCCTCCTAGTATCCCACAAGCGCAAGATCTCACCTCTAAGAGTAGCTGGGTTGAGAGGATAGTCTGAGACATATGCACTCATGTCCTCAACTATTGGGATCTCCTGCTTTCGACCCAACTGCCTAAGTACACGCAGAGGAACATAAGGCTGGGATGCTGTCAAACCCAACAGAACGAGAAAAGGACGATCCACGCATCTGTGTACAACCTCCCTCTTAGGAAACCAGCTACACTGCCACAAAATCCTGTCCGGCGTGAGAGAGTTCAAGAAAGACCTCCAATCTGGCTCACTTCCTGGGAATTTATACTTCTCGATGTGTTCGAGATGGTATTCAAGATAATCGATGTCACAGCACCTAAGAATATCACGAGCTGGGCAAGGGCGTACATGCTCCAAGAACCAGACCTGTAATAGAAGGTTACACCCCTCAAAGAAACCGCTTTCTCCCTTGTGGCATCGAGTCAAAGCATGAAATATACTACCCAGAATCGTCGGGATGATAGTGGCGTCTGGTGCCCCACCATATAAAGCTGCCATGGTCCAACTGACCTTAATAGATATCGCTCTATCCGGTAGTGAGAAAACCAACAACCCTAGCAAAGCGAACACAAAGACCTTAGGACAGAGTTGTACCCAATCTTCATATTTCAGCTTGTCATGGAACTCAAATCCATACTTCTTAAAACCATTATCGGCCCCGAAACGATCATAAAGGTAATCAAATGAAATCCAGCCTTGACGAACACTAGCGATTGAGAGGTCCGTTCGTACCTTGATATTACTGAAAAAATCACGCTCATTAACCTTCCTCGGAGCAATCATATTCTTTTTCTCAAAATCCAGCTTAAGAAGCCCAGCTATCTCCTCGAGGGTCGGCGTCATCTCAAACCCCTTAAAACAGAAGGTATTTTGGTTTGGGTTCCAAAACCCAACTAGTGCACTGATCAAGTCTCGCCGCGGGACAATAGGTTTAGTCACAAAGTCAGACAGAAAACCAATCTTTTCCTGGACTATATCTTTCTGCATTTTACTCATTGTGTCCCACCAAGACTTTAGAGATTTATCCGATTTGGGTGGGCCATCAGTCATCATAATAGAGGGTGGAATGACATCAGCAGGGTATTTTCTCTTGACTGTCCTAGAAGATGATGCAGCCATTGTTCCTAATAAAAAAATGTGTCAAATGTTTGAAAGCCTGAAAACAACTTAAAACAACTGACCGACAGAGCAAAACAGATGCCTAAACTGCTAATTTGAAACTCCAATTTTCAATAAAACTTTTGTCATTGTAATGACGTAAAGTTGACCCTAAGAGAATCGAAAAATTTTGCCATCATAACGGCATCAGGACTGACTCCAGGAAATTACCAACATTGGTATTTAGATGTAATTTATAAAAGAAAAAATTCGACGTTACAACGACGCCACATTGACATCAAAACAAAAAATTCATTCCAGTGATGACACTACAGTATTTTGCAAAAATTCGCCAGCATAACGACGTGAAAGACTGGATCCCAAAAACTCCCAACATCGATATACGAGCCTTTTCTAAAAATTCGCCATTATAACGACGTGAAAACTGACACCAAAATTTTTCGACTTTCTAACTACTAAGTATGTATTTTTTTTTTTTGTGAAATTTTCGTCATTATAACGACACAAAACTGACATCTATAAAAGACGGCCAACATTGGCGTTTTTACAAAAAATTTTGCCATTACAGCAGTATGACTCAATTTTATAAAAATAACAAAACATTTACATTTAAAACATAAAATTCACCCTGCTTCCTCACTTTTCCTTTCATTTCTTTTTCTTTTTTTTTTTTCTTTTTTTCTTTTGAAATCAGTCTCTCTCCAATTTGGTCAGCATAACAACCTTTCCTAGTCGCATGCAACACATAGAATGCCTTTTAGACAAGTCTTTCCCGGGAAGTGGGTCCTGTTTAGACAAAAGTAGTCAACCTAGACAAGTGCAATACCGGTGTATCGCACCTTATTAAGTCGGATATGATGCAGATAATTGGGCCTAAAGGTTTAACTCTAGGTGACACAACTGACTCGGTGTCTAGACTGGCTGAAAACCCAGTGGACAAACCGGGCGGAAAGCGCATCAGGGCCATCCGGAGATAGTGTGTCCGGCCTAAAACCCCGTCACGCCTTCCTCCTAAATCATGGGCAATTTAGTAAGAAAGTCCCAGATTCCACAAGCAATCTGGTAAGTGCACGTTTGTGTGTGTTTCAGAGACTCAGAGGGTTGCAGAGGAAGACAGTTTATACATACAGTTCAACAATATCAAAGCAGTAACATTCAACTTTTCAGGCGATAACGGCAATAAAATATAACAACCAAATATTTAATAAATTAAAACATGCGACAATTTATCAAAGCCGGAGATTCTAGTTTTCACTAATTTCCCCAGCGGAGTCGCCAAGCTGTCACGCCCTTTTTAACACACAAAAACTAAAATAAATATAAATTGTGTATTTAAAGGCTGTGACGGGTGTTACAAAAGGTACAAATTTTTTTTTTAGAGAAACTCGGAGTCGCCACTTGACATAATTTAAGGTGTGCCAAGTCACCAAAAGGTACCTTGGAACACCTTTGACTCGTCTAATGGTCTGCGTTTAGAGATTCGGGTAAGGTTCTCAGTTGACTCTCGGGAAGGTATTAGGCACCCTCGAGTCCTGTGCCAAGCACAGTTGCTTTATTGTCGCAATTTTAATTTATTAAATATAGTTGTTATATTAATGCCGTTAATTTGAATTTAGACTTTGATTTAGAAAAAATTAAAAGTGTTATTCTTATCCAACCTCGCAGAAGATCGGACGAATTTACACTTTAAATCATAATAGATAAAATATATCGCGCATTTCCAACCTCACAAAGGACTGGTTTATTTTAAAAAAATTTAATTGACTTCAACAATAATTAATTTCGAATTGTCTTAATCTCAATTTGATTTTTTTATATTTACCTAATAAGTACCTCGTCAATCGCACTTGTTTTATGCCTAATCGTGTAAGTCTTCTCACTCCTACCAGTTTGCCTAATTGTGTCAAATATTAAATAATAATATTTGGTTTAAAAGTTTAACAAACCGGGAAACCAAAATATGGCTATTTATCTAAATAGTGGCTGTTTTATTAAATAAGAGCTGCTATGTCAAACAAAGTTTAAACGGACAGTTCATTTCTTACGTAAATCAAAACATTTGCAAGGTTAGCCCACTTGCTCAGTCCTCTTTCACTTATATCACGATTTATATAAGTTTGAGGTGCCAAGATGGAATTCAAACTGTAGCTCGATAAAAAAATCTTATTTTTACAAAGATATCCTACATTTTGCCTATTCCATTTCAAATCTGTCCCAATTTGCAAAAGTTATACTATGTGGCTGTTTTTGTAACAGAAAAAAATCAGATTTGCAAAAAAAAAAAGGAACTTAAGGCAACGTGCTCTGTTTAAGCCAGTTAATTGACATTTTCTTATACATACATTACTAAAAATGAAGACACTAAAACACAAGTTTTTTTTTTATAACAGATTTTGTCATTATTATTTTTAACATAGAAAGATGTCTAATCTAGTTAACAACATAAATAAAGTAGACAGAATATCATTGAGCCATTAAACATTCTTGAACCATATCATAGTAAAAATTAAGAACTCAAAGTTGATGTATTTACCTATGATACGAGAATTTTAGCAATGACGACCCAATTAAGCTAAACCAAAGCTAGAGAACGCAGCAAATAGCAACTGGACAGCCACAAAAACAGCCCTTAAAACCTCTAAAACTTATGGATTTATACCCCGAAAGACCCTTGAAGTAACGGCTTTTAGTTCTAAATCCACTCTCAACTTAACCCTTTTTTTTCAAGTATTTTTTTTGCTCTCAACTCAATGTATTCAGCTGGTAGATGGTGGGTTAAATGAGGAGTAAAGACCTCTATTTAATGCTGAACATTGAAGCCAAAGGTGGGGCTAAAAGGTGGGGTGTGGACTTGTACAAAAGTACAAACCCACACCCCTATACTTGAGTGTTTTTAGTCCCATTTTTTCAGCAAGAGTACAGCAGTTATAACCACTGTTTCAGCAGCTACAACTGTCCAAAAAGGGGCTGAAATAGTGCAAGGAAGTGTCCTTTAAAAGGACACTAAATACTCATCACACTAACTAAAAGAATTGAGACCAAACTAGGCAAACTAGATCAGTCCAAACTAACTTAAAATGGACCAAACTAAACTTAGAACTAAGCCAAAGACAACCAGATTCCAATTTTAGACTAAACTGAACCAAACTTAGTCCAAAAGCAAAAGCAAACAATACTGAAACTTCACCTTTTGAAATGCTAAATCAAAGAATAAGTTAACTAAACAAATCCTTTTGCAAATAGGAGACTAAGACAAAAAGAGAGATGTATTCACGCCCCAAACAGACTAAATAGCAACATTACATCTACATATATATGCTAATCTGGCCTGTATCAACATCCAATTATATTGCAAGTGTTCCATAAGAAAACTAACATCAACTCTCGTGCTAATAACAGGAACCAATTCAAAGAGAGCTAAAGCAAACGAGTCAAAACAGAAAAATCACACTAAACATGATAAGCATGACAAAAATTTCCAAGCTCGCAAATCATAATAACTTTATTTAAACAGAGACAAAGCAACTTTCATGTCTAGGCTTAATATTAACAAGTTGTATACATATATCAGTTTCAACAAGAAAACGATGACTGATTAATTCTAATATGATGACTGAACTACTATAACTAATACCATGATCATAAATGAATAGAGAAAAGGGGAAGTTCGGATTTTTCTCTAACCGAGCCAAATTCAAGCTGTTGCCACCGTTGCCAAAGAACCATGTCGTCGCTGCTTCATTGCTGCTGCGTTTGCCCACCACGAGCACTGCTTCGGCTTCGACAAAATCCCAATCCCAACAGAGCTAAATCAAACAGCCTTCTCTGCTGCCTCGTCTGCTCATCACAAAACAGCACCCCCACTGCCTCCGTTCATCAACAAAATCATCATCATCACTGCCTCACTAAAACAGCCCTGCTATCAACACTATCACAGCTTCGCCATCACCAAAAACCATAACCAAACAGTCCCGGATTCATCCTCATCACAAGCCAATAAACAGAAAAAATGGCCCTTCGTCTTGGTACACGACAGGCAGCCCACTGCCTCCCCTCGTCTCCTCCACAACCTCAACAAGATTGAAACAAAGCCTTCCCATCTCCATAACAATAACCAAACAGCCCCGCGACACCATCGCTACGCCACCACTGCCCCGTCGTATCACCACCACAACATAAACCAACCATTATCATCTCCACATCATACATGCAGCCACCATCATTACCAAACGTAAAATAGAGCACCAACATAACAGAACAAGAAGAATAAAAGGAGAAGAAAGAAAAACAAAAAAGAAATCAGAAAAAGAAACAGAAAAACGGGCAAGAGAATAGAGGGTTCTGGGAAAATGGGTACAAGGGGTGACGGGGAAGGGAAAGAAGTAGAGAAAAACTAAAAACTCACCGGATTTGGAAGTTTGACCGAGCTTTGACCGTCGATCTAATCTAAACCGTCGGGATTTTGAAGAAAATAATAGCGGAAATGGAACGAGGGGGCCGAGATCTTTCGATTGGTATACTTTTCGTATTTTTTCGGCCACCGGAGGTGGTGGCCGGCGGAGGCCGAGTGGCGGAACCTCGGTGGAAGCACGACGGAGCGATTTCCGGCGAGTGAGAGAAAAAATTGGCAAGGCTTGGCCTATTTTCTGATTTTTGTGTAAAATGAGCAAGAAATGTAATGTTTGGCTTATATAGTTGGTGAGTATGGGCTTGGGTTATACATATGGGCTGACGGGCTTGTGTTTTGGGCTACACATTTTTTACAACTGGCCACTTAAAAGAAACTACACACAAAATTAATCAACATAAGATCACATAATCTACACTAAATATCACAATTAAACATATAACAAGTAATTTTGTTAATTCTCAAATTTTAACGTCCTAATTAAAGACAAATTTAGTCAAAATTAGGTGATTACACTTAATACGGAAGAAAGGTTTTGACAAGAAGTGCTGAAAATTGGAGAATTCAAATTTTTGCCACCTAAGGAGCAAACTCACGAGTTGATTGGGAAAGGAGCAAAAGTGTCATCATCCTGTAGATGGAAAGAAATCAATACCTAGGACCATTCCAAAATAAAGAGATGTGAAGCCATACAAAGTTCTCTGGAAAGTAGTAATTATTTATTGAAGGTGCAATTCAAGGAAATTATTTACAACGGGTTTGGCGAATTTACAGAAGGGAAAAAAAAGTTACCAGCAAGGGATTTACTCCACGAAAAGAAAAGTTATTTGAATAGAGTTCTACATGTGGGAATATTCTACAACGAAAGCTGAAGAAGATATTCAAGGAAAGAAGACAAGGGTTAAAATACCTTAGTCACAATAATGAAAGAAATATTGTACGCATGGAAAAGAAAAAATAGTTCTTACTTTATTCTAAAAAGATCTCAATCTTTTCTAGAATCAATTTTCTTGGGTTGATTATCTCTCATCACAATAAAGATTTCTCTCAAGCAATATTCATTATGAAAGTAATATCAAGTGAATCAATTTGAAGACTACTATATATGGAAAGTATCAACAACTTGTTCAAGATACACAACTATATATTCAAGAAATCACTAGTTGAGAAGATACCTTCTATTGACATTCTACATTCTCCTTAAGCTTTTACTTATTACAAATCACTGTATTCTTGAGAGTCTACTAATGTATGAAAAAAAAAAAAAGAGAGTGGTGGTAGAGGTAATAGTTGTCTCAAGAATAGTTTTTTTTGATGAGCTAGAAAACCAAAGCCCATTATTGATGAGCGAGTGAAAACTATCATTGCATTGGTGAACGTGTGAAAACCAACCCGTGTTAGTTTGTTGGTGAGCGAGTGAAAACCAACTTTATAGAACGTTGGTGGTGAACGAGAAAACTACAAATCTTGTAACCAAGATCAAAGAGCTAAAGAGATAACATCTATCTTTGTAACCCAAGGGGACTGGATATGATACCACATTGGTTCCGAACGAGTATAAAATATCGATGAGTCAATTTTATATTCTGCATTTTAATTACTGCACAGTTTATTTCATATCTTTATTCTGCTACAGTATTAGTGGACTGTCTTGATAAAACAGTCGACTGATGAAAATTTTAAGAAAGAAAATACAATTTACCCCCCCTCCTTGTACTTTCAAGAAGGTATTCAACTTAGGCGTCTAGTTTGCCAAATTTCTATCTTTATGCGAACCACTGGTTTGCTTCTTTATTTTTATGCTGCTCCTATTTGGTTTGGGGCTGAGCTTTACTCTAAGGTCTAGTTTAAATTTTAACTAAAAATTAGAAGTTTGTTCCAATACCCACACGTCACACTTACCAAAAATTAGAGGATACACTTAGAGGACACACATTCTACTTTTATTTTTCGATTTTCTATATTAGTTTAAAGTAGTCAACTATTTAATACTCTAATATTAAATTAGATTATAATTTAACTTGAGTTGGCTTACCAAACTAATTTTTAACCACATATATTAGTTACAACTAGGTATGGGTATATAGCCGAGCTAGCTCGGGGCTCGGTATAGTTCAATGGCATTTTGGTTCGGCTACAAGATGATTTGGAATCAATGGCATAAAATAAATTTGAATTGATCAACTTAAAACTGATATGTTAATGCACTAATGATGATAAATCTTCTTCCTAGAAGCTTAGGGGTCGTTTGGTTTGCGGGACTAAAAAATAGAGATATACCACAAATTCGGAATTATATAACCTCACCTCCTATATGGAATTAATTACCGTACCGTCTCGGGTGCTATATTGGTCAAATTGTGGCAAAACTCAATTGATCGGCTTGAGCATAGAATTCGATTTGGCTTGGTTCCGTTCAACCAACATCCATGTATAACTACTTGCAATCTCTTTCCTTAAATATATAAAGAATGATTTTACTACTTAAAAATGCAGAGAAATATCGAATGTTAGTTATAAATGGAAAATTAGAATCGCCTCAAGCTCCGGGCTAGCTATATCGGTTAAATTGTGGCCAAGCTCAATAGATCAGCTCGAGTATAGTACAACCCGATTAGGCCTGGTTCGGCTCAACTCGACATCCATGCGTAACTACTTACAATATCTTTCATTAAATATTGCAACTTAAAAATATAGAGAAATATTGAATGTTAGTTATAAATGAAAAATTAGAACCGTCTCGAGCTCCGGATACGCTATATCGATCAAATTGTGGCCAAGTTCAATTGATTGCCTCGAGTATTGTAAAACTCGATTAGGCTCGCTTCTGTTCAACTCAACATCCCGTGCGTAACTACTTACAATCTCTTTCGTTAAATATTGCAACTTAAAAATGTAGAGAAATATCGAATGATAGTTATAAATGGAAAATTAGAACCGTCTCGGACTCCAGACACGCTATATTGGTCAAATTGTGGCCAAGCTCAATTGATCGGCTCGAGTATAGTTAAGCTCGATTAGGTTCGGTTCGGTTCAATTCAACATCCATGCATAACTACTTACAATCTCTTTCGTTAAAAATATAAAAAATGATTTTACAACTTAAAAATATTGAGAAATATTGAAGGTTAGTTATAAATGTCAGATGCCTACCCACTAATAACATGCATTTGAAATAGAAGTCAAAATATTTTTGAAATTTCTTATATAATGTCGTTATTTTAACGATATTTGTCATGATAGTCAGGATTTATTGACTAATAATATGACATTTAAAATAAAAGTCTCAATTTTTGTCATATTTTGTGTTAAATGTCATTATTTTTACAATATTTGTTATAAATGTCGGTAATTCGAGGTTGGATAAGATTAGAAATGAGATCATTCGTGATAAGGTGGGAGTGGCCTCAGTGGTGGACAAGATGCGAGAAGTAAGGTTGAGATGGTACGGCCATGTGAAGAGAAAGGGCACCGATGCACCGGTGAGGAGGTGTGAGCAGCTGGCTGTGCTGGGTCTGCGGAGAGGTAGAGGCAGACCAAAGAAGCGAGGTGATTCGACATGATATGGCTCACCTCCAGGTCACCAAGGACATGACCCTTGACAGGAACGCGTGAAGGTCTAGGATTAGGATAGAAGGTTAGGTAAAAGGCGTTTGAGTGCTGTCTTTTTAGCTGTACTGTTCTTATGCATGTAGTCTTATCTTGCCCTTTGCGCTATTGGTTTCTTATGTTTGTCCTGACTATAGTAGTTTTATAAGTTCTTGAGCATTAAGGTGTTTCTTACCTTGTTTGTCTTTATCTTATTTTCAAAATATTTGTTTGCCTTCAAAATTTTCAATTGTTTTGTTAAGCCGAGGGTCTATCGGAAACAGTTTCTCCACCTTGGTGGGGGTAAGATTTGCGTACATCTCACCCTCCCAAGACCCCACTTGTAGGATTACACTGGTTATTTTTTTGTTGTTGTTGTAGTAATATGACATTTAACATAAAAGTCGTAAATATTATGACATTTTGTAGCAAATGTCATTGTTTTTGCAATATTTTGTTATAAATATCGGGAAAACTCCTTTTTACCGACATTTATATAAATTCCACTATCTCTATTTTCTTGTAGTGAGAGGAAAGTAGTAACCAAATAAAATAAACTCCTTTCAGAGCTAGTATTTGATGAAGATGTATATGACCAATAAAATGGAGTTAATTTATCTTAAAATAGCAATGCAAGTCGAGAGGACATTTTGAGTCTTGGAGTATTTGGTGCCGACTCATCTTCAATAAATTCATGCACCTTAGATGTACTATTCGGCCATTTCTTCATCATAATGGATGGCTAGAAGTCCTGTAACAAAACAAAAGGCCTCAACCTATTATTGAAAGGAAAAAAATTACAAAGGAAAATACTAACAAGACCATGAATACACACCTGATATCTCTATTCTCATCTGGTTTTCAATAGCATATCATCAAAAAGGTGAAGTAAATGATGAAAGAGTTGTTCCCAAAAATGCCAACAGTGGCACAAAAGCTTGCTTCCACAAGAGTGAAGCTTTCATCACAAAATAGTAAATACAATGACCTAAAATCACAAAATACAATATAGTAACCAAAAGTTAGATAAAAAGATCAATCATTAAATCTTGCATCCCACATTGCTTGTGCTAACTCATCCCTCCAAGTGATCTACTCATTAGATGATTCAACAATATTGATATTTTCATGTTGATACTCCGCTTGTTCTTCCATACCAACATCTAAGGGGTCCTCTTCCATCTCTCTACGAATAAAATTATGAATCAAACAACAAGCCATAATTATCCTGTTATGGACCTTAACTGAGTACCACGAAGAAATTCTAAGAATCCCCCAACGCCCTTTCAACAGACCAAATGTCCTTTAAATAACATTACGAGCTCTAGCATGCTTCATATTAAAGAGCTCTTCTCGGCATTGAGGTGGGGGATTGACACCTTGCCAATCCTTTGGCCAATATCTATATCCTTTATAAGGTGAAAGAAAACATTTTCTATTTGTATATCCTCCACCGCCCAAATAATAACTACCTATAATGTAAATATAAGATTTAATAACTTTCATATATAGTTATTTTTGTGAAACAGTGTGAATATATAAACATATACATGGCTTACCTTCAGGGACTTTTAAACCATTTGTTCGCACTACAGCATCTCGTAGTACACGACCATCGGCAGCCGATCCTTCCCAACCAGGTAGCACATAATAAAATTAAGATTTTTGTCACAAATGCCCAACACATTAGTTGCTATATCACCCTTCGTTGTCCTGTATCTTGGTTTGTCCTGTATCTTGGTTTGTACTGGGATTGAACTCTAATGGAAATATAAGTACCATCTAGTGCACCTACACAGCCCTATAAAACAAATAATAGGGACTACTTCAATCAATTTTCTTTAATAAACTTTATATGAGGTTGCATAACAATTTTGAGCTTGTTTTTTTTATATATGTGTACATAGAGTTAGAGGAAGAAACATTAAGGATTGAAAGATTAAATGAATTAATCCTTCCAAACATTCTTCTGGATAATCTATTCATGCTTCAACAAAGTGTTAAAAGCATAAAATAAAACATAGTGAAACATGTCCTTTCCAGTTGAGGCCAAAGTAGAGCAGCTTTCCAGATCATCAAGGAAAGAAAGCCAAAAGATCTAAATGTAAACTGTCGTTTGTTATCTTCTCTATTTTCCTATAAAAAGAATAAAAGCAAGATGATGATGTTTCTGTTTAATTCTTTTTTTATTTGAAAAGAACATACACATGCCACAATTATTTTTAATCCACATTCTGAAAGAAACCAGTTTCAAAATGTGCTCCTTTGTTCGTCTTCGACTACATACATTGCCTAAAAAATCAGCTTTATACCTCCTTGAATCCACCAATAAAGGTGCTTCTGGCCCTGACCAGACCACTTCTATACCATGAGAGCAAGGAAATTACACCTCTTGTTGATTTAGCTTAAATCCTATAACACCTAATTAATAACAGAAACTTCCTTGCATTAATTTAGTATTTCACACCAACTTTCCCCAACTCTTCACTCAACTTGAGGCACACCCGTGACAAACAACAAAGAAGTCAGAAATATGTACTTACATATACTTATTTCTTGTCCAATTCATTAGTACAAGTTATGTACAGAAAATGAAGCTTGAAGCAACTTCAAACTGGAACATATATACGTAACTGTCGGACACTAATACGAGACTAGATCAATGACACAAATATGCTTCTTTAGCACATAACATTACATAATCAAGTGAAGTATATCACACCATTAGACATATCTCTAGAAATTATAAACATAAAGCCTTTGGTTTGGCTACATATAATTTGCATACTTAAGTAGTTGGATAAGAAGCAATCCGTAAATTAAAGCTCAACTTAAATTTTCTAACCTTAAACCATCTTCATCGATCGTCGGTCTTATCTTCAAGCACCGACTTAGGATTAATAAGTAATAATGGAGCTAGTTTGAGAATAGCTCTCAAGCATTCATTGAAAGATTAACTTACACTTCATCCTGATCTGACATAATCAACCTTGATAGATCTATTCTTCTCATGATGAGCCAAGATATTCAAAAATATTGCAAGTTTTTCACTACTTGACATATATTTACTATCAGTCAAACCTCCATTATCCGTAGTTAAAAGGACTAAAGTGTGAAAGGCATTTCTATTCATTCTTAACTTATCAATACAAACTTTATCACTTTCATGTATGATACAACTTAGATCAAACTTTATCACTTTCATGTATGATACAACTTAGATGAGACACAACTCTAGAAATTCTAGTACTCATACGGTACCTAATCTCACGCCTATCTCGACGTTGTCTTCTCAGGCAGTGACGACGAGCCATGACAAGGCACCAATGACAACAAAGAATTGCTCTATAATCTCCTTAAGGATGATAAAGCTAACAATATCGGACAACTGTTGAAGATCCATAACAACACCTAATTTATTTATAAAATGAAAAATATTTCAATAATTTTAATTTATAAAGGGAATCTATATGAGCACAAATTTTTAATTTTCAACAATAAAAAATGAAACAAACAGATTGGGTCTTCTTATTTCCTGCATATACAATTCTAATTTCTCTTTGGCTTAATACATCCAAGCTTAAAAAATTCTAAAGTAGAAGAAATCTTATTCCTAATGTTGACGACATATCCTAATTTCGGGTTTAGTTAAAATTTATTCGCACATATTAACAGAATTGTACGTTAATCTATCGAGGGATCCAGAGATTTGGTTGCGGCCAAGTTTTAGTATTTCGGGGTGTATGTTATCAAATTCGTCTAACCAAAAACTTCTACCCAAAATTACTTGCTAAACAATAGATTTATATGTTTGAACTAAAAAATGGTAGAAGAATAAAGAGGGTAACAAGGGTTTTGATCAAAGTACTAACTTTGTTGAGACGAGGGTAGTTTGATGTGAAATGTAGCGTTCCAGAACCCCACAACTCTTTTTTGGCAGAAAAGGGTCTCTGATTTTCTTTCCCATTTTCTTTTATTTTTAAGTCTGATTAACACTAATCATGGACCAAATTAACACTTTTAAAACTTGAGGGTATTTCTTAAAACATACATAATAATTATTTCAAACCTTGGGAACACCACACCTCACTCATCAGTTAACCCCTTTCCCCTTCCCCGCGTGGCTTTTCTTTGCCCCAACTTCACACTTCATCTCCTTTTTCACTCCAAATTCTCTGTGTTTTCAACGAATCCGACCAGCAAATACAACAAAGTATTTTATATAAAAGGTAAACTATGTCGTTCTCATTTAAACTGTGGTGTAAATGTCGAACCTTGGTTTTAGATTTTAATTTTTTCGTCGATAGTGATTAACGATGATTTGGGTGTTTGTTTTTGTACAAAAGGTGTAATATTGTGTTGAAATTGAATGGCATTATGTGTTTTAATGGGTAAAGTAGTTCCGAACTACAAAGGGGATTTTCAATGTTCAACTGAAATATTTAGGGTGTTTACATTTTTTGGTTAAATTGTGACGATTTTGAGGGTTTTCTGGGAACCAACACTGCTTTATTTAGTTGCAATTTGAAGTTATTGCTATTATGTGTCTTGATGTTCCGAACACCATCTGAAGGTTCTAAACATCTAATAGGATGTTCATGTTTTTCTTCTGTAACTAAATTTAGTATCCCCTTGTTTTGCTTTGCAGAAAAATGGTAAATTTAAGACCGAGAAATAAAGATGAAGATGAGCAGAAGAAGCAGCCTACAAAGACTCCCAAGAAGGCGATTTCTAAGAAAAAGGGCCCTTCGCCGAAGAAGAAATTTGACAAGCCTTGTACTTCAGATTCGGAACGTACTCCAACAGATTTAGAACCTACTCCTAAACGCCCAAGAACTACTAAACCCACTAAAAGAAAATTAGTTGTGGAGAGTGACGAATGTAGCCAAGGAGAAGTAGCAGGTCCACGGAACAAAGGTGATAAACAAGAGGAAAGCCAAAGTCCAGCACCAAGTTACGATCTAAGTAAAGGTGGTGAGGATTTGGAGAGGGCTGCAGATGAGGGTGAAAGAAGGGTGGATTTAGATGACGCCGGTATTGATGAACTGTTAAAAAGTGATTTTTTGAGGACTAGAGTGGAAGATGGTGATGGTGAAAAGGAAGAGGAAGATGGTGATGGTGAAAAGGAAGAGGAAGATGGTGGTAAAAAAAAATGTAGAGGCTGATGATTTAAGTAGAGAAAAAGGAGAAGAAGTAGAGGGGGAAGCAGATAAAACAGGGGAGAGTCCAAGAAGCAGCAAAAGAAGTAGAAGAGAGGCGGAGGATGTAATTTTAAAAAGCAACTTTCTGAAGGATCGTGAAAAAAGAGTTAAAATAGATGGGGAAGCTGTAAATATTGCAGGTGGAAATGTTGAAGAGGAAGCAGGTGAAGAGAAGGAAGCTGCTGAAGGAACATCTGGATTGAAACTGGAGGAAGACCAGGTAATAGTTGAATTGAAACGCGTATTGTTCGGAACGCCAGTGTTGATGTTCTACACGACATTTTGTACGTTCCCAACATCAACATTAAGGCTGGTAGCTCTCGTTCGGAACACGATACATGTTGTTCCCAACAGTAGCAACTGTCGTTCAGAACCTCAGCATACTCATGTTCCGAACATTTAATAATTTACTATCATTGTGATTCATTTTATTAATTTTATGCTAAAATTATGTGCAGTATGAAGACGTTGGTCATGCTACTTTCAAGAGTAACGTTGAGGGTCTCTTCAAGACCTTCCTGACCAACAATGAACCTTTTAATGGGAAGATTACTGTTCGTTCTTCGTTGGCTAGGGGTATGATACAGTTCAAGGAGGTACTGAAAAAATTGCAGGTGAGAAGGGGATTTGCCAATAGCTGTTTCGGTCCTTTCTTGCAATTACCGGAATATCCACTGTTTGGCACCAAGTTGGTGCATAACCTCCTCATGAGAAGGATTATTTGCAAGAAGAAGAAAGAGGTTTGGATATCCTTCAATGGATTGCCAGCACGTTTTGGCCTATCCGAGTTTGCACTAATGACAGGGCTAAACTGTGGGCCCTATCCAAGTAAAGAGTACATGGATAAAATGAATGAAAAGGGGAAGGAATTGTGGAAGTTTGTTGTTGATTATTTCCAAGAGAAAAAGAGGAAGGAGAAGGAGAAAGAGATAAAGGGAAAGGAGGAGAAGAAAAAGGAGGAGAAGGAGAAGGGTAGTGGGAAGCGGAAGGGGAAGAAGAAGGAGGAGGAGTCACCCTCAGCCTCACCTTCACCCTCACCCTCACCTTCACCCGCAAAGAGGAAGTTCAACAAGCCCAAAAAACAAAAACAGCCGAAGAAAAAGCAAGCTGTGAAGTCTGGTGACTTGCTTGAGTTGGTATGTTCTAGAACCTGTCCCAAGAAGTGGTATTTAAATCTGTGCATGGCTTGGTTTGTTCATACTATTCTGTGTGCGAGGGATTCCAAATATGGAATAGAGGAATGGGTGGTGTGCTTGTCCGCTGATCTTGCGGCATTCCAGCGTTATCCTTGGGGTAGGATGAGTTTTGAATTAACAATGGAATATCTGATCAAGCCAATGGAACCTCGTGCAGAAGGAAGCCAGACTTACAATCTTTATGGCTTTCCATGGGCATTCATGGCCTGGGCTCATGAAGCCATTCCTGCCTTGAGACCAAAGGATTTGCCAAAAGAAAAAACAATCCCAAGGATCATAAACAGGCTTACTGAAATTTGTGAAAGAGATACGGACAGGTTGTTTGACCAACAAGATGTTCCTGTAAGTATTCCGTTTTCCATATATGTTATGTAATGTTTGGAACAACCTCGTTGTTGCTGAGATATTTCTAATTGATGTTCGGAACATCTTAATGAAGAACCCTCAACTTCTACAGTCAACAATGTTCGGAACATCCTTTTCCGATGTTTTCGAACAACAAGACTTTGTTCCAAACAACATTAAAAGATTCTTAAAATTTAGTTGATATTTATTTAATGTTGTTGGGTATATTAACAGGTTGTTCACCCTTTCCTCATTCCTACCGATGAAGAGCTGGACATGGATTACTTTCTAGACCTCATGCCATTTGATGACTCAGAGGACGACACAATAGATCGTTTTTGTAAAGTGTTTGAGGATGCTTGCAGCATTGGCCTTGTTGGTGGCACTACAATTTGTATCTTCAACAACAATCCTGCAACCCCTCCAAGACAAGTGATAGAAATTAAAGCTATGGAAGCCCCAGAAACGACGATGTTTGGAAGTGATGGTGAATACAAGGAAGAGGGAATTGGTGGCCTGCAAGATGTAAATATTGACATTGGAAACAAAGGTGATGGTGATGTAGTTCGCGGTGAGTTTGAAGTTGCCGGTATCACTGAAGTCGGTATAGTGAAGAGGAGCTCCAATTGCAGAGGCTGCAAATGTGGTGAATGCAGCGGATGGAGGGAAGCAATGGAGCAAAAGATTTTGGCTTACGATCAAAAGATGGTTGCTTATGATGAAAAGATCGTGGCTTATGAGAAAAGGATGGTGGCTTATGAGCAACAGATCGTGCCTTACGAGACAAAGGATGGTTCTTCTGAGCAAATCAAAGGTGATTCTTCTGGTGGTGATGGATTCGACATCCCCAAATGTAGCATTTGCAATTGCAAAGAGTGCGACGATTGGCGTAAAGGCATGGTGATGGAGATGGCGGCCGTGAAGGAGACGATTGAGCAGTTGAAGCGCAAAACAATTGTAAAACCTGCAAAGGCTGTGAAATCACCACAAACAGAAGAGGAGAAGAAGCAGGAAGAAGTTTGGCCTAGTCTGAAAGTGGATATTTACAAGCCATTTAAGCGGAAAAAATTTATGGCCTTGACCACATTTATGAAAAAGAGGAAGAAACAAAAAGATGTTTTTCTTGGAATGCCGATGAATTACCTAGATTTCAAAGAACTGATGGAGAAGACTGTGTGGCTGTGGGACATTGTAAGTTTATTTTAGAATGATTTTCTGAACTTCACATTGTTATAGGGAACATTCTAACTGTGTTCGGAACATCATTAGTATGTTTGGATCAACAAAAGCATTTCTAGCTTCTCATAGATTTATAGAACATCACACAGTCGTTCCGAACATGGAATGATGTTCGGAAAGACAGAAATTTCCTTCACTCACTTATACTCCAATTATTATTTGTCTCTCTTATATGTTCTGCAGTATGTTGAAGCTGTGTTGACAATGATGCGGGAGAGGCATTTGAATTACCCCTATCATTACGATCAAAGTGACCTCATTCTGGATATGGCATTCTTGACAATGATGAAAAAACGCTACTACCAACTGGAAAAAGATGCGCAGGATGATAAGATACCGCTGGATGAGGCGTTGAATGCGTATAAGTTTGATGAGGAGTATCTGAAGTATGCACATGGAGAGCTACCCTACCCAGGGGGTAGGTGTTGGGCTGGTGCTAAGAGGATCTTCGCCGTCTTCAACATCAACGACAATCACTACGTGTTGGTGGTGTTTGACATGGTTGAAGCGAAGGTTTGGGTGTATGATTGCAATCATGGTGTTAATGATGATGAAAAGTTCTTGCCAATAATTGTTCCCATTCTGTACATGTTCCCGATCTATGTCAGAAATTCTAAGCTATTCAAAGAATTGGATCCGATGTGTAATAAAGGAGACATGTGGTTGTTCGAGAGAGTGCCAAGATCACTTTGTCCACAAAATCTAACAGGGCAATCCTGTGGAGTGTTCGCGTTGATGTACATTGAGCATCTCATTACAAACACCTCCATGGGCAAAATTAATGACAATGAGGCTGATCGGTGGAGGCGACGTTTAGCCGTTTATATTTACGACGGCAAAATGAAGCCTTGATTTGGGGAATATGTAATATTTGGATGATCTTTTAACTTTTTTTTGGTAATGTAATTAGGTATGGATGACTTTTATTTTATTAGCCAAGTAACAAGTAACACTTAACAGTAACAGCTTTTGATGTGCTTAAATATTAAATATTGACGATTATTACATCAGTTCCAGAACGACATCAATCTGTTCCTGAAATGCAAAGTGATGTTCCAAACATCTGCAACATTTAATTAAGTTTACCCTGGAATGTGAATGTGAACTCGATGCTCCACTTATAGGTGCTCCCCTTGTGAATGTGAAGAAAGGGGCAATCGACGAGTCTGTTGGGAAGGGCTTTATCGAAAGTGACTTTTGATGAAACTCGTAACCGTTATGTACTACTCAAATGAGCGCAACAGATAATATTGTAACTGCTGTACCTTTTAGATTTTAACATGATGTTCGGAACATTATTAAATATCGTTCGGTATACTGTGCTTATTTTAATTATAGATAGATTAGTTTTTTAAGAAAAAGAATAGAGCATATCAAGTGCTCATCAATTATATGGAACAAGATATATATGTTTTGCGCGGAATAACGATGTTCCAAACGAGATACTCTAATTGTATAAAGGTTAATAATGTTCCAGAACGACACAAAACCTTTCTGAACGGCGTCATGGAGTTCTGAACTAGATAAAAGTAATTTCCATTGATAATCATTGTAGAGCTTTACAAAAAAGAATGCTAGTTATATTAGCATTCAAATGGAGAAACTGCACATCACTGTCAGTGCTTTACAAAAGGAATGCTACTTATACTAGCATTCTACCAAAAGATACTAGATTATAAAGATTCAAAAAGAAATATATAATAACATTAATAGGAACATCCAAATCTAGCGTGAAGGAGAGGAGTAGAAGTCAAGGTAATGGATCCCCTTATCAGAAAGAAGCCCTTTGAGCATTCTTGTGATCCTACGCCTTTCCTTCGCCATCTTTCTGACGTCCTTTTTGTAGTCATGTAGGAATCCCTCAAACTGGAACTTCCAACCCCACACTTCTGCCCTTAGTTGTTCCAATATGTCAATAGCCCTTTCAGTTTGTGATTCATCTGCAAATAATGATGCCCTAGAGGTGGAGGCTATATTAGCCGTGGAGGCACCTCTAGCCGTGGAGGCTCCTCTGGCCGTGGAGGCTCCTCTGGCCGTGGAGGATCCTCTTGCTCCTCTTGTTCGTGGTTGACGTGCCATTTTTGAAGATGAATAGTTTGTGATTCCTTGAATTGTAAGTTGATGAATATGGATTGAAATGCTTTGAGCCGTTGGGTATTTATAGAAGTTGAGAGAGGCAACCGAAACGTTTGTAGCCGTTTCGTGTATTGGTATTTGAGCGGGTTGTATTGCAGCCGTTTCTGTATTTCAAATTTTGAACAGGTTCCGAACGTCAGCCTATATTAGTGTAATTGGTGTAACGTATCCACGAAATGATGTTCCGAACCTCATTTCGACCTACCTGCAGACCTAGTCTAGTTTACGAAATGATGTTCACCTAGTCTAGTCTACGAAATGATGTTCCGCACATCATTTCGGCCTACCTGCAAACCAAGTCTAGTCTACTACTCTAGATGATAGGTGTATTGGTATTTGGAAATTGTATTGTAGCCTTTTTTGAATTTCAAATATTAAATCTCTTGTTCGGAACGGCAGTGTACATAAGTATAATTCGCGTAACATATCTTTTACACGATGTTCCGAACATCATTTCGATCTAGCCCAATGTCGTGATAGATTATTACATTGGGCGCGTGAACAACATTTATTTACCAACGGTAATAAAAATACACCACCCAACACATTATATATGCGTTCATTATTTGTAAAACAAGTTTACACAATTACATCAAACATCCAGATTAAAATGTCTAGTAGATCCGTTAATAGCGGCAGTGTTGTACCATTTTGTCGATGTGGAGATTATGCGAAGTTAACAACATCGTGGACGCAGCTAAACCCAGGAAGGAGGTTTTACGGATGCAAATATGGTCAGGTTAGGTGGTGCGTTTATTTTCTTTCTTGAATTTATTTGTTTGTTGTATTTATTTTATTTTATTTTATTTTTTTATGTAGGCAAATGGCTGCAACTACTTTAGATGGCATGATGAAGAGATGTCAGATCAAGCAAAGAGAGTAATATGGGGTCTACTTAAGAAGTTGAAAGCTGTTGAAGAAGAGAGGAAAGCGGCACGTTTATGGCGGAAAAAATTGGGTTTTGGGGTACTAATAGTCGTGGTGCTAATCGTTCTCATATTCTGTACTTGGATCAAGTGTTGGTTCATAGTTTAGTTTCTATATTTCCAATTGTTATGTTTTGTGCAGTAATGATCAAGAAATTTCATTTGAAATTGTTATTTTGTCCTATAATTTACTAATGTACCCTATGTCGTTCCGCACGACACACTTCATGTTTCAAGCATATCGCGATCTGATCTGAACAAATCCGTTCAGAACGATGAAGATAGCAATATCGAAATATGCCGCTCCGAACGTGTTCTTCACGTGACAAACATATTTAGCATGTTCGAAACCACAAAGATGGATGTGCAGTCATTTGTCACTCTAACAAGTATGCTTGGTAATTTAGGGTGATACTGATCATCTCACTTTAATTACCTAGTCATAATGATCATCATTTGCCACTCTAACAACTCTAAGTGGTTGTTTGTCACTCGAACCACTCTAGATGTGAAGAGTGTGATGAAGATAGCAACAATAGAAGTTCGCGCTCGGAACATCGCATGAACGCGACAAACTTCCCGTTGATGTTCGAAACATCGTTATATGTATGGATCATCATAACAAGTATAGTTTGTTATTTATAGTGATAGTGATCGTCATTTGTCACCCTATCAAGTATAGTGGGTCATTTCTAGTTTAAATGACCATCATTTGACACTCTTACAGGTATGTTGGGTCATTTCTAGATTATAAGGATCATCATTTGTCTGTCGAACAACTCTAGTTGGCCATTTCTACACATAATGGTCATCATAATGCACCCTTACAGGTATCTTGGATCATTTTTAGGTATAATGATCATCCTTTATCACTCTTACAAGTATAGTTGGTCATTTATTATATGTATGGATCATCATTTCTCCCTACACCAAGTATAGTTGGTCATTTATAGTGATAGTGATCATCATTTTTCACTCTTACAAGTGTAGTTGTTCATTTATTATCATATTGATAATCATTTTACACTCTTACAAGTATTGTTGGGTCCTGCCTAGTCATAATGATCATCATTTCCCACTCTAACGACTCTACTTGTCCATTTCTACTCATAAGGATAACCATTTGTCCCACAAACTACTCTAAGTGGTCTTTGTGATGAAAGTGGATGAATTTATCGCTCTTACAGGTATATTGGGTCCTTTGTAGGTATATAATGATCATAGTTTGTCACTCGAACCACTCTAGATGTGAAGAGTGTGATGAAGATAGCAACAATAGAAGTTCGCGCTCGGAACATCGCATGAACGCGACAAACTTCCCGTTGATATTCGAAACAACGTTATATGTATGGATCATCATAACAAGTATAGTTTGTTATTTATAGTGATAGTGATCGTCATTTGTCACCCTATCAAGTATAGTGGGTCATTTCTAGTTAAAATGACCATCATTTGACACTCTTACAGGTATGTTGGGTCATTTCTAGATTATAAGGATCATCATTTGTCTGTCGAACAACTCTAGTTGGCCATTTCTACACATAATGGTCATCATAATGCACCCTTACAGGTATCTTGGATCATTTTTAGGTATAATGATCATCCTTTATCACTCTTACAAGTATAGTTGGTCATTTATTATATGTATGGATCATCATTTCTCCCTACACCAAGTATAGTTGGTCATTTATAGTGATAGTGATCATCATTTTTCACTCTTACAAGTGTAGTTGTTCATTTATTATCATATTGATAATCATTTTCCACTCTTACAAGTATTGTTGGGTCCTGCCTAGTCATAATGATCATCATTTCCCACTCTAACGACTCTACTTGTCCATTTCTACTCATAAGGATAACCATTTGTCCCACAAACTACTCTAAGTGGTCTTTGTGATGAAAGTGGATGAATTTATCGCTCTTACAGGTATATTGGGTCCTTTGTAGGTATATAATGATCATAGTTTGTCACTCGAACCACTCTAGATGTGAAGAGTGTGATGAAGATAGCAACAATAGAAGTTCGCGCTCGGAACATCGCATGAACGCGACAAACTTCCCGTTGATGTTCGAAACATCGTTATATGTATGGATCATCATTTCTCCCGAAGATAACAACATTAACAATTGTGCGATCCGAACGGCTGTTTAATGTGACGAACATAATGGTGGAGTTCCGAACATTTGTTTTCATTCTGGATATTTGGACGTGGATAATGTTAATGATCATCAGTTATATCTGGAACATAACAGGTGCGTTTCGAACATTTGTTTTCATGATGGAACACACCTATTATGTTCCGAACGTTTTGTATGATTTTATTAAGTTTTCCAGAAATGGAGTAGGCCAAGTTGTCGTTTGGAACATCGTTTTTAATATCCTAAACGACAGTTGATGTGTTGCGAACTATAAGCAAACAGGATGGTTTGGAGACAGTTTAACAGTACTAATTAAAGACCTTCATAATAATATTAATTGAACAGAGATACAAAAGCATATTCATAAACAGTAGAACTACTTAAACATCTAATATATAATAGCGTCTTCATTATTGTTTGGATCTCCACCGAATTGATTTTGCAAAATCCTCTCAATCCGATCTATCTGCAATTGCATCTGCTCAAGTTTTGTCTCGAGTGTTTGAATGGACCTCTCACAATTATCTGCTACCTCTTTGATGTCAACAACTTCATAATGCACGTCTAGCAGTCTTATGGGAAGCGACTTGTTTGGAGGCTCTCGGACTCGGTGGTGCTTATTCCATGGATCGTTTAATGCGTTATTGGCCATCTGCATGAAAAGTTGTTTAAAATTTAGAAAAGAATCAAAGTGGATAGTTATGTTTAAGGAAATATAAACAGATTAGATGGAGAAATCGTTTTAGAAAAAAGGCAGAAAATATGGAAAACTTGAGTACCTCAACTTGTTCTTCCTTGATATAGAAACTAGTGAAAACTGAACGTAATACTTGGTTAATGCGAAATGAATTGTGAATTGAGTGTTCATCAAAGTGGAGGTATTTATAGATGTTTTGAAGCAAATGAAGGGACGCATATTTACAAGTGTCAATGTGTTTTTTGACGTGACTGTTGCAGCAACCAACTTGTATTTTAGCCGTTTAGTGTATTGGTATTTGCATTCCCAACTGTTCATTGTAGCCGTTTGTGTGTTTTAAATTTTGAATAGCTTGTTCGGAACGTCACGTATAAAAGTATAATATAATATCATCGACACGAGGTTCCGAACATTTCCTATAAGGTAGCACTTGGTAAACGCTACGACTGTGAATTGTGAAATAAAGACCTCACAAGCTTTCACATGCCTTGACATCGTTCGGAACATCACATGTAATATCCTAAACAAAATGGATGTGTTGCGAACAATATGCAATTATGTACACAACATAATCACAAAAGATGCAGTAAAGCAAATCTGTGCAAACCATAAGTTAAGAAACAAATTTGGCCAAATATGTACACAATATAAATTATACAAGTAGGACGAAAAGTCCATTATGCAATTCAATAAATATCCAAATAATCGAAATTATAACGAGGACCATATAAATATACAATTCACAAACTCAATTCGTAGGCTGACTTGTAGCCTCATTTCCACTACGAACAACGGGGCATGTAGTTTTCTTGTGCCCATATCTCTTGCAGTTGCCACATTTATTTCTCCTCTTTGGAAGACGCTCCCCAATAGATCGAATCCGGTTAACCCTTCTCCTTCCACGGTTGTTCGGCTTTGGGGGCGGAGGCACTGGATAAAGTATCTCTTCAGCAGGGACGACCCATGATTCTTCAGGAGGTACTGCATTAACAGGCTCTGCATAGGCAAGGATGTATGCTTGTGTTGTGTAATATCCAGAAGTGTATTCATACACTCTACTTCCATATTCATCGCCATGCAACCCCCTAATTGCTGCCATAGCATGTACACAAGGTAACTGATCAAGATCGAACTCCCTACATGTACATGTCCTCTCATATAGATCAACTTCTGCCTCATGCCCTGGACTAATGATTTCGAAACAATAAGTTCCCTTCCTGTTGACAACTAGCTTGTCTCCCACTTCTTTATTCTTCCTTATTTTTATTTCAACGTCTGGGACGCATAAATTTGGGTGGTTGATTAACTTCATGGCCCTAGTGTGGAATTTTTCCGCAAAGTTCCTACCTATATCCTTCAAGAGGGCAGCAATGGAGTATTCTCTTTGCTCTTTCAGCATGGAATTAATGGACTCAGCTATGTTTGATGTCATAACTTCAAACCTATTAAAAAGAATAAAAATTATAATAGTCAAAACATGTTCCTAGCACAAGTGCAGATATAGGAATAAGAAGTGCGGAACATTAGTCATGTTCCTAACATGACTCACACGTTCAGAACTCCGATAATGAGTTCGGAACATCATCGGAAAATAAATATTCCTATAATGTTCTGAACATATATGTTATGTTCGGAGAGCGCAATGTGACGTTTGGAACATATTGAAAGCAGACAGTAATATATTACATGTTTCCTGGGAAATATAATCTGCTCCATCTATGATAGCCAACAACATTTTCAAGATAATCCGCTACCCTCCAATCAATAGCCCTGATCTCATTCATAGCATCATTAAATTCCTCTACCCTGTATGCCTTTGCTGCAGTGTAGTATTTATGAAGACTGAATCCAAACTGAAACTTTGTTCGGATGCTTTCACCAAGGTGCCACATGCAAACTCCATAGTGTGCAGAAGGAAACACTTGGGCGACCATTTTTGAGATGCTCGGATGTCTATCCGAAACTATGCACAACTCTTCACTATCTGAAACTATGCAGCGTAATTGTTCGAAAAAATACTCATATGAGGCGTCGCACTCTTTGTCTACAACACAAAAAGCAACAGGGAATACGTGACTCATTGCATCCTGAGCAACAGCAGATAGCAAGACCCCTCCATACTCGCCAGACAAATGTGTACCGTCAACGGCTAGGACTTTTCTCACGTAAGTAAATCCCCTGATCCACGCTCCATAAGAGAGAAAAAAATACAAGAACTTCCCTGTGCTAGAAAGCCTCAAATCTGTCTTGGTTCCTGGATTCTTGCTCCTAACCATATAAGCATAAGCATCAAGAATTTCAATACCTTTCGCATGTGTTCCCCGTGTCAAAGATTTTGCAAATTGACAGCCCCTAAGACACTTCCAGTAGCTAACCTTACAACCAAAATCGTTGTTAAGGGACTCCCTGACAGCTTTTGTGGTTGGACCTTTTCCCATTAAATATTTACCTTTCATGAACTCACCAATTATCCGGGCAGAGGCGTGTGAATTATGACTGGAATGATGTTGGACACCGCATGTGTGCATGTTATTGTAAACGCTAATGTAGAACCTATCATTACTTTTATACCTCATTGCCCTTAACCACCATTTGCATTTCACATCTAAACATATAGCATTAAAAATCTTTGCAGTATTCTTCAATGGTTTGTAATTAAAACGATGTTTAACTGCTGCAATCTTCAATTTGGTGACCATTTCTTTCTTATTGGGGAAAGTCATACCTTTTTCAAAACCTGTGCCATCAACGAAGTGAAATATCGGCTCGCTGCTTTGTGTTGGAAACACAGGGGTATAAATGGCAGGATGTTCCTCTACATATTTGTCTTCTACTTCTTCTTCTTTTTCTTCATCTACATCTACGCCTGCTCTGTTTTTTTCTAACCCTCCTCCTTTGTCTACTTCTGCTACTTCTTCATGTAAGTCATCCAATCGCTGACTAAAATCATGCCCTCCACTATTTGGCATTTCTTGGTCATTAGAACCAACACATTCCTCCGTCGTTGAAACCACAATTACCCTTATTGTGGGCCTAGCACCATTACGATCAACGTCACCCATATAAAGGCGTACATCATCTAATTGTAACGGGAGGAGTCTTTTGATTTGCGGCAACACTCAGCATGTAAGTAATGCAAATATCCCTCGGATTGTCTCTTATCCCCCAACTTCCGATGATTTTGTTAAGTAGAACATCATACGTAACATCTCTAGGCACAAGAATGGGTCTTGACTCTTTAACCTTCGGAACCCAAGCATAACATTTAGAACGCTCCACCCATTCACCTTGATAATTAACTCCCAATATAACCTCACCCATCGATGGTCACCTGCAATAAATTGGAATGACCAACTATTAGTATTACTAATATTTATACAGTATGTTTCCAAACCTCCATGTTCTCGTTTGGAACATCTTCCTGACGTTCTAAACATCAGATTACAGTTTTTCATTGCTCGATGAAAGATGTTCCGAACCTCAGTATTGCTCGTTTGGAACATCTAATAAAGACGTTCTGAACATCACCTTACACTTTTTCGATGCTTAATGCAAGATGTTCCAAACTTCAACAGAACGCTCAAACATCCTACAGAATGTTCCGAACATTATCTGTGAAAATTCCAATAATATACATACGCCGCGTAAAACGCTAGCGATATGTTTGGAATTACAATTACGGCCATAGGAAAGTCGAAATGGTGTTTGGAATTTCATGCAGATTGTTCGGAGGAACTGAATCCGTAACAACCCCGAATCAACAAAAACAACAAAAAAGATGTTCGAAAATTTAGTACACTTACCGGAGATGACTGGATTGATACGATTAAAATTGGAGGAACAAGATTTCTCCTTTAATGGATAAGAAACGACGACCAGATTTAACGAAATTCCGTATAACCCAAATGTGGGGGATCTCAGCTTGTATTGCCTAAAACTGGAAAGGATATTCAAGATAATAAGCTCAGCAGCTATGGTGGAATGGGTATTATTTCGAAATACGAAAGGAAGCTCAGCAGCTATGGTGGAGCTTTGGGCGGGAATAGAATGTGGAAAAATGGAGGGAAAACGGGGGAGAGGAGAGAGGGAAAGCAGCTAGGGAATGGCCAAATTTGGCAAAAAACTACTTTATATACATGGACTATTGTGCAACTTACAAAACATTGGGGTGAGAATGTTACATAGTTAATAACACTAATTAAATGAGGACCCTAGAATTCATGTTTAAAACTTGAGCCTTTTTCCACACAAAAAAGACTTGGGGAGACCTGCCATGCCAATCCCCCTAGTTTGATCATTGCACAATTTAATCTATGTATTGTGAAATATGGTATTATTAATCCCATATGGGTGTGGGAATAAAATAGTACACAAATTGAGGGATAAAATAAAGGATTTTTTACATAAAAGTACAAGTTTTATAGCTTAATTACCAAACATAGCAACATTTTAGTAAAATTACCCTATATAGAGGAAAACACAAGATAATTACAAACATAGCAAAAACATAGCAATATTTTCCCAAAACATACCCTTACATTCTTCCTTATATTTCCCCTACTATCACTTTTGCTCCTCTCATTTCCCTCTATTTCACTTTTCCTCCCACTATTTCCCCACAATTTAACTTTTACTCCTCTCATTTTCCCCAATTTCACTTTTCCTCATTCATCCTCAATGTATCTCGTTGAATCTCACTATTTCTGCACCGTATCACTATTTCTGCACCGTATCACTATTTCTGCACCGTTTCAACTATTTCTGCAGCACCGTATCTAACTATTTCTGCACCGTTTCAACTGTTTCTGCACCGTTTCAACTGTTTCTGCAGCACTGTATCTAACTGTTTCTGCACCGTTTCAATTGTTTCTGCAGCACCGTATCTAACTGTTTCTGCTTTGTTTTAATTATTTCTGCAGCACCGTATCTAACTGTTTCTGCACCGTTTCAACTGTTTCTAACTGTTTCTGCACCGTTTCAACTGTTTCTGCAGCACCGTATCTAACTGTTTCTGCACCATTTCAACTGTTTCTAACTGTTTCTACACCGTTTCAACTGTTTCTGCAGCACTGTATCTAACTGTTTCTGCACCGTTTCAACTGTTTCGTTAATGAAATCTTAGTAAATATATATAGAAAAAATAAAATGGCAAATTCTTAATATTTTTGAGCAAAACCCCATGACCTGTGTGATTCCCAAAACCCCACTCTGTTTTCTCCTCTTCCTTTCCCTCCCATGAACCTTTAGCATACACGTATATACATGTGCACTGTATCTACACATTGCTAGTAAGAGGTACTTTCTCTGTAATTTGCGGCTATCTTTTTAACATAACCACATGAATTTATGAATTAAGACCCAGAAACTGGTAAGTTCATCATGCCTGGGAGTTAGCCTAGCCAGAACTTTCATTAATCATAGTTTAACATTCCCGTTTTATTTCTTTTGTGAATATGATTTTATTACAAATAGTGACATCTTGTTAGTCTATTGCTTTAGCTGTTGCATAAATTATTAACATGTCAACAAAAATTGTTTCATATTTTTCTAAAAAGCAAATGACAGTGAAGCAGACAAACAGAGAACCAAATAAAAACGGGGGAGGGGGGTGATGGCACTGGGGTGGTGGGGGTAATGGTGGTGGGGTGGTGGTGATGGCGTTAGGGTGGAGGTTATGGCTTTGGGGTGGTGGGGGTGGGTGTGGGGTGATGGGAGAAAGAGAGAGTAAGTGAGAGAATTTTTAATTTGAGGAAAATGGGAAGTGAAAGTGAAATGTGTTAGATTATTATTAAATGTGTTAGAAAAATAATGATATGCATTGTAATTAAAGAAATATTGCTATTTTTTTGTAATTAAGGGTGAAAATTTGTATATTTGTGTAAATAACCCTAAAATAAACCATGTATTAGTTATCCCTTGTCTGTTTTTGTAACCAAACAAAGTTTAACTTAATCCACAACTTTATCCATGTATTATTTAGTCTATACATCAAATCAAATATCTCCTAAGCATCAAAATTACAAAATATGACGATATTATTGTGAAATTATAAAATATACCGATATTTGTATGTTTATTACAAAACATGCTCATTTCACATTTTCTCCTCTCTAACACTTAAACCCTAACTTTTTCTCTCTCTTTCTCCCCCGTTCCTCCACCTACTCGCCACTACTGGAGCACCACATCCCCGGCGTATATCTGCTGCTCCATCATCAATTTAAATCTCCATTTTCATTGTAGTTGCTGTATTTTTTCCTCGATCTGTTCGTTTTCCTTGTTGCTTTTGATCCTCGCTGCTCGGATTTGCTTCGGGTGTGGATATGTTGTTGTTGTTGCTATGTGGATGCTCCAATGGAGGTTACCGGAGCTCCGATCTGCTTCTTCTCCTTCTCTTTTGTATTTTATTTTTCAATTTTTGTATGTGCATATACTTCTATACAATTGTATACCCGTGTATGTGTATGTCTTAGTGGTTTGTGGTGGTTGTTTGAAGGCATCTTGGTAGTTTGTGGTGGTTGTTTGAAGGCATACCAAAGTGTATCTCGTGGTTTACATGGTGTATGGATCTGTATATTTGTGTATGAACATGAATATCTTTATAGTGTACAAGTGTATATATGTGTATATCATTGTATGAACGTATATATCTGAGCATCTATTGTATTTTTTGTATGTGCTTTTGTGTATATGTCAAGTGTATGTGTACCATACATAAATTTGTATGTTTTAAGTTGTAGATTCGTAGATCCTTGTATGTATGTGTGTGTCTAGTGTATGTCAAATATATATATATATATATATATTTATATATTTTGTGTATTTACATGTATTTTTTATTTATATGTATGTTGCAAGTGTATCTTCAAAGAGAAATCAATGTGTATATGTGTATTTCATTTTTTAAATTCAAAAAAAAAAAAATCTGGCGGGTGGTCGGAGGTGACTAGACGGCGGCGCTGACTAAGGTGGTAGCAATGGAGGGGGCAGTAGGAAAAAAGAGGAACAATCCTAATTTGTTGGTTTTGTATATAATGTGTAAAAAATATTGGTATTTTTTGTAAAGTAGAATAATATTGTTATTTTTTTTAATTTGGGTGTTAGGGTTGTATATATTTGTAATTAGCCCAAAAAGGAAGGAACAAATTTTTGGTTTTCAAACATTTCAAAAAAAAAAAATCCCTTTGCACTGCACAGAAATTTGGTACTTCTAGCTTTTCGAGAGTAGACTATGTTAAAATTTGACCATAATTGTTAAAAGAAGTTTTTTCTCATAATGAGAGTAAATTTTAATATTGTTGTATTTCCTAAAAATTTTAGGTATCTACATAATTATAATAAAAGAAAATTTTGTTCAAGTTAAACTTCACTCTATAAATTGGGGTGAAATTTGACATGCATTGCCAAAAATGTTGTGATGGGATGAATATCTCCTTATGGAGGGGTGTGGTTAAAGAAAATAAAACTAACGATTTTACAGTGATGACCAAATACCAATATCATGGTTATATAGGTTATATTCAAGCTTAAAAGAGAAAAGGGTAAGTGTAAAATGCTTTCGGCCCACTGTAAGCTCTTTCTGCTAACATGCACCTGGGTTCAGAACAATATTCATGGCGAAAGAACACGAGGAAAACCACCTAAAAACAAAGGCAAACACACTGCACATATACTAATTAAAGACACTAAGGAATAAGCAGATCACCGACCATTTATAGAACCCAGTGAACAAAATCTCTATCAGTCCGAGAGCACAGGGATCTAGCAATCTGGTACAGCAAGTGCAAAATTCAATTGTAACTAATACAGAAACAGAGAAAGATCTGACAACACCAGAGCTAATCAACGAGGAGAAAGTCGAGCTAAGAAGTATACCTTGATCCAAAAGTGAAGAAGAGGCAGCGATAGCTTAGCAAAAGGCGATGAGCTTAACTCAAAAGGCAGGATCTAGTGGAGCTAAGCAAGCTACTATGGTAACTCAGCTGAATACAGGAACAGGAAACCCTATAGGAGATCAAAGGGAGGAACCAAAATATGGAGACAGGGAAAGACATAATCCAACATGGGCTGGATTATTCTCAAATAATCGGAACCTATGAAATGCTATGTCATTATCTTTTATCCCTCCTACGATAATTGATGGAAAACCTAGTGTAACCTAGAGGAGAAGGAGATTGTGACACAAACTGAAATATGGAGGAATGCTTTAGTAATTACACAATTGGAGAAGCCCCTAGCTTCATTGCCATGACGAACTTTGTGGCTTGTAGCTGGAACTCTGTAACTAAGCTAGAGCTATACTATCATGATGAGGGGTTCTATATTGCTAAATTCAGCAGTAGATAGGATAAAGATGAAATATTGTACTCAGGACCTTATAACTACAATCACAAACCATTTATCCTTAAATTTTGGACACCTGATTTTGACTTCAAAGAGGAGTTGCCCAAAACAATGCCTCTATGGGTTCAGCTACCAAACCTTCCCCTAAATTACTGGGTTCCAGAATCACTGAGAAAGATTGCTAGTCGTCTGGGTAGTCCACTATATGCTGATGAGTGTACTACTAAGCAGATTAGAATCTCATATGCGAGAGTCCTGGTTGATGTGGATGTAGCTCAAGAAATGCCTAACAAGACAACAGTTGATGATCCACTTGGTAGGGAGTTTACACAGATTGTTATCTATGAATAGAGACCTCTATTTTATAAGTCTTGTATCATGTATGGGAACGAATGCCCTACAGAAGAAACTAAGGAAATTCAACAGCAAGCCAGACCAAAACAAGGAGATAAAAGGAACCAGTTCAGCAGTGGATCAGCAAACAACAGAACCAAGAACCTGATAAGAATGCAGGGATCCAACAAAATCTCAGTCAAGAAGTGCAGGTAAGGAAAGACTTATCCAAGGATAAGAGTAAACAAATAGAGTGCAAAAATGATAGCATGTACTCGGAGATGCAGAGAACTCTTATTATTGCAAGAGGGGCAGAATCATATGCAGAAAAAGTTCAGAGAGAGGGAGCACAAACTAATTGAAATATGAAGGTAACTAACTCTTTCCATCATTTGGCTGAGGATAATTTGGGACTAAAGAAAGCAAACATGCCCCCTGATAAGAGGGGAAATACTGCTACAGTATGAATTGGCTAGAGTGGAATGTGAGGGGCATAAATAAGCCCTTCAAACAAAAGAAGATGAGGGGGGTATTTGAAAAATAATAAAATAATATTTGCAGGAATTGTAGAAACAAGAGTGAAGGAAAGGAAATACCCTATAGTAGTCAATAAAATAGCTAAAGGATGGACTAGTACTCATAACTACTCTAAGGCATATAATGACATTATTTGGTTAATGTGGCAAGAAACAAAATTTACAATACAAATATTGACAGTGGATGAACAGTTCATTCATTATAAGATAGCAGATAGGTACTCATACTTTAGTTGCCAAATGAAAATGGTGTATGGAAGAAATTTTGTTGAGGAGAGAAAAGGTTTATGGGAGGGAATCATGAACGTAAGAGGCACTATTACAAAGCCATGGTGTTTGTTGGGAGACTTCAATTCCCCTCTGAACTCAGAAGATAGAGTAGTGGTCAAGAGGTGACTGAGTATGAAACGAGAGAATTCAAGCATATGATTGATACCCTTGACCTGACACACATGAAAGCTACTGCCATGTTCTACACATGGTCTAACAAGCACATATGGAGGAGAATTGGCTGGGTACTATGCAATGTCCCTTAGATGATGGAATATGGAACTCTAACAGCTTAATTCAGAAAAAATGCTTTCTCTGATCACTCCCCAATACACATAGAACATGCTACAACTAATGGGGTGCAAAGAGGCCGTTTAGATTAATAAATGTTCTTGCTGAAAATGAGAAATTCTTGCCCCTTGTGGATAGATGGAAGCAACAAATTCAAGACACCAACATGTATATAATATGGCACAAATTAAAGATCTGTAAGGGTCCCTTTAAGGAGCTAATGGGAGCTGATCTTGGGAATGTAAATCAAATAATGAATGAGGCAAGGGAGCAGCTACAAGCCATTCAAAGCTTAATCACTACCAACTATGATCAGGATCAAATAACTCAAGAAAGGGAAGCTTTAACAAATTTAAACAAGTGGTCTGATATACATGAGAGAATTGTGACACAAAAAACTAAGGCTCATTGGATACAAATTTGAGATGGTAAAAACAGATACTTCTTTGCCTACATGAAGTCAAGAGCTAGTAAAAACAACATCTTTGTCCTGAAAAATGCAGATGGAGTCATGTTGCAGAAATAGGCAGATATTGCAGTAGAAATCATCCAGTTTTACAAAGGGTTGTTAGGATCTGCTACCTCTAGATTACCAGGAGTTGATTTGAATATGATGAAGACAGGACCAAGCTTGACACTTCAGCAACATAGGGAAATGTGCTTAGCAATTACTCAAGAGGAAATCAGATTTGTCTTGTACTCTATAGATGACAACAAAGCATCAGGTATAGATGGCTTCAATGCCTTATTTTTCAAAAGAGCTTGGAACATAGTAAAAGAGGATATTTTTCAAATAATTTAGGAGTTCTTTAAAAAAGGAAACATGATGAAAGCCATAAATAACACTATGGTGACCTTAATATTTAAGAACTCCCACCCTGAAACTGTGAAGGACTTTAGGCCAATTGCATGTTGTTCTACCTTATACAAAATCATATCCAATGTGATTTCAGGGAGAATCAAAGGTATCATTGATGGTATAGTGGGGCCTAGTTAATCAACATTTATACTTGGTTGATTGATATCAAATAACATTGTCCTTAGTCACGAGCTAGTTAAAGGCTACACCAGAAAATATATATCCCCAAGGTGTATGATAAAGGTGGACCTTCAAAAACCTTATGAATCTATTGAGTGGTGTTTCATAGAGCAGATGCTGCAGACACTTAGATTCCCTAGGGTGATGATTAACTGGACTATGTCATGCATAAACTCTGTAAGCTATACTTTTCTTATTAATGGGGAGCTATCTGAAACACTAAGGGTAGGAGAGGACTAAGACAAGGAGATCACATGTCCCCTTACATATTTGTTCTGCTCATAGAATACCTTAATAGGTGTTTGGGATCACTGAAAGACTTACCTGACTTCAACTATCATCCTAGATGCCAAAAGCTGGGAATCACACATTTATTTTTTGCAGATGACCTCCTCATGTTTGCAAGGGGGACACAAAGTCTGTGCAATTGTGGAGGGATAATTTCATGATATTCTCAGAAACTTCAGGCCTGAAAGCAAACTTGCAGAAAAGCCAGGTCTATTTTAGAGGAGTTGGTGTAGATACAAAGAGGGACATATTGGAGCTGTTGGGTTATGAAGAGGGAGAACTGACATTTTACCTAGGGGTGCCTCTATCTACTAAGAGCCTTACAGTGGCTCAATGTAAACCACTAGTGGATAAAATCACAGCTAGGATAACTTCCTGGATGAGTAGAGGTTTGTCTTATGCAGGAAGAGTCCAACTGATTAGAGCAGTCCTATTTGGCATTCAAGCATACTGGTCCTAGATATTCCTCTTACCCCAGAAGGTCATAAAACTGATGAAAACAGCCTGCAGATGCTACTTGTGGATAGGTGCAACAACAATACCAAAGAGAGCATTAGTGGCGTGGGAGAAGGTGTGCTTACCAAAGAGATCGGGAGGATTGAACATAATAAACTTCAAGATTTGGAACCAAGCTAATATTTGTAAGCTACTTTGGGCATTAAGTCAGAACAGAGATAAATTGTGGATTACATGGATGCACACTTACTATATCAAAGGCCAGAACCTGCTCACAATAGTAATTCCCAAGCAACTGTCATGGATGCTAAGGAAAGTGCTAAATATGAGGAAATTTTGGCATCACATGGAAGCTGCCAGCTCCCTGCAAGGAAGAAGGAAGGATATCTTCATAAGGAGTATCTACAAAGAGATCAGGGGAGCAGTGCTTAGTGTTTCCTGGAAAAAATTAACCTACCATAATGCATTACAGCCAAAGCAAGTGCTCATTTTATGGTTAATTTTACTGGGAAGATTGAGAACAAAGGACATGTAAAGGGATGGGGCATTCAAGTGGATGAGACTTGTAAATTTTGTAGCAGATATTCAGAAACTGCCTAGCACTTATACTTTCAGTATGTCTGCTCATGGGAACTATTGGTGCAATGCAAACCCGAAGAAGTTGCTTAGCACAAACGCGGAAGATAAACAACAAAAGATAAAGATAGGAGCAAGACAAAACTTGCTTCTTTTGAAAGAACAGTGAGGAACCTGTCTCAAAGCTCGATCAAAAGGGACACAAGAATCACCTAAACTATGCAACAATCCTCAAGAGAACATTGTCTCTTGCAAACTGAATGATCAAGAGGAATGTTCAATCGGATTAACCGAAAGCCACAAGTCCATAAAATCCCTCACAGGGGGTTGCTCACGACGGAGACAAGAAATGTGCTCGGCACTTTCATTAATTCATCAATGTTCAAAAACTAGGTACTTGCAATGAAAGGAGACAAGGTTTATATAGGAATACTAAGGGTAAACTAGTAAAAGGGTCACAGGTGACCAATAGAAATAAGCCACGCAGGGCTGAGTTAAATGTGTTCGGCAGACTTGACTTCGGTAAGCCTTGGCTTCGGTTCTCGATTGTCTGCTCGAACACACTTGTTTTCTTCAGACGCTCAATTCTCCTCGAGCTCATTGTCCTCGGTCACTTTGCCTTCGGGCTCAAATCTGAAGATAATGCCTTCGATTCTTGAGCTCGGCCACTCAGCTTCGGAGCAATTGTTTTCCTTCGGCCAGGCTAAGTGAACGTGCACCTCGTGCAGCAGCTTGGCTTGGCTTCTTGTCATCGGTCTCCTCGGTGGATCGATCACTTGATCAGCACGTGGTCGGGCTGCATCATCCTCCCCTTCTTGAGAAGATTTCGTCCTCGAAATCAAGCCCTCCTCGTCCTCCGAAGTCGGACCTACAACACAAGGAACTAAGTCAGCAACATTAAAGGTGTTGGACACGTTATACTCACCAGGGAGGTCGATCACGTAAGCATTGTTGTTGATCTTGGTCAACACTTGAAATGGACCATCCCCTCGAGGAGCCAACTTTCCTTTCCTTTGGTTCGGGAAGCGTTCCTTTCGGAAGTGAACCTAAACCCAATCTCCCTTCTTTAATTCCAGCTTTTTACGCCCCTTGTTTTTCTTTAAGGCAACCTTTGCATAGGCCTCCTCGAGGTTCTTCTTCACCTTTGCATGCAATTCGATCAAGGCAGCTGCTCGTCGAGTACCTTCAAAATCAAGAACAGAATCTCGAGGCAATGGGGTTAAATCAAGTGGAATCAAAGGATTAAAGCCATACACACACTCAAACGGGGTCATGTTGATCATTCGATGCACCGTTCGATTGTATGCAAACTCCATCATGGGCAAACGATCAGCCCAGTTTCCAGCCTTCCCTTTGGTCATTGCTCGAAGCAAAGATCCCAAGGTTCGGTTAACTACCTCGGTCTGTCCATCAATCTGAGGATGGTGAGACGTCGAGAATAGTAGCTTGGTGCCGAGGGCACCCCACAAACACTTCCAAAAATGACTCAAGAACTTTGAATCTCGATCACTCACAATAGTACGAGGTACACCATGCAATTTTAACACATTAGAAACAAACAATGTAGCTACATGTTGTGCATCATCACACTTTTTGCAAGGAATAAAGTGAGCCATTTTAGAAAAACGGTCAACCACAACGAAGATGCTATCATGTCCTCCCCCCGACCTCGGTAACCCCAAGGCAAAGTCCATGGATATATCAACCCAAGGTCGATCAAGCGCAGGCAACGGGGTGTTCAAACCATGAGGGTTGGACTTCGATTTTGCTTTCTTGCAAACGAGACAAGCGTTGCAAAGCTTTTCCACATCTCGTCGCATTTTGGGTCAATGGAACTGCTCGGTCAAGATACCAAGAGTTTTATCGACACCGAAGTGTCCCATCAGTCCACCGGAGTGAGCTTCTCGAACCAAGAGCTCTCTCCACGATGAAACTGGCACACAAACCCTCCCATTCTTGAAGAGGTAGCCATCATGCCATTGATATTTCTCAACCCTTCGGCCACTCAAGATAGCGTCACGGACGCATTTCAGCTTGGGATCGTCCTCGTACATTGACTTGATGCTTTCGAATCCCATGAGCCTAGAGGTGAGAGTGGTCGCTAAGGCAAATTTCCTTGATAGCACATCGGCCACAACGTTGTCTTTACCCTTTTTGTAATGAATTACATAGGGAAAGCTTTCAATAAATTCAACCCACTTGGCATGTCTTCGGTTCAACTTCTCATGTCCTCGGAGATGCTTCAAGGACTCATGATCGCTTTTGATCACAAATTCTCGAGGCCACAAATAATGCTGCCAATGGGCGAGTGCTCGAACGAGGGCATACATTTCCTTGTCATATGTTGAGTAATTCAAGGCTGCACCCTTAAGTTTTTCGCTGAAGTAAGCGATCGGCTTCGATTCTTGCATTAGCACTCCTCCGATCCCAACACCAGACGCATCACACTCGACTTCGAATGCTTTGCCGAAGTCAGGGAGTTGCAACAACGGGGCAGAACAAAGCCTCCGTTTCAACTCTTGGAAAGCCCTTTCTTGGGACTCTTCCCACACAAATGGATGGTCTTTCTTCACCAGCTCGGTTAAAGGAGCGGCCACGGTGCTAAAGTCACGAACAAACCTTCGGTAAAAGCTAGCTAAGCCATGGAAGCTACGAACTTGTGATACCGAGGTGGGAGTTGGCCAATCTTTGATGGCTTCGACTTTTGATTCGTCGACTTCGACACCATTAGCACTGACAACGAATCCAAGAAAGACCACACGATTGACACCGAAGGCGCATTTCTTGAAGTTGGCATACAACTTCTCTTCTCGAAGCTTTTCGAGCACTTGCCTTAGGTGTTCGACATGTTCATCCATGGTTCTACTATAAACAAGTATGTCATCGAAATAAACGACAACGAACTTGTTTATGAACGGTTTGAGCACATGGTTCATCAATCGCAAGAATGTGCTCGGTGCATTAGATAAGCCAAAAGGCATTACCAACCATTCATATAGACCAAATTTGGTCTTGAATGCGGTTTTCCACTCGTCTCCGGGCTTCATTCGGATCTGGTGGTAACCGGACCTGAGGTCAATCTTTGTAAAGCATGAAGAACCACTCAATTCATCAAGCATGTCATCTAATCGAGGGATAGGATGACGATACTTTACCGTGATTTTGTTGACTGCTCGACAGTCAACACACATTCGCCATGTTCCATCCTTCTTCGGGACAAGGATAACTGGAACGGCGCAAGGACTCAAGCTCTCACGAACGAGGCCCTTATTCAGCAATTCATCAACCTGCCGTTGGAGCTCTTTGGTGTCTTCGGGATTACACCGGTATGCAAGTTTGTTAGGGATTTGAGACCCTGGCACGAAGTCAATTTGGTGCTCGATTCCTCTCAACGGAGGTAATCCACCTGGCATTTCCTCGGAAAACATGTCCTCGAAGTCCTGCAAAACTTTACGAACAAACAAAGGCAAAGGGTTATCATTAGAAAAATCATCATTAAAGTTTAGAAAGATACCCTTGTGCACGAGGCAAATCATCATCTGACCGTGGTCGTTGCCTCGTAAGATCTCACCGGGTTGCATGATTGCACAAATTCCTTTCACTTCGGGCGGTGAGTTTGTCTCTTCGGGCCCCAATTTTGCTCCCATTGGAAGCTTAGCTTTGGCCGCTTCTTTCAATTCTTTCATCCGTTTATAGTCCTCGGTGACTTGTTTTGGAGACAAGGGTTTGAGTATGAAACTCTTCCCATCGAGCTTCACAGTGTAAGTGTTGGATCTGCCATTGTGAACAGCTGTTCGGTCATACTGCCATGGTCGACCCAATAGCAAATGACAAGCTTGCATCGGAACCACATCGAATATCATTTCATCTTGATACTCTCCGGTTTTGAACTTGATCCACACTTGTTTGACAACTCTCAATTCTCCACACTCGTTCAGCCATTGTAATTTGTAAGGGTGGGGATGCTTCATCGTAGGTAATCCCATTTGTGAAACCAAAGTTTGGCTTACTACATTGGCACAACTACCGGAATCAATGATCATCGAACACACCTTTCCCCTCACTCGACATCGGGCATGAAAGAGGTTTTCTCTTTGGTTGTCCTCTTCTTCAAGAGTCATGCAGCTCGAATTCCTTCGAACCACAAGAAACATTTCCGGATGATCAGCTTCGGCAGCCTCATGATCATCGTCACCTTCAGCTCGGTCAGTCTCCTCGATAAATTCCTCCTCGGTGTCACTCGCTTGCTCATGGACGGTTCCATCTTCGAGCAGAAGCATAACTTTGCGAGTTGGACACTCTTTTGCCATGTGACCATAACCTTTGCACTTGTGACACTGAATATTTGAAGCACTGGGAGAGTTTAGTTGCACTTTACCTCCCACTTCTCTTGATTGGTTAACGGTCACACCCCTCTCGAAGGGTCTCTTCGAATCTCGAACAGTGTTAGCACTTGTTTGGTTTTGACTCTTCCATTCTTTACCTCGGTTCAAAGGAGTAGAAGTAGTGACTCCTCGATACCGGTTTGCCTTGTCGTCCTTCACCAATTTTTCAGCTTCGGTGGCAGCATCGAACAGATCTTCCAACATGTGGTACACGTGGAGTCTCAACTGAGATGACACATCCCTAGCCAAGCCATTTTTGAATCTGATAATGGCTTGTTCTTCGTCTTCGACCAGATCAAGATTCAATTGAACCTTTTCGAACTCATCGTGGTACTCTTGGACTGACTTGGACCCTTGCTTTAGCTCATAAAGTTTTTGCATTTGAGTCTGCCTGTACTTGGCACTCAAATACTTAGCATCCATAGCTCTCATCAACTGTGGCCACGCATCAACTACTGGATAGTCATTTCTTCTTCTATGCCTCTTGTCAGATTCCCACCATGTTGATGCATAAGCTTCGAACGAAGCAATGGCATGGGCAGCTTTCCTCTCATCGGTCATCTCATTAGTTTCAAAGATGCGCTCCATTTTAAGCTTCCATTTAAGATACTCATCGGGATCACTAGTTCCTTTAAAGGGTGGAATAGTGATCTTGACACTGTTCAAGTTTGAGTCTCGAACACCTCTAGCATGTTCGGGAAACTCATCTCCTCGATCATTAGCCTCACGCTCAATATTTCTTCCAACATTTGCGCCTCGGCCTCGACCTCGGAAATCTCCACGACCTTGGTGAGCTTGCCTTCGTTGAGCGAATGGCAGCTCACGCTCATATTCATCCTCGGGAAATTCCTCTTCATCAACCTCCTCGGCAACGGCTCCAAGATCTCTTTGGGCCTTTGGAGGTGGTATTCTTTCTCCTCGGGGAATGCCCAAGTTTTGATAAGCAGCTTGGGGATTGCCCAAGTTTTGATAAGCAGCTTGGGGATTGCCCAAGTTAAGTTCTCTTCGAATTGCTTCACTTGTCAACTGATGTTGTCGTACAAGCTCAGCATACAACTCAGGTTTCATCGGAGTGGATTGGCTCGTTCCAACGCCGGACCCATTCATGGCCACGGACGCGCTTCCCTGCACGAGGAGAGTTACTCGAGCAGTTACTCCTCTTATTTCGGCACTAACGCCTTGTATCGCAGCCATAAGATCGGCTAACGACACTTCGGGCTTCTCAATGCTTTTGCCATCATTTCCAGCCATGGTACCTGCACAAGTCAAAGATCAAACAAATGTTAGGGTTAGAAATCACCTCACACACTCCCTCACCTTTGATGGGTGGCACTCGGGTCCACTCAATTTATGGGTTCGGTTTTTGATCACTCAAGGACTTGTTGACAGTGGCTCGTCTGATTGATCGGTCCTCTAAGATCCTTCAAGTTCGACAATAGTCACTGCCTCTTCGGGAAGAGTGAAGTGATGTTCGACTCGATGGAGCGGACGCTTTTAACTGAGCTCGGGGAGTCAAAAGAATTTCTACGAAAGTTTGGACTTCGGTCACCCTTTCGCACGAGTTCCTATTAGCTCAAACGAGTTAGTACGACCTCGAGTAGGACAATTAGTCAAGATCCACCAACTAGAATTTTGACACGAAAGAAAGTGAGAACCTAGGAGAATCTACCCTTTGATTCCCTTTTGGAATCTTTTTCGATCACACCAACTCTTGTCCGTACAAGAGTGGTCCCTCCTTGGTACGGATAGGGTTTTACCTTATCCACTTTCCTTTTTCTCAGCCGACAATTTTTCACCTGGGGTTTTGATGTTTACACTTTACCCCTTCTTCTTCAATGGAACAGTGACCTTTGCTCCGGCGTACGGAGAAGTCTACTTCGGTTCACTGACCACGAATTTCAACAGATCTGGGTTACTCTTTCGACTCCGGTCTTAAACGACATCGGAGGAAGCAAAGTCCTCTGAGCTAAGAACCAGCTCGCCGTGTCGTACACTGTTAAAGATTCGTAACAACTTTCCGGTGTACGGACAACGTTTTTCAAACTTAGAACTTCGATTTTCAAGCAACAAACAAACCCAAATCACTCAAGAACCACCAATCTTCATCGGTTTCAACCAAACACGATGGGGTTCAAGTTCCAGCCACCATTAAAGCTTAAAACAGTCCAAAATTTCACCAAGAAACCCTAGTCACGAAATCAGTACGTCGGGTGTTTGTTGGAATCAGGAAACAATGGTGAACAAGAATCAATAGTTGTTTTTCCCAAACAACCAACAATCAAACACAATTTTTGAATTTTCTCTTAACACTTTTTTTTTTTGGTTAAATAACAACACCAACAGTAACAAAACCAAATCAAGAACACGAAACGGAAAACAAAAACACAACGCACGAAAATAAAGATACTTGAACAGGATTTGGGGTTGTAGAAACAAGCCCAAACCGTGCTCTGATACCAAGATGGTGCAATGCAAACCCGAAGGAGTTGCTTAGCACAAACGCGGAAGATAAACAACAAAAGATAAAGATAGGAGCAAGACAAAACTTGCTTCTTTTGAAAGAACAGTGAGGAACCTGTCTCATAGCTCGATCAAAAGGGACACAAGAATCACCTAACTATGCAACAATCCTCAAGAGAACATTGCCTCTTGCAAACTGAATGATCAAGAGGAATGTTCAATCGGATTAACCGAAAGCCACAAGTCCATAAAATCCCTCACAGGGGGTTGCTCACGACGGAGACAAGAAATGTGCTCGGCACTTTCATTAATTCATCAATGTTCAAAAACTAGGTACTTGCAATGAAAGGAGACAAGGTTTATATAGGAATACTAAGGGTAAACTAGTAAAAGGGTCACAGGTGACCAATAGAAATAAGCCACGCAGGGCTGAGTTAAATGTGTTCGGCAGACTTGACTTCGGTAAGCCTTGGCTTCGGTTCTCGATTGTCTGCTCGAACACACTTGTTTTCTTCAGACGCTCAATTCTCCTCGAGCTCATTGTCCTCGGTCACTTTGCCTTCGGGCTCAAATCTGAAGATAATGCCTTCGATTCTTGAGCTCGGCCACTCAGCTTCGGAGCAATTGTTTTCCTTCGGCCAGGCTAAGTGAACGTGCACCTCGTGCAGCAGCTTTGCTTGGCTTCTTGTCATCGGTCTCCTCGGTGGATCGATCACTTGATCAGCACGTGGTCGGGCTGCATCAACTATGGAAGGGGGATATTAACATGGTTAAAGTGGCAAAGAAATATCTTGCAATGGCATAGTGAAAGGCAGTGGAATCAATCTGCTACAAAAGGAAAAAGACCTGGAGCAGTGATACTAAAAGCATGTTTTACAGCAGTTGTCTATGGAATATGGACTGAAAGGAACAACAGTATTTCATAACAAAGCAAGGAAAGTGGAAGAACCATATATATTAGAGTTATGAAAAGTAGTATGTTATTTGATTATGTATGCTCTTTATAAATATATTTATTTTTGTTATAGGAACCTAATGAGGAAAGGTTGTTAGTAAGGAAGATAGGATCTGATGAGAGGGATTATGTCTGGCATGCCCTGATTTGTAAATATTTAACTGGTGATTAATGAAATTTATTTACTTGTCAAAAAAAATAGAGAAAAGGGTGTCTAATATTTTTATTGATCACAGGTAGGTCTGGTAATTAAATATCACTCATATCATTCCCCTATAATAGTTATTAGTAACAAAGTAGTAGTAAGAAAAATTATCTTATATTCTTCATTAGAAACAAGCACCTCATAAAATATCTTTTTAAATTATTGCTTCAATTTCTATTTTATATTTATTTAAATATGAGTCGTGTCATGCCATTAGCTTTAAGAGGCTATTTAGTCAAGCTTATACAAACTACTTATCATAAGAAGAATTTTGTCTAAATAACATTCATAAAAGTACTTTTAGTAAGAAGCTGTTTGTATTTGACCAATGTATTTGAAAAGTATTTCTATATACAAATTATATTTGGCCAATGTTTAAAAGTGTGTTTTAATGTCAATTTTATGAAAAAAGATAGTATTAAGGTACATTTTGCAAAAATAAATCATTTGAATAGAAAACATAAATTAAAAAATAAACTTTTTCTATTAACACCAAAGTATTGAGATTATGTTGGTTCCGAAGTCGAGGTCAACAACAGAATAAAGGTCTAAATTTTATATGAAGTGAGCTAACTTCATACTTCGTGCTGCGTGGAGCCCTTTTGATGTCTGGGCACGCGCCACGTCTGTATACTCTAGGCGGGCTAGGTGAAGGTCAGTCATGCGCTGAAAGAGGACCAGTCGTGTGCTGGACGAGTGTCAGTAGCGTGCTTGAGGGAAAGCATTGGCCATGTGCTAGATGAGTGCTAGATATGTGCTATATGAGGGCCAGCAAGGTCTTGGACGAGTGTCAGCTGGGTGCAGGCTGAGTGTCAGTCGTGCAAGCTGTGTGCGGACACGAGTGTCAGTGCCGCACGTTTTAGAGCTATAGTGTGAATCTTGGAACATAGGGTAAGGGCCTTATTCCTAAGATGCTATAGAGTGTGAATACCAAGTTTGGTGCTGTTCAGAGCTTGTTTGCCTATGGGCTTGGCTTAGGCAAAGAGCAGTGACATTGTCATAATTATGCTAATCTTCTGAGGGCTATATCTTTTTCTACGAGTATGGGAATGGGATGAAACTTCACGGAGGTGTGAAGAAAGTCAAGAGGAATTTCAAGGAAAAAATGACACCTTATTTGGAGGTGGGAATAAAAAGTTAAGTCCTTGTATGATTCTCTGGACAAAGGATGTCAACTGCTCAGACATGGGTTTATCTTTTTAAGACATATATAAGAGGGGCAGATATGGTGACACCCTACCAGCCTTCCCCGTGGACTTTGTCGGGAAGTCGCACAAAGTGAGCTGCTTTGAGGAAGGACCTAAAGGGCATGCTTTGATATCTCAAAGGAGTGTTCTAAGTATCCATACGAGCCAGGCAACTTTATGGATGGTGTGTGGCCAAAGGGCTAACGTTGGGCGCACAACGGGCGGCAGAGGCTTGATGGGAGGAAAGACTAGCCTCGCAGGCTGTCTTTGGATAAGATAAAGACCTCTGTGCTGATTGAGTACTCGATGAGCTATCAAGAGCCTCACGTATTGACTTGTAAGCATGGCAAGGGTTCTTCCATGTAAGCAAGGGCTTATTGGCCTAGATGTGCAGTCGGGGGGTAACGATGCACAACTCAGGAGGGAGACATGATGCGAGGGCTACGCTTGCCAATGTCAGGAGACATTGAGAGGTATCCTTGGAGACACACATGATAAGAGCCAAGGGCTTAAGAGTTATCCTACTTGAGCGAAGCATAGCCAAGTGCCAGGACACAAGGCGAAGGCCAAGCTTGAGGATTGTACTTCACCCGCAGAAGCGACGCTTAGTATTAGGTGAAAGACGGGCAGGTCCTTAGCCGGCCCCAGACATGCTCATACTGAAGTTTTGCATATGAGATACGCACAAGGAAGAGACCTTTGGATGACACTGTAGAAGCTAGGCCACTGAGGCAAGCTTCGTAGAAACATGGGACAATGAGCAGGCTGGCTCGTAGTTAGGCAGGACTACGAGGGCCGCACGGGCCATTTGTGTGCCGCTGTCATTGGGAAGGTGTTGCCCGTGACTATTTTTGTTAGAGTAGAGGATGCTCAGGATGGTAAGGTTGGTACCAAGTGGATTGGCACTCAACCCAGGAGCTATGCGCCGGTAATGAGATAGAGTATGGAATGCACTGCCATGATTTTTTTTAGCATTGTGATTGAGATGCCATCCAAGCCCAATTTGTACTTACATAAAGGATTGCAGGGCATTGTGAGCTAAGCCATCGGGAAAGGTTGATCCGTGCCTATAAGGAGCTGGTGTCGGTAAAACAATTGAGGCCATGGTTGATGTCAGAGTTTAAGAATGTTAAATCGTCAGTGCAATATGGGAATGTCATTGTAAAGATTATATCGAGGCAGAAATGATGTTCAACATGCTATATGAGAGAAACTACAGACCCGATATGGCTGTTTTCAGAGGGATTGAATTGAGGCATGATTGGTCGGAAGGAACCGCCAACATGCTATGCTATTGGGATTATTTTGCAAAGATGGGACAGACGGTTAGCAGAAGCTCAATTGTCTTGATTGCAGGACATCTATTAGTTGAAAATAAACTCTGCTAGCAGTAGGTTAGCATTGAAAAAGGAAAATTAGCAACATGAAAATATTTTCTTTGAAGAGTCTGGGCTTTCATTCAGAAATGAGCATGCCAAATTTCCAGGTCGAGCAACCATGTTATGAACAGATGCAAGTCGTGGACTATAAACATTGAGGCAGGTCCTGGAGATTATGTCAGAGATGCGAGTGGCGCATCATTTGGGTGTCTTTCCAGTGGGATTGACTTGAGCAGCCTGAGGGTATTGGGAATGGGCAGAGCATAAAATGGATGCTAGAAGTGCGTGAATTAAAAGGCCTTCCAGAAGGAAGACTTAGCACCGAGGATCATCGGATTGGGTCTTTCTGCGGAGTTGGACGTTGTGAATGCTTAGCCATCTTAATGGTTGAGATGAATGGAAGGCGAGTTCTCAAAAAACCATGTAGGTTGAATAGGCTTGGTGTCTACTACATGGGGCGAGCGTTGCTCGCATGAATAAGTGCTACACTAGGCAGGAGCCGAGCTAGTACGAGGATGTTGGCACGAGTGTCGCACCAACAACCACTTAGACGATTAGGTAAGGCGCATACCATCGCGGGGGAAAGCGATCTCTAAAGTGGAGCTCTATGTATTGGGTGACGCCAAAGCTAGAGCGGGGCAATGCCAGTGGCCCGCGACAACCATAAAGAAGGGCTTGAGTGCAAGTGTCTTTGCGGGGTGTTCGAGTGTCATAATGAGGTGGAGCCAGCCACCATGTTTATGTCGGAAAGGAGCCAACCTACCTAGTAGGGAGGCAAAGTTGGATGGGGCCAAACCGGCAGATGGGAAGGCAAGTGCGAAAAATATGTTGGACTGAACGGAGCAGGTTGATGGAATGGGCCAAACCATTAAGTGGGAAGGCAGTGTGCTGAACTAAAGTAGGGATAGTGGAGCTACGGATTGGATGGATTTTAGAGTCTGAGAATAAAGTCTTTCCAAAGCTAAGGGTAAAGAGGTACACCAAATCGAGAGCGTATACAAGAGGAACAAAGCATTCTTTCCAGTTGGGCCAAGTAAAAGGAGTACAAACCTAAGCAATTCGGGATCTACTAAGGAAGTGACAGTTTGAAAACAAAGAGCTTTGTTCGGTAATACAGCGAAGCTACCACTTTGAGAAATGAAGTACCTTAGAGGAGTACGTCCCAAGAGCTTGCTAAGTACCAAAGGGTGCGAGGCATTTGAGGATCCGAAGTTACTAGCATCAAGCGAGAGTTTCTAAGGCCGGTTTATTGTCCAATTGGGGGAGAATTGAGCATGAGCAGCCACTAGTATCTTTATGTGGGCAAGTGTTAAATCAGTCGTGATTTGCCTTGAGCGTGGGATCAAGCAACAAGTTACTCTGAGTTTATGGGATCGGGATTTGATATTGTTCACATAATGGCATAGTGGAATATTTCTAGAGGGAAACGGCGAAGAAGGACAATAAGAGTATGGTTGGCAAGGAGCCACATCGAGAAATGCCTACCTGAATTACTAAAGGTCTCCTACTTGAGTGGGGGATAATTTTTCTATAATGAGGCATTGTACTTAAGGGAAATCTTGAAGGGAGCAAATCGTCTAGAGGTGACAAAGAGAGCCGCAAGATGTGGTTAGACTGCGTGTGACATACCAGAGGGTGCCTGAAGTATTTTTCATAAGTGAAGAGAGCTATCCGGACGGATATGATGGCCATATGAGCTATAGCGTAGTTGGCAGGTGTGCCAACACAAGGGAGTTATCTTCAGATGGAGCAGCAGTTAATCACCAAGGAGGTGCAAGTGCGGAGGCACTGTCCAGGTGATCATCACAGAGATGACGTGGATGAAACTTGGGAGGAGCAGTGATGAGAACGGCTCCTATTTTAAGAGAAAGGACTTGAAAAAGTCCAAGGAGCCTTAGAAATGGGAATCGTGATGGAAAATCCCGAGGGGGCAAACTCTTGGTTTTCGTGGGCTTAGGCAGTCATCGAGGATGATGACTAGATCGAGTGGGGGAGAATGTTGCGTAGAGCTTTTTTGATGCCTTGGCACGCGCCACGCCTCTACACCACATGCGGGGGAGATGAATGTCAATCGTGTGCTGAAAGAAGCCAGTCATGCGCTGGACGAGTGTCAGCCCGCGTGTTTTAAGGAAAGCATTGCCCATATGCTAGATGAGTGCTAGATATGTGCTAGATGAGGGCCAGCAAGGTGGCTGACGAGTGTCAGCTGAGTGTAGGCTTAGTGTCAATCGTGCGAGCTGTGTGCATGCACGAGTGTCAGTGCCGCACTTTTTAGAGTTATAGTGGGAATCTTAGAACATAAGGTGATGACCTTGTTCCTAAGATGTTATGGAGTGTGCATGCCAAATTTGGTGTCATTCAGAGCTTGTTTGCCATAGGCTTGACTTAGCTAAGGAGCAGTGGCATTGTTATAATTATGCTAATCTTCTGAGAGCTATATCTCTTTCCACCAGTATGGGAATGGGATGAAACTTCATGGAGGTGTGAAAGAAGTCAAGAGGAGTCTCTGGAAACAAACGGCGCCTCATTTGGAGGTGGGAATTGAAAGTTAAATCCTTGTATGATTCTCTAGACAAAGGATGTCAATTGCTGAGACATGGGTTTATCTTTTTAAGACATATATAAGGGGGGTAGATATGATGACAGTCTACTAGCCCTCCCTGTCGACTTTGTCGGTAAGTCGCACCAAGTAAGCTGCCTTGAAGAAGAACCTCAAGGGCCTGCTTGGATATCTCATAGGAGTGTTCTAGGTATCCATATGAGTCAGGCGACTCAATGGACGGCGTGTGGCCAGAGGCACAATGGGTGGCAGAGGCTTGACGGGAGGAAAGATTAAGCACCACAAGCTGTCTTCAGATAAGATAAAGACTTCTGTGCCGATTGAGTACTCGAGGAGCTACTGAGAGCCTCGTGTATTGACTTGTGAGCATGGCAAGGGTTCAACCATGCGAGCAAAGGCTCGTTTGCCCAGATGTGTAGTCGTAGAGCGATGTTGCACTACTCAGGAAAGAGGCATGATGCGAGGGCTACGCTCGCCAATGTTAGGAGTCATTGGAAGGTATCTTTGGAGACGCACATGACAAGATCCAAGGGCTAAAGAGTTGTCCTACTCGGGCGAAGCATAGCCAAGTGCTAGGGCACAAGGTGAGGGCCAAGCTTGAGGATTGCACTAAGCGTCGTAGATTGCACTGCGCGTGTAGAAGCGACACTTAGTGCTAGGCGAGGGACGGGCAGGTCCTAAGCCAACTCCGGATGTGCTTATATTAATGTTTCCGCATATGAGATGCGCACAAGGGAGGACCTTCGGGCAGCATAGTTGAAGCTTTGAGGCGAGCTTCATAGAAACTAGGACAAGGAGCAGGCTGACTCGTAGTCAGGTGGGACTACGAGTGCCGCACGGGCCAATTGTGTGCCGCTGTCATTGGGAAGGTGCGGTCCGTGACAGTAGTAATGGTAAATAGCTATCCTTTACACACACACTTTACAAATTTTAAATCTTCTTTTTTCATTTAATTCAGAATCAAACTACTCCTCGTAATTAGGGGCAGATAATTCGATAATTTCGTCTCAAATTTCATATATGTTTTTGCAATTAATTAATTATGTAAAACTATTATATATTGGATGCTGCAACATAAATCTCATACCCTTAAAATTAAAATTTATATGTGCCTCTACTTGTAATAATTAAGAAAGAAAGAAAAGTTTAATATTTATAGCACCATATTGTAGGACCTGGTGATGCAAAGCTAGCTTTTGATTCCATCAATCAGAAAGGAGCAGACAATAATGAGGCCCCCATAGAACTTTAATACTACTTTTTATTTGTACTATCAATGAGAGGTTGCTTGTGTCCAAAGGGTCAAAAAGTTGGGCCCTTGTAGCACTTCTCAAGTTTTCTTAAAATAACTATTAACTAATACAAATTATTATCCTAAGGCCCCGTTTGTTCATAGAATTTGAAAATAGTATTTGAAGTATTACTTAAAATTTTTATTTATTCATATGATTTGTACAAAATTTGAAATCAAAATTTCAAATTCTCAAATTCTGGTTAAGAGTAGTATTTGGGAGATTTGGGGAAAAAACTTTTTTCCACTCACAAAACTTTAACTTTTCAGGGCAAATTACACTGTATGTCAATTTAGAGAACTTCTTTTAAAAATATAGCAATATTTTGTCACTTTGCCAAACGTAGCAACATTTTAAAAAATGCTACCAAACATGTCACTAACAAAAAACCCCTAATCCTAAATTTCTTCTCTCTTCTCTCTTCTCTCTTCTCTCTTCCACCTTTAACCAACCATCACAGATCCCGCCGCCGTTCCGCCACCATCCCTGGTGCCGTTGTCCATCCCCGCTATCCCACACCCTCGCGCGGTGGTTTCTCCCCCTTCCACCGCTCCCCCGTCACTGTTCCCCACAGTCTCGTCGTGTTGTTTCCTCTGTTGTTTCATTGCTTTTGTTTATCTACGGCGGAGCTCCGGCGAGTGCTTCGTCGGAGCTCTATTAAGCCGACAATGTCGTCTTCTTCCTCCCTCCCCCCCACCCCTTCCCCGTTGTGGTTGTTTCTCTTTGTTTCTCTGATTTAAATTTCTTGCTGCTGCGTTTTTTCCGGTCTACTATGCCCGGATCTGCTACAACACGGCAGATCCGACGAGATACCCCGGCGGCGCCGCTGGTTTGGCCTTTTTTTTTTTTTTTTTTGAATTTTCCGGTAGGACACAGCGGAACCATGATGGTTGTGGTGTATGTTTGGTGTTTGTGGACTGTATGGAATGTATGTTATGTGTATTTTTATTGTATGCCCGGTGTATTCATTGTATATACACTGATTATACACCGGACATACAATCAATATACACTTGTCATACAATAAATATACAATCAGATTCAATTTTATTTTTGGTGTGTATGTACGGTGGATGAATATGCATATATTGTCCATACATTGCTTCTACAGAGAATATACAAACATATAATAATTGTATGAGTGTGTATCTATTATTTTTTCACTGTATGCACAATGTATACACTGTCCATACAGTGAAAATACACCAGATCTACAAAAGAATTTAAAAAAAAAAATTCCGGTGACTGGTGGCCGGTGGCTGATGGGCGGCGCTGGTGGCAGTGCTTGGGGGTGGTGGCTGGGGTTGGTAGGAGGAAGATCTAGGATTTTTAGCACCATTTTGTGCATTTTGCTATGTTTTGAAAAAAATATTGCTATGTTTTGAAAATGGGAAAATGTTGACATTTTAGTGTAAGAAAGAGTGTTAGTTTGTATAGTTTTGTGAATTGCCCAACTTTTTTTTCAAGTGAAATGTATGTCCAAACATAATTTCAAGTTTCAAAAACTATTTTTCAACTCAACTTCAAAAACTCAAATTTACAATTTTCAACTAAATTTATGTCCAAACGTTAGCTTAGATTGAGAGAAGATTTTGTCTCATGCAAATTTTTAAATACCAGTAATAGTCTCTTTGGTCATGCTTTTTGGAGGTCAAAAGTATTTATTTTTACAAAATACTTGTTTTTAAGAAATTAAAGGTGTTTGGCCAAACTTTTGATGAATAAATAAATACCTAGAGGAGCAGCATAAACTATTTTTTAAGTTTACAATCAGAAGCTGAAAATAAGTATTTTTAATTATTTGGTACAAGAATACCAATATCAAATTTACATACTTAATTCAAACAATTATATTCGTTTTTGCAATTTAGTATTTCTTTTTAACTATTAATCAAATAAAAATTAATAACAAAGAACTTCTCAATAATTTAACCAAATATAAACCGGTACTCACACAATACTTTTTTGAAAAATATTTTTAATTGAAAAAAATCAACTTCTTAAAATAAGTTGAATTTGGCCTTGTAGCCAAACAAGCTCTAAATTAATATTGAAAGTAGGAATTTTTACATAAAAGTACAAGTTTTAGCACTTAATTACCAAACATAACAACATTTTAGCAAAATAACCCTAAATAGAGAAAAATGCAAGTTAATTACAAATATAGCATATTATGTCAAAAAATATTGCTATTCTTTATTTTGGTACTGTTTGGGGGCGTTTTTGTAATTTTGACAAAATTTTTTCTAATTTCCTTATTTTCTCAGTTTTCTCCCTTTTTCCACTGTTTCACCGTTGTTTCTCTTTCCTTCAGTTGTATCATCCTTGTTTCTCAACCGTTTCTCCCAACATTTTCTCACCCATTTTCTTCCCCACTTTCTCCACTATTATATCTGTTTGAGAAGCATTTCGTAACTGATTTGCACTGTTTAAATTTCGAGTTTTTTCCATTTTTTAGGGTTTGATTTTACGGTTTCATTTCAATGTCTAATTCTAGTTCGTCTTCTAGTTCTAGGGAACTTAGGAGTAAAACGAAACATGATACAAATGTAAATAAAATTGCGTCGAAATCAGTTTTAAAGGTAAAAGTTCCTGTATTTAAGCCGAAAGAAACCCCGCAACAATTGAAACGTGTGACGCGGTCGTCTGCCTCTCCTGTTACGGGTAAAGGTAAAGCTAAAGTTTTGGTTGATGCTGATGATGATTTTGAAGAAGATGCTCGACCGTTGAAGAAAAGTCGGATTTCTGTGTTGGCAGATGTGGCATTACAGGTAATTTTATTTCTATTTCTGTTTTCTGTATCAAATTATTAATTTGTTGTTTGTTGTTGCATTTTTTGTAATTTAGTGTTTCTAAAGTATATTCATTGTTTCTGTAGTTTTTTCTGTTTCTGCTGTGTGTTTCATTGTTTCTGTAGATTTTTCTGTTTCTGCTGTGTGTTTTATTGTTTCTGTATGTTATTATTACTGTTTCTGTATGTTTTTACTTGTTTGTTTAGTGTATTTAGTATTTGTTTAGTGTATTTATTGTTTCTTTAGCATATTTACTGTATCTGTTGCTTTTACTGTGTTGTATTGCTTTGGTAGGCTTTTCGTTGTTCTTTAGCATATATTGTTGTATCTGTGTGTTTTACTGTTTCTGAATTGCATTTTACTGTTGCTGTAGTTTATTTATTGTTGCTGTAGCTTTTTTTACTGGTTCGGTAGGCTTTTCGTTGTTCCCGTATCTGTGTCTTTTACTGGTTCGGTAGGCTTTTTCGTTGTTCCTGTATCTGTGTTTTTTACTGTTTTTTACTTCCATTTTCCTGTTGCTGTAGTTTATTTATTGTTGCTGTTGTTTTTGTACTGGTTCTGTATGTTTTTTACTGTTTCTGTCTTTTCTTGTTTGTTGATTGTATCATTGTATGTTACTTTTGCTTATTGTGTGCTGTAGTGTTTTTTATTGTGTCTTTTCTTTTTTCTGCATTGATTTTTAATGTTTCTTTATTGTACTTACTGTTTTTTAACTGAGTTTGTTTTTTCCTTTATAGGCTGTATCGTTTTATATTCCCCAGAATTTTAATTGGAAAGAGTTTCATCTCCGTCTAATTACGGATGGTGATATTGGAACGAATTTGAAGGATGTGTTAAGCCCTGTGCAGTTGGGAATGTTCAAAAAGACCTGTTTTGGTTATTTGTTACAGTTAGAAAGTTTGCCCGTTCAAAATCAGTTGCTTCGGTCTTTGCTGGTGCGTGAGATTGCGTCCTCCACGCCTTGTACGTTTGAGGTTTGTGTCAATGGTTCACGTTTGCAATTTGGATTGCGTGAGTTTGCAGTAGTGTCTGGTTTAAAGTGCTCTGGCGATACTCTAAGTTCTCTTGATACGAGTGGTCCAAATCGGTTGCTGAGTAGTTACTTCCCGACTGTGGAGAAGGTGTCTCATGTAGATATTAAGAATGCTTTTATTCAACGGAAGTGGATTGGTGATGAGGATGCTGTTAAGATTGCAGTTCTATATGTTATTGTGAATTTTGTGATGTCGGTTTCTGATGTTCAAACTGTATCTAAGAAATACTTCGATTTGGTTGAGTCTGGTCTTTACAATGACTATCCATGGGGTATTGATTCGTTCAAAGAATTGTTTGATAGTATTCACAAGAAGGTTAAAACTACTAGTACATATTTTCGGGTGGTAGGTTTGGCTTCTGCGTTGCAAGTATGGTTTTATGAGTGTTGGACAAACATTCCGTCATCAGTCGCTATGCGCGTTAGGAGTCGAAGTCCTCGTATCTTGAACTGGAAAGTGACGAGTAGTCTTTCAAAGTATAAGACAATTTGTAAGATTTTAGAGGACCCAGTGAACAAGGTATATTTTCATTGTTTTGTATCTGTTTTCATTTCTATTGTATCTGTTTCATTTCTATTGTACCTGTTTCACTTCTATTGTATCTGTTTCATTTTTATTGTATCTGTTTCATTCTTCATTCTTCTGTTTTGCATATTTTTGTATCTGTTTTCATTTATTTGTGTACTGTTATGGATGGTGCAGCCTGTGTTCCGGCCTATGCAGCCAACTGTTGCTGAGTTGGTCAGATTCGATTTGATGGATGATACGGTCGCACCTGTTGCGGATGCTATGCAAGATTCTAGTGATAATGATATTTTTGTCCAGCATGTACCGTCTGGTCCCTCCTCTTCTGCGGCTTTTGTCGACATTCCTCCTGAAACTGTTGCAAAGCAGGCACAGTCGAAACCTGCGCCGCTGTTTGAAAATGATGCTAAGATTGACATATTGACTCACTCAGTTGAGAAGGTATGTTTATTCACTTGAATATTTGTGATACTGTTTTTTGGCACATTCTGATACAGTTTTGGTTTTTTGTTTCAGCTTAGCAATGATTTGGAGTTATTAAAGGGTCATGTGAGGATTATTTTGTGTTTATGTGTTTTTACTTTGTTTAAACAGTTAGAATTATTGTCATATTGTTTTTCCTTTGTTTCTTTTTAAGGTTGATGATCAGTTTAATAATGTCAAGGAATTCTTTGGTGAGGAGCTTAGAAAAGTTGTCGATGCAATTAATCTACTTGCGCAAGGACAGGTATTAATTGTTGAAGAAACTGTTTATTGTTTCTTTGTCGATGTAATGTTCGTTTCAATATAGATTTTTTTTTTTTATACAGGGTACTCAAAGTGGTGCAGATAATCGTCAAGGTTCACCACGGACACCACCTGCTAGTGGTGATACAGAGAAGCCCAATTCTGATGATGTTGATGCTACAGAAAAGTTTCAATCCGATGTTGGTGATACAGACAGTTTAAATGTTGGTACGACTAATGTTACGGTATGTAGCTTATATTCATTTATGTTGAAACAACTAGATACTTTTAGATACAAACAGCTACAGATAGTTTCAACTTGAAACAGTTTAACAAGCCAATGAATTTGTGCATCTACCAATTATTTTTCGTTTTATTTTTTTAGCCATGTGCTACTGGTGGAGCGACTAATGTAGCAAGCGGCAGCGGGAAAGATGTTACTGTGTTGTCTGCTGATGGTAGTGGCAGTCATGTTGAAAGAGTTGTTATTAGAGAACGTGTTCCAATGGCTGCAACAGTTTCAACCAAGGTTCCTTTGACCCCTTCATTGCAATTCCCAAACTTCGACCTTGGTTTGAATTTGAGCCAAGATTTTTTAAAGACTCCTAAACCTGATGAGGTGCGCCCATTTACCTTTTTTTTTTGTCTATGTTATTTAAGCCTTTTGTTTCTCCCTTGTTTGTAAACTGTATTATATATTTTTGTATATTGTTTCTGACGTTAATTTTTTTTTTTTGTATTAGTTTATTAAAGGTTATTCTGTTGATGGTGCTTCATTTTCTAAGAAAGATATTGCCGGACCTTCTTTTATATCGGATGATTTCTTTGATAATTGGACGGCCGAGCAGTTTGCAGAGATGGACCGTAACATTGCCGACACCATTAAGAATGTGAAGAAACAATTTGAAATCAACCCTGTTGCTGGACAACCTGCTGCCACTGTTTCTGAAGCAGCCACTGATACTGTTGAAGCAGATGCTGCTGCTACTGTTGCTGAAGATGCTGATGATACTGTTGCTGCAGAGCATGGTGCTAGGGTTACTGAAATACCTGCTGATACTGTTGCTGCAGATCCTAGTCCCAGTGTTGCTGAAGATGTTTCTGATACTGTTGCTGAAGAGCATGGTGCTCGGGTTGCTGAAATGTCTCATGATACTGTTGCTGATGAAAAGCTCATTGAGCACGATGCTGATGATTCTGATATTATGTTGGTTAGTGACCGTGAGAACAAGGATGCGAGCCCACGTGCGGCTACTAGTACACCATCACAGGCGTTGGTAAGGGTGAAGCGTCCTGGTAAATATGATGTTTCACCTTTTCTGCGTGAGTTTGCTTCTGGTGCTAGTGCCAATTATGTTTCGCCCAAACCTTTGATGTTGCAAAGGCATCCATTTTCTGTTCCCGTCACAGAGGATGTTGATCAAGAATTATTAAATAGGTTTGTATCATTTGTTGATGATCTTGCTAAGCGGAAAAAAGGAAGGTTTGTTCCCCTTCAATGCTTGTTTATTGTATCATTTATCATGTTGATATTGTTTTAATTTATGTTTGTTTTGGTTTTTGTTTTTAGGATTTGTGCTTATTCCAAAACTGACAATATACTTCCATATGAGTTTGAATTCGGAGTCGAAACTGTGTCAACTCGGATGTGGTTCTATGTTCTGTTGCATGGTGGTCATGCATTGCAGGATTCAGTAAGTTTATTTTTGTTTTTCTTTTTAGCCTGTGTGTGTTTTGTATCTTTACTGTATCTTTTCTGTTTCTTCTAATGTGTGAGGGTGTGTTTCTGTTTCTTTTATATTTGTGTGTGTGCATATGCCCCTGTATTGTTTCTTTTTCTTTCTTGGTGTATCTGTAACTGTAATTTTGTTTGTTTCTTCATTGTTTCTGTAATGTATCATCTATTTATATCATTAATATTTTTTTTTAATGTTACAGCATGTTAATGTTGTTTTCTACTACTTGCGTAAGCAAGGAAAGTATCGACCGAAGACTGAATTATCCTTCACTACTACTGACTGTTGGTTTAAAACGATGATCGAGACTGTCTATGACAAGTATGTGAATAGTGGCAAGGATGTTTCAGTACTTTCTGATGTTGATTCTGTTGCTAGCTACATTAGAGGCTGCAAGATCCCTGGAAATGTGCCCTGGGTAGAGGTTGACTATGTTCTGCTCCCGATTAACATAAAGTCTCTCTGTCATTGGGTGTTGGGTGTAGTATCATTCAAGGATAGGTCTATTGGGATATACGATTCAATGAGTGGTGGGGGTGCTCGTCATAATGCAGCTGTTGTTGAAGTTGTTGAAAAGATTGCTGAGTTGTTGCCACGGTATCTTGTACTGACCGAATTTTACCAGTCAAGGCCCGACATTGATATTCTTACAAGTGAAGCATATGGTGATGTAGATCCAGATGATCCTTTTGGGTTTTTCTTTGTTCCAGACCTTCCGCAACAGAGTGATGGTTCCCTGTATGTTTATTTTTCCTTTCTTTTACCTGTATCTGAATCACATCTGTGACAGAATTACTAACTGTATGTATTGTCTTTTTTTTGTCACTGTTTCAGGGATTGTGGAATGTTTATCATGGTGTATGCGGAGTACTTTATTTCTGAGACTGATATCAGAACTGTGCCTGACTTTGATATAGGTCTTTACCGTGGCCGTCTTGCAACGCTGCTTTGGGATTATGGCAAAAGGAAGATTGATTTAGATGCAGTGAGCGCATGTGAAAATCCAGGTCGTCTTGCTAAGAGAAAAGGCGCCATAAAGCGTCGTTTACTAGTTGCCAATCCTAACCATTAGTTCTGTTTCTTTTGTGTTGTTTCTATGTTTATGTTTCAAGGAGTAACCGTTTCTACTTTAGTATGTTGTTTGTTCTGGATGTTGTTTGTCGTAGTCACTCTTTATGTAATGACAGTTTCGGAAGGTTTATATTTACAGTAATTGTGTTTTATTTTTGTCCCTTTTTGAAGTGTGAAACAGTTTCATACAATTATTAACTGTATCAGATAGCTAAATTGACACAGAAACAGTTGAAATTATCTTGACTACCTCAGCAACCACTTGTGAAACTGTATCACTTCTAAGTAGTCAGATTCAATGACAAATAAACAGTTAAACACAACTATGAAACAGTTTGATACAAGTATTAACTGTATCAGATAGCTAAATTGACACAGAAACAGTTGAAAATATCTTCAAATGCGAAGGAACTACTTGTGAAACTGAATCACTTCTAACAATTCAGATCCAATTTTGAAAAAAAAAAGTAAAACATAAAGGTGAAACAGTTTCATCCAGTCATGAAACAATTTGCTACAGACAGTTAAATGTATTAACACTTGGGCAATATCTTGAAACAATTATGCAACAATTCTCAAACTGTATCACTTCTAACACTTCAGATTCAATGACAAAGAAAGAACTAAAAAAAGTTCTATTTGGGCTTCGGAGGATGTGTGCAAGTTTTTCTATTGTGTCCTTCGCGACCACAATTTGCACACGTAATCTTTGTCCTTTTTGCATGTACTTCCCATTGTGGTTTGTATCTAGTTGTTTTTGGCCTTCCTGGTGGCCGTCTAGCAACTGGCGGGAGTAGTTCAATTTCTGAAACAAATGCTGGAATCTCCCATCTGGTTTCATCTGGTATCGGATTAACATGGAACTCGTATGTCTTTACCAGGGACTTTGTTGAGTAGTAGTTACAGCTGTAATCTTCTTCTTCCAGGCCTTTGTACTTTAGAATAGCCAAAGCATGCACACAGGGCAGTTGTTCCATTTGAAATTTTCCACAACAGCATGTCCGTTCATTCAGATTAACAATGAATTTTTTTTCACCATCATAGATAGCTGCTTCATTTCCCGTTGAATGTATCTACATCACACAAGATGATACATTTTTGAAACAGAAAATACAAGCAAGATGCAGGATGAAAGAACTTAGATACAGTGGAAATGAAACAGTTTCTATTCTACCTTAAGCTGCGTAGCTCTGCTTCTGTATCCATCCAGTATTTTGTTGTACTTGAATCCAAGAGGTGTGAATGTCTCATGTGCTTTCTTCCTATTATCATCAGTCCAAGTCCCAATCAGTGAGCGCATGTACTCCATAAATGCGACTACAGGCATATCACGCGCATCCCTGTTGACCGCATTCAAGGATTCTGCAATGTTTGATGTCATTGTAAACCCCCTATTTACTGTTGAATGCGCCCTTGACCATTTCTGGTATCCAGCGTTTAGCAAGTATGCTTTGATACGTTTATCCATTTTTTCCACACTGTTCATGTATATGTCAAATTCCTGTATGGTGTATGCCTTTGCCATACTGAAGAATGTCTCATGGAGCTTCTCCTCACATTTCTTGAACTTAGTCTTGAGGTTGTTCCACAAGTGCCATATGCATGCATAGTGTGGGACGTGAGGATATACAGTTGTAGTAGCCTTAATTATGCTCTCGTTACGGTCTGACACAACGCACATGTTTTCTCTCTCACCATAAGCATATTTGAACTTTTCAAAGAACCATTGCCATGAGGCATCATTCTCTGAATCAACAATTGCATACGCAAGCGGCAGTATGCTCCCTATGGAAAGAAACAGTAAGATAAATATTTGAAACAGTGTCACACAAGTACAAATTGAAACAGTCTGATTCAAATAGAAAGTTTAAAGACTAAAGTACAGTCTTCAAAGAAACTGATAGGAAAAAGCTGTAAATATTTTGATACAAAGTGAAACAGTATGATACAGATAAAACATGATGAAACAGATAGAAATTCATAGCTTTAAAAAGTCTGTACCAGAGTTCAAACGGTCCGATACAAAGCTGATACAAAAATTGAAGCAGTCTGATACAAATAAACCATGTGTCTAAAAAAGTCTGATACAGAAGCTGGAAATAGTTTGATACAAAACTGAAACACTGAGATACAGATAAAAGATGATGAAACAGATAGAAATACATATCTTCAAAAAGTCTGTACCAGAGTTCAAACGGTCCGATACAAAGCTGATACAAAAATTGAAGCAGTCTGATACAAAAAAACCATGTGTCTAAAAAAGTCTGATACCGAAGCTGGAAATAGTTTGATACAAAAGTGAAACACTGAGATACAGATAAAAGATGATGAAACAGATAATATATGGTCTTAAAAATCTTGATACCAAATTTAAAACAGTCTGATACAAAGCTGAAACAGTATGAAACAAATGAGAGATGCTGAAACATTATGATACAAACAGTATGATACAACAGGTACCGTTAGAAATTGATTTACCTGCTGCATCTAATGTACTTGCTGCTAGGAATGTTCCTTTGTGCGCTGCTTTTAGGAAGCTACCATCAACGACTACGATTGGTTTGCAATGTTGAAATCCCTTTATTGAAGCATTCAAAGCAACAAAAGCGTACTTGAACAAATGGTCCTCACTTGCATGCAAACCAACAACTGACCCTGGGTTTCTTTGCTCTAACATATAAAGGTAACTTGGCAGCTTCTTGTAAGATTCAGTTGGGTCTCCTCGTATCATTGCAATGGCCATTTCTTTTGCTCTCCAAGCCTTCATATAATCTATGTGTATACCGTAACACCTCTGTATTTCGTCCATTATCTCTTTAGGCTTATAGGTCGACTTTGGGTCATCAACCCTGTCCTTGACAATCATACCTATCATTCGTGATGTAAGCTGCGCTTGCCCATACACTCTTTCTTTGTATGGACATGTGTGTTCATTGGTGAATTCTCTAACTTTGAACAAACTTGATGAATTCAAGCTTGAGGCCCTAAATTTCCATTTGCAATTTTCACCTTTGCATATCAGGCAGTAGCTGTAAATATAGTATGATACAGAAAATGTTACATGATACAGAAAGCTACAGAAATTAAGTAACAGATACAAAATTGTACAGTATGATACAAATACGATTTACTTAGTTTCTAACACCCATTTATGATATAATCAGAGATGGTAGAGTCATTGATCAGATACAATGTGATACATAATTCACACATTGTATCTGACATATAAATTGTTATTGCTTGAAACAAAATACATATTTTTAGATACAATAGTGATACAAATGACACGTTTGAGATACAAACTGTTTGATCGTGAAACAAACTCACACAGTGTGGTACAAAATATAAACTATAAAAATTCATATACACAAAAGACACATAGCAGATACACTGATATCAAGAATACTTATGATACAGTTACACAGAAACAGATACAATGATACAGTGTGAAATAAAGTGATACAAAACACAAATACTGAGATATAATACCTTGTTATGCTTGATCTCTCAACCTTAAACTGAATCTTTTCTGTTATTGCAAATCGTTTCATGGCCATTACTACAGTGTTTTTGTTAATGTACACTTGGCCCTCTACTATCTCGTTTTGCAAGCTATTGGTAATTACTGCAACTTCTTCTACCTCGTGCTCATCACAAGTTCCTTTAATCAGTAGTTCTACTGTTTCAGCACTACTGATAAGCGTATCATCAATGTTCGTGTTTATATTGCAACTGTTTCTGGCAGTATCAACACAGTCTCCCACTGTATCACGACTGCTTATGCTTTGTCTATCACTCCAGAACCCTTGATCCTCAACAATATCTTCAAGTGTGATACAAAATGGATAGATTTCTATTCCTTTTTTCTCTATTTTCAATCCTGTATACACTAATACACCCATGTCATTGTGTATTTCTAGACCCGGACTTTTTTCCATTACCTTATACTTTATTTTAACAATTTTTCTCGTCAGATCAATGTTCAATTGCTTCGCAACTGTATCACGAAGCATCTGAAAGTTTGAATCTGGATTAATCGCGATTGCATCAACAACAAAATCAATATAATTGTCGAATTTGTCCCATTTTCCACTATGTTTTAGCAGAATTTGTATTTGTGCCATATCTATTGTAAAGTTTCGATTTTGATATGTTTAACTTGTACAGCACTCGTAACAGCAACCAGAAACAGAGGCTCGACAGCTGCGACACAGAACAGAAACAGACGAGAAACAGAGCAGAAACAGACGCGAAACATAGCAGAAACGGTAGCAGCTTTGTAGAATTGTTGATCGAAAACAGAGTATGCTGTGTAGAAACAAATAGAAACAGAAAAGTAACAATTTTCAATAGTTGTAGATTTGTTATTGGAGGCAGAGTGAATTAGAAAATTGTAAGGATCTAGAGAGAGAAAAAACAGAGAGAAAACAAGAAGGGTTTCAGTTTCAACAGAGAGAAAACAAGAAGGGTTTCAGTTTCTGTAAAGTATTTATACATTGCTATTTTGCTAGGAAAAATATTGTCATGCATTGTAATTAGAAAAGTATTGCTATTTTTATGTAATTAAGGGTGAAAATTTGTATATTTGTGTAAAAAACCCTTGAAAGTATCACCACTTTAGGCTTCAGTTCATGCATGTCATTTAAGAGAAATTTTCACAAATAAGATAGCCACCGTTTAAGTTTTAACCTCGTTCAAAAAAACTTTAGCAGTGCCTTTAAATAAAATTTCACTACGCTCGGCTTCTGGAAGTTCTCTCTTGAATACCATTCCTTCAATATTCTTGTATATCCAGTTCAAATCTCTTAAAGGTATTTCCAATTTTCCCCTTTGCTCCCTCTTATCTACTCTCTGACATAGCCTGTAGCGTGTTGATGAGAGTAAGTAAGCAGAATTACTAGTTGATTTCTAAGCTGATAAGTTTTTGAAGAAGAATGATGTATATAAAAGGGTGAGAATATATAAGAAGAGCACAACTTTATAGGGGCATCGGCATGGCAACCCCTTCAAGTTTTTTTTGAATGGAAAAAGACTCAAGTTTTAATCATGAAGTATAGGGTCCTCTAATATTAATGGAATTAAATGCTTCTAACTACCTAACCTTCTCACCCAAAGTTTTTTTATGTTACACAATGGTTCAAGTATAAAAGGTCATTTTTTGCCATAACCTAGATCTACATTGTTGCTTCCCTCTCTCCTCTCCCATATTTTTTCCTCCATTTTCTGCTCAAAATTCCACCATAGCTGCACTGCTGAGCTTCTTCCTACATCGAAATAATCATGTCCTCAACATTATTTACTCAATATCATCTCTAGTTTTACGCAATAAGAGCTCATACCACCTATATTTGGGTTATATGGCATTCCATTAAATTTGTCAAAGCTGCTCGTTTCTTATCCAATAAAAGGGAAAATCTTATTCCTCTAGTTGTAATCTTGTCCATTTAGTCATCTCTGTAAAAGTACTAACTTTAGAACTGTTATAAAATTAAAATAATTAATTAGGATTAAAATAAAATTAATAGGAGTAGTAACTAAAACAAACGAGAGAGGGAGAAAGTGATAGTATTGCTCTACTAAAGAGTGTATCTATCATATTTTACAATGTCTTATTTATAGGCAAGAAAGTTACATCAATAATCAGAGGGAAAGACATGAATAGTGAAGTGGATGGGTGTCTAAGCACAACATGGGCAGCCATACCCCTTTGTACAACACTCCACTCAATCTATTCCTTTCACAACAAGAACATGTTTTTACCTGCTTTTTGTTTATTCAAGGTTGTTTCGAATACAGGTTCTCCGAATATCTTTCCAGCAATTCCAAACATCTTTTTAGACGTTACTACGGTCATAACAGCAATTCCAAACATCTTGTTAGTGTTTTACCAGTGGTGAGAGATAAATGATGGTGATTGATCACTATATATGACAAATATACAAGTAAGAGAGATAAATGATGGTGATCATCACTAGACATGACCAAATATACTAGTTAGAGTGATAAATATTGGTGATCATCACTAGACATAACCAAATATATAAGTAAGAGTGATAAATGATGGTGATCATCACTATATATGACCAAATATACTAATTAAAGTGATAAATGTTGGTGATCATCACTAGGCATGACCAAATATACAAGTATGAGTGATAAATAATGGTGATTATTACTATATATGACCAAACATACTAGTTAGAGTGATAAATATTGGTGATCATCACTAGACATGACAAGATATACTAGTTAGAGTGATAAATATTGGTGATCATACTAGACATGACCAAATATAGGAGTAAGAGTGATAAATGATGGTGATTATCATTACACATGACCAATTATACTAGTTAGAGTAATAAATAATGGTGATTATCATTATAGATGACCAATTATACTAGTTAGAGTGATAAATGTTGGCGATCATCACTAGACATGACCAAATATACAAGTAAGAGAGATAAATAATGGTCATGATCACTGTATATGACCAAATATACAAGGAAGAGAGATAAATGATGGTGATCATCACTAGACATGACCAAATATACAAGTTAGAGTGATAAATGATGGTGATTATCACTATATATGACCAAATATACTAGGTAGAGTGATAAATGTTGGTGATTATCACTAGACGTGACCAAATATACAAGTAAGAGAGATAAATGATAGTGATCATCACTAGACATGACCAAATATACTAGTTAGAGTGATGAATATTGGTGATCATCACTAGACATGACCAAATATAGAAGTAAGAGTGATAAATGATGGTGATTATCATTACACATGACCAATTATACTAGTTAGAGTAATAAATAATGGTGATTATCATTATAGATGACCAATTATACTAGTTAGAGTAATAAATGATGGCGATTATCACTATATATGGCCAAATATACTAGTTAGAGTGATAAATGATGGTGATCATTACTACACATGACCAAATATACAAGTTAGAGTGATAAATGATGATGATCATCACTAGACATATCCAAATATACTAGTTAGAGTGATAAAAGATGGTGATCATCACTAGAGATGACCAAATATACAAGTAAGAGAGATAAATGATGGTGATAATCACTATACCAAATATACAAGTTAGAGTAATAAATGATAGTGATTATCACTAAACATGACCAAATATACTAGTTAGAGTGATAAATGATGGTCTTAATCACTATACATGACCAATTTTACAAGTAAGAGTATTAACTGTATGTTCGAACATATGTTTATTGTTCTATCTTTTATAGAGTTGTTTCGAACATCTTAGTGATTTATGTCACCTTTATGCAGTTGTTCGGAGCACTCTTGTTTAGTTTAATTGTTTTTATTTGACTACGCTTCTAAAGTTAAATTTCTTGCATGTTTTAGTAGGTTTAAGTGTTTGTTTAGGGGTGAAAGTTGAGGTTTTTATGGCTATTTGGTGAAATATTGGAGAAATGGGTTAGATCTGAAATAGGTCTGTGGGTTTTGATTATTGGGGCTAAGGGAGAACGATAAGGTTTATATTGATTATTGATCATGTTTTAGTTGAAGGTAGACACTTTTAAGCTCAGTTTTTTGACATTGTACTCCTCAAAGAAGTTCTATGTATGCGTATCGGGGCTCTGGTCTAGAGGTAAAAATGCACCTTGTGATGTGTGGTTAGACACACGTCATAGGTTAGAAACATATTGGGGCCAACAGTAGAGAAGGGTAGAGGGGCAGACTCGTTATCCACCAAGTTTCAAACTTACGCCATTGGTCCTCGGGACTTTGGTCTAGTGGTAAGAGTGCAACTTAAGATGTGCGGGTCAGATGGGATGTCATGGGTTAGAACCCTGCCACCGACAACAAGTGGAGAAGGTTAGAGGAGTGGGCTCGTTACCCAACAAGGTTTGAATTTCGCGCGGGCTCTCAAGGCTTTGATCTAATGGTAAGACTGCAACTTAAGATGTGAAGTGCAGGTGCACTTCACGGGTTAGAACCCAATCGCAAACAACAAATGAAGAAGGGTACATGTGAGGGCTCGTTATCCACCAAGTTTCTAACATCACGCCACTGGCCCTTTCTCGGGTATAAAAAAAGTACTATGTCTGAAGTAAAGTGATTTGTCCTTTCTTCTTGGTTTTCTATTGTGTTTTTTGTTTTTATTTCCTTCACTTTAAGCCAATGGATTGTCAGTTATTTCCTGAACATCAGTTTTTTCTCTAATTCTTTCAGCTGAGCATCGCTTGATTTTTAACTCTACAACTACAACGGTTGAACTTGCTTAATATTCTTACATTGGCGAATGCTTATTTCCTTCTTTGTAACAATGTTCCATCTTTTGTAACTATGATAGTTAAACTATCTGATATTTCCTTTAGTGCCATTAGTACTCAGGTATATGTGCTGATGAATGTGTCTTTCATTAGTACTCAGGTATATGTGCTGATGAATGCGTCTTTCATTCTTAATCTTATCTTTCCTTCCTGCTGCTACATGAATGTAATAAGTTAGCAATGTACCCACTTTTGAGTTGACCAAAATACCCCTTAAAGACATTGCCAACTCATAAATAGTGAGGATAATTTTTTCTTTTCACCTAAAATTTAAACCTAACTCTATTCATCTTCTCTCCCCTCTATTCCCTTCCCATCCTGATTATCCTTGCCTTTGTCGTTTTCCGACTTACAACTTCGAACTCGCATACAGTAAAAGCTTGAATTTGTCCAAATTTTGCGTGAGCACTGAATTGAATATATCTACAACTAGAGCAAGCAACTATGGCTCCTCTCAATTAGTCCAAGTTTTGCGTCTTTCTACTACTTTCAACAATTACCCAAAATGTAAATGGAGGTTTAATTAGTGATAGTACTATTTCACAAAGAAAGAAGAAAAACAGCCACATGAACATTTCAATTGATTTGCTTTGTCTTAGATCTCTCTCACAATATTTAGACATTGTTGAAATCCCGTGATTAACCATGTATTTTCTAAAAATGTATTTCAGGTTTTACAATTAAATTTGTATTTAATTGAGTTTAAGGCGACCGTTTATATCTCAATTTGATCGATTGATAAGCAATTTACGTTGACAGGTAATCGATTTTCAAAGCGTTAACACGAAAGATACGAGTAACAAGTTCGAAAGAATGAAATGAAGAATTCAGCAAATTCAATTCGAAGGTAGATGTGATCGAGTACAAAATTAAATGATAGATTCACAGGATACGATAAAAAACTAAACGAATGCAAGCGGTCGATGTTATACGATTTCGAACACAATCAAAGGGACTAGTTTTACTCAATATTAAATTAGCGATTTCGACGAGGTTCAATGAATAAAGCTATGATAGAATCGGATTATCGATGACAAATATGCAAGATTATATAACTTAGCCGATGATGGATTTGAATAGATCGATAGAAATGCAATCGATGAAAAGGACCCTATTAAGTCAATGTTGCGAACAAAAATGACAATAACAATTATTTAACGTAATCGATATTAATCAGAAAATACGCGAAGCAATGAATTAGTTCATGCGATCGATACAATGATAAGGAATCCATAAAACCAATGGCGATAAGCAAATATGTTAAGCAATGGAAAAGTACGCAAACAATGAGATAAACAATAATAAGTGAATGAAAGCAGTAAAGCTTATTGTATTTGAAGAATTGGAGATTGGTGCTTCGATGAAAGAATTGAATCTTCCCCCAAATCTGAACCAAACCGTGATCGATGCTTGATATAATGATTGAGATTGCAACAATAATGCTAAATTTGCTATAACATAAATGGTGTAATTGAATGATAATAATATGGCTTGAAATAGGTGCACTTCTGTTCTGATGAACGTAAGTCTACAAATGGAGAAATGGGGGTTTATTTATAGGTTGAAGAGGCGTGAAGTTCCCAACCCTAGAAGAACTCCACTTACTCACGTCTCTCTTCAGTCACGCAACAATAGTTGCCCACGTTCAACGACTTCCACTGAATCCGCTCTGACAAAAGCGGGATAAGATCAACCAAAGTTATCTACTGGAACAATCGTCTTCGACACATTCCGATCACAATGCAAAATAATTGATCACATGAATAACTAAAGTTGTTTTCAATCCAACTTCAATTTGTAACGTCTTCGAAACCTACCCTCACTTTGCTATGCAGTCGACCACGTGTCCTTTGCGTGATCGAACAGAAATCGACCAATACAAACCAGAAAGAGGATAACATAATAGGTCACATAAACTATTTTTCATAAAAAAAGAGAAGACCCTTTTAAATTTGGTGATGGGCTGAATCTCACGAAGAGATTTGAAAACAAATGAGAAGGGAGGAGCTCGAATGGAGAGAGAAGTTTAGTGAGGAGCATCTAATTTTCATTTTATTTGAAAAGACAAAAATGGGCCTCTAACTATTGAAGTGGTGTTTAAAAGCCAAGGGTATAAAAGAGAAACTAAATGGGTACATTAGTAGGTCAGCAAATCCCCCCCCCCCCCCCACACATATATATAGATTCTTGAGCATATTATAGTTGAATACAAAAACTTTTAAGCGCAGTTTTTGGACATCATTGCCTTCCTAAAAGAAGTATTATGTATGAGCCCCCGAGGCCAACTAGTGATTGGTTAGGTGCATTTCATACGTTAGAACTTGGCAGAGGCAGGATTTTTATCAGGGGTTCATCACAACTATATATACATAAAAGAAAAAAATTTAATCTTGTATATACACTGTGATTTCACGGTGTTGGGAATTCATATGAATCCTTTTTCGGCTCCTCGCTCCACCTCTAATTAGAAGAATACCGCAGACAACAACCTTGGATTTAAGTGGAGAAGGGTAGGCGGACGGACTTACTATTCATTGAGTTTGAAACTGAGCAACATTGGCCCTCAGGATTTCTCGGTTACAAAAAAATACTAATGTATGAGGAGCCGAGAACATAATGTGATTCGTCCTTTTCTTCTTGGTTTTTGCTCCTGCTGTCCTTTTTATCTCTTTCACGAAGCCAAAAGATTTTTATATGATTCTTCGTCTTTAATATTAATGGTGTTTTATGTGTACCTGGGTATTCTTTAGTTTTTATGTCAGAATTTTCATTATCATGGTATTTTCATCCATTTTTTTCTTTTTCAAACATGTTTTTAAAAATATTTCTCCTTAGCCGAGAATCTATCGGAAACAGCCTCTCCACTTTGGTGGAGGTAAGGTCTGCGTACATCTCAACCCACTTCTGTATATCACTCGGTATGATGTTGTTGTAATTTAAGCCAACGGATGGTCAATTATTTCCTAAACATCTGTTTCTTTTTCCTTTTGTTTTCGCTGAGTATCCCTCATTCCCTTGATCTCTACAACTAGAACTGTTGAACTTGATTAATATTCTTACAGTGATGAATGCTTTGTACATTTTTTCATCATTTGTAATTATTTAAGTTTCCTTTAGTATCATTATATATTGCTCGGATACGTGCTGATGAATGTTTGTTTCATTCTTAATCTTATGTTTTCCTCCTGCCACTAATTCTATATTACTCTTCTTCGTGCTTTCCTCCAAATGTCTATGACTAGATGCAATCATGAATTTTTTGATTTCAGAATCAAATGCCGCAGTTTGCAACTTATAGGTAACTTTTAATAGAAGTTGTTGTAGTTAAACATCAACATGACAACAATTATGATCATTTACACATTTATTGATAGCTATTCCGTGCAACTTACATGTAGCTTTTAAGTAATAAAACATCAATGACAAAGTGATTGTTAGCATTTAGATACTTAAAGATCTAAGGGGTCGTTCGGCTACTGGGTTAAATAGTTAATACCCGCACAAAACTCTGCGTTAATTTAGCGCAGCGTTCGATTGGTTTTCTGAGAAATTTTAATACCTGCATAAATTAATACAACATTTGGTTACGTTTTTGTATATTCCGCATTATTCATACTTGCATTATTAATGCGGGAATCTATGTATTACTTTATGTGGGGTAGAAGATAGTATTAATAATGTGGGTATTAATAACGTAGGTATTAAATTTAAAATGACAAAAGTAACCTCATTATGAGAATATATTTTAAAATTTTATTTAAGGAGTAAATAAATTTTTAAATAATAATATTGTAATATATCAGTGATTCAAAAAATAATCACTATGTTATAATATATGCATGGCTAATACCCACATTACTAAACCCCGCGCTAATTAATACCCGCATTATTAATACCCACATTATTAATACATATATTATTAATACCCACATTACTAATTAATACCCGCTTAAACAACATGAGTAACCGAACGACCCCTAAGTGCATTCTTCTAAAAAGAATAGAGCAAATGTCACCAAAGGTTTCTCTGCTACTTCTGGTGCCCCAAGTTCCAGCTACCTTTAGCCATCTGCCTTTACTAGTGCTTTGTGGCAACTATCTGGGAACTACAGAGACCCATTTTCCCTCATGCTAGAGAATTATGAAAGTTTCTTAGATTGGGTTCTCTATATTCTGAGAGAACTTCCTTTAAATTTTGGTGGTAAATTAAGTCTGTTTCATAAAATGGGTTCTTCAGTTTAGCTAGAGAACTAACTTTAAATGTTGGGGCAATAACACCTGACTGTTTGCCGGTAAGCTGTCTTTGGGCCTTCTGATGCCTTTTACTTCATGTGCTGCTTGACCCCTTGATATGATGATGACCGCAATTGAAGCAGCAATTGGCTTCTGACAGCGGTTCTGGAGGTTTGCACCATGACTGGCCTTCTGAGGGGTCTCATTTTCTGCATTTGTTCCTTCATCTGCACCTCATACTCTCCATCGTCCCCAAATAGCATAATGCCAGGCACCTACCGCCCTGCAACCACCTCTATTACTTCATCGTCTTTGTCGATGAAGGGTGAGACAAGGCAGAGTCTTTTATCTGGACAGATCAATAATAATGTTGCCATCTTGGCAACGATAAAAAAAATAGTGCTGCTATCTTGGATTACTCTTAGCTTCTGCATCATGATTTGAATCTTTAAAGAAGGTCTATTTTCACCACATAGCTTTTAAGTTATACCTTTATAAACAAAGAAAAAACCTTATAGCTTTTAGGGATGGATGGAATAGTGCTTAGTGGTCCTTAATCATTCCTTTTTCTAGCAGAAAGCTATAGTGATAAAGCGATATGGTATGCTTCACCTTCTACCCCTCTATTCCACTTACTGTTATTGGGGTTCAGGTGGGGGGCTGGAAATGTGAATAGTCAAACACCAACTTAAGCACTAGATAACGGGCTTCCAAAAATGTAAGTTGTAAAACCAGAAAGGTCCATTAATGGTCTCAATACTCTAGAATACATTCCTAAAGCATTACATACTTGGATATGTAGATCATGTTATTTGACTACTATCTTTGAAAATGTGCCAAAGTTTTCTTCCCCCAATGTCACTGCCCTCTTTTATCAATGAAGTTGTTTTCTTCAAATAAGGGAACCATTAGACTTGACTAGCTCATGATCTGCAGATTATCTGCAATTGTGCATCTCAAACCACTCCGCCTCCCTTTGTTTTTGCGTCAGCCTAAAGAAGCCTCTTACTTTTGCCTTCTCTTTATTTTATAGGAGAGGTGGTGGGGATATTGTAAGAAGGCAAGTGGTTTATTAATGATTCTTATCTGAGTGAAGTATTCTTGTAATAATATTTTATCAAGTTTTAAGGTGTTCCCTTTCATGTTCTTCTCCTTTCTGGACTCTTGTACCTCCGGTTTTGTAGTAAAAGGACTGTTTATTTTTCAACTGTAACTGGAAATACATGCAAAAATGTCTCTTCTTTTTCAGTATCTTTCTTGATTCTGCAATATATGAAGACTATTAGTAGCTTTTCGTTGGGCAATGGTTGAGTATTTCCATCTTCCATTACCATTACCTGAGAATAGTTCGTATTTCTATAGTCATATCCATCTACTGACCTCTTATGTTTCTTCTACTGTACAACAGGATTCTTATGGAGGGTACATGGTAGCATTTGCTGGTAGGAAATATGCTGCTAGGTCTTTGCCTGCTTTTGTTGCTAATACTACACTCGCTGTAACAAGCTTTACTCTGGTAAGTGAAATTGATGCTCGCAAGATCTTAATATCACATTGGTTGATTTGGTAGCTAACAAGATAATGGTGGTCTTGTTGATATAGGTACTTGAATTCCAAAAGGGCAGGCTGGAAAAACTTATATTGGAAGAGAGATGGCTGCTCATCTTGCTCAGGAAATTCTAACTTTGTATGCCTCAACGGCCAGGACTGTGCTATCAGGACTAATAACTGCAAGAGTCGAGGTGGCAATGTTGATTGTAGCCTTGGGATACAACTTACATTTTCTGGCACGGATAAGCATGCATCCGTTTTCACTCGTGGTATGAAGTGAAGAATCTTCGCCAATACTCTCTTTATGGTCTATATTCCAATCTCAGGAATTCTCTCACAAGTCAATACAACAAATTCTTCTGATTGTTTTTTATGTTTGTATGTAGAGTTGTATGTTGTACTAATCTACTTGTGGTTTTTAGTGTGGCTTTTATTTACTCCAGTCCATTCGGAATGTTCTCCTAATATTTTGATGGCTTTGTAATTTGTTTCTGTACTTGCATCTATGTGAAGATCATTTGTCAACTGTTTTCTTCTCATAAATATGTTTTGGGTGACCTTTGATTGAGATTTTGCTTTCAAATACGGGGTTAAAGAGATAGTGACACAGTTATTTGGAGGAAATTTTTATAGCGTCACCTGGTGTTTATCGATATACATTAGTTTACTATGGTTAAGTAATATAGTTAAAGTGATAATGTGTATTAATGAACTATGGTTAAAGTGAACTACATTGTGTGCTACTCTTTTCTCACTTTTCAACTAGTACATTTCCAAACAGCATCTGGTCATGGAACTCATGTCGTAGCTTGTAAACTTAATTTTGACTAATCTCGAGTAGCAAGGCATTTTCCGTAGATGTCTTTCTCCTTTTTATGTAGTCCAAGAACATGAATCAAACTGTAAACTCAAAATTAGGATGTGAGACCGACAAATTTCAAATGTCATAGGGAAGTTGTACGTAAGTAATTTTATTCGACGGGATATATTGGACCAAGACTGCAATATAACATTAACAAATTTATATACTAATCTCATATCATACTATACTATACTAAAAGAGCCAATCACTTTAGCAAAATGTAAAAGACTTTTTTGCCCCCTAGCAAACTTTCTTTCAAGTATTCTTTTGTGTACATAAAGGTAAATACACAGTCAAACAAATTAAATATAACAACAAATATAAATACACCTCTATAAAAGTTAAAACAAACAAATTAAATAAATTAAACAATAAAGGTAAAATTTACAAAAAGATAAACATTCCAATTGCAATGAACCGGAGAAATCCATTTAACATTAATGAACAATAACACCCATTTAACAACAGTCCTTTGAACTACCAGAAACTTACTATGGTTGCGTCTTTACATTTCCAAAGTAAACACTTGATTCATGCACTACTTTATTTCTAGATCTAGATGATTTTAGGTGTAACTCTTGCCTTATAAATACAAATGCTATAAAACTACTTTCATTCACTAAAGCACTCACTGTTTTTTCTTAGAGTTTCTACCTATTGATAACAAAATTCAGATTTTAGCAAGTAGTGTATTTTTGTTGTTGTATACTGCTTGCTCCAGACTTTTACCAACGAAAGATGAATTGGAAGATCTATACTAGCTAGATTCTCTCCTATTTAGTTAAGTTATATTTCTAATAATCTGGTTTTATTTTGTTGTGTTATCATTTCCTCTATGGTATTTCCATCATTCCATGTAGATGGATGGAGATAATCGAGCAATCAAAGAATTCTCAACATTGACTAATGAATTAGACATTTATCGCAACCGCGTTCTTTACATGTATTCGATTTGAGGTTATTGTCTGGTTTGTTTTGTTGATTTATTGTATCATTTTGTTTTCTTTTCTCCTTAGTTATCAAATTTAGTTACTCCATAATTTTATATGTACTCTTTTCTTTGCATCTATTTACAAAATTTATCCCGAATAAGAATGAATTGTGGCTGATATCATGCTAATTTAACTTTGTGTCATTGGTATACTATGTCTATATAATCAATTACAGAGCTATGTTTTCACTACAAAGCATTTGACAATTAAGGTGAATAGATTTTGCTCTCTTTCCCCAACTTTTTTCAGGATCTTAAGTCTGAGTTATGACCTCTAACCAATAACTTCATGCTCATTGATTCACTCAAATATTTTTCTTTTAATGTATATTTTATAGCTTAAACACATGTTTAGAATATTTAGAAAAGGTTTGAAAAATTACTTTTAATGATAAGGGCTATACGCGCGACGCGCGTGCCAAGAACTAGTTACTATAAAAGCATGAACCTAAAAAGTCAAAAGTCATTTTACCAAATTGCCCCTCTAAAATTTTACCCAAGCTTAAAAGCAACAACCTACTAACCCAAAACCAAGAGATGCAGTTTAGTTGTAGGGATGTTATCCTTCACACATAAGCTGAAGCAATATAACTTATCACTGAATAGGCGCTTTCCCTGGGTGTCTTAAAGAAACCAATTATTTCAAAGAGATCTTTCAAACCTTTGCTACGACTAATCTAAAGGAGACGAATAGCTTTCTTCATTAGTATTAACTCTTATAATAGAAAAAAAAAAACGCAGCCAAAGACCTAATAGCCAGAGGAAAAGGGCCAACTTCATTTCTAATCTTCACATGATGACAAGTTGACAACTCTCAGATTACTGTTTAACCTAGATCCGATTTTAGGCCAATTAACAATTAAATTTGTATCTGCGGAGTCACAATCAGTAGTTTAGATTAAGAGTTTAAATAATGAATAGTGTTAATTACTAGAATAGCAATATATTCGTAATTCTCAACTATACTGATACGGGGATGAGATATAAGCAGAAATTAACAAAGTTAGAGCGTAAGTATAAATGGATAGGAATAACCGTGCTGTATCGCTTAACCCCTGTGAGAGTTCTTCGGTACTGATCGTACTTAGAAGATTAGAGAGCAAAAGTGCTTAGCAAGTGCAAGTAAAGAACAGTATTTGAGCCAGAGGAAGAGAGTATTCTTACTGATATTGTAGACAAGAAGTCAAGTTGTGTTACAGTGGCTTAGAACAAATGCTATTTATAGGTCTGATAGGCGTCTGTTGGGTTTTGTAACCGTTGGGCACGTATCCGTTGGATACGTAACCGCTGGGTTGTAATTATTGCCTTTATGACCATTCATTGAGTGATCGCACTTGATCAGGCTAATAATTGCTCATTCAGATCGTGTTGACTGATGAGGCGTTACATAACTTCTTTAGGTCTGCTCGTGATAATTGTCTGTCCGTTAGATATCTGTCTGGTGGAACTTCTGCCCGTGCCACGTGGCGGTCACGTGTCATTTTTTAGGTGATGTCAGCTTTTATCCAATACAGATAGTCCCCGCACTTCTCGAGCAGATTATCTGTTCGAGGAGTGGATGTGAATTTTGGCGAGAATTTTTGCTTTGCAAAATCCAATCTTTGTATGACGAAGCTTAGTGACGCATGTATCTTATCAGCTACGTGACAAATCCCTATGACATGCGCATTAAATGCGCCGTATAAAAAAGCAACTGCAGCTGGCATGCCTGCACGTCTGCAGTCCGCTTTGAAGTGACTACTGCGCGTTCCAAGAGTAAAAGTAATAATTTTAACCGCCTCAATCACGTGCACACGTCGACTACTGATCGCGAGGTGACCGCTGTTCTTCAGGGTAATGATGATACTGTAAAGGTTTGGTGAAACCTACTTTCTTCTTTTGATGGTTGGATCTAATCGTGGCCTCTTGGATAGTCTCCACGTGTCTTGGAGGAATTTGATGGGTCGGATTTTTACTCTTATAAATAGGGGTTTGCTGAGTGAAAAACTTTTTACTTGCTTTTGTATTCCTTTCACTAAATCTCAAGAATTCTCCGAGCATCTTTCAACTTTTCTTTCGAACTCCTCAATTCTTTTGAAATTATGTCTTCAAGAGCTAGAAAGACCCAAAATATGGATGTAGCCGGTAGTTCTTAGACGGCCACCCCCAGGCCTAGGGCCACTCAAGCTACCGTTGCGGAGGTCATCCCTAAGAAGTGGAGTGAACTGGAATAAGCTTCTCGTAACCATCATGGGGACATATGCAACTGGCCGGCGTATAGATTCAAATCTGGGATTACATCAGAGCTGATCCCACGAGTCAGGACGGACTGCCACTGGGACGATAGGATTCCCCTCTTTCCTGTCTCCGAAGAGGAGAATATTACTTCTCATAGGGCTGGGTGGACAGCTATATGCACCTATCCTTTTACAGTAGGATGTAAATTGCCCCTGCATCCTGTGCTTGAGAGGCTCTGCAGGGAGTATTTACTCTGCCCGGGGCAATTGTGCCCCTGTGTATATAGAATAGTTACGCTCTTGGATTGGTTTGCGATGGAAACCGACCAAATTTTTGGATACGAACATTTTATTTCTTTGTACAATATACAAATTTTTAAAGATGGTTATGTAAATGCCAGGATGCATGGGAGCAAGGGCTTGGTGCGCAGTTCTGAAGACACAGGTGACCGGGGTTGGTTACACCGATATGTGTCTGTGCGTACCTCGGCCTTGACTTTCAATTCTAAGACCTATCTTCCTGAAGTTTGGAACAAGAAGCGTAAGTCCCCGAGTATTTTTTGGAATTTTTAGTGCTTCTTCTTCTCTTCTTATCTACTTACTCCCTTTGACTCCTTTTTGTAGCGGTCAAGCGACCTTACGACGGGATCATATCTGTTGATGAGCTGACGACGTGGGTCGAGGAGATTTTGAAGGAGTTTTCTCCTGAGAGGAGAGAATGGGCGTACTTTGCTGTGCAGAAGAGTTTGACCGTGAAGACTCACAGTGAGAGTATTTCTACTGTTGTAACTATTCCTTTTCTTTGTAGCTTATCCATGTCTGACTTTTCTACCTTTTTTAGGTCTGGGTACTCGGATGGACTTCTTTCCTCTTCCCCCTCAGGTCGTGCCTTCTGAGTCTGTTGCTGATCCTGAAGCGGAAGCCGTATTTATACTAGCTTCAGCGGAGGCACTTTCGCGGCAGGGAGGGTGGCGAGGAATTCTTATCCAGTGGCCTTGGTTCTTTGAAGAGAAAGAAAAAGAGCCAAGGTGAGGGTGGAGCACGGAAAAGGTCTGTACGTAAGACTTCCGTTGCTGCCGGGCAAACCTCAAGTACTGGGGGTAAGCCCTCACCTAAAGCCAATGTACCCGAGTCTGCAGAAGAGAATATCAAGACTACTGCCGAAGTCCCCGAGTCTGCACGGGGGAAGATTTAGACAAGGTGGTGATTGATCTTTCAGATACTGAGATTGAAGCCAATGAACCCCTTGTGCGAAAACCTTATCTTCGGAGTGATAAGAGGAAAGTCGAGGAGGAGGCTGCCCGTACTCCGGAGAGGAGTCCCCGAGTTGATGACGGGGTGAAGGCGGCTCCTTCCCGTGTGGACAAAGAGAAAAGAAAAGTAGGTGAAGAAGAAGAAAAAGAAGAAGAAGAAGCAAGAGAAGAGGTTTCCTAAGAGAGTGGCCGAGGTCCTCGTGTTTTTCGTTTTGAGGACCTGGAAAATGTGGCCACTAAGGGGGCGAAGCCTGTTGCTCTTCGCGAGTGCGACACGATAGATCCTAAAGTGGAGGGTGACTCCAACTTATCAATAACAAGGCTCATTTGGCGGTCAGTCATCGACGGTCATACCGGAGTTGAAAGACATTAAGGGTGTGCGCTACAAGTTTGGGCCAAACTATCCTTCTGAACAGGCTTGGGAACCCAAGTACTGTGAGAGGAAGCATACCATGAGACTATCCCCTGACGTTAACTTCGTATCCATGCCGGGTGGTTTAGCCAAGGCTATCTCTTCACTCATTGGCCCCCGGGATGAATGGACGATGAGGGAAATGAGTGATGAGGAGCTAGCCTTTCATACCGCTGCCGATTCTGCCCGGGTAAGTATCTACCGCTCTGCGTTGGAAGTAACTTCGACCTCAGATTTCTAACTTTTGCTTACTTATTTTTCCAGTCAAGTATGGTGGTTGCCGAACTCATGTTCCGCTCCAGGATCAACAACGTCGATCAAGTACTCGAGGTAAAGAAAGAGAAGCTGGATACTCAGAAGGAGAACAAGATTCTGGCAGAGCAGTGTGGTCTTCTTGGGGGTGAAGTTAATCGATTAACTGAAGTTAACAATGAGCGTCTTGAGCAGATTAACGAGCTTACCAAGGAGAAAGACCTTCTTTCTAGAGAGAAGGAAGGGTTCGCACGCTCTGCCCAGGGTCTGGAGAGTCTACTTGAAGAATGCAAGGCTTCACTGAACAGAGCTATTGATGATCGTGAATCCCTTGAGACGAATCTGCAAAGGGCTAACGAAGAATCTGCTAGGGCCAGAGCTGAGCTCCAAGCTGCCAAGGACCAGGTTGCTCAGTCGATGAGTGCTCAAATCACGCTATCTAAAGACTTGGCAAACCTGTGTGATCAATCTGAAATTAAGGCCAAGCTTGTTGTGCTCGAAGCTAAGCGTTCATTGCTTGGGCAGGTTCAGGCTAAGCAGATTAATGTTGAAGAGACGCTGCAGAAGACAAAAAGCGCTGTTCGTGGAGTAAGACAAGTACTGAATCTCTCTCCTGAGGAGTCTGAAGGTAAAGATGAGGATGAAGAAGAAGACGGTGGCGAGAATTCGGGGGACGATGGTAGAATCGACGGAGTTTGTGCGTCGGGTTCTGATCGTAGCCCTAAAAACTGATGCCCTTCCCCAGTCTTTAAGTTGTGAGTTTGTTCATCTGGCGAGAGCTGGATTAATTGGTTGTGGACAGAGGTCTCGTGGGGACTCTCTGATCCTTGTATGGTAGGTTCTATTAGGCCTTTGATCACTCTGTAAAACTTCTGTCAGCCGTTTTCGGCACCTTATCATTTTACAGGATTATGTATATATTACTTTAGATCTTTTCAATGACTATTTTTAGCCTGAATTTCCGATCTTTCGTCTGTATGTGTTGTGGCTTTCATGCCTTATGTTTAAGGGCTTTTGAAGTTTGAGCTTTATTAAGCTCTGGTCTCCAAAAGTCTGCCCGGATGTTTTAACTTAGCCTTTCCCAAGGAAGAGGTCATAAGTTGTGAATAATCTGCGCAGATATTTTTATTCTGACCGAGTCGTGGTTGATAGATTTTTGGCCGAATCGTTGCCCTTTTTGCATAACTTTGCTTATCGTCTTGATAAGCGAAAGCCGTCGCGGGAATTTGTAGATTGGCTATGGCCGAGTCGCTGGCCTCATGAACGACTTCTCTTATTTTCGTGGAAGTTTGTCACGTAAAAGTTTTTGAAAAGTACGCCTTTTAGCAAGGTCTTTCACCTTTATGAAGGTCTTATCTGGCCTACAGGGGCCTCTCACCACCCTCTTTGTTTTTATGTTGGAACACGGAAAGTAGAACATAAAAAAAGTTAAGGCAAGCTGCATATAGAAGAACACGTATAATTAAACGAGGAGTGTGTCCGTTGTGGGATTCGAACCCACAGCCGCGAAGTTGAAGAACTTCGAGCTCTACCAGTTGAGCTAAACAGATCTGACCTTATTCAGGTTGTTAGTACCATTTAGAAGAATTATAATAAAAGTAAGAACTGTCATAAAAGTAAAAAGGCAAGCATAGAATAACTAACCGTTTTACCACTCAGAAGTGATATCTTTTAAGGTGCATCACGTTCCAACTGTTCGGGACAGTGGAACCGTCTAGTCGTGCCAAACGGTAAGATCCCTTGCCGACTGAGGCGATTACCTTGTAGGGGCCTTCCCAGTTAGGGCCTAGTTTCCCAGAATTTGCTTCTTGTGTGCTCTGGGAGACTTTCCTTTGTACAAAATCTCCAACCTGGAAACTTCGTACGCGCAGTCCCCGATTGTAATATTGTTCAATTCGTTCTTTCTGGGCGACTACTCATACGAGGGCTAGTTCCCTTCGCTCTTCGAGGAAGTGCAGCTCTTCGGAGAGGTTGACTGAGTTGGATTCTTCAGTGGCGTGTGCATACCGTAAGCTGGGCTCTCCGATTTCGACTGGGATTAACGCATCTGCACCGTACACTAATGAGTAAGGAGTCTCTCAAATACTCATTTTTATTGTTGTGCGATAAGCCCATAGTACGCCAGGTAACTCTTCTGTCCAACATCCCTTTGCCTGCTCGAGGCACTTTTTGAGGGATTCAACAATGATTTTGTTGGTAGATTCCGCTTGTCTATTGGCAACGGGATGGTACGGAGAGGAAGTGATCCTTTTGATGTGCAAGTCATCGAGGAACCTAGTCACTTTCTGGCCGATGAATTGTGGGCCGTTGTCCATGACTATTTCCTTAGGTTCTCCAAAGCGACACACGATAAAGCGTCAAAGGAAGTCGACAACCTCTGTTTGTCGTATCTTCGCGTATGCTGCCGCTTCGACCCACTTGGTGAAGTAGTCAGTGATGATCAACAAGAAGCGCATTCCTCTCGGCGCTGTGGGAAGAGGACCAACTATGTCCATTCCCCATTTCATGAAGGGCCACAAAGAGATTATTGAATGGAGCGGTTCTGCTGGCTGATGGAGAAGATGTGCGAACCTCTGGCATTTGTCACATTTTTTGAAAAATTCGTTCGTATTTTTCTCCATCTTGTCCCAATAATAACCTGTGTGAATCAACTTTCGGGCTAATGCCTTGCCCCCGGTATGATTTCCACAACAGCCTTCATGGACTTCCCTCATCACGTAGTTGATTTGATTCGGTCCGAGACACTTTGCGAGAGGTCCTGCATATATTTTGCGGTAGAGATCGCCGTTGAAGATTGTATACCGAACAACTTTTATTCTGAGTTTGCGAGCGGCTTTTGTATCAACGGGCAGAGTCCCATAGAGAAGATAGTTTGTTATTTCATTCCGCCAGTCCAAGTGGTGTTGATGGTATTGACCTCGAACTTTTCTCGGTCTATGGTCGTGTGGAGGAGTTGAACAACAGCTGAAGAACTGGCCGCCCCCATTTCTGCTACCTACCCTAGATTTGTGAGAGCATCGGCTTCATGGTTCTCTTCCCGTGGAATCTGGAGTGCCTCCCATTCATCAAACTGTGCTAGGAGTTCTGTCACTCGGGCGATGTACACCTGCATTCTAGAGTCTCGTGCAATGAAGCATCCAGTTATCTGATTGACTACCAATTGAGAATCACTTTTGAGTTTGATGATGTTTGCTCCATAACTTCGGGCTTGCTCCAATCCTGCAATAACGGCCTCGTATTCGGCCTCATTGTTAGTAATAAACGAGCACTTGACGGCCTGCCTGACGGTTTCTCCGGATGGAGCAATGAGAACTAGTCCAAGACCGGACCCTTTGACGCTCGAAGAGCCATCAGTGTATAGGGTCCATGCGCCAGAGGCCTGCCCAGCATATAGAACAACTTCCTTTTCTGCCGCAGGATATATATTAATGCTAAAATCTGCCACGAAGTCTGCTAGAGCCTGTGATTTTATCGCTACCCTGGGTTGGTATGTGATATCAAATTCACTTAATTCTATAGCCCATTTTACTAACCTTCCCGAAAATTCAGGTTTGTGCAAAACATTTCTTAAAGGAAAGGTTGTTACCACAGCTATTGAATGACTTTGAAAGTAAGGGCGTAACTTATGAGCAACAGTTACTAGTGCTAATGCCAATTTTTCCAAGGGTTGATAGCGTGTTTCTGCGTCAATTAGAGCTTTGCTAATTTAATAGATAGGAAGTTGTTTACCTTTTTCTTCCCGAACTAGAACGGCGCTTACCGATGATTCTGAGACTGCCAGATAAATCAGCAGCTGCTCCCCGTGTTGAGGTGTAGAGAGCAGTGGTGGATTGGACAGATACTTTTTCAAATCCTTCAATGCCTGTTGGCATTCAGGGGTCCACTCGAACTCCTTGTTTTGCTTTAAAACGTCGAAAAAACTCTTGCACCGGTCTGATAATCGGGAAATGAATCTTCGCAGAGCCGCCACTCTTCCGGTCAATTTCATGACATCTTTCCGGTTGTGGAGTACGTCTGGAATTGATTCAATGGCTTTGATCTGAGCGGGATTGACTTCAATTCCACGTTGAGAAAGGATGAAGCCCAGGAACTTTCCCGATCCGACTCCGAATGCACATTTTTTCGGGTTCAGCTTCATGTTGTACTGATCAAGAATCCGGAAAGCTTCCTTTAGATGCGCCAGATGGTCCTCTGCTCGTTTGGACTTGATCAATATTTCATCGATGTACACTTCCATAGTCTTTTCGATATGGTCATGGAACATTCGATTAACTAGGCGCTGATATGTTGTACCTGCATTTTTCAACCCAAATGGCATAACTTTATAACAGTACGTACCTCTGCAGTTTATGAACGCTATTTTCTCCTGGTCCTCGGGGTCCATCAATATCTGGTTATATCTGGAATATGCGTCGAGGAAGGTGAGCACCTCGTGCCCGGTTGTTGCGTCAATTAGTTGGTCTATCCTAGGAAGGGGATATGAATCCTTCGGGCATGCTTTGTTTAGATCTGTGAAGTCAATGCAGACTCGCCATTTACCCTTTTTTTGGGCACAACGACCACGTTGGCTAGCCAGTCTGGGTATTTGACTTCACGCACAAATCACATTTTCAACAGCCGATCGACTTCATCATTAATGACCTGGTTCCGAAAAGCTCCTTGTTGGCGTGTCTTTTGTTTTACCGGGCGATGGTATGGGTCGACATTCAACCTGTGAGTAATAATATCTGGAGAAATACCTGCCATATCTGCGTGAGACCGTGCGAACGTTGTATGCCGCTCCTTGAGGAACTGGAGGATATCTCCTCGTAAACGTTCGCTCAATTCGGTTCCTAAGTAGACTTTCCGTTCCGGCTTGTCTGCGAACAATTCTTCGGGTTCCAAAGCTTCCACGGTTAGCATGTGGTTCTCCCGTTCGTCCATCTTTGTGATGAATTCTGGGACCTCGTACTTTGTTTCTTCATGTGGCACGCCAGGTCCCGGTCGCTATAATTTCTATTTGCTTTTCTCAGGCAGTTTGAGAGCCACTGAATAGCAATCTCGGGCCGAGCGTTGTTCTACTCGAACCTCACGTACCCCCATTTGGATGGGAACTTCAATACTTGATGATAAGTTGAGGGAACAACTTGCATATCGTGGATCCGAGGTCTCCCCATGATGATATTGTAGGCCAGGTCCGCATCAACAACATGAAATGTTGTCTCCCTCGCTACTTCTTTGGCGAGAGTTGTCAGGGTAATCTCGCCAAGAGTCTTCTCACTCGAGTTGTTGAAAGCGGAGAGAACTCAAGATATCGGTACGATCTTATCCGACAACTGCATCTCCCTTACAACTCGTGATTGGATAATGTTTGCAGAGCTGCCTGCATTGATGAGCACTCTTTTGACGTCGAATTCCGCCACACGTAACGTTATCACTAACGCATCAGCGTGTGGGAATTGCGAGCCGTCTGCATCGGAGTCTTTGAATGTTATTATTCCTTCTGATCGTGGGCGTTTGGTGTTTGTGATGGAGACCTTTGCATACTTCTTTGCTGTGAAGGTGACGGAATCCACCTCGATTCCACCTGAGATAACATTAACTGTCCTCCTCGGAGAAGATGCTCGTGGAGGGCCAGGTTTCTTTTGCTGCGCCTTTGCGTGAGTCTGCTTCCCCTTCTCGGTCAGGAACTCCTTCAACAATCCCTGTTTCAACAAATGAGCAATTTCATACCTTAGGGCCTTGCAGTCCTCGGTGGTATGACCGTGGTCGCGATGAAAATTGCACCACAAGTCCTGGTTTCGCTTGCTTGGATCGGTCTTCATGTCCTTCGGCCATTTGACCTTCTCTCTCATATCTTTGAGCGCTGCCACTACTTCACACATTTCCACGTTGAAGCTTGGTAGGCTCGGGGCTCCATGGAGGCTTGATTCTGAATCATCTCTCCAGGAGAGTCCTTTGTTGCTGCGGTTGCGCCCTTTGGAATTGCTGCGTGACTGGGCGGGGTACGGCTCGTAACGTACGTCTGATCTCTCTGTCTCCGCTTTTCCGCCGGAGCCACCGTTGCGTGCCTGAGCCCTTCCTCGGGTACCTATTCCAATCAGCTTATCTTCGTCAATACGTACCTTTGAGTTGTAACGATTGTAGACGTCCGACCAGCTGGCTGCTGGGAACTCGCGAAGAGACTCGTAAAGTCTGCGTGTAGCCTCTGAGCTCCTGATATCTAAACTATTGGTAAACGCGATCGCTGCCCATCTGTCCGGTACTTTGGGAAGCATCATACGCTCTCTTTGGAAGCGATCCACATATTTGCGGAGAGACTCATCGGGCCTTTGCTTGATTTCGAAGATATCCTCTACGCGGGTTTCTGTCTTCTGAGCGCCTGTGTGTTCCTTCACGAACAACTCAGCCATCTCTGTGAAGGACCCAATGGAGTTTGGTGGCAACATTGAGTACCATCGTAGAGCTCCATCTGCTAGGGTTTCCACAAATTTCTTCAATTGAACAGATTCGATCTCCTCGTCGGTGAGATCGCTAGCCTTTATAAAGTTGCTGAACATCATGAGATGATCGTTGGGATCAGATGTCCCACGATACCTCAAAATGTTTGGCATCTTGAACGTCTTAGGTATCGCCTTTGGGGCTTCCTCTTTCTTCCAAGGCCGCTGGGAATACCGTTGGACATCGACTTTCTTCAGCGTGGGCGGAGCGCCTGGTATCTGATCGATTCTTTCGTGGAGAGACTTTTGAAGTGCTTCCTGGCTCTCCTTGAATTGTTTGGTGAGTGCTTCCACAACAAGGCTCATTTCTATAGATGCCATAGATCCTCCATTCCGATTTTGGTTGACTTGGGTCGTTGGATCTACAGTCCCTCCGTTGTTTCGCTCTTCACCTTACCTTGAGGTATATGAAGAAGGAACGTCACGACCAGGTGTTGCAGCGTCAGCTCTTGCAGTCGGAGGGTTGCCTCTTTGGAGAGAGTTGAGCGCCTCGTTTATCCCTCGGTTGAATTCTGCCTGTTCCTGCATAAATGCATAGAGCATTTCCTGGAGATTACCTTGGCCAGGGGAGAGACTCCTATGGCGCCGTCTCCTGGGCGGGGTAGTGCTCTGAGAGCGCCTACGCTCATCTCGTTGCCTGACCGGTCCTTGGGAAGATTGTTGCTGTGGAGGAGTACTTACCTGACTTCCGCCTATGATAGTTCGTTGTGAACCGCTTTCTGCCATGTTAGTTGTGGAACAAAAAGATCGACGAAAAGAGATATAATACTGGAAAAAACAAACTATTAACCTATGAAGGCTATTGACCAGCTCCCATTGTGGTCGCCAAATTGTTTAACCTAGATCCGATTTTAGGCCAATTAACAATTAAATTTGTATTTGCGGAGTCACGATCAATAGTTTAGATTAAGAGTTTAAATGATGAATAGTGTTAATTACTAGAATAGCAATATATTCGTAATTCTCAACTATACTGATACGGGGATGAGATATAAGCAGAAATTAACAAAGTTAGAGCGTAAGTATAAATGGATAGGAATAACCGTGTTGTATCGCTTAACCCCGGTGAGAGTTCTTCGGTATTGATCGTACTTAGAAGATTAGAGAGCAAAAGTGCTTAGCAAGTGCAAGTAAAGAACAATATTTGAGCCACAAGAAGAGAGTATTCTTATTGATATTGTAGACAAGAAGTCAAGTTGTGTTACAGTGGCTTAGAACAAATGCTATTTTTAGGTCTGATAGGCATTCGTTGGGTTTTGTAACCGTTGGGCACGTATCCGTTGGAAACGTAACCGCTGGGTTGTAATTATTGCCTTTATGACCATTCATTGAGTGATCGCACATGATCAGGCTAATAATTGCTCATTCAGATCGTGTTGACTGATGAGGTGTTACATAACTGCTTTGGGTCTGCTCGTGATAATTGTCTGTCCGTTAGATATCTGTCTGGTGAAACTTCTGCCCGTGCCACGTGGCGGACACGTGTCATCTTTTAGGTGATATCAGCTTTTATCCAATACAATTACCACTAATGGATTTGTCATTCAAAGTCAAGATGTAGTTGCATCTCTCTGGATATATACATGCAACTACTATAAATGCACTAATACGGTGAAGAAGATGGGCTTAATTTATTCCGAGGAAGAAATAGATGATACCTCTTCAAGATTTTTTTCACTGGTGTACAAGGTATTGGTCAAGAATTTTGCACGAACAAATCAGTTATACAATACAATATCCATTAAAACATGAGGTACTGGTTAAATAGTCTATTTTTAGCAACCACACGTTAAATTCATTTACTGGATTATGCAGCCTTAGCTTCTTATTTATTTATACAATAATACTTATTTTAACTATAATTCTGTAGATATTGCTTAAGGGTTGAAGTAAGTGCTACACACCGGATGCACAGTCCTAGAATACACTCAATCAAGCTCCAAGAATGTTAGAAAAATACATTAATGCAAGGTAGACAAGTCTAATAAACTCCTTTGTGCCAGCCTTATGAAATACTACCGATGGAAGAATGAATACTATCGGAAGTTAGTGCTGAAGTAAAGATATAAGGAGCTTTTCTGGTCGGGAGTTGAAACGAAAAAAGTAAATTATGGGAGTTTAATTGTTGAGGAAGTACATGAAGTTTAAGACGTTGATGCAATTTGAGTTGAGGAACAAGATAAATTAGGGAAGAGACAGAGGAAGAGGCTAAACAAAAACAATGATGATAAACGTCCAAACTACTAATTAAAAAATCTTAAAAAATCAAAGTCGAAAAAGCTTAGTGGCATTTGTTTTTTATGTAAATAGACTTAGAAGAAATTAGTTTTCTCATGCTGTACTTGTGAAATGGTCCACCCAAATGTACTGCTTAACAATGAGATGGAAAACAATCCCTTTGAATTTTCAATAACAAAATATTATTGTCGTATGCTTTCGTGCTTGCATTCACTGTAGAGTGCAAAAATACTTTACTAGAAGCAAGTGCTTTGCAGAGAAAACAGACTACAAACACTTATTTAGTTGTTTACACCGTTTTAATAATTCTTTATGTATAAGCTGCTATTCTATGTGGTCTGTGCAATTAAACAATTACCTGTGGTTATTGCTTGTCTTAAGATGGTTACTTTGCACTAAACTGTACACTTGCTTTGTCCAATAACAACAAATGAGTAGAAAGTAATTCGATATTCACGTGCAACGCAGATACTAGTAGACTAAAAATATTGAGTAGTCATTAAGTTAATAAAATAGATGTTATAATTAAATTTAGCTAAAAGAATTTGCACACATATACTCGCACCAAACCACCACGTCCATTAATAAGTACTAGTACAGTACCCGCGCGATGTGCGGTTGGTATCAACAGAAGTTAATCGTAGCAAAATTTGTATTTATATATCAAATTAGCATATATAAATGAATAATACTTAAAGAATATAATTAATAAATTTAAATACTGAAAGAATCTGAGTAATAGAATAAGAAAGATTTCAAGAGTAAGAAAGATTCATTCTTTATATTAAATTAAATTAGAAAGACATCTGGTATTAGAACTTAGGATGAGCATACCCTCTTTAAGAGTTTTATTAATTATAATATATTACGATTTGAGTTGTTTGAACACATTAGATAAATGATATTATAATTAAATGAATCATGATATACATAAAGGACATTATAACTAAATGAATCAAAATTTCATAATCTTTCAAGTTAAATTATGGAAGAAACCAAGTGGAGTTATGTACACCACAATCAAAACCAAAAAATGAAATCATGTCTAATCATCCATCTGGAAATTGGACAAAAGGCCGCAATTTTCAATAAACAACACATCTCAATTAAACACTCTATATTACTGAATTAAGGATAAAAATTCAGTCATTTTAGTTTTCTATCAAGTCTATGGGTCCTCCTTAGTCCTTCCTCAATAAAACGTATTCTGTAACCCATGTCTGAATATGGGGTCCACCATATTTCTATGCTTACCTTGAATTAATATTTTATGGTTTATTTCTCGCCAAATGTAATAGAAACAACTTGCTAAGGACTTCAGCTTCAGTCTTTTTGCCATTCTAAAATGCTTCAACTTCAGGCTTTTTGCTTCTTATCACATTGTCTGCCCGGTCAATCTCCTACTGTCACAACATCACAGATCTGTTAACACCTTACCACTGCAACAATTTTCATTTGAGAATGAAAAATGAAAAAAAGAGGTGGGTGCTGCTCTTTTCATAATTATTGCATAAAACACATGTATGTTCCTCATCCATTCCCCATCTTTTTAGTCTTTCCTTGATGCTCAATTCTGTATTGCTAAGTTCAATATAAACAACCATCTAGGAATAGCAAAGTTGTTACATATCATCAACACTCTTCTCATGGTTGTTCGGTAAGGATATATTCACATGATGAAAGTCTTACTATTTATAGTCATCCACTCATGAAGATCTTCGTAGGTGGTAGTTGCATTGCTTCTCTTAAATTGCCAATACCTAACACAACATCAATCTGTTCACGAAGTTGTTCAAACTTGCGTTTATATAATAAAAAAATTCCAATAAACATGTTAAAAATATAAATCGCTTCTCATGTATGTAAAATTTTAATTATTAAAATTGGAACTCAAACTTTTATATTGTATAGAAGGTTGTTGACATACCTACTTCTCATTTCTATAGTACCGTATAGAAGATCATAGAAGGTTATTGAACATCCTTAGGACCATTTCGTGAGTAGCTTACCAAATAATGCTCCGCTTTGAAACCACCCTTCTTCATGCGATAGCTAATAAGAGAGAAATATACTTCTCGCATACATTAACTTGGTATTAGAGTTGTGTATTCACCAAAAAAAATTGATTTTTTCTATTAATTTGGATTTGTGATTTTGAATGCTTCATTAAAGGAAATCAAACCTTGGTATTCTCTCCAGTCTAGTTGTCTAGGATCTTCTCAACATCATCTTCAGTAAGCGCAATATCAAAACAAATTATTTGTGGCAAATTTTATATATTAAAGTAGCAATAATATAAATTACTATTATCTATGTATTCTTAACTATTTCACTTGCCTGCATCGTCTTTAATTGCTTCATTTTTTCAAAATCCAAAACATTTATTTAATTGAACGAATATGTAAACATATCACTATAACATTTGAATGACATGAAAATATAAAATTACCTAATTGTTTGTGATTCAGACAATTTGAATTCATTGTATAAAACAAACAATAACACAGACTTCCAATGGAAAATGGTGAAAAAATGATTTTTTTTTTGAAAAGGCGTACCTTCTAATGCCTCTTGCTTCATTCTTGACAGCTTTCAGATGCATTGCTCTGATTCTGCTTCATGTGTGTCAAATTGTAGCTTTAACTTAGTATCCTCATCTTTGTCTACTGACAATAAAAACTAACAAATACTTGACAAATTCATGGTGTTAGAAGCTTCATCCTTATATATCAAAGTCATCTTAAGATTCTTTCCAAATTCATATGGTAATATGCATCTGACATATCACCATCGTTTCTTTGAAATTTACATTCATCATGTAACGAACACATGAAACTTATATCGGATAAGATTCTGCTAAAAACTTTAAAGACTACATAAAATTTATGTTTCTACTCAAATTCGAGTTCCAGATAGAGAGATTCAATACCAGGAGAATAGGAACTTTTTCCTCAGCTTTTGCATTGCATTATGATCATTTTTATAATATGATATGCGGTTGCATTGAAATAATCAGTAGACGGTCTTGAAGTAAAATATAATATGGTAATACGACAAAAGAAAAGAGCTCCTAGCATAGTTCTTAAACATCAGTCTGCAATGGAGTACTAGTGATAAGCAACTTACTCTTCATGCTAAACTCCTTAAGATAGAAATTAAAAAGATGAGTGCAAATATTTGAGTATTTGCACTACAGATATCCCAGAGAAACATTTAGCAAGAAAATTCAACAGGATACTCACTTGTAGGGAAGGCAACGCAATTGGCAATAACTTAATCTCCCTTTTTCTTTGATAATATTATATTCTCCTTGTTAGCAATCACATCATCCTCACTTTTTGGTGCTTGTGCAGCCTACTGAATGTTTGAATCTTAAAAGCCAAAAATATTAGAAGGACAAAGAGACATACAGTTATCAATCTTTAGGGCAAAACTTTTACGAAACAAATAGGAGCGCCTTATATCCCAAGCACCAATCCAAAACTCACTAACCTTGCAGGATTACTTGAGTTGACATCAAGAAAAGAAACATGATAATTTAACAGCCTGATCTCTTGATACAAACAAAGTAAATAGTATGACCACCGTGAAAGAAACACAACCGAACAGATAATTTTGTTTTAGTTTTGTAAGTGTGTGGGTCATTTTTTTGCTGAAGTAATAGTAATAAGGATGTGAAAGTACTTGTTTTTCGGTTGTGACGTTCTCTATATCAAATTATCTTCTATATTTTGTAACTTTGAAAATAATTGCATGACTTGGTTATCAATTCTGAAAGAGAACCAAGAACAAAACAACCTTCGAGCGTTATAATTTTATGGACTTCTATTCATGGCATAGCAACAATATGAGTTCGTGAAGTAGGACCAAGATGCTACCTTGAAGTATCTCGACAAATAAGAAATGTAATTAATCACCAAAAAACAAAAGAGAAAAAATAATGAAGAAGTAAAAGCTAATTCTATGGAACATACCTTATATCCTAGCATTCCAAAGTACAGTTAACATATACTCCTAATAGATCCAAAATTCAAGAATATCTTTTTAGCAGTACTTGAAAAAATAACACAATAATAAATCATTTAGCTGCTTAATAAAAAAATCGTAACATTACAACAAAGCACAAGAAAAACACATGAACAGTAGTGTCACTATCATACTTTTCGGGTAGAGAACTTACCATCTAATTTTAATTTATAAATGAGGAACTTCCAACATTACTTTCAAAAGGAAGTGAAAACATTTCTTAAAGAAGTCCTAATCCAGAGAGGCAACTAATATATAGATGACGTACCTTTATGTTTCTTTAAAATAAAAATGACAATGTTCACCGGAATTGTAAGATTGACGGATAGATTATCAGAAAGGATAAAAACATCGGCGTTGAGAATCATCCAAGTCATGAGAGCTAAAATATACCAATATAAATGTATTAATAGATGAAAGAGATGGATGAGAATTTTTAGAAAGAGAGCATCATGTATGAAACTATTCCATAGAAGCAAACTACCCACCATGATTGCCACTAGTTATAAAACTATCCTCCATTTCACTTTTTTGAGGAGCAAAGTGACGATTTTTATGAAGTGTTAATCATTATCCCATGTACAGTTCAGAAAACTTCTCCAACATGGAGAAAACTTCCCCAACGTACATTTAGGAGAATAAACTTCCATGGGGCAGTTCGTTTGTCTTATCTTTTTTTCTTTTAACTGCTCGTCCTTTTATTTTCTAATTGAAACTACTCTCTTAATTCAAAATTTTCAAAATTAACTAAAACAATAATACCTAACTAAAAATTAACTAATTTATCTAAAATTTTCAAGTGGCTTCTTTTTACTTTGCCACTTGGCTAATTCTTAGAGGCTACTACAAACCTTTTAATATATATATATAGATGATGTAACTTAGAGGGTGAAATCGTAGTTTTCCTATAATACAAGTGCTAACCGCGAAAAGCTTCCAAGAGAAGGAGAATTAAAAGGGCGGGAACACACACACAGAGTAGAGGGGATGTACGGAGGTACCAGCCAATTCGACGGCAACGCGGCGTTTGCCGGCGGCGGTTTTATGCCATCGCAAGCCACTCAAACTGCCGCCGATCATTCTTTCTCTCCGGCCAAGGTCTCTCTTCTATTTTTTTTGCTTTTGAATTTTAGGTTTTTTAGTTCTTTTCGCTAAGCATTTCATAGAACTTAAAAATCATCTCGTCACGGGTAAAATGGAAAATTGAAAGTCGAATTTTTACTAAATATAGAAATGTGTCGTTCTTTTTGGGAATGACTAAAAATGAAAAAGTGTCATATAAATTGGTACAATAGGAGTAAGACTTTGAAAGTTGAGGGTTTAAACATGTCTTACCATCTGTGGCTATAAGACGTTTGAAACTTGTGGTATTAAACATGCCGTAATATCTGTATACTGATGAAATAGGAAGTTCAAGTTAATTTGTTTTCAAATATACAAGTGTGTTGTTCTTTTTGAAATAGAAATGTTGCGACTTAAACTAGAAAGGAGAGGGAGTAAGATATTTTGAAAATATTTTGTAGGTTTAGTTAGTAAGTTACAATTGCCTAAGGTGAAGGTTGATCAAGTAGATCACGAAATAGTTGCCTCTAGCTGACTTCTTAATATACTACTTCCTAATTTTACCATGAGTTTGTTTCTTATGGATTTTTTTCTGAACTTCCATAAGTGTCATGTAGAGTAATTAGTTTTAACTCGGTGCGGAGAAATAGAAGAATATCTAAAGCATATTGAAATTTTGTTTAATGTAGCACTTCATATGATGGTGGAAAATTGAAACGTAGGGGTGATAATGTCTTTCTTGCTTTTCTTTTTGTTTTTCTATTCCCAGAGCCGTGATTCACAGTCTTTGGTTCCATTAACTGTTAAGCAAATTAGTGAAGCGTTTCAATCAAGTGATGAGAAGACAAACTTTCTCATTGATGGGGTTGACGTGAATAATGTAAGTCTCGTATACTTATGGCGTTTTACTTTTTTTTTTTTTGTGAAAGTTCATACAAGCTATATATGATTTAGAATGCGTTGGTAATTTCCAGTTTTATTTTTTTAACTCTAATATTGGTAAGATTTTAATAGATTGATGGCTATCGTGTCAATCTCGTTTTTATCATCATAGATCACACGTATACTGTGGTACGTCTCTTATTGCTTAAGGATTTAGTAAGGCATACTCTGATTTGGTCGGTAGCTATTACGTCTGATGCAATTGACTTCGTATTAGTAAAAATTCAATCTTATAGTTGGTTGATGCATACTTTGCAGGGTAAATGAAGCTGTTGATACCAAGGAAATGGAGGCAGTCGCGTAATTTTCTTCTTGATATAGTGTCATTTAACCTAATATATATTTTACATGTTTTATTGTATATTCTGGTTCTTTGTCAAATAGAAATGGCATGTATGTTCGAGTCCATGGACACTTGAAAGGCTTTCAGGGTAAAAGGCAGTTGATGGCTTACTCAGTCAGGTATTATAGTACGAGTGACTTTTTAAATTGCTCACTTCTGTCTCTTTCATATATTAGTGTCGTGGAGTATATGCACTTGTCATTTAGCTTTTTGGCTAATAGGGTGGTTACCTCCGGGCTGGTAAAAGTTATTTGCTGGGGTATTTTAGGTTTTGATTGCATAGTTTGTAATCTCTCCAGCATTTATGTGCTCAATGCCCTGGACAACATTGTTTCAGCACATAGTTTTTTTTTTTTGATGAAGTGTTATCATTAATAAATGCATCAAGAAGATGCAACAGATTACAAGGATACAGCTTTTAAGGTCACAATTCACTATTCAGCACATAGTTGCTAGCCTTTCTGTACTTGAAACAGTATAAAAGCGTGAAACTTATCAATAATTAGTGTTGATGTTAATCTTTTGAAGGTCCTCATATGTTCTTAGAAGTTGGTTTCCCTTGTTTTTATGCCTTACTTATATCCCTGCATGCCTGCTTTGTAATATATGTAAGGTTGTCTTTATGTTTCAAGTGTTGCCTAACATTGACATCACCATTTTATTATTTAATGACTTGTTTGGCATCAATTTTTTTTTTTTTTTTTGGGTTGTTTGGGGGGGGGGGGGGGGTTGTGGTGTTTAAGGTTGAGAGGAAGTTTAATGTAGAACTGGTTTTTATGACGGACTTGGGAGTTCTCTAAAGAAGCACGTGCAATGACATGATAGTTGTTTGTCGCTGCAATTTTATCTGTTTTGTGGACAAGGAGAGAAGTTGGTGATCAAAAACTTGTTTCGAAGTGTTGGGGAGGAAGAGAGAGAGAGAGAGAGAGAGAGGGGGGGGGGGGGGGGGGGGGCTTACAGTGTTTGATAGATCCCGTAAGTGTGATGAATCAATAACTAGGAAAACCAAACTTGTTAAGTGTATTATCATGTACAGTTTGTGATCATCATTCATTAACCATGAGAGTTTTTGTAATATTTCTTGGTAAACCAATGATTTTTCTTAAAATTTCAACATGCACAGAAGGCTAGTTTGCAAGAAAAACATTTCTGATAAAATATAATGGAAAATCATCTTATTGATTGAACAAAGCACCTAATCTTTTATATTGTTGTATGTTCTGCAAGGCATAAAGCATGCGAAAGTTTCATGAGAGTTGTTATTTCTCTACATACTATGTCTCTAGGGAGGTTAGAGGAGGGTACCCCCTCCCCCTGTTCCCTTTATATCGGCTTTGCTGCTGGTGTTAAAGATCCTAAGTTCCTGTTTCTGTGGTTTTTAGGCCTTTGGATGACTACAATGAGATTGCAAGCCACTTTGCAGATGTTATTTATGTTCATAGCTACAACACTAGGCTACGGGTATTTAGCTAACCTTGCATATGTTAAGCTAAAACATAATATGAGTACATCAGATTCTGAAGTAGTAGTTTCTTTGAACCCCCCCCCCCCCCCCCCTCCCCCCCCACAAACAAAAGAAGCTGCAGGATAGTTCGTCTACGTCAGCTCAAGTGCCTAGCTCATCTGCGAACCCTCCTTTAAAGGGATACCAAGCTTCACAATCAAATCATGTATCTTTACTTACGCTTCTCTTTTTTAAAATTGGTGTAGTTAATATAATATGCATTTTCTGTTTTACCGTTTCCTCCGTAACTAGTGATTTACTATTTACCTTTTGAGTTTCAGTTTCCTGGCTACAGCATGGACGGGATTCAGGGCATAGATAAAATGGTCCTGGACTATTTGCAACGACCATCATGCCTGTAAGTCATTCGAAGCTCCAAGTATTTTTGCTCTGGGAATGCATTATGCAGTCCATGCATCTTTCTACTTTCTAGTTACCTTATAAATCAGAAGTGCTTCGTTTTAATGGCAGCTGATTTTGTCGGATAGTACTGTCTTGGTAGATGTCATAGAAAGAACAAAACACTTTATCTTAGTGCAAAGCCAGGAAGGGTGCAGGCTAGTTATGGACTTATGGCGACTCAGTGGACTAATTTTTCAGAAAGGGGAAAAAAGAACACTCAGTAAACTTGTTTGCTTTTGTCTGCTGCTGAGTTTTGGTCAAGAAATGTTAAATATATGGTTTTCCAGATAAAACGAGACTATATCTGGGTTTGAACATCCAGGCAGGGTAAGTCGATGGTTTGACTAGATCTAGTTCTGTCAGGGTTAATTCCAGTTTGTACGACCTTATTTGACTCTACGAAATGGATTATCTTATCCAACTGTGTGCTTCTCTATATAACTAGTTTTATTACAATAGAAGCTATGAAACCTATGTTCCTATTTTGCCGAATTTCTTTTTACCTCCTTGTGCATTCTTGTCATGCAGTACTGGTCTGTGACCATGAAATTGCTGAGCCTCATCATACTCATACAACAACAACAACAACAACAACATACCCGTTGTGATCCCACAAGTGGGATCTGGGGAGGATGGGGTCTACGCAGACCTTACCCCTACCTTGTGTAAGGTAGAGAGGTTGTTCCGATAGACCCTCGGCTTAAAAAAATCATTTTTTTTAAAATCTAAGATGAAAATACTGAAGATAAAAGTATTGACAACAAATAGTAAAGGTAACGAAGGAAAATAAACAACAATAGTACAAAGGGAAAATAAGTTAATATTAGAATAATACCAATATTACTGATACGTAGTAGAGAAAGCAAATACGTACCCTAAAACCTCCTAACATTAACATACTATAATCCTGCAAACTGAAACTACATTTCTAGAGAGAAAAGGGCTACTTACTAACCTTCCACCCTAATCCTCGGTTAGCTGTAGATGAGCCTCATCATACTCACATAAACCTTAATTAACTCCATATTCAATGGGAACTTATTTTTGCGCAATTAACCCTTCTTCATTTTTCTTTTCTTTTTCCCTCTTTCTTTCCTTTGCTCTATCTCTTTGAGAAAAAAAACCTCCTCTTTTGTTTTGTTAGAGAGATGGTTCGCAACATATAGATCCGAAGAGTTCTCTGGCTATGAGCAACAAAAGTGTGAGGCATTGATCATCTGTCAGTGAGTCCCCTCCTGGGTATATTTATTTGAGTGTTATGTTAGGAAGTAGAAGGATCTACATTGCTAATAGAGTTGGTAACTGCAGATTAATTAGTGTTATTCCTACTGGAATGAACAATTTTGCTTCAATTGTGTTTGGAGCATTACAATTGATAATTTTGTGGAAGGAGAGTTTAGTTCCAAGAAATGACTCTAAGTTGGTGAAAGGGGTCAGGGTTCCTAGTTAATGAAAATAGGTTTATTATACTCCTCCGTGGCCAATAGTGGTCGAAAGCAGTGTTTTGGAGAGCGTGAAGCGAAGAAAAGCGACAAGGGCCCCTAACGCGTGAAGCGTGAAGCGAAGCGCTCGCTTCAATGAAGTAAAGCGAAATTTAAAAAGAATAAATAATAATTTTTGTAAAAATAATTAGAGTGAATAAGAACTCACCAAGAACATTTAAGCAAATTTTATATTTAAAACAAGATGATGAAACCCTAGGTAGAGTGATTTTTCTCCAAGACTCCACTGGTCTTATTTTTTTCTTTAAGGTCTCAGCTCTTTGACACAGCACCTCCAAGTTTCTTTCATTACAAATTGGTCCCAGCTTCTATTTTTTCTTTCAAAAAACACTGGTAAATGCTTTTCTCACTGAAGCGCTCGCTTTACACTTAAGTCGTTTCACGCTTCAGCACATGAAGCGTGCGCTTCATTGAACACGCTTCACTTTACAGATCAAAAGCGCTGAAGGGTCGCTTCGCTAAAGCGATGAAGCGACTACTTTTCAAAACACTGGGTCGAAAGAAGTGCTTGTACAAGAATTTAGTGATTTCACTTATTTGAAGTTTCCAAGAAGTTGGCTGCTTGTGTCTTTGCTGAACATAGAGATTGGTTGTTGATGTTTGGCATTTTATGCCAATGTTTCCTTAATATTTCCGCATGCTTGAGCTTGTTATTCGCTCGTTTTATAGTTTATGAATGTGGTTTTGCACTAATTTGATGTCGTGCGTGTGTAGGTTGTTACGCAGTGTATTTGGAGCTTTTAGCAGCGTGATTGAGCAAGAAATGATTGGAAGTTGATTGAGGATTGGGTTGAGCACACGAGGGCACGACACGAGCGAGTTGCGAAGCAAAGAGCAAGCAGTTTTTGCCTGGCGCTTTGGGGCACGTGGCGCGCCAGCTATAGCGCCCAGTGCCCCAGCGCGGTTTCCCACGCGGCGCGTGGCTAAAGCGTGCCAATTTCGACGGCTTCTGATTGTTGTAGCGCGATCGTGGGCGCGGGGCGCCCGTTACAGCGCCCCTGGAGCGGATTTTTACTTTCTATTTCGTCTAGGCTTGGGTCTAACTTATTACTAGGTGTTTGTAAATCCTATAAATACTCTTTTACTTAGTTTTTTTTAGAGGGATTCAGACTTTGGAGCAAGTTTTGGAGGAGAGGGGAGGAGCCCTAGATGTCTTCTAACAAGTTTTTTCTCTCTTTCTCTTATTCTTCTCCTTAATTCTATAGTTTGTTCGTTCTAGGGTTAGAGTAAATACATGAAGGTTGATGTTTGAAAGTTGATTTCTATATATTGATTTACCATTACAGATTGTTTATTCTTTCTTGATCATAATTGTTTGTTTATTGAGGCCTGATAATTGAACACTATCTATGGTTTTTAGATTGAACTCGAAAGAGGGAATTTATGAACGCAATAAGAAAGAATAGAGCTAGATTGTGAACCCGGGCATCGGGGAACCAATTTGTGAGTAGGATAGACATATACTTGCTCGCCTAGCTTAACTAATCACAGAATTCGTTAATGCGTGCACGTGATTCAACCCATAGACATATAGAGATTGGAGTAGCCTGCATAGATCGTGAAGAATCGAAAGGTTTTCACGGGTACACTTAACCTATAGTTAGCAATCTAGGAAATCAAGAAGTAGAATCAACTGGAAGACTCAACTGGATTGTTCGTAGCTCTGACCCTGGACCGTGTCTCCATTATTGATAACGATTATTGACTTCAATTACTTGTTTTTAATTATTTTCTTTAGTTAGTAAATTTCACAATCATCATCGAAAAAGAACCCTGAATAGTTAATAGGAAATTGTTTGTTAGGAGTCCAGTTTGAATAGTCCTCGTGGGAACGATACTCTACTTATCACTTTATTACTTGTCGACCACGTATACTTGCGTGTGCGTTGGGAGCAACAGTTGTACTCCAAATGTCATAAGAAACTTGGAGTTTAGAATTTTAGAACTTAGGTGGTATTTGGGCTTCCAGGTCCTGGAAGAAAATCTTATGAACTTAGATTACAGTCTCCTTGTAGTCGTGTTGCACTATCTTCATTTCCCTATCAGAGAAGACTATGTATCCAGAATCTTTAGTAAGCATTGTTACTTGCTACTGGATAGCATTATTTGGATCTTGTGGAAGTAGGGAAATAACAGGTAGTTGAAAGAAAAGCAGCCTCAATTGAGTGTCTTTAAGTCTCCTGTCTCCCTTTATTATGTTTTTGAGTTTAGGTTGAATAACGAGATATCAAGTATATCTTATTACTTAACTGCCACTTTGGCTTTTATATATATATATATATACTAGTTTCTATGCCTCACACGTATATCTATAGTCCATTATTAATATGACAGAGTGATTTTAGTACAATATATTACCTGATTGAATAGATTCTGCAAGAACCATGATTTTAACACAATATAATTCCTACTTCAAAACTATTAAAACATAGTAAAAACGATTGAAAAAAAATAAAAGTAGCATAAAACTAATATATGGTAAGTCCACATATACAGTTTCGGTATTTCTATATATAGACTATAAAAATTACTCCTTCCGTCCCAAAAAGACTGTCTGAGTTTGACTGGGCACAGAGTTTAAGAAAAAAATGAAGACTTTTAAATCCTGTGGTATAAAATGAAAGGTGTGTGTAATGTGGGCCAGTGTATTTAAATCCTGTGGATCAAAACAAATCTTAGATTTAAAGAATTGTCATAAAAGGAAAGAGGCACTTATTTTGGGACAAACAAAAAAGGAAAGGTAGACAGTCTTTTTGGGAGGGAGGGAGTATTAATATTGCTAAAACTAATGTATACTGATGTAATATTTTATTCCTCAGAATAGGGTATACATAAACATATGGACCATTCTCTAATTGTAAGATGCTTATCTCTGTAGTATAGTAGTACACGTTACAATAATATGTATAATTGTTCATAACAAATACTTAATTAATTAACATCTAACACATGACCCTAAACCAAAATGATCTTCAACTATTGAGAAGAAAAAAAATAGAGAAGGACTAATAACTTTCGTGAAGTTTGCCAAATTATTATGTTCTTTACGCAACAGAACCAAAGCTTAAAAAGTGATGTTCCTTGAAAAATTTACAAGGAAGAACCTGGAATATAGTTTCTTTTATAAAGTTGCCCATATAGTTCAAATAATAAAAATTTAAAGAAATATTGAAGTGTAAGTACCAATGGAGAAAAGTTTTACTTTTATATTTATGTAAAATTGAATTCCTACATTTCTACTTGGAATTTCAATTTAAATTCATAAAAGCTTCATCTTAATCCTCTTAAAATAATTTTTTTTTTACTATCTAATAACCTTTATAATGTATAACCAAAAAGTCAGTTTATAATAGAAAAGCAACATAATCCATGTTCATAGTTGACTTGGGAAAGGAATGAGCTAGTAATTCCTACGTGGGATAAATTTAGGATGCAATGTTACTATTATATTAGTTAGTTCCAACTTAAGATAGAAGTAGGATTCAGGTTTAATGCAATTTTACTATTTTACCCAATATTATAGCTATATTAAGGGATAAAAAAGTCGTTCACATTTATCCTCCCAACATTGGTGCCTATATATATATATATATATATATAGATAGGGTTTTGCTAATCTACTACATGGTTGTAGTAGGTTAGCATCGGTTAGCATTGTATGCACTTTTAAGTTCATAAAAATATCCTTATTATCATATTGCCTTTTCATTAATATAGAGGACAATTTTGTCTTTTCACGTAAAAATACCCCAATCTCCCATCCATTCGTCGAGCTCTTGTTCATTTTTTTCAGAAAAATAAAATAACTCTTCTTCTCCAATATAGAGCTCTTGTTACCTATCTCGTGTTATTAATTGAGGAGTTAATGTAAAATAAGAACCCCATCTTAATGAATTGATTAACGAGAACTAGAAAGACCATACAAAAATAATTACTAAAAAAAAGAAGTGAACAAAAGTAGCATGAGAAGACTGATGCAAAATCAAGATATGAGCGTGAGATGTCATGGGCGGCCTCTCTGCCGTGCCCCATGACTCCTTAGGCGTACCCCGTGGTGTCCTGGCAAGCCTCAAGACGCCTAGTGCCACGGTTGTGGCCGCGCCAAGAACTACATGCGCATCTGCGTGTGTCTCCCCACCGGTTGTGCGTGCCCGCGTGCAGCAAGCTGACAGCAACCTCAAATCCTGCCATCAGTCAGCGCCCTCGCGCCCCGCACTTGAGTGCGCCAACGCCATGCGACCTGCGCATGCGCGCCACAATGCTGCCCAACCCGCACTGGATTGCGCCTATGGCATGCGACCAACGCAGTCACACCTCAACGCAGATTGCCCCGCGCCTGCGCGCACCAAAGCCTTGTGCCCCGTGCGCAAGCCATGAACACGTAGAAAAGGATGCGGCCCCTCAAAGTGCCGCACATCATGTAAATATAGTTAGGTTTATCTTTCTGTATTTTTCTAGTATGATTGTCTAGCCCCTTAGCGTTTGTTGCTATGACATGGGTTTATTTTTTAAGAACATATATAGGGGGTATAAGGATTCGAATAAACTGTAAGCTGCTTTCATATTTCTGCTCTGGTGTCTCACCCCCTCGACACCACGTTAGCTTTCTTGTAATCGGTTGGCTTTTGATTAATGCAACGACGTTCATTTTCAATTGCTCTTTTTATACACACTGTGATTGACATCGGTTTTTCCGCACGGCACTGACGCTCTAGTCTAGCGTGCGGAGAGGACCATTGGCCGGCCTACGTTGCCCTTCTAAGTAAACTCAAGAAGGCGCCGCGTAACAGTTGGTATCAGAGCCTAGGCTCGACAACAGACAAAGGAAAATGTTGACAAACAATACGGAACATGGTTGGTGGGGAGAAAACGAATGGTGAAAGGATTAGTGCGCTCGAAGAATCGGTCGAGGCACTAAAAGAGATCGCAGGGACTGTCCCGGATCTCAAAACTAGTCTCGAGGAGAGACTGGTTGATCTTAGTCGTCTTGTGCATCGGAGTGAGACAGACATTTCTCACATGAGCCAAGACATGGAGAATGACCGCGTTGAGCTTGCTGTGTAAAAAATAAGCTCGTTGCGAGCGAGGAAAGGAATGATACTATACAACAGCAACTGGATGAGAATGCAGCATCGCATGCGGCGTTGCAAAATACTGTGAACAACTTGATGGCTCAGGTCATGCAGGGCCTTCTCAGAGGAGGAGGAAACGGAGGTGGGGGTGGAATGAATTTTGCTCCCAAACAAAAGGTGAAGTTCCCAGAGCCCAAGAATTACAATGGTGCTCGAAGTGCTAAAGAAGTCGAGAATTTCTTGTTCGACATGGAACAGTATTTCAAGGCAGTTGGGGGGTTAGATGATGATAAGAAGATCACAACTACGGTCATGTACCTTGAGGGTGACGCCAAACTATGGTGGCGTGGGAAAGTTGAAGCCGCAGGGAATGGTGAACCAGAATTGGCAACATGGGATGAGTTGAAAACGGCTATCCGTGGACAATTCTTTCCTGAAAATGTCGAGTACAGTGCCCGACGGAAGCTCAGGGAGCTAAGGCAGACGAGGTCTATAGGGGAATATGTTCGTGAATTCACAGCCCTATTGCTAAGCATTCGCGACATGGGCGAGAAGGATAAACTCTTTACCTTTATGGAGGGACTAAAACCCTACGCCCGTGCCGAGTTACAAAGGCAAAGGGTGGACACATTGGCACCCTACGCCCGTGCCGAGTTACAAAGGCAAAGGGTGGACACATTGGCAAGGGTTATTCAGGCGGCTGAGTGCACTGCGGACTATCAAGTTGATACTCGAAATGATAGGCAGCAGACGACTCACGTTCTGCCGGCGGTAACAACTACAAATGGGGCCAATCCAATAAAAGTGGTCCTGGCAAGGGTGGGGGAGAGCGGAGTAATAGTTATTCCAAGGCCTCTTCCTCGAGCAGTAGTAATACGTTGACTCAGAACAAAGGAAAGGGAGCCGCCTTTGTTCCTAGAGGTGGATGTTTCGAATGTGGGGGTCCTTAAAGGGTTGCTGATTGCCCTGAAAAGAGGAAGCTGAATGCCCATGAAACTTTTGATGAAGAAGAAGCGGACGAAGAGGATGAGGATGACGGTGAGGCTCCGATTGGTGCGTTCTCGCACACGTTTTATTCTATCTCTCAAGAAGTGGGTGAATCAAGTACTGCGGGTCTTCGGTTGAAGAAGGAAGCTGATCATGCTGGTCAGAAGAAGAATTCTGAAACCGATGCCAAACTCCGGGTTGGCAAAAGTAAGGGACTTATGTACATCGACGTTCGGGTTAATGGCAAACCTGTTCGTGCGATGATAGACACAGGTGCTACTCATAATTATTTGGCTGCTACAGAGGTGGAGCGACTAGGGCTCGTCGTGGAGAAGGGTCGTGGTCGAGTGAAAGCTATTAACTTTCCAGCTCAACCTATTAGAGGTGTGGCGAAGGGAGTCCCAATCAAACTGGGCCCCTATGAAGGGAAGACTACGTTATCTGTAGTCACGATGGACGATTTCAAATTGATTCTTGGTTTGGAATTTTTGCGGGAGACTCAAACCGCAGTTTTGCCGCATGGCGATGCCCTACTTATCATGGGGGCAAAACCATGCACGGTTTCAACTTTGTCTGGGAAGTTGAATGAGAGGAGCATCTCGGCTATGCAACTGAAGAAGGGTGTCAAGAGACAAGAACCAACGTTCTTGGCTACCTTATGTTTGGACGAGATTGAGCGGGCATCTGGTCCTATCCCTTCTGCTGTGAAGGATATGTTGGTGGACTTTGAAGATGTGATGCCACCAGAAATGCCTAGGCTACTTCCGCCTAAGAGAGACGTGGATCACCAGATTGAATTGGTGCCAGGCACAAGGCCTCCTGACCGTGTGCCGTATCGAATGTCACAACCCGAACTCACCGAGCTTCGGAGACAATTGACGGAAATGCTGGATGCTGGAATTATTGTGCCCTCTAAGTCCCCTTATGGATCGCCTGTGCTATTTCAAAAGAAGCACGACGGCTCCTTAAGGCTCTGTGTGGACTATAGAGCATTGAATAAAAATACTGTGAAGAACAAATATCCTATTCCCTTGATGGCGGACTTATTTGACAGGCTGGGTGGTGCTACGATATTCTCAAAAATAGATTTGAAATCAGGCTATTGGTAGGTGCGTATCGCTGAAGGAGATGAGCATAAAACAACATGTGTCACGAGATATGGATCATTTGATTTTCTAGTTATGCCGTTCGGCCTAACTAACACTCCAACAACGTTTTGTACGCTGATGAATCAAGTCTTCCGGGAGTTTATAGATGAATTCGTGGTTGTCTATCTGGACGATATTGTGATGTATAGCAAGAGCATGGAGGATCATATGATGCATTTGAATAAGGTCTTGACAAGACTAAGGGAGCACGAGCTATATGCCAAACCATCGAAATGCGCTTTTTTACAAAAGCAGATCGATTTCCTTGGGCATATTGTCGGAGAGGGACACCTCAAGATGGATAACGGGAAAATTCAGGCAATTACTGATTGGAAACCACCAACTGATATTCATGCCCTAAGATCTTTCTTGGGCCTATGTAATTTTTATCGGCGGTTTGTGAAGGATTATTCTCTTATTGTTGTGCCCTTGACGAAACTTTTGAAGAAGGACACACCATGGGAGTGGTGTCCAAGGCGTGAGAGGGCCTTTGCTACTTTGAAGAGGGCTATGTCAAACAGCCCGGTTTTGGCCCTTCCTGATATGGCCAAGCCGTTTAAAGTACAGACTGATGCCTCAGACTTCGCACTTGGTGGAGTTTTGATGCAAAAGGGGCACCCGGTTGCTTATGAGAGCCGGAAATTGAAGGATGCTGAGCGGCGGTATGCCGCCCACGAAAAGGAGTTGTTGGCTGTGGTCCATTGCTTGCGCCTATAGCGCCCTTACTTATTGGGAGCACCCTTTGTTGTCAAGACTGACAACACGGCTGTCATCCATTTTATGACACAGCCAAAACTGAATGGGGGGCAGGCGAGATGGCAGGAGCTTCTTGCCGAGTTTAATTTCCACTTGGAATACAAGAGTGGGAAGTTAAACCAGGCTGCTGATGGGCTAAGTCGGAGGGCCGACTTAGCCGCGGTGTGTCTACTCGCCGCCCTTAGGGGAAGCGAGGTAACCACCAATATTAAGGATCAGATCAAGGATCTTCTTGGTCGTGATCCTGCTGCTCAAGATATGATCAGCCTTGTGGAATAAGGGAAGACGCGACAGTTCTATATGGATGATGGTTTTCTCAAGACAAAAAGGAAGCGGATATATGTGCCAAAGGGAGGTGATTTGCGGAAGACCCTATTGAAATATTCATGATACCCTCTGGGCCGGCCATCCTGGAATGGATAGGACTCTGGCGCTGCTTCAACGCGCGTATTATTGGCCCCAGATGGCGGATGATGTAGATCAATATGTGCGAACCTGTTTGGTCTGCCAGAAAGACAAACCAGACCGCTTGACACAAGCGGGATTATTGCAGCTGCTACCTGTCCCACAAAGGCCTTGGGAAAGCGTCTCTCTTTATTTCATCACCGAATTACCCAAGGTCAGAGATTTAACCACTATTCTAGTAGTGGTTGATCGATTTTTTAAATACGCAACTTTCATAGCAGCCCCAAAATATATAGCAGCTGAAGAGACGGCCAGGCTTTTCTTTGCTCATGTGGTGAAGTATTAGGGGCTACCTCGAGATATTGTTAGTGATCGCGACTCGTGATTCACTAGTAATTTTTGGACTGAGCTCTTTAAGTGTCTCGGGTCTAAGTTAAGCCACAGCTCCAGTTTTCATCCCCAATCTGATGGCCAGACGGAGCGGTTTAACGGGATGCTTGAAGAATACCTCAGGCATTTTGTAACTGGATCGCAGAAGAATTGGGTGAAGCTACTGGATTCTGCTCAGTTGTGTTTCAATGCCCAAAAGTGCTCAAGTACCAACAAGAGTGCTTTTGAAATTATCACGGGACAACAACCTCTTCTCCCACATACTGTTGATGCACCAAATGTGTCAAAGTCTCCTAGAGCTGCGAGTTTCTCAAGGGAGTGGAAGAGAAATCTAGAGATAGTGCGGAGCTATCTTGAAAAAGCACAGAGGAGGATGAAAAAGTATGCAGATCAAAACCGGCGTTTTGTGGAGTATAAAATTGGGGATAAGGTGATGGTAAAGATCCCCAAGAGATATCTGTTCGCAGGAGCTCATGACCCGCGTCTTTTGCAGAAATACATTGGACCTCTGTCCATTGTGAAATGTGTTGGTAAAGTTGCCTATCGAGTTGAATTACCAGCTTGGTGGAAAATCCATCCTGTTTTCCATGTCAGCCTGCTGAAGCCTTTCCAAGAAGACAAGGATGATCCTTCCAGAAGCCAGCTCACAATGCCAAGCATCAGGAAGAACAAGTGGTCAGGGAAAAAAGTAGCAGAAGCTATCCTAGATGACCGTGTTATTCATGCCTCAAGGAAAGATCACCAGGAATTTTTGGTGAAATGGAGCGGATGTGATGTAGAGGAGAACACCTGGGAGAGGGGGAACAGACCTCAAAGCCTTCAAGGACCTGATAGCTGATTGTCTTGCAAGGAAGGCGCCGGGGACGTCGCCAACTCATGTGGGGGAGAATGTCATGGGCGGCCTCTCTGCCGTGCCCCATGACTCCTTAGGCGTACCCCGTGGTGCCCTGGCAAGCCTCAAGATGCCTAATGCCACGGTTGTGGCCGCGCCAAGAACTACATGCGCATCTGCGTGTGTCGCCCCACCGGTTGTGCGTGCCCGCGCGCAGCAAGCTGACAGCAACCTCAAAGTCTGCCATCAGCCAGCGCCCGCGCCCCCGCACTTGAGTGCGCCAACGCCATGCGACCTGCGCATGCGCGCCACAATGCTGCCCAACCCCGCACTGGAGTGCGCCTATGCCATGCGACTAACGCAGGCACAGCTCAATGCAGATTGCCCAGCGCCAGCGCGCGCCAAAGCCTTGCGCCCCGTGCGCAAGCCATGAACACGTAGATAAGGATGCGGCCCCTCAAAGTGCCGCACATCATGTAAATATAGTTAGGTTTATCTTTCTGTATTTTTCTAGTATGATTGTCTAGCCCCTTAGAGTTTGTTGCTATGACATGGGTTTATTTTTTAAGAACATATATAGGGGGTATAAGGATTCGAACAAACTGTAAGCTGCTTTCATATTTCTGCTCTGGTGTCTCACCCCCTCGACACCATGTCGGCTTTCTTGTAATCGGTTGGCTTTTGATTAATGCAACAACTTTCATTTTCAATTGCTCTTTTTATACACACTGTGTTGACATCGGTTTTCCCGCACGGCACTGACGCTCTAGTCTAGCGTGCGGAGGGGACCATTGGCCGGCTTACGTTGCCCTTCTAAGCAAACTCAAGAAGGCGCCGCGTAACAGAGTCTATGCTTTATGAAAAAAAAATCGAAATAAATTTGGTATACAATCTGACAAGCACTTCGACACTTTAGGTAAATTGATTTTCGAATCCCAAACCCCACATCTCTGTCGCTCTTGTCCCATAAACGTTTCAGTTCTTCATTTCTATAATTTCTCTATAATGATGTTGTCACTGATCTTCGAATTCATGGTAGATTTTGAGAATCAGAGAGGATGAGGGCTCCGACATTACAATGGGGAAGAGGGGAAAGTTTGGTCAATGACAAAAATATCCCTGTATTTAATGTGCTGCTAAGGAATATTGAGTGCATTTTAATGAAATCAAAAGTGTATAGAATGCTAACGTACTACAACCGTGTAGTAGGTTATATATATCAATGTTATCATTCTCAAAAAAAATATAGTGAGGATCCTTCATAATTAAATGGCTGATGCTGAAGACAGTTGAATGATTTCTTCATACTTGTGCATTTAGAAGTAAAATAAGAAGAGAACTAGTGCATGAGAATAAATATGTTTTGTATAACTGATAAATGCCCGAGGGGTTCAACCCATGACATGCGCCTAACCAACATATCACAAATTGTGGTTATACCACTAGACCAAAGCCCTGCTGGCCTTTGAGTATGAGGATATTTTGTCCTTCTCGAACTCAATGTTGACTATATGGAGAGAGAAACCGAAGAGCATTGAACTGGGTTGGAAAAGCTTTTGCGCATTAGCAGTATGGCTATGGTCTTTATAAACTAGCATAAATATTTGGAGCTCTTAAGAAATGCAAGTTAGCTAGGATGATTGGACGCTTTATGTAGAGATGTATTTTTGCACTAGACTCGATGAACAGTGTTATGAAAAGCCATCGCTTCATATGTAAAGTCTGCACTTCAAATACTGACATGCAACGTGATCGCAGCAGAAGTGGTCAGTTTCTTGAATCTTATCTGTGAGGAGTTGGATAAATATTGACTTTATTGTTTTATTGGTTACTGATTAGTTATTTTAGTTGATAAGGTACTAAATTAATATGCAGTTGATGTTTCTTAATGTGCGCTTCACTCAAATAAGTGAGTGCTTTACTTCTTGCTTTTCACTTAAGCCCCTAAGATGTCGCTTTTTTTCGCTCTACACTTTTAAAATCACTGGTCTTGAATACCTCTTGTTTACGGGAGTACATTTTCCCCCTTCTTTTACATCAACAAAACTATCAACTTATAGAAAGGGTATGTTAAAAAAATGTATAGATACATGGAATTGTATCTATTGGAAACAGCCTCTCCACTTTGGTGGGATAAGATCTGGATACATCTCATCCTCCCCAGGCCTCACTTATAGAATTACACTGGGTATGTTGTTGTAGCTGCAGCTTGTTCTTGTACTCTTATTTTTCTGAAGAAGGTAACAATATATTCATCAACATTAAGGCAATATTGGCAACCAAGTGTACAATAACCATGTGCAAAAACCCTTAAAGAGGAAAAAAAAACTACAGAGGAATCCTTGATACTATCTATACAGCTTCATCTACATAGCTTTTCTTGCTCCAAAAATATAAAAGTAACACACAATTGGATTTAATCTTCTGAATTGTGCTAGACCTGTCTTCAAAGCACCTTTCATTGCTTTTTCTCCAAATTGTCAAGCATATGCACAAAGGGATTGATCTCCACCATTTCTTTTGCATCCTGTTTCTCCCTGGCCTATACCATGTTTTGGTTGCCTCCCGTAGATTGTGGCATAGACCAACTTAACCCTAATAAATTAAGAAAGATTTGCCACAATTGTATGCTCACCTGCAATGCAAAAAAACAAAAAAAGGTGATTTATGTCTTCTGCTCTTTCTTGACATAAGAAGCACCTGGAACTCAATTGCACTCCCCTTTTCTGGAGGTTTTCATGAGTGAGACTTGCTATTTTGGCTACGAGCCAACTAGAGCAGGCCACTTTGGTAGGTGCAATAGTTTTCCAAATACTTCTCCATGGCCAAAAAGATAGCCTTGCCCTTCCTCCAAAAAATAGTAAGCAGAACTCACTGTGAAAATGCCCCTTATATCTACTTCCATTCTTGTACTCTTATGCAGTACTTTGTTAGTGCATTCTGTGAATAAATCGTTGGATATTTCGAACATAATAGCAGACCGTGTGTTGTAATATCGCAGTTGAAGTAAGCTCTGATGCTAGGGCATGCATTAAAGTAATGAAATTGGACGAGGTAAGAAGTGCAAGAGTTAGGTAGAAGTAATTGTGAATGCGAAATTGGAAGTACTAGTTGTATTTTGGTTGAGCCAATAGAGATAGCGATACCATTAGAAGTAAGGCACTAACGGCCGGAAAAAGTTGGAAGACAATGATCTAGTGAAATAAGAGATAAAATAAAGAGAATTCGAGTTGTCACTCAGGAATAGAGGAAGGGGAGGGTAGAATAGACGAGTTTGTGGACTTTGGGATGTATCGCGACTGTTTGCACTTCTAATCTAGTTCATAATGGCTTCACTTATCTAGAGCAACTGGTGTTTTCAAATGAAAATCAGAGGAAGACTTTGGTTCTTTAAACGTGAGACTAACTTTGCAAGATGGGATGCCTTAGGGAATAATTTCTCCATTATTAAGTCATTAAAAAAATTCATGAATTCAAAAAGCTTTTATTAAGCTAAACACAGGCATGAGAAACCGGTAAGGTATTTTGTGTACGGTCTTTTCACTCTAAACTTGTGATCACTGATTCAAAATAGTGAGGATAATCTTGCATTTGGACCATGGATTACCACTTTGGTTCCAAAAGGTTCTGTATATCTAAGGATTAATTTTCAAAATTCAGAATAGCTTTGTTTTCAAAACTTATTCAAGTATTGAAACTGTTTCCAAACAATGCAACACCAACAATCAACTAATTTAAAACTTTTGCTTTTCTTTTCTATTCTTGATATTGGGCATTTGTTTTGTTATAAGTGATTGAAAATATGACAGCCAAGTCGTTGAATGATTTTGCTGTGCTCTTAAATTCTCTCATTCTATTTCAGTGCACGTGAAAAGGGGGTTCATCGCAGTGAGCTTGCCCAACAGCTAAAAGTTCCTGCTGAGAAGATACTGCAACTATCTCCCCACTCTTGTTCTTGTTTAACCGTAATTTCGTTTTGTTAGGTTAAGTTACAATTAAATTTATGGAGCGGAGTCACGGTCAATAATCGAGATTAAATGCTCTTTATGGAAAGATATAAATGACAGTAATAAATGCGAAGAAATAAAGATGCAATCAATTCGATATAATAAATGAATATTCGAACAAAAAGGAACCGTGCAGGCCGTATAGACTTGATCAAATTCCCTTCCTCGTACTCTTTATGATATTCAGTCAATGGAACAATAAATGAGATCTTTCCATTATCAGCAGTAGTAATAAATATTCACTGGAGATAAAGAATTGAATGCTAGTAAATAGTTTGAATACAAGTGTATGTTCAGAGAAGCATTAGATTCAATGCTTGTGATTTAGATTACAATATATAGATAACTATGTGTCCGTTCACAAGCAGTTGTAACTCCTTAGTCGAGCAGTTGCGTTGTTTTTGGATAAGATTTCTATTTTGAACTGGCTTGATTGATGAGCTGCGACTTTTCTGGCCGCGGCGATTGTTCATCTGTCCGTTGTAACTGTTCATCTTCGATTCTATCCATTGCCTTTATGTCCCTTCATAGCCATGTGTCGTCTATACGTCATCCTACGTGGATGCTTAGTCACCAACTTTGGTGACGACGGATTTAACCCAATACAGATAGTCCCCGCACTACTCGGGCAGAGAATCTGGTCGAGGAGTGGAAAGCGAGTTTTGGGCGGGAAAGAATTTTTTTAGAATTTATCCCAAGTAACATATTTGAATCCTTGTACTCGTATTTGGATGCTGCCCGTTGAACCCTTCATAGGCTTTTGATTGAGTGACGTTTTATCAGTATGAGCATTAAATGCTCCGCTAAAGACAAAACGTGCAAGTTGTCAATTCCATTCCACTTTTTGCTGAGAAAGTAACTGTTGCGCGTTCCGAGACTGCAGGTGTGATGATTAAACTGCGCCTACTCACGTCTTGCACGTCCCAAGGCAAGAAACCGTCACTCCGATTTTTATTTCGTTATTTTCTTTAACAGCTGGATTTATTCACTCCTTGCGTGGATATTCGCCATGTGTAGGGCGAATTGGGCTTTACCAACTCTATAAATACGATTTCCACCATCCTAAATCCTTTTACTGAATTCCAAATCTTATTCGAACCTTCAAAGTTTCAAGACGCCCTTTTAAAACCCTCTAAAACGCAGAAAATCCTTCCAATTGTTTGGCTCAAATGTCTCCAAAAGCTAAGAGAAGCTTGAATATGGATGCTGTGGCTACCAGTTCTTCAGTGGCAGCTGGTCAATCTACGAGTTCTCCGACTTCAGTCGCTGACGTGATTCCAAAAATCTGGGGAAATCTTGAAAATGACTGTTCGGTCAGCTCGTTCAGTCATTATGGCAACATAAGGTCGTGGCCTTCAAGTCGATTTAAGAGTTCGATTACCCCTGACCTTTTGCCTAAGGTTAAGGAAGACTGCGGCTGGAATGACGACGTTATAGTTTCTTGCCCCTTTCCGACGGAGAATATTACTTCTACGAGAACTGGGTGGATGGCTATATCAACGTACCCATTCACAATAGGTCACACGCTCCCGTTGCATCCCGTTGTAGAGGACATTTGTAAATATTACCTTGTCTGCCCGGGACAGCTCTGTCAGAGTATTTATAGGATTGTTTCTTTACTACAATGGTTTGCCGACGAGACTGAACAAGACTTTAATTTTAAGCATTTCGTCTCCCTGTACAGCCTTCAGGTCGCGAGAGACGGGTATATCAATGCCCGTATGAGGGGAAGAAAAGCTCTAGTGAGCAAATCTGAAGATACAGGGGATAGAGGTTGGATGCATAGGTATGTCTATGTGCAGTCCAAACTCCTCACACGTGGCAGCAAAACTAATCTCCGCGAGGTGTGGAACAAAACTCGTAAGTCCCCGAGCCTTTGTATTGAATATCCTCCGAATTATGTATCTGCACTTTCTAATTTTCACTCTTTGTTGGTTAGCTGACAAGATTCCTTATGATGGTCTGATTACCGAGGAGGAACTGTCTGCTTGGGTAGAACCAATTCTGGTAGAGTTCACTCACGAGCAGAGGCAGTGGTCTCACTATGCTTCCTTAAAGCATTTATCTAACCCCAGCACCCATGGTAAGCTGATTACTCGCATCCCTGCTAACTTATGCAGAGCTCATTACGGTATTAATACGCCTCTATTCTCAGGTCTAGGTACTGGTGGTAGCTATTTCCCTGCTCCTCCTCCTGAGGAAGTGATTGTTGATCCTGTGGCCGAGATCAACGAGGAGGCGGCTGCTATTCTTCAGACTGCTGCGGCTATTAAGGCCAGGGAGGGTGGTGAGGAGGTCCTTGCAAATTTAAAGAGAAAGAAGTCTGGCTCGGAAAAGAGCAGACCCAAGAAGAAAACGAGGACGGCTCGTAAGACTCCTCAGCCCTCCGAGAAAACAGTCGAGGCCAATACTGCAGCTGCTGATACGCCCAAGTCTGGGCAAGAGAGTGTTAGAAGCTCGGCGGCTGCCCCTGAATCTGCTGAGCCTGTAATTCTTGATATTTCAGATTCAGATGCTCCCGATGTGAGCTTGACTCGGAGGAAGAGGGCATCTCTTCGAGGTGATAAGAAGAAGGATGTAGAGACTTCTTCTTATGCTTTCGAGGAGAGTCCCCGAGTCAGTGGTGAGAAAGGAGATAGATCTGGGGAGGTAGGGGAAGAGGGAGTGCGTGAAGACTTTGCTTTTTTCCCTGAAGGCCCAGAGTTGGATGAGCCTGTACGGGTTGGTGGCCAGCAGGGCGAGTCTGAGCAAGTCGGCCACAGGCGGCCTGGTAAAGAGCCGGTGAGGGAGGAGGATAAGGAGGAAGGCGAGGAGGTTGGTGAGCAGAGGAAAACTGAGGGGGAGGATGAACCTCAGGTTTTTCATTATAAAGACATGATGAACTTGGCTGGTGATGGGGTGGCGCCAGTTTATCTGCAGGAGTGCGACACTTTGGGCCCCGACGAGGCAGGTGACATCGAGATCTCTCGCACTAAGCTTACTAGGCGAGTATCTTTAGGAGGGAAGGTTGGGGCGTACTCTGTCAAGGGCATACGCCACAAATTCGGTCCCCAATATCCCTCTGAGCAAGCGAGGGAGCCCAGGCCGTGCATGAGGGAATGTGACTTTTCCATTTCCCCAGACACAGATTTTTTGACGAAGCCTGGCCACCTAGTCAAAGTGATGTCCAACCTGATTGGTCCTCGAGAGGAATGGAACATGCGCAGTATGAGCGACGAGCAGCTGGCTTATGCAATCGCTGAAGATACTACTCGGGTAATGTTTTCCCCCTTTACTCCTTTACTTTTATTGATACCTTAGTTCTAATTACTTACGCATTTTTACTTGCTGCCAGGCAAGCATGATGGCTGCCGAGATCATGTTCCGTTCCAGGCTGAATAATCAGGAGCAAGTGCTTGGCCTTAAGAAAGATCTTTTGAAAGCTCTTCGGGATAATCAGGCCTTAGAAGAGGAGAAGCAAGCTCTGATCGGGGAGAAGCGGGTCCTGGAGGGGAGGCGTGGCTTCTTTGAGGATAAGATAGACAGGTTGGAGAAATCCAACACTGAGGCTAACGACAAGATAAGCACGCTCCTCGAGGAGAGGGACCGTCTTCTGGATGAGAAGGAAAGGTTTGCGTTATCCTTTGAAGATCTGAAAGCGAAGATGGATGAGCAAGGTCGTCAGATTTCCCAACTTGCCCATGAGCTTAATATGAAGGAAGTTACTCTGGAGAGTATCCGCAACGCTTCCGACCTGATGTTGAGGAACATGAACAAAGCTGAAGCTGAATCTCAGGCTGCTCAAGGAGAACTACAAGAGGCCAAGAATCGGGCTGCGGAATCTGCAAAGGTTCAAGAGCTATTATCGAAGGAGTTGGCGAATTTGTGTGATCGTTATACGATTGACTCCAAACTGGAAGCTCTTGAGGCCAAAAAGAAGTTGCTTATCCAAATGCAGCGCGGCCAGATTAATGTCGACTTAGTCCTTGATCAGACCATAGCAGCCATCATCAGTGTCAAGCAAGTCTTGGGCATGGAAGTGGGGGCTGACGACGATGATGTCGAAGAGGACGATGAAGGCAGTGAGGACAATGAAGATGAAGAGGATGAAGATTTGGGTGGGGATCCGACTGATGGAGCTAGTGCATCAGGTCGGGATCCTGGCCAAAATGACGATTGATGCCTCATTTAGTCCTTCTTGTAAATTTATTGGATGTCGCTAACTCCGAATATTTGTTAACTTCATGAATGAATGTATATTTTGGCTGTTTTCCTTTTTTGTCTGACTGGTCGAGGCTTGACGACCATTTTTGGTCTTTCAAGTTTTGCTTACATGAATGCTGCTGTTGTTTATCGCTTAATGGGGTTTTCAGAGGTCAAAATTATGTTTCAAATCTTAGTGTCTGAGTTCCCTTTTTGGTGTTAATCTGCGCAGATGTTTTGAAATAAAATCTGATCGTAACCAGGTTAAGCCACCCTTAGTTGAGATGACTGAAGTCAGGCTCTCCGGGCTGGACGAAACCAGGCCGTTTAGGTTGATTGAAATTTGGCCGTGTAAGATGGTTTTGCGATAAACTTTGCTTATCATATTTGACAATTGAAAGTTTTCGCAGAAAAAATTTGGTTTGGTTAAGGTTGCCCTGTTATTTCTATTGAAAAGGACAAGTAACCCAATGACCAGAACGCAGGATTGTTTGGTCGTAAATCAGAACACAAGATTGTCTAGTCGTAAAGTTGTGGGATTTGAGCGGATACTGGCCGCGAAATGTAGAAAATAACGCAGCACAAGTAAAATAGTTCTATTGAACTTACTTGATTTTGCTTAGCCGTGCTTTTAGCGAATGACCTTGCTCTGCTTGAAGATCCCCTATGTTAGCCGGGACTTTGGCCTACTGGGGCCCTTGCCACCCCCCTGTTTTTATGTTGAAATTTTGTAATTTCAGACATGAAAAGACAATGGGTGAAGCACTGAATCAGAGAACACATATAACCAAAAGAGGAGTGTGTCCGTTGCGGGATTTGAACCCACAGCCGCGAAGCACGAGGACTTCGAGCTCTACCAGTTGAGCTAAACGGATCTGGCCTTTTGAAGACCGTTAGTGCCATTTAGACAAAGATAAGAAAACAGAGCAACTTAAAAGAGAACGAAGGCAGGTAGGTAAAGGCAATGGATAGAAATACTAACCCCTGTACCACTTAGAAGTAGTACCTCTTCAAGTGAGTCACGTTCCAACTGCTGGGTAGAAGCGATCCATCTGGTCGTGCCAAACGGTACGAGCCCTTACCAACGGATGCAACCACCTTGTAGGGACCTTCCCAGTTTGGACCAAGTTTGCCAACGTTCGCCTCTTGTGTATTCTGGGAGACCCTACGCAATACAAAGTCCCCGACTTCGAAATTACGTAATCTCAGTCCCCGATTATAATATTGCTCTACTCTTTCTTTCTGAGCCACTACTCGTATAAGTGCTAATTCCCTACGTTCTTCTAGAAAATCCAATTCCTCGGAGAGGTTGACTGAATTAGATTCTGTAGTTGCATGGGCATATCGTAGACTTGGCTCGCCGATTTCGACTAGAATCAATGCATCAGAACCATATACTAAAGAATAGGGCGTCTCCCCGGTGCTCATTTTTGTGGTTGTTCTATATGCCCAAAGAACCCCGGGGAGTTCTTCTACCCAGCATCCTTTGGCCTGCTCGAGACGCTTCTTGAGGGAATCCATTATTATCTTGTTGGTCGATTCCGCCTGCCCGTTTGCCACTGGGTGATATGGGGAGGAAGTAACCCTTTTAATATGCAGATCTTCAAGGAACTTTGTGACCCTATGACCAACGAATTGGAGACCGTTATCCATGACAATCTCTTTGGGTGCTCCGAATCGACAAATGACATAACGCCACAGGAAATCAACTACTTCCGTTTGACGTATCTTTGAATATGCTGCAGCTTCAACCCACTTTGTAAAATAATCAGTAATTATTAACAAGAAACGTACCCCTCGGGGTGCAGTGGGTAGCGGCCCAACGATGTCCATTCCCCACTTCATAAACGGCCACGGGGAGATGATTGAGTGCAAGGGCTCCGCTGGTTGATGGAGGAGATGTGCAAACCTTTGGCACTTATCACATTTTTTGACAAATTCGTTAGTATCTTTTTCCATTTTGTCCCAATAATAGCCTGCTCGTATAAGTTTTCGCGCAAGCGCCTTTCCTCCCAAGTGATTTCCACAGCATCCCTCATGAACTTCCCTCATCACATACTCTGTTTGGCTGGGACCTAGACATTTGGCAAGTGGACCTGCAAAAGTCTTACGATAGAGGGTGCCATCTATAATTGTATATCTGGCAGCTTTTATCCTCAGTTTTCGAGCAGCCTTAACGTCCGCTGGTAGGGTTCCATGCAGTATATAATTGATTATCTCATTCCTCCAATCCCAAGTCAAATTGGTCGTGTTGACTTCCAATCTCTGCGACTGAACCCAAATTTGCCAAAGCATCGGCTTCATGATTCTCCTCTCGTGGGATCTGTGTGGCTTCCCAACTGTTGAATTGTGCCAGCAAACCAGTAACTCGGGCAAGATACCTTTGCATACGAGACTCCCTTGCGACGAAACCTCCAGTTATCTGGTTGACGACCAGGGCGGAATCACTCTTAAGATGAGTTCTGTCCGCTCCATAATCTCGAGCCAGCTTCAATCCTGCAATTACGGCCTCATATTCGGCCTCGTTATTAGTAATAAAGGGACATTTTATGGCCTGTCTAATGGTCTCCCCCGAGGGAGTGGTGAGGACTAAGCCTAGCCCTGACCCTTTTACGCTCGAGGACCCGTCAGTGTGCAAGGTCCAAGTCCCCGACTCCGATCCGGCGAAAAGAACCGCCTCACGTTGAGCATCAGGGTACATGGTGGCGCTAAAATCTGCGATAAAATATGCTAGAGCTTGAGATTTTATGGCTACCAGGGGTTGATAAGATATATCAAATTCACTTAATTCTACTGCCCATTTTACTAGCCTGCCCGAGAATTCAGGTTTGTGCAAGATACTACGTAAGGGGAAGGTAGTAACTACAGCTATTGAGTGACTTTGAAAATAAGGTCTTAATTTACGGGCGGCGATTACCAATGCTAGTGCTAATTTCTCTAAAGGTTGATAGCGGGTTTCAGCATCTAATAAGGATTTGCTAATGTAATAAATTGGTAGTTGCTTACCTTTGTCTTCTCGAACAAAAACTGCACTTACCGCTGACTCAGACACGGCCAGGTAGAGCAATAGTTGTTCACCTGGTTGTGGCGTTGAAAGTAAAGGCGGGCTTGACAAGTACCGCTTCAAATCCTTAAGTGCTTGCTGACATTCAGGGGTCCATTCGAACTCCTTGTTCTGTTTCAGCACGTCGAAGAAGCTTTTGCACCTATCAGATGAGCGGGAGATGAATCTCCTCAGCGCTGCTACTCTCCCGGTTAGCCGCATTACATCTTTTCTGTTATGAAGTACGTCGGGGATGGCTTCTATCGCTTTTATCTGGGCGGGGTTCACCTCGATCCCTTGCTGGGAAACGATGAAACCAAGGAATTTCCCTGAACCCACTCCAAATGCGCATTTCTCCGGGTTGAGTTTCATGTTGTATTGATCAAGGATTCGAAAGGCCTCCTCCAAATGAGCTAAGTGATCCTCTGCCCGTTTGGATTTGATCAGCATGTCGTCGATGTAAACCTCCATGGTTTTGCCAATGTGATCGTGAAACATCCGGTTGACTAATCGTTGGTAAGTTGCACCTGTATTTTTAAGTCCAAAAGGCATTACTTTGTAGCAATACGTACCTCGGCAAGTAATGAAGGAAGTTTTCTCCTGGTCGTCGGGATTCATCAAGATTTGGTTATAGCCTGAATATGCATCAAGGAATGTAAGCACCTCGTGCCCGGCCGTCGCATCGATTAGTTGGTCAATTTGAGGTAGTGGATAAGAGTCTTTCGGGCAGGCTTTGTTCAGATCAGTGAAGTCGATGCAGACCCTCCACTTGCCGTTTTTCTTTGCCACTACGACCACGTTGGCCAACCAATCTGGATACTTGACTTCTCGGACGGAGCCAATCTTGAGCAAGCGGTCAACTTCGTCATTTATGATCTGGTTCCTGAATGCTCCTTGCTGGCGCTTCTTTTGCTTCACTGGGCGGTAGTATGGATCCACATTCAACTTATGAGAGATAATCTTTGAGGAAGTGCATGATATCTTTGCGCAAGTCTTTGTTTAGCTCTGCTCCCAAATATACCTTCCTTTCGGGCATGTTGTCGAAAAGTTCTTCTGGTTCCAAAGCTTCAATAGTTGGCGCGTACTCTTCTCGTGCATCCAATTTTGATATGAATTCCGGGATTTGGTAGTTCGATGCTTCATTGCTTGATTCTGATCCCGGGTTCTTTAATTGCTATTTTGCTTCCTCGGGGAGCTTGACTGCGACTGAGTAGCAATCTCTAGCGCAACGCTGCTCTCCCCGAACTTCTCGTATCCCCCACTCTGAAGGGAATTTCATCACTTGATGATAGGTTGACGGGACAGCCTGCATGTCGTGTATCCATGGCCTCCCAAGGATTATGTTGTAGGCCATGTCCCCATCAATGACATGAAACGTTGTGCGTCTCATGACGCCTTCGACCAGGGTCGTCAGTGTAATTTCTCCCAACGTTTTCTCGCTGGAATTGTTAAATCCTGAGAGAACGCGAGAAATTGGTACAATCCCATCGTATAGTTTCAACTGCTGCACGACCCGAGACAATATGATGTTTGCTGAACTGCCTGGATCAACGAGTACTCTCTTGACGTCGAATTCTTCCACTCGTAGTGTTATCACTAAAGCGTCCATGTGAGGAAATTGCAAGCCATCTGCATCTGCTTCTTCAAAAGTCATCGTATCCTCAAGTCGCGGTCGTTTGGTCTTCGTAATAGAGACTTTGGCGTATTTCTTTGCTGTGTATGTGACTGCATCAACCTCAATTCCACCAGAGATGACGTTGACTGTCATTTTTGGAGATGATACTCGGGGAGGTCCTGATTTGTTTTGCTGGGCCTTCGCGTGAGTTTGCTTCCCTTTTTCTGTCAAGTACTCCTTGAGATAGCCCTGTTTCAACAAATTAGCAACTTCGTACCTTAGAGCCTTGCAGTCATCCGTTGTGTGGCTGTGATCGCGATGAAATTCGCACCACAAGTTTTTGTTGCGTTTGCTGGGGTCGCCCTTCATATCCTTAGGCCATTTGACCTTTTCGCTCTTCTCCTCGAGCACTGCTACGAGTTCGACTGCTCCGATGTTGAAGACGGGCAGGGTTGGAATCCCACTAGAAGTTGAGGTGGAATCATTGCTCCTTGCCAGGCCTTTGTTGTTGCGACCGCGTCCGTTAGAGTTGTTACGCGACCGACTGGGATATGGCTCGTGCCGTGCATCTGGCCTATCTGTCTCGATCTTTCCCCCAGCGCCATTGGTGCGAGTTTGGCTCCGTCCTCGGGTACCTGTGCCAATCAATTTATCTTCATCTATACGTACCTTGGAATTATAACGGTTGTAGACATCCGACCAGTTTGCCGCAGGATATTCTCGCAGGGACTCGTACAACCGCCTGGTCGCTTCAGAGCTCTTGACGTCCAAGCTGTTTGTGAATGCAATAGCCGCCCATTGATCTGGAACTTTGGGTAGCAACATACGTTCGCGCTGAAAGCGATCCACATACTTCCGGAGAGACTCCCCGGGCAGTTGCTTGATTTCAAAGATGTCCTCAACTCTTGTTTCTGTTTTCTGAGCACCTGTGTGTGCTTTGACAAATAACTCCGCCATCTCGGCAAAAGATCCTATTGAATTTGGTGGCAGCATTGAATACCACCGTAGAGTGCCGTCCGCTAAGGTTTCTACGAACTTCTTCAATTGCACTGATTCGATCTCCTCGTCGGTGAGATCGCTTGCCTTTATGAAATTTCTAAACATCATCAAGTGATCATTAGGGTCAGTTGTTCCCCGGTATCTTAGTATGTTTGGCATTTTGAACGTTTTGGGGATGGCCTTTGGTGCTGCTTCTTTCTTCCAGGGCCTTTGAGTATACCGTTGAACGTCAACTTTCTTCAAAGTGGGTGGTGCACCAGGGATCTGGTCAATCCTCTCATGAAGAGAGCGCTGCAGGGCCTCCTGGCTCTCTTTGAACTGCCTGGTGAGGGCCTCCATGACCTCGCTCATTTCTGTTGGCACCGCTGATCCTGCATTTTGATTTTCAGCGCGCCTTGAGGCATGAGACGGTGAAGCATCCCTTGGACGTCCCATGGGTGGATTTCCTGTGTTTGGCAGGTTTTGTCCTCGTAGGCTGTCGATAGCTTCCCGTATTTGCCTGTTGATTTCAGCCTGTTGCCGTATAAATTCAAGGACAGCGTCTTGAGAGTTCCTCGAATTCCCAGGGCCATTGGGTCTTCTAGATCCTCCAGCCTCCTGGTCGACGTTTCCTCGGCCAGGATGGCGGCTATTTCTGCTACCTTGCTGACTGTGCTCGTTCTCCTGCTCCGCTGGGAGCACATTCTCGTCCTCTGCGATGGGGATCACGTCGTCGTCTGCAAGGGGAACATCTTGCTGCTCACCCCCGGCCAAATTCAGGTTTACCTGCTCCGCAGCGTTGAGGTCTTGTTGCCCGTCAATGGGAGCGTTGTTGTGCGAGTTGTTATCTGCCATTTTGACAAAAAGAAAACGAAGAGAACCAGCGGGCGAGAAAAAAAATGAATAAAGAATAAAATATGATGAGCAATTAACCTACGAAAGTTATTGACCGGCTCCCACTGTGGTCGCCAAATTGTTTAACCGTAATTTCGTTTTGTTAGGTTAAGTTACAATTAAATTTATGGAGCGGAGTCACGGTCAATAATCGAGATTAAATGCTCTTTATGGAAAGATATAAATGACAGTAATAAATGCGAAGAAATAAAGATGCAATCAATGCGATATAATAAATGAATATTCGAACAAAAAAGAACCGTGCTCAGGCCGTATAGACTTGATCAAATTCCCTTTCTCGTACTCTTTATGATATTCAGTCAATGGAACAATAAATGAGATCTTTCGATTATCAGCAGTAGTAATAAATATTCACTGGAGATAAAGAATTGAATGCTAGTAAATAGTTTGAATACAAGTGTATGTTCAGAGAAGCATTAGATTCAATGCTTGTGATTTAGATTACAATATATAGATAACTATGTGTCCGTTCACAAGCAGTTGTAACTCCTTAGTCGAGCAGTTGCGTTGTTTTTGGATAAGATTTCTATTTTGAACTGGCTTGATTGATGAGCTGCGACTTTTCTGGCCGCGGCGACTGTTCATCTGTCCGTTGTAACTGTTCATCTTCGATTCTATCCATTGCCTTTATGTCCCTTCACAGCCATGTGTCGTCTATACGTCGTCCTACGTGGATGCTTAGTCACCAACTTTGGTGACGACGGATTTAACCCAATACAGCTTTCACTATTAGATAGCGTTGTGATCATTTTTGCTCTTACTTATTTTTTTTTATGGTTTCTGTATGACAGAGAAGCTATGGAATCTCTGAGAGTCCGAAGGTCTAGTCTACTACACGATAGATGAGTATCACTACAAGTCTACTGCAAATAGTTGATGTTTGATGTGGTAGATGACACTAATCAGCATATTTGTAACCTGTGTCCTTTTCCATGTATATATGGACAGAGCAAGGATGTAGAATGAGAGGATCTTTTACGATACATTGCTGTCTTCCCTCGTAAAGAGTTTTGTGCACCATGTTGGGTAGCTTTTGACAGTTGCAAACTTTTTTGTCTTGTTGAAGCGATCAATTTTCTTGTTGAATTTTAACCTGTGAATTATGGAATAGGACAAACTTATCTCTTGGTTTCATTGGACCGTCTTACCATTTAAAACTTCAGAGGATGTTGATAAGGTTAGACCCAATTCATATGACGTTCTCTACTGAGTACCAAAGTTCAGGCTGGACCATTTTCCATACGTTTATTCACGACTACCCAACTGTTTAACTAAGCCTTACATGCAGTTCACTGATTACGCCCTTAACATTCATGTGCTAAAAAGAATGTTCTCTGAACTTCTTTTGGGAGTTGTTTCTAAAATTGTAATTCCATTATTGCAGTTTCATATTCTAGTTCTCATTTCTCGACCCCCTTCCCACCTTTCTCCAGCTATTCTACTATTGACCCCTTGAAGTTACCCCCCTCCACAAACCTAATTACTGAAAGTGTCATCTATTTTTTTTCTTCTCTTTTCAGTTTTAAGTAAGGATTGCTCTTTGGAATTTTGTGATTATTTTATCATCCGAACTAGCAAAGTAGGATTTCCTGAAAATTGCACGAGCATTATGTCCGTGGTTTTGGATCATTGTAATTTTAAGTCTATGCCATTAGATTGTGTGAGATCTTATCCCATATAATCAATGATAAACATGTTTCTTGGGATTGGATACTTATGCAAGTATGATCGGAGTTGGCAGAAAAGGACTTCTTAATTAATCTTTCATTGTGGATAACTGCTGTCAAAGCAATCTGAATACTAAAGCTTCACTCTAAGTTTTACGAATATATTGAAAAGTTGCTGCTGAACTCTGATATACCTAATGTTGTATAAATTAAAATTTTCGCTGTACTATAATCAGGGTATTGAAGGGTTCTTAACCTCCACTTGCTAGTTGGTTCCTCCCTTGGTAAAAGATTCTGGTATTAATATATTGGGTTTGGGTAGATCAGATTCTTACTAAACAATAATTCAGTGGTCACTTCGCGTAATACCTGTCAACACCACCCATACAAAATAGAGGCTAGTGGAATGAAATCCTAGACTGTATCAATGGTAAATTTTGATTCTCTTGTCCGAAATTTTCTTGAAGGATATGTACTTCGCAGAGGATTAGTGATAGTGCAAGAACAAAAATAGTTTTCTGATAGTACGTAGTTTTCAGTATTCTGCGACATGTTTTACTAATATTTTCGTTCCTTCCAAATTACAAGAGCTTAAATGCTGCTCCCAAACGCACACGCAAGTATACGTGGTCGACAAGTAATAAAGTGATAAGATGAGTATCGTTCCCACGAGGACTATGCAGACTGAGTTCTAGCAAACAATTTATTTAAACTATTCAGGGATCTTTTTCCAATAGTGAGGATTTTGTTAACTAAAGAACAGTAATTAAATGGTAAAAGTGAATTCAAGCAATGGAGCAAAACTTGGTTGTTATCAGTAATAAGGAGACGGTCCAGGGTCAGAGTTACGAACAATCCAGTTGAGTTTTCCAATTGATTCCACTTCTTAAATCCCGGGTTACTAACTAACAGATTAAATGTACCCGTGAAAACCTTTCGATTCTTCACGGTCTATGCAGGCTACTCCAATCCCTATATGTCTATGGGTTGAATCACGTGCACGCATTAACGAATTCTGTAATTAGTTAAACTAGGCGAGCAAGTATATGTCTATCCTACTCACGAATTGGTTCCCCGATGCCCGGGTTCACAAACTAGTTCTATTCTTTCTTATTACGTAATTAAATTCCCTCTTTCGAGTTCAATCTAAAAACCATAGATAATGCGTAATAATCGGGCCCTGACAATTACACAACTGAAATCAAGAAAGAATAAGCAACCCATTATGGGATTCAATCAATGGGAATCAATCTTCAAACAATCAACCTTCATGTAATACTCTAACCCTAGAACGATAGATTTAGCTACGCATACTCATAATAACAACACAAGGAATTGATGTAATAATGAAATAATGATAAAATAAATTAATGGAAGGAAGAAAAACCCTTGTTCTTGATGTTATGAGCTCTCCAATTTACTCCAAGGTCTCAACTCCTCTCAAAAACTAAGTAAAAGAGTATTTATAGAGTTTACAAAAGCCTAGTAATAAGTTAGACCCAATCCTAGACGAAATAGGAAGTTCCAAAACGCTCCAGGGGCGCTATAACGGGCGCCCCGCGCCCCCGAACGCGCGACCCAAGGCAGACCTCGTCAAACTTTGCACGCTATGGCTCCGCGCCGCGCAGCCAAACGCGCCAGAAGCTGGGCGCGGCGCGCCACCTGTGGCGCCCAGCCAATCTGCTCCGTTCCTTGCTCCTTTGCTCGCTCGTGTCGTGCCTTCGTGTGCTCGATCCAATCCTCAATCAAAATCCAATCTTTTCTTGCTCAAGCACGCTCTATAAAGCTCCAATTGCACTACACAACACCCTACATACACACGACATAAAATTAGTGCAAAACCACATTCATAAACCATAAAACGAGCGAATAACAAGCTCAAACGTAAGGAAATATTAAGGAAATATAGGCATAAAATGTCAAACATCACCACCCCACACTTGAACCCTTGCTCGCCCTCGAGCAAGTCACAACTAACTTCCAACCTAGGTAAAATAGGTCTGCCTATGACTATGGTTGATACCGACCATTGAACCAATGCACACATGACTACCATGGATCCACAACATGCCAACAAATTATCAAAATCAAAAATATAGAAACAATCACCCCAAAATAGCTCAAATGCACAAACTCAACTTAATGCAACCATGCTCCCACAAAATCACACCTATCTACTCAACCAAGAAGCCACAACTTCACCTATCTCATGCAAACCATATGCCCTCACCAAAATGAAGCAAGAGAGTGTCCCCCAAGTATCACACACAACCATGAATATCAAGAATAGAATGGGGACAATAGCATAGAAAGAATTCACTCACTCTCATGAAAAGCTCACATGTCACACACAATGTACCATAGGCTTGCCCGTAGTGTAGAACTCCACTAATGTAAGCTCACTCCAATCGGGATTAACTAGGACTTTAGAAAGGTCGTAATGTAGGCTAAGGGGCGGGTAGGATACATATGGTAATAGTGACTACCTCCCTAAGCACTTTAATACATCACATTCAAATTAAGCATCAATCTCATCAAGCCACCCAATCAACACTTCTACACATACACCTTCTCACAAGTAGCATTTTTCTATTAAGCACACACTAGCAAGGAATGAATATTCTTTTCTCTTTATTTCTTTTTCCACAATTTTTTTCTTTCTTTGCTATTTTTTTTATTTTCTTTTTCAATTTCATCCAACCTTGCCAATGTTTTTCACTACTTCACAGTTTTAACAATTATTCCCCTTCATTAGTTCCACTCAAAAACCTCCCAAAATCCAACCACAACTCCAAAATAACAACACAATATCAATAAAGTGCTTAAGGAATAAAGGGCCAAAAGAGACAATTTAGAACAAGTGGGTAGGCTCGGGGTGTGGGTGCCAACAAAAAGGGTCAAAGAAATCACAACAATTTTTTTCCAAGGTATATATGTAAGGGTAGGCAAATCAAAAGAAGGCCTTGTATCATTTCCCGACTAGAGAAAATCTAGGATTTCGCTTTGCACACACACGGGGCAAGTTCTAGACATTAATATGCAACATGGAGTATAATAAAAATATGCCTCACAACACACATTGCACACTATCCACACAAAAAGGTTCCATCAACAACTCTCAATCAAGCATCTAGAATGCAACTTGTGGAAATTTAAGCATTAATGCACCAAGGTTAACAATCAAGTCAAGCAAGCGGACTCAAGCATCTCAAGGGGGTTGTTCCATTTTTTTTCTCTAGGCATGCATCAAATTAAAACCCAAGGACACCACAAATAACACATGCAATCAAGTTCAAGTCCACCGGTATCAAACAAATTAAAGGCACCTAGCATTCCACCTATTCCTTTCGTCTAGGGTCATCTATACTAACTATCCTAATCCTAAAAATAAAAAAAAAACTACCCGGTTCAAAGGTCTCCCCGTGGAAAAGAACCGAGGCCATAAGAAAAACCACGGGGTGGATGACATGTACCACTAATAAAACTAAAAGGAAAATCTTTTTGGAATTTTTCATTGGTTTTCTAATTTTTTTTTTTCATATATTAAAGCAAGAAACAAATAAAAATAAAGTCAAGTAACAAAAGAAAATCCTACGGTACATGCATCCCTAACCTCAAAAATAAATAAAGGGTAGTTCCCCACCCCACACTTAAACTAAGCACTGTCCTCGGTGCTAAAAATAAGCAAGCGCAAGGTAAAGAAAACTTCCCTGAAGATTCTAGTCCTTGGTGCTAGCATCCTCCAAGCTTCCATATAGTACAAGGTACTCAGACTTCCCTCATCAGGTCATCAATATTGGGCAAGGGTGAGGACACCCCACACTTAGCCTCGACATTACATGAACCTGCAATCCAAAGAATCACCCAAAGTAATATACAACTATAAAAATACTAATAAAAATAAATAAAAGTAAAGCAAGCAAATTGGGATGCCTCCCAAGAAGCGCCTTAGTTAACGTCGTGGCACGACGAAGACAACTTCATCACTTTTGTCTCCACCTTGAACTAATGAATTGAATCCCCAACTTTGCCTCAAGTTTACAACTATGGTATTGGGGTGGTGGCAAAAATACAACAGGACCAAGTAAACAATGCCGCATTTTGCACTTCTTAGCCTTTAAATGAGGGATGTCGTTTTGTCTCCTCGGCATCACAAACTCTAAAATATAGGCACCTTGTTCCTCCTCCTTTTGTTTCTTCATAGGCTCGGGTGGCTTAATTTTCATGTCACCATCCAAACACAATGTTGAAAAATGATTGGAATGAGGTCCAATGCGCTTCAATTCTAAAGTTGCATTACTTTTGACACCCTCACTTGCACAAACACTAGAGTCCTCACCTATGATGTTTTCTATTTCCTCACTTGACTCTAATGTGATTTCCTCAACCTTGGCATCATCAACTGCTATTGGGTCGAATGGTAGGAATTCCACTTTTTGCTCCTCAAATTGGCTTCTAAGCTCTTCTATCTCAAATCTACTATTCACGACAACTGATAATTGGGCATTAGACACCTCAACCATATCACTCAAATTCTCCTCCAAATCGTGAATAGTCAAGCCAAATTCGTCGATCTCTTGCCTGAGCACAACCCTCTCTTCTATAAATTGCCTCGTCATATTTGCAAGTTCACTCCTGAAATCCCCATAAGCTTCTAAGAGTTTGGCTTGCTCCATTAGCCAAGTTTCGCTAACAACCTGCACTTTATCGCTCCTGTCAAACTCACAAATATCATTAGAATCATCACAAAAATTATTGGGGGAAGGAGCATGACACTTAGGACAATCATTCCACCGACCACCACACAATTTACAAAAATTCCAATCAAAGGTGGTAGAAAATTCACATAACCAGTCTCGCAGGGTTGGAAGACTCGGGCAATTTTCCCAAAAGTGATGTCCTCCACAAAGTAGACAAGAATCAATAAAATTTGAGCAACCATCATTCAACCCACTTTCATTAAAAGATGCCATGTAAACTAGTAATACAATAATAAACTAAAAATAAAATAAAATAATTAAACCTGAATAGAAAATAATAAATTTATCAAAAAGAAAACAGTCAATTTAGTCCCCGGCAACGGCGCCAAAAACTTGTTGCTCCCAAACGCACACGCAAGTATACGTGGTCGACAAGTAATAAAGTGATAAGATGAGTATCGTTCCCACGAGGACTATGCAGACTGAGTTCTAGCAAACAATTTATTTAAACTATTCAGGGATCTTTTTCCAATAGTGAGGATTTTGTTAACTAAAGAACAGTAATTAAATGGTAAAAGTGAATTCAAGCAATGGAGCAAAACTTGGTTTTTATCAGTAATAAGGAGACGGTCCAGGGTCAGAGTTACGAACAATCCAGTTGAGTTTTCCAATTGATTCCACTTCTTAAATCCCGGGTTACTAACTAACAGATTAAATGTACCCGTGAAAACCTTTCGATTCTTCACGGTCTATGCAGGCTACTCCAATCCCTATATGTCTATGGGTTGAATCACGTGCACGCATTAACGAATTCTGTAATTAGTTAAACTAGGCGAGCAAGTATATGTCTATCCTACTCACGAATTGGTTCCCCGATGCCCAGGTTCACAAACTAGTTCTATTCTTTCTTATTACGTAATTAAATTCCCTCTTTCGAGTTCAATCTAAAAACCATAGATAATGCGTAATAATCGGGCCCTGACAATTACACAACTGAAATCAAGAAAGAATAAGCAACCCATTATGGGATTCAATCAATGGGAATCAATCTTCAAACAATCAACCTTCATGTAATACTCTAACCCTAGAACGATAGATTTAGCTACGCATACTCATAATAACAACACAAGGAATTGATGTAATAATGAAATAATAATGAAATAAATTAATGGAAGGAAGAAAAACTCTTGTTCTTGATGTTATGAGCTCTCCAATTTACTCCAAGGTCTCAACTCCTCTCAAAAACTAAGTAAAAGAGTATTTATAGAGTTTACAAAAGCCTAGTAATAAGTTAGACCCAATCCTAGACGAAATAGGAAGTTCCAAAACGCTCCAGGGGCGCTATAACGGGCGCCCCGCCCCCCCGAACGCGCGACCCAAGGCAGACCTCGTCAAACTTTGCACGCTATGGCTCCGCGCCGCGCAGCCAAACGCGCCAGAAGCTGGGCGCGGTGGCTGGCGCGGCGCGCCACCTGTGGCGCCCAACCAATCTGCTCCGTTCCTTGCTCCTTTGCTCGCTCGTGTCGTGCCTTCGTGTGCTCGATCCAATCCTCAATCAAAATCCAATCTTTTCTTGCTCAAGCACGCTCTATAAAGCTCCAATTGCACTGCACAACACCCTACATACACACGACATAAAATTAGTACAAAACCACATTCATAAACCATAAAACGAGCGAATAACAAGCTCAAACGTAAGGAAATACTAAGGAAATATAGGCATAAAATGTCAAACATCATTAAACCTCAGTTTTTACTTAGAAGAAATAGATAATTAATTTAAAGAGAAAAGCTTTAGATTTCCTCATCTTTTATGTGAAATATTTTATTTTATTATTTTACATTTCAGGGTCATCAAGATCTAAAACAAGATCTTTTTCCTAAAATTCCCCTTTCCTTCACTTAATATCATACTTCGTCTCAATGAATATTCACTTTAGATTGCTTAGTCCATCTCCTTATTAAGGATTTTTTACATAAAAGTACAAGTTTTAGAGCTTAATTACCAAACATAGCAAAATTTTAGTAAAATTACCCTGCATAGAGGAAAACACAAATAATTACAAACATAGCAAAAACATAGCAATATTTTTCCATAACATACCAAACCCTTACATTCTTCCTTCTATTTCTCCCACTATCACTTTTGCTCCTCCCATTTTACCCTTTTTCACTTTTCCTCCCAATTTCACTTTTACTCCTCTCATTTTTCCCAATTTCACTTTTCCTCATCCATCCTCAATTATCTCGTTGAATCTCACTATTTCTGCACCGTATCAACTATTTCTGCGCCGCATCTAATCAACTATTTCTGCAACAGCGTATCTAACTGTTTCTATACCGTTTCAACTGTTTCTGCAGCACCGTATCTCACTGTTTCTGCACCGTTTCAACTGTTTCTGCATTGTTTGAAATTATTTTAGCACCGTTTCAGACTATATCATACTGTTTCAACACCGTTTTAGACCGTATCATACTGTTTCAACAGTTGTTTCAGATTGTTTCAACGCCGTTTCAGACCGTATCATACTGTTTCAACATCATTTCAGACTGTATCAAACTGTTGCAACAACTGTTTCAACGATGTTTCAAACCGTATCATATTGTTTCAATGCCATTTCAAACTGTATTAGACCGTTTCAATAATGACGTATTGGTAACTTGTTAGAACAAGATTAATTCATAAAAGGTTTCTTGTGGGATTAAATTATTGAACCACTATTTTCTGCACTATCACCACAAAAAGACAAAACACATTCATAAATTGTTGAATCAATATTTTAACCATACCTGTGTGCCAAATGCAAATCAGATGACTCATGGTAACAAGATACATGGCTACTACGAACAAATTGCAGCAGTAGTAAATGAACACAGCAACAGTAACAACGTGAATAGCAAAAAAAAAAAAAAAAAAAAAAAAATAGAAGAATGAGCAAATCGGGACAGATCTTCAAACCAAAACCACGACAAGCTGAGGAAACGAGGACCGACTATTGCTACATAACAGTAGTGGCGTCATCACGACTCCGAACTTTCATCGAATTTTCCAGTCACCAGTGTCGTATTTCTTCTTGTGTTCAGATTTTCCTTCGGTGGTTTCCTTCTTTCCCGATCTGTTGTAGGTGATCTGGAGGTGGGGTGATTGACGCTGGGATGATAGGGGTGGGGGTGGGGGTGATGGTGGGGGTGTATTTCAGCTATGGGATGAAGAAAGGTTAAAGTGAGAGATATTATAATTTGGAAAAATGAAAGTGGAATGTAGTGATTGCTGTGTAATGTTTAGGCAAAATAATGCTATGCATTGTAATAAGAGAAACATTTCTATTTTTTTGTAATTAAGGGTGAAAATTTGTATATTTGTGTAAAAATCTCCATTATTAATTCATTGTTAAAACAATTTGAAGATAAGAATTTTTGTAAATAATTCTTGTTGTATAGGTTTACGACATGTAATTAAATACAATTAAATAAAAAAAAGGCGAAATGATTTCCCTTTCAGTTGATTTTATTCAACAATTGACCAAAATATTAATAATTAATAAATTTATTATTAATTAAAAAATTGCATGAACTTAGATCAATCAAATAATGATATTTCTATACATATGGAATTATTCGGCCTAATAAATTTGTCATTTAGATTTATCTAGGTGGAACAATAAGAAAAGGTAAGGTTCAAAAGAATTTACAAAAAAAAGGATTTTTTTTAGTATTTTAGAAAGGATCGGCTAGGAGAGGGAGGTATCTGTCATTGAATAACTATAAGCTAACCCTTCTAGATCTTTCGACGCTTGATTCTCGAATATGATTGAATCTAAGATGAATGATTGGTTTACGTTATGGAAGAAAGACATGTATATGTGATATTAGATATTGACTAGTGCTAGTTATATATTAAATGAACTAAGGATATATTTCATTTTCCTTACTACTCTAGGGGATTCTAATAGACTAGAAGTCCTTCCGGCCCCTTGTGACTGTGAATTGAATGAGTAAACGGATGAAATCAAGAAATAATTCAACTAACAGTTCGAACCAAGAAATGGAAGAACGAAAGTCGTATGGGCTCACAAAGACTCTGTGGCTAAAAAGTAAGAAAGTGATCTCGACGTAGTTCTGATGATTCAATAATCTTATTACTTCAATCCGAAGTTCTTAGTTACTTCGACTGGATGAGTCCTAGCGAGGGAATAATTAAGTCATAATTCATTGGTTGATTGTATCATTAACCATTTTTTTTTTTTGGTACGAGGAACTTATTATGGATCCACTTATTTCTGCCGCTTTCGTTATTGCTGCTGGATTGGTCTTAGGGCTTGCTTCTATTGGACCTGGGGTTGGTCAAGGGAATGCTGCGGGTCAAGCTGTAGAGGGTATCACAAGACAGCCTGAAGCAGAGGGAAAAATACGAGGTACTCTATTGCTTAGTCTAGCTTTTATGGAAGCTTTAACAATTTATGGACTGGTTGTAGCATTAGCACTTTTATTTGCGAATCTTTTTGTTTAATCTTAGCTTAGAAATATGAAAAATAAATACATTTTTTATATTTTATTGCCTTCGACTTGTCGTTTGCTTTTTCAAATTCTATCAAGATTTTCCTCCTCCAATTCTTTATTCTTTGAGAAAAGAACCTACGGGAAGGGCTGATTTGCGGATGAGGAATTAGCATACTGGCTCGCTTTCATCCTTCCCGTTCATAGACCAAGGGAAACTCTTTTTAGTAAGTGTTAGTGTTCCAATAACCAATAAAAGGGCTTAGTTCATTAGCTCATAATTTATAACTAACTCGAATATTTTTTACTTTTTGACTCAATTTCAGAAAAAATAAAAGAATAAATAAAAAGAGGGGCAAAGTGCTACAAAAAGAACTCTGTTCGAGTTTTTAGTCTATCTATAAGAGGAGATCATATGAAAAACTTAACCGATTCTTTCGTTTCTTTGGGCCACTGGCCATCTGCCGGGAGTTTCGGGTTTAATACCAATATCTTAGCAACAAATCCAATAAATCTAAGTGTAGTGCTAGGTGTATTGATTTTTTTTTTTTTTTGGAAAGCGAGTGTGTGCGAGTTGTTTATTTCAAGAATAGGCTGGACCATAGCATTTCGCGATTCATTGGTAAATCAATTTTGATTCTCTAATAACCAATAATGTGGAACTATTAACATGGTTAAAACAAACTGTTTGAAGTCTAGACGCAGCATGGTACTCTTTCTACCACTATGTTAATATAGAAGTGGTTTCAAAATAAATATTTGATCGATATAGGATACTCATATTGATCAAATGATTTGAACCGCTTATTTTGTAAATTGTAAAAACGGGGATTTTACCCCCTTTATCTAATTCTGAATCGACGACCTATTCTAAGTAAGAAGAGCTTTTTGGATTTGAAAAAAAAAGAAACAACTTTGTTGACAATTACATATTTTTTATTTTGTCAGAAGAGTCCTCCGAATATTTTGGTTTTACATTAGTTTCGATATCCTTTTGGAATATGAATCGAGAAGAGAAGATAGGCTCATTACATGCATACCTTAAGTAATTAAGTAATTGAGCGTGAGAGCCAAATGAATCGAAAGATTCATGTTTGGTTCGGGAAGGGATTATGGGATTTTGGAAAGGAATGGAAAAATAATCTACTTTCATTAAGTGATTTATTAGATAATCGAAAACAGAGGATCTTGAATACTATTCAAAATTCAGAGGAACTGCGGGGGGGGGGGGGGGGGGGGCTATTAAACAACTCGAAAAAGTTCATTCTCGCTTACGGAAAGTAGAAACAGAAGCCGAGCAGTTTCGAGTGAATGGATACTCCGAGATAGAACGAGAAAAATTGAATTTGATTAATTCAACTTATAAGATTTTGGAACAATTAGAAAATTACAAAAACGAAACGATTCAGTTTGAACAGCAAAGGGTGATTAATCAAGTCCGACAACGGGTTTTCCAACAAGCCTTATGAGGAGCTCTAGGAACTCTGAATAGTTGTTTGAACAACGAGTTACATTTACGTACCATTAGTGCCAATATTGGCATGTTGGGAACAATAAAAGAAATAATTGATTAGTCTTTCTGCTGTAGGTATTATTTTTTTCTTTCAAAAAAGAATTAAGAAAGAATCATGGTAACCATTCGAGCTGACGAAATTAGTAATATTATCCGCAAACGTATTGAACAATACAATAGAGAAGTAAAGATTGTAAATACCGGTACCGTACTTCAAGTTAGTGATGGCATTGCTCGTATTCACGGTCTTGATAAAGTAATGGCGGGTGAATTAGTAGAATTTGAAGAGGGTACAATAGGCATTGCTCTGAATTTGGAATCAAACAATGTTGGTGTTGTATTAATGGGTGATGGTTTGTTGATACAAGAAGGAAGTTCTGTAAAAGCAACGGGAAGAATTGCTCAGATCCCCGTGAGTGAGGCCTATTTGGGTCGTGTTGTAGATGCCCTGGCTAAACCTATTGATGGTAGAGGTGAAATTCCAGCTTCTGAATTTCGATTAATTGAAACTGCCGCCCCCGGTATTATTTCACACCGTTCTGTATATGAGCCTCTTCAAACCTGGCTTATTGCTATTGATTCGATGATCCCTATAGGACGTGGTCAGCGAGAATTAATTATTGGGGACAGACAGACCGGTAAAACAGCAGTAGCCACAGATATGATTCTCAATCAACAAGGTCAAAATGTAATATGTGTTTATGTAGCTATTGGACAAAAAACATCTTCTGTGACCCAGGTAGTAACTACTTTACAGAAAAGGGGAGCGATGGAATACACTATTGTGGTAGCCGAAGCGGCAGATTTCCCTGCTACATTACAATACCTTGCTCCTTATACAGGAGCAGCTCTGGCTGAATATTTTATGTATTGTGAATGACACACTTTAATCATTTATGATGATCCCTCCAAACAAGCACAAGCTTATCGCCAAATGTCTCTTCTATTACGAAGACCGCCCGGGCGTGAAACTTATCCAGGAGATGTTTTTTATTTGCATTCACGCCTTTTGGAAAGAAGGTTCTAGTTTAGGTGAAGGAAGTATGACCGCCTTACCAATAGTCGAAACTCAATCGAGAGATGTTTCGGCTTATATTCCCACTAATGTAATTTCCATTACTGATGGACAAATCTTCTTATCTGCCGACCTATTCAATGCTGGAATTAGACCTGCTATTAATGTGGGTATCTCCGTTTCCAGAGTGGGGTCTGCAGCTGACACGACCCGGAATCCGGTTAGGCCGTGCGGGCACCCGACATCCTCCCCTAGACCCGTCGGGCGAACTCTTACCAATTAAATCAAGAAAGTAAATATAATAATTCACAAATAAGGACAAGACTTAAAAGAAATCACAGACATATTGATACCTCTAAGCAGTACAAAAGAAATTACAGCTGACTACCCAATTGTTTGGTTTCCTTTCCAAACAATCCCACTCTATTCAATAAGCAGAAAAATATATCAATTTAGGCTAAAGGCTTCATTCCTCACATCTTAGGGAAATCCGGTTAGGAACCTGATACCATATTCGCTTACGCAATACGCAGGTCGGGCCTATGTATAGGGTTCAAAGTCACATAACCAAACTCTAAATAAATTACATTTATATGTTGCCCATAACTCACTGAGTACGAATATATAATCAATTTCATTATCGGGGTCCAATTGACCCTTTAAACCATTAGTTGAACTTATTAAAACGATGTCTAATATCCCAATTTTTACCGTTAGAATATATTCAAACAAACGTAATAAACTCAAATAATGCTTAACATCATTACTGAATGTTTCGGGGTAAAAATTCTATCTTTTTCTGGCTTCTTTTTTTCATTTTCTAGCATTTTTTGTTTTGTTTTCTACCTGTGCTCGTGTTTTCTCTGTTTCTGTTCGTTTTCTCTGTTTCTATAAATGATGAGCTTTATATAAGCTCAACCAACCGCCATCAACTTTTGTCCACTTTTCCATTTTTTTTAATTCTTTTTCCGCGACGAAAATTAAAACGGTACCCTACGATATTCGAAATAATTTCAACTTTTGCATACAAGTTATACAAAATATATGTAACATACTCGCGAAGGCGGATCTCAAATTGGACTCCCAAAACTCAATATGAAAATTAAATGGAAAAAGATCAAATTATTTAACTTTCGGCTTTTTAGCGGAAACTAGCCGAACAACATCGAAATTCACTTTCGAAAGTTCATAAAAGTCACAAATAATCATATGAACCTAATGGCGCTTTCGGATTTCGAATCGGAGCTCATTCACCAAAACCAAGCTCAAAAATCTCTTTTTAATATTTATCGACAATAAAACTAAAACCTTCTTCCGATGCCTACCAAACGAGGTCTGATTGAGCTCAAATTTTACAGATAAGTCTCAATGGGTCTTATGAATATTTTAAAATTATCGGCACGCCAATTGGAGTCCTAATTTCCGAAACGACTAACCGAGGTTGTTTCAGCAGCTCAAATAAAAGCCATGAAACAAGAAGTTGGTAAATTAAAATTAGAACTAGCACAATTCGTAGAATTAGAAGCCTTTGCACAATTTTTTTCTGATCTCGATAAAGCTACTCAGAATCAATTGGCAAGAGGTCAACGATTGCGTGAATTGCTTAAACAATCCCAAGCAGCTCCTCTCATGGTAGAAGAGCAGATAATGAGTATTTATACCGGAACAAACAACTATCTTGATTCATTAGAAATTGGACAGGTAAGGAAATTTCTTGTTGAGCTACGTACTTACTTAAAAACGAATAAACCTCAGTTCCAAGAAATCATATCTTCTACCAAGACATTTAACGAGGAAGCAAAAGCCCTTTTGAAAGAAGCTATTCAGGAACAAATGGACCGCTTTATACTTCAGGAACAAGCATAAAGAAATATTAATCACTTTTGTCTTAATAACAAAAGGAATCAATCGTCTTGGTTTCAAATATTCAAAAAGTCTTTCTTGCTATCGAAATCTTATATATATATATATATATATATATATATGGAAATAAATTGCATCCAATAGGATTTGAACCTATAC